>OY728128.1:1176817850-1179317850 GCA_963277665.1 Viscum album | reverse complement strand
AATTTTAATATGTTTCAGTAAATATATTAAATATCTTATAATATTATTTTCTATTCCCTCCATGATGAATGGTCTAGTTGTCAAACTTTATTTTAGAATATAATGTTAGCAAACAACCTATGCAAGGAATTCCCATTAGTCCAAATTGAAGCCCGTGTAATATCCATAATGAATTCTGTATCATCAGTAAGTAATAACAAAGAATAGATGGATTCACAAAATTGGATATGGAAAGATATATTGATAGTTAAGATATTATTAAAATGGGTTTTACCTTTATCTTTATTATGAATGATTATAATATAGTGTAGTTGGCTTCTTGTGGGAGGAATATAATGCAATCTACAAATATAAACTCCTCTATTTATAGGATATAATCTTCATTATTGAATGTGGAAATAAATTGTTTTAGTAAACTAAAAAAATGGAAATATAGTACATTATGTTATGTTCAGATTTCATCTTACAATATGGTGAAAATTGTTTAGGAGATCATTGATTTTGATAGAAAGTCATCCAGATTGGATCCATCTGAATAGGTTACGTATTTTTCCCAATGGAAATTGAAATACAATCTCTCAACCTGGGGAAACCTTAAATGGATTTCATAACCATATATTCTACATGAAACCTCACATGGAAAAATATATCAACATTCATAATAATTTTTTATCTCATCTACCCTTTTCAGACTATCCCCTGTATTTTTTGTTCCACATAGTGAATATGTCACTTTATCATGACATTTGTTGATATATTTTAAGAAATCATTTATTAAACGTGACTGATTACAAGTTTCAATGTTGTGGTGAGTCTATTATTTGACCAAAAGAGTGGTATTATAAGTGACAAAAAAATAATTATCCCGTTCAACGCCATTTTTTATACTTTTCAACCTCTATATTGTCTTCTATATGTAACATATACATCTTTATCTAATCATTAATAACTATCAAAAAAATTAATGGCTTTGAACACCTAATGTTTCTCATGAAAGGTTATAATGGTTTATGATCACCACAAGGTCCATGAGTCATGAATCTTTAAACACAATCATATAAAAGTTTCTACTCTCTATTTTTTGGTATTTCAGCTGAAATTATATGATTTATAGAAGCAACTATTTAAAATTTTATATGGAGGATCAAGGAATAAAAGTATATGGATATGATGGAGACTATGTTTATGGATAAATATAAATATCTATATTTTCAATATATATTATATTTATAACATGAATTATAATTTATATATGATGTAACCAAAAAAAAGATTCACGTAATGAAACTAGTGAATGAAAACATATATGGATAACAATTCAGTTAACACCTATAACATTGATAATAATAAAATAATGTTAAAATATGGATGATAAAATGATATAATAGATGATATCAGATATTAAAGATATTTTATGGTTAGTTTATGCTTTTTTGATAAATGTAAATTTATTTTAAATGTGGTTAAATTCACTTATGATGTATATAAAACTCGCGGTATGGGGTTTCATAACATAATTTCTTTTCATTCGATTGTATTACTTATAAATTATATTTAATTTTCAATGAATATGTATGTAATTACCTATGAATATTTTTTTTATATACGTTTCTTTACAAATAATCAATTCATTTATTAATTCTCACATATTTTTTATCATTGTAATAGATTTTTTAACTCAATTTCCATTCATTAGGATATGCCACATCATCATTAGTTATATTACACCAAGATTATTTAAGAATTAAAATTTTATTTATATATGTTGTATTTTCACTAGTATTGTGTGGGTTTATATTTTTCACACATAATTACATCAATTATTAATTATCTCTTCAGTAGCATGATCCTTGTATGGGTTTCTCTTTAATTTCAACTCCATTATGACATATTTGTTTTTATGAACATATGTACTTTTATGTAGTGTATATAAATTCAAATTAATGTATTTATCATGACTATTTATTTGTTAATTATTATTTAAGATTCAATTTATATTGCTGTTTCAGTGGGTTTCAAGTTCATTATTACGAAATAGGTAATAATATATTTTGAAATCTTATTTTTTGGGATTGAATTTATTTTTTCATTGAAGGAATATTATAATATATCATTCATATAATACATAAATTTTATTATCCCAAAAATAATAATGGAGTTTTCATGTTTCTTATAAAATTTTATCCCGTTGTAGCTATAATAAAAAGAATAATTTTTAAAAAATAAAATATATATCTTATTTTTCTTTTGATTGGATAAATTGTTCTTCTATGTTGATAATTTTACAAATCGTTTTACCAAATTACTTTTTACTCAAATGAGTTGTCAAAGACATTTTTTTATCCTTGAATTTTTAGAAAGTTTAAATTGAATATTTCTGATTTAATTTTAAAAGTTTCATTTAGGAATTTTTTTAGGAAAATAGAAAAATAATGTCTATTGGAAATGTATATTTCATTAAAAGGTTTTTGAACCACCAAAACCATTTTTTGATATTTAGACTACTCTATAATTTTCAAAGAGATTGAAAACAAAAATATTTAATGAAACATTTTTAAAAATGTTTTACATTCATTTTCATATGTTCTCCCAAGACATAATTTTACTACATAATCTATTTTTTTGATGAATTGATTTCAATATCTCATCTATTGAATAATAATTTCGTCATTGACTATCCCATGAAATATTCACTATATTCTGATAATTTTAATTTGAAATTGTATTTATCATTAATATATATATATATATATTCATTATATCATGTATATTCATATTGCCCAAACATAATAACATTCTTACGTGTAATTTTTTACAATATAAATTATTTGATTTCTCGGTTAATCATGATATTATATATCCTTTAATCAGTGTGAATAATTTTTAAAAAAGAATATTATTTATCAATTATTTTGATTAATATTTTAGTAATGTGTTTTAAATGTAGTTATTTGTGGGGCCTCGAATTATATTCTCTCGCGATGTGTTGACAGGTCTAATGAGACAACTCATTTGGACAAGAAATATTAAATAGGTTTTTAGGTTATACCTACCTATAGTTTAAAAATTATTCAAATAGGACTATGATGATAAAGATATAAAATTTTTTAACGTCACGAAATCCAATATTATGCATTTTCTTCCTTGAGAAATCAGTTATTATTATCCATGATATTACTACATTGGTATTATCTATAGATTCATTTGTTGCTCAATTTATTGGTTAAATGGAATGTGTTTTCAAATATCTACCTTTATATATATTTTATTATATATTTAATCATTATATATTATATTGTTTGTAAACCATATTGAGTATATGATCTCACCCTTTATGTTTTTACTTTCCCCAAGATATGAGTTAGGGAACATTGAATTTATTAAAATATTTATAAAATTTAAATTCACTATGTTTTGTATTTTATTTCCAATTGGAAATGGGAAGAATTTATGTATCCAATTTTGTAATACTACTAAACTATGTTGTCCTATGGAATTTAATTTTTTGTATCTAGTATGAATGTATTAATGAATATAATGGCTTTGGGTTACTATTTAGGGTATTGACAATAGTAGAAATAGAAACGAAAATATCTTCCTTCATCATATGAGTAATAAAAAAACATACTTTTAATATATTGGATGTTTATTCAACCCTCATTCATTATTCACTTGCAAATATGTAATAAAAATTTATCAGTTACTTCAACATTTTCCCATCATAGATCTTGGGTACTCCAAAATCCTTCAATGATTGTTTTATTTAACGCATACTAACATAATGCTTATTAACAAAAAATACTACCCAACACCAACCAGGTACAACAGTGGCCCCTATATTGACGTTGTTACTCCCTTTATCGATATATTCCTTAGTGAGGCATCAGTAACCCAATATAGATTCTAATATATGAAAAGGGTTTTCAGAAATAAGGTATAATGGTTTCACTGGATCTACACACAGTATTCAATCCTTATGTTTCTCATATCTAAACATTATGAGTCTCTCTCATGTTATTTTTTCTTTATACTAAAGTATATCTAGGTTTTTTACCCTATCAAAATTTTCCCTTTTGGAATGGATTTATAGGATAGATTATGTTTTATTTTTTCTTCTTCATCTTGGAGGCATCATACACAGTATATTTATAGCCACCTGAATTTGGAAATTACACCCACATGTTTTTTTTCTTATGTAGATGATGAGGGGTTTAGGGGTGATCATAATGGTTGTGATATTGGTGACATATAATCTTTGTGGTGCTTGAAGGTGGTGATCAAATTTAGTTTTTGTGTCTAATGATTTTGTGTTGAGGAGTTTATCTCTTTTCTATTTGTTCTTGGTTTAGGTTCTGGAATATATAATAGGTTATAAATTTTAAAAATATATACATAATATTTTTTATGAAATTAAATATATGATTTAATTAATCTATGATAGTGCCATGGATTGTGTATAATTAATTGAAGGGAAAAATAAAAAAAAATGTGATATTGCTTGTTTAAAGAAAACACTAGATTTTCCACACTAGTCAGTGTCCTGGGAAATAATTTGAACATTCAGTGTTGATGTCATTAGTGGAGATTCCAAAAGAGAAATTTACTCAATTTATCCTCACATTCACCACACTGATTTTGAATATTATATCTCCAACCACTATGTATTAAAATATTGAATTGATTCACCAATTTCGACCCTTAATCATATGATGATCTACTCTATATATCATGATAGAATGTAAGGGAATGTAAGGCAGATAATATTTATCCCATGGGTCCATAATTAAATTGAGAAACCCATAACAAAAAAATCTACATAATTAACAATAGAATTTAAAATCTTTTTAAAATAATATAAATATTAAAAAGTCTATTTTTTTAATTTAATCATAAAAAATACCCATGCCACACATTAACATAATTATAAAAATTATTATTTTAAAGTAAAAAATGGTACGTCAAATATCATTATTTAAAACCAAATATATTAAATTATTTAAATAAAATCACTTCTATAATTGAATCCTTAAACTCAATTTTTCCCTCTCATAAACAATAATCAAACTGTGAATAATAATATTAAAAATTCAGTAAACAAATTACTACAAGAAGTGATGGAAGGAGATATACAAACCATGAAAGAAAAAAAATAAAACAATAACATGCAGGTCAGTGAAGATAATCAAACCCAAGACCTCCCCAACACACTTCATTGCTCTTTTCCTCTATATTAATCCCTAAGGGCTTCAATACACTAATTATTATATTCACACAATTGAGGAATACTATATATTTTTTAATATTATTGGTAAAATTTAAATATGTTATATTAACATAATTGAAATTTCTATTTATTAATGAATTTTGGATACCCTTTTGTATGATACTCTAGGTTCTTTTATAATTTGTATTAGATATAATCCCCAAATTAAGAGTGGTATCTAGAAATGAATCTAGTCACCCACAAAGAAAATATTAAGTCAAAGAAACAACAACAAAAACATCTCTATGAACACTCAATATGTAATATAATCCCTTTATCATACGATATCTAAACATGTATGATAAAAATATGTGTCATCATCATTACTAATTAACAATATTTTTTAGGAAACCTCAAACAATTATTCTTACAAATCACCATGGTCATGGATTTATAAAAGACACATATATGTCAATCAAATGGATAGAGATATATTCTACCTTAACTAAGAAGGGATAAATCCTATATTGAAAATTCAATTAGATTCATACCAATATTGAGACAAACAATATAAGATAATTTGACATAGGTAAATATGTCATGGTTTTCATTGTGTACCAAGGATTGGATGTCATGGAACACATTAATAATAAATTCTAGTCCATGTTCCAGTACACATGTTCTAATGAAATATAATATATGTTGTTCTTATGGACGAGGTTATCACCATAACCTCCATTCTTGGATACCACTAAGTTACAAATTCATGATAATAATTCCCAACAATGTTGATCCTCCAACACCTAGTACTCTAACATTTCTTGTCTACCTTTAACAAGATGTATCTAGAACATAGTTCATATCATTAAGAATATCTTTATAGAATCTATGGGTAATTATTATAGCGAGGAATAGTTATAACCTATTAATTTTATGAGTACTCTAAGTACATTATAACATATTGTTATGTGGAATTAGAATACATAATGTGATAATGCATGTATAAACCAAATACATGATTTGGAAATTGAAAGTACAAAATTAAATTTGTTATAGGGCACAAAATTCAATATGATCTAAATTTCACTAAATCTAACTACTAATAATTCTTAACATAATAGTTATCAAATGGTTCTCATGATTTATCTAAGATATTTAGTTTTTCAATGGGTATAACACGTTTTCCTCTGGGATTACTCATTTAAATGAAACATTACCTACATGTGTAAAATCACTCAAGGGATGATATCCCCAGTATATTTCTCTCATTCCCTATCATAACCTGAATTTTTTAGCTTGTAATACTACTATAATATATGAAAAATGTACACTGTTATAATATTGAACTTGGTCAATACAAATCTAATAATTCCAAATAAAATCATATTTATTTTGTCTTTTTATAAAATAGAAGTCGCAGCATACTTTGTATTTATGGATATGGAAACCACTAACTACAATGATCTTATCTTTCTCATTCCATTATGCTATATATGATACTGGATAAAAATTATCTGTAAGAAGATTATATTTATATCCCCTTGATAACTAGCATTTAATATCCTCCAAGTATAAAGAATTTAGCCCTTTTACTTTATTGAGTTTTATATGATTATTGTGATTGGTTCATTATAAAGAACATATAGACTTTTTTAACATCTTTTCATTTTGATTTTTTAGTATAAAAATAAACTCTTGTAAATTTAATTATAATCATGATAGATATAATTATGGAAGAATATGAATTTATATGCATCATTTATTTCCTCATGTCTCTTATCATTACTATTAAGAGAGACTTATGCCATTTGACAAAATAAAAAGTCGGATATTTAATTGTACATTATTTTTTTAATACATTGTTAAATATGAACTATAAATTGGTATAAAAATCATCATAGATAAACATATGTAGATATTTTTTAATAGAACAAGAATCATTACATTAATTAGTTCATTGGATAAATAAAAATCAACTTAGTATTTTCTAACTACAAGTACTATTATGTATTTTATAAATTTTAATAACATATTTCACTTGGAAAATTATGGATTTTCGATGAAACATTTATAGGAATATGAAACACTAATAATTAAACAATTTTATGGATGGTTTTATATACAAATATATCATTGAAACATTTATTTTAGGATAACTACTATAGAAACTGAAATTCAAATGTATTTTAGTATCTATATTTGTGAAAAAACATCCACACAATCATCTCATTGACTAATTTTGAACCATTAACAACAATTATATTTTTATAGGTAATCTATTTCTTATCCAAATCCATATTTCCCTTCAATAACCTTTTAGAACCTGGCGGATTTTCATCAAGTTGATATATTATTAGAATACAAACTTTTTTTTTCATAAGGAATATATTTCTGAGTCCATATCTACTAACCAACTTTAGCATATTTTCATATACTAATTCCTCACAGGATAAGTACTAATTATTAAAAGTTATTATTTCATAACATAACTTAGTGATTAAAAATTTTACCATATCATTTTTATAGTAATTTGATACTATATTTTTCTTTGGAGCATTTCTTTCCATGATCTATTTTGAAACTTATTCCTATTCTAACTACTTATGCATATTTAGTATTGAATTCATCAAAGTATATGTTTCTTCCACTATATCGAAAATATGGGTTCTCACTTATTTCATAACAATAGTTTATCACTTGAATAAGACTTTTATATTCTTTATATATTAATAACCTTAGTAACTTATGATAAATAATTATGATGCACATAGAGATTTTTTATTTATGTTCTATTGTTTATAAAATAAGACTCAAAAAAATCATGTAAACAAATGATTTTGTGAAATAATTAATTTATTATATATTATAAATTATATGATATCCATTTTTAATTAAAATTAGTATATGGTTATCTTTAATCGTCCTATTTATAGAATATATCGAAAGGAATAACGGAAGACTTATAAGCCTCTTCATCGATCATCATTTTACTAACATGATGCCACTGATTTATATAAAAAATATGATTTTATGAATAAATACACACCACATTTTAATGTTAAATGAATTCTTGGTTAATATATACATTGACACACTATTTATTACTTATTATTATACCAAAAATATTGTCTAATTCACTTTTAAAATCCGTAGATATGCTAACTGAATATGATGAGATAAATTAATTTACGTTTGGATTCTACTTGAAATAGTTTATATTTTTTTAACTAATTCTATAATAATTAAATATTTCTCACCTTTTATGTTACAATGTAACTTGGTCATTATAATGTATAATATTGTGTGTCAATTACCAAATGTTTTTTATGTCAAAAGGGTCTAAGATACCTAATTTGTATTTCATTGAAATTTTTCTTCTTGTTACGCATAAATAACTTTTTCTTAATACAACTGGCTATTTTTTTGTTGTATATTCAACATATATATTTATCATAGGATATTTTTTATTAATTTAAAATTAAACTACAACTCAAATATATTATAACATAAAAATACTTATTTTAAATTGAAATAAAATTTGTCTTCATCTTCACTAAAAATTAGGATTCCATTTCGGTAACATCCAATTCAATGAAATATTTTTCAAATACATGAATTTATATACTTCCCAATTTTATGTGTTAATCCTCTATAGTAGGTGTAAAAGTAATGTTCTATCAACAACTTGAAGATCTACTTCACTCTAAAAAATTTTCTTAACATCCGTGATCATTATATTTGGATATAAATGTACAAGTCACGAGTTATATCTAACACCCATGATGTAAAAGAGAATTAATACATGTAATGGTAAATATTGATATAGAAAAATATTTATATCTTTTATTTAGCAATTCATTTTAGTTTTCTCATCATGCAACCTTTCTTACCACATGTTTAGATATATCATCTTTATAAATGTTATCCCTCTTTATCATTGGTTTTTTATAAGGACAATATGATGGTGATTTCAGAATTGTCATTTCCATTAGACTTTTAACCTTTTCATTCTTCTTAATCTACATAATAATTAAGTTTTTCTTTAAGTTCAAATAAACATGGTGAACCATATACCAATTTTAACCCAATAATATTATATATGAATATATGTATATATATATATATGTATAGTAGTTAAATTTAATGACTTTTTTTTATTAATTCATAATAAATAAATAAATAATTATCTTCAAATTCATTTTATGCTTCAAATTATGATTTCAATAAAAATAGGTTTTATTAAACATTATGCATTGATATTATAATTAGTATTTTATAAATTTTTATGTTAAATTACATTAATAGAATAATTTTTTTGAAATATTAATACAGAAATTATCATAATTTGAAGTTGTAGTATTTTATGAAAAGATTATTTTTTGTGAATATTAAAAAATAAACGATGTTATAGAATTTTTTTTTGATTAATGTATCTACAAAGTTACATTTTTTAATTGATATTTAAATTTAATTTGTCCATTATAATTAAAAATAATAAAATGGCATTATTTTGAATCTAAATTAAACATAATCTGGAATAAAAACATTTTTATACTGAAAAATGATTTTTTTTGAAAACTGTTTTTCATCATATTTTGTAGGTTTATTTGAAAATTAATTTATAAAACATATATAAATTGAATTTAATAATGTTTATCCCATATAGTAAATCATCATGTGAAAAAATTTCACTGATTCTCAATTTATTTTTATTCATAATAAATGGTAAAAAGAGTAAACATTTCTTACCATGGTTAAGGATAAAATGACTTTCCCATATGGTTAAACCAAGAGATTATGGTATGATTTCCAATTAAGGATTTATAACTCATATTTTATGGAAACAACTATACCCTATATTATCATAACTTTGAATAAATTTCCATTTTTCATAATTTTTATTAAATAAGATATTCTTATATTTAAATAAATTCTAAGTGTGTGCAGTCCCCCACTTGTAAAATGACATGACCTCTCGTCTATTCTCAAAACAAAAATAACACATTATTTTGGAAAATACCATCCCAAATACATTACTAAAATCCTCCATAAATCATATAGGTCATTTTTTATCATAATAAAATTCTTATAACAATTAATGTGTAATCCAAAGGATGATTGTCAATGACGAGGTATGACTCTTTAATATGATGTTTCAATTTCATTTATTTTTCCACCTTTTATAAAAAAATTATATCCATAATAACATGATAAATAAAATATAATCGATATAATAAGATTTTATTATTATTATTTAAATTCTTTTTTTCACCACATTTTCATTGAACGCAGAATTAAAGTATCCCTCATGGGTATATCTAGACTATTGCCTCCACATAACAGTATATTTCCTTTTCCATTACCATCATTCCTGAATGATTATTATGATGTGTTTATTATAGATATAAGATATTTATGGTATAATTATGGTTATATAATGATAAAATATTATTTATCTTTATTTTTATATTTTCATTAGAAAATGAAAATAATTTTCATGTGTTCGTACATACTACCATGTCAACGAAAAGTGTAGTTAATTTTTATGAATATACATTTTTTGGATGTTTATAAATAGGTATATAATTAATATTTATGATATATATATCATGGTTAAAATTATGTACATTATGTAACTATGATGAAATTACAAGGACCAGAACTTTCAAACTGAAATAATCATGAAAAATGAAATAATTAACACATTGAAACAACGATTTTAATAAGAAATTATTAATAAATGGGTGTGAAAATGTCAAAAGTGCATAATATAAGATATTATAAGTATTTAAATATTTTTTTATAGAATTTAAATAAATTAAAATTATATAGGATTTTAGAGAAATTTCAATCAAAATTGTACATGATGTAATGACTTTTTGTTAAAATCTTATTTTTACCAAGATTGATTATTCTTGAATTTATGATGAAAAAATTATATGATATTTATATACTATATCATATTTATGTTCATCCCATATGGTTATTTATATATATTATATGTTTTCTTTTTATTTTAAATTATTTATATACTCAATATAAAAAAATTATTATTTTAAGTAAAATCGATATTTTTTTATTATTTTGTCGGGAATATTTTTCTTTCATTTCCATGTTTTATTTAAAAAAACTAAAGAATGTTTTTCATATTCTAATATAATTTTTAACTTCATTTTTAGTCATGTTTTAATTTGTATAGTTTTTTAAAGGAGTCTTTTTTCATTTTTGAAATGAGGTACTTTTGAATATCTCTGGAAATGTAAATCGAAAATTTGATTAACTTTTACCACACATGTGACTTTTCCAACAATCATAATTTTTATTTTCTTTTAATATCCCTTCACAAGTTTCTATGATTCAGCACAAAAAAAGTTTCTTAATATTATTAACATGTTTTTATTTTAAATAAAAGAATTTAAAATTAAAAGGGTTTTTTCAATAGGTAATTCTCAAGATATATTTAAAAGGAATTTTTTTATATGACAACAACTTTTGATGTTACATATGTTTCATAAGGATTATAAACCTATAATACAATATTTTTTCTTTATATATATGGTTTATTGTGATAATAAACCCCGTATTCTTTTCCATGTTTTTATTTATGATATAATGATAAAATATTTTATGGTTTTACATCATACATATGACGGGATTATGAATATGTGATGGGTTGGTATGTCCTTGAAATGAATTCCGTTGAGTAAATATTGATAACTCATTCTATAACTATGTTATGTTCAAACCATATTTCACTTTCAAAAATTATATGTGGACCAATTTTCATCTCTATATGTTGATGCATGGACCTAGTTTCAGGTCCATCAATATAATATTAAAATTTTTATTACATGCTCTCACAACTCATGGTTGAGTATTTTTGATTCCTCGCTATTATGAAATTTGTATTTAGTTATAACCATGAATTTTGACATTAATCATGATTAAATATCTTAATATGATTAGCTATGATTTTATATTTATAGTTATATGATAACATATCATTATTATCATGCTATTTTTAAATAGGATCATTTATTGATATCTCCCATGTTTACATTTACTAATCATCTGAGCTCACCCTTTCATGTGTTTTTATTCCACATGATTTGATGGAAGGTTCTAGGGATGATATTCCAAAAAGTGTAGTAATATGAAGAAAATTGGTTGAGATGCTAAAGATCCTTTATTATATAATATTTTTTGTTTTTATACTCTCAATACACTAAACCATTCTTCCTCTACGGTGGGTATAATTGTGTATATTTTTTATATTCATCCCAAATGAAGTTATATTTCTGTATGTTATGATTGGGTTACCTAATTTGGTATCTAACCAGTTTTTAGTTAATATTTGGGGATTATGGTAAAAAATAATTTTGCGAAAATGCAACAATTATATGCATAAGATAATACCCAAAATATTTTTTGTAATGTATAGATTGTGTAATTTTTCTAGAAAATATTTCCCTACCAAGATACATGAATGTGTATGTGATTATGTAACAAACACACAAAGGGGTGACATATTTTAATGGTTGGTTAGGTTTTAACTCAATCATCACTAATTTACTATGAGGGGGACTAATTTTATACACCTATCAAGATACTTATTGGTTATATACCTGGGTAAATTTAAATTTTTGATATGAACCACTATAAAGGATTGGAATATATGATGATAATAAATAACTTAATATAATACTATGTTTATATATATTGATAATAAGGTGTCATAATTTAGGTAATATGAAGAATCATTTTCATTAATATATTATTTTTCACCAAATTTTGATAGCTTGATGGTGGAATGTTTTTTATTTTTTTTAATGGATGGAACCTGAAGGAAATGTGTGAACAAAGAATTGGATGACCAATGAATTTACCATCCTCTTGAAAAAAACAATAGCATAGCAGTTGTGCAGTAATATATACTCAATATGCTCACTCAACTCTCTCTTGCAATGAGTACTATCATAGATCATGTTTAACTTATTAATGCTCCCTCAAAGTAGAAATATGTCATTGAATCCTTTATATAATAATAACCAGACTACTTCTTATGGGACTTCTAATCCACCAGTTTCCAATCAATGGATTAGTGTGATTGAAAATACATATTTTTGATCTTCAATGATTTTTCCATGATAAAGATGTCTTAGGAAACTATCACATGGATGGTGAAGTTAATCAATGGTGGATTATTATCAATAATACTAGGTAAGAATAAAACGTAAACTACATGGAATGAGATGTGTTTATGATAGTATTAATCAATATGTAAATTTCCCAAACTCTTCCTATTAAAATGGAGAGGGACTTTCTAGGGTTGATGTAGAAGGATAAAAAATCTATCAATACATATGAATAAAACATTAAAATAATTGAAATGAGTTGTTATTGTTTTTTCATAAACATAGAATGTAGGATTTATCAAGCATTTATTGGTAAGAAAACAAGTCTTCAAAGGTAATTATCTATAAGGGACTTTGGACCCTACAAAAAATCATTATATGTAGGATGAAAGTGGATATAAAATATGTAAACCCTAATATTTCTGGTAATAATAAAATAAATATAGAGTTTTATGGAATATCCAATTGTATTTCACATTGAGGTAATAACAATTTTCAACCTCCTATATGTAAAAAATTATGAGAAGTATTACTTTGATGATAAATTTAATGGAAATAGAAGATGTTCCACATGTGTTAAGCTTATTCATTAGAAAAAATAATGTCAAAGTGATTTGAATATGTCAACTAATGAAATTAATTTAGGGAAAGATCATATGATTACACCAACCAGACTTTAGTGTTTTAAATGTTAAGGGTTTGGGTGTTATTTATATCAATTACATAATCTAATGATAATGAGGACAATATTCCTCAAAAACCTCTGAAGTCAAATGAAAAATAGTAATCTCATATGATCAAGACTAACAATATGGTTTATGAAAATTATTTGGTTATAGGCACAATTATTATATATTGGATAAAAAAATGTTTTATTTGATTTTATCTCATCCCACTGATTTAAATCAAAGGAATTCCCTATGGGAAAAACATTACCTCCTCATTAATTGGATGTTGAGTTAGTAGTGATGACTTATAATGGTAAATGATTTCATTTGAATTCTATAGATATTATATGATAGAAGTATATTGGAATGTGATTACTAAAAATCTTACGATATTACCTCTAATATAATTTTAATGTGATTCTAGGTGTGGATTGACTCTCTCTCTCTCTCTCTATCTATAGATACCATGTCAATTTTAGAAGAATGGAAGTGTTATTTCTTTTTCCAAATCAACTTATGATTATTTTCTAGCATCGATATGAATATGAACATTCAATGAAATTTATTTATGTCATATGTTTCTTACAGCCTATTCTCGAGTGAAATTTATCACAAATATTTGGACAGGAAGTCAAAACAAAAGAAATTCCTATTATTTGGGGTTTTTTGATGTATTTCTTGATTAATTTCCTTATCTTCCCTTGAATCATGATATTTTCTATTAAATAAAACACATACCTAGTGCTGCAAATATTTTAATTAATTCATATTGAATAGTCATGATTGGGTTATAGAAATTAAAAAAGAAAATCTAGGAGAATGTTGATAATGGATTCATATTCCCTAGGATGTCCGCACGAGGTGTAATTGTTCTTTTTTATTTAGAAGAGATATGGATAAATGTATATTTTCATTGATTAATAGAAACATAGAAAGATCACTGTTAATATAAATTATCTTCCACCCTATATTGTTGAAATGTTTGATAAATCACATAGAGCTCAATATTTCTAAAAGATATATATATTCGATCTGTATTTCATCATCTAACGGTCAAGAAGGAGCATATAACTATAATGACTTTTCATATAAGGAATGTTAAATATGAATTTATAGTAATTCCATTTGGAGTTACCAATTTTATTTCTATCTTAATACATATATTAAATAGTGCAATTATTGATTACCTTGATTAGTTTTTTCAATCTATATAGAAAATATTATTATATATTTTAAGAGAAAGAAAGACGATGTATAACATTTGAGGATTGTGATTAAGACACTGAGGAAGGATATGTTTAGTTTAAATTTTCCATGTGTGATTTTTGGATGTATAAAGTGCCATTATTAGGTCATATAATCTTATATCAGGACATATCTGTGGATCCTTAATAAATACAAGTTATTGAATTATGACCAAGACCAAACATTGAAAATGAGATCCATATTTTTCATAGCTTAGTCGGATACTCTGTGTGATTTTTTAGTAATACTAATGTTAATCCAAAAATTTCATTTGATTTTTCATTGATTTTAAAGCACAAAAAAACTAAATTTTTTACAAAAAAAGTTATTTTATGTAAATTAATAGATTATGTTAATTGAAATTTTTATCTTATTTCAGTTAGAATTATGAAATTAATTTGGAAGTATTTATTATTTTCTAAGTATTGTGTATTAAAACTATAATTCTATAAGCATTATTAATAACCCTATTTTTAAAGTGAAAATTTGGTTAGATAACATAAATTATGATAAGAAATGATATATTTTATAAATTATGTTTATATTAAGAATTAGGATTGGTAACAACACTTTTTTGATGAACCATACATTTTAGTATTTAACATATGCATCAAAATAACCTTACTCTCAGAAATCTAATCAATAATCATCCTCTCACCAGGTCTTTGAAGGAGAGTGGGATGACTTGGTGTGGTGTGGTGTTAGAAAATTCATCAGGTTTAATGTTCAAGAGTTCATCAGGGATAAATTCCTTCATCACTAATTTTATGCCTTAAGAAGAAATTATTCAGAGATTCATGAGAGGGAGATTTTTATGAAAGCTTGGTGTTGGTGCATTTGGAATACAAGAAACAAGGATCATCATAGATTTCCACCACCTTGTGTTTAGATATGATTGACCTGTCAAGATGATTGGAATTCAACTGAGCCCATCTTTAGAAATGATGCTGTAATGCCCCTCTATAAGGATTCTTATGCCTATGATTAGAAACGTACCAACTATTCAGAGTCCTCCCTCTCAAGGAAGGTGGGTTTACTAGACACCCCCCAAATAATGGGTTAAAACTCAGTGTCAATAGATCAGGAAATATGGACCTCATGATGTGGGGATTTATTTCCATAATCATAAAGGAATATTTGTTTTTTTGTTCAGTGGATTATAATTATGGGGGAATCCATAATAGGATAATCATTTTCTATTCATAATGGGATGGTTTTGTTCCACATTCACGTGATTTATCTTGAATTTATGGAAACTGATTATACTATTATTCACAACTCTCATTGGGAAAATATTCTTATAAATCCATCCCTCATTTTCCACATCAGTGGATGAAAGAGACTTACTAATATCCAAGTGAGTTTTACACATATCAGGCAATAGGGATACATGTTTTTTTAACTTTATATCATCATGGGATGCTTAGAAAAACTTTTATATTTCATCTTCTACCAAGGGCTCCCCCCACATGTATTAGTATTATTAGATATGATTCCCTTGGGCTTAACTTCTTTAGAAATATTTTATCCAGTTGGGCCTTTGGACCACCTTTTATAAAATTTAATAATTTTTGATGCATATTATCTACTGTATGGTTAGTTAAACTAGTTTTTGAATCATCATTACATATTTTACTACACTTTTGAAGATTCCATATATAATGAAATTCCTATTTTGAAGTAATTTTCTATAATTTTTAATTTCATTGAATTTTATGATATTTTAGAAATGGTTATTTTGAGTAAATATCTCATTAAAATCTATTTGAAGACTGATTAGAGGATCTTAAAAATGGATTAAATAGTTCTTATTTATAAGGGAGTTTTTTTCTTTTTAGTGGGTATTTAAATGAAAATTTAAAACACACTATATTTTTGGAATATCTTGATTTATCTAGTGATAATTTTGGACTTTTTCGAACACAATTAAATTAGATTTATTATTTAACCTCAATTGATTTTATTTTCAACTATGGTGTATATAGAAGCTTCATAGAGAGATCATGAATTCATAGTTAATATGATAATAAAATTTATTTGAAAAACACACTATTTCAATGATGCTATCAAGGATGAATTTCTTTATTATTTTATTTGGATAGTATGATATTGTTATTGAATATCCCAATTTTTATACATTTTGATAATCTTATGAAATTCATCAATGTAGTGTTTAGGACTACACTTTGGAGATATACATGTCCTAATCTACTGTTGTGTATCCATTTTTGTGCTAAGATGATAATTTTTTCCTTTTTTACTATATTAATTATTTTATAAAACTACTAAAAGTTTCTTCAAGATGAAAATATAGTAAATTTTATCTAATATTACTTTAAATATCTCTTTTTTTCAATTATAGATTAATCTATAAGAAAAATATATTATTCAATGCTAAACTTATCTTTTCTGTTATTATGTCAAATTATCTAACTAAACTGTTTTTTTGTTCCTTGTAAAAACAAAATCCTTATAAAATCCTTAATATAAGGTTTCTACTACCAATAAGTTGTTATGTAGTTCCATCTAAAAGGACCTATTTTGTGAATATCACTATTCTCATAGAGAAATTGTTGGTTGAGTGGTGGAGATATCTTTTCCCCAATCAACTATAAAAATTATTGTGTTCCTTTTTATTATTCTAATACATAATCTAATTAATGAAAATATAAATTCATCATAATATGAATCAAAAAGTAGGGCTATTTGTAAATTTTCCAACTATTTTTGAAATTTCACAATTTATCCCCTCTTGTGTCTTCATGTTTATTCTAACAAATTATTAGTATCAAAGTAGTTCTCTTTGAAAAAACCTATTGTGATATTGCAATATTTATCTAAAGGTATACATGAAGAATATATTTGTATGTACTAACTCAAAGATGTAATGTCAGTGATTGTTGAACAATTCGTTAATTGAGAAAACTACAGATATTGAAAATTCTATATGACTTTATATTTCATGAACCTAGGCTTCAATGTTTATATGAATGTTGTTAAACCATATGAAATTCCAAAATAAGATTCTTACAAGTGAGATCTAATGAAGCATGATGAATATGATGCAAATTCAATATCTATGAATGATATTATAGGAAAACTCAATCCAAATGAGTTTAATTGGGTTTTTTAATGTGTTACAGCCTATTAAATGTATTAGAAATATATGTTTCTTATAAAGTTTTGGAAAATATCATTCAATTTTTGAATAAAATTGGTAAACTAAAGTTTGATACATTAGGATATATTATGGGAAAAGTTTTACATTTAATTGAAGATTTACTGAAATATTCAATGGTATTACGTCCCTAGGGTCTCTAATTCCAGAACCATGTCATGTGTTTAATGTTCTTAGAGTTTTACACACAAAGTAAAAGGTAAGTAATGATATTATCAGACAATATATACATTTTAAAATTTTAATTTGAATGAATTGATTTTTATGTTAAATATGTTCAAGGAAAAAATATATAACAAAGAATATGATCACAAGATGATCAATGTGTATAATACTGCTATCAAAGTTAATGTTATAAAAAGGGAAAAGGTGTTTAAATATTATATAATATTCCTAGATAATTCTATATATTAAAACTGGGAAGTTAAATTATCTCACCTATCAATAAGATTCAATAAGTTCTCCAAGAATAAAATAGGCTTAAATACACAACATTATATTATTGGGTTATGGGATGGAAGTGAAAGGGGATCGCCTTATAAGCATGGAACTCAAGAATAAATCGGATCTTAAGATACTTCACAATGTATTTGGGAAACATTTTGTGTGTTTTATCCTGATATTATTGGGAAGAAAGATGTATTCAATCTTTGTTTGACTCAATATAAAATAACATGAAACTATGTGATGCCAGTGGATTTTTACAGATCAAATAAATAATTTTCAGAGGTTTTTAGATCTATAGAGACTTTTCCCATCATTGATTTTGGTTCTCCTTCTCCGGGAAGAGTCATCAAGAACAGAAAAGTAGCACATGATTTTTCAATCATGTTTTTTTAATAAACGAGTAATCACTACAAATTATCTAATATTTTTATATTATTAATCCAAAAGTTAAGAATATGTGTAAATTCAATGGTCTTGTTAGTAGAATTTTTTTTATATTGGGATTTCAATATTGGATGAAGAATATAGTGGGAAGAGGATACTTTCACATTTTCATCCCATATGATGAGTAGAAGAGGAGTGAATGGAGCTTTGGATACATCCCTCTCAGACCTCTAATTATAAGGATAATGGATTGGGATCAAAACATTGATCCCTTCAATGTGTGTAATACTCACACGTATGTATGGATTGAAATCTACATGATCAATTGGTTATTTTAGAATCCATGAATTCTTTGGTATAATTCTTCTTCAGTTCACAATGTAATTAAAATATATAGAAAAATTGATATTCTATGGTTTGGAAACATTTATATAGTTTTCAATGATGTTGAAGTGACTACCAAATTGTGGGAAGTGCTGGTCCTTACTATAAGGGATGATAGTATCAAATTGGATATAACGTGTTAAAGGTACCCAAAATTTTAGGGACTATAATTTATTTATTCACCCAGAATCTAAATGAAACTGGAATATAATTTGTAACATATTTAATATCAATGTACATGATGATCCCTATAATATAAGGGACACTAATAATGGTAAGGGTAAGACACAACCTCCATCCATATTTTATAATGATAAATTTCACTCCCTTATAAAGGACTTCCAGGGGGTTTTATGATTGAGGGTTTCCCTTAGCTTCCATAGGTTTCAAGCTGTAATGGATCATGACTATTTGGGGAGGCTCATAATTTTGATAATGAATTTGTTTCACTTTATTGAATTGTTGAGGTGGAATAATATTCTAATTCTATTATCTTCCAATAATTCAGCACACCCTAGTGATTATTGATAGGGTTATTTAGTATTGTATGGTTGGGGATGTCTCTAACCTTCACATAGTTATTATGGGTGTTCCAACTATTGGTGGGGATGTTGATCATAAGCATCATGTTTCTTGAGGTGGATCCTTATCTAACCCTCATATTGGTGTATCGACAACTATGTATCTCATTTCTCCTATCACACATGATCCTGACAGAAAGGACAACCAGGATTATCCTCTTTAAGGCTCAATTGAACCAGGACATTGCTCATCCTATAAATAACGTTTCAAAAGAGTATACTCATTTACATATTTTTCTTCCTCCATAAAATTCCTCATAAGATAATTTCTATCTGAATTCCAATCCTTCTAGTTATTTGGTTTAACCTAATCCTATGAAACTTATCGGTGGATACCAAGCTCTTATAGATTGTCACTCATATCTTTATCATTATAATATTTTAAGTTACATCAATTGATTGGGGTTAATTGTGATGGTATCTGATGATAAGGAAAATCATGAGTAGGAACTCTATTCTCATGGTCATAAGATGAATATACATATTGATGGTAGAAATCATAAGTAGCCTCACTAGATTTCAACAGAAATCATGTATTTTAAAAAAATGTTTGGAAATCCATCTAAATATTGTGTTCTAATATCTACTATGGTAAAATCCTCTATTTATGCTACATTGGAATATGTATAGGGATACCTATTAAAGAATGAAATCATAATTTCTAATTTCTAAGATGACAAAATGGATCATCATAATGAGATTTAAGATCCCTTTTATCAAGTTCCCATTAGACAAACTATCTATAGGAATATCATTCTAGAAACATCTGAGAAACATTACCAATCTCCCACCATATTCACCCCTAACAGTGGAAGACTATGGGATGATGATAATAAGGCTTGAACCCTCACTTAGGCATCACCTTATTCCCATGAGAACATTGAATAATGCTTGGAAGGCATAATTTTTATATTAAAATGTAAAGGGAAGGGGAAAATATATTGGATTTCCCAAAGAATGGAGGGCCTCAAACTAAAGGAAAAACATCTCATAATAAATAAATATCCTTTATCAGAATTTTCAAGTGTATGGGAATTCATTTATGGTCACATTTTCAAGGTATTTAACTATGATTAATAAGACAATGAAGATTGTATTTACTACACAGACAAATGATTTTTGGAAAATGGAATTCCTCCAATAGGTATTCACTTGGATACACTTTTTTTTCGTTATTCAAATGAGATTGAATTTAGAAATATGTTGGTTCTCATGAATGAAATCATTTCCGCCACTCATGCACTAAAAAACAACATGTTGTCTCCATTGATATTGGTATTCCAAGTGAAATTATTTAGATGACCTTGGTCTATGAATATAATTTGAATCTTAAAATAAGGGACCCCTATAATGATTTAAGAATTATTTATAATCTTGTGTCTCATAGATGGGTGATTTTGGGAGACTTCAAAATTTTTCATAGAACTGATGAGAAAATTGGTGCTCACTTAAATAGATTAGATGCCTTTTATTTCCCTTATTTGTTTGATATATGAAATTTTGTTGAATCCCCAATTGTAGGAATAGATTACACATAGATTTGGTACACATTCAATGGGTGGCAAGCCATAAAACTAGATAGATGTATTGTTCATATTGATGAATGAAATGATGATCTTAAAGTTTCTTATCACATTATACCTAACTGTTATTCTAATCCTAATACATTTTTGGTGGATATCGTCACCATAAATCTAAGGTCTAATACACTTCATTTTTAGTTTAAAAATTCATGGGTTATTGTGACTGGATGCAAATTAGTAATATCAAATTCTTGGAAAATGATTTCTATTGGAATCACACTTACTATTATAACCAACATGATTAATAATGTTAAAAAAATTTAGGGAATGGATCAATTAATCCTTATCTAATATATAAATTGGAATTTACGCTACAAAAAAAACTATGTCAGAATTATAGTTAGAATTAATATGCCCCTTATAGATATGAGATTCCGGACCATTATCTTCTTGATAGCCTTTTTTCTCAATGAATGGTTGTTATATAATCATTATAACGTTAGATATTAACAATAGTGTGATAAAATCTCAAATTTCATTCATTGACTACATAAGGAATAGATGATCTGGAGGGGAGTCACTGCTCATGAAATCAATGGGTCTCTATTTAGTTCAGAATATTATTTTTCCAATATTGTGGTCAACTAATTTAAATGTTCATAATTTGAGATAGTGGATGATTACATGTATAAAATGTTAGATAATATTTCAAAAAATGTTGATACTCAGCAAAAAATAATTTTAGTTAAAGCTCCTCTAGAGATGGAAATCAAATCTTCCCTTTGTTCCTTAAACATTGATAGTGTGAAAGACTATATAGGGTTACAAATAAATTATTTATTTTCATATAAGATATTTTTATTCAGTAGGTCATCAATGATATGGGATAATTTTTCAACTATTAATATATACCCTATGGAGTTTATGGTATTTTTATTTATATGATTCCAAATACAAATACTCTGGATATCTTGGATTGTAAGTTAGTTTCCATTTCAAATAAAATTCCAAAAAATCATTAAAAATATCATTTCCCCAATGTTCATACATATTTCTAGAGGATTGACAACTTTTAATCAATATGGATTTCCCTAAGAATTATAATTCCTAACGTTCTCCTCACTACAACAAAATCATTCAACATCATGACGAAGAAGTCTAATGTTGGGATTTTGTCTCTCAAATTGGACATCTCTAAGTCCTTTTATAAAATAAAGTTAATACTTATCTTTATAATTATTATAAATTATAGTTTCTCTAATTCATTCATCAACTTCGAAAATTCTATCATAAATAGTCTCCGGACCTCTATTATAATTAATGGGTCACCTAGAGTCTATATCCAAAGCTCTAGTGGGTCATGAAAGCGGACCCTTTTATGGCCTTCTCGTTTCCATGGAAATAAAATAACTGAGTGCCTTCCTAAATGATCCTTTTCATGACATTTATTATAGGAAATTATGATTTTATGGAATTTTTTACCCCTAAACATCTTCTTTATGTTTATGAAATTACACTATTTGGTTGATCTAATAATGGAACAATTTATTTCATTCCATTTTTTTCTCATTATGAATAAATTTCTGAACAATTGATAAGGTGGAAGAAATCATTTATGGAGTTTTGTAATGTTATGATTGTCTTCAATAAGAAAAACATTTATATTAAAATTCTATTGAAGAAAGGGTATGTCAATTTAAATTATCCCAGCGTTCCCTGATTTTAGGGTAATGTAAAAAGATGTTTCATTAATATAATATACTCCAGAATTAACTCCCAAATGGTCATCTGGAAAAAGGAAAACTGTGTCTCAAGAATGGAGAATTTCTCTTTTGAACTTAGATATCACATAAATGTTTTCTATGAATTCTTTATTTACTTATAACATATAACAATCATTAATGATCTTCATTACATGACCGAGAAAATTGTTTGGACTGGATCCAATCGTGAAAAGAAACTCATCACTATAGATTGAAAATATTTCATTAAACCCATTGATAATGGGGTAATGGGAAATAAATATCTGAAAATTTTCAATGGTGATCTTCTAATTAAATTCATTTGAAATTTATTGACTTCTAATGATATATCACTCGAATGTCTTTTTAACATATTTCTCTCAATGTTGCATAATGGGTACTCTGTGTATTTCTTCTCGTCTATTGGTATAGAATTTAAACCCTCATTCCATGAGTTCATGCACAACTAAAAAATGGTTGGTTTTGATGTATTCCAATATTAATGTACTGATAACAACATAGTTGGAAAGTAATATTAGTGAAAAAATTTATGGGCCTCCTCTCATGAAACATCTTTCCATTTGTGATACACAATAGAATAATGATCGATAGGGTTGTCATGCTACTCAGACTTGGTTAGAAATATAGATTTACCTCTTTATTGATATAGATACTCATATCTAGACTCCAATATCCATTGTTAATTTCACATACATAGATTATTTTAGGTATATATGTGATGGAAACATCAAAAATCCATTCTGGTTATAGGTGTTCAAAAATTTCATCATTTCACTGTAACTTATTTTGCTGCTATAGAGAATCTAGATTTTCAAGATGCCTACACATAGCCTACTACATAATATTATATTACATATTTCTCCAATATTCTATATGTGTCTTTAAACTTAATAATCAATTAAAAACATATTTATCTCCAATATAATTTTTTTTAAGTAAAGGTAATATATTCAAAAAGTCATTAGATGGTAAGAAATTCTCTTTCATTTGGGAAACATAATCCCTCTTTTCAATCAGGGTTGAATTTTGTTTACTAAGAGGTCATTTCAGCATAAAAATTCAAATAGGATCCATGAAAAATAATTTTTTAATAATATTATTAAGAAATATTTTTTTGTTACTATTAGGGTTAAAAAAACCTTTGATTATTATATCTATTAGATGGATTCATGTATTATCAATATAGAATAATGTTCTTGTTGATTGGGTGGGTTTAAGTGCTCTTAGAACTTCAAGATATGGTGGTGTTCTCTGTACCCAGCGGGTCATCCTTAAATATTTATATCACTAAATTAATATTGGATATTTCATTAAATATCAATTTTGAGTGATGATTAATGAAATAAAGTGTGTCTTCCATTATTTATGGGGACATATCATGGTGGAATATATCACTACTATGACGATGTATAATTTGAAGACATGATCTTGAAATTTACCCTATAGAATTCTTCCACTATGGATTGAGTTTCTTAAACATGTTGAAAATATTCATCTAGATGTCACTAATGCCTATAGGGAGGCCAAACATGTAGTTGAGGCATTGTATAAGAGAGAAATTATAGGGGATTCTTTGATATGTTCAGTTTTTACTCTGTATTTTTGTTCCCATATTGTTTATTTTGATGTGTGTTGTGTTTTTCGTTCCCATATTTCTCAACCCCATTGGGTTTCCACTCTTTATATTTTCTAATAAAAAATTTAGGAATGGTATTTAACCCATATCCTAAACTTGTTTGATCAAAATATACTTCAATAAGTCTTACAATGACTCCATAGAGATTAATGGAAGATTAAAAGATGTATAGTAATATAAATGAAAACAAATCAAGAATATCATTCCTAATTTCCAACTTCTGAAATAGGATAAATGAATAATGTAAAAGAAACAATGATGTACCAAAATAAATATAATTTTGAGTGAAAATTTAAGAAGGATATGAAGGAAAAATTTATTTTTTGGGAAATATGAGGACTTCTTCAAAATTTGATTCAGAAAATGAGTAATAAAATCATGATAAAAATACTCTTTATGATGAATAATATTTCATATATTCAATATACTATTTTATATCTAACTCTAAATTTTTATTTCATTCTAAGTTAGATGAATAACGTTTGATGCTTGTAAAAATATTTTGATCCCTAATTAAAATTCATAAATCGTTAAAGAATATTAATAATATTTTATTAAGTGAAAAAGATTTATTCATAAAACACTACATAAACATGAGAGAAAAAATTTGTAAATATTATTACTTCTTCATTATGCATGAAACCATAATAAAATAATTATTTAATGATTTTGAATCCTATAATAGTGCTACTAAAAAGTTAACTAAGGGGGAGAATATTTAAAAATAATTTTTTAAAAAATGTTTACAGAAAAGAAAATTATATCGTTGTAATAAATGGTCTAAAAAATAACTTATATAGAAACCATTTTTTTCCTATCTTGAAGAACCACAACATGTCTAGGGTCACCTTTTATTCTACTAAATTAGAGGCCATTATATGAACAAAATTTGATTGATGAATATTTAAACTAGTGGTGTAAATAAATATTATATACACTTTTCTGATGTTAATTATATAAAAAGTGTAAAAATTAGATTGTTCTAGTGTCCCAGATCATTATTAACTAATACTATAGGATCCAAAAGCATTTGGTAGAAAATCATGCTCTTATTTGATATTTTTTTTGGTGAGAAATCCACAAGGATAAAAGTCCAATATGGATAAAACAACATTGCATCTCAAAATAAATGAGTGAATAAATTTAGAATTTATATACACTATCTAAATTTAAGGATGGATTGGTCACCATTGGACTAAATTATAAACAAAATGACTATTTATTTGGAAAATTGGATATCCAAAAACAATATTGGTCAATAATGTTATTTACGTTCAAGGGTAGATGCATTATATTATACGCATTGATCAACACTCTAAAGAAGACTATTTAATTCATTTTTCGAACAATGATTTTCTATTTTTAAAATAATAAATACATAATTTTAAAGAACCCATAATTATTACTATTTTTACTTCAGATATTAGTTCTCTTTGTGTACAGAAAATGAATTGTTTAACTACAAGAATAAATTAATATTGAACATAGAATACGAGACTCTGAAATTTTAGAATATTTCCTCTATCAAAGTTATATAAGATGAATTTTTATTTATATCTTCTCAGTCTTATGTTTTATTATAATAAACATAGTGAGGTATAACAAATAAGAAAGAAACACAAGTCAATTGTTTAATTAATTAACAAGGTCTATAATTATAATCTTTTAGGACTTATCTACATGGATTTTTTTTAATGAAATTATATTATAATGATTGGATAGAATATTATGTGTTTTCTTTAGATTATTCTTTTTATATATTTAACTAGTTTTATTTCATAAAAATTAAAATTGAAATTTTTTCTTTTATTATGATTTTTTAAATTTTATCAAAAAAAAAATGCAAAAAATTTCATTGACAAGTGATAAAGGAGGATAGTTTTAGATTTATGAATTTAATTCATATTGATAAAACATTGTTATTAAACATTCCTTATCTTCACTAATAATACAAAAAAAGAATAATATTATAGAAAGATGAAATTGTATTATTCAATAAATGGTTAGATCATTATTAATAAAATATAGTCTACCTATATTTTTTAGGTAAGGAACTATTACTAATGCTTTTTGTATCATGCATATAAATTAATTTACGATTTTTCTAAAAAATTACTGTAATTAATAGAATAACATAAATTCTAATATTCGATAGTTTAATGTTTTTTGATGAATAGTATATATCATGAACACTATGGAAAACTATAGTAACTTCGATCCAAAGGCTAAGGGTGTAATATTTCTTAGATATTCTTCTACTTATAAAGATTTTATATCGTATAATAAAAATTCAAATATATTAAAATAATTTGTTCTTGTGAATTTTGATTAAATTGATCTGTTTGATTATAGAAAAATAAAATAGATGAAGTTAGTGATTCGTTGAATAAGTTGATACTTTAATTTTCAAAAAAAAAAATTTAAAAGACATTGAATAGGATAATAATTAATAAATTTTATAAGAAAAGAGATTATAGAATTTTAAACATTATTTCAAAAAAATTAGAACCTTAAAGGACAAACCATTAGAGACTATTATAGGAGACTAAGATGATTGAGTTTAGACTATAGGGAGTTTGGTAAATATCAATGATTTCAATGTCTTCCTATCCTAGGTAGATCCTGTGACTATAGAAGATTCCTTAGAAGATTAATTTTGCATGATATCTAGGTTAGAATAACTATACCAGTTTATGAGAAATGATGTTTTGGGATTTGTTGATAGAACATCAAAACATCCAGTGATAGAAACCAAATTGGTTTTTACAAATAAGAAAGATGGTCATGGTATAATTATTATGAATATGGTCATGCTAGTTTTTAAGGGTCACAACCACGTGAAACAAATATATTATGAATAAACCATTTCCCTAGTTTCAAATATAGATTCTATGATAATATTATTGTCCAATGAATCTCGTATGAATTCTAAATTATTCTAGATAGATTTATAAAATACATTTTAAGTGGATATTTAGTACACGAATTTTATATTGAACCACGTAAATATTTTGAGGGCCCCCATATAAAAAACTTTGTTTTTAATATTTTAAAAAATCTATGTATCCTTGAACAATAAACAAGGGATTGGTATGAAATATTTAATTATTTTATTTTAAAATTTTGTTTTATGTGCTGTTAGTGGATTCTACTCCTTTCTAGAAAAACACTTCAACAGATATATTCCATGTAGAAATCAATGTAGATGGTGTAATATTTTAGACACCAAATTAAATACTTTGTAACGATTTTTCAAAACATACACATAATTAAATTAAGATTATTATGATAAATAACATTCTTCCATGGTTATAATATTTTTCTAAGAAAATTAAAAAAAAATCAATCCATTTAACTGTGTTATTGATTTTTTTAAAAAATGGATTTGTAAACTGTAAGACGTATAAAACTTCATTGAGCAGAAATGTAAAAATTGACTTGGATTTAGTTGTAAAATCAATGGACAACAAGTTATATATAAGTATGATTTTTATTATGATAAATATTAATGTAAGTATACCAAACAATATATCTTCTATTTTAATTTGTGTAATATTTTAATTTACAAAAAAATCACATATTATTATTTAAAAAAAATAGATATTTATATGGAACTGTTTTTCTCTATTTACATTATCAAAAAACATCTGGTTTTTATTTAATTTCATCTTCACATGAAGACTTTGGAGTGTGTGGGAAAGATAGAAAAAGAACCTCAATTACTTTACAATTTTTTTGGAATGTCCCTAGTTTCATGGTCTAGTAAAAATATTCATTCTGTTGTATTTTCAAAATCTGGGGCCGAATATATATCTAATCGATGTTTTTGTTCCCAAGTTTTATGGATGAAACACGCACATCTAGACTTTATAATTAAACTTAATAATATTTATTTTTTATGTGACAATAATAGTGCTATTAATATTATTAAAAACCATTCTAATCACTCTATGACTACGAATGTTGATCTCAAAAATTATTTTCTAAGAGATAAAGTAATGAAAGGTGTTATATATTCAAAATTTGTGAATAATATGTATCAAATTAATGATAGTTTCACTAACCCACTACTCATTTCATGTTTACATTTTATTAAATAGGGAGTAACATTATTTAATATTAAGTAAATATTGTAATCTCATTTTTAATCTCTATTAACATTATTCAATTAATTTTATAAAATTTTATATTTATTTTTTCTAATAGTATAGTATATTAAATTTATTTTGTAATATTTTTTTAATATTTTTGTGTGTGAAATATTTATCTCTTTTTTAAAATAATAAACTATTACACTATAAATTTGTACTAAGAAATAAAAAATCACATGAAATTGTTAGAGTAATACCCTTCTCAATCCTATCATTCATATTTCACACTCTCAAAAGTCTTATCTCTCAACCTCTCTTGAACACTAATTTTCAAAAAATAAAACCTTATAATTCTAAACATATAAATACAAAATGAACTGATGAAGCTAGTATGAGTAATTGAAGAGGTAGATTACTTCCAGTTTTAAAAAGAAATATACGACAAGGGAAGGTAGAAAACATAAAATAGATCAGCTAAAAGAATCTTCTATTAAAACAAGAATTGATTTTTCTAGGACTGGAGTATATATTTGATGATATAAGTTCAAATATGCATTTTAAATAGAGGAAAAATAATTTTATGAGAATTTATTGTTTTTTTAGAGATATAGAATATTTTATCTTGTCTAAGGTAAAAAATGATAATTTTCTATTTCTAATGTCGATATAGCCTATATTTCAAAAATCCATATATTAAGGAGTATTTCAGTTATGTTTAAAATAAATTGGCTATAATGATAAGAAATCAGAGGATGTTATATCTTTTAATTTTCAACTGCACACATCAGGATGTTGTTTTTATGGATTTCAAGGAGGAAAAAAGTTCCTGATGAATTTCATTCAAGTTTCTATAGTATCTAGTATATGGAGTTAGAGAAAATAAAATTCTTTGATATATACGTAATTTTATTGATGATGAGGAACATCGAATTAAAATTAAGTATGTATATGTTGAGGTGTATGTAACACTTCCCATGGAAGGATAAATTAAATCCCTTCTACCCATATGGAACGTTGGTTTATATTTTTCTACATGAGATATATAGGATTGGTGAAATTTATAATAAACCAATATTTCATCATAGTAATATCATATCTACTGGTACACTATGCAAAATTTAAATTTTTATATAGCATAACCAATGGTAAGTTAACTCCCAACATTTGTGAGGAGAAATTTTTTTTTTGTAACTTATGATCTAGGGGATCACATGAGCATGAAATAAACAGGTTTTGTGAGGCATGATACATAATATTTTGGGGAATCTCATGTAAAATTAGTTGGAGTGCCTCATTTTGTTGGTGTAATATAAGTCTCTTTTGTTACCACTACCAATATTTCAATCTATACATGGAGAAGGAATGCGGAATATGAGAAAATATATACTAGGATACCAGTTGTTCTTTATTTCCCAATAGACATTTAGTATCCTTATATATAAATAGTTAGTGGAGATTTTATAATTTAGAGGCCCATGAGATGATAGGACCCAATTGAGAAGGATATAGTTGATGAAGTTTAAGAAGATGATCAACTTATTTCTTGTGTCAAAGGCCAAGTGAAATTGATATTTTTTCTCAAGAAATTAGTGTGAAAATTTATATTGAATAAAACATTACACTGGAGGTAACAATATTAAGAGTATTTGATTACTCTTGAAATTTTAAAAAAAATTATCTAAATGGGTATTAGTGAGTTTCTAATATATATAATACCATGGAAAGGATAGATTCAGATTTAAGCAAGGAAACTAAATATCATGGAAATTTTTTTAATGAATAATTAGAAATTAAATCACTATAGTTGGTATATGTTGGTGAGTCTTCTATGAGTCTTGAACAACATTATTCTAATGGAAATAAATATTTGAATATTGAGGAGCATACTCACTAATTATCTATAGGTATGGTTTCAAATTTAAATAAATTTATTGATAAAGTTTTTTAATTATAAATTGAAATCTAGAGTTTTATATATAAATATTTGAATTATAGAAAAATTATATTTATATATAATATTTTGAATTAGTTTAGAATCACTATCAAATATTGAATGAAATTTAAATCTCCATGAATGATATAGTTTCATTTAAATGATATTTATTTGAACATATGTGTTTGATCATAAGGTAAAGTGTTTACAAATAAGTTTTTGGATTCATAAAAAATATTTTATCAACTCAATTACAAATTTTAAAATATATTTATATCTTGGATAGAGATTCTACTTCTAAATAAAAAATTAATTATTGATTTTTCATAAAGGTTAGATATTTTTTATGCTAATAATATTGGATCATAAGAGTATATTAGACGTCTATACCAATAGGAGGAGTAAATTGTAGTTCCAAAAGCTTGAACTAATCAAAAAACAAAACATTTTAATGTAATATAATCAGAATCTGACATCTTTTTATGATCAAGGTAAGATAATTGAAATATTTTTTGATCTGATTAAATCAAAATATGTTCTTCTAATAATCACAATTACACCAATAAAACAAATTAATTAGAAATATATATATGAATAATTAAATTCTATTACATGCACATCAGAACAGACTTGTAAAAACAAGTGATATTATAGCTAGTATAAGTAAGAATGAATTAAAAGATATATAAAAAGAATAAACTCTTTTATCCTTTAGTGAAAAGATATTCAATAACCCTGACAAATGGTATCCACAATTTTATACTTTCATTGAAGTTTGTATTTCCATAGTATTAAAGCACATAGATGATGATCAGAATAAGATCTTTTTTCCAATCCTTGGAATCCCTAGATATGATGATTTGTGTCTCTACTTTTAGCACTAACATCCCTTGATCATATGGGTCAGATTCGCCATCTTCCAACCCCATAAATCCCTCGATCGTAATAATGATCAGACATATGATTACAATATAAAACTATTTCAAGAGGAAGAAACCTGAACACGGATTCCTTTGAACTACAACTCTCATAAATTATATAAATACATTGTAATGGAATGTTCATATTAAGAAAACATTATATGGATTGAGTTACGAATGCAGTCAACTACTAAATCTGCAAACAAATAGTTATTAATAGGGTAACCTCCAACAAATATATTAATTAGTTAGTTGTAATGCCCACAAATTTCCAGCTCTTTAAAAACTAAATTTTTTTTGGCATAACTCAGTATCTGAAGTTGTTTTGTTTTAGAACCATTATAAATCTAAACTGCATTCCATATGATAGAAACAACTGTATGTATTTTAATTATAAAATTAATATAGTCTAATGGACTTCTTTATCATTTTTAAATATGATAACCTTTGTGAATGTTAGTTTAATGTATTAGTACCAGAATTAATCGGACAGTCGTGATTTTTTTTAGTACGAAAGATAAAAAAAGGATAAATACTGGTCCAGATAAAGGTAAATTTGTCTAATTAGATTCGTACTCAATATAATGGATCATATTTAGGAATGATGATTTTGTATTCATAATTCATTAGAACATTTCTATGTGTGGTAGAGAGTATTTTTTTCTAGCAAAACATTCTAAAACACTTGTGACATAAAAGCTTAGAAAGAAGTATTTTATGAGATAGTTTGTGATTTAAAAAATATAGGAATTGAAAAAAAAATATTTTGATCCAAAAATCTCCACCTTTTTTAGAAAGCACAAACAACAAAATATAAAGTAATCATTATAAATTTAAAAAATTAAATCCCTTAGAACTTTTATAAAGGCTAAATATTTTCATTATAATTCATGCTGAGTTTATAATCCTGGTTAATATGATGGAAATTATTTAACATAACCCCCTTTGAATATTTCCCCCATTTAATGAATATTTATCCCCTTATGTAAAACACCTCCCCATTTATAAAATCATCACAAATTTTATAAATTATTCTCCCCCTTTGTGATATTGAAAAAGGAACGAGATAGTATGATATATGTACTAACATGTTTGAATATATAATGTATGAAAAAAAAATAAACTAGTTAAACATAAATTAATTAATGGAAATAACATACATATAAAACTAATTAGAATACATTCATGAAAAATATTTCAATGAAAACATAATTAAATTCATTAAAAATTTCAATGATTGAAAAAAATACATCAAGAGTTTTAAAAAAGCATTCTTTCCTCGTTGAGATTTTTCATGATGGGTGTAAAAATATTGATCGCATAATGTATAAAAACCATGAATTTCCATGGAATTTTTTTTTCATAAATACTTTGGAATTTTACAAGTCCGCAGTTTCAGACGGCGCACGATTCCGAGGCACAGAGTGACCAGAATGATCCATCGAAGTTTTTTTAAGCATAAATTAACGCGTGTTCGTAGTTTTACAGAAAAAGTAGAATAAATATTAAATGGTTACATAGATATGAAATCTAAGTCAATTTTTGTGCTCAGGATGGCAGGTTTACCATAGGCGTGACTTAATTTTAGTTAGCGCGGGCCTCCTGTGAGAAAACATGAAAATGGAATAACTGTAAATAAAATAATTAAATAAAGTTATTTTATTTTTCAAATTCTTATAACTCACAAACGGTAACTCAGATTAAAAATCCAAGATCACCATTGAACTCATGAGGGTAGGATTTCTTTATGTAGATACTATCTTGGTTCAGCGAGGGCCACCCGAGATTGTTAGTTTTTGGCCGCAAACAAAATAATGAACTGACAATTATTTTATTGTAAAATCCATAAGTTCTAAGAGATAACTCTAATTGGAAATATGAGTATACCATTGGGTTTGTAAGGGCTTGTTTTACCTAGGTAGAGTGTAACCTCGGCCGTATTGGGTTGAGGGTGGCTGATAATAAATTTCCAAAAAAATTTCGGGTACGTCTAGTAAACGTGCGAGGAGCATTTGATAACTCTTGAACAGGTTCTCGGAATTGAAACCTTGAGGTGGGGACTACCCTAACCTCTTGAACTCCCCTTTAAGGGGAGATGACTATTGGTATTCTCCACAATAATGGTGCCACATCCAATTAATTAATTCTGCCAATTAATTAAGCCTAGCCAACAATTAAATTGTTGAGACACAACAATTTTGCTACTTTTTCTTTTTGGGTGGATTTGTGGTTAGAAAAGGGGAAAGGGAGTTCTTGGAGAACTACACTCCAAAGAAGAATGGACCATCTCCAATGAAGGATGCGGAAAACGCTCGATCCCAGGATTGGTGGCGTGTGACAGGCGCAACGTACGACGAGATCTTCGATTTCTTCCTCACATAAATGAGAAATGAACTCGAGGTTGGGGGGATTTGAGTTGTTTTATGTGTGAGTTTTATTTCCAATTATCAACATCCAAATGATGATTGAGATATTCCGATTGTTAATAATGTAACGAGGAGGGCTCGGACCGCACGAACATAGTCTGACCCTTCCCCCCATCCTTGTAGTTATTCTCATTGTGTTGACGGTGGAGGCAAAGCAATGGAGGCCCGCATCGGGCCGACCACAAAGAAAACAAGCGGTGCATGGCCCCGGGGTTTCTAAGAGGGCGCGACACCATAATGTCGTACAGAAGGGAATCCATGGCCATGAAGGGAAGCGACGGAGTTGCGTGGTGTCGTTGCGCCGTGAGGAGGCCAGAAGAGGGCCGCAGCCATCTACGCTGCACTGGTGATACAAAACCACGGCCAGGGCGGGCCGCGGCGAAGGGGCGTGGCACCGTCGCGCCGCGCCGGAGAAGGACTATGGCCAAAGGCCACGGCGGTCTAAGGAGGACGGCCGGTTGAGCTAGCCACTGGTGACTCTCCACAAGATGGGACCCGAAGGGTCCCACAGTACTCCGAACCAGCACCTTGCGCCAGTTCCCTCCGAATCTAGGAGGGCGCGACACCCCCCACTGCATGGCAGGCCGGGAAACGCGGGTTGTCCCGCCAGGCCACGCGGGCCGGGCCACCCTTGTGGGTCAGTCCAACATCAGGTCGGGCCACCATGCGGGCCAGCCTGCCATCTTGTTGGTCCGCTCCATCGGGCTGGGTTGGACACACGGACAGGGTCAGACCCCTGTCTGGACCCGTTTAACCTGAAATCACCTTTTCGACCCTATCATGGGCTTCGGGTGTCCGATCTACATACCGTCTATGGAGAAGGAAATCTTATAATAAGATAGTTACTTTGGCATACCCCAAATGAAATTCGGATGCAGTTGGGGTATGTTCGAGTTGGATTGAAACTAAAAACTAACCGGGCCCCTGGAACGGAAATGCCAATAACTCACAGATCGGGCATCCGATTGATGCGCCGTCTGTCGCGTTGGGTTCCGTATGATGAGACAGAACTACGATATTCATGAACTCAAGACTTCGTGGTGGTTGATGTATCGACACTTGGATCGAGGAGCAGATCCTCCCGGAATTGATCGTTCTGTGTGCGAAAACCCTATGGCGGGCTACGACTCAAATGATAGGATCCTACGTGGACTTACTACTATACCAAGATCTTCCATTGGTTCGACATGGATGATACTGTACCAAGATACTCCGTGGGTTCAACATCGACGATATTGTACCAGTGTCCTCCATGGGTTCGACAACGACGGTACTGGACTGGGATCCTCCATGGGTTCGACATTGATGACTTCGGTACTAGGATCCTCCTTGAGTTCGACATCGCTGATACGGTTTCGGGATCTTATGTGGGTTCGATAGATTAGATGATTTTGAGGCTACATCTAATCTTCTATTCCCATATAAATGAGTTGTATACCTATATGAGCTAAGTCTTGTCTTTCATTTGTTATCATCGTGATGATTGACTTTACTTCCATTGTGGAATTGGTTGTGCTTGTGATCGTGTGTTAGAGAGTGACTGTGATCGGTATCTTAGTTATATATGTGGGAATATACCTAAGTAGGGATGGCTGATACTTCGTGATTTTATCTTACAACTGTGGTTTGTCCGTAGTGGATTCGGGGAGATCTTCGGGGGTCTCGGGGTCCCCTACTTAGTATTGTTTTACGCACCCATGCACGGGCTTTGCCCGCACCTTTTTGTGTACTGTACAGTCGACGGTCAGCAGTGATCGAGGCTGATGGAGATGGATAGGAGACTGATTGGATCTTGAATATAAATTGCGTACCTCAGGAACGAGTTGTTTGAGATTTGAACCTAGCCTTTCGGTAGGATTCCATGTGGATGATCCAGGATCTGTTTTCCCTTTTTACTTGTACTTGTACTTATTGTTCAGTTGGGTCTATATATTGGACCACTTACTTTCAGCACACCATTCTTTTCTATATAAGTACTTGTTCCTTCTATTACCTTTGTTCAGACTATGTGTGTTACAGTTTTAAAGGAAATTCCTTCCCTTTTTATCAGGGATTCGCATTTAGTGCTAGTCGCTAGCCCCTGTGCTACGGAAGGCGGGCTTGGGGTAGTCACAGCACGGGCCCCGAGGACGAGTCGTGACTAATTGGTATCAGGGGAGTCTGTTCTACCATAGAATTCAGGACTCTGATCATAATTTTCTATGAAGCAATATTGTTAAGAGTATTGAGTGTGGTTTGAAGTCTATGGAGTCCAGTGTTGGTGCAGTGGTCGATGCATCCATACATTAGGACCCTGACTTCTGATTCCCAACTCAGTGCACGAAAACAATGATTGTGAGTGTGCTTTCAAGAGTATTCTCTGTGAAAACATTGAGTCAGCTCACCAGGTATAACTTATTGACTATGTAACACCTATTATTTATTAGGATGTTGTTGCGTAGATAGCTAGCTAGGGTTTCTGAGAGAGTACACGATGACAGCCCACCGAGCTACGGGGCTCCAGTTTAGGGCCCTCTTAATATGTTGGCACCTCTGGGTGGTGTATCAGCACCACCACCAACGGTTGGGAAGGAGATTCCACCACCATCATTGGAGGATGGTTCATACTGACTGAGTACATTACATGAGTTCCAGAAGTAGAGGCCTCTGAAGTTTCGAGGCAAGACAGGTTCCTTGGCAGTAGAAGACTAGATGGAGGCAATTACTGAAGTTTTCCTCTTAGTTGAGACACTAGTAGAGAATATGTTGATCTAAGCTACTAATATTTTTCATTGACTGTCCATGAGGATCTTCCACATAGTGATGATGTTTCGGTACATGGACATTTCATGAGATGGTACATTCAGGTAGTGTGCTAACTATATCACTACTCGTTGGTTAGCAGACACTACTGGCGATACTGGTAGAGGACACATGTAGACTTAGTGCCTTAATTGTGTTTCGGCACTAGATATACCTCATGTTCTGAGGAAATCTCGACCCACAGGTGGTTGAGGACTTGATTGAGAAGGTGGATGAGATTTTTCTAGATCTTATATAGTTTTTCCAGGAATACATGTCGGTAGTTTAGTATTCATCGAAGCGTAAAGACCATTCCTGGTACTTTATGAATATGATGTGAACATATATTTAGAGCTCGGACCTCTGAGCGAGGTGTGATTAAGTACATCTAAGCCAACACTTTTCCTCTATGCATTCTTACTTATGAGAGTGTGCTAGAGAGAACCTTTGTGGTTGAATGTTCTTTGGCTGAGCAGATACAACCAATGAATGTTAGTTGTGGGAAGCTATGAACTGGAACCACTATCAGAGACTTGGGTGTGTGAGATGTTTCAGGAAGAGGAAGTGTTATGAATAGGTGAATCTATAGGGCACCAGACGTGGAAGTGGATCTAGGAGAGAAGCACGAGGTGGTGTATATTTCGACATGTTACAACAACCCACCTTGTATTCCCTGTCAGGCTCATTGAGCTAGAGGGTAGGGGAAGAGAGTAGCTACATGAGGTCAAGGAGTGTGACCCAAGGTCTCTAGGAATGATTATAGGTAAAATATGTGTCTACTACATGTTTTTGTATCAATAGAAATAGATAAAAATCATTCCTTCCTTCCTTCCCCAAATCTTATCCCATACCTAGAGTTTCTGGTTAATCCGTTAACTTGACCCTCACGTGTGGAGATACCTTTTGAAGGAGACTCAATAATCATACATACAATAATGGTGTGATCTAAACCTTGAGGCGAGAGTTTCAGTTGGAACCTCTTTGTGACAGCATCGCGGCCTTATGATGTTAGTTTGGGTATGGACTGGGGAACCACAATTCATACACATATTGACTATATTAGGAAAAATGGTTGTGGTTTATCTAACCATTGGGATGAGGTTTTCCTTATTTGGAAAAAAGGATACCCATGCAGCACATGTTAAACTCTTTCAAATGAGGGTGTAGTTGATCACCCTCAAATCAGCTAGCCTTACCCTCGTGGCAGTAGGAACTCTTAGTTTTCAGTTCCAAATAGAAGTGACAATACATGGGGACATCTTTCCAAAAGATGTTTCCAGGATTACCCACAAAGGGGGAGGGATGTCTGGTTTGGCTGGATACTACCGAAACATCATTCCGGACATCTCCAGATTTGCAGCACCACTATCAACCAGGAAAAAGAAGGGGAAACCATTTTATGGTTAGAGAGATGTTAGCAGAGCTTTCAGGAGCTGAGGAAGATGTTGACTAGTGTTCCCTTCTTGAGGCTACCGGATGAGGGAATTGGGTACATAGTATATTGTGATGCATCAGGGATAAGACATGGGTGAGTCCTGATGTAGGAGCAAGCAGTGATCACTTATAGTTCTCGGAAGTTGAGACAGAATGGGAAGAACTACGCTACCCCTAACCTGGATTTAGTAGCAGTGGTCTTTTCCTTGAAAATGTGGCGGCACTATCTCAGGGGAGAATGTTTTTCAGTCTACTCTGACCATCAAAGTCTCAGGTGTATCATCTCACAAAAGGACCTGAACCTGAGACAGTAGCATTAGATTGAGATACTCCAGGACTATGTCTTCGATATAGTCTATACTCCTGGGATGGGGAACATTGTAGCAGATTCTCTCCGCAGGAGATCTAGAATTCAGCTTCTCCGAGAGGCGAAAGAACAGTTGTCCGCATTGCAGATATCTTTTGTGGATCAGGATGGAGCAGCCTTTCTACAGTATCTCACAGTCACTCCTCCACTTCTTCAGTGAGTCCGGGAGGCACAGTGTGGGGACGTTGACTGTGAGACGTAACATGATCAGATATCCACATTGAAGGCACCTGATAGATTTTTTGAAGGTGGGGAGAACAACATTTTTTTCATAGGACATACCATTGTACTAGTTTTACTTCAGGAGAAGTGCCGATGGGGTTCCACACATCTTCTCCAGCAGTACATCCAGGAGTGACAATGATGTACCAGGACCTCCAACGACAGCACTGGTAGCTAAGAATGAAGAAAGCAATGGCAGAGTTTCTCTCATAATGCCTTGCATGTAAGTTAGTGAAGGAGGAATAACAGGTACCATCAGGCTTTGTTCATCCTTTAGAGTTCCCAGAGAGGAAGTAGGATCAAATATCCATGGACTTCGTCATGGGTCTTCCACATACATCCAGGAGATGGATACCTCTAGAGTTTTAGGATGGCGACCACCTCTTTCTACGGGTCTCACCTCGATGAGGTCTACAGAGTTTTGGCCGAGGCAGAAAGTTATCTCTAAGGTTCATCATACCTTTACAGGTCCTCAGCAGAGTTGGTGAGGTGGCTTACTGTTTTTATTTTCCACCTCAGTTGCACAGGGTGCATTACGTTTTCCACATATCCCACCTGAGAAGATACATGCATGACCCTTCCCCCATCATCGTCCATGGTGAGCAGGACATTGATGACGGGGAGACTTTCATGGAGGATATAGTAGATATTGAGGATCGAAAGAATCTGGTCCTACGTGGAAGTTCGATACCTCTATTGCTCATTTTTTTGTAGCACGAGAACCTCTAGAAAAGCACATGGGAGCGGGAGGCTCAGATGCATGCTCAGTACCCACATTTGTTCCCTTATTTCGAGTTGTAGCTTACAGGGAAATAAATACCTGAGGTGGGGAGAATATAAATACTCGAAATTTCCATTGAATTTTTTTTAATACTTGATAATTTTACGAGTCCGCAATTTCTGATGGCCTATGCTTCCGAGGACCGGAGTGCCCGAAATTATCCGTCAAATATTTGTTAAGCATAAATTAATGCTTGTATTCATTTTTCCTGAAAAAGTTGAATAAATATTAAACGGTTACTCGAATCAAAAATCTGAGGCCACGGTTGCGCTCATGATGGCGGTTTTACCCTAGGCATGACTTAAGTTTAGTCACCATGGGCCTCTTGTGAGAAAACCCAAAAATGGCATAACCGTTAATAAAATAATTAAATAAAGTTATTTTATTTTTCAAATTTATATAACTTACAATTGGTAACTCGAATTAAAAATCCGAGACAACCACTGAACTCGTGAGGGTAGGCTTTCTTTAAGAAGACACTAACATGGGTCTACAAGGGCCACTAGAGAAAGTTAGTTTTTGGCCGCAAATAAAATAATTAAGTGACAATGATTTTATTGTAACATTCATAACTTTTAAACGGTAACTCGAATTGGAAATACGATGGTACTGTTGGGTTTGTGGGTATGTTTTTCACATAGGTAGAGTGTAACCTTGACCAGAGTGGGTCGAAGGTTTCTGATAGTAATTTTCAAAACTTTTGTTCTGTATGTTCAGTAAATGTGTGGGCGGCATTTCATAACTTTTGAACCGGTGCTAAGAATTGAAACATGATGGTACCATTGAACCCGCAATGTCGGTATTCTTTTTTGTAGACATTCACCTTGACTATAGTGGGTCGAGGGTGAAAGATAGATTTTGATTTTTTCTTGAAAATAGAAATAAAATAAAATAAAAATTTATTTTTTTTATCCATGAAACCTCCCTTGTGTAGGTTGTGGTGGTGGGGACCTCCAAATCCTAAACCCCCAATTAAATTTCTGGTGGTGGTGGCCACCCGAACCTCTTTAACTCCTTTTTAATGGGAGATAACCATTGGTATTATCCACTTTAATGGTGCCACCTCCCATTAATTAGTTCTTTCAGTTAATTAATCCATCAAATGATTAAATTGTTGAGACACAACAGTTTGGATACCTTTTCTTTTTGGGAGGATTTGGGGTTGGAAAAGGAGAAAGGGAGTTCCTGGATAACTACTCTCACATGAAGAATGAACCATTAAATAATATACTACATTATTTATATTAAATAATATAAATAATTTTTTTAGCCATTTCTTATAACTAAATGTTATAAAATCATATTCCATTTTTTATGGATTTGAAATAAAAATAAATCATATTTATTTATTAATAATCCAAATAATTTTATGAAAATAAATAACATTGATAATTGTATCATAAATAAAATTTTTATACATAGAAATATAATTTTTCTCAAAAAAAATTATTTTTTACATGTTTTGTACATTAATATTAAAATTAATGTTTCCCACCCTTGAAATTTTTATTTGATAATATTAATTTCAAACTTTTAATAATCATTTTAAAATTAATTTATAAGGTCATTTTTTATCTTGGAAATTAAAATAAATTATCAATGTTAAAATATGAGTTACCATGGTAAAATTAAATTATGATAAAGTTTAAAATAAATAGCAAGTCATAAAATTAAGAAATATATATATATAATTTTTTGAAGGTTATATTGACATAATACCCTTAAAAATACATTGTTTTTAATTTTTTTACTCACATTCCATAAATAGAAAATTTTCATTTTATATTTTTACAAAAATGTCACTCCCCTCACTTATAAAAGGAGACTTCAACAATCTCATTACATACACTCTAAAATTTTGAATTCCCCTTAAAACTCTACCCATTTTACTTCAATTTGATCCCTATATCACATTTTTTATCCACACTATTCCTGAAAAATTCATAAATCCTCCATTTATAAAAGGTCCTCTAAGAGAAGGTTTAAATTCTCAAAATGAGTACAAATCACTTCTTAATAGTTGTTCTTATATATATTTCTACTATTTATCTTTCATAAAAATATTTTATAACCATTATAATATACTGAAATTATTATTATTATTATATTTAGTTTTTATTATGTAAATTTTAATACCATTATCTACCCTTCCAAATTCCCTATGAAAATGATAATAATGTTCATACGTATGCATATACAACCACCTCTACAAAGTTAAATATTTCGTATTCAATAACCACCTTAATTGAATAGTTAGTAAATTTAATTTAAGGACTAAATATTATGTTTATAATAATTTTAATATTATTAAATGATAAATTGTATTCTACCTTCTATATGTTCTATGAAAAATGAAAATTTCGTCTTTGTGAACATGTGAACTACCACCTCCTTAGTCGATGTGTTTCGTTTTACATTACCACCAAACATGGATAGCTATAAAAATGTATTCAATAAATATATAAGATAATAATTAGGAATATATTTCATGAATAATGTTTTTAAAATATAACATAATAATTAGTGATCATTACAATGTAACCCATTATATCAAAAAATTACTCGAAACAAGATCATCATGGATTCAATTTTCACAAACCATGCCCATGAATTCCGTGGAATGAAAATGGTACTTCATAAATAATTTCAAAACAAAGATTATAATATCTTTAAAAATATGTTAATGATAAATTTTGTATCAATAAAGAAGAACCAACATCTCTATTATAAAGGATAATGAAAAGAACAAAATTATTAATATCTGATAATGAAAATAAACTATAACTAACTAATATATGTATAGAGAACAATTATAAATGAATAATATAAAATGTAAGATATATTAATAAGGTTATGAAAAAAGAAATTAACATTGTTATGTTTATTATATATGAGTCTAAAGAGCTTTTGTGATATATTGGATAAAAAGTAAAGGGTTCTCATCACTATTTTATTCTTTGAGACATATTCCATATTCACCATGTGTTTTATTTTGTATGGGGTATAAACTAAATCTGAAAAAAATATCATGAATCATTTTATATTTTTTTAAATAATTTTCCATTCATGTTCTATTTTTCAAGATCATTTGATTTAAAATTTATCAAATATGTAAAAGTTTATTTTCTAATCTTGCTCCTTTTTTGTCCAGAATCCCCTTTCTCAATATCCATTTTCTTCTTTCCACTAATCCTGTACTTTTTAATTTAAAGCATGAATACATATTACTCATTTTGGCATTTATATTTATCTTTATATACTTTTTAAATGAATTATTATTACTCTTTTAATGATTTGGGTTTTAATAACGTTATTTTTTAAAATTACTCACACTAACATCTTTTATCTTTCACAATACATTTTAATACTTAACCTTTATTTCTTTTTAAAATTAAAATTTTCTAGATTTATATATTCAAATAATTATTCAAATAAAAAATTTATATTCTTGAAAATGATAATTACAATTATCTTGTGACTTAATTTTTTATTAACTTTGAACTCCTCTACAAAATGTGAAAGGAAACCCATTTTAAAAGTTTCCATATAAATTCATTTTCCCAAACAACTCTTCCAATTTTATTTAAGAATCCTTCCATCCAAGATTCTATATTTTCAAAAGAAAATTTAATTCACCATTTTTATAAAACATTTTATAATAATGGATAAAAATATAAATTTTATTTTGTATGTTTTCTCCAAGAAAATTTCTAATTCCAATATAAAATATTTTTCATATATTTCGATATATTTTAATGCTTCTAATTTTCACCAGGTATGTTATCTAGTGATAAAATCCACCTTCTTTGTCTATAGTGATTATGATTATGTTGTTACATTTATTATGTATATAAAATATTTATATCTCATATGTCCGTTATTCTAATACAAAAGTTTATTGATTTCTACGTCAAGTTGATTATGTATTATATTAATCATTTAATGTATTTAGAATTCATTGGTTATGTGTAAGTGATGGGTGGGTTCCTGAATTATATAACCACTTGATGTGTCGGTAGGAATCATAAAACATCCTTGTTTAGCTATTTGGTGTAACAATAACCATTTATAAATTATATCTTAGGATTAGTCATAGTCTATATGATTTCCTTAAGACCTACGGGTCATGTAATATCTCCAAGCCTACGGGCAATGTAATTTCTAAGCCTACGGGCCTTGTAAGGATTCCCCCTCATCCCTTGAAAGGGGGGTTATCAAGAAATCAATAAAAAAAGAAGGCCTTCCGGCCATTCAGTCATGATGGTAGGAATAGTTTCATACCATAAATTCTTTATAAATTAAATTTAAAATTATAAAAAAACTTTATGTTATATTTTATTATATTGCTTTAATTTTTTGTATTGAGAAAGTATATAACTGATCCATCAAATGTACTAAATCTGGAGGTGGTATAACTAGAACATGACATTACTATTAAAATTAGTAAATTATTATAATAAATTATTATAAAAATAAATATTATTTTATTTATGATACCATTTTTTAATTCTATAATTGAATAATTTTAGTTGATGTGGTAGATATTGAAAATAATTGAAAAGAGCATGGGAGAATACATTGCCTCATTATCAGGTATGTTCTTTTGAACTTTTCCAAAAAGGCTTCTTTGAATTTCATTATTCAAAGGTGGATGCTAATTGTATAAGGATAGAGATTATAGGAAGTGAATTTGGTTAATATTGTTCAATATTATTTGGTTTCAGATGTGTGATGGAGTGGGAGGTGAGGAGCACTTTTATAAGTGTGGAAAATGACACACATGATATTTTTGAATTAAATTGTATGTTCCTCAAGTATTACCTTTTCCCCATGTTTATACTAGAATATTATGGATATTTATAGGTATATGGGGCGAAATATTTCCATTATAGAGTGTTTTCTATAGTTTATATGTCATTTTTTTCATATAGTTATGTTTTAGATCTTAGTTAAGATTAATTTTACCATAATTTATGTACATAATTTAAATTACATTAGATAATAATTTTTATATAAAATCTAAGTACGTATTATTAGAAATTATATATTATGTTTATTCTAAATATGGAATCCATTTTTCCAAATTACAATCAACTCTGTGCAAGAATTAATTTAATATTAATCTTACTGGCGGGCCTTCCTATTTTGTAAGTAAAAACTATTCAAAAGGTTTCAATGTTTTTATATCCAATATAAATGTTAAATTAGTTAAAATGTCATAAATTTAGTTAATTGATAAATTTAATCTCTAATTAAAATTGTAATCTAATTTTAAATTTGATTTATCCTTATAAATAAATTCTAAGAAAATGTTTTTTTAAACAAAATCATTCAATTTTAACTATTCATTAAAAAATGATAAATAATTAAAAAAATATATATCATAATATAATTATTATTTTTCTCATTAAAATAAGATATTTATTTTGAATTATCAATTCTATAAATGTTCCAAAATTCTGATATAATAAAAACATTATCAAAACCATTTGAAATACCAAAATAAAAGAAAAGTAAAACATGGTATTTATTTTTCTTTAAGAAAAGTTATGGCTTGTAGAGGAAGCTGAAACTCAAATAATGGTCACGGCAGCAGAGAAGTCGTTGTCACCGCATACATACGACAAAAAAACATTCCCTTTTGTTGTTTAGTAAACGCTTAATATAAAAATATTCCTTTTGAATAAATGTAAAAGTCAAAGGGGTTTATAAACTGTCTAAAAGAAGGTTGTGTATAAACCGAAATATGTCTCAATGAAAGGAGATTCAGACAAAGTCCCTTACCTCGGGTCCGACTTGACTCGATCGTTCTTTAAAGTCCTAAATAATAAACTTGAGTTAATTTTTACTTGCTTAAGAACATTTTTCAAGTTCATTATTCCTTTTATATCTCTTATTACCATGTCATGAACACTATGTAATTATTTAAGTTAATAACGGTCGTTTTAACGATCAAACGATTTAAATAGAATATTAATTCTTAAAGAAACCAATATATGTCACTATTCATAGAAATGATAATATTCTCAAAATATTATCATGAATTTTTTCTAATATAATTTGTAATTACATTTCTAAAAAATTAATTAATTTTTTCATATACACATTTAAAATTTGATAAAATATAATTTTAAAATAAATTCTCAAAACGAGACAATCATATTTTTTGGAAAAAATAGTTTTAAGCATAAAGTGAATTTATTTTTATGTATTCACTAGAAAATAGATATGTTCAATGTAAAAACATTTAATTATTAATAATTATTTATTATAATACTTTACTAATTTCAATTATTTTTATGGGAGGAGTGGCAGGTGAGGAACCTCCTCCATGTTGGACCAAATGAAAATATAACGTTGTAGAGTTACCTAGTCACATTTTGGTTTTAGAAGACATGCATGAAGAGATGATGAGAGACTTTTATTCCTTTATGTATAATGTTCATCATGGTATCTTCGAGATGTATCATGATTTACATCGCCAGTATTGGTGGGAATGAATGAAATGTGATGTAGCAGGTTTTCCCATCATATCTTCCACCTATCAATAGGTGAAAGAAGAACACCAGTGAGTAGCCATATGTTTTCAGTAGATAACCATTCTAGATTGGAAATAGAATACTGTTGTGATGGATTTTTTGACAGGTTTATTCTATCCACCTTGAGCTAATGATGCAATTTGGATTTTTATGTTCATGTTTTTGCTTTCAAATGTTTATGGATTGTTTTATGTTCTCTATGCTTACCCTTACTGAGCATTTGAGCTCACCCTTAATATGTTTTCTTTTCCCCAGTATTTTAAAAAAGGTTTTAGGTAAGAAAACAAATAGGGGAATATCTTTATGGGAGATGTTGATGATCTTTCACCACGATTAGAAGATTAAATTCCGAGTTTCCAAAGAAACTAAACTATTACGGTCCTTCTGTGTCTGTGTTTGTTATGTATTAAGTATTACACAAAAGTAATGTAATGTCCATGTACATCAAGCTTTGGGTCTCTACAAAATATTTGTTTTTTAGGTGTTTGGTGCGCTTGAAAAGCATGTGTGGGGTGGTCAAAACCAGCCGAACGACCTCAGAATTCCATGAAATCAGACGACAACAAAGGGTAGGTGAATTGTGAAATGGTTGGGTAGACGACATGTTAATCAGAGGTGTCGTGTGACTGTAGTGACCAAAAACTCACTTAGTATGTCGTAAATGGCCAAAACATGTATTTAACGGTCAAATTCATACTGAACGACATATTCATGACTTAAAATCACACTAGAAAATCCTAATTATTATTGGTGAGGTGTGTGAAGAGACGACATGTCATTCGGACGTCCAGTTTGTCTGGTACGACTGAATATGTGTTTTTTAGGTGTTTGGATGGCTTGAAAAGAATGCATGGGGTGATCAAAACTGGTCGAACGACCTCAGAATGCCATGTAATTGGTCAAAAACAAAGGGTGGGTTAATTTTGAAATTTTCGAGTAGACGACATGTCAATCGGAGGTGTCGTGTGACCGTGGTGACTGAAAACGCACATCGTACGCTGTAAATGGCCAAAACACGCGTTTAACAGTCGGTGGGTCGGTCGGAGTGCGGTGGCAGGGAGCTGTGCTAGAGACAGGCTGACTGGAGGAGACGATGGCTGTAATTGGAGGCGGATTAGGGTGGAGTGCAAGGGGGGTGTCGCTGGGGAAAGAGGAAGGGGAAGTGGCACGGGTCAAGGGAGGTCCGAACTAGGCGGAGGAGGAGCCAGAGGAGGGCAGAGCCGCAGGAGGTGTCGTTCGAGACGGGGTGGGCGGCTGGGAGAGAAATGTGAACAGGGAGGTGCGCTCGAGGCGCTGTGGGGTAGGAGAAGGGGGGAACTCAATGTCCCATACGGCGCGTCAATCGGATGCCCGGTCTGAGAGTTATTGGCTTTTTCGTCCCAAGGGCCTGGTTGGTTTTTAAATAATATGATCAACAAACTCGAGGTAGGGGGATTTGAGTTGTTTTATATAGGAGTTTAATTTTCGATCTTCAATGTTCAAATGATGGTTGATATATGCCGATTTTTAACAATGTGATGAGGATGGCTCAGACAGCACTAACATGGTCCGACCCCCCCCCCCCTTGTTATTATTCTCATTGTGTTGACGGCGGAGGCAAAGCTATGGTGGCTAGCATCAGATCGACCGTGAAGAAACCTGGGGATGCAAGGCCGCCGGGTCACCAAGAGGATGCGGCACCATCAATCCACGTAGAAGGGAAGCCACAACCATGACGGGCCGCGGCGGAGGCGCGTTCCGCCATCATGCCTTGTAGAGGCCAACCGAGGGTCGCGTCTAGCTGGGTCGCAGCGGAGGGGCGCGGAGCAGTCACGTCATGCCGGAGAGGGATCGCGGCCAAAGGCCACTGCAGTCGAAGGAGGGTTGTCGGCTACCGGCAGAGCTACAAAAGGCAGGACTCGAAGGCTCCCACAACACTCCAAACCGGTGCCTAGCACCAGTTCCCTTGGAAGTTAGGGGGTGCGGCACCCCATGCGGCATGGCCTTCCTGGCCTTGCGGCTGGCCCACCAAGCGACATGGGCTGGCCGACCAGGCCATGCGGGGAACCCATGAGGGACGGGCCACCACCGGGTTGGGTCGGGCCACCAACTGGTCGGGCCTCCATGAGGGCCAGGCCACCATCTGGTTGGGCTGCTCCATCGGGCCGTGTTTGACCCGCGGACCAGGTTGGACCCCTATACAGACTCGTTTAACCCGGAATCACCTTCTCACCCCTATCATGGGATTATAGTGACCAATCGACGAACCATCTGCGGTGACGAAAATCATTGAGAAATATGGTTCTTTTGGAATACCCAACATGTGGTTTAGATGTAGTGGGTACGAGCAGGTTGGTTTGAACATAAAAACCAACTGGGCCCCTAAAACGGAAATGTCAATAACTCACAGACTGGGCGTCCGATGGATGCGTTGTCTATCGCATTGGGATCCTTAGGATGATCCGGAACTACGGGATACATCAACTCTAGAATTCGTGGTAGTTGATGTATCTACACTTGGCTCGAGGAGCGGACCCTGCCGGAATCAAGAATGTTGTGTGCGGAAACCCTATGGCTGGTTGCGACTGAGATGATAGAATCCTACATGGGCTTACTACTGTATTATGATCTTCCATGGGTTCGACCGAGATTATACTATACCAGGATACTCCGTGGGTTCGACAACGACAGTACTAGATCGAGATGCTCCATGGATTTGATAGTAATGACTTCTGTACCAGGATCCTCCATGGGTTTGACAGCACTAATATTGTTCTAGGATCCTACATGGGTTCGACAGAGGAGATGATTCATAGGCTACATCCAATCATCTCTACCCCTCTACATGAGTTGTATACTAGTGTCAGCTGAGTCTTTTCTTTCAGTTGTTATCATCGAGATGATTGATTTTACTTCCTGTGTGGAATGGGTTGTGGTTGGGCTCGAGTGTTGGAGCCAGACTGTGATTGGTAACTTAGGTATATGTATTGTAATATACCTAAGTAGGGATGGTTGATACGTTGATATTGTATCTTACTACTGTGGTTTGACCTTAGTGGATTCTGGGAGACCTTTTGGGGTCTCGGGGTCCTCTACTGAGTATTGTTATACCAACCACTGCACAGCCTTCACATGCACCTTGTTGTGTACTATGCAGATGATGGTCAGCAGTAATAAAGGATAAGGGAGAGGGACATGAGACTGCTCAGAGCTAGACTATACGGGACATACCTCAGGTACCTGTTGTTCGAGATCTGTACCTATCCTTCTGGTAGGATTCCTTAGTGGATGATTTGGGAGCTATTTTCTCTTTTTACTTGTACTTGTTGTTGTTGTTCAGTTGGGTTTGTATACTAGCAAATATACATTCATCACACCTTTCCTTTCTATATTAGTACTTGTTCCTTCTACTCCTTGTTTTCAGACAGTGTGTATTATAGGATTAAAGGCAATTTCTTCCCTTTTTATCACAGATTATCATTTGGTTCTAGTCACCATCCCCTAGCCTATGGAAGGCGGGCTTGGGGTAGTCATGGCATGGGCCCCAAAGACGGGTCATGACTTAATGATCTTTTTATATATTTATGATATTTTTCATCAATACTTCTTACCTATGAACATCAATTTTCTAGATTTTAAGTTTTCCTTACAAGGATTAATTTGTGTTCAAAAGACCTTCTCCTATTATTCACCAATTATAGAATATAATCCATTTATTTTAATGTTTTAAATTCCTTTTTTCTGATCATCTGATGTATCTTAGAATACATATGTAAACATTTTTTTTCATACAAATATATGGATTACATGTTGAGGGATCTAGATATATCTTACAATAGTTACTTTATTTTAAAGAACTGATCAATATTCTCATGAATATCATTATCTACATAGTTGGACCAATTCACTATATGATTTCTGGGTCATTTGTGAGAATGAGGGATTTGTTGAAAAAATATCAACTATAATTTATTCCAAATAAATGTTTATATCAAATATTTATTGAATCTTATTTTTCATGGAGGCTATATTTAATGAACTGACATCTTGATTATAGGTTAGGAATGTATGGAATTGTTCCTTCTAACCTCCTTGGGGATTGTAAATGTAATCAAATAATTTTTGTACAATTTTTTACTCTATGTCTGGTTGATCAAACTCAACCAAATATTGTTTAAATTTACTCATTTGGGAATCAACATAATTTCCTTTCATTTATTCATTTATCGAAACATTTTATGGAACATTTGTTTCTGGTAAAACACTCAAAACATCAAGGCTCTTCTCAAACTATTATTTATCACTGATTCTGGAATTTGAATATTGGTCAAAATATTCTTCCTAAGAATAATAATTTTCATCATTTTTTATATTGATTGTTTATTCTATAGTATCTTCTGATTTCTTACCTCTACCAGATTGTGAATGAAGATCTGAGGAATGTTGAAAGTAATTCTGATGAATTATCTTTTTTTACTTTATATAATTAGGTTTATTAATCATAAACATAAAAATTCATTTTTTCCTATTATTCTTTTTCATATTATGTCTCGTATTCTTCTAAAAATTCTTCATCATCTTATTTTGTTTAATCTTGTTTTCTTTCCCCTTTTATATCTTCTTAATCTTATATTTCAATACCTTCCTCTAGCTGTCTTGTTTTTCTGGAATTTCCATTTCATAAGGATTTATATTATTATTATTTTTTAGGTACCAATTATTCAAAACAAATTCCCTTTCCTTTATCATCCACATAAGGGATATCGGTTAGAATGATAAAATTTCCATAAAAAACAAGTCTATACTCAAGAATAACTTTATCAGAGTGATAAATCCAAAGTGTTGTATCCTCAAATTCATTTACTACTTATTTCAAAATTCTATCTACCATTCTGGATTCTTTTAATCAATTCATTTTCTTCAATATTTTTCCCTTTTTCCTATGATTCTCTTGTAGTATAAATTTTCAACGCAATAGATTGATCAGGATGAAGAAAAAGTTTTGGATACTCTATATTATTTTGAGATTTATGTTTCAAAAACATATTAAAAAAATAATCAGAAATTATATTTCCATATTTTTTATTATAAGGTGATGTTTTATTTTTTATCTTCTTATTCTTGGAATATTTAATTTTCTTCGATGGTTGAAATTCTGACACAACTCCTACAACCATTTAGAAAAGCTTATTTGTCCTAGAATCGAACACCAATTTCATTCTAGACATTGAATATTAAATTATGATGTAAATACTTTATATTATTGGGTATGATTTATTTTCAATCTTTAACGTCTCCATACACTTCACTATCAAGTTATTGATAAAGGTTGAAAACATAATAATCTTCGACCTGATTGAATCACTTTTAATATTCTACACCCTAATTATGATTTGTTATACCAAATATATATTTCTCATGATGTCAAGAAAGTTAGTAAGAAAAACATCAGATACATTTAGTGTATATCTATAACCCTTCTTAATGATAATATACCGATGCATCAACAAATAAATAACTATAGTTTCCTATTTTAGATCAGAAACATTTTCTAATTCTGTTTAGAAAGATAATAACGAATCTCTAGACATAAACTTTTGAAATATTATATGTTTGTATAGTTGCTTTTAATAAGGAAAATAGGATTATAATCTAGAAGGAACACAACAAATGTATACTACACTTTTGAATTATATCTTTTATATTAACCCAAACATGGTAAATGAGACTATATCATTACCATCTTCCTTATCAAACTGAAATTATTCATAACATTTTGTGACCATCATAGGATAATAAATATCAAAATAATAAACTTTTTTCTAGAAAAAAATTTCCCATACTTAAAAGGAAATAATCCTTTTGGGTGTTGTATTGTACATGAAAAACGAGATCTTTAAATGATTTTTTATTTAGGAATATAACAATTTGCATAATCTGTTTATGATTATTTCATAATGAGATCTAAGGACAGTAATCATATGAAATGAAAAGGAATCAAACTAATGATATTTAAAGGATCATGTTCTTGGGAGTGAATTCTCAAAAAAACCAATGTGGGTTGGGTGTAGTACATCCTTTATATAAGTGATGCATGTGATTGATTGACTTCTTTAATAAACCCATAATTGATATTAAAAATATTCTGAATTAATATATTGTATTTAATTAAAAAATTATTTAAAAATAATAATTTAACTCTCAAGGTTTAAGAACCTTTTTTGGAGTGAGAAACATTTTTATTCAAAAAAAATAAATTGAATGTAAAAATATGGTTTTTATTAAAATTAAAAATATAAAAAGGGAAAAAAATTACAATAAAGAAAAAACAATTTTGATAAACATAAAATAATATAATCGTTCCTTTTATAATGTATTTTTTTATCCGTATTTTTATCCTATTCTTCTTGTTTTTTTGTAAAATAATAAATTAAAATAGTTTTATAATAAAATATAATTATGATAATTTTTTTAAATATATTATCATAATAGTTTTAAAAATAAAACTAATTACTATAGTTTCATTATGAAAATATATTATGATATTTTAAAAGGAAATTGATTAGAATGGATTCATTAATCCGAAAAATTTGGTGTCAAATTTAGAGTCCTGAAATTAAATATCAATTTTTTTGTCTGAAAAACAATTTGTGATTTCTCACTCCTAAAAAATTATAACAGCTTTCATCTGTAAAATTCATTACAAAATAACTTTTTAGAATAACTAATAATTTATAAAATTGAATATTTTAATAAAAAATAAATGAAATTGAAAAACAAAAAAAATGTACTCCCCTATGAAAATATGTATATTAATATAAGGATATTGGTCAATAAGAAGTTGTTATTAATGATCACTTAAAATTGATCATTCATCTACTTTTAATATATTCTAATATATAAAAACTAAGGGATTTATTATAAATATCATAATTTTGTTCTTGAGTTTTAATGAAAATTCAAATTATATCTCCATTAAGTGTGTCACACTGAAACAAATGGTTACTTATATCTATGTTTTTATATTTTTAGTTATGTATTGGGTTATAATATAAGGAAATGGGACTTATATTATTCTAATGTGGTTGAGTTTTACTAAAACTCAATCCATAGTTTGTGATTGTGTGTTGCATCAGCAAAACTAGAGCATAATGACATCCATCTACCATATATTTAGCTTTAGTATTGGAAGGTGTTGTTGAGTGTTGTTTCTTACAAGACCACGAAACTACATAATATTATAATAAATTTCTAGTTATGTATGTCATATTTTAATAAATTCTACATCAACCAAAGATAGCATTCAAATGTGGTTTTAGTTCAAATTTTTTTTGATAAGAATATAATAATCGTAAATGTATAGTTTCCATTGGGTAATGATTTTTTTACAGCTTTTAGATGATGTTATTTTTGTTTTTATTTGTATCTTATATACAAGCATACTGAAAACATTAATTTCAGGTGACTACATTTCCACTAAAGTTAGAATCCAATCACACCACTAATATTTTTATAATCAACTTGTTTCAGAGCCTCATCAAGGTCTAAATTGTTGGAGGTTCCAATGGTAGTACTAATACTTTTAGTATTTTAGTATCCAATTTTTTTAATATTATATTTTATAAACTTATGTCTGGATATTAATGTTCCTTATAGTTTTTTTTAATTTTAAAACCATGAAAATATTTTAACACATGCATTATACTCATTTCAAAAAAAAACACCATATAATCTAAAAATGAATTTGTTAGTTTTTTTAATTTTATAAAAATATTACATCATTGATTTAAATTTATACAATCATAATATTGTTATTTTATTATTTTATAAAAAGTGGTGTATCCACATCTCCCTCAACAATTTTTTTTTGTAACAAAAATCAAGTTAATCCATCAAACCAAGCTCTAGGGGCTTGTTTAAGACTATATAGCACGTTCATATGTCTATAATCAGATTATATATGTCTTATATTTTAAAAAATAGTTGGTTGTTTAATATAAGCTTCCTCCTAAAAAAAATACATTAAGAAAAGAACACTTCCCATCCATTTGAAATATTTTAAATTTAATGAATGCTGCAAAAGGCTATAAGTATTATAATATATTCATATCTTACTAAAGGAGCATATGATCTTTCATAATATATTCCCTCTTGTTGTTTATATCCCTTATAAACATATATAGATTTATTTCTAATTATTATTCCATTTTCATCAAATTTATTCCTAAATACCCAATTAACTCTAATTATAGAAGTTTCTATAGGTTATTCAACCAGTGTCCAGACATTATTCATTTCAAATTCATTGATCTGATCTTGCATACCCTTAATCCAATCATCGTCGCCTAAATCCCCATCAGGATTTTAAGGGTTGAATTGAGATAAGAAATATAGATTTTCAATTTTAATTCATAAGGAACTTATAGTCCTAACTGGTTTATCAATATCACCAATAATAAATTAACTAGGAGATTCCATAGAAACAACTAAATTCATGGGTTTTCAAAAGTCTGTTCTTCAACATAAGGATGAATATATTCCTGGTGAATAACTTCAAAAAATATCCATTAATTATTTCTTTATGATACGTATTTTCTACTATAGGCTGAAAATTAATTTTAGAAATATGATCTAGGGATATAGGTTAAAGTAGTTTAAAAAAATGGATGAGTTTCATTAATGATAACATGAACAATTTCCTCAATAGTACAATAAGTTTCGTATAAAATCTATAATCCTTACTAGTGGTGGAGAAACCAATAAAATTCACCCAGTAGATTTGCGTGAGAACCTATGTAAGTTATATATAGTATTCAGAATGAATACATTTCAACCAAATACATTCAAGTAATAAACATTTGGTTTATTCTAGTCCAATACTCATAAAGAGCTTTATCAATATATTTTCAAATTAAAAATCAATTTATAGTGTAGAATATAGTAATAACTTCTTCAGACCAAAATTTTTTATCAACTAAGTATTCATATATCATTGTTCAAGTAATATCTTGAATAATTATTTTTCTTATTTCAACTTCACCATTCTGATGGGGGTATCAGGTGATAAAAATTTATGTTCAATACATTTCATACTACAAAAAATCAGATTTTTAAAATATTCCACCATGATCACTACAAATAGTAATCAAGGAGTGATTTTCCCAATTATAAACATTGGCTAAAAAATAATTAATATAAATAAAATTTTTATATTTGGTTTGTTAGAAAAAACACCCTTGTGTATCTAGTGTAATCATTGACTAATACATATATATAGTATTTTAAAAAAATGCTTCTTGTTTGTGTAAGGACAAATAATTCTTTGTGCACAAACAGTAAAGTATCATAAGTTGACACTTTAATAATAGATTTAAAACAATATTTTTGTTACTTACCATACTGTAAAGGGTCACATAATTTTTAAGTATCAAATCTATGTGCTAATAGATCCTTAAAAATCACGTTGCTAGTAAAAATAGATAAGTTTGTTAGGATATAATGTCTTAACCATCTATCCATAGAATATATTTTCCTTTCATTTCACTAAGTCAAGGTATGTCTAGGTTCCTATATTCCCCTAATTTTAGTGTGTAAACATTGTCATGTTGGTTGATATAAAAAATACATTCATCCATGGAAATATAAATAATATATTTATTATTCATAAAGGTCACTAGGTATCCTTAATCACATTATTTACCTATTATTCTAATATTGTTTCTAATTACAACAAAAAATAAAAACATTTAATTAAGATATTTTCCAAGAAGCTCAATGTTACATATATTGAGAATCTCTCATTAAGTATTATCTTTTAAAGTTAATATTACACCTTCCATATTGATTAGATTTATGAATAAATAATCATTACCAGTCATGTGCCTAGAAAAAAAATACCCATGCACTAAATAATCTTTTTGTTGGTATTAAATTTATTTTACTAAAAACAAAAAAAATATCTTTTTATAACCCAAACCTCATTTGGTATGGTATTTTCTGAAAATAGAATTTTAGCTAACCAAATTTGTTTGATTAGATTTTTGGGTAAATATAATTTAATTATAAAAATAAACATTATGAAATAATAGATATTTTACTCCCTTCAAGGGATTTATTTTCTTCCAATTCCCACAACTTTGACACTTAGTTTACAAATGTGAAATTTTAGGAACAAAGTAATTGATACCAAAATAGGATTTTTATTAGTAAAACCAACTATATAATTATTAGGATGATATCTAATGATTTTTATACATTATATTGAACATTTCCTTACCGGTGGTAATATTTTATAAAAGTGTCTTCAAACTATAATTTTTTTATTTATGTTTGAAAACAATTTTTTGTCCTTACTAGTAATAGTGTGGGAACTATGTTTATTAAAATAATTTTGTGAGTAATTTTTTTGTAAATAGTTTCCTTAAGTTATTTTGAAATTAAATATTTTTGACATTTAGTTTTATCAGGATCATTAGAAATATATGATATTTTATTATTAAATATTGTTATTCTTGAATTATTAATATCATGTTTAGCTTTAGAATTATCATGTTTTTTTAAATATTATAATATTCATTTTTATAATTATCTTAAAAATATAGAAACATAATCATGACTAGGTAAAGTATTATCTTAAATAGATGAGGAAGATTATTCATTAGAGAATGTAGAATTTTTTTCATTATCACCTTTAGCGTAATCATCATTTAAAGATAAAATTTTAAGATATTTAACAATAATTACATTTTCCATGAGACATATATTTTCCAAAAGTAATTTTTAAAAATTCATTGTTCCTTTCTCTATATCATTCATTATAAGAATAATTTTCAGAATAATTTACACCATTTTAACTCCATGAGTCATAAGATTTCAAAAAATTTATTCCTTTTAATATATAATAACTATTTATACATTTATGTGAATTATTTTACTTTATATCTTTCCAATCCATCTTAGGAAAATCATATCGGATACGTCCTGCTTTCTAACATTAATAACAGGTGACCTCAAAATCCTTCTTGTTTCTTTTATACATACGACTGTTCATATATCAATGTTGTAAATATTTCTTTCCAACTGTCACAGCACCACACAATCCTTTTTTTTATTTTATTGAAAAATCACTTTGAGGGTAATTGATAACCTACAAACCAGTCCATATGCTTCAAGTCACACAGTCCCAAATCCCAGATTATAGAATTCAAATATCAAAATGATAAAATAGAACCAAATCATCATGCCAAGACCGTCATCACGCACCTATTTCAAAATTCAAACCATCATCACTGCATATCAAACGAGTTGATTGAGGAAACTGCATTGACTGCATCTAGCTACACTGCATCTCCATCATCCCGTCCACTAAAAAAAGCCGAAACAAACACCAAAACACTCGATAAAGACATCACATCAACATGTAAAACATCCTTCATGCCTTATCACCGCCTTATAAAGACCACAAGCAATGTCCAACCAGAGATTCAAACTTCAACCTCGCCATTATCAAATCACGAAATCACCTTCTAATCGGACGGAAATCAAAAAACTAGAAACTCTTTCAGAATCAAGACATACGAAAAAACAACATGCACAAAAAACAAACAAAACTAATCCATAGAGAGAACCATCCAATGCCATTACCAGCGTAGACCCAAAATCCTTAAACAAATCGGCCGTCCACCATACCGGTGAAGTAAAAATCCAATCCATCGATATGAACTGCAAGAAAGTATAATTGCAGCAAACATCGAGGATTAAGAAGGACAGGCCTCCTATAAAGTCATCGACCGAACAAGAACCACATCAAAAATACTCTTCAATCCACTACTGCATACCGACAGGGAGAGAGGTGAGGGAGAAAGAATCCATAGTAGATCCTGTAACATAAGATTCTTCATGAAGAAGCCCTTCCTCGCCCGGAACCACCAACCTCGAATGTCGAATCTACCATGATCTTTCCAAAAATCTATTTCATCATTGTATAAAGATTATCCAAATCATTTTCATAATGTTATGATGCACTATAATATGACTGAGCAACAACATTCTTTTTTATTTAACGTTTCAAAACTTTCTCAAGTGATTGCACTCTAGTAGGAACAATAGAAGTAATAGAAAACACAACTCCTTCATTTTTATTTTTATATTCTACAGTATCTTTTTTATGTATCTATTATTACTATATGAGAGTACTAATCAGATCAGAAGGATTAATGTGAGTTATATTTCTTATATCATCCTCAGTTTTCCTTTTTGATTCCCACTCACTGGGCATTATATCTTTAATCTTTTAAATAGAACATTTATCATCAATACCATTTCCCCAAAGTTACTAAAAACTATTTATAATTCTAATCAATCTTTGGTGAATAACGGAAACTGTCTCACTATGTAAAAAATTAAATAGTATGATAATCATCTCTAGGCATATCTCTTAGTGTTTCCATATCTTCGGAGATACCAAAATTTGTTACATCCCATTTACTCCAAATAGTTTTGGCAGTTTCACAAGATGATATCCGATTATAGATATTCCTCATCATAGAACACAATAAAGTATTTCTGAATCTTTTTTTAAATTGTTATTCTAAAATCTCAACATTAGTAAATGTAGAAACTTCCTTATTAAAAAAATTGTATTATCTAGTAATCATTAAGATATTATCAACTCCAGGGATGATTAGAAAATTTTTCATTAAATATCTCTAATGCTAATTTTAATTCCCATCTATTATATGTGGTAAATTATGATTTATATTATTAAAAGGTCTGATCTTCATAACTTCCATCTTAAAAAAAGAATTCTATTTTTTATAAATAAATGTTAGTGTACCAATGTTTTTAATATATCAAAACATAAAAAAACATGTCGTAGTAGAGAATATAAATACACAGTAAGTACATATACATTAGGAACCTACTCTGATACCAATTTGTGGATCATATGACTAGAATAGATGATTATAATTATAAGTGTTTATGTTAATTTTTGTTTAAAAATTTTATACTAATAAAAACAAAACACATATTTATTTAATATAATCAAACATAGACTTGTTCTGATGATCCGAGTTAGAGAATCAAAATCATGGTTGATCTAAATAAATAAAAGTTATTTTTTATCATAATCATAGTTACACTGATAAAATAAAAAGAGTAGATATTTATGTTTGAATACTAACTATATATTACAAGCTTTGCGGAATAAACATTTTAAAATAAATAATACAACATCTAGTAAAAGTAAGAATGAATTAAAAGATATATTAAAACAATAATCTCTTTTATAATTGAGAGTAAAGGTATTAAATAACCTCAACTAAATGTATCCACATTCTTTTAAATACCCAAATGTTTGTCTTTCCTTACTAGGTAATCCCTCGATATACTAATCAGAATATGATATGCCTTCCTATCCTCAGAATCCCACTATATGATGAATGAATTAAATCTTCATTTTCCCTAGAACCCATAGATAAAATGAATCGGCTTCACTGTATTCTTATCCTAAGAATCCTATGATTGAAAAAATGATCAGACGCATGATTATGAAATCAATTTCATTTTAAATGAAACAAGCATGAAAAGTATTCCTTAGAATTAAAACTCTATAAATCATTACAATGATTATGGAAAAAGATGATCATGCATAGAAAATATTATATATATTGAGTTTCGAATGTAATTATATACCATCTCATCAAATGACTGGATATTTGTAGGTAAATATCCAACGATCATATTTCTAAGTTAGTTGAAACAGTCTCAGATATATGGCTCTTTTAAAGATCACAACGCTCGATAATATTTTAATTTCTGATGCCTTTTTGTTTTAGAAACATTACAATTCAAATGTTTATTCCTGACTATAAATACAATTATAAATATTCTAAATATAATTCATGTATATACCTATGGAAAAACTTATCGTTTTTCAATATGCTAATACTTTTGAGATTCAGTCAGAAGTATCCCTACTAGAATCATCATGATACTGATGACTTTTGTCTTAATCAAAGACATAAAAAAATTATAACTGTTGGTCTCAATAGAGATAAGTCTGGTTAATCAGAAGTGTACTCAATATGATTGGTCTTATTGATGAATTATTATTTTATATTCATAATACATTAGAACACTTTTATTTATAGTATAAATAAATGGTTTCCAAAAAACATGCTAAAACCATTGGGACATAAAAAGTTAGGTATAAAAAGTTTTGAGAAAGTGTTTGTGATTTTTCAAACTAAAAAAATAGAAAAATAAAATGCAATACTTCTGAATCAATAGACATATCTCTTATTGATTAAATAATTCAAATCCTATAGTTTGATAGTGTTCACCTACACATCTTCATTGAAAATTAGAAATAACTAATTCATAAGATGACCTCTACAGAGCCTGGTGTTTGGTTTTTGGTTGACTAGCTCAGTGATATGATGAGAAAATATGTTTAGTCTTTTGAGACTATTCAGTGTTTTCTAATTGTAAATCTGGTGGTGGAACTAAAGATTCACTAAGATTCAATAATATTGATAATGGAATGGGAAGGACAGAAAATATGAATTTTTAGTAATTGATGAATGAGATAATGGATGTTCATCAGACATATAATGATTACCTTACCACAAAATCGTATTTTATTGAGTCGAACCCTCTCCTCGTCCTACCCCTTATCATAATGAAACAATTGAACCAATATTTCGAGTAATTTGGGATAATTAATAAAACAAATTTGTTTTTGTACAATTATATTTTATATTTATTATCCTATATTAACATAACTATCACTTATAGTTTTTTTCAATATTAAATTTTATTTAATCTATTTCTATTTTTTTTATTTCAAAAAAGTTGTAAAATTTGGATACATGCAACATACTAATATTGGATTTAATTAATCTCTGTTTCGTTTATTATTTTTTAAATGCTGTGAATTTTTTTAAGTATGTATGGTTTTTTTATTATATTAAAGGGGGATATATTTGGGGAATATTTATGTAGATCCAAAAATTTCATTTTATATCTCATTTATTATGATGCTCAAAAAAACCATCACATTTTTTACAATAAAAAGTATCTATATAAGAATTTTATGATTATTTTTATTCTAATATTTATTTTATTTTCAATAAAATTTGGGAAGTAATTATGATTTTTTTTATATTTTAAAAGTATTATGGATTCTTTATGGAAGTATAGAATCACTTTTGGAAACAATATGTTTAAAGTGAGCATTGGATTTGGGAACCCATATTTTGATAAGGAATGCTACTTGTTTTACATTACATTTGGGCTAAATGTTAAGATTACAAACATAATTTTTTCAAAGAACACTATTTTGGAGTATCCAATATATAGTTAGTTATCCCAGTGTTTGGAATCAATAGAATGTTGTGTATTGTACTTTTAAACATTACATATGTAGATAAATCCCTAAATTGAAGCGATTATCAATAGGTTTTGATTTCTATTTAATTTCTATGATTCAGGAAAATGATTTATTGAATTAAATATTTCTCTAAAATATTTTTTTATGAACAATTACAAGGTCATTAATAAATGGATTAAATCATTCATAATTATAAGGTGAATTGGATTTATAATTATCATTTAAATTAAAATTTCAAATGTGATGTATTTTTTTAATATCATGATTATATAGAGATATTCCCAGATGTTTTTTTACCAAAATAAAATTTTATTTTATCATTATTCTTATTGGTTTTTATCTTTAGCAATGGAGTATATATAATTTATATATATGTAAAATGAATTCATAGAAAATATAAGAATCAAATATTTTTAACAACTCTCTATTTCTCAAATGTTCTAAAATCTAAATATCATAATATTTTATTGGTTATATTATGTTTCTATTATTACTTCCACTTATAATATTTCTATGAATTGGTTAATATTTTGTTAAATTTTGAAGACTTTTTTAGGGATACACATTAGAGACATGCTTATTAAAATTTAATACTATGTATATTTTCTATTACTAAAATGTTAAAATGTACAAGTTGTTCTCTATAAATTACTTTCTACAATAACTCAGAGTTTTGCAAGGTGTACTAAATAGTTAAGGTAGTTTAATATCCCTTTTAATTTATCTCCAATTTTCATTTGTAGAGTCAAATGTGACATGAATCTATTAATCTGTAATAAAAAATCGTTTTGGTTATAGTTTTATCATCTCAAAGTAACATGTGGTTACTGTGGTTCCTGGTAAAAGAACCAGAAGCCCCTATAAAATCCTATTTGTAAGGTGTCTAATTCCTTTAATCAGTTTTAGAGGTCCCTTGTAAAAGACAAATTTAGTGAAAATCACAATCCTCATAGAGAGAGTGTCAGTTGAGTGGACTCAGTGATCTTTGAACACCAACCCACTATAAATTTTTTTGACTTCATTTCTTTTTATTACACTGCTTAATCTTTTTGATGAAAAAATAATTTCATTACATTATAAATCAATAAGATGGATTTGTTTTAAACTATCTATGTTTTTTTAATATACAATTCAACCACCTTATTGTGTCATCATGTTTATTCCAAACATAAACATTGTGATAGATTTGTTGGGGCTATTTATTAAAACAACCATGTGCACTTCGAAAGGATCTATGTTCTATGGATAGATAAAATTGAGAATAATTTGAAGGATCTGAAAATAAGGTTGGTCAACACACCTATACTAACACTACCTTGTAATGGATATAGTTTTTTTGATATTTAGTGATTCACCAATGGAGGGACCAGGATTCATACTTATATAGAATTATATTGTGACTTTTTATGCCTTACAATAGTTTAAAAATAATGATAAAAATTAAATAACTCATGACTTGAAATTAGTAGTAGTAATTTTGGCCCCAAAAATATGGTTTCAATATCATTATGTTGAACAATGTGATATATATTCTTATAATGAAAGGGAGAATTAGGAATTCATGTTGAATGAGTTAAATATGTAGCAAAGGATATGGTTGAAGTTAATTAAATATTATGAAAACTTAATACACTTCCATCATGGGATGGTTAAAAAGTTGGTTCATGATCTATGTTGTAAAGAACATGTCATTTTCTCTATAATTAAATGTTAAAGACATCAAATATCTTTTCATTTATAGAAGATGGATCTTGAAATCATGAGTAATGTATATATATCATATATTTTTGTGATAAATTATCAACCATCCATCCATGTGAATAATAATGTGGCACAAAAGGATGATGTATAACTATAAAAGAATGTGAGAAATGTTCCTAAGTTCAATAATTATTTTGGTGGAATGATATGGTTTTGGAATAATGTATGTGTCCTATGAATACTTTAATTGAAGAATGATATGTAGGATGAATCTCATAGTTCATAATTCTCAATTATTATTAGATATACAAATATATATATATATATATATGAATGACTATTTCTAATGGGATAACCTAAGAAATGGATATTTTAGAGTATGTATCTCAATGATTAGAATATCATTTTATATAAAACCATGTGACATAATTCTTAGGGGATGTTACAACATGTACCTATACCGAAAAGTAAATGGAAAACATCACTTTGGATTTCATCATTGAAATTCACAAAACATGTAATGGTAAAAATGTAATTTTAGATATAATATATTTCATTATGAAGTAAATAATATTCATTTCATTTAGATTATACTTATCTTTTGATCATATTTCTAGTATATACATTAATGATGTGGTAAGGTTTCATGGAGTACCACATTTTGTTGTATCTTATTGGGAATTGAGGTTTACCTCAATGGTCTTGTGAATTTTTCATTACTCTCTTGATATGAAGTTGTGTTTTAGTACTATATATCATCCCTAGATAGATAGTTAGTATGAGATAACCACTTAAAATCTAGAAGGAATATTGGGATATTTTTTATGGATTTCAATGTTGGTTGTTATCAAAACCTTCCATTAGTAGATTTTTCATATGATAATAGATTTCACACAGACTTTCATATGAATAAATATGAAGCCCTCTAAGCATGGAATTGAAGAACTTCATTATTCATGAGAAAAGATAAGTAAAGAGTGATATTTTTACCTGATATTGATGAGGAAAATGTGTATAAGGTTATATTTATTCAGCAACACATCCTAAAAACACAGAGTCGATAGAAAATATATATTAAAAATCATCAGTAAGATCTATTTCTCAACATTGGAGGTAATTTATTCCTATGAATATCTCCATTCAATAGGGGTTTGACATTTGTAAATTTATTATGAATTTCCAATGTAAAAACATATAAATTAATTATAAATAAAACATAAGCTATCTAAAGTCCTTTCACATAATGGAATTTCATGACATAATCATTAAGTAAAAGTTTATAATTAAGAATGTAAATTGTGTTATGAATTCCCTTAATAATTTGTAATCATTAAGATAATTTTTCACATAGATGAATAAAATTTAAAAAAAATATTAAATATCATTATATTAAATTAAGTCATCATATAACATGTCAATGTGGAATTGTATACACCAATAAAAAATATAGGTTCATAAAATCAAAAGTATAATTCAATGATAGAAAATTTCGAAGAAGTATCTTTCCTTGATTCTAAATCATCACGTACAATCTATATCTTCTCTAATAATAAACATTAGATAATTTATAATAGATTTATAACCTATTACACGTTTATCATTTCTTTTGTTTCCCCCATTTATATGTTAAATTCAATTACATATTCATTTAAGTTCATATCGAACATTTTTATGATATTCCCTACATAAGTTGAAACTTACATTGGTATGATGTATATAGTCAATTTAGTCATTATTCCATCATCTCCTGAATAATAACAATTTCATAATTTTTATTTAAATACATAAATTACAATTTTAGAAAAATCAATTAAATATAGATATGTAAGTTTTATTTGAAAAATAATTATAATAATAAAGTATTATTTTATATTTAAATAACGATCATAAAATCATTAGTATCATATTAATAATTTATATGTACTTATATATATAATTCATGTAAAATGGTGATGAAAAACGAATCACATCGCTTCGTGGAATTAATAATTTACACATACACATGAACACTGTTATAATTTTTCTTTGTATGAAAAGATAACAAAATAAATGATGTATTAACTTTTCAAATTAAAAAAATGCATGAATATAATATATAATTATTAATTCCATCATTATAACCAATTTTGAGAAATGGTTATAGAAAACAAAGTTCATCGATTCACGAGGCGGTAGTCCTTCATACACACAATGATATCATATTTTCAGAGTTCATTAAAGTGGAGATGGATTTTGTAATTGATATTAAAATAATAAAATCTAATCATATAGATTATATTGTTGTTATTATTTCATAAATTTTGACGAATATTTTAAGGAGGTAGATGAAGAAATAAAATAATAACACTTGATTAAAACAGATACCTCTTATCTGGACAATCTCCTTTGATTAACACGTTAACTTCTCAAAGGTGAGTATTATACCCAAAATAATAAATATATAATTTTATTAGGGATAATTGGGAGTGAATGGGAAATATTTTGGTGGAACCAAAATGGTTTTTATGTGGGAATAAATGATAAAAAAATGTACCCTTTTATAAGAGAGGGGAGGGGAACTCTTGGAATTTCTCAAAATATGTAATTAAGATAAATTAATATCCTTTTCCAAATAGATAAAAACAGATTTATTTTTGAATATAAGTTTCTTATAGGTCTAAATTACATAATAAAACAAAAAATTTAAATTTTTGTTTTATTTTTTTTATCCTTATATTTTGGATTTAACACATAATTAATCTCTTTAACTCTAATTTTGACAACATGTGTTTTTACTCATTGAATGTTAATATAATCACTATAAAGTATCAAATAATATATAAATGGATTATTTAAGAAATTATCATCTTTTTAAAAAGAATTTTTTTGAAATTAATCTTTTTAATAATTTTATATAATTTAATAAAATTTTATTTTTTTAGATTTCATTCATATCAATTTTAACAATATTAATTACATTTACTTTGACCAAAATAAAAAAAAGATAAATTCAAAATACATCATCTAAATATCACTAAAATGTCAAATTATTCTAAAATATTGTTCAATGAAATTAATTATCAAAAATTATTTTTATTTTAATACTTTAAATATAATTTATTTGATATTTTCATCAATTAAACAATTATTACATCATAATTATGCAAGCCTTTAAAGTAATTATTTCTTCCCTAAAAATTAAAATAAGATAACGATGATGAAGATAAATATTTTATCTTTATAATTACATTTTATATATGAAGATTTATTTGGAATAACCCTTATATTAGAAATGATATAGTTATTGAAAACATATGTATGACATATTTGAATTTTCATTAAAATAAAATACTATAAGGGGACTAATATCATCCAAGTTGATACAATAGCTCGTAAATTATACCCATGTACGTTTTTGGTTGAAATTAATCATCCAATTAAAATAGGATAAGTGTTAAGGTAACTTATTAATAGGTATAATATTATTTTTACCCTTAATTACCTGATTTACACTTAACTATTGTTATAAAAATTACTATGTTTGTTATTCATAATTTCCAAAAATAAAAGAGAAAAATTTAATAAATATGAAACTTATGAATCCAAATATAGAATCCATTTTGAGAATTTCAAAACAAATTAGTGGATAAAATAAATTTAAAATTAATCCCATAGAAGGGGTCAAAAAGCGGGTTTTTAAGGTGAAAATGTTTAGAAGTACGAAATGCTTTTAAATTCATATTCAATTTGAAAATGAATCTAACAACTTAAAATAGTTAAATATATATATAATAGATTAAATTTTACTTTTTAAAAAATATAATATAAATTATCATTAAAACAATTAGATGAAAATTCAGTTTTTAATTAAAATGTAGTATTTTTAACAGTTCATCAAAAAATTAAACTAATTGAAAAAAATCAATATGGGGTTATTTTATATTTATTATTTCAAAAATTATGTTTATTTTTAAAACTAAAATTTATAAATTTGTCAAAATTTAGTTTTGAAATAGTACTGCTATTAAAATACATAAAATCTTTTTTTTTGAGAAATATATCATTAATGTATAACATTGGATTCATTTTTTTATCATATATAGAAAACATATATGATGAATGTTAAAAATTTTATTTTTTATATTATATAAATATTTCATTAATATAATCCAAAACGATTTATTTTTGTAATTTTTTTTTATAAAACACACTTGAGCACATTTAAATAGTTATTCAGAAAAAGATCTTATTTTATTTTCAAAATAATATTATATTCATTTGTAATTAATTATTACCAAAATAATTTATTTAATATACACTTATAACCCATATTTTCATAATTCAGTTAATCCTATTCATATCCATTATTATAACAACTATTTTATAATGGTTACATTTAAATAATAATATATAATTACTAATTTAATATCAATATTCCTTCATAAAAAATCAGTATGTTACATTAATCCACTTTTTAATAAATTGAGTGCTAATAATTTTAACTCAACCTTGAAAAGAAGGGGTTGACTAAAAATACCATTGGTGAAAATCCACATCAGAATAATTATTAATCATATTTCTAATTAGAAATATTGAAAGGGAAGTACGAATGACATGTGAGATAACACATAGTAGATTTTTATATAGTAAAACATGGACATTTGAGAGAAAAATAACTCTCAGAGGCTAATCAAGAGTTCTAAAGAACATGATCATGGGAATGTTACACATCACAAAACAATTAATATGTTATTAGATAAAAGGGTATATATTTCTTGTTAATAAAATTAAATGGATGACTTTTTTATTTCATGATCCTTTTCCCAGAGTTAAGGAATTCAATTTATTCCTTGAATAATAAATAAGGAAACATACTTACTTGAAAAGTATAGTTTCATCCTTTAAGATATTTTTTTACAAAAACTTTTATCTTATTTTTTCATTTTTTTATCCCAACCCATAATTAACTCAACATCTTAATTAAAAAAGTATTTTATATCTAGTAATTTTATATTTTATCTCCTCATGATTTGAAAAATGTTTCCAATTAGAAACAACAACATACCTTGATCATGATGTCCACCTGATTTCATTGTCATTTTGTTCACGTAGATAAAATGTTCATACATGGAAACAATGATGGATATATACATTAGAGTAACTTACTTCTTTTGTACAAATACACATTGTAGAACTTGTGTTTAATGGTTTTTGGTAAAGAAAGTGTTTTCAAAAATATTTTTGTATGGAATAAAATTTCAAAAAATCTAAAAAACATGATTTTGTAAAACATTTAGATCGATTTTTCACTAGAACATTCTATCAAAGTTTTTTTTAATACCATCAGTATGACCAAAATGACTATAAGTTAAAACAAAATATAAATAGGCTGCATGAGGGTCTCCTTCATTTGATTCTGTATAAAAATCATAATATTCATCAATTTCCTTTGATTGGGTAAAACATTTGAAAATTTGATGATGATGTTTACGTTTTTGGAAAATATGAAAAAAATGAGAAATTATGATTTAATTAAAAACAACCCCTAAACCATGATGGTTTCTACGCATAAAGGAGGTTTTTGATATTTCATAAAAATTATTTTAGTATATTTCCATGTTAAAAAAACATTAAGAATCATAATGACATTAATTTATAATAATAATTAAATAAATTTCATCAAGAAGAGATAAAATTATTGTTTGAGGTCCTCCTCTTTCCATTTTTAAGTAACCTTCCTATAACTAAAAGAGTAATAGATGGTGGATTTAATTAGAACAATATACAAAGAAACATAACATGCATTCAACTAAAATTATTAATCCCTAATATTTTATAAACCCTACTCTAATACCAATTGTAAAGACCATACCATAATTATAAAATGATCTAGTTATTTTAAAATGAAAAATCACTTTATTTTACCAAATTTATTTTAAGTTTATAGTTTTAGAGGATTATAAAGTACTCATACATTATGATCCCATACATTACAATTGGACACCTCTATATAATTTCGATTTCTTCATAAAATAATTATATAAAATAAAACATGATTTCCTTTCATGATAAATCTTCATAGAATTGTTCTTGAACTCATATTTGTTATTATTTTTCCTTAAACCCTATGAAAAACTATTCAAAACATGGAATGTGGAAAAACATATCAGTAACGGACCTAAATAAACAAAATCATTAGTCTGGTTAAAAACATGAAGACTAGTATAAGATTTACATTTAGCTTTAATTTTTTTAGCATACGAAATAAAACACATACCAATGAAAAAAAAGACATACATTTATATCAATGAAAATAATCAAAACCCATATCCCAAAATTATAACCTTTTTTGTTGACATCGAGTATCATATTCAAAAACCCCCTTCAAAACCCTATTAAATGGAATAATCAGATAGTTGATTTCTAAAATTTTCATTACCCAATTATGCTATTATAGGTTTACTCAGTGTTATATAGGGAATCCCATGTTAATATATAATGGGATTAACTAGTGATACCTCAAACAACCCATGTTATGTTGTATCATTTTATCTTGATCGTATCTACAACACCCCACGTTATACTATAACACACTTACCTAGTGATATCTGGGCCACTAAATGTTGATCTATGATAAACATTCCTAAAACTATTCGGGCCATCCCATGTAAATATCTTATTGTATTAACTTGTTTTATCTAGTCGAATCAATGTTAAGTTGTAATACTATTTCCCAATGCTATATGGGCCACCCCATGTCAAGCTGTACTGGTATTTATTAGTGTTATCTGGCCAACCCATGATAAGATGTAATGAAATTTCCCAATGCTATATGGCCCACCCCATGTAATGTTGTAATGGTATTTCCTCACTCTATCTATAATCACCAATTTTAAGTAATTTATAAGGATAAAATTATGAATATAAACCATTAAAACACTATTAAACTCATGTGTAAGACACTTTTGGAATACAAATACAATTTTCTCATAAAAATGAATTTTAAAATATCTAAATTATGCTCATAAAAATGAAATCATATTTATTAAAAGTAATTGAGATACATATATTGGAAACAAAAAATCATTAAATTTTCATTAAATTGGGAAATTTCATTCATGTTATATATGTCAACAACATTTATTCTTACCTTTTTAAAAACATTTTAAAGTGGAACTTTAAAAGATAATGTTTTAGAAGTCATTTTCCTAAAACCTTAAAAATATTAATTTTTGAAGGAATTTGAGAGAAATTAGAAATTTAAAAATCAAAAATGGTAATTTCTATATAAATACATTCATGAAAACCATTTCCAAAACATGTACAGTAAATAGAATGATTTATAATAATAAATCATTAAAATATATAAAATTATTTTTTTAGTTAATGAGTCCATTTAAAATATCATATCATTGAAGTGAGCATTAATGAAATTTATTGATTAAGTTTATACACTATAATTCTACCTAAAATATTTGTTAATAAAAAAATGATATTAAAATTTCATTTCACATATAATTACAAAATGACATTTTCATGAAGTATAGGTTCAACCCAAAGAATGGAAATATGGTTAAGACTTCCCTTACTACTTTCTAACTAGTTTTATAATATTCCACATGAGAGTGCAACAATTAAAAAACTATAAATATCATGAGAATTAATATATTTGTGATATAAATGTCAAATTAGATATATTAACTCCTTGTAAAATTATATAGGATTATAACATCAAAAGTATTCTTCAATGATACAATATTGAGATACGGTACCATACCATGAGTATGAATCATTACTTACAATATTTATCTTTCGGAATAATAAAATTATGTAAATTAATAATTCCATGAGAACCATTTTAATTTTTATTATTCCTTTTACATCACTCATTTTTATGCTGTATAAAATTACTCATTCATTTTATTTCACGTTGGATGTTTTGATGACATTTGGTACCTAAGTCAAAAATGACATTGGTATGGTGTCTCCAGTCAAAGTTATCATTATTCCATCATCTCTAGAATAATTATCATATCATAGTTATCCCTTTAATACATTGATTTTATTTTTAAATACAACCATTAAATATGGTTATGAAAAATGAACTATGTTTCAATCATAGAGACTGTAATTCATACGTACACATGAGTAACATTTCAATTTTTCAATGATCATTATGGAAAAAAATTATGTATTATCATATCTTTCTAGAATGATCATAAAATTATCAATATCATATTAATCATTTAAATATAGTAATACATATCATTCATATGATGTGGTGATGAAAAATAAATCACATCACTTAATGGAAGTTTAAATTCATATGTACGCACACATGACATTATCATTTTTCTTTGTATGGAAGTATAAAAACATAAATTATATATTTTTAGGACCCAAGAACACCCTAATAAGGGAGGGGTGAATTAGGGTTTTAATATTTCATTTAAAGTAATGAATTGTATTCTCACATTGGTAGGAAATTTTTAGGATTGTCATATGTAATCATTTTGTAATAAAACATTCACATGAACAGAGACAACACAATAGTTTTACCAAGTTCAACACTAACAGAAATTCCAAAGATAATTTTCTGAAAGTGTTTCGGTCATACCTAAATCCCTTATTCTTTTCTATTTGTGGAAAATAGAAGTTTAGACAGAGTCACTATATGTCATGTACACAATCTTTACAATATTTTAAGGATAGCACACTGCCTCCCTCAGAACACATTTTTCAACCCCCAAGATCAGTTCATTGTGTGATGTATTACTCAATTTAAGGACATAAATTTTGTTTTAGTGTATTTTAATTTAATTATTATCCTTGATGATAATATGAATCTTCTTTCATTATAGTCCTTATTTTATGTAGTTGAAATAATGGTTTAGTTAAACCACTTATTTAACACTACTTTTCATGAAGATCCTTTGTGAATCTTATTTATTTTGTAAATAAAACCATCTTTACAAAACACCAAGTCTTTAAAAACTCCCAGTCTTCATGAAACTTACAAAACATGTATGAATTGGCATTAGTCAAGACATAACTATTATTTTTTGTGTAGCTCAAGATCACAAAGAAATCCAAAGTAATAAAACTCTCATGATTCAAAACAGGTGAGAGATTTATCATTCGCTCTAATTAATTTCATGTAAAAGGTTGTTGGGATAAACACCTATTTTTAGGCCTAGTTTTGGACAATGATCCCAATACCCAAATGGATTTTTTGTGAAACTCCAAAATCATGTTCGTGAAGAACCTTCATTCGCAAAGCTCAAGTGAGATTTAACTCATTCATGTACATTCGCATAGTTTACTATATTCACCATCATTCCATTTCATTCTTTTAAATACCATTAATGATCCTATAAAACATCATTTATCATTACCTTCATGAAACCTAGTCATCATTAAACTCATTCTTTTCTTTATTTGAGACTAGTCGATCCAAAAAAATAAATTTTTCATGATTCTTATTTGTGATGAATTATTCCTTCAAAAAACTAACTCTCTTATTTTTATTTTGATCCCAAAAACGTAGAAAACACTAGAAAATGACTCCACCTTTAACATTTTAGTCATCTTGTTCTATAAGATCAATTTCATTGTAAACTCCCTGATTAACATAGTGTGAATTGAGAAAAAACACAAACTAAACTCTGTTTCCAGTTATGAAAAAACTTATTTACAATAATAATATCTTTTAATAATGATAAATATGTCATTAATGTCATATTTAAGCATTAATTACATCATTTTAACTAGTATTGAGGGACGGTGTAGCAAAACAAATTTCTTCGATTCGTGAGGTGGCTATCCACTGTACACATGAATGATAAATTATTTTCCAATTCGATGAAAGTAGAGATGGATATATGTGATTATATTGACATAATATCTTATCGGTATATTTAAAATACAATATTTATTATTTAAACATGGTTGAAGAAGATTTGGTGGATATGTAAGAAGAAACACTGCAGAAATGCTTGATTAAAAATGATACATCTTCTTTGGGAATCCTCCTTTGATTAACATATTAACACCTCTAAGGTGATGGTCCTACCTAAACTAAGCCCAGAATAATGCATTTTTAGATTCTAGGAATTTATTTCTGATGATATTTTCCAAACCAAAAATGCCTTTATTTGTTAATAAAATCGAAGAAGATGTTCTATTTTTTATGACAGGGGTGGGGAACTCTAGGAATTTCTCAAAATATTAAATTAATATAAATTAATTTTCTTCCAAATTGATCAAATCTTCTTTATTTGGAATATAAGATTATAATGGGTGAAAAAAAATTTAACCAATAAATATTTGAGAGGTTTTTACTATTTTTAATCCTTATCTTTTGGTGTTAACCCATATTTGCCCTTTTTAACTCTTACCCTGACAACAAGTTTTTTTACATTTCCATGATCAATATAAATACCATAAAATTACAAAGAATCCATAAACACATCATTGATGAAATTTTAAACATCATCCAAAACTTTTTTCAGAAATAAATTTTTTTATTAAGTTTTTCATCATTGAATAAAATAATATTTATTTTCAAATCTCATTAATGTCAATTTTGAAACCATTCAATACATTGACATTTACAAATCAATTATGACAAGATATATTCAAAAAAAATTATAACACATAAATAAAATAAAAAATAAATATATAAAATTTATGTATGACATTATTTATATAAAATTATATATATATATTAATAATTTTAATATCACTTTTTGGATATTTTTATTTATTAAACAATTACTACATCATCATTGTGATAAAATTTATGGTAATTTATCCTTCCATAAAAATTCAAAAAAATTACCGGGATGAAGATGAATATTTTAAATTTAAAATTAATATATATAGTCTAAGATATATTCTATAAAACCCTATATAATAAATGTTTTATATATTAAAACCATAAGTATGGTATCTTTGACTTTTCGTGAAAATAAAATTCTATAAGGGGCTTAAATTCATAAAAGTGTCTCCAAGAATTAAAAAATGAGAACCATGAATGATTTTGTAAAAACGATAATCATCCAATAAAATTAGGACAATATTTATTACAATTGTTTAATATTAAAAACTTATTTTTACCATTAATTACACGACATAACCATAATTGTGATAACAAAAATTACTAAGTTTATTATTCATATTGTCAAAAAATAACAGGGCCAAAATTACTAAATATAATCCTAATAATTATAAATATTAAATAAATTTTTAATGACTCATGACACGTAAATGGAAAAAATTTATTTAATATTAATCACATAGATGAGGAGAGAAAGACGATTTTAAGGTTAAAATGTTCAAATGTTTGAAATCTTTTTATATCACAATTAAAAATTAAAATGATTTCAATGGACTAAATTAGATTAATATATTTATAGTTTATATATATTTAAATTAAAAATAATTTAATGTAAAATTGAAATTAGAAATTATTTAGATGAAAATTCTGTCTTTAAGGAAAATGTTTTATTTTTCACTATTCATCTAAAAATGAAACTTATCCGAAAAATAAAAACAATAAATATAAGATAATATTGATATTATTATTTGAATAATTAAATTTTATTTTTCATATAAAATTTATAAAAGTTTAAAAATTTAGATTCAAAAGAAGTCTTCCATTAATAGGTGGAAAAACTTCCATTTATGATGAATACATATTTTATGCACAAATTGAAATAATTTTTATATATTTTATATAAATAACATATGATGAATATTAAATTTTTTTTTAAAAATATTATATATATATAAGCAATATAATCCAACAACTCTGTTTTTTTTTGAATAAACCACACTTGGGAGCATTTAAATAGTTTTTAAGAAAAACGTTTCCATTTTCATTTCAAAAGGATTTTATTTACATTTATAATTAATTAGTCATCAAATAATTTATTACATAAACATGTGTAAACCATATTTTCTTAATTTATTTAATTATGTTCATTCCCTCTGTTTTCATGGCTAGTTTATAAAAATCATATTTAAATAATAATGTTTGGTGTTTTATTTTTTTCTCGATGTGGTGTATTATGTATGTTATTGAACATGGTGATTCCTTATTAAAATGATAAGATGTTACATTATTCGCACATTTAATAAATTTTTTCATCTCTAATTGAACATGGTAATAGTAACTATGGTTCTACTAAAAATATGTTTGTTGAAAACCCACATCAGAAAAAAAATTTAAAGATACTTCCACTTAAATAAAAATAAAGGGAAGTATGAAGATCACCAAATATAACATAGAATTTTTTTCTTATTGGAAAACATAGAAATGGAAGAGAAAGATAATTGATAGGGTCTAATGGTAATTGATATAGAAAATGAACACGATAATAGTAACCATCAAAAAACCATTAATTTGTGACGGTTTAAATGTTCATTGATTTCTTAGTAAGAAAATTAAATAGATAAAGTTTTTTAATCATTTTCATATATTTGAGGATTTTATTTTCATCCTAGACTAATACATAAGGAATCATACATAATTGATAATTATATTTTCATCTTTTAAGATAATTTTTTAACCATGCAGTTATCTTATAGCATTCTTTTTTCATCCCAAATAATAATTTCCTCAAGTTCTTAATTCCAGAAGACTTTTATATCTTGAAATTTAACATTTAATCTCATTATTATTTTAATAAAATTGTGTCAATGAGAAATAATTTCATACTTTGATCATGATGCCCACCTTATTTCACTATTGTTTAGTACATATAGATATAGGTTCCACGTATTAAAATAATGCTCGATATTTTCCTCAAATCCCCATGCTTTTTTTTAAAATAAATATTATACAACATGGTTTTTCTGGTTGTTGGAAGAGAAATTTTTTTGTAAAATAATTTTTTAAGAAATATAATATCAAAAAATTCGATAAAACATTATTTTTATAAAACATTAGGACTCATTTTGTTTTTATATATTCAATCAAGGCCTATTTTAAAATACATTGAGAATAACATGTAATACTATAAGTTAAAAACCAAATATTAATAGGATGCCTAAGGGGCTCCTTCATTGGAAGATTTATTAAACTCATAATATTCTTAAAATTCATGTGATATGGTAAAATATTTCAAAATTCTTGGAATATATTTTCATTTTTTGTAAAAGATGATATATTTTAGAAATTTGAATTTTATTAAAAATAAACCATAAAACACTATGTTTTAGAGGTATATAAGAGGTGTTTTATATTTTAGTCAACTTTTTTTAGGATATTTTTATGTTAGAAAATGTATAAAATCATAAGGACATAAAGGTATAAAAATTATTTCAATAAAATCATTAGTAAGAGATAGAAATGTTGTTTGATATCCTCCTCCTTTCATTTGTAACAAAAATTCCTCAATATAAAATAGTAATGGAGTAAATATTATTCTAAAGGAATATACATAGAAACATATAATATGTATAACCAAAAATCAAAATCTCTAATGTTGTATACACCCTAGTTTGATATCAACATTAAGCACCCAGTCATAATCATAATATATTCGAGTTATTTTAAACCCAAGAATATCTTTTTTTCCTAAATACATTTTAGGTTTAGAGTTTTGGTGACTTTTTATATTCTCTTACATATTAAATTCATACATTATAAGTGGACACTTCATTATCATGTTTTTTCAAAAAAAATATTGATAATAAACCATGACTACTTTTCATGATGAATATTCAAAAATTTAATCTTGACCTTATCCTTATTCTTACTCTTCTTTAAACCGTATGAAAAAAATAGAACATGGGATGAAAAAATGAACCATATTAACGTGCATAAAGAAATAAAATAAATAGTCTAGTTAAAAATATGAAAAATCATATGATTGTAACATTTATCTTCATTGGCCTTTGATTAAATGAAATAAAACATTTAAAAATAAAAAACAGATAATATTATCTCAAATAAAATCACTAAAATCGATGGAAAACAATTATATCCGATTTTGGTGACTTAGAGGATCTTGTTCAAAAAACCCTTTCAAAAACATTTAATTAGAATAACCATGTATCCATTTTATAAAAATGGTATTACCCAATTAAAATATTATAATCTTACTTTGCACAATCAGTACCACCTCATGTTAAGCTGTAACGGGCTTACATGACGCAATCTAGGCCACCCCATGCTAAGTTGTAGCAGGATTACCCAATATTATCTTTTCCTCCACATGTAAACTTATAACAGGATTACTTGTTTCTAGTTACCCCATGCTAAAATGTGACATTATATTCAGATTCAATCTGGGATATCCCATGTTAAGCTACAACGGGATTTCCCAGTGCTATCTAGGCCACCCCATGTTATGTTATAATGGGTTTTCCTGACACCATTTGGGAAAACACATGTTATATTTTAATGGTCTTTCTATATGATATCTAGGAAACCCCATGTTACATTTTAATGGTCTATCCCATCCTTATCTGGGTGCACACATCATAAACAATTTCCATGTAAACTCATTAATAAAACCATTGAAAACTATTTTGAACCCTTTTGTAAAACACATTCGGAATCAAAATACCAATTACTCATAAAAAATTAAAATATGAAAGCCCATTCATATTAAAATGAAACCATTTTAATTGAAAATAATTTTCAAAACAATTAAAGGAAACATTAATTATTAAATCATGATGAAAGTGGGAAATTTTATTCATGTCATTATTTCAATGGGTTGTTTTGCGGCATAGATAGAATCCTTACAATGGTTTAATTTTGCTTAATTTATATGGTGTTCAATCATGAACATTGGATTTCCATTTTCTCTTTTTATATAAACTCCCAATGGTTCCATCTTCGATAGACAAGTATATACTGTTGTTCCAAAAGAACATAGTCACCAGGATATTCTAGACTCGTGACTCTTGGGTGCTCACATTGGTCGATAAAATGGGAGGTCAGGATCTTCACAAACTTTTGGGGGGAATTATTTTCTACTCTAGGGCTATCTTATAAAAGTAATATATGTTCATTAATCTCTTCATAATACCAATGTAGGATCGGTTACCTAAAAAATCATGGTTTAATTCTCTTCTGTATTTAAATGAATGGGGTATTTTTTGTGAATCCATCTTTATGTATCTGAGGTTCTCCATCATTATTTTGTGATGAGTTGTTGATAATGTGTTGAATCCATATAACAAAGTGATTCACAATATGATGTCATGCATGGAGGAAAATAATATTCTATGTCGAGGATTGATCCATTATGAGGCGTCCTACAAATCGTAGTTATTTTAGGAATCAAACAACACATTGTTGTTTGGACTCATGTAGTTTAATTTCATGAGTAATAGACTTATATTGGTTATCATGGACACCAAATATTCAATCTTCGGCCTCAGAGGGACATCCTAGATATCCTAAGTATAGTGAGAATAAGAGTGGTCATATTTTATATGTTTGGATCCTATATATTGAGGTTACCCCTATCATTATATAAACTCATGGTGAAGATGATATGGTTTTTGAAATTCCCAAAGCTCATGTAAGATATTCTCAATGTAAGAAACATGGAATGAAAAATGATCATCTCCACTGCTTAGGCTATGTGGCTTATATATTGGTACAATATAGAGATAATTTAATATGTAACTCGAGCCTTAGGGAATCAAACTATGTATCCTGGTTATGGTAGCAAAGATAGTCATCGTAGTTCTATTTATTTCTCCATCCACTAATGAATGTTTTTTATTATTCCCCCCATGGAAGTTTTTTGGTCTTAATCATTGAAAATGGTATTTCTATAAGGCTTACATTGAAATAGAGGTTTATTTAAGCTCAGCCCTCAGGAAATCATCCTAGATATCATATTTATTATAGGAATCAGAGTTATCGTAGTTCAATCATACCCTTGAGATTTACCCATGGTAGATTCCATTTTGTTGGGGCTAATATTTCATGTCACTTGATGGGTTTTTAGATATCTTGACCTGGTTGATGGAGATTCATGATGTGAATTATATGATTATTTCATCTCCATAATATCATGTGAGCTATGATATATGTGGGAATAAAGGGATGATAAATGATAAATATCATCAGCTGGAAAATGAGGGACCTATGTATTGTGACAACCATGAAGATCTCGAACCATTATTTGGTGGTATACATATACTAAATTTTGAGGGAATCAATTTTATAATAGTTCCCTTTGTTAGGGATTATACTCTAAGGTCGCCCTAGTCTTTTTAGACATATCATGTTATGTCATTGGTCAGGGATTTCCCTTTGAGGTTTCCGTCGATGATCATTGTGGAACTAAAAACTTGAATAGGTTTCCTACGTATCCTGAATATGTAAGGAATGAGATTCATCATATTACATTTTGTTGGGGAATACACATTGAGGCTTCCCTAGTATTTTGTGACATATCATGTTATGTCACTAATCAGGGCTTACACATTGAGGTTTCCCTAGATTATAACTGTGTAAATAGAACCTTGAAGAGGTTTCTTATGTATCTTGAATATAGAATGAATTGGATTCATAGTAGTTCCTTTTGTTAAAGAAAACACTCTTAGGTATCCCTTGTCTCTCTTTCTTTCCTCACACATGTTGATTATCCACTTATCATGATATGTAGGAGAGTATCTTCTTGTAATATCAAAGGAGAAATAAATGGTTCATTTATTTTTTCTAAATGACATTGTGTAACTCGAGTAGCATATTTGAAGGTTGTCACATGATCAAAGTTGGATTATCGAAAGGAAATCACAAGAACAAGGTGGTCTGAGCTGGAATCCATTTCTTAACCCAACTAAATATCCAAAGGGTGTCACATAATCCAACTAAATTTCCTTGATGTCCATCCCAATAGTAGTCTATGACACATATAGAGGGTGGAGGGTGTATCATTTCTTTTATAACATCCATAGAGTGAATTGTGAGCCCTGGATAACATGTATGGAGGGAATCAAAAGTCTTGGCTAGGTATCCCAAGGGATTTCATGAGAACATAGTTGAAATGCAAAAAATCCATCATGATACCTAGTTGATTTGAATGGGGCCATTACATGAGTCAGGATATGCATATAAAGGACGACACAAGACTTGGTCAATGAGCCTTAGGAGTTTCTCGTGAGACTAATGTTGTATGCCCAAGGAGAACTATGTGTCTTGTTTTGGAATGTTATAGAAGATTTCATATTACTAGAATAAAATTTTGAAGAATCAATGAAGGATCTGTACACCATGTCCTTCTGTTTTCATGTGTCTTGTATGATTCATAATAAGCACACGATGGTTAGTGAAATTGTTTTCCCTTAAATCATTCTCCTTTAGTCCTTTTCTATCCCTTTTATCACGAATGCCTTATATTTATTTAGTATGATTTTATTTTGAATCTCACATGATCTAGAATATGTGCATTATGTTCTTCACACATCTTGCGAGAATTCATCCGCATGATCTATGAATGGCAATGGGAATTTCATTATACATGGTCCAAGAAAAATATAGTATTTCATTATTATATTACCAGATAGAAGACTTTCAATTCATGATATCAACTAGTCTCATAAATCTTATTTGATTCTTGAGTGAGATAATGTGCCTAGATATGAAAAATCCTACATTGAATCTAAGACTCTAGAGGTGCCTTTTTCATTCTGTTGTGGGGTATTTATAGTCCTCTCTACCCCAGTTGTTCACCAATTTTTGTGGTGTATCTACCATAAATCTTGGATAGGGTTGGGAAATGGATCTAGAATCTGTGTCTTTGAGAGACATCTATTGCAGATCACATAGATTGTGTCTCTTTATTTTCAACGACCACAATCACCCACGTCAATGCATCCTTTATTTTATTATTTCAAAGTAATTTATACTTGTTTAAATTTTTTGGTATTCCAAAGAACTTCATATTTTCATATTTACATGTTGAAGGGCCTCCGTGAGACTAGGATGCCTATTTAAAGGCCTTCACGTGATCATGGATAAATTGTCATGGACATTATATGAGACAAAGTTGGATTTTCCTTAATGCATCACAAGTGTTTATGACCAAAACCTCCTCTCTTTTTATTCCCTTTATTTTATTTTATGAAGGTCAGATATTTTTATATGTTTTACAAGTGTTGTTGATAATAATTTCTCTATTTTTTTTGATTCGTTGCATGACCAAGAAATGTCTTATGGGGCGTGTGATTATTTCATTGAAAAATCCATCTATTTGTCCTTATGTAGTGAAATGAGATCACATAGTAACCTAAACATACATGATGAACATCCCAGGATGATTTTGAAAGTCCAAATGGATTTTTTTGACTTGTGGTGTACATGTCCCTGAGGACTTACAGTGAATTGTGGTTCCCTATGGGCACATCATGTGATTTTCATTGACTTCGAGAGGTTTTGTCTCCTCCATTTATTTCCTTTGTTTTATTCCATAAAGGATCAAGAGTCTTGAGAGGTTTTTTGGTGTTTCTAGGGATAATTATATTTCCAAATAGTGATGCATCACAAAATCCTTTCTTCCACAATTTTCTTTTCCCATAGGACATTTTTTACTTATTATTTCAGTATTTTCATATGGTTTTTAGGAACATGATAATGAAAAACTGTATGGCCTGGATGAACTCATTCGGTTTCCATTGTGTTACCACGGGATGCCTGGATCTCCTGATCAAGTTAGGAGGATTCATCATAAGGGACACTAAGAGATCCACAATGATATCCACTATGAGCTATGAGATTCATGTGGATTCTTCGCATGACATTATAGTGGTCACATGATCATGATTCCTTTGATGGATATTGAAATCTATAGGTCTTTAACACCTTCTCCTTCCTTTTATTTTGTGTGCAATATAATAACCATATTTAGGTATTTCTTCCTTTTTGGAGTTATCAACTCTCACTTATAGGTATTCAATAAATTCCCCCTCATGATCTACATGTGTGGGGACAAGGGCTCAGTTCTAATAAATTTAAATTCCCACAATAGCGCTTGCTGGTGTCATTAATCATTGTTCATGGTCATGATTGGTCTTCTAAGAACACTTGGTATTCCATGGAACACCCAATATATAGATGGATGGAGGGTGGATTTATCCACTAGTTACCATTTCTCTAGTGACCTCTCGCCTTACCTCTATTTAATATTCCTTCTACAAGACCATTTCATGAATCCTCATCATGAGACTTCATTATGATCCTTCATTGTGAAAAATTTCCAGCAAGATATCAGTTTATAATGATCTCATTCGAACTTGCTAAAAACTATATTTCAGTAACTATTTGAGCATCATCCATGAGGTTTTCGATTGTTTTAATGAATTTGAAAGATCTACTAGATCAGTCATATAATTTATGAAGGATCATGCGACTCTTCTAACAATGTTTAGGTCAAGAGATTTTAATCCTCGAAAGTGGTCATTCGATTGTGTGATGCGATGTGGAATTTATATGACCTGAAAGACCTATAAGGTTTAGGTTATTTGTAGGATCCTTAGGAAATTCGATAATCCCTTACTAGTTCAGGAAATGGTCATGATGATACTATAATTCATATAACCTTATTTCTGAAAATATTTTATTTCAATTACCTAACACATGACACTTTCTTATTTTCATATGGCTTCCATTTCTCACTGATCTTCCCTAGATATGGCCAATCAAAGGGCCATGATTTCTAGGAATAGATACTCTAAACCTCAATATCATGTGGGATCAAATAGTGATGTTTTGATGATGTTCCTTTAGTCTGATATCTGGTATTAACCCTATCACATTGACTACCTCTATAAGTTTTCAGTTTGCTAGAATATGTCATCAACCCTCCTTTGGATTTTATTCAACTTTCTCACAAGGTGTCAGCTTCTTCTAACTTTTTATAGTTTATAATTTTTGAGGATGGATGGCTGGTTATGGTCGGGCCCATGGTTTCATCTTATCTATTGGCCAACTACCCTCGATGCCTGGATGGCCCTGACTTCACTCTCCAATCTATTTCATAGAATTAATTAAATATACATGACTCCTCTCAGAAAAATCTAGATAGTGGATGGTACTCAAAATAGGTTCTCTGCCCTGAAAATAATATTTTTGATGAGTGGGAATAACCCTAATGGGTTTGGAAAATATTCTTAGAGTATGCCTATAATTTATACAGGATTTATCTTTATGAAGTTTTTTGTATCTCACAGTTCATCATCTATCAACATCTCGACCTTATTCAATAAGTGATTATCCGTTGGTTCTATGGAACTAACACATTTCATTTTTTCCATGTTGAAGTGGGCATTATCCAATGAGAAATCTAGAAACTGGGAAGAATTTATACCTTTGGAAAATTGTATAAAGAGTTATTCTCAACTGTATATGTCTGGGATGATCCCACACATACTCAAATATTGGAGATGAAAATTTTTATTATTGTTACGGAGGAATTGAAAAAGTATATGAATATGTGTATACCTATTTCAGGGACTAAATAGATATTTTACTCTATAGTAGTGGAGTCAATCCATCTATTATACGTCCTGATCAGTTCACATCTTACCAAATATGTGACATTGATGCCTTATATTGTACCATTTTAAAGGATTTATATTACACCTCTTGGGGATATTGTGTGAACACATAAATCTATTCGAGCCCAAAAATGATAGACATTAAGTATTGTTTTTGAATGAGTTGATTTTCCCAACTATGGATGTTCACTCCGGGATCCAATTTATCACATTGGTGATGGCAGTGAGACTTTTGGAAGTACGGAGTCTCAATTTTGTAGTTCCAATCCTCTCATTCCTTTATCATTTCTTAGGTCATATTCAACAAGGTAGCACCCCTCATTAGAATAGTGGTCCTCTCAAGTTTCTGTTTGGCTGGATAGGGGAGCAATTTCATTGTTATGAATATTATAACACTGTCTAGATCATGAATACCTCCTCCCACCCAAAACTATTGAATATATTTGGAGTTGGGACCATGTTTCTATGCCCTTTTTAGGTTAAATAAACACTGATCCAATGAAGAAGCTATGATTTTACTCTTTTTCGTGCACAGACTAGACTGATTATTGATAACAGCTTTGGATCCCATGATAAAGGATTATATATGATCTCTCTTCAGTGTGGGTTTCTCATATCCATTTTAGATGAGCTAGTTCTCTGAAAACCTTATTCCCCTTATTGATTCACATGTCAGTTGGAATGCATTCAAAGGATATCCCCAGTTTCATTGGTCCGAATTCGAGGAGAGTGAGACTCGTCTGCCAATTTTTGAATATTATAGAACATGAATATACTGAAGATGAGATAAAACTTTATCTTATTGATGATTCCACTTCCCTTACCCTGGATTATTCATAGGCCTGGGTATCAGCTTACCAAGGTGTTGTCTTAGGCTAGATAGATCGTCATGTGGATAGAAATTTTCCACCACCAAACCCTCTGTATGTAGTAACAATGGACCTGCTTATACACTTTGGCAGGATGTCATGGAAGATACCATATACCTTTAATGATTGTTCGGATTTTGAAATAGACTCTATTGGGTTGGTTAGTCACCCATAATAGTTTATGGATAATACTCTTTTCAGTATAAGAGAACAAAAGGATTATTCTCCTTATTTCCTATCGAATCAACTGGTTATTCCCCACCCTACCATTCCTACATAATTAGTAACAAATAATCATACACAATATAGGTATAGTTGAAAATAGATACATGATTTTATTGTTTAAACTCGCTTGGAAATATTTTGTGAAAAAAGTGGACTGATTTGATTAATTTTTTTATTACATGGGGGAAGGTGGTTTTGATCGACATCAATTGTATGATATCATGATTCAAATTTTCATGACTCAGAGAATTATAGAAACACATGAAATAGATTCACATGATCATGTAGATCAGTCTCCCCTTGTTATATAGATGAGGGAGACATTAGAGGAATTAGATCAGGGTCATCAGTTGACATCTAAATTGAAAGTTCAGATGGAAATCTGGACTAAAAAGATATGAAGATGTGAGGATATTATTATCCATATGAGGTTTGATCATTTGGCATCATCAACCTAATTGGATACTTATCATAAGGGGGTGAAGAGTTTACTACATTGGTTGAGACTCTCAATCCTAGGACATAAGTGGAAGAGGTGGGGAGAGTGACACTCCAGCATTTCATTGACGCTTCCTACTAGACTCTTATCGATCTCCCCATCATAGTGGATGGATTGTTATCATAGTATGACCATTTTATAGATTTATATTTATTTATGAGAGTTTAGAGAGACTCTAAAATGTGGAAATTCCTTAATATTTTCTACACTGTTAATGGATTAATTTTCTAAACCTTTTATACTAATATACATTTTTCTTTCCTTCATGAAGTGCATGATTTTCCATTTCTACAATATTGTGAGAATCACTAATGTTTCAAATAATTAGTGTTTATACTGAATGAAAATAAATTTAGGGAATTGATTGTTGGAATTATAGTAGATCCCCTTCGAAAAATCCCTTTAAATTCCCACTAAAATGATGTTATTGATTGATAATCAATTCCAACTGTCATGAAATCACTCTATTTTCAAAAGGATCATTTGGGTATGATATATGTCTTAGAGGGAGATTTTTGTGTCCATAGTCAAAGAGAAAAGTATTTTTTAGAATATCTTGATTTTTTCTAAGGACGTATAGGGGTACTTACAATCATATTCATGAATAATCCATGTTATGTTGTAGTTTATAGTCTTTTAGCTAGGCTCTGATATCATTTTAGTTTGGGTATTTTATCTCGGACATGATATTGCTATAGTTTAGGGTTTTTTTTCTCTAATGTAATATTTATTTAGTTTAGGTTCATTTAGCGTGAACATAATATTTATATAGTTTAGTGTATTTTCTTGTCGAAATTTTATTTTATTAGTTTATGGTCTTTTAGATATGACCTAAATGTTATCATGGGACATTGTGAAGACATTCCAGGAGTAGTTCAGAAACACTAAGTTGTTGAGTGTTTTCAATGCAATACTATGGCTCACAAGGGTAAAAATTTCCTTTTATAGAGTGACACATTTGGTTAATGGCCAAAGGTTCATATGAATGAACCATAGTCATGCATTCATTTACAACCAAAGGGTCCTTGAAACTATGTATATTTTGTAGAGGCCATAGAGGTTTTATGGAGGTAATATTATTGACGAAAAAAATACTCAGTATAGTTGGTCATATTAAATAGTTATAATGTTGGTGGTATAAATAATTACTCAAAATTTTAAGTCCATGAAAATTGTTGGGGCATAAATTCCAGTAATGACCCATAACACTCTAAGATGTTGATTTCTTCCATGATTTTTTAGGGCTCACAGGGATTAAAGATCTTTTCCAACAATGAGAAGACACATTTTGTGAGTGGGCCAGGGCACTTATGTATTTGTAGAATAACAAATAAAATTTTTATCTCTACTTATTATTGTGGCCTATGAGAAGTTTATAGAGACTCAAAGGATCAGATGATTAGTTTGGGTATGGGAGGAATGCTATCTAAGAATGATTCTGGCTCTATTGGGAAGTTTAGCTCTCGATTATGAAGCTCGGTCCCTACACCCTATGGTTTGGAATAATGAGGTGTAGTCAATCAATGGTTTGAGAATGTATTGTTTCATTCCATTATTGATAAATGGTAAAAATAAAGGTGAAATGATAATGTGGATGTCGAATCTCTTCATATAGTTTGGTACGAGGATTGTAAATTATGGTCACAAGCACTTAGGCTGGGATGATGATATGGGACAGTCATACTAGGAGAAGTTTATCCAAACTGAGGTGTTGATGGATTTTTTGCTAATCTCAGGGATCATAAGGATTGTAATTTCCTTTTTGATGAGAGACAAATTTATTTAACGACCTAAGGATCATATTTATAAGACATTGACATGGATGAATAGTCAATAAAATGGTCGATTGAAGCCATATATATTTTCCACAATCCATGAAATGTTTATCGTGATAAAATGAATGAAAATCATGAAATGAGATTCTTTGGAAGTGTTATATCCATGAAGGATTATGAAAAACTAAAGGTTGTGCCACCTTCGTGGGAATATATTCTCGCCGTGAGGAGATGTGAAAAATCAGTTCTCTATATATTATATGGACCAACAGGTCTGGTAAGCATTTTTAGAATTTTAAATGGGATGTAAATAAGACCTTATGATATTTATCTCTTTTATGTTTTCACCCTAATTGTTTCCTAATTTATAGAGATGAAGAGTTCATAGAGTGAAGAGTCAATTTTTTTATGATCTCCCTTTGAGGGGTTTTCACATGACATGTTTTACGTCACATTCGCTACCAGTTTATGGTTTTGTGATTTGGACCACTATATAATAGAGATTAATTTTATAAAGATTTTACCATGGAATGGTTTAATGTCAGGAATAATATGGAACTAATATATTAAATTTTTCATAGGAGAATAAATAGGAAACATAGGGTCAAGAGTATCCCCAACATCTTTATAAGCTGGAGATAAAAATGATGTAAATCACAGATCAAGGTTCTTGAGTTCATGGGTAATGATATGGTACCTACATATGAGGAGAGGTTTATATCATTCTATGGTGTTGATTTCATCCTCAATGATGTCATCCTCATAAGAATAATAAATCTATTTATATTGGTCCAAGATGTTGCTAGTTTTTTGGTCTCAATCCCATCTATGTCAATAGAATGGTAGAACTGAGAGAACTCTTTTCTTATGAAAGGGCTATGAAAATCTTGTTGAAACCAAAGTTACTCAAGACATGACGTTTGTAGTATGGATTGCGGTTATTTTAATAGATGGTAGAAGGAATCCATACTCTATTTGATCAAAGTAAGGCTCTTGCAATCCGTCGATAAGGAATGGAAAATGGGTGATGGTCTACACAGTATTTCATCATGTAGTGGAGACATTTTCCATGTAGTTTAAAGTAATTTGGTAAACACATTTTACATTGAGTTTATGGTCATTTGGAAAGGATTTATTTCCATGTAATTTATCATCATGTGTTAAGGATGTAGGAACTAGCGTGAATGGATGGAAATGCTATGGGTATGACCGAGGGTGGAAGTCTTGAATCACTATGTATCCCACGATAATGGGAACCAAAAGACATTTAGTTTTGAAAATCCAAGAAATTTATCATCATGCGGTGAGGATGTCGATCCACCTATAGGAAATGGTGGCATCATGACTGATTCCAAGAAGGGAATTAGGGGTGTAACTATGTATCCAATGGATATGGGAATCAAGACACACATAGTTCTTTATTAATTCCCCAACAAAAGTACAACACTTATTCTAAGAGGGGGATTATTTATATTGATTTGATGTGATCAGGATAGGTATTGGAAATCTAGACATTTTTACGTATCTCGTGAGGACATGAAATATGTCACATTCAATTCCTCAGTGGGAAATAATCTACTCTGTTATATCCCATACGTAGAGGTGGGAATTATTTTGGTTAATAGATATGGTTGGGCCGAAGATTGATGATACATCTTTCACTACATATCTTGTAATGACATGAATCAATCCACACACAGTTATTAATGAACCTTTTAGTTTAATGTTAGGTGGTGTTGATAATGATGGATTGACATAGAAAAGTGGTGATGTTGTGCTAAGGCCTGAGTATTAAAATATGGGTGTGAACACATATCTCTAGAAAATGTGAATTAAGAAACTTGTATTTCTGAAGGAACTGTTCATTTTAACATCATGTGGCATGGATGTCAGATCCCTTATGTGAAGAGAGATAGAGTGTTCATATGTGCGGGATAAGACCAATGTTAACTGTAGCTTTCCTCTCAAGTGGGTTTAATATGTTTATGCGATTTCATGTCGTTCAGAGGACATTAACTGTTCATTTTAATATCATGTAGTGAAGAATCATGGTATTCATTTTATGTTCTTTAGTTTAGGGATAATATAATATTTTCAAAATCAATTATTCCTTATTTCAGTATGGAATCTCTTACCAAGACTCCTAATCCCACATGATCTAATATTAGTGTGAGAAACAAGGAATGGTAATGGTCCCTATCAGAGTTCTAACACATTTAAGAGTAAAATATGGTAATTTTGTATCATGTGGTGGCTAGAACAAGATATAAGATTGATTCACCCCTATGTATCTCATTATATGTGAGAATCAATCCATATATTGTTATTTAGTATGTGTTCATTTTAACATCATGCAGTAAGGATGAAGATGAATCGACATTAATGAAGATATATATTATGGACCTGTGTAGTTTCCTTCATGTGTTAAGAATGTAGATCACCTGATGTGAAGGTAATTAATCCTATGGATGGGACTAATAATAGAGTTTTAGGAGTCACTACATATCTTTTAATAGTATTAATCAATCCATATGTAGTTCATAAGGAACCGTGTAGGTAAATTTCATATGGCTAGGAAGTAATCTGTAAATTTTGACATCATGTGGTCAAGAAAAGATTCGTACCATTTAACATCATGTGGTTGGGATGATATCCAAACAACATAAAATCATGTTGTCCAGATGAGATTTATATATATTAACATCATGTGTTGAGGATTATATCTATATAGTTTAACGTCATATGGTTTGGATTATCTCCATAAAATATAACGTTATGTGGTCAGGATGATCTTTATATAGGTCAAAATATTTTGGTTGAGTTTAGCTCTATATAGTTTAACATCATGTGGTTTTGATGAGAACTATACAGTTAACGTCATGTGGTCAAGATGAGCTCTGTACAGTTTAATGTCATGTGGTCAGGATGAGTGACGAGGCTTACTTTGATGTGGATTACCATAAGATGATAGGCATTCCATGCTTTTCTTAAGAAATATCACATTGATTAGTGGTGTGACATGATACAATTCTATGGTATCTAATGAGTATTCTCCATTATGATAAATATTTTTTATGACATAAGGCCCCTCCATCTTGGGTTCCAATTTCCGGGGCTTGCTTCTAAGAATCATTGGGTTTTTGAGACCCATAACCAATTCCCCTTAGGGGAATGAATAAAGGATAGCCTTATTTTAAAGGCATGTACAATCCAATTCTGATGGACCTCCATGTTGTGTAGTGTCTTCAATCAATTCTCACCAATCCATTATAATTCATTGACCCCCTTTTTTGAATGTTCATCATCTAATATCTATCCAAAAAATGACTACTCGGAGTGATGGTAGTTGGACCTCTATTAGTAAAATTACATCAATCATTTACACCAATCTGTATGGAATTTACTATGAAGCAGTACTTGTGGTGTTATGATAGTCCCATAATGCATGGAGGATATTTTTCAACCAAGACTACTTATCCTTTTTCTCCATCTATTGTATTATATTCAAAAGTGACTTATTAATGTCCCCAATTTTTTCATTTTCCACGGCATGATAAAGAGATCAATTATTTGACTCGGTATTATACTCCGGGTAGAGTCTCTTGGATTTTGTAGAAAAATTTTGGTTTCCTTGTCCTTCAATATAGTGTGAGGGAATTTGAACCAAGTTATTATATTGGACTTTATGATGTTGATGATATTTATAATCCTAACATCTTTGAGGGGTATTGCATTAGCCTATTTGAAAAAGAATTCTATAGTAGTAAGGATGTACTTGAATTTCTTATCTATGGCTAGGGGATATGTTCCCAATAACATCCTTACCCCAAACAGAAAACGATGAGGATCATTTTTCTGTATATATAAATTCTAGGAGATTATGGATGAATTTTTCATGGATATGGAATTCATGGTATTTCTTTGTGAGTAACATATAGTCATGTATCATTGTTCTTCAATAATATCCTAAACTCGTGATTTGGTTGGAAATATTGCTTCCGGACTGATGGGCATTGCAAGAGCCTGCATGGATTTCTTCCATGATGGAAATAATATCACCTTATTCTATGCATATTAAGAGGATTCCATCAAAGCCTCATTAATATAGGGTTTTCTTCTCATTTGAACTATCCTATAGAGTAAAATTTTCTTCCTGACACTGAATCTATTACCTTACGACATCATATTATAGAATAATCCCATTATTGAGATATCCAATTATGGACTCCATCTCTCTAGGGGTGATCATTAGCTCATCAGGCTATGGGTTGGTGTTAACCTTGTTTATTTCTTCCATATCACATACAATGTTCGATGAGGCTATTAATTCATTTGTGAAATAGAATATTGTTTCCTCCTTATCTGGGTTGGATAGGATGGTGGCTGTATTAGCCAATGCATCAGTGTACTCATTTTGTGATCAGGGAGCACAATGCAATGTGTGATCAAAAGGTAATTCTACCATCAACCCACTAACTTAGCCAGTGAGAGGGGTTAGTTCTTACTTTTTAATATAATTTTCACCATTTATCTACTTTATCAACAATTTTGAGTCCCCTTTGATATTCCAGTAGACTATGTGTAGTTGTAGGGCTAGTTCCAACCCAACGATGAGGGATTAATATTATACCTCATTGTTTTTTCAACCCTTAGATAGTGAGAATGGTTAAATAAAAGACCCTTTTTATAGAGAGGAAAATAAAATTCGCAAACTAACCTAATTGTGATGCAGTTTTTCTATCCTTGTACTAATAGGGCTTCGAGAGGTGCCATCAAAGTACATATCTCGTTTTCAAGAAGTTTCAAGAAAATAAAATACCTCCTCATATGGAATCATGGTTTCCTCTAGTGTATTTTTAGGGGTAGGATATTTTCCAAGGAAATTAACCAGGGAATTCTCTTTTACAAACTTCTATGATATGAACATGAATTTCATATTACTGGAGAATGACCACCTGTTGAGCCAAGTAACCATTAAAGATAGGATGAACAAGGATGTATTTGAGTGAATAAATAGTATAGACTAGGTGGAAATGATGGTGATGCAATTAATACTTAAACTTTTTCACCAAAAACATGAGTTCTAATAAATTCTTCTCAATAGTAGAATATCAAGTCTATGTACCTTGCATCAGTAAACTGAGGTGGTAGTGAATATTTTCACTTACTGCAACATTTTTCTATGTGAGGAGGGAACCAAGGGATTATTCCATGATATACATGTATAATGTTATTGGACTCCCTTCAACTAGAGGAATCAAAAATTGTGGGTACATAATGTATTTTATGATACTTTTAAAGGATTTTTGCAGTCTTCATCCCATTGATAAGTGATTCCCATATTCAAGAGAGTGAAAAAAGAAATATCTTTTTTAGATAGGTTGGATATGAATTTCTAAAAATAAGTTAGTTTTCAGTAGAGACCCCTGAATTCATTTTTATTTCTAGGGGTGACATTTATAAAATAATTGTATGATCTTCTGAAGCCATAGTTGCACACGAAAAATCTATGAGACTTTCTTTATGTTTCCTAAAATGAAAATTTGAGAAAATTCATCTTTAAACTATTTTTTATTATTTTCAAATATTTTTTATTGATTAGTGAAGTGGTCACAATAGTATTGGGATTTAACAACTAGTTCTTCGAAAAAATAGTCTACAATCCTTCCTAGGAATGGATTGAAAATGTTATGCATGGTGGGTAGAAGTGTGGTTTCAATGCTCTTTAATCCAAGAGGAATGACCTGATTATATAATATCCCTTACGACACTCTTAATGTTGTGGATTCTTTATCTTGTTTGATCATTTTGATATAATATGCCCTAAGTACCCATCCATGAAGGAAAGGGATTGGAAACAAACAGTCGAATCGGTCAAGAGTTATGTGATAGACAATGGGAAATCATCCTTCAACCAATGTCGATTAAGGTCTCTCAAGTCAATGAAGACCCTTATTTTCCCATTATTTTTTATGTGGATGATATTGGAAGTCATTCATGGGTATTTCACTTCTTAGAGAATGTTTTTGTGGATCAACTTGTCAACTTCCGCCTCAACATCGGTGTCTTGAGAGGGGTGCATCCTCTTGGCTTCCCGTTTGAAGCCTTGACACTCATCTGATAATCTAATATGATATATAGACACATTTGGATTTTGTTTGAGTATTTATATGTAGTTTTAGTCACACACATATTGGTGATACTTTATAAATGAAATAAACATCTATTTCTCATCAAGGAGCATAGAGAGAGTAATCATAGCAGGTCACGACTCTTCTTTCATTCCTAGATTTAGTTCGATCAACTCACCTCTAGTGCTAGAGAAAACTTCCTCAAATGGGGTAGTGAAATTTTTTGTATCTCCCCAATGTTCCGTTAATTATGACTTACCTAATGCATTTTTAGATTGAGATCGAAATATGGGGGCTTCTCTATTACTATCAGGGTGAGTGAGGAAATCGGAAGACATGTTACCATATTTTTCGATTTGATTAATTTAATAGATATTACAGAGATGATATTATTTTACACTGACACTGAAGACAGTAGGGGATTGAACCTCAGATACTAGATATATGGCCTCATCTAGATTTATGGGGAGAATATAGTCATTGTCGAGTATACTTAATGAATTTATAGCGGTGGTTCCCAACACATTGGGAGTTGCAACTTGTATATCATCATCCGCCACTAGTTTCATATCTCACTTGTTACAGAAATCTAATTCTATATGTGTGGCTCTATAAGTCTCAATTGGGTCATTTTCACTACTTATTATGTTGTTTTTCCAATTATGGGGTACTTCAGACACATATGGAATCTTGATGGTACTTCCAAATGCTTATGGAGCCAGGCCCTTCTGAGTATGACATTATATGCAGTGTCTTGTAGGATAACCATGAACTATGTGTAATATGTGAGTTCCCTAGACTGGTCTTCATGTTTGATCTTCCCAAGAATATATTTCCCATGCTTATAATGCCATTTATTGGTCATCATGGTTGGATATAAGTCCCATTTCCCATATCCTAGGCATCATAGGGTTTAAATAATGATGAGATTTATCCCAGATACTTGATCAATTAGATCCCTTTGGATAATGAAGTTATCAATCCTACTAGAAACATATAGCGATCTAATATTTCCATGGATGGACACATCCTGGACTTTATTAGTGAATGAAATGGAAACATGTCATTCCAATGACATAGTATCCACTCGGTAGACCTCGGCTGTAATGAATTTTGTCTTGAATTCCTATGGGATTTGGAGGGATTCAAAAAGTTATTCCCAATATTATTTTGATAGAATAATTACATCAGGTATTGAGAGCTTGGTCGTGATAACATCCATCAATTTTAGAGCATCATACATTTGTGTCAAAGGATGGTTCTTCCTGATATGGGGTTTATCCTGGGAATGTGTCTTAGGAGCTGACTCATTTGAGGTGGATGGTCCTGGAGTCTGTTCATACATTGATAGGAAATCTATTGTAGGAAGTGTGGGTCATGATGGAATTCCACTATGTCTTAGCAGATAAAACAATCAAACCCCTACTAGGAAATCATGAAATAAAATTTGGTGCGAATTTCTATAGGAGGGTTTTGGGAAACCTCTCTATCTCATTTCGTCCAGATGTAGTAATTTTCCATAGTTCTCAATTTTATATATGTCCTCTAAGTGGATATGATCATAGTATTGGGTCTGACCATGCCTATATTGTCCAGTGTATCCTTAGTTTTAGTGCATCTAGCCTCCCATTCCCCAGTTATATGTGGGAAACCCATATTCAGGGGCATGTTCATCTTCTAGTAAGGTGTATTCCAAGTGTACCATGTTGATAGAACCGGATATGATCTCCTTATCTGATTAGGATTATATTTTCTAGGGGTGGTTCGCATGTGTGGATGTGGAAAGGAAGAAGTTTGTGAGAGTTAGGGACTACATTGGAGTAAAATATGATTAATACTCTTCTGTGTGTTCCTACTTTCAGTGGTCATGCCCACATTTGGGTGTTAATTTTTATGTTTCCCCCTTATTAGGTGTCAAAGATATTTTGGGTTTTCACTACTATGATTTCAGGGTGGTGTGATCTTGATCAACTATTTTTCAAGTCATCCAGTTGTTGAACATTTGTGCACACCAAGCCCAAACATTATGTCAACCATCCTTTTCTTCTAACTGAACACCGGTTATGAATGACACAGACTCTTGGGTGTTTTCTAATGCCACATTCCAGTAATCAACCATGCCTTAAAGGACATAGTTGAGGATACAAAAGCCTTATATACTATAACATATCCTACTATGGGAAGGAATGTTTTTGGGAGAGTTGGGGTGGTTGACATCATCAAAATTGCAAGGTTTTGGAATATTGAGATAGTTATTATCCATGGTGGACAAGAAATAAACATTGAAATAACAATTTCAGAATTAGTATACATTTTTAATCCATTACTCAAATCTTGGGTGACCCTGATTTCTCAGTGCTTCTATCCAAGGGAGATATTGTGGTTGTCAGTGCTATACAGGAGGTTCTAGGTGGTTTGGAGGCTGCCTAGGTGCTTAGATGGGCACTGCTAATAGCCTGAGGGTTATAGCCACAACTTCTGCTCTTCCTAGAATTTTCCCCTATGTAGTAAGCAGGATTTAAGTATTGGATATGGTCCCTTGAATGGATTCTTCAAGATTTTGTTCCATTTTAGTGAACTCTTGAGACCCACCTAAATATACATGGGGATCGGCAGTGCCTACAACTAATACCTGAGATTTTTAGCACAGATTTATAACATGTTATCTTAAAATATATAGATTCTAAAAGAATATGTTAAAAAATTATACATTTATTTGAAATCAAACACCCCCTCGTTATCACTTTTCTTTTAGTTAGTGTGGCCAAAAATTGATTTTTTTAATCACAAAGGTGAAATGATAATGAAATTAATGGATAAGTTCTATCTATCATGAAATGGAACCAACTGGAAGGTTGTTATAACAAAAAAAACATGGTCATTTTATATTCCGAACAAAACCCATTATCTGTCATGCCTTATTTTTATCTCAAGGCCCCATCATAGGCCCACAATAGGATAAAAATTGTGTGAGATTTTGTTTGGGGTCACCTGAACCGTCAAAATTAGAGAAGGTAGGATTCCTAAAATTTTATGGAGGAAAAGTGTCGTGTAACCATTCAAGATATGGATTCCTTTTAGGATGCACTATTGTGCATCTCCCTTCCTTGGATTCCATTATAGTAGCTAGGGAATAGATGAAATTAAGAAACATTGGAAGAAGTACTTCTTGAGACACATTCCATCCCTAGGGAGAAGGTGGGGGTTAATGAGGTGGTCCCACATTCATCTCCCACTAATTCTCAATATGTCTCAAATGGAATGATTTTTTTGGGGAGGGATAAGTTATCACCAGAACATATGGAATCCATAATAATTCTTGACTTCCTCATTTCTGTTGATTGGATACCTCGATCCAGAACCAATCAGATTCTTATATACCACTCCTCTTAGTGGATTGATTGTGGGAGGGAGAATATTTGTCTCTTCCTAAATTCAATACCTGGTGGGAATATTACCCCTGATTATATCCTCATTGATTTATCGAAGAGTTTGTATCTCTCTCTCTCTCGTATTTTGACAACACATCCACAAGGGAAGTAACCTCAAATGTTTTGGATGGAGACTAACATTTAGTCATGACTTTTAATTTTTCTATGGAAGGGTTTTACTAGACATGTTGTAGCTTTGTATTCATAGGTTCCAGGTTTTGGAGCATTCTCTAGTTTTGGGTACATGTAGCCATATTTGGTGCATCCAAATAACCCTCTTCCTAGGGTACATTTTCCTTATTTTAGACCATTGTATTTGTGTCTCAATTGACATGTTCCAGGTTGATAGGGAAAATATTTACAGAGGCATATCGAGGAATTGTAGTTCTACCATTACATTCAATGTAATAAGATAATTTTTTACATCCTTCTTCAGGTTCATTATTCTAACCATTGTCAAAATGGGTTGTTTTGGCTTTTGACCCATGTGGGGTGTAATTTCCTTCGCCATACACGCTTCCCATATCATTCTATGGATAGTGTACTTGAGGGTTTTTTGGTTCATTATTTCTAAATAGGACCTGACCCATAGAGGCTTGTCCCATTGAGGAATGAATAGAAAGAACATCATCCATTTCCCTCCTAACCCGGAGAATATTTATTCCTTCAACGGTGATGATGATGATTAAAATTACCCCCAACCATTTAAGGTCAGGGTCATTTTGGGTCATAATTGGAATTTATTGTTCCTATGTTTTAGGAACCAATGACTATGGCCGGGGACCTAATGATTCTTCGGATGGACATGAAGATATAAATTCACCCACGTTAGTGGGATAGGGGTGATCTAGAATCACCAGTGGTTCTACTAGGATATTCTCATGTGATGATGTACCTAGACATGGTGATTATGATATAAATTCCCTCAGCCTTGTGGGTGGGGGTTCACTCACAACTACTAAGGATATATCCTAAATCCTCCAAGGAATTTATGATCTGAGGAGTGGAGGTGGTGGTAGATATTCTCTTGGACCTAGGGGTCATGTCCTCTCCATGACGACTATTATATAAGCTGTTATTGTGGCCAATTTAATGTGTAGTAGTTATGTTCATGTACAAGCTACATACAACTAAATCACATGATGAGAACGATTCTTTATGGGAATTTTTCCAAATGAAGGGCCATAACATTATGGGTTTGTTTTGTACCCATCCCTGAATACGAATATGATGTGGCTTTAGAAATAATCTATCGTAGTGTCACAATGCAGTGGTAGAAATAATGTTGCTAATTCATGTTGTGATTTTCCTATTATGTATCCCAATACATGGAGATAATATCTATGTTTAGGTGACAATAGAATATTTTGATTTTATAAGGATGGAACTCATATCTTGTACAAGGGAGATGTCGATCGTTTATTTTCTGATGAGTTACCCACATATTTTTGTCTTAGATAAGGCGTACACATCTTTTCCATGTCTTCTATGATCTCATAGTCATCATTAGCGAGGGGACAAAATATGATGGGGATGTTATTTCTTAATAACTCTATACATATGTCAATTTCAGACTCCTCATCATCATAATTATGCACCATTTGAGGGTTAGAAAATAGAAGGTAGATCTGATAGTCGCATGCGGATGGGAGTGGAGTGCAACTGAATGTTGATGGGGAACTATATAGAGTGGACCATGACATTTTTGTTAACCTCTATATACTAAGGGGTCATATTCTTAAACACCTACCTATACGGAGGTGTCTGGGAAGTGGACTGATTTCCATGAATTTGGGATATATCACCATGAGGAGGTTGCCCATGGTGGATGTTATGAGTGGAGACCTTGAAAATAATCCCCACAGTTCCATAATACAGACTATTATGATGATGAACATATTCTACTTCTTCATTGATATAATAGTTGATGGACCCTCATGGTGTTGAAAATGTTCCTCGAACAACCTAAAGGAAAATGTCATTAAGCGGATTGGGAATATCGGGCATGTTATACATCATGGTAGGAATATTCTGACTTTCCTTTTAGGATTGTGCATTGATATGAGCCTTAAATATGGTGGTTGATGGAACATGTATATAACAATCTAGTTTTGTTGGAATATGTGACTGCTGTTAAGAAACATTTGGAATATATAAAGAAGTTGTCTCATTATTGACCTGAATATGGACATTTCCTAAGGCATGTTCCATTATCACTTGAGAATTCTCAATCAAGATGATATTATGAGCCTGATCATGATCCTTTGGGATATTATTCAAGTCTTTCTTAGAAGCAGTATGATCCTTCTCTAAGGCATGTGCCACACTCACCTAGTGAGCCCCGGTTGGAATAGGAATATGACCATAGTTAGAATATGAATTTTCCAACATAATATGATGACATACCTTTGTAGTGGGAAAAATAATATGAGCCTCCTCCTTTATGACATTGTAATGATGTTGTCAACATCATTCATCGATGGAATTATAAATGTGTTCCTTACTTCAGTGATCTACAGAATAATGACATGCAAATTTACTAAGAGGAATATGAGCATTTCCTGAGTCTTGTTTTATTCTTACATGGTTATCCCTCGATATAAGTGGAATTAAATCCCAATCCTATGGAATTGGAGTATATTTTCAGACTTCAATGAGAAGAATATGAGCCTTAACCAAGGATTATGGCCCTTTTATGTGGTCATCCTTGTCTAGAATGGGGATATAAGCATAATCCTAGGCCCCTAAAATATGACACAAAACATTTTCAACTGGAATGTTCTTCTATCATCTGGTAAGACATAGTTTTATCAGAAGTATAATCCTAGTATTATGCCTCATCCTTTTTATAATATGTTGATAATCCTCCGGGATGGGACCCAGAGTGCATGTTTTCTCAAGTACAGACACATGTTGGTGATGATAATAGTGTTGAGTTGTCATGGCTATTCGGATAAGATTATAAACCAATACCTTTAATTTTAAATGTTGTATAATTTTCCAGCGATGTTCTTTACGATTGCTAAAATATATTGGAATTTTAGAAAAGTTTGTGCAGGGATATAAGCCTGCACATTTTCTGTCTCTATTATATAATAGTATATGAATTCGATTGATATAGGGATATGTGGACACTTTTTTCCTCCTTGTTCTATTTTAATATCCAGATGGGATTCATGTACAAGTGTAGGGATCTATTTCTTCCCCATTAATGCTATGGGAATATTCATACAGAATTGTTCTGAGTTAGCAGAAATATGATCCTCATTTCTAGTTCCTTCCTAAAAATGTTGGTAGGCATCTTCAACATCAGTGGGTAATATGAGCCTTATCTTAGATATCCAACACCTCCATAATTTTTCCTATTCATGGGAAACAATAGATTCATTGTATCAAATGGTACCCTCAAGAGGCAACTGGTGGGTACTGGAAGAATGATATTGGCGACGATTTTTCCTTGGATCCCTCCCGGGAGTCCCATGAACTGAAATGGGGTTGTATTTTTCTTCTTGATCAACCTTCAATAGAGGTTGAAGGTGGTAGTTGCGTCACATTGGGGATATTCTCCCAAAGAAGTTGTTTGTATATAAAATAGATACTAGCGTAGTAGGAGTCTTTCTAATGATATATAGACTCACTGGTTGGTGTGCTTAGAGAACCTCAAATATAGAATCTATGGTTGAGATTGTACTATATTGATGTTACTCCTAGGAAATTATGTTTTCCACCAATGGTTAGAGTTTTTGAGAATGTGAGATCTATTTGAATCTTGTAAGGTTTTCGGTTGCATATGATTTTTAGTATAAAACACTATATAAAGATGACATTGTATTTAATTGAGGTGTTTGTCAATACCTAGAATCATACAGACAATGCGAGACAAGGTTACTTATTAGTATAATATCGCTGTCATAATATGATTTATTATTTATATATGGTTAACCCAATATTAATAATATTCCCAATCCATAAATTCTTATCATGTGGACTTATCAACCTGATGATGTCCATATGAGAACCCTAGTTACAGGGGATCATTTGTAAGATCATGATGGTCTTAATACTTTTTTATAGAGTATGAAATAAAAAGTACCCTTACTCAGGATTATTATATTGTTTGAGAGATTCATGTTTGTCATGTTTATTTACTTATCATATGTGGTGAAAATAAAATGGGTCGGAAGATTATAACCAATCATTTTTTTACATAGATTCAATACAGGTTAACCATTTTTAAGGGTGTTCCTTTCGTGATGGGATCCTACTGATGGATTCATTTTGGGGAATTTTTGTTGTTCATATTCATGAACATCTTATTTCCATTTTCTCTCTTACTAGAAACTCTCAATGGTTCCCTCATCCATAACTGGGTATATACCTTAATTCCAAAGGTAGGAGGTCACCTAGATTTTCGGGCCCAGTGAATCTTGGGAACACTCACTGGTTGATAGGATGGGATTTTAGGCTCATTCAAACATTTTAGGGGGAAATATTGCCTGCTCTAGGACTCTGTTATATATTTATTAAATGTTTGTGAATCAATTAAAAATATCGATACATGACCAGTTACCCTAAAAAAATAATAATGGTAAAATTATCCTTCATATATAAATTAATAGGGTCACTTTAGTGAATCCATATGTTTGTATCTGAGGTTCTACATTGTTATCCGTTAATGGGTGGTTTCTTAAGTATAAAAGCCATAAAACAAAGTGATTTGGAATGTACATCCATTCTAGGAGGTGATTAATATTCTGAGGAGTGGATTGAGACATTATGAAGAATACTGTATATCCGGGTTATTGTGGGAATAAAATCTAACATAGTTCATTTGACCTATGTAGTTTAACATCATGCAGAAAAGACTTATATGGGTTGTCTTGGATACCAAATATTCATGATCAGGACCCAAAGGGATGTCTTACATATCCCAGTTATATTCCCAATCAGAGTTTCCATAGATAATTTTTTGGGAATATTTACTAAGGATGCCACTATCACTGTAGAGGATAATGGAGCAGATGATATAATTATTTCCATTTTCTAATCTCCTGTGAGGTCTGATCAGTTTTAAAAATAATGGATGAAAAATGATTATCTTAAGTTCTCATGATATGGGACTTATATACTGGGATTTCCTTAAGATAATTTATTATGGAACTTGGGCCTCAAGGTGTCGTCTAATGTATCATGGATATGGAATGAATCAGAGTAATAATAGTTCAACTTATTTCTAAATCTACGGATGGATTAGGTAGAGTAATCATCCCACAGGAATGATTGGGTCCCGATGGTTGAAAATGTTACTTCCATAAGGCTTATGGAGAAATGGATTTTCATTTGAGACCAGCCCTTAGGAAGGAATCCTATGTATCATATTTATTGGGGGAATTAATGTTCTCATAGTTTAATCACACCCTAAAGATTTTTCCCATGGTAGTTGATTTTTTTGGCTAATATTTCATGCCACTTTTTTGGGATTTTCATATGTTCCCTTGGTTGGTGGAGATTTACGATGAGAATGATATAATTATTGAAACTCCTTAATCTCAAAAAGATATAGATGATGTGAGAAACAAGGTATTATAAATAACCAATACAATCACCTAGAGAATGAGGTTCTTATGTATTTGGATATCCCTGTAGATCTGAAAACTTGATGAGTTCGCCTATGTATCTAAAAGAAGGTAGGAATCAGAGTAATTATATTTCCTTTGGTCGGGGCTTACACTCTGAGGTTGTTCTGGTATTTTAAGACATATAATGTTACGTTTTCGGTTGAGTATTGCACTTTGAGGATTCCGTAAATCATCACTATGAAACATACACCTTAAAGAGGTGACCTATATATCATGAATATGGCACCAATCAGATTCATCATATTTCCTTTGGTCGGGGCTTAAACTATGAGGTCACCCTAATATTTTGGGACATATCAAGTTATGTCACTGATTGAGCCTTACAATGTAAGGTTTCCACAGATTATCACTAAGGAACTATAACCATGAATAGGTGGCTAACACATCATGAATATTTTAGGAATCAGAGTCATTGTAGTTCTTTTAGTAAAGGATTATACTCTGAGTTTTCCCGTATCTTGCTTGCCTTTCCAGCACATGAGGATTATCTACATATCCAGATATGAAGGAGAGTGTCTACATGGAATATCTAAATACAACTAAATGATCTAGTTATCCCTTATAAATGAATTCACATAACCTAGGCAGCATATTCTGTTGTTTTCGTAATAACAAATATATATTTTCCAAAGGATTTAACAAGAACCATATGGTCTACCCTAGAAGCCATCACATGACCAACCTAACATCCCTAGAGGGTGTCATATGATCCAATTTATTTCCTGGGTGTCATTATCAAGATCATTATTTGACATATATAGAGGTTGGAGGGTGCTGCATTTCTTGGAAAACATCCCTAGAGGGCCTCAGAAGTCCTGGCCAACATGATTATAGGCATCATGAATCTTGGTTTTCATATCCACAGGGTGTTGATAGATCTTAGTTTACATGTATGGATGCCATCATGAGAGTCATTTGAAATGAATGGGAACCATTATATGAGTCAAACGATGTATCTGAATGAATTCACAAGGCATGGGTGACTATCCCAAGGAGGGCCTTATGAGACAAAAGTGGTTTGCCTATGGAAAACTATGTGACTTGTTCCTACATGTCATGTAGGATTTTTAAGAACTAAATAGCATGATAAAGGAGCATCATGAGATCTGTATGAAATGTCCATTTGTTGTCTTGGGTCTTGGATGATTCACATGAAGTGAATGAGGGTCATCGAACTTGTTTTTCACTTAAGTCTTCCACCTTTAGTCTTTTTTCTAGACTTTGTATTAGTAATTTGTCAAATTTATTCAGTACTTGTCTATTTTGTTTCTCGTATTATCGAAAAAATGTGTGGTATGTTCTTTGTACATCAATATAGAAGTCTTTTTTATAATCTATGAAAGATCACATAATGTTCTTTATACATGGAACATGATCACTCAATAATTTCATCAGTATATTACCTAATGTAAGACTTTAAAGTCATGAGATCAGCTACTCCGATAAATCCACTCTGAATCATGGTTGTGTTGATGAAATTGCATACAAAAAATATAACCTTGTGGCTGAGTGTCATGAGAATTATTTTTCATGCTTGGGTGGAGAATTTATAGGATATTCCACCCTAGTTGTTATCCAGTTTGTTTGTCCTATCTTGAAAAAATCTAGTATGGAGTAAGTGGTGGCTTTAGGAACATTTGTCATTATGATACTTCAGTCATGGATTACTGTAAAGGTTTCACCTAATTTTTAGTTACCTTGATCCCCCTCTTCAACAAATCCTTTATATAATTATTTATAGTTAATGAAGAATTTTTTTAATGATTTAGGAATATTTTGGGACTTCTATATTATCATATTGACGTTTCTAAGGTCCTTACCAAGACTAGTAAGCCTATTTTAAGGTATTATTGTGCTCTCTTGTGACTTTTATGGGACATTCCATGAGGAAAATATAGCTTTTACTTCATGTTTTGCAAGCATCCTATGACCAAAGAGGTCCCCCTACTCTAATTTTATTCAGTTTTTTATGACCTTTAGATATTATGAGAAGTTTCAAAAGCTTGTTTGAGAAAATTTCCTTTTTTGACTCTTTTCATGACCAAAAAAGTTCCTATGGTGGTGTGCAATAATTTCATGGAAAAGTTTAAAAACTTTTCCTTAAGGATCCAAAGGGGGAGTGTATAGTCACCTGTACATACCTGAGGAACCTCACATAATAAGGTTCACAATCTAGAGAAATTTTTTAAGATGAGTTGGACATGTCTCCAAGGACTCTTGATGTCTTTAGAATCACTGGGGTGGATCAGATTAAGATTAGTGACTATGCAGGGCTCTACCTCCTCCCATTTAATTTCTTCTGTTTTATTCCACAAATGATCAAAGATATTGATATTTGTTTCATGTGTTGATCGAGATAATTATCCTTCTAAATGGTGAAATATTTTATAATCCTTTCATACACAAATTAATTTTCCATTTTTAACATTTTCATATTATTTTATAAAGATTTTGAGATGGTTTGTGAGGCTCATTCCAAAAAAAAAACTGCATGGATTGGGGGAGCACATTTGGATACTATCACGTGACCACTTGATGTCCAATGTTCCTTCATAAGAGTAGGAGGATTCATGGGAAGGGTCTCCATGGGATCTACTATGGGCTATAGATTTCATTTTTAGTATTCAAAAGACCTTATAATTGTCTTGTAATTGTGAGTCCTTTTAAGTCTTTCCTGATCCGTAGGTCTCAATCACCTTTTCTTCATTTTATTTTGCAGGGAAAATAATACCCATATTCAAGTATTTATTCCATTTTCATTTTACCAATGCTCATACGGAATGAATCAATAGTCGTATATATTAAAAATACTTTTGACCTATGAAAAAAGAGTTGAAATATGAACTTTAAAAATTATTTTTAAAAGAAAGTCTATTACATAAAACCTTGAAAAGATTAATTTTTAGAAACATTAGAGATAAATTCCAAAAAAAATCACACTTAAAAAAAATCATTTCCATATAAATACATTCATAAATTATATTTTGAAAAAATGTACATGAAATCTAAATATTTATAAGAATAAATAATTTAAACATTTAAAATAATGTTTTAGTTAAAGATTCTCTTAAAAATATCATATCATTAATGTGATGATTAATAAAAATGAATTGATTATGTGTATCCACTATAAATCCACATAAAAAATTTTAAATAAAAAATAAGGTCTTAAAAAGTAATTTCACTCATAATAATAGATTTACATAATCTTGAAGTTGAAGTATAACCCAGAGAATGGAAATTATTTTAATAATTCCTTTACTTCTTTGTAATTAGTTGAATCATTTTCCACATAAAAGAGTAAAGTTTAATAAAACATTAAATATAAATATTATAAATAAATTCAAGATATAACTTCTCAAATGGTATTTATATACACCCCATAAAATAATATAGGTTCATACCATAAAAAATATTCCTCAATGAAATAAAATTTAAATGAAGTCCCTTGCCTTGATTCTGACTTATGAAATAAAATCTTTATATTATAAAATAATAAACTTGTGTTAATTTATAATTTCATGAGAACCATTTTAATATTTATTATTCATTACTAATAAATCATTTATATCTTATATAAAATTACTTATTCATTTATGTTCATGTTGAATAATTTGATGATATTCGGTACAAAATTAAAAAATGACATTGGTATGATTTTTTTAGTCAACGTAGTCATTATTCCTTCATTTATATAATTATTATTAAAAAATAATTATCATTTTAATACTTTCGTTGTAATTTTAAGTTCCACAATTTAATATGGATATGAATAATGAACTATTTTACAATCATGGAGATGGTTAGATGTCTGTACGAATAAGTAACGTTTCCATTTTTCAAAGATCATTATGGAAATAAATTAAGTACTATTTTATCTATAAATAATTATAATAATATAATTAATAACCTATTAATACTATATATATATATATCATTCATGTGTTTTGGGTATGAAAAATGAATCACATCCCTTCGTGGAGATGATAATTCACAGGTACTCATGAATGATGTTATCATTTTTATGTGTATGGAATGATAAAAAAATAAATGATATATTATCTTTTCATAATGATAAATATGTCATTAAAATAATATACAAGCATTAATTATATCATTATAACCAATATTTATAGAAGATGATGGAGAACCAATTTCAATGGTCCATGAGGCGGTAGTCCCCCGTGCACATGAATGATTACCACTTTTCTAATTTTAGTTAATTGGAGAACGATTTAGGTGATGATATTAAAATAATAAAAAATCAGTATATATAGTATGCATGATTTTTTATTTTATTGTGTTTGAGGATGATTTGATGTATGTGGAAAAAAATAGAAACACATTATTAAAAATGATTCTTCTTTTTTGGAAACTCCCCTTTGATTAACATCATAACACCCATAAGGTGACTGTTTGGAAAAAAATAAGTACACTATAATGTAGGGATGGATTATCTGAATGGGTTTTTCGGGATATTGGAAGATAAAAAATTCCTTTAAAGTGTGAATAAATGAACAGACGTTGTTACCTTTTATAAGAGAGGGGAGGGTCACTCATGGAATTTCTCAAAATATTAAATTAATATAATTTAGTTTTCGGTTACAAATGGATACAAAATTATTTTTATTAAATATATTATACCTATATATCAAAATACCTTCATCCTATTAAAATAAGAAAAGTTTTTACAATTTTTTAATCATTATCTATTGGATTTAAACCGTATTTATCCTCTTTAACTCTTACTGTGCCAACAACTTTTTTTAATATTTCATGGTTAATATGTTTTACTATAAAATGTTAAAGGAACCATAAATGGATTATTGAAAATATTTTAAACCATATAAAAATAATTTGGGTAAAATTATGATTTATAATATTTTTAGAATATTTAATAAAGTAATATTTATTTCAAAATATCATTAATGTAAATTTTTACATTATTCTTAACATTGATTTTAAGAAAAATTAGTAAAAAAGAGTTAAATTATAAATAAATATTATAAAACAAAACTAAAATGTAAAAGTGATCTATAAAATTCTTTTAGTATATTAATTACAAAAAAATATAGTTATTTTAATATTTTTAAAATCATTTATAAATATTTCAATTAATTAAACAATTATCGCATCATTATTGTGAATTCATGTAAGTTAGTTATTTATTCGCTAAAAACAGAAAAATAATTAAAAATTAAAAATATTAATATAAATAATTTCTATTTCATATGAATATTTTTATATAAATATATATTCTAAATAAACTTATATTAGTTATTTTGTACATATTAAAACCATAATTATGTCATCTTTGGCTTTTCTTTAAATTAAAATACTATAAAAGGCATAAAGACATCCAAGTGGATCCTAGAGGTCATAAATTAGAACCATGGATTATTTGGGATGAAAGATACTCAAAAATTAAATTAGGACAAGTGTTAAGGTAGTTTTATAACATTTATATAATTATGTTCATCCTTAATTACCTGATTTATCCTTAACTATTATAATAAAAATTGATATGTTTACTATTCATATTATTAAAAAATAATAGGGTCATATTTAATAAAGTATTACATACCGATTCCAAATATGGATTTAATTTTTATAAATAAAAAAATACAATTTTCTAGGATGAATTTAATATTAATCCCATAGATGGGGTGAGAAAGAGGGTTTTTATGATGAAAATTTTCAAAAGAGTGAAATTATTTTTTATCCAAATTCAATATGAAAATGAATCGAATGGCCTAAATTATATTAAATGATTCCTATTTTTTCTAATATTATTTTTAAAAAAAATTAAATATAATAAATTATTTACATGAAAATGTCGGTTTTCAATTAAAATGGTGTGTTTTTTATTATTTATCAAAAAATGAAACATATTAGAAAAATAAATAATATTTACTCTATGATAATTTTGAAATTAATATTTTAAAAATTATGTTTATTCATTCATATAAAATTTATTTCAGTTTCAATATTAGTTTTAAATCATGTCTTCCATTAAAAGGTAGAAAACTGCCTTTTTAGAAAATACATATTTTTTATGTAAAATTGGATTTATTTTTATATCATCTATAAAAAACACATAGGAATAATGATAATAATAATATTTAATATATTATTTTTATATTTCCTTAATATAATCCAACAAGAGTTATTGGTGTATTTTATTATATTAAAACACACTTGAATGCATTTAAATAGTTTTATAGAAAATATATATATATTTTTTTATTTTCAAAAGGGTTTGATTTTAATTTGTAATTAATTTTTCACAAAATAATATATATTTTATACATGTTTAAATATATTTTTTTCATAATTTATTTAATTTTGTCCATACCCTACATTCTAATAGCTAAGTTATAACAGTCACATTTAAATTATAATATTTAGTGGTCATTTTAATCGCGATGTGGCATATCATTTATGCTATCAAACATAGTGTTTAAATCCTTAAATATCAGGATTCCAGATAAGCTTCTAATGGATAAATTCTAAATTTAGGTAATGGTTTATCCCTATAATCAAATTTATACTAGGATTGTTTATGGTTTGTTTTCTGATGACAAATTTATATAATCTATATCTGAAAAATATTGGTTAATTTCTTCTCCTTTGGTAGTTTATGTATATTAAACATTTTCCTCTAATTTTACTCTATTTAAGTCCTTAAGAGGCTGAATGAATGTTTTTATGGAAAACAGTATTTGTTTTACTATTTGGTCATGAATATTTTTTTTCTATGGCCATATTTTCATTAAAACATTTTTAATAATGTTTTTACTATTTTATTATAATTCTTTAATGTTATATTACACATGTTTATATTTATATAATTTTCAAAAGTAATATTCTTGACATTTTCTGAAAGATGTGCTTTTTAATTTTTACTGAAAATGATAAAGGAGTCTTTGTTTTAATATTTACTATATGAACTTATTTTCCCACTACAATGACTTATATTTGATTTGAATATTTGTACAGAAGTTTACATGGTTAATTAAAAATAAAATGTTTCCCTTAATATTTTGGATGTTTTTTGATTTTAAATAAGTAATTTTAAAATTAAATGGAATTTCCTCAATAAATTGTCAAAATATACTTAAAAGGAATTCTTCAACTATGATAAAATAATTTGATTATGCTTGTGTTTCACTAGGATATTATTTTGTGATACCCTCTTTATTCATTCCTTTTATAGTTTATGGATTCGATGAATCCCATTTTCACACAAGAGTTAATTAGTGATGGAATAAAAAAATTCATGGCCTTATGGAAAACATATGAATAGATTATGATTATATGATGGGGGGATCCATTATATTTCTCAAATTAATTGGTTAAAGATGGATAATATGAAAACGTATATAATTTAATAAACTTTTTTTCATGATTAATTACATAAATAAACACATAATACAGTGCCAAAATATCTAGAGGCCTAGATTATTTTAAAATTTAGGTATATACCACATTAACTTGAAATAGGGATACGAATACATTGTTTAAAATCTCCATAACATGACCATATATTTCATTGAAATTCTAATACTACAAGGGATATCTTGTGGATGCATATAGGAAAGGGAAGAGATATAAATCCCCATAAGGGAATAATCTATGTGAAACATAATTAAATTAGTAAATGTTAGTCAATAGAAATATCAAAGTGACATAAAAGGGGTTATAAACATAAAAATGAACATAAAATCATGATATAAGATAATAATATCAAGTAAATAGTGTAATGTTCTAACAACATAAAACATGACCTCATAAGCATAGGTCAAGGGTAATCACAGATACATGATAACATAATGTGCCTACGATAACCAACCATGAACGATACATGGTATGTCATGGGTAAAAAGCATTACCCAATCAATTAGTGGACTATATAATGTTTGGATCACTCATCACATTCATATCATGGACATGAATGTTTCTTCCACCTTAATAATACGACATTGGAAAAAAAATCATCACATATAACCGCCATATTTAAGTGATTGGGTTAAAAACAAGGAAGTCCAAAATTATTTTTGGATAGCTCCATCTAGGTGAATACCATTTTTTGGAAATGGGGATTATTATCCACAATACAAAAAAATTTTATGAAAAATAATGGGATAATTTTGACAGTGTAACAGGTGTATGAAAAGGTTTGTGGAATGAGAGTGAAATGCATCCTCTATCTAAAAGGGAATCATAAGGATAATGAAAGGGATATCTCAAAACACATTACAATTAGACAATTTTAAAATCAAAAGGTCTTATTACAAATAATGTACCTGAAATAAATGAAAATGAGAGAGTCCCTTACCTCGAGATGGTTTTTATAAAAGATTTTTAGAATATTATTAAGATCGTGGGAACACATTGTTAGGGATTTATATAGGGATATAGATTGTAAATTCATGTTCACTGGGATTTGAGTGAAGAGGTGTGTATAGATTTGTGGGTACTTTTTAAAAAAGATAAGATAATATGTTATTAATTTCTAAAGATCGATTAAGGACTATAAATAAAAAAATAATCAAAACCACAAACAATTATGTGGTTTTTTCATGTGGTTTTTACTAAAGATGATTGTTTTTTAATATTTATTAATTTTATGGAAAAAATTAAAATAATACCATTGGTTATTTGAAATTTGTTCATGTTCATAAATAATTGATTTAAAAACTAAAAATATAATTTTTCATTTTAAATATTTATTAATGGTCAATAAATTGATCAAATAACATCAAAACACATTATTTTAAATGGGAAATATTTATTTGGTTTCAGGTTACTTTTATTTTATTCATTACATTTCATTTAGTCTTTTATTTTGTCGTAATACGTACTATATATTTATACCCAATTTAATCCGAACCCAAAAAATCTGTTGTCTCAGAAAATTGGGAAAAAATAACCATCGGATAATTTCAATGTGATGATTTAGAAAATAATATTTATTTTAAAAAAATAATTTCTTAAATATGATAATATTTACTTAAAAATAAAAATACATATTTGTTCAAAAATACTAGTTGCGATAACACTAACAACTTTCTCAACACTTTTAAAAAATAAATTGGATCTCATTATACTATATTATCATTTATTTTTTAATATATATAATTTAATAATAATATTTTATTAAAATTATAGAATTTTTCAAAAGTTCATCATAAATGAAACTATATATTTACCAAAAATAATGTTTTTATTTTTTCCTATCAAAATATAATTTTTATTAAACCCATAATGTTGTTATTTTTAAATAAATAAAAAACTGATAAATATAATAATTATTTTATAAAAAAGAACAATATTTGAATTCATATTAGCAGTGTTTAGACATATAACCTATTATTACACCAGGGAACAACCTAAGGGGTGGTGTGCTATGTAAGAAGTTTTTTGTCTAGTTTAGTGAACATGGTTTGGAAAATGATCTCAACATGTATTAACTTATCTTATATGTTTTTTTGTCATATTTAGAAGAAAATACCCTATTAAAAGTGAAATGATTCAAAAAGGAGATGAGAGAAGCGAGACTCTCTCTCTCTCTATGACTTGCAGCAACTTGGGTTTGATCGATCGAGATGGCGGCGGCAGATCTGTTCCCTCCTGGTAGGTTTGACTCTTATGCAGCGAGAGGATCTCATGATCGTGCTTCGGAGGCGGCGACTGGAGCTGTTGGCGATGGGTACTCGGTGGATACAGATGGCATGAGAGGCGTGGTGGCTACGACGTCTGGTTATGTGGCACTAGATGTGGAGAATGCGGTGAGCGGCGGGCCGCTACCGGCCGACGGATTCGGGTACTTGATGGCGATGACAATGGTTGGGGTGAGCGGTGGGCCACTACCAGGTGAGGGACGAGAATCCTTGGTGGATATGACAAGGGCTGCAGGTAAGGTCTGAGGTGGCGCGAGCACATCTCAGGCAGGCGTGAAGATCTGTGATGCCTCAGTGCCTGCCGAGGGAGGTGTTGAGGGATATTTTCGGGCAAAAGATATTTTTGTGCCTGCTGGAAAGAGGGACCAAAATGACTCACCGAATGTATTGGTCTCTGTTGGAGCAGGTACAAATGAACCGGATTTGGATATTTCTACGGCTGTTAAGAATGGCAGCATTCGATCCATTTCACGTCTTAATGGTGGGCTTGATTCTACCATTATAATAATGGGGAATACCACACACATCAAAGTGGATCCTACGGCGGTCTCTGAAAGGCTATAAACGGGTGAGTACTCAATCATTGCTCGCCTTTTCCATCCAACAGGTACACAACCTATAAAAATTGACGATCTTAAAGAATGTATATCTCAAATTTTGGGCTTCTTAATATGGAAGTGTGTCTCGCTTGGTCGGGGATATTTCCATATTCTTTTTCCCAATTCTGAAATAGATGTTCGAGCATGGGGATTTGGTTCCATTTCCCTCAAACATGGAATTATTCATTTAAGGGAATGGGATAAAAAGTTCAACCCTTTGGAAGTTGGTTGCACTAAGACTCAGATTTGGGTTAGAGGTTATGGGTTAAACTGGATACTCTGGTATCCTATAATATTATATGATATTTCCTTATCCATTGGTATACCAATAAAAATTGATAAGGATATGGAAGTTTCCCATTATGTTTACTTTGATAGGTTTATAGTTAATATTGAATTGATCTCAATTCTTGTTGACAAAGTGATGATTGCTACTGATGAGGATATTATTGAGCTAAAAATTGTATTCTAAAAAATTCCTAAATTCTACAAGGACTGCAATGTTATTGGGAATGATTCATCTTCTTTTCAGTGTTCTTTAGTGTGAAGATTTTGTGCATTTCATGGCCATAATGTCAATAACTGTCTCAAGAAGGATAAATCTGTCTCTGCTGGGAAATATGAATCACAGTTGCTTCCTGAGGTTGAAAAATACTTGGGTAAAAGCATGCAAGACCTGAGCACATTTTCTAATCTTATTGAGAAAGAGGTGTAAGGTGTCGCTCATGATGTGACATCTAAAGTTGATGTTATGGGCGACTGGCCAGATTCACCCAAGGTATGTACTTTCCCTGAAAATCGAAATAAATCTTTGGTTTATATTTTTACGGGTGCGGAGAATGTCCCACATGTTGATGCTCCAAACAAAAGAAAAGAACAGGAAAGAAATGAAGAAACACAACTCGAGGTTGATCAGCAACACTTTCAAGAAAAATTGATTCCCTCTATGAGTATAAAAGGTAAAAAAACTTTATATTATGACCCCAGTCATCTCTAAGTCTTGTTACACTTCTGAAAAACCTTTTGTAGGTAATGAAGGCTTTCAGCTTGTTTCTCACAAGAAGAAACTGCCCTCGATTGCTCCCACAATGGCGGTTGAGAAGACTTCTACAGAGTAAATGATGCTACTAGTTAAAACAAATGCTTCTTCTGACAATGAAATAGAGGATAGATCGAGTTCTGATAGCACTGATGCTCAGACACTGCAGGGAAGGCGTTAAATTATTGTGAACAGGGAAAATTCTAGCAGAGGGTGACCAAGAGGTCAGGGAAGAGGATGTGAAAGAGAGGAGCTCATTTCTCTTAAAGAAGAAGAACGAAGGATAACCTAGTGTCTGCTGAAAAAGGATAAGAATTAGTCCTTGTTTTGGGTTTTCTCCGTTTTTCCTATTCTATTTCCTTACTTTCTTCTTTCTCTTGCTTTCAATAAAGGAGGCATTTCCTTTTAAAAAAATTCTCATATTTAATTTATTGAATATCATTTTGTTCTTGGTCAATGGTAAAATCCTAGAGATGTTATTTCCCTCAAAATCGCTGATAAATGGGATTTATATGGTACTATAATAATGTTCCATGCCATCTCTACTGTATTCTATGTCAATTAGACTTTTAAAAAAACCCTAGTATGCTAATCTTAATGGTCACTATGCAAAAACTATATTATCAATGGTTATGATACTTAATGGTATTTTAAACCTGATAGTTTATATTTTATAACTGTCCAAAATAACCAAAGACTATATGTTATTCAATAATTAGATTAATTGGAATGTCATTTATTAATCAGATGGGAATTTTATTTATAAAATTTCAAGTCATTATAGATAATTCAATATATAACTATGTTATTCATGAATTTGGATTCACCTTCACAGAATTATTTGTGGACCAAGATTCATTTCTATAGGTTAATGCATGGACATGGTTTCATGTCTATTGGATTATGTGTGGAACTATTTTCAAGTTAATAATTTTATGCAAGGAACTAATTTCATATCCTTAATATGAGGAACACTGAGGGGATATTAAAGACCCTTTTATAAAAAAAGATGTTTCTTTTTCTAGTATTTAAAGAAACATAACCTTTATATTTTTGGGGACTGTATAATTATGTTATTTTTGTATGTTCATATCAAATTATGTAATATTTATGTATTTTGTGCTTGGGATGCCTTAGAAATGATATCAAAGTAGTATCTTTATATTGATCATTTTATAAATCTCAATAAAACTAGAGAAAAATATTTATAAGTATGACGGGATGAGATATGTTTAAATATCATTATTTAACATGAATCCAAAATTTAGAAATCATAATACACTGTCATCATGAGAATGTGAGAATCATAGCATATTTCATCTTCCTTCTAAAACATTTTAAATGTTCCTCTAATCTTATTTTACTCTTTCTTTACATTATCCTACAAAAATAATTAGAGATTATATAACTGGGTTTAAACATATATGTCCTCATATTGATTCAAAAAATCACTTAAAATCAATAGATAATTTATAATTTAAACATCAATTACATAATCTTTGTGCCTTTTATATTCATAATTTTTTCTCTTGCATACATTAAAATGTGGATACCTAGGTAGTTTGAATTCCAACACATAGAATTTTCACTCATTTTATAGTAATATTCTCAAGCTAGTATACTACTCTTGGAAAACATATTCGATGGGGAAATGTTGTTGTCTAATAGTGATGAAAATGATTATTTAGTATTACTTTCCATTTTTTCTAAAGAAAATATAAATTTGGTGTTGGGTAAAATCGATATTAATATTGTTTTTCGAGATGATTGTGTTTGTGGACAAGGTTTTATGTTTTGGAAAAAACGTTTTTGTCGAAGGATCACATAGATCCTGAAACTAGAAAATTATGACACAAATCACATTTGTCTTAAAGGATCATGTAAAGTTAATAAGTTCCAAAGGATCAGATGGAGAACATATGTTTCAATGGATCATGGATAATCATGTAACTTCTATGGGATCACATAGAGTTTTTATATTTGTATATGGTTAAAAATACTTGTGATTTCTTAATCATGTTATTTCTTATGTTGATGTAATCATGAAAAGGGGTCATATTATTTCATGAAGAAAAGAAGATCATGTGATCCACATGAGTATAAGGGAATCATATAATGGATTTACATAAAGTGAATTATTCAATATTTGCTGGAAATGATAAAAGACTTTTATTTTCATTTGAAATCTCGCTTCAACGTGATTTTCATTGGATCTCATGATGGGATCATGTGAAGAGAAGGAATACAATGTTTCTGACTAGAAGATGGTTTTTATTGGGTCTTGTGATGGTATCATGCAATGAACTTGAAGAAAATATTATTGATGTCCATGTGATTTTCATTTGATCTCGTGATAGAATAACATGATGCAGTTGAAGATAATTTCACGTACCATTGAAATATTTTCAAGGGATCGATAGATATACATTAAACAATTTAAGACAATTTCATTAAACACCATATGATTTTCAATGTATGTTTTGATGGAGTCAACTGAAACACTTGAAGACAAATGACATGTCATTGAGGTCAACCATGAAATTCAAAATATATTTCGTGAAGTGCATATGGGTGATGTTGAGTTAGTTTAGTAAATGAAACATATAGATAATATTCATTTTTGGAGTAAAGAGGGTGGATTTATGACTACAAATACCCCTTAACACATCTATATGTGGTTATTATTTTTTCTATAGTTTTTTTATCTGAAGAAATTCTTATAGTAGGTATTTCATATAAAATAAAGGATTTTACATGGTTGAAGTTGTGTATGTTTTTTGTGTGTGAAGAAAAAGGCATTTAAATGTAGTCACATGATTTGTGTAAGATAAATAATGTCTTTCTAATGGAGTTATGAATAGTTTATATTTGGGAATTGGTAGATCCACAAGAGTTTCAAAATCAGCATAAAAAAACATGAACCCTTTTAGGACTCACATGATCCCTCTTAGTAGAAAAAATACTCAAGTCAGAGTCAAATAATCTATTTAATTTGAACATTGTCTAAAAAAGTTGTATTTTGAAGGGGTATCAAGAAAGGAAAACATGTTAGGGTCTCACAGAATGAGATATATACTACGTTTAACCTGTAAAAAATATAATTTTAATATTGGAAGTCTGATAAAGAATATGTTAAAGGATCTACACCCTTAAAAATACTCATAGAATACATTTATTCACTTCTACATCTAAAACAATGAAAGGAAGAATGTGGTTCTACATATATATACCTATTTTTCGAGATTTTGAATATTGATCATAAATTTGAATTTTGTTTTTGAGTGCTTGTGAGGGGTAAAATAGTCATTTTCCCCAAGAATATTATAATGTATAATTTTTCAAGAAACTACATTGCTCTCGGAATAGAGACTTTACATTAAGAAAGGAGTTTGGTGGAATTCTGAGCAGTTTTAGTTTTAGTGGAATATTTCATAATTAATTAATTAATTATTAAAATATTCTTGTGGGTTTGTATTGTCATATATTTTGAAAAGTTAATTGGACTGAGATTATGATTGTGTGGTTTATTCTTGAAGGGGTGGTTTTTCTTAGGCAATGAATCAAACTGCTTCAGGTTCTAGGAATTGGGACCAATATTTAAAATGATCAATTAATTGATTAACAGAGTTATTAATTTAATTAATTAGAATTCCCCCCCCCTCCCATTTGTATTCACACGCATAGAAGGAATGGTGGAGAGGGGTCTCCCTCACATAACGACTAGACTAGGTGGATGAGGAGGCAGAGGTACCACCAGACATCATCCATAGAGTATATCAAAACTGGATCGAGGTTCAGCGGATACTAGAAGTATATCCAAATTTGAACCATTGGATTTTATGCCATGAGGTAGGATGATTTTTGGGTTTTATGCCTCAATCCTAGTATATTAGTTGTTTTATTGTTTTAAAGCATAAATATGATTTTTAAGGACTCCAATGGGGTCGATATGTACTTACTCAATTAAAACATTGGTTAGAGGATGTTTTTAGGCGTTTTTGGTTTAGAGAACCTGACTACACAGTGTCTGTCTTGAAGAATTCATGCCATGTATTATTCATATTTGTCGAAGAAGAGAGTAAGAAGACTGCCTGAAGTATATTCTGGAGGAAATGTCGTCTATTCTCACTCTGTGTGTGTTTTCGTTCTTGGAATTATGGGACATTTAGGGGGGACATAGCCTTGTAGGGTACACAAAAGGACCATGTGTTGGTTTCATGATGTTTGTGAGTACATGATCAAATAGGGACAGAGGGTTAGGCCATCCAAGGTACACAAGTATGTACCCCCTGTATGGTACACAACGTAATCTGAAATTACATGCTATGTACTTTAGTTTTACATTACATGTTTATTTGAAGTACATGACCATGTGGGGATATGGGGTCACACATTGTGTGACCAGGTTTACACACTATGTGATTCTCCTAAGTAACCCTTTATGTTGTTTTTGGTGTTTTGTTCCTCAGATACAGAACTAGACTTCTAAGTAGTCTATTCTGATCATTTTTAACATGGATCATGATGGTGAGAACCTTTTTTATTAAAAGGGTCATTTAGATAGTTTTTTGGATCAAGATATTTTAGATGGAGGGTTTCCTTAATGATTGGATTCATATTTCACCAATGGGTTGAGTTGTGAGATATGAGGCTAATTTGATGTTTGGGATCTCAGAGATTGTCCTGACCTGGAAAAACTATGGAGGTTTTATAGTGGTTCCATGTATGGATCTCATATATTGGGATTGATTATTATCTCTTGATAGATATTGTTTTTTCGGGTGTGTTGGGACCAGTTACTCCTATCTATAGATTTTGAGGTCTAGATCCTATGTTTGAGGATCAGGGTGGTTGGAACCTTGTGAGTTGGATAACATCACATGATGGTGATTGTGTCTAGGTGTCTTTGTGGTGTTGATTTGATTCTTAGTGACTCTTTATTACTCACATAGTGAGTTAGTTACTGATTAAGTTATATTTAGATGTCATGGTTGGATGTTTAGAATTCTCATGAAGCTTAGGTTCTCTTTTGGTTACTTGGTTGGAAAGTAGATGATTGTGGATTAGTTTGAGGATAGTAAGGTATTATTGATAATTCTTTGTGGGATAGAACTTGCTTCAAGAGTTTTGTTGTTACTATGGATTTATATGGGATGCCTCCTCTTAAGTGATAGTTTCGTGCTTCCATAGGGATGCCTCTTCATAGGTGTGGATTCATAGGTCCAAGTGAAATTTCGATTGATTGGACAAAACTTAGTGGGTATGTGTGCCTAATTAGTTTTAGTTATAGTTGTTCCACTGGGAATCATGATGGTGTATGAGTTGATGGGACAAAGATTTTTATGGCTGAGATGGAAATATAGTCAGCCCTTATTATGTGTCATCTTTTTAGGTTGAGACTGGGATTTCACCCATGGGGTGGTTTGATGTAGTTGAATTTCCATGTTTTAAAAATGATTTACCATTAATCATTGTGATGGATGATAGTGATTGAAAGATGATCCATAGGTAGGTTTATGATATCCATGACTGATATTATTCGACTGAGGCTCTGTATCGGTACAAATAGTCTTCTTTGGATTGAGTCATAGACTGAGGTTCAAGGAACATATTTTTACACTATTGAGTATAGTGGATTTCACTTCACATGTATGTGGTATAGTGATTGACTGAGGTTCCAAGAACACGAGGTATAATTTGAATATGGTGTTGAACTGACCCTCTGGACAATGATAGTATAAATCATGGTAAGATTTCTAGAATGATGATTTGGGAGTTACTGGTGTGCAATGTGGAATAGGATGTTGGACTGATATTCCTTCGCCTTGAGATGGGACAGTATTATACTCTGGGAACCACTAATATTATTTATAAATGGTTTTTGGACTAATGGTGTGGGCATGGTTAGTATATTACACAAATTAGGTGTTAGATTGGGGATCTAGAAATAGATATTATTTTTTATGTTCCAAACTGATTCAATAAGAAATGATGCTATTCTAGTTGAAATGGATGGTTGAATGATGATATGTATACATGGTTTAGGTATCAGACTATTGATTATGGCCTCTTTGAGTCTGATACATGAGATGGATGTCAGAATGATGGTCTCGGCAGGGTAGGAATTTTTTCTTGTAATTGGGAAATATGTTTCAAGGTTCCAAGAATTATATAATGTTTGTGACATGAGAAAATAGTATTGGATGACTTAGATCAGTAACTCAGATGGTAGTACTATCATAATATGGGTCACCAAAATGGTCGGTTTTTGTTGTGGATATCATGGCTATGGAGTCCACATGTTATTTGCGATGCCTGGTAATTGAGATATGCTAAATGATAGCTCAACGTTGGCCAAATAAGATATTGTTGATTGAGATCTCATATATAAGGTCCACTGACTATTTAATTTATATTTATTTCTTGATATGTATCCCTAGGATAATCATATAGCATGAGCATGCACTTATGACTATAGTTTATAAGTTCACCAAAGGGGGTGGCCTACTAAAATTTATTTCTCACCCCATGTACATGAACCTCAGTGTTTGTGTATACCTTATGTCTACATTCATATTGAGCATAGATTCATGATGGATCAGGCCAAGCCCTATGATTTCAAGGTTGAGTGGGATGCTCATGTGGTGATGACTGGTCAAACTAGAGTAGCATGACAGGGTACTAGATAATGAGTATGTGAGATTACTATTATTGTATGTAGGTCTTTTGTATTTATTTTTAGTTATTTTTTTGTATTTATGGTCATCCTTGTAGGAGATCGATGGGATATGTATGTCAAGGATGTTCAGGCCTTTACTATATTCCATTTTTTATAGAATGTCTATGTTTTAGTTTGTTATTCTTCCTTATTATATTATTTTTTTATGTTTGGTTGTTGTATCTAGTTGTGCACTCTAATATGGGGGTACTTTCTCATTAAAATTTCACCTTAAACCCCCACTAATAATAAGTATCCTCTGGCATATGAGGATTTATGCTTGAGGTCTTATTGTGAAAAGGCTCAATGCACTAGTTTTTATTGGCATCTGGGATGGGATGCCATAATTTGTTTTATATTAGTTACTTTCTTGTTATTTTACAATTTATCATTTGGTAGATAAGAGATATAGGAATGTGTTGGAGCATGTGATGGTTATCTGGATGGTGCCTCTAAAACACCTATTTTGGTAGGAAGTACATTTTACCAGGGAAATGATCAATGTTTTGTGTTAATGATGTTAGTTTTTTATATGATTTTCTATTCAAGAAACAGTAATTCTGTTCGGATTTGATGGTTTATGATGGTTTTCAGGCTCTTGTCCCGTTTGATAGAGGCATGTGACATGGTTTTGACTCTTGGACTATAGAGGTAAGAGGAATCTGATGCATCATTATTGGAATGTATTATCCATATGTAATAGATATTCTGTTGTGTGATCTCATGGATTTCCATCTGATGGAAGGTTATGTAGATCAATAGTGGGACGCTCATCGACGAGGATGTTTGTGTTTGTCTAGTGTATAGATGGTGTAGTTAACCTAGTGGGTTAGTATGCTATATGCGTAGGACTGTTAGACCCCTTTTGGAAAGTTTTTTTTCATGATATGTAGTATGTTTGGGTCCTTTGAGGAGTGGTATAATGTGGAGATACTCAAATTGCATGGGATCCTTGTTTTGGAAAGTTTGTGGGTATGACACCTTTATGATACAAGAACCTAGTGGATGATTTTTTTGGTTTTATAATGTAGTAGGAAAATGAGATGTGTTCATGTTGATGCCTCATGAGAAGTTCCCTTTTATGAGTTTTCTTAGACCGAGGTGGCCTGAACTAGTGTCTTAACATGAGAACATATTGGTAGGGCTAGGTTGGAGATCCTAGTGCCCTTTTTAACTTGAATCCATATTATGGTGCTAGATCCATTTGAACATTGAGGGTGACCTGTAAGATGGGTTGACCGAGTTATGTATGTTCTTTTGGTACGTTATTTAAAGAAAAATGCTTGGGACTTTTTCAAATGGTGCACGAAGGGTATAGATGGGTTTTAATTTTAGGATATTTGGATTCCTTTTGTTTTTTAGATGGTGAAATTTTGTGCTAATGATTCCTCCTTGTGGTTGATTTTGAAATGGCCAATTTTTTCTGGTGCCTATCCTAGAAAATGGTTTTGCATGGGAGTTGAGAATTGTGGATTTAGGTTGGATCAAGGACATACGAACTGCTAGATTTTGCAATGTTTAGGCCTACGAGATGGGTTTTGGTGATATGGGACTTTATAGAGTCAAATAAGGTTTTGTGGCTGGGTTACACTAGGGTGTGAAGTGGGTTGTGGTAAAAGAATCATGGAGACTCAAGCACAGGTTATACACTATATAGATCGGATTGTGGATTAAATGTTACTGGAGTATATGTATGAGGTGTTTGAGTTGAGAAGGTATCCATGAGTGGGTTGTGAATCATTGTGGGTGTGATAAAAGGATTTTGGTAATGGGGAAACTAGACCCTTGGATATTACTATGATGTTTTGGAATGGATTAGGTTGTGGTAGTATTCATCTCAAATATATTAGTATAGGTAAATTTTAGAGATGTTCATGCCCAATATATTTAATTTATAAATATTATTCTAAAATAATGTTGTCTTTATGCAATTATATAGATATTTCTCCTTTGCATTATATGGGGACTCCTAGAGGTTTCACTCATGGAGTGGTGTGTGTCAAAGCATATGGTGGAGAGAGCACCATCGACTTTTTATGGGTGAGGTCCCTATGGCAGTTCAGATATTGATGAATACCATGGTTTTCATTCTGGGAATCCTGGAATGTGTGATATTTGATGTTTTTTTCACTATGGTGTGGGCAAGAAGGTCATGAATATTTTGAGGTTCAGTTTTGATTTGGGGTCATGTGTCTTGGAAATGATTTTTTGTTGTGAGGTTGCTGTAAGGATACTTTTATAGTTGGGATCATTCAAATTGGTCATCATGATGTGACCCTTTTGATGTTAAGGAAATGGATGTAGGGAGAACACATTAAGCAGGTTGGTGGACCATTGAAGATGAATTTTGAATGGAAATAATGATGGTGGGAAACTTCATGGATCAGAATTAGAAGTAGAGAGTTGAGTTCTATAGTTGGGAGCACCACGATTTTGATGATGATTTTAAATGATTATGTGATGTGTTATCATGGATGTGTATGGGAAAGATTTTTTCAAGTGGTTTTTGGATGATATTATGTTTTATATTTTCCATTGATGGGTTATACACCATCTCTCTATAGTTCAACATAGAAACCCAATTGGTGTCACCTGTAGAACACAATGATTTGATCTTGAGTTGAATACCAAGGTGGTTTGATATATTTGTTTGGAATAATACTAATTTTTCTTAAGGAAATGAATGTTTATGGTGGTGATTTTATAGAATGTTGAGTTTTCTTGGGTTATTAATTTTTAGCGGAAATTTGAATTTTCATTTTCAGATTCTCATTGGGGGTAAAATAATCATTTTCACCAATGGGTTGATCATGGATAATTTTCAAAACCAATAAATTGGTCTTGGAAAAATGTTCTAAATTTAGGATTGGATTTTTGTTGAATTACAAGTAGTTTGAGTTTTGGAAGAATATTTAATTATTAAAAAATAAATACTAAAATATTCATGAATATTTTTTTGGATATATCTTTTGAACAGAGCATCATATTGAGATTCTGATTGTCTATTTGATTCAAAAATGAGTTCCTTTACCTAGGAATGGAACAAAACTCCTTAGGTTTTGGTACTTGGGATGGGTATTTAAAATGAGAAGATAAATAAATAATTAATTTACTAGTTAATTAAATTATCTAAAACACTCCCCCATTTGGTTTTTGATTCATGAAAGGGAAGGGGGAAAGCATTATCCAACATTCAATAGTTGGACTAGGTGGTGGTGTAAGAGGAGTATGTGTTTTCAGACAACATCCATGGCATAGATCAGGTCTATAGCAAGGTGTTATGGCTTCTGAGAGTGCATTTGAATCCAAATCATCGATTTTAACACTATAAAGTTGACCAATTTTTGGATTATTATGCCCTGATCTACGTATATTGGTTGTTTTTATCTTTTAGGGACTTGTTATTTCTGTTAAGGATCCCAATGGGGTCAATATGTACCAAATTAAGGAAAAACAGGGGTTTCTTGATCTTTGGAGGGTGTTCTAGATTAGAGAACCCAACTACATGATGTCTGCATTAAAGAACACATGTCGTGTGTTATTCCACTTTAGGGAATAAGGAAAGAAGATGAATATATAATGTGTTTTCCAAAGTACATGTCATGTAGTGTCGCTCGGTGTGTGGTTGAGTACATTGAATGATAACCTATGTATGGGGGATATGGCCAGGTAGGTTACACCATGCTACCCCATGTGTTTGGAATACCATGTGTGAGTATATGGACAAATAGGGACACATGACCAAGTCATGTTAGGTATATGGGAAGGTACCCCATGTAGGGTATATTCCATGAATATAACATACCCATCAAGTACTTGAGTATTACATGCCAAATTCCGTTAGAGTTCATGCCAATGCAGAGATATGGAAGCATGCACGTTGTGCTTGGGCATACACAACCTATGATCCTCATTAGTCACCCATTCTGATTTTTTGGGTGATTCGTGCCTTGGAAAAAGAACTAGACTTTTGAGTAGCCCGTTCTAAGAATTTATGTACATAAATATTGATGGTGAGATCATTTTAGTTTATAGTGGTAATTTGGATGGTTTTCATGATCGTTACATTTTTCTAGGATTATTTCTTTGTGGTTTGGATACATATTTCCTTAATGGGTTTAGCTGTGGTCTAGGAGACTCATGTTTAGAGTTGTGAGCTTAGTGATTGTCTTGACCTGAGTGTGACAAGGTTCTATTATTGAGATTCCATGGATCGATCTTGAACAGTGGGATTGAGTCATATATATATGGATAGATCATGGTTTTCCTGGCATGTTAGGACCATTTTTTGAGGCTAGAGAATTTGAGGTTTATATTATATATTTAAGGATCAGGGTTGTTGGTGACTTGGGGATTGGTTGACATCATAAGATTGTGATTATTTCCATGAACCATTTTGGCGAAGGGTTGAGTATGAGGGACTCTTCATGATTCCCATAATGGGATGGTTTATGTTTAAGCTATATTTGGATCTCATGGTTGGCTGTTGAGAATTCCCACAAGGCATGGTATCTCTTTTGGATGTCTGGTTTCATGTTGATTATCAAGGATTCGTTATATCCCACTGAGTGTGTCTTGTGTATGTTTATTATGATAGTTATTTTCCAGAGAGGATGAATGTTACATGGGTTTGGGAGGGGATTCCTCCACTTGAGTGCTAGTTTTGTGGATCCAGAGGGCTTCCTCTTTTTATGTGTGGATTAAGGGGGATAAATTTGTTCCTAATCGATAGGAATACCATGATCAGTTTTTTGTGCTTAAATATTTTAGGTTATGGATGTTTCCATGGGACTCGAGATTATGTCTAAGCTGTTGTAGATGTGATGTTGTCTGAAGATATGGATATATATTCAACCAATGATATCTTTTCACTTCTTGAGGTTGAGACATGGATTACACCCATTATGAAGTTTGATATGGTTTGGTTTCCTTGTTTTAGAACTAGTTTACTTGTAACGCTTATGATTGAAGATAGATTTAAGTAGACGATCCAGATGTATGGTTCTAAATATCTGTGATTCAAATTATTTGATTAAGTATCCTTATTGGTACCTATAGTTTTTTATGTCTTCAGTGCTGGACCAAGGTTCTAAGAATTTTTTTACGCTATTCATTATAGTGGATGTGATATCACATATACATTGTATGGTACTAGTCTAACGTTTCAGGATCAGGAGGTATATTGTGGATATGTTGTTAGACTGAGGGTCTGGATACTTATATAATACTCCATGTTATAGTGCTTGACTCATTCATGGGTTAATGATGGAATTACATATGGAATGGGATGTTGTACTGATGCACATTATCATTGGGTTGTACCAAATTGATCTTTTTCAAATCATTGATGTTATGTTTAAATGGTTGATGGAGTAAGGTTCTAATCATGGATTATATACAATTAGGATTAGGTGTTAGACAGAGGATCTAGACAAAAATAGTATACTTGGTTGTTTATGTTCCATAATGATTCTCTGGGAAATGATGGTATACCATCTTGAAGGGATGGTGGAATTATGCTTCACATCCATGGTTTATGTGCCAAAATTACTCTATAAGAACATTTTTTTATCATACATAATATTGATGTTAAACTAATGGTCCAAACCTATTAAAAATTTTGTTTGGTAATTGAGATAGATGTGATGAGGTTCCAAGTATGAGGTAATGTTTGATTCACGAGTACATGATATGTGATGACTTAGATTAGTGTCCCAGATTTAAGGAATATTGTATGATGGGTCCCCAAAATGGTTAGGTTAGGGTACGTCTTCAATGGATATGGAGCCCACAGATTATTTTGGACGAATTTTCACTGGGACATGCCCAAAGACTCCACATCAATGGTTGAAATAGGTGTGCTAGATCAAGATATCAAACCTAAGGATTTATGATTGATTAAACTGTATTTATTTCCTTTTAGGAATTAGATAGGCTATGCATATTTCATGAGAATTCACTGATGAAAGCAGTTTATATGTTCATAGTTGGTGGTGAATTACTGGGATTTATTTCTAACCCTCTGTATGTGAACCTTATTATACATAAACACCTTATATATAATTTCTGGTTGAGCACATATTCATGATCGATTGGGTTGAGGCCTAGGATTTCTAGATTTATTGGAATGCATGTGTAGAGATGAATAGTTGGATTGGAGAAGCGTGATGGTGTATTGGAGACGAGGTATGTTATATGGAATAGTGTTTGCAAGAGTTTTTTATTAATATTTTAGTTATTTATTTTTCTATATGTGAAATGCCAAGTGGGTGATCGATGTTCTGTGTAAGAAATTGTTGTTCTAGTTTTTACTATATTCCATTTTATTACAACATGTTTCAGTTTTAGGTTTTTAATCATCAATATTATCTATTTTGTATGATTTTTGGTTAAAACATCTTGTAGTACACTCTGATATGGGTTTATTATCTTCTCTCAGTTTCACCTTAGACCCCTATTGTTAGTCAGTATCCTTTGTATGATTTTTGGTTAAAACATCTTGTAGTACACTCGGATATGGGCTTATTATCTTATCTCAGGTAGATGATGAAAATTCCCAAAAAAATGTAAGTCTAGTGATCCCATCCATAACTAACCTAACCAAAATAAAAAAATAGTGGACTTAGAGACTTTGGGGAACCAACAAACATTTAGATGCATTCTCCCTGGACTAGCCCATACTGGTAAATGAAGAAAAAAATATTTCTGTCCTTGTGATTTATTTCTTTATTTATTTTTAGTTCATCGTTATAAAATAATATTGGTATGTATAAGATTAATATAAATACTTAATATCAAAAGAAGTGTCTTGTATAATTAATCGTTCATGATCCAGTGGGATGGGACGAATTCTGTAAAGAATATCTAAACATTGATTCAACCCCCTGTCATGGAATATAATCCAATTATATATATATATAAATTTGTATCATAGTGTATTTTTATTTTATTGGATTTTTTATTTTACTTGGTTCATTAGATAGTTCCAATTGATGTTTTATTTTTATCTTATTGTAGTTTGTAATGGAATATGTCAAAAAATCATAGAAGAAGAAGTTAGGTATAATTACATTGCATTGAAGTGTCTATGGGAAGTATGTGATTCAGTTGAAGGTAACTGAAAATTTATTAAACAAATGTCCAAAATAACTATATTGTGAAACTATTTACTTATTCAATGATATTTTAGTAATAAGTGAATAATTGAGATTCCAAGTGATTTTATTACAACATATGATGATGAAATTCTAAGAAAGACAAAAGTTGATTTTTTCCACAAGAAAATGAATTAAATATGAAATTAAAAGAATAGAATAAGTCTTATAATATTATGATCCAAGAATAATAAATTGAATTTAACAAGCTAAATGGTTTAAATGAAATACTTGTTGATGGGGATAAAAATATAATGGAGAAGAATGAGTTATATTCTGAAGAACTATGTGTAATGTTAGTAGAGATGGAAAAAAATAATCTACTGCCATGGGAAAGAATATAATCTCAAAATAAATTCATAATTTTGAATCTAAAATTAGTATTTTTATACACACCTTGAAAAGATAATGTATAAGAAGAAAATTATATAAAAAAAGAATTCATTCGTTATAAAGTACATTTCTCATATTAATTCTAAAATAAAGGAGTAAAGTGACATGGTTGTTATGCTCTCAAAATAATTGGAATATGATAAGACTATTTCTAAGACTCCTTAGAGATAAACTAATACTCAAAATGAATCAAGGGATAATAAGATTCAAAATTTTGGAGGAGATCTATAATTATTCAAGAAATATATGGATCAATATAATTCCAAAAAAATCCCCAATTAAATGTTTGTTTTCATTTATTATTTGACTAACCATTTGAAGGTAATAATGAAATGAAAAGAAAATAATATATTTACAAGGAAAAACATGACATGATTTTCTAAACCAATAAGACATTCTGTTTTGGAACATATGGAATTAGCTATGATGAAATATCTCCCTTGCATGAGAGAAAGACATTTGTGAATATTTATAAAAATAGGAAAAATTATGTTGGTACTAGAAATAGATTTAAAAATAATTTTTTAGTAACTAATAATAAAATTTGATATTTATATGGGATTCATAGTGATATTGGATGTTTTTATTTTGGTTTTGGAATATATTTCAGGTAGTGAATACATGAATATTGCTAAATCTAAGAATATTAAAAATAATCTTGAAGGTTTTGAATGAAAAGTCTCTTAGAAGAAAGTAGTCGTGGAATGCTACTATTTTTATAGAATTGGAATGACCATGAGTATGTGTTAAGTATTACAGGGTCTCAATGTCACAATAATAACTCTTTCTAAATAAACATCTCAATCAGGAAATGATGATGTGAGTTATGTTTTTAATAGGATATTTATCATATGTCTTGAGAATTTGAATTTGAAATGATATTATATCTGGAAGAAATCCTACAGTAGAAGGAAAAAAGGCTATATTGAAATATAGGTTTTATATATCATAGGAAACATAGGATCTAAATGAAAGGTTCCCGAAGTACCTCCATTATTAAACTCATAACATCTCTATTAGAAATAATGAGAATGAAACTAGGTGAAAAAGGTAGGATCTAGTCTTGTTCTAATTAAGTTGAATGTATATTTAGTAGATATTTTACAGCTAAAAGGAAAGTGATAAATGCATCGAATAACCTATAGAAGAATTATGAATCATTAATGACTAAAGAAATTGAAATTTAATTCTATAAAGATAGAATTTATGGATTGGGAAACATCCCACCAATGGGGGAAGAATTAAGGGAAGATAACAAGTGGAAAGACTCTTGATCAGAGAATGAATAATGAAAAATGGCATATACAAGGACAATCAGAGAAGAAAATTTGTATAACTGGGTTTAAACACCGAATTTTGTAAAGGAAAAGAGTAAAAAAACTAAATATCGGAATATTGTTTATCATGTGGGTAAACAATTTCTAGTTATAGGGATATAATATTATAATTCTTGTGGGTAGTAAGAACATGCATTGAAAATGAAAAGCTGGTAATGAAAAAATGACATAATCCTTGTATTTATAACTAGTTCTAAAAAAATAAAAATAATCCATTTATTTTATATAAAATTATTAAATCCCCATTTTAACCCATTATTTAAATATAATAATTATTTGATTTCAAAAATGTTATATAAAATATCATTAAATAAATAAGAAATGATTTATTTAAATGATATGATTTTACTAACAATTTTTTTAAAATCAATTCATTTTCCTCTATAAATAATAACAAAACCTTGAAAAATATATATTTGTTTGAAAATTAAAATATTACATTCACATTAGTTGTTAATAAAATTTATTTATTTATGTGGTTGAAAAATTTTAAATTAAAATTTTTTATAGATGAAAAATATATATATTTACAATCTCATGGAAAAACATAGTGTGTAAACCCATAGATTCATATTTCAATGTTAGTATGTTTAACCCATATTCTAATAGTGGTGCGTAGAAACACATCAAGGTATAAATAGAGAAAACAATGATTATAAGTGACAAAAAACAACAAAAACCTTCTGACAAATTAACACTTTGTGATATAATGTCTTTGTTATGTGATATATAATCATGTAGGATAAATATATGTCTCATCATCTTTAATTCATTCTCTAATTTCATTTAATTCCAACCCAAAACTTTTTTATAAAAAAACCATGGTTTGGGATTTATACCAATGGGGTTTTATTTCAATTAAAGGGATAATGATATCATCTTCCTAAAGTTAGAAGATAAAATAATATCTTAACCATTCAACTAATACCTACCAATACTCATGAAACTAACACAAGCTACTTATTTATAGGTAAATACGATATAGATTTCAAGGAAATTCAAGTCATGGAAAACATTAATAATTGTATAGGGTCCAAGGATCATATGGATTCTTATAAATAACACCTGTATGAAATTATTTTTTCATATAAGTTTTTTATTTTTATTATTAGTTAACAAGTCAATTTTTTTGTAAGAGTGTTTTTAAATAAGGTTTCAATATAGTTCAAAATAACTGTCATGGGAATCTACTTCCACATCATTTATAATAATAACTAACATTCAAAACCATCCTACGATGAAAATGTTGGGAACTCTCCACATTAGTAATAAAATAACAAAAGTTGAATTTATAAATTTTATATCAGTTATTTTTTATAACCATTGTAAAATGAATACATCCACATAGGTTGTAAAATAACTTATTCGGAAATAATTTTTTACATCAATTAAAAACACACTCAATGAAAAAAAAAATTAAAAAAATTAAAAATTAAAACACCCAAACCAACAAGGGAAGGGAAATGAAGATAATAGTAAATAAAAATCAGGTAAAAAACTATAATAAAATATAGTGTCATTTTATTATAACTATTTATACCACAATTTCATTATAATTTAAAAACATTTCACTTTCGAAATGTATGTTACAGATATAAAGAGTTAAATTAACACTATATCAAACAAATAAAATAATACTTCCATACTCCCCGTAAATGATTCAAAAAAAATATCATAAGAGAATATAAAAATATATAAAAAATAAAAAGAATCTTTTGATTATTTAATGTCAATATAATTTTAAGATATATAAAATAAAATAATATAATAAAATTTAACCTTGTCAAAATCTGAAATTGTGCCAGTTGTAATTATTTTTTACAGAAATAATATAAAATAATAACCCAATTCAACTATTCTTTATTAGTGATGAAAATATTTTTTCAGGATAATATATCAATAGAAAAAAATATGTTAGATATCCACTTAATTTTATTACTTATAAAGGAAATTACCTTTATGGACTAAAAAATGATCGATTTTCTTCTTTCCTATTGACTTGTTCTAGAGATTACAAACTATTTTTGAAAATTATACGTATAAAATAAAATAATTTTTTTTATAATATATAATAATTAAAATTATCAATAATACCTATATAAAAATTATTTAAATTTTTATCCCACGTTTCTATATATAGAGTATAACTAGTAAGTGGTCTTTTCTAATAGACAAAACACACAACCACCATTGAAAATTTATATAAAAAATATAATTTGGTTGTTAATTTAATTAAGATAAAAAACACTATATGAAACATATCTTTCATATTCATCAAGATAAGGAATTTCAAAGTACTTAATTGTTTCATTATGAAATATTTAGGAAACATGTTTTGATATTTCTTCACCTATAATTTTATTCATTATTGGATAGATTAATTGTGGGTCTATAAATCCATACAGTAATGTAGTATCTTATTAGATACAATGTGTATAAATAAACCTAGTAAAAAAATAGGTTCTAAGTTAGATCAAGTCAATATAATTGAATTAAATATGATAATAAATGTACATAAAAAATATATCCATCACTGTGAGGCCCCATATAAATGAGGATACACGATCCATGACATATTTCTTATAAATAAAGCATATATAACCAATCCCAAAAAAAATAATTCACTCATTTTAAGCTCAAAAAAATATAATAATATAAATTCATATGATGATAATTTATAATGTGCTTCATAAAAAGTAGTATGTGAAGTCAAAGGTTCCTCCACATGTTGTTTCATTCTAATGGAATGTATTTTATTTTACTGTATTCCGAGAATATATATATATATATATATTAAAAGAAAATTAACACTAATATTAAATAAATTTTATAATCCATGCATACCTTATTGGTAATTTTTCAGAAATATCTAGATATACAACATAAAAACTTTCTGAAACATTGTCCAAAAATAGAAACCTCTTCAGCAGGGAATGATACTCTAGCTGATATATCTATACTATGATATATTGTTATCCTAATGTGATCAATTTATATCATATGATGGTTTATGTTATCATTAATATAATTTATAACCCCATATACTAAAATATGATATAGAGGATCGTTAATATATATTACATAGTACATAGGAAACTATAGAGGAGGAGGTGGAGGAGTGGAATATATAGTTGGACATAGAGGACTCAGATATGAATGTGAAAGTGGAAGACTATGACATACAACGTAAAACTATCTACACATGTCTATAAACATCAATTGAACTGAATTTTTAATCCACTCTTCTATCACCTCACCCATTTCGAGAATTTTAGATTCTGATGAGTAAATTTTTCTTTGTATACATACTCCCTCAAAGAAGTTACAAAATTATTGAATAATATTTTAATAGATACACACACCTCATATCCTCATATTCATCCCAAGTTTTATTCCTTTCCTAATTTAGTATCCAAAATATCATTCTTACCTAAAGTATGAAGGTCCCATATGTTCCCCATTCCACAAGGACTTCAAGTAAGTAATATTTGAAGAAATATTAGTGAATTTAAAAGCACAAAGTGTTTATAAATTAATTAAAAACCTATTTCCAATATTTTTAGTTATATCCATCGACACTCCAATAAGGTATTTTCCCCTTTTCATTGTTTTGTACCTTTTCTACTTTCCATGTCTTACTAAGGGATGGGGGTTAGTTTTTGTAGAGTCTGAAGACTTATCTCCCAGTTTTTCAAATGTTTCATCAATCATTTTTTCTTCATGTAATAGATACAATCCAAAATATTAATTATATGAGAATAAATTCCTTGATTAAATTTCCTAATGATATATGCGTAGTAATGATTAATATCAGACAAAAATCATCAATATGATTTGTTTTAGTGATTATACAAAAAAAATTCAAATAATTAGCATTTCACTTACTAAAAATGATTTCAATGGTCAACATTCAAATAGTTTCCCCCATGTATAGTGCATCAAAAAATGTATATATCACATGGATTTAAATTTTTCATATATCAAAAATGATACTTTAATTTAATATATATTTATAATACCTACATATTCTTACAGAAAAATATAAACATATGGGCCTAACATCTTTAGAGTAGTTTTCTAAATTGGTAAAGAAAATAATATAATTTTTTATAAAATGTGAAAGAATATGGAATGAATGAAAAAAATATGTAAAAGAGTAAAAATTAAACTATCACATATAAAATTGAATAAAAATTCAAAAATGACCCAAAAAAACAAAACTAAAATAAATGCACTTTTTAACATATTTTATATAGATGTTTAATAAAATAATAAATATATATATATAATATTTGTGAGTTAGGAAATTATATATATAGAAGAATAAATAAATAATGTATATGAATAAATTAATCGAATTATTATACATAAAATGGAATAAAAATGGAAAATGATATAAATAAATCCTAACTAAACAAAACATATTTTTTATCATATTCATTAGACTAGTTAACTAAAATGAAAAAATTGATGATAATATTTTTGTGGAAAGAAATGATATATAGATAATAAAACACATAAGTTATATTTAAAATGATAAAAATATCACAAAATATAGTACTATATGTAATGAATATTCCATTATGATTTTTAATCATATTTTTTAAAAAATATGATATAAATAGAAAATTCAATTTGAAATAATGTATCCAACATTTATAAAACTATTCAAATTTATACATCAAATAAATATAAGGTATAATAATATCATGATATTAATAAAGGATGATCTTCTCATATTTATTATTCATGATATTTATATATATCATAAACCATTTCTACCACATGGTAATCAATATCCTATGATAATATTTCCATGGAATTATTGATTTCATATAATTCATCATCATTATTAACTTCCCTATAACTAAAATGTTGTTTTTTTCCTTCAAAATTGATAAATTTCTTAACATTTAATGGATTAAAAACATATAAAATATTTTTTCAGGTTTTTCTATGATATGAGGCTTATTTATGTATTCCAATATATTCGGATCTTCTAGTATCATACCAAATTCATTATGTATAACATGGTTTTCATTGACAACCCATTTATAGATGAACATAAGAAAATGAAAATTGATGTCATAAATCACACATATACCATAAATAAACTTGTTGAATGCCCTTGATTAATAGATTTTGTTTTCCTATCTTTCACTTGAAAAATTCATTAGATTAGAAAACTCTCCTAAAATTTATATTTCTAACTTTCATTTGTATTTTCAAAAGTTTTTATATAGGTTTGAATTTAAATTAATTGATTTCAAAAATATTCAAGGATAATAATATTATTTTAAATATTTTTATGTTAGAGATTCCATAAAATAGAATATGTGATAATTTTATGTGAAACACGGTGTCATCGTGGGACACTATAAAAATTAGTATTGAAGCTTTACAAAATAAGAAAATATTGTCTATATTTATATCAAGAAATGGGAATTAACATCACGAGATGTTCCTGGAATGAGGTCAGTGCTCCAAATTTAATATTAAAGTGTAAAAGGAGGAATATATTTTGGAAAACAACCAATAAAATCATGAAACACATATTCATGACATGAAGAGACTTGTAGAGGAATGATTTTAGAATAAATTGAGAGAAATAATGAAAGGAAGTGATCTCGAAAAATTCATGGTGTGACACAGACTGACACAACATGAATGTTTTGATGTTTTAAAAAATATTTTTGTCCACCAACACATTACCCATGTGAATAGATAATTGAAGACATGATTTAACCATGTCAGTGGTTTTGGTAAAAAAATCCCCATTAATGGTGTAACGCCCCGACCCTAGTTACCCAGAGTCAGTGCATTATTACATAACATTGGCATGATCACAAGAAAGATCAAATCTCGAAAAACCGATTGGTTTAGTAGCCTTGGAAACACTAGATATATTCATAATGTTTTACATTACTTCATGAAGTGAAAAACTACTACAAAAACATATTGTCTACATAATCCACACTATTATCCCCTCATAATATCCCTGCAAGTCATTCATAATTTACTTCTTCACATCCTAGGAAAAATAAAACATAGAAAAGGGGTGAGCTCAAATGCCCAGTAAGGATAAAAATATAGAGGAAACTTTCATAAATAAGAATAAAAAATTAAGTCAATGTATAACTAAAACAAAAGCCTTTTAAACTTTAACTTCAACATAGTATGGAAAAAGTAAAATGAAATAATACCATTTACTTATTCACATGGATATTCTACTAAACAAATAATCACATTCAATATCAATAACCACTTTCATAATGATGGAATGAATAATGCCAGACTATCATAACCACATAGCCGAGGCCTCGTCCCAGGACTACAAATAAGATTTTGTCAAGGACTTGTTCCAAGACACTAGTTTGTCTCATGAGACCTACCGATGCATCGAGGAGATATAGCGGGCTCCACCCGTCACATATTAAGTCCAATGCATTCCCATATGAAAAGGTTTAAACATAACATAAACATTCATATTAAAACTAGCATAAGAAATGGCAATACATTCACCATAAACTATGAATGGTATAAAAATAGCACATCCACAATCAAACATATAACAAAAATTTCAATACAATATAGAAGTTTTGTATCATAATAATGGTGAAATAACCTTTACCTTGTACATTTCCTTGGTTGGGATAGGTTAAAATCCTATAAAATGGTGAAATAATTCTTATTAAATTATACAAGAATCATATACATTAATATGATATCATATATGATCTTTTTACATTTATTTGTTAATAATATCTTAGTATTATCGTTGTTTCGTGTGTTACCTTACTCGTTTTCTTTTATATGTTTTGTTACATAAGACATGTTTGTAACGGATTGGTTGTATCTTAATCATATCCAGACTGATATCAAGTCCTTAGATACTATTATTAATTATCAAATTAGAATTATAGTTGAATGGATACGATGGAGAATGAATCTCATCGCGTTCGTGGAGACGGTAGTCCGTACGTACGCACGAGCGGCAATATCATTATTTTGATATTAAAATAATATATAATTGGATGGTATATCATATATAAAGAATCATTATCATGTTAAATTTATTATTTACATCAATTACACATCATTATTATACCCATCCAAATAATAATTCATTGAATAACAATTACACCACGACGTGGACACGGTAAGTCGTACGTACGCACGTATGGTGACATGTTATTCAAAGGATGGATAGAATAATGAATATGGTTGTAACATATTTATAATAACATCACAGTATATATATGATACTGGAGTTATTATTTTATAATGGTAACAACAAAGGAAGAGGAAGTGGAAGAAGAAAGGAACTTGAAAATGGTGGTGAAATCATTACCTCTTCTTTGGGTTCTTCCATTTGATTTGATCAAAAGGGATCCTTAAGTTGGATTTATGACTAATGGAAGGCCTCTAGGATGAATTTAGGGACTTTGAGAGAGTATTTGGGTAGATTTTGGCCAATCCAAAAGGCTTTGAAGGTGTGAATTAATGAGAAGGGGGAGTTCCCTTTTATAAGAGGGGTGAGGGGCACCTTTGGAAAAGCTAGAAATATTAATTTATAATGGCTCCAATGTTTATTATTTAAAGTTTAAGGTAGGTATGGGTCGAAAACCATTCAAACAATAGAATTTAGACAGGTTTTTCTTAATATAATAACCTTATCTTTATGTATTAACTCTAAGTTAATTAGTTTCACTTTAACAATGTCTCTTTGTATTTTTATATTATATGCTTAATAAACATACTATATACATCCAAGAGACCCCCATGTGGTCCGTTAATGATACACCTATCATTAAATAAGTCTCTTGGCCGAACCTTATATTTTTAGGAATTTAATATTAATTAATAATATAATATTTGTTTTAAAAACTTTTTTTTTTCAATTTTGACACTATTCAATAGTTGATTTTTGTAAAACACATAACAGAATGATTACTTCGAAAAAATCCAATTAAATAAATCCTAATATGTCATATTATCCTATAAAATTATTTTAATTCATTAAAAGTCTCAAATTATATTTATTTGGGTATCTACAATATCAATCATTTTAATTTTTCACTATTATGGTAATTACTGCATCACCATATTGTCATATATATATTATTATTTAATGTCTAAAAATTATAAATAAAATACCATTATGTAGGAATGATTTTTAGCTTTATAAATAATATTTATAGTCGAAAATCCAACTTATATAACTCTATGTAAAAATTGTTTTTCTAAAAGATATATGATTGTGTCATTTTTGTACTTATTAGAATAAAGTGTCCCTATCACCTAAAAGTTGCTCCATGGTGTCCCAAAATCGACCCAAAGATGCCCATGGTCATACATGAATCCACAAATAAGGTTAGGACACCTTTTAGGGTAATTTAATATTATATTAATATTATTTTTTAACCCTTATTTACCGGATTTACCCTTAACCATGGTAAATGAACTATTTACCGCAGCAATTATTCAAAATGTCTAAAAATAAAAGTTACCTATTTACACAATTTGAACATCCTGATTCCAAATATGTAATCCATTTTTCCAAATTCAAAACACAGAAGTGGCATAAATTAATTTGAAATTAATTCCCGCTGTCAAAACAAAAAGCGTGTTTTAAAAATATAATTACTATCAAAAGATTGATACTTGTTTATATTCGGTTTAATTGTGAAATTATGTCCAATGAAAAACATTTTATTAAGTGGTAAAAATATATTCTAAATATAATTTAAAACCAATCAAATTCATAATTTATCAATATAAATTATTTCGATTAAAAAAGTTTTTTGTAATTAAAATTTAGTAATTTTCACTATTCATCAATATATAAGTATTATCCAAAAAGTTCCAAATTTTCACCCTAGGATAAATTTGATATTCCAAATACAAAAATGAAGTCCATTTTGAAATAAAAAATATATATAATTTCAAAAAGTAGGTATTACTATTCATAACGGCTAGTTTGATTGGTTGTGGTGTGTGTTAGAACTCGAAGTTGCATACAACACACGCTACTATATTATTCAAAGGAAAGTGTACCGTGGAAGGTTGGGATATTTCATTTTAAAGTTTCGATGTCCCCATTTAGTCAAAATGTTTAACTTATTGTATTTAAAAGGTTTCACTATTAAAATATGGTAAAAGTGCAATACTAAAAATGAATTTGTTCTTACATTATGTCTAAGAAACTCGTAATATGGATTATAAAATTATAAGGATTATATAAAGTTTAAAATTTAGTTAATAATATTCATAACCTCTTTTGAACGGCTTTTTTGGTAAGTCATGGTGCGCTTGAACTCGGTGTTGCGTGTAGTTCAAGTTATTGAATTATTTTGAAGAAATAACACACTATGAAATCTTGGGGTGTTACATTCTCCCCTCTTTCCACAAATTGTGTCCTCGCAATTTGAAATTGTTCTTCAAAAAGGTTGAAAATAGAAAATATCATTGTGGGAAAACCCACATCAGAAATTGGGTTACTAACATTTAGTCTTAATATGAGGAAAAGATAAATGAAAGGGTCACCACCTAATTTTGATCTCGATTAGGAGAACATTGGTGGAAATTAGGGACATATAATTGGAGGAAAAATGTAAATATTTATAGGTAGTGATTGAGGTCATAAATCACAAACAAGTGTAAAATTGAGGTCCTAAAATTCAATAATCTATGATGATTTGAAATAACACCGGTTCAACAAAACATAGGGTATTAGGATAACACATTTTTGGTTTTAGGATTCCTTAAATAAAGTATAAGAATTAATTTCTTCATTGAATAAGAGAAGAAGAAAAATATATTCCTGACATGTAGAGTTCCATCCTTTAACTAATTTCTACCATAAACTCATCTTTCACTCTAAAAGATAATAGAACATAAAAAAATATTCTATTTATCCTATTCGTATAGGGTTCCAAAAAAATGAATTTATAATTCATCTACCGGATATTTTAAAAAAATACATTATTTAATCCCGGACATCACATGGGCCAGTGATAGGTGATACACGCATGTCACCCTTCGGTTGTGGGTTCTAGTCTCACGACCTTTCCGGACGCGATGGGTTGCCGCCCGACCTCAGGATGTCCTTTTATGGCAATCCAAAATAATCCAAACTAGAATTATCCAAAATACTTCAGTCCAAAATTTATAAGGAAGGTAAACACAATAAAGATCATTTTTTCCGCGTAATAACATGTGAACACCTTCATCATGTATTCTTTTAGAACACTGTAACATCCTGATTTACCATAAAACTTTATTGATTACATTCATGATCCCTTATTCCTTAAAGAAAAATGGATATACTCATTCAATCCAAAAAAAATTTAAACCCCAACAATGATGGAATATACAAATCATTAATCAGTTTCAAGGTAGTCAAGAATATCAAATATAATTTATCCAAATCAATCATGTATTATTCCAAAATCACTACCTCAGTATCAGAACTATATTATGGTTTATCATTCTCTCAACCCTATATTTTCCAAAAATTTATCCTGCTATTGAGTAACTTTTCGTTGTTCCACACAATCTCAAGTCCTTAATGAAAAAGTACTGTAGTACAATCCTTATATAATCCATAATTATTATAACAAGTAAATTGTTGATAAAACACTCAAATGACATAATCAACACAAGAACTCTAATCATTCCTCTTCATCTGTGGTAGTATCATAACTTGATTATTATCCAATAGATTCATTTGTGGAATAGTCTGATGACTGGGACATAGGTTCGCATAGTGTACAAACTCCTTTAAAATGAAGCATTGTACATTTGAAACCATTTTCTTAACCTTGCAGGCACGTACTTTGTGCCCTTTTCCTACACACTTATAACAAACTCCCATTCCTTTCAGGCAAGTTCCAGGATGTTTCTTTCCACAGTTTTCACATATGGGAAAATTCTTCTTTTCCCTCTTCCCTTTATCCATATTTCTCTCTTCCATCCTTTTCTTCTCTTGCTTTCCTTCAAAGCCATAAGACTGAGTAAAATCTTTACTTATCTTATCAACACATGATATTATTTCTTCATATGATGATAATACATGGGATACTATTTCACTTATAAATTCTGGCTTAAGACCATGAAAGATATGATCCTTCTTTCTCTTTGGATCATGTGCATTGCTGGAGTTCTCATTCCTTCTACTAGGCTCCATTTCTAAACAATGGCATAAAATATATTATTTTATGAATAACAATACCTAATCCCAAACTTGTAAAACACATAGCATAAATTAAATAGTTTAAGGATATAATCCATAATCATAAAAATGTTTTCTTTGAGGAAGTATATACTCATAAACCCTTCATAATGATTTGTAAAGAAAATGAGAGTTATCCTAAGCATATCCCCCAAGATTGTCGTAACCAAGAGTGCAGCAAGGCTCGTTGTCATGCACCAGTTCCCATTCGAGTCCAGCTCAAAGCGGTGTTTTCGGGTTTTACCCCTAGGTACATCTGTGCCAGAGCCACCACTACCTGCTCGTATCCAGACATGGATGTATTTCTTGAAAAACTCACAAAATCTCTACAATACCAAAATTCTAGGAATTTCTTCTATACTAAACCTTGAAGTCCATCTTAAATTTATGTGCTCTAATCAGAGTTTATCTAAATCTAGCTTCCAATGTTTTTACTAAACTTCCTCCGATACAAACTGTAACGCCTCGACTCTAGTTACCCAGAGTCGGTGCATTATTACATAACATTGGCATGATCACAAGAAAGATCAAATCTCGAAAGACCGATTGGTTTAGTAGCCTTGGAAACACTAGATATATTCATAATGTTTTACATTACATCATGAAGTGAAAAACTACTACAAAAATATATTGTCTCCATAATCCACACTTTAACACCTCATAATATCCCTACAGGTCATTCATAATTTGCTTCTTCACATCCTGGGAAAAATAAAACATAGAAAAGGGGTGAGCTCAAATGCCCAGTAAGGATAACAATATAGCAGAAACTTTCATAAATAAGAATAAAAATTCAAGGCAATGTATAACTAAAACAAAGTCCTTTTAAACTTGAACTTCAATATAGTATGGAAAAAAGTAAAATGAAATAATTCCATTTTCTTATTGACATGGATATTCTACTAATAGAATAATCACATACAATATCAATAACCACTTTCATGATGATGGAATGCATAATGCCAGACTATCATAACCACATAGCCAAGGCCTCGTGACAAGACTACAAATAAGATTTTGTCAAGCCCTTGTTCCAAGACACTAGTTTGTCTAATGAGACCAACTGATGCATCGAGGAGCTATAGCGGGCTCCACCCATCACATATTAAGTCCAATGCATTCCCATATGAAAAGGATTAAACATAACATAAACATTCGTATTAAAACTAGCATATGAAATGTCAATACATTCACCATAAACTATGAAGGGTATAAAATAGCACATCCATAGTCAAACATATCACAGAACCTTCAATACAATATAGAAGTTTTGTATCATAATAAATCAACTTCAAATAAGCGTAAAATCCATAAAAGGATGTTGACATAGATGAAATAAAAACTCTTTTTAGAGAAATATCTCTTTCTATTTTGAAATCATTTAAGAGTCATATATTTATAAAATAAAACATTTTCTTTTAAAATATTCTTATAAGATTTTAAGGGAAGCTTTGACTATTTTATAACGGCGGAAAATAACTGCACCCACCGTATAAGTTAAAAAAACATTCTTACCTTAATTCTGTCGAAAAGGTTTAAAAGCACCTTGTTTGGAAAACGACGGAAAGATTACTTTATAAAACTCTTATAAAAAGTCAAAAAACGGAATAAATGACTTTAACCCATATTATTTTAAATAGTAAAAATGTTATGAAATACTTTTTTAAGAAACATGGATGTGGATGATAAAGAGATCCCAGTAGATTATTACGTATAAACAACCTCGGATAATGAAGAGATTGTGAAATAACCCTTACCTTGTACTTTTCCTTGGTTGGGGTAGGTTAACCTCCTGTATAATGGTTTAATAATTGTTATTAAATTATACAAGAATCATTTACATTAATATGATATCATATATGATCTTTTAACATTAAAGTTTTAATAATATCTTAGTATAATCGTTGTTTCGGGTGTTAACTTACTCGTTTTCTTTTATATGTTTTGTAAAGTAAGGAATGTTTGTAATGGATAAGTTGTATATTAATTATATCCAGAATGATATCAAGTCCTTAGATACTATTATTAATCATCAAATGAGAATTATACTTGAATGGATACGATGGAGAATGAATCTCATCGTGTTCGTGGAGACGGTAGTCCGTACATACGCACGAGTGACAATATAATTCTTTTGATATTAAAATAATAAATAATTTGATGGTATATAATATATAAAGAATCATTATAATGTTACATTTATTATTTAAATGAATTACACATCATTATTATACTCATCAAAATAATAATTTATTGAATAACAATTACACCACAACGTAGAGACGGCAAGCCGTACGTACGCACGTATGGTGACATGTTATTCCAAAGATGGATAGAATACTGAATATGGTTTTACCATATTTATAATAATGTCACAATATATATATGATACTGGAGTTCTTATTTTATAATGGTAACAACAAAGGAAGAGGAAGTGGAAGAAGAAAGGAACTTGAAAAAGGGTGGTGAAATCATTACCTCTTCTTTGGGTTCTTCCTTTTGATTTGATCAAAAGGGCTCTTTAAGTTGGCTTTCTGACTAAAGGAAGGCCTCTAGGATGATGTGAGGGAAGTTGAGAGAGTATTGGGGCAGAGTTTTTCTAAACCAAAAGGCTTTGAAGGTGTTATGTAATGACATGGGGGAGTGCCCTTTTATTAGAGGGGTGAGGGGAACCTTTGGAAAAGCTGGAAATATTAATTTATAATAAATTCATATTCGGTTTATAATGGCCCTAAAGTTGATTATTTAAAGGTTAAGGTGGGTATGGGTTGAAAACCATTCAACCAATATAATTTATACAGGTTTGGGTTACTATATTAACCTTATCTTTAAGTATTAATTCTAAGTTAATTCGTTTCACTTTTACAATGTCTCTTGGAATTTTTATATTATATGGTTAATAAACATACTATATACATCCAAGAGACCCCCCAAGTGGTCCATTAATGATACAACTATCTTGAAATAAGTCTCTTGGCAGAACCTTAGATTTTTAGGAATTTAATATCATTTAATAATATACAATTTGTTTTAAAAACTCTTTTGTGTCAATTTTGGACACTATTCAATAGTTGATTTTTATAAAACTCATAACAGAATGATTACCTCGAAAAAAGTCATTTAAATAAATCCTAATATGTCATATTATTCTAAACAATTAGTGTAATTCATTAAAAGTCTCAAATTATATTTATTTTGGTATCTACAATATCAATCATTTTAATTTTTTACTATTATGGTAATTACTGCATCACCATTGTGTCATATATAAATTAAATTATTTAATGTCTAAAAATTATAAATAAAATTCCATTATTTAGGAACTATTTTTATATTTATAATGAATAATTATAGTCGAAAATAAAACATATATAACCCTATGTAAAAATTGTTTTTCTAAAAGATATATGCTTGTGTCATTTGTGTACTTATTAAAATAAAGTGTCCCTATCAACTACAAGTGGCTCCATGGGGTCCCAAAATCTACCCAAAGATGCCCATGGTCGGACATGTATCAAAAAATAATTTTAGGACACGTTTTAGGGTAATTATTATTATTATAATATTATTTTTTAACCTTTATTTACTGGATTTACCCTTAACCATGGTAAATAAAATATTTACCGCAGTAATTATTCAGAATGTATAAAAATAAAAGTTACCTATTTACACAATTTTAAAATCCTGATTCCAAATATGGAATCCATTTTTACAAATTCAAAACACAGAAGTTGTAGAAATTAATTTAAAATTAATTCCTGCTGTCAAAAGAAAAAGTGCGTTTTTAAGATATAATAACTGTCAAAAGATTGATACTTGTTTATATTCGATTTAATTGTGAAATTATGTCCAATGATCAACATTTTATTAAATTGTAAAAATATATTCTAAATATACTTTAAAACCAACCAAATTCATAATTTATCAATATAAATTATTTCGATTAAAAAAGTTGTTTTTAATTAAAATGTATTAATTTTCACTATTCATCAAAATATAAGTGTTATCCGAAAAGCTCCAAAATTTCACCCTAGGAAAAATTCGATATTCAGAATCCAAAAATGAAGTCCATTTTGAAATATAAAATATATATAATTTGAAAAAGTAGTTATTACTATTCATAACAGCTACTTTGATTGGTTGTGGTGTGTGTTAGAACTCGAAGTTGCGTACAACACATGCTACTGTATTATTCAAAGGAAAGCGTACCGTGGAAGCTTGGGATGTTTCATTTTAAATTTTTTATGTACCCATTTAGTCAAAAAGTTTAAAAATTTGTATTTAAAAAGGGTTCACTATTAAAAGATGGTAAATGTGCAATACTGAAAATGAATTTGTTCTTACATTATGTCTAAGAAACTCATAATATGGATTATAAAATTATAATGATTATATAAAGTTTAAAATTTAGTTAATACTATTCATCACCTCTTTTGAACGGCTTTTTTGGTAAGTCATGGTGCGCTTGATCTCAGTGTTTCATGTAGTGCACGTAATTGAATTATTTTGAAGAAATAACACACTGAAATCATGGGGTGTTACAAATGGGGGTTTTAATTCATGTTAAACTCGAGAACCTTGTATGAAACTTAGAGGCTCATAAATAAAGGATTTTAGTTTAAGGAAATTGGTAAATCTTAGAGAAGAATTTACCCACCATGAACCTAAATTTATGGTTTTAACCAGGGAACCCTTCATAATAGTTAGTATTTTCTATATTTTATTTATACATTCCTTATGTTATTGAAATTTTAAATTTTTGTATATTGTAAATTATTTTTATCTCATTAAAACTATCGTTTCTCTTCTATATTCTATATTTTTTATGAATTTTCTTTCCATTCATTTTCTCTATTTTAATATCTATCTATTTTCTATTCTCTATTCTATATAATATAGTTTATTTATCATTTTTGATAACCTAATGATGAGTGGATAGATTCCATGGGGAGGTCATATTCTATTAAAAAGGGTGTCTACAATATAATTTAGTTTTTTATTCACTTCTTAGAATACATTAATACTTTTTTATGAGATTAAAATATAAAATTATTTATTATTATATTATTGAAAAAACATTTTAATAATCAATAAACCCTAACACAATAGAGATTATTGAACTATGACCAAGAAGATTGGATTAATCTACTACACTACAATCAACCAAATGCATTCATGTTATTCTAGATCTTGGGATCGGGAGGGAATATATGACAGGGTAGTTCCAACAAAAATTAACTAGATTATCGTTAAATAAAATTAAAGAATTCTCAACTATTTCTTATGATTATTTTATCAGAAAAGTGAAATTAGACTACAAAGAACAACTTCCCATGGAAACCAGTTCCCCTTAAGGATATTTTTATCTACATTTTTTTATTCTACATTTAATGATTAGTTTAATAATTTTTTAAATATTATGATGACCTAAATATTACATAATATTTTTTACAACACTTTCCCACTCTTTATTGGATCTATCATATACCTCCACTATTATATTCCTTTGTAGTTAGTGTGGTTAGAAATAAAATTCTAAATCGATACTGGCATAGATGAACAAACGACTCCATTCAGTCATGCCATCACTATAATTTAAAAAAAATTATTGTCCTACAATTTGGTATAAAATGTATAGCCATTAATGTCATACCTCGAATATGTTTTCACATTAAATAATGGGCTTATTATAAGTAGTATCAATGTTTATTATATATTTGATCTACCATTTATGGACTTTTTAAATAATGAAATAAAATTTATTTTTCTCATTCACTACTCATATATCTTTCTTTTTAAAATATGTTTCTTATATCTAAATAATTTTAAATGTTATATATGATTGAGTGTTATATGTTTTATTTAGGAAATATAAATGTGAATGAATTATTTGTTAACTTTACAGTAACTTTATTTTCAATCCACGGATCCCCTTCCCCCAAAACTAACGTTTTCATAGTGAGATACACACAAACCCACATGCTTTACTACAAACATGTATACCCTATAAAACTATAAAACCTCCTTTGAAATATTATTTTCTACAATGTAAGATTCGAGTCAATATTTATTATTAACATACCCTATTACTTTCTTTATATACCTTTCAAATGGACTCATATAATTAAAATATAAAAGATCACAAAGGTTTATTTCCTACACCAAATGAACTATTAAATATTCCTTGATATTAAAAAACCATTGAAAGTTACATTTACTGTTGAAAAACTATAACAACTACATCATTCTCCAAAATTACAAAAAAAAAAAAATAGATCCACTCGTTTGTTTTAAATTGAGTTGAAATAATAAAAAACCTTGATGATAATCAATCTAATAATAATGGTAAATATTCCATGAAATTCATCTGGTTGTAGTTTTGTCATCAGAATATGAGAGTCGTGATATTTGATTCCCATTAGATTCATATATTTTAATGAAAATTTTATCATTTGAAGAATAACTATAAAAGACATTAATACCATAGAGGAACATCAAAATATTATGTTCTCCCTCATGGATAATGTACACCAATCCAAAGAATTATCATTTGTTTTATTTTAAGAGTGGGATCTATCACTGAACATATTTCCATTAACTTGAAGTTTATTATTTCATTCAATCCATTCTTACTCTTGCATTTAATATAAAAAATGTTCAAATCAAACTATCGGTATATTATTTTCAACATACATCATATCAATGTTATATTTAACATCCTGATATCTATACTATTTAATAATTTATTCCATATATTTATGTCATTTCCAGATCTTTTTGTTGGTGAAAATAAGAAATTAATTTTTCACCCTCTTAATATATTGATCGGTTGGAAGATGATTCAGAGAAATATCAAATTACTCAATGTTTTTAATGAATTTTTAATCTTTAATGAGAGTGATGCATTGAAAAAAACCCTTCTATATTTTATGTACACTATTTTCCCATATTTTTAATATAAAATGAAGTCCCCTCTTCAAAAATTTAACCACATGTATAACCTATAACATTATATCCAAGAAAATTTCAAACTAATGGGAATTCATTTATAGTGAACATAATCATTTCATGAAAATGAAAATATTATTTTTATAAGAATCTTACACTCTAATACCTTCCGCGTATAATATTTTCAAATAATCAATAAATGAAGAAAAGTTACCATTAATATCATTTCTAGTCATTTTTTAGAAATCATAAAAACAAACATGATTTATTTTTGAATCAATTGAAATTTATTTGATAGGTTGTAAATTTACAATAAAAAGGTCTATAAACAATGGATACAATAAAATATATATATATATATATATATTATTTTTATATATTAAAATTTTAATTTTTAGATTCATAAATTCATTTCCAAATATTGTAAATTATCGATTAATTTTCGTATATTGTGGAAAATTAGTTGGGTGATGAGGTTTTCCATCAGATGTTCCATCATATGCGTGTCATGTTAAACTTTTTTGGTATTTAAATTTCCAAATAATTATGTTAATCAAGGAATTATGGGACGATAAAAAAAGCTATTAGTAGGTATCCTGATACATGGAAAAATAAATAAAGGAAGCTTTGTTTTTTATTTTATCTTATATCATGGTGTATCACATTTAAGAATAATTGATAGACCTATGTATTAATTCCTATATAACACATAGTCAATTGGGTAGGAATCTATCTTATGGTACCCTAGTCCAATCAGTAATAATATTTTTTGTGCATTATAAAGAGAATTTGGAAAATCATTATATTCAAGAAGTTTGACCATTATCACTTATAGTAAATTTTTTTAAACTCTTATAACTCCATTTATTCTAACAATTCTAGTTAACCAATATAAAAAATAATGATAAAACAGTTAATTTTATACAAAAAGGGTTTAGTTTTTATTGAACATAACCTTATAGGCGATTGATCATTACTATTTTCTCAAATTCATATATTTTAATATCATGAATAGTTTCTTTAATTTCATTATAATTATAATCATTAGATCATGAATCATACCATGTTTCACAATTATAAATACACAGAAAATAACTTGGATTAAATCCATTGATAATTATATGAAATTTGGTTTCTATGCTTTTTTAACTTCCTTAAATTTAATCATTTCTTTTATGGTAAAAAAACCATTTCATTTGGTCGACTTATTTTAATTTTCAAAAAATCAAAAATCCCTTACCCATATTCATCAGTTTTTCACCATGTTTTAATCCAGCTATGATTAATTGTCACCTATAATAAATTTTATTTATTTAATATAAATTTTTATATTTTTTAATTAAAATTTAAATATACTTTTTGAAACAAAAATAAAAAATATTATTTTTTATTATAAACAACAATAGTGAAAAAAAATATTTACAAATAAGAATATAAATAATACATATATTATATTATTTTTTAAAATAAAAAAATTATCTGTTATTTCTCTAATTATTATTTATCTTTGAAGTGTAGAAAATTATTTCCAAAAAAATAACAATAAAATATTCAAAAAATAATTGAAAAATAAATATAATGATACATTAATGATATAAAAAAATTGTCAAAAATAAACAATGAAAAGATATTTCATATATAAAATAATAATAAATGAAATAACTAAAAAATATTTTAGAAAAAACCATAGAAATAGAAACATAGAAAAATACTAATTCATATGAGACACAGAATTCAAAACACTAAAATTACCATTCAAAATCATAAAAAACATTAAAATTTAAAAAAAAACCCTAACATTAAGATAATTAAACATAGAAATTCAAATAAATAAAGGAAGGAATAATTAGTTATGTAAAAATTAAAATCAATATAAAATGAAGTAGATAGGTAGAGTATAGAAAAGATTACATAATAAAGTATAGATATGACAATATTAGTGGATAAAGGAGATTGTTATCCTAAAGGATTGATGAAAGGTGTTTTAGAGTTAAATTAGAGAAATAAATTTGAATCTCTTAAGGTATCTAAAATGAAAACACATTGGTCCTAACATTTATTTTTTTTAATAATTTTTTACATCAATTATAGTGCAAACATACATGTAAAATTGGTATTTCAGATCATTAATTTTATAACCAACATAAATAACATAATTTTAACATCTTTAATTTAATATAAATTATGAAAACCCATTTTCAAATTATTTTTAGGTAATTTATTTAATAAATTATTTAAAAATATTTTAGAATATCAATAAAAAATAAATAAATGTATATAATAATCATTTTAATTAATGACTATATTTCTGTAAGAACAGCCAATAACCTATATTATAAATGCTGTTCTTATTAATTAGTCTTCTCATATGAAATAAACGATTAGAGATCACCATGTATGAACATTATGAGAATAATTATAAATAAATATGTGCACAAAACACAAAATAGTAACAAATTAACTTTATCCCATTTGTGTGATGCTTCTAGGCCATTAGATATATCTTTATAAACATCATTTTATAATTTTTGAAATTCTCAATTGAGATGAGAACATCTATAACATAATAATGTGACAAGTTATTTCAAGAGATATTCATATAGATATGTTAAGAAGTAAAATCTAATATGTTATAATCATGTATTCAATGTATAATGGTTCCAATAATCTCATCTATAAAGGATGTTTTTTGTAGGATATTATCTTGGATACTGGGTTAATATTTTTCCTTAAATTTTAGGCAAATGTTATCCCCCACATTTCCCTGTTATTAAACTTATCATACTGTGTAGATTGTTAGCATGTTTATCATGCATTTGTAATATCTATTCATTATTTTATTTGGATTTCAACAGTTCATTTTTTCATTAAGATGTGTGTTACCTAAAGGTTATAATGGATAATTCCTCACATATGGGTGTTATGTATTCCTGCTACTAGTAACCATTAAGTAGTCTGTTGGAGGTGGTATTGCGGTCCCACACACAAGTTTTTACTATCCTCGGTGGTAATCCTATGGTTTAGTCATGTTAGAGTAGTATCAAAGTTGGCCAGTAGTTAGGAAAGTGTATTTTTGGGAAATGCAGAAAAATATTTTCAAGGGGTCTTGAATTCAATATAAAAACTATGAAATCTACTGATTATTTGATGACTAACATACCAATTCACCAGAACTCTAATAATTTAATTAAAAACATAAAACATTGAGGAAATAATTTCAGTGTATGGATAAGATGGTTCATATATAATATTGTGGTTGGTTACTAATTTTTTTTCATCATAACTCATCTCTCCCATATATTTTGTGGTTGTTTATTTTTTGGGTCCATCTCGAGTCAACACAAATATATATACTAAAATAACCTTGGGATCCCTTTTTCGAATATATTATTCCACAATAAAAAATATGAAGTTAGGATCTTGAGGTAGGTTTAATACATCCTTATTCTATCATTTTAAACCCTTTTCACTGGTCAACTAATTGATGAGGCCTCCATAAAATGAATGGTACGTGATATATTACTAATGGGTGAGTCGGGATCAAATTCTCTACTCATATTATTGTAATAAAATCCTATACATATACAAAAGAGTGAAAAACCCTCCACCTATCACGTATTTGATGGTTCTATCCAAGAAACATTAGTATGCCAATAGAGTAAAAACTCTTCATAAGTATTAGAGATATAAACCACCTAGGTTTTGAGAAGATCCTGAACCTTAGGCAGCAGATGATAGGCTTGTGGTGATAAGCCATATTTTTCCCATGGTATAGATATGTGCTAACCCTTTCATGGATTTAGCAATCCAAATTCATTACGGAATAGTGATTTACTGGTGCAACATAATGAATAAAACTCATATGAGGACACCCTTCCTGAGATATAGTTCGATCACCACTTTTATATGAAGTACTAGCCATCCATGTTGAGGATAGTGTGATCCCTTGATCTTTTGTACTTTAATATAGGTATAATGTATCTAGAAAAGTATGTTCCAAGTATTATAGACCTCACAAGGTACTCTCTTGGTGTGATTCAAGATATATTCCTACTAGTATGGAAGTCTGGGCTTGGCCTTCATAGAGAGGTCCAATTTGTGTTCGTCCATATTTTCATCCATGCTTATACCAAATTTTAGGTGAGGGGTTTAGTGAATAATATCTTCTTCGATAAGGTATTTCCAGTGAAAAGTCTTAGTACATGTTTTCCAAGAGAATAGTCATTAGATACAGTTTAATGATGATAGGAATTGGGTTCGTGACACAAGAAGATTACACACCCATGATCAAAATCCCATATATCAGTTATAGGAGAGATTAGTAGATGATTCATTTAGCAGTGGAAATGGTTATCCTATATTTGTGGATAAAGATGTCATATGGATTGAAACAACCTTATCTGATGTGAAGTAAGTGGTAGTTAGGGAAGTATAGAGGTAAAAATCCTCATCAATGTTATCAGAGTGATAAAGGGAATTATTTTTGTGGTTAGGGATGTTCATAAATATGTAGACATAACTGTGGAGTTGGTGGTGTACGATGAGGTGCTAATGGTGGGTGACATTATGATCTACATCCACTACTACTTCTAGGTTATCCCCCCTAGTTCCAAAAGCTATCGGCTAGAGTCACATGCTACTGAATGTGTAGAGGACTATGGAGAGGTGGTTCCCTACATGTTTTGATGTATAATGTATGTATTCTCTAAATTAAAGACTCAATTTATTGATATCAAAGTGAACTATTCATACCGTATTCCCCATTTAATCCAAGATATTGGAATCTTGATGGTACCTTTATCCTATATATTTTACTAGATCCGTACTAGAATTGATCACACACTCACCCATATCTGCAATTGATGTGATATTGTACATAATATAGAGTGGTTTTAATGGGACCTGATAATAGGTTAGAGTAATAGCTATGATATCACCCAAGGTATATATTGGCTATCCTCATTCTACGGATAGATAGACAATTATTATAACAACCATGTATTTTATTACACACTTAAAAGTGATTTATTACATAAACTCTTCACATGATACAACATAGAATATTGATAGTTCTAGTGTCATTTGTGCTAAAGAACATTACATAACGACTTTACACATGAAACACACCACCTTTATTGAAAATTTCCATTACATGACCTCTACATTCCCTCATATATAAAATTTCATGGGATTACTGGAGGACATAAATAAAAGAGTGATATATAAATCCCAGTAAGGGAGTAAACAAGGAATAAAATAAATAATAAAATACATTTAAGGAAATATTCATGTAAATGAAGCTTAACATAAACATGAACATAAACACATGATATAGAATGATTATCATAACATAGAATTGTGCCAACAACACTTAACAAGGAATTAGCATGAGCATAGGCTCATTGCAGATAGAGCATGACAAAACCATCATTTAACTTGAATTAGCATTAATAAATCCTAATTTAACATGATGTATCATGATAATAATCTTTATCCAATGCATTGTCTCACTATCCGGGTACACCCTTCATAAACATTTCATTTCATGCATAAGTCTACCACATGGATCATAAAACAAGGAATCATTCAACATCATCATTTATTCCACAATAAGTAAATTTGGAATACAAACATGAAACTATATAATAAATAAGTAAATGTTCATAAAGGTGAATACCCTTGATAGATAAATGGGCACGGTATATTCCCCACACAATGACATTGTCTTGGAAAATCACGGTGCAATTTCGACAGCATAACAACATGACATAAGAATTCATAAATATAGTTTATGAGAGAGAAAGGGGTGTATAATAATTTTTACATGAAATGGATAGTATGAGGGTCCTATATATTCATGTCCCAAAAAAATTACAGGAATTTAGATTCATAATACAATAAAATTGCTTGAATGTAAATGAGAAGAGATAAATCCCTTACAGAATTTCGGCATGTTAATGGGTGTACATGTGAGGCATTAATGGGACAGAAAAGGCGTCTCTCATCATTCAAAAATAAATAGTTAATTATGGTTAGGTGTTAAATCATACCCCAACATTCTCAATTGAAAATAAAAGGGCAATATAATATTAATAAACTTGGATAAAATGAGAAAGGAATGAATCCATTACTTGGATGTATGATACCAATGGCTGGGGAGAGTATTGAGAGGGGATTATTGGGATCATGGGGAACCTAGGGAGGATTATAGATAGAAGAGTACATAGGTTGGGAGAACTATGAAGGCTTTGAGTGAAGAGGATGTGGGACCATGGGTGGGTTTATATAGGAAAGGAGAGGGAATTCTTTATTATTTAGGTCTAGGACCCCACACATTAAACTAATAAAATCCATAAACCATTCCATTTTTCCCCATGTTTTTTCCAAAGGAGAGTGTAAAATAGTGATTTATAATTCCAATTGTATAAATTATTAAAATAATATGTTTGATTATATGGAGGTGAGTCACACTTCAAGGAAAACAATTTTAAATGCTAAAATGTTTTATAAGTCTTGAGGGGTCCACTAAGGCATCATAAAATAAATCAAACAAACCTAAAATCACATTATTTTAATGGTAAAACATATATTGTCTGAACATAATATTCATTGTATTTTATTATATCACTATTGGGTCATTATGATGTCATAAAACACATTATATATTCTAGCGATATTTAATTTTTACCCAAAAATTGGAATGTCTTTGAAAATTATGAAAAATTAAACATTGGATAATTTTGACATCCTGATTCAAAAAATATAATTAATTTTATCCAATTAATTTTCTAAATATGTGAATTTTTAATTTTAAAATAAAAACTGACATTTATCGAAAATTCATGGGTTTTTACAAAAACAACTTTCAAACCATAAAAAAATTACAATTGTATTCATAAAAATTATAAGATCATTTTTACTTAATAAAAAGTAATTTAATAATTATAATATTTTATTAACATATTATTTAATTAAAAAATCAATTAATTTATTAAAATAGATTCCATATTTGAGTATTAACTAAAAAAAGTAGTTGTTCTTTAAAAAAACTATTTACAAAGTAACAAAAATAAAATTAATGTATATTATTTATTATATACAATAATAATTCACATAATCATAGTGATAAGGTATTGTTTTTTAACCCCTTATAACACCAACATAAGTCACATGGGTAATGGGTGTGATGGTGACATATTCTTGGGGTGACTCGGATAACATCGCTCGGGTGGTAATGTCTATCAACTTCCACATATCCCATAGGAAGTTTCATTCAAGATTAACATGTTGAATCTTGGATTGGTCTTGGTAAAAAGTGAATCCCAATTATTTCACCTCCTTTCCAAACTCTGAAAACTGGGCTTTGTACATGGAAAATCTACTAGATGAGGCCATCACTTCTTTTTTTTCAGTAAATTTGTTTTTTAAAGCCCTATATTTATACTAAGAATGTGATCATTGTTCGATGGTTGTATTAGAAACAGTAATAATTATTAACGGTATTTTGAATTCCAAAAACATAATCCCACATAATTTCATATTTTATATAACCATTTTTCATAATAATACATTTAATTAGATAAAGAGTAATTTTCATTGATAAATTTTTGGGTGGTTACAATTATCATCGGAGAATATCATTCTTTATCAATTTGATGGATTGAGGATTATCTTCATGGGAGATTAGTGTAATCAATTTTAGTTTGTGAGGACTTCTCAAAATAAGTTTCAATCAGTCACCCATCATTTGGTGAGACTATAATTGTGCACTTTAAACACTTTATAATAGAAACGGTTTGTTTTCATGGAAGAGTATGACAATTATTCTAAAGGATTTTTTTGATAATTCACATTTATTATTTATATATATGGGTGTAAATATTTTATGTTCTTTAGGGTATAAATATAAATATTAATGTACTAAATATTTTATATATAATATTTTGGTTATTATAACATCATATTTTCTTCATTAATTTTATTATTTAATATAAATAATTTAATGGATTCATTATTTACATTATTTTTAGTATTAATATGTCTTATAAATAAATTAATTTAATATTATTTCTTTAAATGTGATTTCATTCTTAGTTTTATAAATTTTAGTGTATTTTATTCTTTTCATATTTATTTACCAATTTATTATATCTTGTGTAACTTAAAATCAATATTATATAGAAAGATCTCATTGTAATTTGTTCTTATGAAATTGGTTAATTGTTTCAATTTAATATTATGTAAGATATTTAAGATTATTGAAAATCTGGTTTTAAATTTGTTATCACATAATATTTTTATATTTATATTAATTTTCCATGAGTTTTATAAATTTAATTAATCTTGTACAACCTTTGTAATTATAAATTTAATTTTACATGAATGATTAATTATAATTGTTTTCAATTAATAGTTGTATCCAAAGAATAATTATTTAAGGGAATGGATCTGTATACGAATAAAACCTAGGTAACATATTGTCATGTAATACAATTCTAGCTTAATGTTTCTCATGTGATATTAAATAAGTCATTTACGTGAGATTAAAAATTGAAGCTTAGACTCATGTAGGAATAAATATGAGGAAAATATTTTCATGTAATATTAAGAAAAACAAAGGATCCACTCACATAAAATTAAATTGATGCCAGGAAAGATTAAATAAAAACATTATAAAACTAAATCACAAATATGTATGAGTTAAATTACATGAAAAAATAATTATAAAAATGTTTAATGAGTAAATCAAAAAAAATATTATAAAGAATTTGAATCAAAACATTCAATAAAAAAAATTTAAATCCAATTCCAAGTCAATAAATAATAACATATTCAACAAACCCACATAAATAATATGAATTATATATAAAGGTGTGAAGGTTTTATAGAACATATAAAATACGTTTTATCAAATATATATTTAGGATCCAATTGTAGAGAACCAATCACCGATGATTGTAAATTCTATTCACTGGATTTAAATAAATACAACTGATGTCCATGACATCTTAAGAGAATATTTTTGGGGAAACATGGTGTGGAAGATTCGAGAATCTTGGAGATGAGAGTATAAATATTTACTGGATGATTTGAGTATTTTTTGTCGAAACTGAAGGACATGTGTGTGGTGTAGAGTTTTCACAACCCAAAACCACTTGGAACCCTACCTTAAACAAAAATGAATATATTCATGACCCCTAAAGCCCACCTCTAATAGGCCTCGGGTTGCTAACTATCACAAAGGGTGTAATGTGCACATAAGGGTGGAATTATCATCATATGTTCCATGAAAACAAATAAACCACTAATGAACACCAAAATATAACTAAAAAAATTCACAATATTACTACAATGCAAAAATATTTCATATGGATAAAAAACCCAAGATAAAATTCTAATAAAAAATTTAGGTAGTGACTCCATCAAAAAAAACAATCTCCATGATAGTAGTCTACATTTTGTAATTAAACTCTCACTTGAAACCTTGAATTTATATATATATATATATATATATATATATATATATATACAGTGGTAATTATAACATGTATACTCTAAAATATCATAATCAATAACTCTCATAGAAATGTGGAAGAAGAAAAGTAATGTATTAGCAGAAAAACAACATAACCAACAAGCACTTGTCAGGTCAAACATCTCTTTCCCTCACAAAGGATCACTCACTATTCAATGCATCCAAGGTAATAACATAATATCAAGGATATAAAAATAGGAACCCGTCAACATTTTCCAAAATTATTTTTTATTCTCATAACCCAACATAAAATATTATGTTCTTAAACCCTCAAATTTATGATGTGGGTTGACATGCAACACTATATATATGAACCTCCCATAGGGTCCAACATCATGTTATGGAATCTACTGAACCAAATCATAACCACAACCCTATCAAAGGCCATATCCACACCATCTGCATCATCTTGTATCCACTACAACACCTAACATATCATCTACACATCACATGTCTATTTGAGTAGTATATTATGAACATGAAAGACATTAAACTCATTCCCACCTTCGAAAAAGAACAACCCTCACCATATCCCATAAAATTTATATCCATCATAGTAAGGTGTCATGAAAATGATTTTCATAAAACTTGTACCCCCTAGAATCAGGCATGAGCTCCACCTTGTACCAATACCATAATTTATAAAACCCAAAGGGATATATATGAATAGGCTTTACCTAATTTTATATCCCCAGAAACCATGATATTATAAAAATTAATAATAACCCAAAACATTTTCAAATTGGTAAGGTTATCCAAATTAAGCAGGGTGTATATAGAAATCATAATAAAATTTATCATATTACATAATAAACACACACAATCCAATCGTTGCATCTTCATTAAAAAACAACACAATAAATTCCAACCATCAAGACAACCCTACCATCACAATGCACTTCCATTACTACCATCTAAAATTCCAAATCCCATCCCACTTTTCAACACAAACATCCACAACCAATGTTCACAATCCCAATAAATCATTCCATTATTCCATTTTTATATTCACCATTAACAACCATATTATATTTATTAATCCATTAAATTCCATATTTAATGAAAGCACAATCTCATAAAATTACCATTTCTTATTCAAAGATCATTATTTCCAATTAAGTTCTTGTACTGCCAATAATCAATAGCAAACCCACAAAAAAACGTGCCATCATCTCATAAAAACTGTATATCCAACCTTACCAACTAGGGAAAGAAAACTGAATCCCAACATATCAACCCAAACTAAAAACCCCATTAAATATTAACCATATACTATAAACCATCCCACAATTCACCCCCTAGAAACTAATGCAATTCTATTTCCCAACACATTCCAATAGACACAACCCCACCACCCAACACATTCGTACCAACACATCCCTACTTCCAATAATATTCCAACCAATTCAACCCACTACTGAAAACATATCAACCAATACATTCAAACACCTCCACAATCACCACCCCGTAATATCTCCCCCACAAAACCAAACATTTATATCCACAACAAAACCACACAATCATAATATGAACATAACAACTAATTCCAATAAAAACCACTAATGCAACCCATTTTTATTGGAAGGAAACAACATATCATAATAAAACATCATTAAAATAATTAAATTATATGCATTATGTGATTATAATTTTATAAATTGTGAATTTTATTGATCAAAATAGAATTCAAACACATTTTTCAATAGAATAAATTATGTTCAGAAATAGAAGTGATAAAAAATCAAGCGTAATAACAACAACATAGATGTCAGTAAAACTCTTGTGAATATTCCCTTATTAAAATCATTTATTCTAGTATATTTTCTTTATTATGAAAATATAAAATACTTATCTAATGAAAACAATATCATTTTCTCCACAATTTAACCCGATGAAATGAGAGTTCTTGATTCCCCTCCCTCAATTGGAGCATAACAATATGATGTGTAGGACGAAGCAAGGAAGGCATTATTGTGAGACAAAAACCACATTAGAAAATAGTCATTGAGGTAATACCACTATAATTTCTCATAAAAATATCCCCAGATTTCCCAAACTAAAACTATCACCATTTATAAGAACCTGCATCGGAGGAATGAGAGGAAACCAAGAAGAAACGGGGAAATACTAACCTCTAATGGACGGATTTGTTGGAAGTGGTGTCCTAGATCAAACTTCTATGTACATTATGATTATCTATATTAATTTTTTTTAATATTAATAAAATAATTATCACATGATAATTACTCATTTGTATGACATAGTATGTGATAATATATTAAGACTAACTTTTTCACTTAAAGGTCATGTTGTTAGCTGATGAGATCCCAAAATATTCATTATAATGTTCATAAATATATATTATGTAGCTATATGATATAATTTTATAGGAAAAAATGAAATCATTAATCAATGGTAGATACTCATAGGAAATTGAGGCAGTTTTTCAAGGTGTACACCCTCAGTAATTTCTAAATTAGGATATTATGAGAACATGACTCACCAATTGGAAATAAACATTTATATGTCTTAGTAGATGTTTCAGTTAGTATACATGGGTTTTGATCCTTATATTTAAGATTATTACTAATATATATAAATATTTGTTTACTATGATTTATTGATGAAAATCATGATGACATGTGTTCATGGTGATGTAGGATACATTGGGTGGTCATGAGTAATATTACATTAATTAATAGTGTCGGAAAAGATGTATACCATATATTATTTTATAGAAGTTGATATCTCAACACCTTTTATGAAAATTAATGATTCTAAATAAATCCATTGACATAGTGTTCTATGTGAAGGCTTATTTCTAGAAAGTAAAACAATAAAACATCGAGAACATAAGTTAACGACACCAACATGCAACCCACACTATAAGAGATATCATAATAATGGGATTACTTTTCTTAGTAAGATTTCATATGGGGTTTTATGTCATAAAAACGTTAAATTATTTTTATATGGGTTATTTTTTATGTTTCTAGATGATAACCATAATCTTTGGGTAGCTCCACCTAATGACACTAAGAAACAGGCTTACATGGCATCATACTAAGTCTATCTAGTACATTAGTTAACTAGTAAATATTATTTATTATACAACATTCTGAATAAAATTGATTACCATACATGGTTTAATAATTATTCAGGTCTTCTTGATTTCATATATTTAGTAACTAGTTATTTGAAAGAATATTTTTGAGCATAATGTTTAATAAATATTTATTTTATATTTAGTGCATAAAATATTTATAAATTTATTTACAAAATATTAATGTAGTGATATTTATTTATTAAATAAATATTTATTATTCCTCCTTGATAAATATTATTAATAAATGGGAAACTGAGTCTATCTTCAGGGGATAAATATTATATATTTTAAATATTATTTAAATTTATTTTAATCACATTATTCAATAAATAATATTTAATTAAGTCACGAGTCTTTCACATGTTAAAAAATAATTTAATTATTATTATTCTAGACATGGGGTTCCATGGGGATTAAAGGATTAATAACCAAATATATTCAATTATTATTTTATAATCCGATCTCTATTTAAACACAATTATATTATTTCTAACCCCAATGAAATACGTTTGTGTTAGTGGTGGAGGACTCTGAAGAATCCTCTCAGACCCCAAAGAGAATGTATCTACGAGAGGGATCCTCCTCTACAACCTCAATTTATTATGGAGAGATTTAGGAGAGTCCTTATTTGATGTTATTCTCATGGAGATGATATAAAAATGACACATGCATTATGATATTCCACACTATAACTTATTTATTCCTATAATGTTGTTCGGACGTCCTTGGTGCAAGTGTGGATCGATTTTTAAGGGAATCTACACTTGATTCCTATGAAACAATTATGATATGATGTGTATACATTATTAGATTCATAAATAAATAATTCATTGCAGGAAACAAATTTTATTCCTTAAATTAATTTTAATTCATTACATGATGATAATGTGTTTGGTTCTACCTCTATCATGTCAATTAATCTATGATTAAAATTTATTGGTCATGATAGTATTTTTCAATGTACAAATCAGGTTAATCATTTATCGTGATAAATATTAAAGTAGAGAATTCCACACCATAACTTTTTTTATCTAAATCTTCATATACTATCAAAGTCGTTGAATAATTATTTATAATTATTTAAAAATCACTGATTTATTTATAGATTCATCTTTAGTTTTCAATTCTTATTTAATCATTATTTAATATGAATCATGAGATCTTCTCTTCTCCCCTTTTATTCATGAAAATATAATAAATAAATGGTTTAATTTTGAAATAATAACATTTTAAGAACTAATATGAAGGTTCTATGGATTTCGGTTATAAATTACAATATTACACAACATTTATCATGTAGGTACATGCTATATACCCTTGTTTTATTCACTACAAAAACACTTAAATTAAATCAATGTGTGTGAGTTTATTACATGTGGTGTGTATTTAATACCCCACATATTGATCAAAATAGCCTAGAACATGGTTTTCTATGTAATATGGGATATATATTTCATACATGCCATGTAATCTATTAGTAAAAGATGATTCATCTGGTTATATAATCATGTGATTGAATGAATTAACAAGCATGAAGGATAGAAATAAAATAAAAAATTTTATGGGTAAATTTTATATAATACATGGGTAATCACTTGAGTAAATTAAATTAATATTAACAATAAATTAAAAAATATATAAATAGGAAATTTATGAAAAAAGATAAAAATAAAAAAATTATATAAATTAAGTTAGTATAGTTTTTAACCTATTAAGATAAAATTATAAAATAGTTCAAAGTTCTAGACTGAACAAAGTCATGGGGCATTTAATCATCATGGATTTTTAACATGAATTTTTGGATGGATTTCTTTATTTCACATCAAGGGTTTAATACAAAATTATGGATTATTGTAACTAAGATGTAAGGGTTGAGGAAATCAAAATCTAGGATTTTAACTTTGGTGAGTCCCCTCAAAAGATTAAGTAACATCTAGTTAACTTTTTATTCAAAAGTATTCCTATATAAAACCCTTAAAATAATAGTACATTCAAATTGTAGGTTATGTTAATGGGAATATGGGTCCTTTCAACTAGTATATCCAAGAAATGGGGTATTCTAAAACCAATGTTTTGGTTATTGGGTATCAATACAGTGGTGGGAGATTAATATATTTAATATTTACAATATTATTTTATAAATTAGATAAATATCTAATATTATTCTCCTCGTAATTGTAGAAATGAATATTCACATGAAATACAATACAACACTATGATACATACTTTTCAATGATAACCTTCTTAATGAAACTAATTTCCAAGAATTTAAAAGGTTCTTTTTCATTATTATATTCCATTTATGTTAGTTATATATTCTATAAAATCAATTTCTTAAAGCACCTATCCAAGAGGATTGTGAGGAGGAATTATATCTTGATGAGAATAATTTGGATGATGTCACAGATTTTTATTGTTTCATGCAATCATCAATGTCCAATTAACATAAAAAAATTTGGATATTGATTTGTATAACTTGTTGTGTGAAGGTTCTATTTATATAAAGATAATGTGAGGCGAGAGAGATATAAGACCACCAATTCACTATTCTCATGTAAGCTTGGAGTGTCAATGTCTGTTGGGACTTATGTAGGTAAGATGATTGGCTACAAAGATCACTTGGCCATCTTAGGAATTAAATTCCTTAATGATCTGGGCACTGATATCATCATTTCCTCACTACCTATATTATTCTCCATTTTTATTGTGATTTACAACATGATTACTAACAATAATACTTTATTAGAACATATTACATTCATTTCCCATGTGGAAAAAGAATATGGGGCATGAAAAACCCACTGCCCTTATTGTGAAAAGGAAAAGGAGTAACAAGTAATTGGGTCCTAAGAATTATACAAATTTTAAATCTCCCAAACAACAACTATCTAAAAATATAAATTCCAAATGTGGGAGAAAGAGGAATATGGAATGTTTCTTTCATATAGAAGTCTAGGAAACATGAAGAAAAATTACACTAAAAAACAAGGGGAAGCTAAAGGTTCATTCTTTATTAATTGTAACCTTTCTATATCTACTCCTTGGGTATTATATACAATTATTGGTGATCGCATCTATATCAAAATATTATAACGAAGTATATTTCATTTATTTCCATAGGATAGGTATACATTTTAGATTCAAATAATGTAATACATGAAGCTTTGTCTATCAGAGACTACCATCATCCATTTCCAAATAGAATGGTATTAGTTTTAAAGAACTATGATTTTAAAAAAAAAATTACTATGAATATAATCTCTATTTATTACATGTACATGGATGGATTTATTTTAAATATGGAAATCTAGGCCACTAGAATTAAAAATAAATAATTGTAATTATATTTTAAATTATAAAAACCATATATTTTAAATTGGTATCAAATCTTGTTCTCACGACTAATATTTCACCCAGTTTTTGCATCACCATTTTGGTCACATAAATGAGAATCGTATTACAATGATCTATCAATATGGTTATTTAGACTCCTTTGAGACAATACCACTTGATAGATTTCATCAAGTTTTCAAGGAATAATTACCAAACCACCCTTTATTGGATAGGGTTAAGGGGATACAGAGCTTTTAAGGTTGGTGTAGACTGATGTCTATAGGACCTTTTTAGTATAATTAAGAGTTTGATATTCTTACATCATATAGTTTACTAATTAATTGAGTATATTTTGTTATGTCAACTTTATGACGTATAATTTTGAGACGTTTTAGAAATTAAAAGAGTCATATAATTAAGTAGATAATCAACATAGTAATATGCGAATGTGTATTTGTTATGATTGGGGTGGTAAATATCTTAACTAAGAGTTTCTAAACTATTTATTAGTGTTTGGGATTCTATCTCAACTCACTCCACTATATACTCTATAGTACAATTGTATTAGTGAAATGGGGAATAAAACCTTTCCAAACATAGTAATGTCAATTATGAGACATAAAGAGCTTCAATTATCCTTTTTTGGATATCCATTACATATAGTGGCATACACACAAAACCAAGTACTAACTAATTCAATAAATTAAATTACCTTTTAGTTATGAAGTGGAATGAAATATGTTTTGTCACATAAATCTGTATAAGGATGTGAGGGGTTTGTTTATGGTCGTATTTGGTAACAAACTAGGTCCTCATGGTATGAAACTTATTTTTATATGATATTATAAGGAATATAAGGGATATTATCTATATATCCACTCAAAAAATAAAGACACTATCAAAATTCAGTCCATATTACTTGAGAAGGATATCATCATAAATATTGATAGTGAGAGAATGATTTAATTAGAAAACGATTATGCTCAAGACACATAATTGGTCGAACAAAAATAGATTTTTTATGTCCAAATAGAAGAAGTTTTCCATCAAACAAAGGTATTATGTAAAGTACTATAGAGGAAAAATAACTATAAAGATACGGGGTTTCTAGTCAACAAACATGGTAACTTTTTATTTATTGAAAATAATGATCCTATCTCCTATAAAAAGGAAGTATAGAGATCATAAAATAAAACATAACATGACTCCATGAATATTGAGATACATTCAATGTATCATAACAAATTTGGGTTACTTTTGAACTTCTAGTATATGTAAGTCATTTTGGGAGTAATTGGGTATTCAAGAAAATACTAGACATATAATTCAATAAAAATACTTAAAAGGAATAACTAGTGCCTAAAGGGTTTACAAAGAATCAAGTAAATTTCTAGGTTGAAACATATTCTATAATTAGTAAACCTAATGCATCAAAATTATAATTTTTATAGTATGATACCATGATTATGAAATTTGTAAGATGGGAACCAAAACAACAATCGTATATAGAACCTATAAGAAGATATCTATTTGAAACAACTAGAAGGGTATGTGATGATAGAAAATTCCATAAAATATATTCAAATTTTACAGATCCATTTATGAATTAATGGAATTATTTAGGTCATGGAACATTCTGTTTGATGAAGATATTAATGAATTTAGTTTCATGAAGAATAAATTTAATCCATGTTTTTAGAGGAATATTAGTTTTTATATGGTTTTTATCCTAATAATATATATTTATGATAAAATACTTATAGAGAATAAATTTTATTATTATAGTATTTAAAGACTATTTATACATGTGCTTTTAGTTGAAGGATATATGTGATGAAAACTACATTATATGGGTCAAGATCATTCATGATGGTTCCAAGAAGCTACTTGAATTAATTCATGGTATACACATTGATCAGAATTTAATGTGATTTAGTATAAAACAGTCAATGAGAGTATTGTTTCTAATGTCACATGGTATACATCTTTCCCAGGAAATGTGTCATAAGACACAGGAGGAGATATATATAATGAGTAAGATCCCATATGCTTCTATAATATGATCAATCATGTATGGAATATTATATACTAATCATGATATTTACTATTCCTTGATCATATAAAGTAGATATCATGTTTATCCAAGTGAATGACATCGGTCTATTGCTAAGGCTACACTTGTGTATCCAAAAATAACTAAGGATATGTTACTGGTTAATGTAGGAGATGAGGAGCTTGTTATTATGTTTTATACTAATTATAGCTTTAAAATAGATTATAATGATATTAAGTCATAATTATCATATTTATTCAATCTCACTGGAGGGGTTATGATATTGAAGAGTTTAAAGTAGTCAGTTATCACAAATACTATAGTAGAATTTGAGTTTATATTGGATTTTTATGCATCCAAAGATGCTATTTGGATACAAAACATTGTGTAATATATATATGTTTTACATAAAAATGAAGAATCTAAACAGTTACTTTGATATAATATTACTATGGGTTCTCTTTAAAAAATCCATGTCACACCAATAAACAATTCATATACTCTGGAACTATCACCTCATAAGGGATTATTCATAAATGGGTGATGTTTCAATGAGAATATTTTACATGGAATAAAACATGAAAGAACCTTTTAAAAAATACTTATTTGAGTATAATCATTACTATCATGTGATAGCTAGTTGACCTAAGGCTGTTAGCTACTGGAACTAGTGAAAGTGGGATCTTGTTAGATTCATTTCACTAAAAACAACTTAATGTAATTTATTATTACCTATATTTAGTGTTTTTAATATTAATAAATTTCATATCGTATCATGATTATTATTTTATTTCCCATAGTATCTAGAAATTTCTTGAGAATAACTATCACATTGAACGGTCCAAGAAGATCCTCTCTATGATGAGAACCTAGAAGTGCCACAACAACATTATTGAATATATATTATACAGCAGACTTTATCTTTTATGGGAAAATATTGATGCAAGTTGTCAAAGGAGTAGGTTTATAGGACATTGAGTAACATTATCATATTGTATGCCCTTGGTAATTTCCATTGCATGAGATTTTAAGAACATGACCAGATAGAATAAGTTATTCATTTATAGTTATCATTTAATGATTCTATTAACCAACTCAGGTATTGATCCTTAGAAATTAATATTATTATCAATTTATATTATTAGTCATGTTGTTTTATATATTGATGAAAACCAGTATGATATATGTTCATGGTGAATTATGATATGTTGGCTATGTCACGGGTAATATTTAATTAATGAATAATGCAAGAAAGTATTTATAGATTATATTTAATAATATAAGTTAATTTCTCAAAAACTTTTATGATAATGAAACATCATAAATAAATATATACTGATGGTTAATTGTGGAAAATTTTATTTTAGAAAAGTCTAATAATGCGACATAGACCAAATAGGTTTATGACACCAACATATAAGATGATTTATTTGGGATATCATGGTAATGGTATTATATTACACAGTAAGTTTTTGTATGAGATTGTATGCCATTATAACATCAAATAATTTCTTTATAGGTTCCTTGGTATTTTTCTAGATTTGAACCTCGTACTTTGGGGGATCCACCTAAATCTACAGAGAAATAGGCCCACATAGTCATTCAATAAGTTTATCTAAAACCTCTATTAAATATTAAATATTATTTTTTATTTTTTATTTTGAATAAATATTTTTCCCATACGTGGTTTAATAATTATTCATATTTTCTTGATCACATATATTCAGTCAATTATTATTCAAGAAAAAAGTTTTGAGTATAATATTTAACAAAATAAACTTTTTTCTTTTGAGTGAATATAATATTTATTTACTTATTTACTAGTAAATAATGTAGTGGTATTTATTTATTAAATAAATAATCATTGTTTAGGGCCTAATAAATATTGTGGAGGAATTTCAGACTGAGTTTTATTTCTGGTGAGAAATAATATATATTAAATATTCTTTGAATAAAACATAAATAATTTATTCAAGAAATATTATTTATTTAATTCTATGGTTTTTTCCTACGAAGAAATATTATTATTATTATAGACATGCGGTTCCATGGGGATTGAGAAAATAATAATAATACATGTGAAATTATTAATTCCTAACACTCATTATATTTAAATAAAATTATATTATTTCTAACCATAATGCTTTCAATTTATATAATTTATGCACAAAAAATGGGATAATACTCTTATTCCATATAGCGACCCTATCTAAGAGAGATCACAAGAAGAGAGAGAGATCATCCTCCACCACCACTCTCATTTCTAGACAGATCAAGAAGAGTCCTTCCTTGAAGTGATTCTCATTATGATCGTAGAAAAAAAATAAATGAATTGGGATATTCCATGAATGAACATAGATATTATTATAGAATTAGTTTAACGATTGTAGTACATGTGTGGATCACAGCTAGAATAAATCTATAGTTGATTCTTATAATGAAAGTAGGATGGTTATAGAGATATTTTTTTAATTTATAAAAGAATAAATAATTCCTTAAAAATTAATTATTTAACTAAAAAAATTAATTATAACTCATTATCACATGATCTTATATTTGGTTCATCAATTATAATGTTTGTCAATTAATTATTCTAGATTTTTGGACCTAATGTTCTTCATTGATGTGCATCTCTGATTAATATTTTATTGTAACAAAAATATGAGATAAGAATGACCTATTGACACTTTATCTACTCATAAAACCTATATTATTCTTGATCTTATGATTCCAAGGAATATATTCTATTAAATGTAACTCAAGAGACTCTAAAAAACACCTCTGGTTGATGGTAGTTTGAGAAATTTCTAAAGAATCTGAGAGAAATAGAATGGGATACAAGATTTATACCAATATAGAAGAACTGTAGGCTGTGGTATGCTAGGTAATATTTACACCATTATTATCCCATGAAATCATAAACCTGGAATAGAAATTCATGGCCATGTGGTTAAAGATAAATATCCTTTGAACATCTGAAATTCACTCCACAAAACCTCTGTACCTCATTCACTCAAAGCCCAATCAAATTTTTTAATCCAATTCAACCATAGAAATATCACACAATTACCAATACCTATGAATTGATACAACATTTCACATAGGAACCCAGGAACAAGACTCTTTGGTAAAATCAATGATAAACAAAGAGATTCCATGAAGGTAATCCATGGAAGAACTTCAACCCTACCCAGAATTCTTCACTTTGTGAACCTTACCTCTACACCACAGAAAAGAACCCCATAACTACGCATTTGCTACTATATAACTGTCACATCGTGATATTAATGATCACACCATGAACTACCCCATGCATATAAAATGTTGGCCCCAATAACACCCCCTAACTCTAAACTTCTCGTGGAAGATAAAATACCCAAAACATGAGAATTCATAATCTAAGAAGGTCCATAAAATTATATTATATACCTATGAAATGACTTGCATCTTCATGAACTGAAATCAAACCAAAACATAAAAACTACCAACACCACCAAACATAAAATCCACGAGAGATGCCTCTAAATTTTAATCATACTATCTACAAATCATGAAATAATACTAATAAAAATAAATCAATCAAGCATCTATAAAAATATTTTCATTCAATCAACTAACAAATAAAGAATCTCATTAAGAATGAAAATAAGAGATTAAAAATATCTCAGTTTACTAAGCATGAATATGAAAATCATGGCCCCACATAATCTTCTCTACACAAATATTCCTATATTCAATGTTCACAAAATGAATAACTCACCCACTCAAAGCCTTCTCCCAATAATCCTTAACTTCAATTGGTCACTCGATGAATGTCGTATCACTTATTACATTAAACTCTCACTTTTTGATGACATGTGAGGAATTATAATGATATCAACGAATATATGAAATATGAAACACTTTATGGTTCTAATCCAGATGAGGTGGGTGTTGAAAATAACATGAAATCTTTCCAATACACTAAAAAACCCTTTAAAGAATTGATAAATTGTCATAAGAGCTTACTTTCGGGGTTAAACATTCAACTCCCATGATGAGGGGAAAGCCTCCAGAACACACAATCCCCATCCTCAATCTCAAATAGAATATACCCTTTATTTGTATAATCATCTTGAAATTAATTAAATACCTTCATCCACTCCTAATCCATATGAATAATCTCATTCGTGCTCTATACTACATCAGGTATAAGAATCATCGACTCCCTAACTTTCATTAAATATAATATTGATTGACAAAGGCTTCTCAAATAAAACCTTGAATTCATCTATGACAATAAAAGAGTAAAATATGTCGTTACAAGAAAACTCACCCAAGGGTAAATCTTTTTCCCACAATCCACCCAAATCCAGAATGTATGCCTACATGATATCCTCTAGTGTTACGATGGTATGCTTTAACTGATTATGGAATCAAATTATAAGGAACAACTGGGATCCTGAATAATGTTGAAATAGTTACCAAATTCTTGAGATAATATGGGGGTCCTAGTAATTAATGATGTTATTAGGTACCCTGTAAAATCACATCACCTCATCCACATAATTTCTCACTAAGACCTCTATAACATAGAGCTTCCTAATCACCAGAAAATAGGTCAATTTCATCAACCACTCCATGATCACTAATATATAGCGGCACCATCCATGGAATTATGGTTGGGATATGATTAAATACATCAATAATTCCTTCTATATCTACTTGTAAATAACCAATTTCTATAATAATCCACCTAGACAATGATTCCCTAACTTCACCTACTAACAAACTAAGCACCATGATATAAACTCTTCTTCCAACCATTTCATCCTAGGAAAAAAATCTAAACCCTAAAAGCACGATACATATTAGATATAGAAGAATTCACTACACAATTTAGCTATGGATATCATTGAGGGAATCCTCGCACCATCAGTATAGCAAATAGACATCCCTAAATATCATCTGATGCTGGTAAACCTCTAACCATCACTCTATAGAATCATTATTGGTAATTGGATCCTAAATCACCTCTACCTATGAGTATCTCCATTATTAATCTTACACCCACTATGTCAAGGATGATTTCAATTACATCTATCATATGAATCATCTATCATTTTCCTCATATTCATAAATATACATAACTTTAAGTGCCTTAATCTCTCATGAAAAATATCCACATTCTTAAACAAAATATCCCCATAACATCTTACTTTGTGTATCTACAACCAAATTACCCTTCGCTAGGGAACAATAGATCATAAAAATATTGTCTTGTAAAATAATTATACACCTATATTTCCATAGATTCACATACTACTAAGTGAAAACATACCTCATGATCTTTTAATATATGAAGACCACAAAGTTCTTGTTGATGAGGTAATGCCACCACAAATTTATAGTAAAAATCATTATTACCAACTCGAGATCATGGGTGGAATATTTAACACCATGTGTATATAACTTCGAAGATCTATATGATATCACTTATCATTTTTTATTATGTTACAACCAAAACTAATATGTGGTGTGTCACGAAGAACTGAAATTATTACTCCCTCATAGGGTAATCACATAATGGAAGCACTAATGAACCTATTATTACAGTAATAAAAAGACTCCATAATCAATTAAATCCATACAAAGGAAAGTTATTTCTTAATCATTATTATTAATAGGTACTTGAATAAAGATAATTCATACATGATACTCAAATAATATCCCATGAGACTATCTATATACCTATGCAACATTATTTGGTGGTTACCAGGAAATAGTGGCATCAATTATCAATGGATACACTAACACTCCTTGATAAGACACCAGATGTATAAGCAATTTCACCTCCCATGTCCAAAACATACACTTGGGAATATTCCAATAAATATGATGGTATCAAAGGACTCCTAAAATATCCCAATGTCCATAGAATTATCCCTCTCTTACCTAGTGTATACAATGAATAATATGAAAAAAATAGTCTAGGGACCTGTATGAAATAGATTTATTGAGTCTTATAAATATGGTTAGTGGTATCTGTGTCATCAAATGACCAGACCATGAACTTGAAGCTCCCTAATTAACACCTAAATGCGGCCTTTGTAATTCCATCCTTCACTATCATCTTGTGAAATACAAATTGTTGGTCATTCATTGGAAATAAGTTAGTTCCCTTCAAGTGGTTGAATATATAATTACTCTTTAAGAGAGGTTAATTATTAATTATCATCACCTTATTGACCACCAAAATTTTACACATAGTCACAGACTACCATCCACCTTCTATGTGATCAATACTGGTTCACCTCATGGTGACACACTGGGCTTGATAAATCCCTATTACATTAGGTTATCAATAGTAAAACAAAAATCCTTTAAATAAAAAGATTCCATATTAAGAATATTAATTGAGATCGGATAGGAACTGGGTTGTAACTGGATCTCAAAAATGATATGACATTAATATGGTAAAGCAGTAACTTTCTTATGGAAAAAATTAGGGAACTCATCCACGCCTCTAGGAAACTCTACTTCATAGGCCTATATTGAACCGAATGACATGGCTATTTACTAAAATGATAATGGATCAAAATATATATGACTTGTATTCTTATTCTTATTGTAGTGACTCAAACATTTATAAATGTAATTCCCTTAGGAATAAATACATTATTATGTTATGCAGTTATAGAAAATAAATTAACTACATTTTATTTTAGAAAATTTTAAACTATATCCCTAATTTTACAACCAGGTTCAGAAGTCCAATATAAATCATAACCTATTCTTATATAGTTATTATATAGTGACTGATAAGATAATTATATATTAATAATTATAATAAATCAAATTTACATAGAAGGAAGAAGTGATGGACTCAACCTATAAAATTTTACCCAATGAAACCCTATTATCTATGTCTTTGGGGGAGATGAAATCACTAGTATTTTCTCTTATCCCATCTGAAGTTGAGATTCAAAAACTAAAAAATATGTGAAACTATATATGATAGATTTTTAATATTAGAGGGATCACCTCCCAAACAGTTTTCATCAAGCCATACCAAGAAAGTACTATCATTTAATCCCTTACCCTTAGGGAATAAATTTGTGTAATAAGGTGATATGTATCTATACCATTGAAGTATTAATTTTTATATATTATTTTCTACTAAATTAATGATTATATTGACCAATTTTCATTATCACTTTATATATATAGACATATATGATCCTATAATGAGTTCATAAAAATAGATCATGATATGAGAAAACAAAATTTGTATTTTTTGGAAATAAATAATTTTAATTAAGACACCACATTTTTATAAATTCAATAATTTTTAAATAAATTTTATTTTCATAAAATAGTATTATTAAATAATACTAATTTAAATATAAATAATAACATAATTTAATAAAGTCTAATGTAATTTTTACAACGTCCAAAAAGTTATTATTTTTTTAAAAAACAAATATTTTTAAATTAAAATGTTTTTTATTTAAATATTATAAATCTCATATTTATAAAAAATATATTTCCAAAAAATGGATATTATTTTTGAATGTATTATGTAAAAATTAGGTGGATGTGAATTTTTCATAATTTTATGACACACTCTATTTTTTGGGTAACGATTAAATATGGTATAAATATACGGTATGTATTATAGCAACATAATTTACCAAAAGTGATTTAATAAATACAATAAATTGAATACAAGACAAAAAAATAGATTTCCCCTTTTTAAATTATTTTTTAACTTATTTTCTTAAATTTAAAAACCTAGAATCAATCCCCCAGAACCAATATTATATTTTAAGGTCTTAAAATTATTTATGAAAATGACTCACTCTAAAAAAATAAAATGACTCACTCTAAAAAAATGCATCATATTTTCAGTCCATAAAATGAAAAAAAATATTTAAAACCACTACTATTTTTCAAAATTAATGGGAAATTAAAATATAAGTTTTGTGGGTTTGATTATTTTATGACTTATTTCTAAAAACTATGTATTTATATTAATAAATAATGTCCCTATATTTTTTCTTAAATATGAACACAAACTCCCACCCCTCTTCACTCAAATCCCAATAATCATGAATTAAATCTTCTTATACCTATATAAATACCTCCCAATGTGTTCTAAAGATCTTGAGAACCTCTAGACAATATTTCAAAAGCAACCCTAATGGTATGTGATCATCTCCTCTACCTTCTTATTCAGGTACTTTCTTGGTACTAAGCCTTTTGATATAAAATTATTTATATTATATTTTGTTTTTACAAATCCTATTATTTTCCATGTGAAACTCATGCAATGATATACTACATTTCACTATCCTTAGTGACATCCATGTACCTTTATGTTCAACAGTTATGCGGCTAAAATTATCCCATAATTTACCTTCCCAAAATTTTATATTGTTAATAACTATTAACATTTACATCCAATTGTATTCAATGTGTTATACCAATCAATCATTTATTGGGTAATTCCATTTATATAACCCACACTCATTAATAGTTGTGTCATATGTGTTTATAGATATTCTTATATTGTATGATATATGTGTCACACAAATGCGTATACATAATATGAATGTGATGGGTGAGGAAAAAATTATTTATCCCTCTAATTAATTTGATAATTCTTTTATCTAATGACATACTATGTATAGTGCATGGGCTGTTATCATAAGAACACTATGCTATGACGTCACATCAGTCATATTTGTCTTATGCTTATGATTGGATGTTTTATATTTTTTTCACATTCCTATGAATACTTTATTTTATATTATTATATAATTTGTTGATGTTTATTATTATGATTTACACATTATTATATCACCATGTTATGTCCCCTGCTTTACATGTACTTTTTTTCTTTATGATATGATTTTAGTATTTTTTTTATTGGGCGTTATAGCTCACACCTATCTTATATACATCTATTGGTTATTCTATCCATCATTATAAGATCAACATAATATATAGTGATATTATAGAGTTTTTAAATAATTTTATTGTATCCTTATTTCATGTTATTTTTCTATGTATATAATTTCCAAATTCCACTGGGACTCTAGATCTCATAGTTTTTTGTTATGTGTATCCTAATGTAATATATCATGGAATAAAGCATATAACAAATATGGGTTGTCTTAGTTAGTGTCAGGGGAAGGATTAGTTATTATTGGGGATTATGATTATAAAACCTTATGGATGAGACAAACATTGGAAAATCCCTAAAATTTGGTAAAATATAGAGTTATTGCTTTTCAATGAAAATAAACCCTTTTTTAATTATTGTCAAGTGGAAGCAGATGTTGAAAAGATATACCAATGGGTAATAAGTACAAAAGTGATTTTTTGGTATTAACACTACATGTACCTTACTCATGAAAAAGATTCTCTAATACTAAAAACCTAGCCAAACACACCTAGGGGATATTCCCTGGTTAATCATATGCTTTTTTAAAACCATTATGAATGCTGAAAAAATATTACTAATTTCTGTGAATAAATAAGTCATGGATAACATATATTGAAACCTATAAATTCATATTTTACATAATACATTTAATTTATGGATTATCTTATTAATTTTTATATTTTTCCCTTTTATATGTTTAATAGTTTGAAAATTATCATTCCCAATTTTTCATGATTTTATTCAATGTCTAGAAATAGGGGAACTGAGTCCAAAACCATTGTGATGGGTAAATCATGTACTACCCACAAAATATTCCAAACCTAATAGGGATGGGAGTTGAAAACTTGAATAAAATACATACTCAATTAACTCATGTTTTGGGTAGAAACATGAATCAAGATGAACACCCACATCCCCATATGAAAAATAAAATTTAAATTGAGACCTTTATATGATAAATGAATCTAACCTTTAGTGGATATTCCGATCCATTAATCATAGAACAAAGTATAAAATCCATTAAAAATATATTTTATATCCTTCACTACCCTATGAAATAGAAGGAAATTCTCTATGTTTATTGTATAGTGGTAAAATATGATGAATGGTAAATTTTGATTGATAGTAAAAATCCCAAATAATAAATCATTTTTATGGAGTGCAAATTATTCTAGAAAATTAATTTTGATAAATATCTTCCATGAAATCCTTATCTTCAAATGTATAGGTAATTCCATGGACTTAAGAGAAATAAAGATGAATCCATCATGGTATATGAGGAATTATCAAGGGAATTTCATAAAAAAATCATTGATTTGTCATTGACCTTGAAAGTACATTTGACTTCTTATTTAGTTGTTTAATGATGACTCATTGAAAATATTTTGTAATTGAAGAATTTTATAGCTAAATAAAATATTTTTAGGTCCCCTTAATGTCAAAATGAGGATTATAAAATTACATGAGTCTTATTGGACTAGAGATCATAAGTGGAAAATAGAATTTTAACCAATAGGAGTGATGTAGAAATCTCATTTTGGTAAGAAATTACAACATCCCACTTGACAATAGTGTATGAAGATGCATTAGAGAAATTGATTAAATGGGATAAGGAAATTGTTTAGGTGTGGAAAAGAGGAGAACCTGTAAAAAAATTAATGGGAGAAACTCGTTGATGTGATGTAAGAAATGAATATTTTGTCCTACCCTAAACCAATTGTCCAATATTTCAACTACAAGGAAAAAGGATACTTTGTTAACCAATAAAATAAGATAGGATTTGTTGAATATAAGTGATGAAAAGACTCAAAGTCCTATAGAAAAATGGTAAGTATAATACATCAAAAATGGTAAGGTGGGTCATAAAAATTATGTGGTGACATGTATGCTACTTATTCATTCAAGAATAGTGAAAACACTATTTGATTCTAGTTCTATGAATTTGTTCATATCATGAATTTTTATTTTAAGTATTCTATAACCAATTCAAAACAAGGGATTTGAGTTATTGTTGAAAATGATAAATTGAAAAATTGTTTCATCCCATTCATATAACATATCCCATGTCAATATTTCTGGGATGAATTTCCCATAAAACCTTATGTAACTCACATAAGAATAATTTAATGAAATTGAGGGTATGGATTGGATTTAATTCTATAAATTCAATATGAATTTATTTGAGAATGAAATAACCCTCCATATAATAAATTTACCTCTTATTTTATAAAAGTGAAAGGAGGAATATAGATCTCTTTTGGAATCATTATCTCAATAATTGATATTATTTATTTATGAGCAAGTGTATCAGAATCAACTGATTGAGACTAACAAATCGATCATCCTTGATGACATTCCCATTTTAATGGACTATGTAAATATGTATCCTAAGGAATTGGATGATCTTCCTCACAACATATAGGATGAGTTCTCAATCAAAAATTTATCTATATCCTTTCCAATATCGATGTCTATATACAATGTTCACTAATAAAAATGAATATTTAATGAAGAAACTATATGAGACTTAGTTAAAGGATTTATATGACCTTGTGCTTCAGCTTGGGGTTTGATGGTCCTTTTAATTAAGAATATGGATGGTTCAATATACATTTGTATTAATTATTTTTTAATAAAAAAATATTTTGATAAAGAAAAAGTATCCATTACCAAAAATTAATGACTTGTTAGTCCAACTATGTGGATCTTAATAAATATATATGGTAGATATTTAGTGAGGGTATTTTCATGTAATGATTAAAAAAGGATATGTCTAAGACATATTTTTTTATAATGTATGGACACTATGCTTTCAAAATGATTCAATTTGAACTCACTAATTCCCTATATATCATCATGGACTCAATAAATATAGTCTTTAGGGATTAATTCAATAAAAAATTAGTATTTATAAATTAAATAATTATCCGATCCAAAACCATGGAGGAATATAAGTAAAACATTAATGTTATACTTAAGACATTTTGAATGGAAATTTTATAAGGGAAGTATATTAAATGTCTCTTTGCAATAGTTAATGTAACATTAATAGAGAATGTTTTCTCTAAAAAACAGATATATATAAATCCTTTAAAGATAGAGGAAACTGAAGGAGGGACTAGAACAAAAAATGCAATGAATATTAATAGTTTCTTGTAATATCTAGGTATTATAATAGATTTGAGAGAAACTTATCATGATTTTCAAACACATTTACCAAGCTAACTGAGAAAAGGGTAAAATATTTATAGACTAAAAAATATGAGGAGATCATTAAATAGTTAAAGAAAAAATATCTACTTCACTTGTTCTCACATTAGCCATAAGTGTGGATGGTTTTAAGATTTATAGAAATAAATCTAAAAAATTTGTTTGTATGCTTATGAAAAATGAAAATTTGATTTCCTATTCCTGCCATAGATTAAATGTCCATGAGAAGAACTAATCGACACATGATCTAGAATTTGTTATTGTGATCTTCATACTGAATATTTGGAGATATTATCTCGATGGTGAAAATTTTGAAATATAGAGGGATTATAAAAGCCTCGAGTATGTATTCACATAAAATGTTCTTAATATGTGTTGAAAAAAGTGGTGATATGTGATCAAGGATTGTGACTATTCATTCTATTACTATCATTGGTAGGAAGATAATGTCGTTGATTCCTGAGTAGAATGGATCCCATAACCCAATACCTGGTGAGGATCAAAAGGTATCCAATATTATTTTACATGAAAAGGATATAAATGGGAATAATAAATGGAACGTAATTATACCTTTACAAAATTCCTTCTCAAATTTCCATTATTGATAGGATCATGGAATCTAAAAAGTTTTATTTGGATCTACAAAGAAAGGTAGAAAATATTCCAGAGCTTAACGTTTATAAATATGGAGTTAAATGTATTTAAACATGGATATATAACTCATAAACACCATAAATGTAGTGGGATATCATTTTTTATTCACATTGATCATTCTTATTTATTAATCCTAGAAGTACAATGACATGTAGAGATCTAAAGAAAAACTTTTTGCTGGATAACAGTATGGAAATTTGAAACCAAAACCTTGTATTTCATTATAGGACTCCCTAATATATCTAATGGAAATAAAAACATTTAATGGTAGTTCATCACCTTATAATGAAATTTAATTTCATTTATATCAAGGAATATTTATATATTGAATAACTCACTATGATATACATAAGAGAAATGGTTAGATTATATGGAATAAAAATCGCCATTATATCTGACTGAGATCCAATATTTACATCAATATTATAGAGAATCCTCCAATATACATTAGATGTTAAGATAAGTTTTATTACTACTAATCACCCTCAGACAGATGGTAAATATAATAGAACTATTCAACGCTTATAAAACATATTATGATCATATTCAATGGACATACAAGGATGTTGGGATCAGTACCTTCTATAGTATAGTTCTCATAAAACAATTGTTTTCATTCTAGCATTCAAATGGTCTCTTATGATGATTTTTCTGGGAGGAGGTGTTGGAATCCAATATGTTGGGTTGTTGTTATAAAGAGGTAGTTGATGTGACTAACTTTTATCCAAGAGATGATATAGAATTTTAAAATTATTAATCATCACATGGAATCTACAAAAATTTGATAGAGATGATACAAATAAAATCATCGATAAGACTTAGTATTTTGGGTCAGATATAAGGTTTATTATGCATATTACCATGGAGAAAATTAAAGACAATAATAAATAAGAGAATGTATATTAATAAATACATAATCCCTTTTGAGATTATTTATTGCATCATAGTTTAGGAATATCAATAGTAACTACCACATAACATATCTCAAGTAAATGATTCATTTCATGTATCCCTCTTAAAGAAGTACATAACAAACCCCTCACATGTTATGTATCTATAGGTGGTAACCTTGGATAATGTTCATTCACATATGTATCACATATAAAATATCGTAGATCATAGATAAAAAGTTATACAAAATAAGAAAAATCAGCTGCTCAATGTATTATGGTCGAACCATAATTTAGAGGAGGAAACATGGGAACCTGAAGAGGTAATGGAACACTATTTACCTAATCCATTTTAGTGAATGAAATGAAATTTTGAGGGTGAGAATTTTTAAATTGGGAATAATGAAACAACCACAAATTTTATAGATAAAATTCCCTTATATATAAATTCATTATTAAGTAACATAATTTTATAAAACACATTTACTATAAATTATCTTTGATCGTTTTAAAATAAATCCATATTTTTACTATCGGTCATAAATGACTGTTAATCATCATAACCATTTCTAATATATCCATTCAATAATTACCATTATTATTGGTATATATTACATGTTATAATAAATCTAATCAACAAAAATAAAATAATATATGACATAGATCATTGGGATTGTATCCTATGAATCCCATTTTTAAGAGCTTTGTAGGGAGATGTAATCACTAGTGTTTTCCCTTGACCACACTAAATTTGATATTCAAAAACTAAAATATCATAAAAACCATTTATGGGAAAATTTTATGCTTATATAGTTCATCAACCAATCCATTTTCATTGAACCAACCTGTGAAAGTATTAACATAGAACACCTTACCCTTAAGACATTCGTTGGTGTAATAAGGGGTTATGTTTCTAGACCATAGTAGTATAATTTTATTTATTTTTTTTTACTAAAATAATGATTATATTGACCAATTTTTATTATTAAATTTCCTATATACATATATATATAATTACATAATATATTGATAAAAACTATTTTGATATGAAGAAATAAAAACTGTATCTTTGCGAAATATATAGTTTTAATAAAAATATTATTTTTTATAAATTCAAAATTTTTGAAATATTTTTTTTCTCATGAAATATTATTATTATATAATATTTTTAGATATAAAAATTATAATATAATTTAATGAATTCTAATATAATTTTTATAATGGTTGTAATTTTGTTATTATCACAAAAAAAGTATTTTTTAATTAATAATGCTTTTTATTTAATAGTTGAAATCATAATATTTAGAAATTTATTTTGGAGAAATAAATATTATATTCTAAATAGGAACATTGAAATTATCCAATGGTTAAATTTTCATATTTTTCTAAGAAAGCATAATTTTTGGGTAAAAATTAAATACAGTTTAAATATATGTTATTCATTATTAAATCACAAAGGACCAACAATGATGTAATAAATACAATAAATTTAACACATGACCAAAAATATATTTTCAGTTTAAAGTTATATTTTTTTTATTTTTTTGGTTAATTTTATAAACATAAAATTAATAATTCCAAAATTATATAATATTTTAAGTTTTTAAAAAATAATTATTTTCTAACTCTACTTAATTTCACATCAGGAATGATATTATTTTAATTATTTTGGTTCATAACATGATAAAAAAATTGAAATCTATTCATATTTGGTAGAAACTATAGGAAAAATCCATGATAAGGTTTTTAATTTAGAATATTTTATAACATTGATCCCAAAACATTTATCTGTAAATTAATATAAAAAATCTCATCTCTTTTTCTATAAATAAACACCAAAACTCCCACTCTTATTCACACAAAACACATTAATAATTAATTTTCTATCCATATATTTCCTTAAATTTCTCCCATGTTTTTCTCATTATCTTAAAAAGATTCTAACAAGATTTTAGAATCACCCCCTTAGGGAAGCTATTTTATCCTCTTCCATTTATTCAAGAAATTTCTTTGTAATAATCCTTTTGATTTAAAATTTTTCTTTTTTAATGTGTTTTTACACATTCCTTTACATTCCTTATGATTCCCATATAATGGGATACCAAATTTCACTCTCATTAATCCATTCCATGAATCATTATGAAAACTTATTATGCTGCCAAAATTATCTCGTGATTTCCCTTAACACATTATTATGTTTTGAACACCCATCCATATTCCCACTCAAGTGTATTAAACTATTTTTACCTATCCATTGTTGATTATGAAATTATATATATGTAACCTATAATCCATACTCCTGGGGTTAAATGTGATGAAAATGTTTTGATGTTGTATGAACTATGTGGTACACAAATGAGTATACATAATATTAATGTGACAGGTGAGCCTGAAATTATACATCCAACTAATGAAATGGATAATGTTTTTATCTCATGAGATACCATGTATGGTGCATGATCAGTTATCCTAAGTACATTATCTTATTATGTCTTGATATTTATACTTGAACTAGGTGTATGATTTCATGTTTTACGTTGTTTCCACAATCCAATGATGCCTTGATGTTGTCAAATTATATCATTCTTTGATGTCGATAATTATGATTTTAACCCTCTATGTCAACAATTTATGCCCCTTGCGTGAAATTTACTTATTTTAGTCAATATATGATTTTATTATTCCATTAGAAATGTTTATAGAACACCCAGTTATTATGTACATCCCCATGTTATCCCTTGCAGTATTATAAGATCAATTGAATATAGGATAAACTAATGGTGTGTTTTAATTATATTATTATATCCATGTTTCAATTTATTTTTCAATGTATCTGATTTCATAAAGACACTGATTCTATCAATATTATAGGTTTATATTATGTGTATTTTAATGTAATAAATCATGAAATAATGTGTATAAAAAATATGGGTTGTCATATTTCTTTCTAATGAACAGCACAACTGGACCCTCCATATTGTAGAATACAACTCTCCCTAATAAGTAAACAATAATCATGTCCAGAAAATAGAACCATCCAATGCTATGAATGTAATTATATATATGTATCTAAATAAAAAATAAATCCCCAAATGGCATATTTTTCCCCATCATCAGCTCTTAACCTCAACATATATCAAGTGGACTCATCTAACCTCTAACTAATGTGATCAAAGCTAGAGGCATTAAAATCCCCTCCACCTTGAGTATTAAAGAAAAAATACAGAATTTGAAATAAAGGATTATTATTATATAGAATCAAATATTACATAATCCAAAGTATAATATAAGTAAATTGTACATTAGATGTTCCTTATCCCATCTAGAGCTAGACCATCCATAGCATGAAGTTGGCACTGTTCTACTCCCCTTACACATCCTAAGCACAGATCAAACTAAATGTGATCTCATGCTCCCCATCCCATGATCCATCTCTAGATCAAAGATGTTCCCATGATACTTTAATAATCCCTAATGTTGAAACTTTCCCAACTTCTTCTTATAATCATGTTACTAAATAGTTGATTCAACCCTCCTGGGGTTAACAAAATCATCTTTATTAACTTCCCTAAACTGAAGAGCGTGTAGATGATGACTATAAAGAATACAAAAAAATATGTTTCCAAAATCTTACCCCTAGTTTATTAATTTTTTTTATCAATTTAATTTAATTGTGGATAATTTTATTTCCCCAAAATCACCCTATTTTTAAATATAAGATAAATCAGGTATAAACCTTATAACTATCCTATATCTCTACCCTTAATGTGACAAAAAATTTCTAAGTCATTTGTTAAAATGAAATTCTTTAAATTACATTAATGGAAACCTAAAATATTGAATCTTAACCAATCTTACAGTCTTATGGTTCACACTAAACTCAAATGATACCTTTTCTTTACCATCCTATGAAATCATCACCGGTTCCTATCTCTAAAATCTATCCTGAGTCTCAACCAAGAGCATTTATACCAATCTCATGAACCCCCCCCCCCCCCCCACACACTAGGGAACCCTCCTGAGCATATAGTGAAGAAAAGGGTGACCATTGTATCCCTCATCCAAATGTCCCTAGGATAGAGACTATCATCGAGGGTATAATACATTTATATAAGAGGAATTACACTTATATTTACCAAGAAAACATAAAAACCACAAATCAAGAAAACAATATTAAAAACCCAAAATAAAAAAGTATCCAACAAAAAATAATTATATCAGAAAATACAATAACACTCCTTGGTAGAATCTCTAAAAAACACAATCTCTGAATTACTACTGCCCATCTCCATCACCAAACCATCCTAGAAATCCTAGAAAAAAATTTATATATAGGTGTGAAAATAAAAAGTATAAGAAATTAGATCATACTAAAGAATGCTTGTTACAATTTGGAAGAAGCATACAAATTCATTAGTGGATAAAAAATAGAACCAACAAGTACATATTCATTAAATTATCCTCCAACCATATTGAAGGTCACTAATAAGTAATTCATCAAAGCTAAAACCATAATATCATGGAATATCTAAATTGGAAATCTGAAACTACTTCAACACTAATTTTCTAATCTCACATATCAATTTCAAACTTCATGTGCTCAGTTCCTAAAATATTTGATGTAGGTTGGGTCACAATCCTACCTTCCCTGACCACCAATATGGACCGATATCTTGTGTTAGAATAAGTCCATATAAACCATGACCATAATAATATCACAAGACATAACCACTTCATCCTCATCATCCCATATATACTACCATGCATCGCATCCCATCTGAACATCACACATCTAGTGTGGTATTTAATTATGAATATGAAGGATGTAGACCACATGTCATCCTACAACCATGAATGACCTCACCATATATCAACACAATCACATCCTCATAGAATGGTATCATGAACATTAATAACATTAAACGTGTGATATCCTACTACCATAAATGACATAAACTTTTCACTAATACCACAATGTAATAAACTTTAAGGGACAGTGGGGAAGATGGGGTAGCCATCCATCCACCCACACAAACATGGATTTTGAGAGAAAAACCTAGAACCGACAATAATTGGGAATTTCTATTTTTAGATTACTAAGATGGGGAGAATAAGTAAATCAATAGAAAATACATATTATTATATAATACCATAGAAAAGACCAACCTAGCACATTCCTGACAAAATAGAACCATCACCACACACAATAAACATTTTACTACCATCACCAAACACCATTATTGATGTGTATTACAATAAAAACCATCACAAATTTGGAAAATAGAAGCCAAAAATACATTCAAAATCCCAATAAATTGTACCCTTATTTCATTTATAGATTCATTAGTGCCAGAAATGTAATATTCATCAAGACATTAAAAGGAATATTTAATTACAAACCACTCTAAGAAAATTATTTGTTTTTAATCTAGGATCATAGTCTCCAATTAAATTGTGTTATATCCAAGAATCTAAAACAACCCCATGAATGTAACCACCATCACACCATGAAAAAATTTATATTCCTCATTACTAACCAAGTTAATAAAACTATATCCTCACTGAAAAAACCATAATAATAGTTCATCCAACATCATCCATTAACCAAAAAACAGCATACAACACATCCCTTTCCCACCAATATAGCCTTTTTACCCAATAAATTTCAATCGATGTATCCCTGCTACCCAAAATATTTCAACCATAAGTTCTCCACTACTCAACACATTTGAACTATATCATCTATTCTTCCCAAAAAATATCAAAATAAATATCTACAATCATCCTCATAAATACCCCATTACATAACCCATGAAACCACACATTTATAACCAAAAAACCATACATGAACAACATTGAAATAATAATTAATTCTAGAAACAATAACCACTATATTGCATTTTTATATAAAATCAAAATATTCCATTGTAAAATTTTGTGGAACTACTTAAATTATTATATTAATCTTTTTAATCATTTATGAAAGGTGAATTACAAAAAATAATAGGACACAACACACAATTATCAAAAATAAAAAGTATATTTAGCTTTAGAAATGAGAAATATTTAAGCAAACAAATAACAAAATGGGCGTAAGTAAAACTTTTTTGAATCTCCCCTTCCCCATCACCTTTATTTATCCTTGTTCAATATCTTCATTAGGTAAATATATACTAATTTACTAAATAAAATAAGAGCATGTAAATCCCAAAATTTACATAGAAGAAAGAAGTGTTCCCAAATACCCTACCATAATTGAATCTTTTAAACCCACCATGTAATAAAAATTATATAAGAGATGATAAAAAAGAACAAAAATAACTTAATAAAATCATTGATAAACCCATGATGTAGAAATTTCTAATAAAAAAATTCCTCAACATCCCGCAAATGGAACTACACAACTGTTAAGAACCCCAAAGGGAGGAATGGGAAGCAAATAATAAGAAAAGGGGAAAGACTCACCTTAGAAGGAAATATTCTCTATCATATGAATCTGAGGATCAAAAACATATAAATGGGGATTAAGAGACTCTAAAAAAACCTCTAGTGATTATTAATTCAAGATTATCAAAAGGAATATAAGAAAATAAAAGGGGATAACACCTGCGGGGAACGAGTGAGTTGGTTAAATGCGGTGGCATTCTGACCCCGAGGTTCTGGGTTCGAGTCCTCCCAAGGAAATGCGCACTATATTATAAAAAACCTCTCATGGGCCACATTACCACATTGGGAACTAGCCTATTCCCAAGGGTTGGCCACCTTGGGCCTCGTTGGGGACGTGCGGCACGCAGGAGGGGAGGCCACCCCTATACCTCGTTACGTAACAACACGTTTGAATTTTGTATAGACCCTAGGTGATGGAGAGATCTCGAGAGAAACCCTTAGCTATCACGAATGAAACCTTTGGTGTGAACCCTAATCGGGAGCTCATCGATAATTATTAAGCTTGCTTCCTGATATCTCCGCAAAAATGTTACTTTTATTAACAGAGTCCAGAAATATTCCCTAAGAAGAAAGGCACTAAAGCAATGAAGGAGAAAGAAATTGAAGGAGCCTTTATACCTCAAACATCAATCAAGATGTCTTGAGGTATTTCTTTACTTGAATCTATTAAAGGTCTCCACCCCTATTCTCATGTAGATATGAAAAATCGATTGCCGATTAAATTCATGGAGGATGGGGGTTTCTCAGTCGAAGCTGATCCAGATGCGATCCTCCAATGACAACGTCTTTGTTAGTTTTCTATCATGGGTCATATATCACATGCCAATGGTGATAAAACCTAGTCTTTCTCTATACTGAAACAATAAATTTTTTGAGATATTATGAACTGGAAATCCATCCCCTTAGGAAGAGGGTATTTTCAAATGCTTCGTGACTCGCAAGAAGATCTACATTGGGTTTGGAGGCTAGAAACTTTTCAACGTAAACCAGGATTCCTTTGTTTATCTAAATGGGATTTTCCATTCAACCAAAATACACAGAGAATTAAATCCACTAAAGTTTGGCTACGATTCCACAACCTACACTGATTCTTCTGGCACCCGAAAATTTTAAATGACCTATCTTCTTGCAATGGCACCCCACATAAGATTGATCAAACAACTATGAATGCAGAACTAGGTATTTTCCCGGATTCATATTGAGTTTAACTAAGAAACTAAGACCCCTAAATCCATTTCTTTCAGTTAAAATGACTACAAAACTAAGGTTAAGATTGTTTATGAGAAGCATCCTCCCTTATGTAACTATTTAATGTTGGTAGGGAATTCAATTCATAACTGTAGAGTTTTCCATAGGAACTCAAATAAATAGAATTACTCTGAATGGAGAGAAGTTAAGAAGTATAGGGAAGACAAAGCCCTTCCCCTCCCAGAAAAAGTAGGGACTTCTAAACAACCATCTGAAAAATGTGTAGTTACATCTCTTTCAAAATCTTGTGTCTCATGGGCTGAACAGGTGGAGGATATTGACAATGAAATTGATGAACACATTTCTAAACAAAACATAGAGAATGAGGGTCTGATTATTCTCAAACAACATCAAGCTATCTTGGATACCCCTTCCAATATAGAGTCCTCACTTGTTTTAGGTAATAGAAACATTCATGAACCTACATCTCTGAGCCATACCTCACAACCCATATTGGATTATAATGTCGATCTATTGATCCAAAATGCTATTGGATTTGTTTCTCCTATCTCCACATCCCCTAACACAGCTTTTACAAAAAAACCTAGAAACCATGCATGGGGTTGTGCCTTCTGGAAATCCACTTTTGAATTTGAGAAAGGAGGATGTGAAATCATACTTAACAACATCTGGAATTATTCTAGTCTCCTCTATTCCTACTCCCCCTATGTATAACTATGATGCACTCATCTGTTCTGAATACTCCCTAAAGGAGAATGAGCAGTCATTCACTATGACCTGCCTCCCCCCATCCATCACTCATTCTGACGCATCACCGAAAAAAGTGGTTCAAATATCTCTCCAGAATGCTACACACTCTGCCCCCTGTGACTCTGTTATAGGTTTAGAACCTATAATGTTTTCCACCCATAGTCTGGAGACTGACAGTAGAACGATTCCTCAATATCAAAAGAAAAAGGTGGGGGATCCTGACCAGGATATTTAGCCTCCATTAATCAATCTATAGAAAACTTTCATTCCTTTCAAGGAGATCTTTCCCAGAAAAAATAGAGGGAAAAGTTACGGAAATAAAATGAAAGGGGCTGCAACCCCTAAAATTAAGTCTTAATGCATATTTTATTTTGGAGATTTCAGGGTTTTGCAAACCCTGACACCCTTAATGTTTTAAATAGACTTATTACTATAAATCGCCCTAAATCCTTTCTATTTTTGTACCAAAAGTTATCCTTTATCTCATATTTATGCACCTATGTAATCTTGGTTTCTCTTTTTTAGGCCCCTGTAACAAGGATAATTTTGTTGAAACCCTCTGGATTTTCTATCACTCATCTCATCAAAATGGTAAAATCTTGAGTGTTACTGATGAATCTGTAACATGTGACTATTTATTTGATCACACTAACATTTTTAATACTTTGGTCTATGATAAAAAATTAACAAGATAGTAGACCCCTTTGAAATGAACTCTCCCGTCTTTACACCAAAATATAGGACCCCGAGATTTTGGTTAGGGACATTAATGCCATTCATTCCCTCATAGAAAAACTTGGTAACTCTTACTCCAACAACTCTTTAAAGGAGTTTAAAGCCTCAATAGAATCCAAAAATATGATTGAAGTGAATCTCACTGGTTCCAAATTTACTTAGTTTAGATATCCTTACAATAGGGTTGTAGCTAGGAAACATGATGGAGCTTTTAACAATGATGCAGCTCTAGATAAATGGGATTACATTTTGAGTATCTCTCATCCTAAACATGCTTCAGACCACCATCCTATTTTGGTCAATATACCTTAATCCCATCAATGACCCTGTCTTCCTTTTAAGTTTAATTTTTCCTGGTCCTCTAACCCTGATTGTTTTTCTATAATTAAAAAATCATGGGAAAACATGGGGAATCACAATTATCCCTTTTCGTGCACCACTAAATTAAATAATATTAAACTTATTATCAAAAATATTTGTAAAACCAAATCTCATTCAATTGACAAAGAAATTAAACACTTAGAAAAAGATCTTTCTCTACTCCAAAATAACAACTCTACCACTAGATTCACTCATGATATCAAAAATAATATTAATATCTCTAATAAACTAATCTCTTTTCTCAACATTAAATATAGTATCAAAAAATAATATTTTTAATGTCAAATGGCTCAATGATGGAGAAATAATCACCAAATTCAACAACTCCCTTCAAAGATATAGATAATCTAATAGGATCCTCTCCTGTTTAAGGGAGGATGGAAAACTCATTGACTCAGATGAAGGGATTTATAATCATGTTATTTCTTATTTCTGTAACACTTTCAATGGTTCTGATATCAACATTGATTTTTCACCTAATGTAATTTCGAACATAGTTACAATTGAGGATAACTGTTTACTTAACTATCTTCCTCTTTATTTTGAAATTAAGGACACTGTGTTTGGTCTTATCCTGAATAGTGCCCCTGGGCTTGATACATTTAATAATGGTTTTCATCAAAAACAATGGGATGGAATTTAAAAGGATTTATGTAGTTTGGTTAGAACTTTTTTTGACATAGGCATTCTACCTCATGGATTAAACTCTCAGTCCATTACTCTTATTCCCAAAGTTCACAATGCTAATTAAATCCATTTATTCACACCCATTTCCCTTTTTAAATTCAGTCTTTAAAATCATTACTACAATTATTTCTAATAGAATCTCTACCATTAGTAATAGAATTGTCACCTGAAATCAGTTTTTTTTATCAAAGGCATATCCACACAGGATTGTATTTGTCTTTCCTTTGAATCCACCAACATGTTTAATAGAAACTCTAGAGGAGGTAATGTTGTTATAAAACATGATATCACTAAAGATTTTGATACCATTGACTGGAAATTTATCTTTGAAGTGCTTTCTAGCATTGATTTTAATGAAATTTTGCTCAATATAATGAAAACTATATTCAACTCAACTTGTATTTCTATTCTGGTTAATGGTTCTCCTAGAGGTTACTTTAATTGTAATAAGGGTTTCAGACAGGGTGTCCCTCTTTTTTCCATCATATTTTCCATTGTGGAAGATTATGTGAGTAGATTGTTTACTCTTGCCATTGACCAATGCAAGATCAAACCGATTCATGCCTCTAGGAATTTAAATTCCCCATATCATCTTCTTTATGCTAAAGATATTATATTATTCCTTCAGTGAGATAAGAAAACATTAATAACATTAAATCTATTTTTACACATTATGAAGATGTTTCTGGCCAATGTGTCAATTGGAATAAATCGTTTATTAACTTTGTCATAAGCTTCCCTCTTAATCGAAAAAGTCATATCATTGATACTTTAGGGGTCAAAGAGGGTTCCCTCCAATTTTCCTATCTTGGTGTCCCCATATTATGGGTGAGACCTAAATCTTTATATTTCCATCACAATGTTGATCAAATTCATAGAAAACTTTCTGCTTGGAAGGGCAAAACTCTTTCAATGGATGGAAGAGTCTATCATGTCAAAGCCACCATTGTAACTAAGATGGTTTATTCTATGATGGTTTACAAATGGCATGTGGGTATCATAAAAAATTTGAATATTTCAATAAGGGACTTGATTTGGAGAGGAAGTACTCTTGACAAGAAACTGGTCACTTTACCCTGGTCTACCTATTGTAAACCTAGTGAGAAAGGAGTCATTCGCATTAAGAATATTAAAACATTTAATGAACCTCTCCAAGCCAGACTCATGTGGTATCTTATAAATAATAAATCTCACTCAAAGGGTTTTCTTAGGAATCTATTTATTAATAATATCAAGGATGGATAGATTCATTATATGACTTCTTCTTTGTGGCCTTCTATAAAATCTTTTTTTCCTTCATTTTAGAAAATTCCAGATGGATTGTATGTAAGGGATCTACTTTAATATTTTGGTTGGACAACTAGACTAGCACCCCCTTATTTCTAATATGCCCAATACTTTCACTCCTATCCCTACTAATTGCACCATTAGGGACATGATAAATGTACAAAGTCTTGACGTACCTAATAATATCAAAGAGGTGGTGGATAATAGTTTCATCACAACAAATTATGATCTTTTAGTTTGGTAACCTTCTCAAAATGGCATGCTTGATTCTAAGAGATACTAAAAATTTTATCTTCCAATTCTGATGAAAATATATGTCGGATAAACAACTTCAACATAGTTTAGATTAAACCATCTCATTTCACTTTTATTTGGACAATAGTGCACGAAAAAATTCCCACTAATTGTTGTCTTCAATCCTATGGTTTTAATCTTTTCTATAAATGTAGAATATGTAATAAGCATCAGGAAGACATAAATCACCCTTTTTTAATCTTGTGGCACTACTACTGCTCTTTATCATTACATTTTTGATCTTTTTGAGTGCAGGTGGCTTTTGGACAATTTTATTTTTTCTAATATAAAATGGACGGTAGAGTTCCCGAGATCTCCACAGATTAGAAACTTATTTATCATTGTTGTTGCGGACCTTCTCCATGTCCTTTGGTATGGTAGAAATTTTTAAATGTTTAGCACTAATTAATTTATATTGAATGCAGGTTAAAAAATGATTCTTCTTTCTATAAAAGAGGCCACTTTGATCCAAAAGAATCATGGCGACAACTTTGTCAAAGATCTTGATACTCTTCGCCATATTGATGTTCAGGGAATCTATCCAAATCCGAACTACACTATTGATGTTTTTTAGAATGATCCTCCTCCTGGCTAGATCAAAGTCAATGTTGACAGAGCCTTAAAGGGAAACCCATGACTTTCAAGCTGTGGTGGTGTCTTTCGAGACCATCTTGATCAGATATTAGGATGTTTCTATGGATGCTACGACATTGCATTGGCCTTAGAGGTGAGAATGATGGGTGTCATCCATGTCGTCTCTTTTTCCAGGAAATTTGACTGGAGCAACTTTTGGATAGAAAGTGACTCGACTACCATTGTGCATGCCATCTAGTGTGGTGTTACTCACCTTGCATGGTCCCTCACCCCTAGATGGATGGACTGCCTACACTCTCTTAGAAGTCGCAATTTCATTTTCACGAACACTTGTCACGAAGCCAACAAGATCGTTGATGGACTTGACAACAAGGGAGTTCCTCATGATGTCATCTGGAGGGATTCCATCCCTCCTGATCTACTCATCATTTTTATTAGAGATACCAAAAAAATTCCTTATTTTCATCTTATGTAATCTTTTTTTACTCTCTTTTGATTTAATAAATCTCAGTATTCTCATCTTTGACCAGTACACAACCTTTTAAAAAAAGGGCTAACATAATTATACCAACATATAAGAACACTTGTTCATTGCGTGATAGGTCATATTTATGTCATGATTATCCTAAGAACTCTAAAATATGATCTGAAAAGTCATAGTTATTCTATGAAAGATCAATATTTATGAATATACAAAAATAATGGTTAATCATATTAATAGAATAAAGGTCACACCACCACCAACACCTCTACATTGTGATATAAACATAGATTGATACCCAAAACCAGCCTCTAAACTCCTCTGAACACCTTTATTACTCAAAACATGAAATGAGTGGAGCATGGAAGGTCCAGAACATTAAAAAATTGAAATCCAATTTGAAGGGGAATGATATTTATGAACTATAAGATGAGTTATAGGGGTAGAAAAAGTTATATTCATCAGTAAATAGTAGTGTATATTTAAGAAAAGGAACCATAGTGGGGTAATTTTAGAAATAATTATATATTTTCATAATATTTTTCATCCATATCACTAGTAACAATATTTTAGTTATTTATATAAATTATCACGATTATTAGTTTCTATAAACTAATATAGATAACTAAATTATTTAATTCCAGTAAGTGTTTTTCTTATCCATATCAATATAATTATTTCATTTTATTTCATATTTTAAATTATTGTTACTAATTAAATTAGATATATTATGTGTTTTGATTTTTTTATGAATAATTTATAATTATCTAAGTTTAATTATTTCAATATGAATTGATTATAATCATTGAAAAAGGCAACTATCCTATAGATTTTTGATATTTTATCAAATTTATACAACAATATTAATGTTATTTTAGTATATTGAGATGAATTTATTTTTTTAAAGTTGTTCAACATTATATAAAAGGTGGAACTATGGGGAATTTCCTTATTCTTAATTTTAAAAACCAAGGTTTAATTTATTGGTATGAACATGGAGCTAATTTTTAAGGATTTATTTCATTGTTTTATCGATGAATCAAAGATTCACCCTTGTGATTTATATTTTTAGTCGATATTTATATTATACATACATAATTTATATTCAGATAATTTTTTTGACCCATACATCTATATAAAAAATAAGGAAAACTAATTCAACTATTTCCTTAAGAGATAATGGACAGGGGTCAAATTATTCCTACATTAGTAAGTCCAAGGTATTAATTGGAGTGTTTAATATTCTAATGACACTTTTTAACACACTATATTTTTGAACCACTTTTAAGGATGATAAACTTTCCATAAACGAAAAATAAATCTAGAAAACATTAAAAGAAATACAATAATCAGAATATTAAAAAAACAAATATAATCATAAAATTGAAAACAAATTGAGAAAAGCAGTTCAGTTAAAAAATCATTATGAACTTTTGTTCACTTAATATTTTATATCATATTGAAATGATTTTGTTAAATTTTTTAATATTACTTCAATGAAATTAAATTTATCATGTTCTACTTATTATGCTATGTGATTTAAGTGACTAACTAACTTCTGTTTGTGAACTTATATTGTAAAATCTTATTGTGTTTGTGTTTTTTTGACTATTTATTAAATGGAAAACACATTTTTTGGATAAAATTTTTATTACTCAAATTACATTAAATGAAATAATCCAAAATACATTAATTATAATCAGTTTCATAATAAATTGGTCAACTATTACTTTGGACCAAAGTGTTCAAAAAACCCAAATATATTTCATAATCAAAAATATTTTTAAAACCAATTTATATTCATTATCAATGGTCGTGTATAAATAATGCACCACCAAAAATCGATTTTTAACAATTTTTTTAATCAAACACCATAAAATTGTTTTAATGAAAAATTTAATTGGATTTATAATTGAATAAAAATTAAAATTATTTTTGAAATAAAAACTAGCGATATATCAATTTAATGTCCCGTTTGATTTATAAATTAAAAAACATTCTTGGTTTGAAAAAAATCAATAATTTAATCAAAATGGCCCATATTTATTTTTTTATTATCAAAAGAGTGGTTAGAATGCCCAAAGTAGATGTTTCAAAATAATAATCCAAACTTAATAAAAAAACAAGGAAATAATATTCATCCTCCATTTACGCATGAAAATAATGTCCAAAATGAAAAAATTTGAGCTATTTGAATATAATGAGCTAAAAATTTTCATTTCATAAGAAAAAAGGGATCAAGAATTACTTAAATCCACTAAAAATAATTATAATTAAATTATTACATTATTTAGTTATTTAGGTGACTTCATTAAATGTGTTTTTTTGAATTGTAGGCAGTCAATGTGGTATAGTAGTGGAGAAATCTCGTGAATTGACTGATAATAGAAGTAATTAAATATTAAATGATATTTATTTGATTATGATGATGAATTTATTATTTTTTATCATAGAGATAAAAATACCCTTTAATTGTAGTAATCTTATTCCCCATATGAGTCGATTTTTAATAAAAAAAGATTCACATTTTAATTCTTTTGATAATTTCTTACATGTGATTCTTCCTAAAATTAATTCATAATGTGGAAATATCATGCTGGAAAATCTTGAATTTTTTCTATAAAAGATGATTCACTTTGAGATGAAAATATTTATTTTTAAATTGAATCTCTTAATAATGATAATTATAAATTTAAAAATTTAGATGGTGTAAAATAGTTTATGGAACATTTTTAATGTGTCTTATATTTAAAATAACAGGGTATGTGAATAAAATACTACTAAATTTCACCTATTTGTTGTTTATTTTTATATTTATTCTCAATTTAAAGGTGATCTAAATTTTCATAAATCAAAATTTTAAAACATATTCATTGAAATTATAGAAATTATTTTAAATAAAAAAATTTAGATCAACTATATTTGATTCTTGATTTGAAATTATCTATGTGGTGTATGGTATTACTACTGAATTGACTTATTTCAATAAATTTATACTTGAAACTCATTCCAATGAACATGATACTTTTTTAGATGAGAGATAAGTTTTATTGATTAAAAATAACCATGAAACTATTTAATTTCTTATTAATTAGATAATATATTTGTCTTGAGTGATGGTATTAAATATTTAGAATTTGATTAGGGGGGTAAATTTATTAATATTTACTTTGAGTTTGATTAATTTAAATTTAAGGAAAATATTTTTGATCTTGAAATTAAAAATTACTCAATTCATTACATATCAACCCCATGACATAAAAAACATTTTAAAAATGAAAAATATCTACTTTCATTCTATTGTAATACTATTTTTTGTTGTTTAAAAAAATTGAAGGTTTCATTTTTATTTTATAAGTATCTAAATATAAAATTTAGTGTTTCATTGAATATTCCTATGAAAAATTAAATTCCATTGAAATTTCATGAGGGTTTGGACTTTATTATTCTATTATCCATTTTATATTTAAGGGTAAACCAAGATTATGGTTTAGTGTGAATATTTAATTAGGGAAACATGAAACCATATTAACCAACATATACAATATGAAAATAATAAATCATGGGTAAAAATAAATTCAAATTTTAAGAATACAAAATAAAAATTTCATAAACCATCCTATTGGTTGTCATTGGGTTTTCTGAGTGGGTTACACTGGGATGATAGGAAAATAATTCATTGATCCTAGTGCCACCCACCACAGTCAATCATCGCTTGTTGATGATGACTCCATAACCACTCTAACCACTATGAAAATATAAAAAACACCACTACACCAGAACTTTGTTCATGTGACTCGTCTTAATCATTATCGAACAAGGGAAATCCATATTACTAGAATACCAATATTAAATGATAATAACCATAAAAACCTACACCACTATGTACACCATCACCAAAAATTGAATACAAAAGGGACCCATATGTGATACAACAACCATGAAACGTGAATGTCTATAGGAATCAAACAATACAAACCACTATCAATAATAACATGCATCAAACATCCATCTAGAATAGTTTATCCCACTAGATTCATAAAAATACCAATGAAACTTCACCATTATTGTGAATAATACTCATTCATGGTAAAAATTACAGGCTCAAATAGGGGAAATAAAAATAGAAGGAATGAAAAACAAGATTATGTGGTTCAATCCAGGTGACCTATATCGATAGTGAAATTATCGTATATATTTTATTCTAATTGGAATACAATGTTTAAAAATTTCCAACGTTTATTCCCATATAGTGTATAAAAACCATAGGTTATTATAAATATATATTCTTTATTTTTACATGAATGTTGAATACATTACACAAAAAAATAGTATACTCCCACAAGAGTTTCGTGTCATTTGAAAACCTGGAAACAGAAACAACTTTCTCATATGAAAAAATACATCATCTACCACTATAATTATCATAACTAGAACCATTATTTTATATATCATATCTAATAAATTTCTTCATAAATTTTGGAAAGGAAACATAGGAAAGGGTGAGTACAAATTCTCAGTAAGGGTAGTCAATATAGACAAATAAATGTAACATGAACATATGGTAATGAGAACAAGAGCATAAAATTTTTTAAACCATGCATTAAATATCAAATAACATAATCTTTAGTGATATAATAAATATGGGTAGTTCATAAGACATGAATCATAAGGTAATAAGAGAAAAAGATCCATGATATACAAACATTTGCATAAGTCATATATTTGTGGAATCTAAATAAGAATGGGAAAATAATTTCCATAGTAGTCAGGGCTCAGTTCCAAGGATATCATGGTGGAATGGGGTCACTCCCAAAACCAAAATTGTATTCAATTTTCACTCTCCATACTATCATAGTAGAAAAATTACCTTAATGAACTGGGTTTTCTTCTCATTCAAATCCTATATATCTCATGATATATAGATCATTACCCAAAAAATTGGAGGGAGATATAGGTCTCACCTTCCTCATAATGAAAAACACATTTATGTGTACCACGAGATCACAAAACATTCGTCATATAAACCCATAAAATGACAAGAGCTTCATAAAAAATTATTCATATAATAACATTTTAAAATGAGACACGTTTCATAATCATTTTATCATTTTATAGTAGCATAACCCATGGCATATTAAGTAGGTTTCGTAAGAATTTAATCATGGTATAAACTGTGGAGGAGAAATAGGATTCATAAAAAACATGCCATGATAAACATAAAAAATTTAAAGAAATAATAATTATGTCACCCTTAGATCATATCCCCAGTATGTCATAGGAAACCTCAATGGATGTCACCTAATATAGAAAATAATTTAAATTTATGATTTAAAACATTTCATGAGGAAGATATTCATTTCATTACAAAAAAAATTATAATACATAAAACATTTTCAAAATATTATTTTTTGAATATATTCTTTGAAACATATAAATTTGTCTTCTTGAAAAACAATTTTCACGATTAGGGAATTTGTTTTTCATGCCTTACATGTTAAAAAATGATTCCACTCACATTTTCGGTAAAACCCGTAAGGGAATTGTTTGGAAAACGACATGTAGATTCCTTTCAAAATATTTTTTAAAAACTATAAAACATGGTTAAAATTTATTTTATAAATAATATTTTAATAATTAAATTTTTTGAAATTATATTTAAAAAATATGATTTTGGAATAAAATGGATTTCCGTCCAAAAGAGGAAATAAATTCATATTTTATTAAAAATATTTTACAAATTTTTTTGCATACCAAAGAATGAGAAAAAGGAAATATTACATGAAAATATAGTGAATAAAAATAGAAGAATAAAATTAATGAGTTTATTGAGAGATCTATCTTAATATTTTATCATAAAAATATAACCCTTAATAATCTTGACAAAAGTTGAGATTCTAAGATAAAATCATTATAACTTTATTTACATTGAATCATAGGAACCATTAATTAATAACGTAAACAGAAACATAAAATAAAACTAGGATATATAAATTCATGATATTAAATTTCAAATGGTCTTTATATACACCTCAAGAATGAATATAGATGCATAACATAGTGTACTTCTCAAAGAATGAAAATTGTGACAAAATCCCTGACCACTTTGTTTACAATTTAACTGTAAACCCTATGAAAGAGATATCTTCAAATGGATATGTAAATACAAATAAATTTAGTAGAATCATTATAAAATAAATTCATGGTAAGTATATACACCCCCATCAAATAAATACATGGTGGACATGGGATTTTTGTCATTGAAATTATATGTGAGAGGAAAATATCTTACCTTACGACTTGAATTTCGTCATACATGATCAAAATTAATATATAAAAAATAATAGTTTAATATTAATATATTAATGAAAAATATTTCTATATATCATACCATATGTAAAAAAATTTATAACCTTTTATTACCCATTTATTAAAAATTTCTTGTTAATGCTACGTTGTGGGTAATAAATACTTTATTTTTAATAAATTTTATGATTTTTTATTTATGGTCCAATTAATTTGATAATTATTTAAGTATAAAAACAATTTTAAACATGACAAAAAAATAATATATATTGTTTATATTATTCTATAGAATTTAGTGATAGAAAATGAAATGCACTTTTCATGGAGACGGTAGGTCGTACGTACAAATGAACGATGAATAAATTTTTTGTCAGATTGAAGAAAATAAAAGAAAAATGGTATATTATAATTTAAGAATAATTTTTTTTATATATATCAGATATATTAATTAATAACTTCTTTATTAACTTCCATGTAATGTGTTAATGAATCACATCACTTCACGTAGTGGTAGCCCTCCGTACACACAAGTGATGTTATCATGTTCCCAAAATATAGAGAGTATGAAGGAATGTGTGATGTAATGATTAGGAAAATATATTAATATCATAAATATAAAATATAACTCATAAATACATCATTACTTTCATCATTGACAGGGGGATATGGAAAAATGATTGACATCAGTTTGTGAGGCGATTGTCCTCCATACACATGAACGATGATTTCATATTCTATTTTATGGAATTTCAGATGGATTTAGGTTATTAAGTTAATAATAATAAGCATAAGCATATTTAAGATATTGATTTTATTATATAACTGTGGAATAAAAATAATTTATGGAGTTGGATGAATATATAAAAAAAGATCATTGATTAAACTTAACCTCTTATTAGGGTATCCTTCATAGGTTTTCATCAAAAGCCTTCCTAGGTTGGATTTCATTCCAAAATAAGGCTTCTATGATGATATGATGGAAGTTGGTAAGGGATTTTGGTAGGTATTTTTTTACACAAAAGGATTTATTGTGTGAATATTAGAGGATATTGGGTGGCCTTTTCTAAGTGTGGAGAGTGGTACAGTTGTTGGTTTTTGAAACTAAAGTTTGTACCTATGTCTTAGTCATTCCAAAAGGTTAAAAATAAATACATTAGGATAATATAAGAGATAAATTCTAAATATGGCCATAAAAATTGTGTTAGATATGCTTTGAAATTTTTTAACCATAATATTTTTAGTTTAATCCACCAGGTAAACCCATTTCTACATTAGCCATGGTAAATAATTTTACCGATTTAACTATTCATTTTGGTCAAAAATTAAGTCAAACTTATTTTATAATATAAATTATTCTATTTATCAATATGGAATCCATTTTTCCAAATTCCATTAACAAAAATTGGGAAAATTTAATTTAAAATAAATCCCATAGATGTAATGAAAAAACAGATTTTTAAAGAAAAACGTTTAAAAGTTTACAAAGTCTTTATAAACAATCAATATGAAATTGATTATAATAAACTAAATTGTATATATAGTTGTATAATTGAATTAATTTTTCTTTGTAACCAAATTAAAAAAACAATTTTTCTTTTTAAAAAAGTTTAATGACAATACAGTTTTCAAATAAAACGCATTATTTTTCTATATTCATCAAAAATTTAAACTATTTGGAAATATCCCAAAATGTAACCCTAAGATAATATTGATAAGATGAATTCAAAAATAATTTTCAATTTGTGAAATATATTTTCTAAAAGAGTGAAATTTTAATTTTATTAATGTTCACAAAAGAAATAAAAAACATTTTTTTGAGATAACAAGATTTTATAAACATATAATGTCTTTACGAAAAATGAAGTAGTTTTTTATAAATATGTTTCATTTATAAAAACCATTATAATTAATATTTAATTTTTTTCTATTCATATCACTTTTCTTAATGGATTGGTTATAATTTTCATGTTTAAATAACTATATTACTAATATACTGTGGTTTTGTTACAACTTAGTGTCATGTGTAATGCATGTTATCCCAGTGTTGTGTGAAGTGAAATCTTATATTGGTGATAAATTTTATTCAATATATCAAATAAATTTAATTTATTTCAGAGAAATAATTCAAAAAAACAAATTATGTTACATGTTACCCCCCCTTAAATGAAGTTTAACATCAAAAATCATTACTCTAATAAAAAAAATGTGGGTACATCTACCTCATCAATTTTTTTGGTTCCCACGTTGCTTCTTTAAACTACTGGTTTAACTATTAAACAGTGACCAGGTCAGTGGTCTGGTTTCAGATAACATTTTCTTTACAATATAGAAAATTTACTAGTTATTTCTCACAATGATGATTATTATTATGTTGTATGACCACTAAGTTCGGTACATATGAAGGGTTAGGTATTTACATACTCATGAGAGTACATGAAACAAATCATGGAATTGAGAGTGGTTTAGTGGAAGTGTAAAGTGATAACCTATAGTCTTGATATCATCAAGAATTTTAAAGGGATCAGTATAACTATTGTAACATCATGTCCTTTCAGATATATATTATTTCTATCACTTTATTTTATAACATCTTTGAGTTTTCTATTTTTTCATAGACCCTAGTGATCGGGCCTTTAGGCCAGTTGACTTGCTTTTTGGAAGAAAATTGAAAGTGGTATATAGTCCAGGTGTATGAAAATTAAACAATTTGTATTAAATCTATTGTGTTTATTTGAAATACATGGGGTTAATTTAAATGCATTATACATAATGGATGGCCCAAATCTGTCAGACATCTTGAAATGGGTTTTTTCTAAGAGGGAAAAACTCAAGAATTACATGGTGTATAAAGCTTACACAACATGTAAATATGATTTCTGATTTTTTAAAAAGGTTGAAGATGATTATTTTTAATTATTAAAATTCTTCTTTATATCAAATAGTAGTAACCATGCATATGATACCTCTTCCACCCGTAATATAGGTTCATCTAGTTTTCCTCCATCATAACTATGTTCTCTACATAATCAGTCAAATTTTATCCACAGTGGTATGATCCCCATTTATCTTCCTTCCTTCCATTTTTTATCTATCCAACTTCTGCACTATTTTAGTGTAGTATCATATGCCAAATTTTTTAGAGTATCAGTCTATTCTTTTCTTTTATCCAGTTTCAGCTCGATTCAAGGGTTGAAACTAGATGAGGAGAGAGTTCTATGATTAATATAGGTTTTCTAGTTCTTTTCCCCATGTATCATTTCATTTATATCACACGTAGTTGTTACGCATCCTAGACTTTCCTAGTATCCCCTCCATAAATTCTATTTAATTCAATTAAATGTTATTCCTAAGGTAAATATTGTATTATATAATGGAGAATCAATATCAATGGTTGATTGCCTTGACATAAGCCACCCCTATGGGTGTTCCCTTCCTTAAGATCCCAGATTTCAATTTTCCTTGAGTTGATAAACAAAATTTTAATGCGTTCTATTTCCTTGTAATAAATAATAAACTTTCAATTTTAATTAATCTAAGTAAAATGAGTGGAAATATGTTAGTAATTAATTCTTATTCAATAGTTTAATTACATGAATTAAATGAACTTTCCAACTTATATAAAGTGTTATGGTATTAATGCCTTGTTACATGATATAATATTTTGATAGATAAACATTCCTTAATATCATATAGAGGATGATAAATTGGTGCCAATTTAAGGGAACCATGGATGGGATCATCATGATTTAAAATTATAATTTCTAAATGAATTGTAAATATGATTGGAATAATACTTGAAATTACATGGATGGGCTCACCAAGTTTATTTTATACCACCTTATGAGTGATACTGTTTCAATAGGGGAGACCCCATGGAAGGGCTTAGTTGAATGATGGTTATACAATCCCAAGAGTGATACTAGATCCCCTATATGAGACACTTGGGATGGGCTTAGAGGTTTTTTTCTTCTCACCATGCTGGGAGTGATACTTGGGATTCCATTTATAGATTCAATTGTATGGACTCTCAAGAAATTGGGTATTTATAGGGCCCCTGGATTGATATTTGGGATTCTTTTTCGGACCACCATATATGGTGTCCATTTTCCAATGATTAAATTCTAATTATTAATTTTTTATTAATGAAAAATAATGTATATATATTATCCAAGGACATGACCGCCAAGACAAATATCATGCTTGGGTTCAGTCCATCTCTTTAAGCATGTTTTTGATGATGAATTATTATCCTTACAAAAGTATCATATCTATACAGGTTTAACGTGATTCAGATATATCCCACTATGGATGAAGTGTGTAGTGCCAATTGGGTATCCATGAGGAGGCCAAACCAACATGTTTCATTTATTTATTGATTTATATATAATCAGCATCTACACACTGCTCATTTTATATGTACATACATGATTTTTCTAGAAAACGTTGGTGGTGGGACACTAAATATATATCACACCATACATGGGAATCCTATAGTACCTAAGAACACTTCAATATCGAAGGTTTAGATAAAGGTAAGTGTTGAGCTTCTGATTCTTTATTTTTGTAATTAGGGTGGACTGTCTGAGAAGAGGATCGAGCCTATGCTCGTGATTCTAGTAGAGGAATATTTTGAAATTTTTTATTTTTTTATCATTTTGTATATTCATGTTTCCCCTATAATCTATTTAATTAATTTTTTTGTTGCTACATTTCATGATCATCACCATTTTTTATCTATTTATGATTTAGTTTTTTCTTCTTTATTTATCTAGATGTTTTATTATTATTTCGATACTAATTATTTATTTCATATTCCACTAGTTCCAATTTATTATTATACTTGTGCTACAATATAACATATGAGGGAATAGTTTCCCCAAAAACACATCATAAGCCCTCAAAATTAGCTAGTAGCCTTTGGTATATGGGGAAGCACGCTTGAAGTCATGTGCCCTACCATCTTGGGGTATCACTTAGTGGCTTCCTAGGAGGGATGCTATAAAGTGGTATCATAGACCCTCATTTACCTTTATCAGATTGTTTTCATATTAGATAGGAGACTATAATGTATCTGAATTTTTTAATGATCTGGTTCCTAGGAATAGCTAACCCACATATAGGGGAAACCCAAATTGTTATGGATGGGGTATTGTTGTTATGGGTTTGTTCCTATTACACTTACAATGATTTCACCATTGGATAACATCTGTGTTTCGACCATTATTATTATTATTATTGATATTACTATTGTTAGGGACCATTTTCCTTGGAATACTTTAAAACTGAAGTATCGTATCAAGAATCTTTATAAGATCTTTAGGACATCTATTCCATGCATTTTTCCTACCATGTATAAATTTTTTGTGCATTTTTTGCTTCATAAACTTATCACCTTGATTATTATTTGGTAAAATGTGATAAATTGTCTTCAAGGGATTGGATAATTTAATTAATTAATGGGACTAAGTCAATCTAAATTGTATATTACTGCACAGATTTATGATGACACATTAATTAACCAATTGTTCCATGGTTGATCCATGAACCATTGGATCTATGTACAGAAAAAATAGATGATTTGATGGTTGAATGCCATTTTTTATTTAGTTACAATGTAGTTATATAAATTGGGGATTTCAGTTCATTTAAGAAAACTATCATAAATGACCTGTTAAAACTTGATATTGAATGTAAAGGACAAGTCACAGTTACTTTACGTACCAATTGCAATTTATAAATTATATGGAGATTTATAATTTGGGAATGGAGACACATAAAAATTAATTGAGATGTCTATATACATTAAAAGAAGTATAAAATTAAATAAATTTAAACTATAAAATGAAAAGTTTAACATTAAAGCAGGATTTAAATTACAAAGTAAAGGGTGTTTTCCTCTATAACTTATAATTAACACTCCATAAACTAGAACATATGATGTGTTATGTGACACCTTGACCCATACCCAACCATAGTATTGGGAAATAAGAAGAGTCTATTTTCTTCCATTTAATCTTTCTTATTACCTATACATGGATTTAGGTGTAGTAATACTAGTGAGATTCATTATAAGAAGGCCTTGTACCTATCCTTTCCAACTTTTTTTGTTTCCTATCTTCTACTAAATCTTATCTGAGGCATGTATTTTGAAATTGTTGAGCTATGCCACCATGATTTCCTCATGTTGTATGTTATGATGGTGGTGAAGACCCTGCTATGAAGTTGGTGGGAGATAATTCACCAATATTACCTCAAATAGTGCCACCTTAGGCACCACATATTAATCCTCCACTATGAACTGTTTCCTAATTTATATATAGATGTTTCCTCTTTATAGAGTTTTTACAAGGAGCTTTACAACATTCCCCTACTATGGAATAATTTGTGTGGTAATTCAAATAGAAGTATTCTCCCACCTTTTCGAGGGATGGAGGTACTCATACTATTGATTCATGGGTAGAGGCCATGTTAATTATCATTGTGAATTTAGATATTATTCCTTATTAGAGGTTCGTTATTTCTACTTATATGCTTCATAATTCTATTAAACATTGGTTGGATGTCACCACCTAGGCCAGAATTTAGTTGGGTATAGTCTAGGCAGGCTTCCAAACAACTTTTTAAGACTAATTATTCCCCCATACATTGAGGGAAACCCATGATTGAGTGTTTATGTTTCTATAGCATAGTCCTTTGGCAATGATGTAGTATTCAACTCATTTTATCGAGATTCGTCATTTTTCACCAACACTAAACAGTGATAAGTTGATTATTGTGAGAAGTTTTAAGGAAGGGATTGCATACACCTTCTAACAATAAATGAATATTATCTAGTGGAACACTATTTATGGTATAGTTAACTAGGACCTCATAACATAGTTGAACATCAGTGAAGATGACAATGTGAGCTAGGTTTGTTGGGCATCGAGACACAGATATGGTTTGTCTCGTGGTAGGAAGCATCATTTTAAGGGATCGTGTGGGGGGACATTCTAGCTAGATGACATGCCCTAACACTTATATGGTATAAAACTAGTGTGGTATGGAATTCAACACGAATCCCCAGTGTATGAGGCAACCCAATTGAGATTCAACATTGCAGCATAATGGGTCACCTTCAGCGCTTCTGCTGAACTTTTCCAAAAGTACCCAGTGAGAAGGGATATGTACTAACTATGTATTGAAGTAAATGATATATTTCTACATTCTAGGATGGGAGTTTTTTTAAACTGGCCAATTAGTCCAAGGAGTAATTTAGGGATTATGTAGTTAATCATCATAAATGAAACACCTGAAGAGTGGACCTACCCAGGTTTGCAAAGTAGAATCTCAAGGCCACAAATCAAACCATATATATGGGGTATAGCCTACACTTGACGATCAGATTCCATGGAATTTTATAGTATGAGGTAATATTCTAGTGGACATTACATTGGTATCTTTCTTATTTTATATAGGTTCTTTTCAATCTTTTATATCAAATGTAGTTATCAAAATCCTATGCCTTGTGATGGAACACTTCTGTGGCATGATAATTCTAAAAAAAGCGTTAAGTGTTTTATTAGATAGTATATGATAGTTAATGTATTTAACTCTTTAGTTTGGTTGATATCTCTTCCTATAAAATCATTTCATTCTTTATATTTCATGCTTCGATGTTATTCTTGGGATGAACTTGTCAGTTCTTTACCACACCCATATTGATTTCTATCACTAGTGGGTGTCTTTTATATCACCCGAGGTAATTATGAATATTCATAATAGTGAATGGGATGTCCAAGTGATTTGAGATGGACCCGAGAATTCTGGGTTGGGTGGAGTGATAACCTAGATAGACAGTCTCTTTATGTGTGATCAAGGAATATAGCTTATGGAATTTCCTCGTGTGGGGGATCATTTCAAGGACATCTTTGTTGAAAAATTAATTGGATTTATTCCTATGAGTGAGGTAGATTTGACCCTTGATCTAGTTTTAGGATAATAACTGATGTCCATTCCTCTTTATAGGATGGAACCTATAGATCTATGGGATGACAGGAAGACACTATAAGACTTTGAGGGAAATCGTGTCTTACATCCTTGTATTTCACCCTAGAGTTCATCTTCCCTTTTCACTGAGATGGTGGATGGTACCCTTATTTGTGTGTGGATAACCAATGGTTGAAAGATATTATGACAAAGAATCGGTATCCACTGCCTTGTATAGTAGAGATCATCTACAAGATCTGATAAGTGATAGTTTTATATATGATTGAATTAAGTTTAGGCAACAATTAGGTGCATGTGAAACCATCATAAATATCACATTTAGCTTTCAAAAGTAGATTCAGCTTGTATGAGTATCTGGTTATGTCATTAAGTCTTAATAATATTGTAGAAGTGATTAAGGGTCAAATGAATCAGGTTTTCCACTCTTACCTAAATTCATTTGTGGAAGTCTTTACAAACAAGATCTTGGTGTATTCTATTGCCTATAATGACCATTCACAACATCTTGATATCATCTTGAATACACTGAGAGAGTGCCATTGTTTTGATAATCATGTTAAATACCACTTCTAAATAAATAAGGATTACTTATTAGGTCATTTCATCTCAGATGAAGAAGTTTTTGTTGACCATGAAAAGTTGAGGGTCATAGTCTCCTGAGAGAATACCATGAATATCTTTGTCATATGTAGTTTATTGGGGCTATCTGGCTATTATTGGTGACTAATTCAGGACTTCTCTTTCCCATAAGTGACACTTTTAGTATTGGATAAAATGTGTGTGAATTTATTATGGCCTAAAGAATGTGAGAAAACCATTTAGGAGATTAAAGGGAAACAAAATTCATCACAGATCATGATTATTTTCGATCCATGAAACATATATTGAGTTTATACGAATTCCTTTAGAATTATACTAGGATTAGTTTAGATGTAAGATGATCAGGTTTTAGTTTATATGCCCCACCAGTTGAGACCTCATGAGTGGTATTACGCAATTAAATGCCTCTAGAAATTGTCTATGGTTCATGCTTTACACTATTGGAGTCATTGTCTATTGGATGAAAGGTTCTTTATTTACACAGACCATAAATTTTTAATATATATTTTTAAATGGAGAGATTCTAATATTTGTAAATTACGGTTTTTAGAATACGTATCGTAATTCTAATTTGGGATTTATTATACGAATGGAAAGGTTAATTCAGTAGTTGATACCCTCAGATGGAAGACTCAGACATAAGCCATCAAAGAGGCTAGTAGTGAGTGTCAGTTGATATATTAGTTTTCTACGATGCACCTACAGGTTTAGGAATATAATATAATCTTATTTTGGAATATTTTATAGTGAAATAATCTATTTTGGAATGGGTAAGTATGAGAAAACTTTCAGATCCTGAGTTCATTTTCTTTAAGAAGACTGTCTAAGGTGAGAACCCACTACCTAGTTAGCTTGTTGATGAAAATGACAACCTGCTATTTTGCGGTAATGTATGGGTGTCTGATGACATAGAGGGAGAGTTGATGCATTAATATCAGGATTATTTTATGGAATTTCACCTAGGGATAATCAAGATGTACTAAGACATGTGTCATCAGTTTTGGTGGCTAGGTATGAAGAGGTGGATTGTAGGTTTTATCACTCGGTACTCCACCTATCAGTAGGTAAAGGCTGAGAACCAGAAACAACATGGTCTTTTATAGCCTCTATGTATTATTTTGTAGAAATGGTACTATTTTACTATGGATTTCTTATGGTATTTCTAATATCCCCTCAAGTTGTGATGTAGTATGGCTGATCATTGATCGGTTTACCAAGGTTTCGCACTTTCTACCTATCTGAGAGACCATCTCAATTGATGATATTGAGAGGATTTATATTAATTATGTTCTATTCCTTCAAATTGTTCACCATTATATAATATCAGACATAGATTTTCAATTTATTTCATTGTTCTGGTAGGGGTTATAGAAATCACTGGCTTGATAAGTGATCTTAAGTATAGCATATCACCCTCTGACCAACGGGATGTCCTATCGAACAACATAGGTTGAAAAGGAAATTCTCCAGGAATGCATCCTTGATCGTTTAGGTTCATGGGAGAAAAATATATCTCTTTTTGATTTATCCTCTAATAAAATATTTTAGGAAAATCTTAAAATGGTTCCCGATGAGTCCCTTTATGGTTGGGTATTTCATTCATCCCTATATTGGTTAGAGGTAGGTGAGGAAGTTATACTAGGACCTCATCTTGTTCAAGATACTTTTAAGAAACTATATCTAATTTATAAAATGATTCTAAATCTTAGTTTAGGTGTGAGTCTTATACCGATCATCACCATCTACCTATGGAGTTTTAGGTGGTACATCAGATATTTCTATAAGTTCCATCTAGATTGGTTTAAAGAAGGATTCTGATATTGGGAAAGCAATTGACTCATTATGTCAAGCCTTCGGATACTATAGAGATATATGGGAAAGTGGTATATAGGTGGTATTTACCTCAATGGTACCATGCCATGCATGATGTCTTCCATGTTTCAAAACTTTTTTTATTATCATTCTAACTTGTCTCATTAATTTTACCCAATGGATATCAATCGAGAGTATGATTAGTCCTTTGAGGATAATTTTTCATATATCACTGATTGGAGCATTAATTATCTCTAAGGAAAGTAAATCCCTATTTTATATTTTCTATGGAACTGTGGGTATTTACAAGACGTGACATGGAAGTTAGACACTGATGTAAATTTTTAGCGGAAAGAACTTTTCTTAGAAAAAGTTTTACCACCCTGGGAAGGGAAACTTGAAGATGAGTCGTTTTATGTAGGGGAGGTTGTAACATCCTAGAATTGTATAAAAGTATTTTTATATTAGTCTTTTATTATCCCTCATTGAATTTTCTATTTTTTCTTATCCCTGGTGACTCATCCTTTAGGCCAGTAAGTTTTTTTCTAGGAATAATATAGCTAGTGTGCTAGGGGATGAATTCAAGTAAAATACATGATGTGTATTAAATACATGATGTGTATTTGAAAAAAAAATTGTATGTATTGAAATATGTGATGTGTGAAGAGTTTTCCAAATCCCTCACAGACCATGAAATGGGTTTTTCGATGGAGGGAAAATCCTAATCATTACACGATGTGTAATGATTGCATGCCACATAAATATGATAGTTATTTTTTATGAAATGGTCAATGGGATCATTTTTTATAGAATCTATCATACCTTCTCTCACACAGTTGGAGCCACGGATGGGAGACTTCCTCCACAACTAAGCTAGGGTCATTCGATTCTCATCCATCCGTGCCTTTTTCTCTTCGTCGTTTGTCACGTTGGATCCACAACAAGAAGTACTTCATTCCGCTTCCTTTATTCATATTTTTTTATCAATGAATATTCTATAGTATTCTTATGTGAGATCATATGCACTATTGTTTTCATATTTATTCTGATTTCTCTCATTATAGATCAATTCTAGGGTATATATTGCACAAGGAAAGTTATAAAGGATTAAAGTGGATAGTCTCATTTCTTTTCCCTGAGTCTCATTTCATTTAAATCATGTGGAATTTTTCAACATACTAGATTTGACAACCAGGCCCCGGTGATGGCACAGACACCCCACCTTAAAATGGTCATTGGGTCCTGGCCTACTAGTTACCACCAGTTTCCCCACAGACACGTGGGGCCCAACCTAGGGTCCACCCACATTCCTAAATGGGTCATCTGACTAATGATAGTCCTCACAGGACAACACATGTACTTTCTAGTGTTCTTTTTCCTCACTCGCACACACCCTAGGAAACATCCAGAAGGTCACCAATCCTGATCACTACTCCAACCCAAGCACGTTTAACTATGGATTTATAATTAGTTAGGCACTTGAAAAGGAAGGTGCACCTTATTGACATGAGTCATATCATTTAGTCATTTATCCCTTTATCATTATGAGGTGATACAATAGACTCCTCCACTTTCACCTCTATAAAGTCTATTTAATTAAACAATATGTTTTTTCTAAGCTTAGTATGGTCTTATATAATGTATAATTATCATCGTTGGTTGATCTCCTCGACATGAGACAACCCTATGGGTGTTCGATTCCATAAGGTCCTAGATTCTCCTAGCATTGAGTTGTTAAGACAAATTTTGAAGTGTGTTATTTCCTTATAAGAAATAATAACTTTGTAATTTCATCTCAACTAGGGAAAATAATTGTCCCTGTGTTAGGCATATATTGTTATGCCATACTTAAATTACATGAATTAAATGAATTCTTCAACATGGATAAATTGTTATGGTATTAATGCATTGTTAAATGTTATAGGATGTTAATAGATAAACATAACTTAATATAATGTCGAGGGTGATACATGGGTCCTAATTTAAGGGTTCCTTGTATAGTATCATTTCGCCTTATAATTAGAATTTCTAAATGAATTTTATATACACTATAGGGGATACTCTTAATTCCTTGTATGTGATCAATGGGATGATTATCTACCACCTTATGGGTGGTACGGATTCCCTAGAAATCCCCCATATTAGGGATTAGTGTCATGATGGTTATATCATTCCACAAGTGATACTTGATCCCCTTTGTGATATGCCATGGATGAGACCAGATTTTCTTTTCTTCACACTATACTAGGAGTGATACTTGGGATTTCATTTATGGATAGCCTTGACAAACACTCACATTAATGAGAATTTACAGTACCCCTAGAGAGATACTTGGGATTACTTTTCACACCACATCAAAAGAGCTCAGGGTGCCTCTGATTAAATTATAATGATGGATTTTTATTAAAAATAAATAATGCATAGCTATTATTCAGGGATACAACTACCAACTGAAATCACATGCTTTGGTTCATTCCATATCTAGAACCGTATTTTATGATGACCTATTATCCTTACAGTCAAATAATATTTGTGCATGTTGATCTTGATTCATACATATCTGACTTAAGTTAATGTATGTAATGTTAGTCGAGAATCCATGAGGGACCCGTAACGACATTTTTCCACTATTTATTTCTTTACATTTAATCAGTTATTATACATTTCTCATTTTATATGCATAACCTGGATTGTTCTATAATCCTTTGGTGGAATCCTACTATGTATATCTCATTCCTTACGTAGGACACCTATGGTACCTGAGAGTACTTCATGATTTCAGTGTATAAAAAGGGAAGCATCTAGCTTCAAATGCTTGGATTTCAACACTAGGATGGGGTATGGAAGTAGAGGATTGAACCTATGCTTTTGATTCTTGTAGTGGAAGCTTTTTTACTTTTTGAATTTTTTTTAGCATGTGGTGTATACCAATTTAATTTATATCCCATTTACATGTTTTTATGTCTATAGGACATGATCATCATCATTATTTTATTTATTTATGATTAGGCTTACACCTATTTATATATCTACCTGTTTATCTATTATTCTTATTCTACATATTTATTTTCACTTCTAATGATTACGATTTATTATTATCGATTTTCAACACATTGAAAAGTGAGGTAATATTTCAACAAGAAAACACACCCATAGACCTAAATATATGTCAGCAGCCTCTGAGATATGGGGATGTGCACTTGTGGTCTTATGGTGAGCCATCTCATGGAATCACATAGTTGCCTATGGGGTTGGATGATACACATGGGTCTCATTTTCCCTTTCTTATTGAATCTTATAACCTTCTTCTAATGATAAATGTTTTGACACACCCTGTCACCAACATTAAACTCAAGATCATATTGGTTATTATCATCATTTAATTTCTACTCACTCTGACCTTCCTTGATCTGCTGCGGAATGTATATATCTTCTCAATCATTTCTTCAGCTATCTCATTTACCAATAACTTTATTTATCATAATTCATTCCAGCACGTTGGATCACTATATTTCATTACATATAGGTACTCATAAGGATCCATCTAAATTGTTGAATGAAAGTTATTGTTTTATGATAAATAAACTTTAAGAAGGTGTTGATTCCAACCATCTTGGAAACAGAAAAAAAGATCACAGCATATCCCTTAAGGTTTAAATTTTCCACATAGAATGGATATTGTTCTAAGGATGATACAAAGTTATGAAACTAAACTACATATCATGAGCTTTCTGAAAACATTTCTAGAACTATGAGGTAAACCTCATATCCTAACTAGACACAATGGATCTTGGTGATCCATATGAAAACAAACCACTTCCTATATGTATATCCTAGATAGTTGATCTAAAAATAATTCTTATTTGATAAAAATGAATTATACTTACTTTTTAAGGTGAATGGGTACAAACCATAAAGAATTATTCCCTCATGATATTTCTAGAGGTCCAATAACAAAATCCATGGTGATTGTTTTCCCATTTCTATCCTGGTCTGGTTAATGGATGTAACATCCCATTAGAAATTTTTCATTCCTCATTAACTTACTGACATATAAAGAACTAGGATAAAAACACTACAATATATCTTTTCATTCCACCCCACTAGAAAAACACTTTCAAATTTGTAGACATATTCATTATTCATATATGAACAAAGAATTAAGAACTATGAGATTCCTATAACAACAGCTTAAAACATTGTATGGAGGGAATTCATACAGTATTCTAGAATCTTAACATTCTATCATGAACAAGGTTCAACTCTATAAATTTATAACCTTATATTGTGTCTTTAAAACTTCCATTTATTCCTCTGCAATCATCACTTTGATAGATGGTTGTACATTAATTTGAAAAAGAAAATATTTTCTCCAATATTTTATGATTTACATAACAATCCATTAAAAATCTATAAATATTGGATCTTTTGTAATCATCATCATTGATAAGATAACATGATAGTTTTGAATCAAATTATTGGCCACCTTGTTCTCTTTCCCATTGTGGTAATTTAGTGAGAAATCATAATCTTCCATCAGCACTAACCATCTAATTTGGCACACATTCAAAATCACACTATGTGAATATATACTTTAAAATTTTATTATTGTTATGTATATTTCACTATTCTTCATAAAGATAATACCTCCATATGATTAATTAAAAAATTAATACAGTTATCTCTAAGTCATGAGTTGGGTAATTTATCTTATGAATCATCAATTTTTGTGATGCATAGTCTATAACCATGTCATTCTAGAAATGAACAAATTCTAATCAATTCCTGGATGCATGAATATATATTACAAAACCTTCTCTAGCCTTGGATAATTTAAGGATAAGTGTGTTAGATAATCTTCTCTTCATTTACATGAAATATTCCTTATATTCATATATGTATATGAACATGGATCCTTTCCATGTTAACATAGTCATATAATTAGATATATGTGAGATATACTCTACAAAATACTAATAATATCCATCTAAAATAAGAAAATAACAGATCTAAATCATTGTGGTTAGACTGGACTGTCACTCAATTACCTCTTTCATTGATGGATTTACCAACATAACCTATATTGAGATTATAGGACCCCAAAATGAATGATTTTGTAGACAAAATTTTCACTTTGTTAATTTTGAGTATAGTTTCTCCTTCCATGGGGTGTTTATTACAATTCTCATGTGGTTTTTATGATCTTACTTTCTCCTATAATAGATAAAAATATCATCTATAAAGACTGTAAAATTTTGATCAAGGAAATCACTAAAGAATCGGTTCATTAAATCCTTAAAGATAGTGGGGAATTAGTAAGACATAATGGAATAACTATATATTCATAGTGTCCAAATCATTTATAGAATGATGTCCTGGATATATCCTACTTCCAAAACCTCAATTTATGATATCCAAAATGATTTTCAATCTTGTAAAAGTATTGAGCTCTGCATAATTGATCAAACAAGTCATCAAAGTAGGAAAGATGATAATGTTTCTTAATTATGATCATGTGAAACTCTTTATAATAAATGAAGAGCCACATTGATCAATAATTATTCTTAATAAATGCACTACAAGGTTACACTCTTGGATTAATGATTACATTTTAATATTTTTTCAAGAGTTTCTTCATCAATTACAACAACTCAATCAAGTATATTTGTAGGGAGCTTCTGAGATTGGTATGTCACCATGTATGAGTCTCATTGAGAAATCAACTTCATGTTTTTGTTGAAGGCTAAGAAATTATTCCAGATAGAGATAAAAAAAATTCCCACACAATAAGAATATAATTGAAGTCATGATTCTACCCAATCATTTGAGTTAAACACCACTTTTAAATGAGAATTAATACCTATAAAATGGAAAATTGATGTGGTATTTATGTAGGAAAAGATAATCCACGCCCAAGATAAAATAAAATTCAACTAAAGGAAGAATTATAGGGTTTGTAGGAAGCACATTACCACCCATGTCCACTGGAGAGGAATCATAGACTTGAGAGGCAATCATCATACTATTTAGGGGTTTCAGTTCTAATTCTATATCTAATTTTTTTGGTTCGATTAATTATAACTTTATAAAATTCTTCTAATATGAAAGAATGGGTATATCTAGTGTCAAATAATATATTATCAATTCTAGAGTGGATGGAGAGTGTGCCTTTCACTGTTTCATCCTCATACCCCTCGTCAGGAATAACGATCTCATGAGATTTCCATCTATCTCTTGGATTAAGAGGTTTCTAATTGAAATAATCCTCATTAATCTATTAATTTAGGAATTAGTTAGTATAATAATCATACTCCTTTCATTTTAACCCCTAGAGAGTGGGTGGTAAATTATGTATGGGATTCAATCTATTGTAATTGTTAACTAAATTGTTCTTATAAATTCAGAAATCAATTTCTCAATGAAATTCCCTTTCCACATATAAAATATTTACAAGTCCCCTGAAGAAAATTTCCTCCATGCTTCTACCCACACTTTGAGAATAAGGAAAATCTCATCTTCTTCATTCCATGGTTCTTCTATTTTCTATTTAATTCTATTTAATTATTCTTATTGAAACCATGAGATTGATGCACAACTATAACCTATATTTCCACCTTGATGGAACATATAACAATCTCTTCATAGATATTGAAGTTTCTTATGGATAATTTCATTTAAAGACTTGTATTTAAGCTATTGAATAATCAATAAACCTTACATTCTGTATTTATGATAACATTAGATGCACTCCTCACAAGTCTCATAAAAGTTTCCTTATAGGTACCAATAGATTAATCATCATTTTGATTCTGATCATGGAACTCCTTCTCCATATTTGTATGAATATTAAGAGAAAATTACTTATTTAAAAATAATTTCCTAAACTGATCCTGAACCATGTAACCAATTACATCATGTTTCCAAATATTCTTGATAATATTCCTCCTTTAATTTGCTTCATCTTTAAAACTATATATAAGTAAAATGACTATTTCATGATCTGAACATTATATAACATAAAATAGTTTTTTAGTGGTATTGATCCATTATTCAGCAACAATTGGGTCATAAGACCCACTAAAATATGGTTTGAATTACCTCATGAAGGACTCAATAGAATATTGTTCCCTCGTGTGTTCATTTTGAAGTCCAACGTAATTCATTTCTTGAGGAAGTTTTGTGAGCATAAAAATGAAAATTTTAATTTAATATCCCATAATGTTCGATTTATAAAAAGTTAATTCAAAGTATTTTCCATTAAATTCATCATTATCATGGTTTTTTCATGTTCAATCCATTGAATAAAATATAATTTATAGTTTCATAGAAACAAATCATAGTGGAAAACCACATAATCATGGAAAATAACTTATAGTTTGTCTAAATTATGACATATTATTATCAATATATGTCACCAGAGGTTTAACCTAGTTTATTCAGAATCACTGAATATTTAAATAATTCATGATGGTTCAAAAATTGTCTATGATTTTTAAATGTATATCCCCTAACAGTGTCAAACCAGGTATGTAGGATGACCTATTTTCATGCACCTAGTGGTGATCGAGTCTAGATAAATGTTCCCTTTTGGCATTATTATGCCTAGGTATTTCTATAAGATACCTACATCTACATTGCTTATCTATATAGAGATGTAATTTCTTATAAACCACTCACTCTATACTTTAAAAATTTCTAAAAAATTTCCCTATACATTAAATCATCTATAAACATATCCTCAGACATATCCGTAGGGATCTCACTAAGGTATTCTCATCATAGATTCCAAAGGCTAACTAAACCTATCCTCTAAAACAAACTATAGTGACCATGTCCTGTCATAATTAAATATTAGGGTTTTTAGATGAATATTTAAAATATTACACCGACACATACTCAGCGACCGTAATAGGTCAATGTCGTCTGAAACATAGAAACAAATAAAATGGATCATAGGTAAACTAAATCATATCCCATTGTCATCATCATACCTAAAACACTTTTTAGATATATCATATGTAATACATTTCTTCATAACATGGGGAAAATAAACATAAGAAAGGGTGATCTTAGTTTCTTAGTAAGGGTAAACAAGGTAGATACATAAGTATAAAATGAATTTAGTGGAATTAATACATTATCATAACATTTAAATACCATACCCTCTATATCAATGATCATAATCCTATGTTTTGGAATAAATATTGGTAGTTAATATGTCATGAATCATAATGGAATCAAATAAAATGATCCATGAGAGTATAAAATTGTCATAAGACATATATTATTGGAATACATATAATAATAAAAAATCATTTCAATTGAAGTCTCAGATCACACTCAAGGATATCATAGTGGAATGGGTTCACTCCTAAAACTAAAATAGTATTCAAGGCTCACTCACAATGCCATCATAGTGGACAAATAACGTTACTAAACTAGGTTATATCCCCATTACATTACATTTAATCAAAAGAGAAATAAATCTTTATTCAATTCATTGAAGGGAGATATAGGTACGACCCATCTCATTATGAAAACTATATTTATCTATGCCACAAGATCTTAAAACATTGAGCATATCAGAAACCAAGAAATGAAATAGGTTTAAAAAAATTTCACAATGTCATAACCTGTTAAAAATAGATATTTTTTTATAATCATTTCATTATTTCATTATACCATAACCCATTTAAAAAGAATTGTGTGTAATATGAATTTTATCATGGAATAAAATTTTCAAGTGAAAAAAAATCATAAACATCATGCCATTATAAACATAAACCAATAAAAGAAATAATAAGAATGGAATCCTTGGATCATGTCTCTAGTAAAGAAAATGTGACATCAAAATATGTCAACATAGATGAAAAATTATTTTAATGATTATTTAAAACATTTCTTGAGGAAAATATCCTTTCTCTTAAGAGAAATGCTTTTTACAACACAAAAAAATGTGAAAATATTTTTATTTTGAAATAAACATGATAAATTATAAAGGAATATTCAAAAAAATAACTTTTATTATGATGGGATGTTTCTTTCATGTTTTACAAATTAAAAAATATTCATCTCATACTTTTAGTAAAAGAAAAATGAGAAATTTTTGGAAAATGATTAGAATATTCATTTTAAAAAATAGAAAAAATTAAATAATGGGTAAAAATGTAATATAAAAATAATAGGATCCTAATAAAACATTTTTCAAAGCATATTTATAAAATATCATTTTTGAAAAAATGGATTCCCTTCCGAAGAGTGGAATAAATTAAGATTTTCTTAAAAGAAATTATCAATCATATTAAGTACCAAAAAGTGTTAATGTAACTATTTTTTTTAAAATTTCATTAATAACCATAGGAGAATAAAAATAATTTCTAAGAGATGTATCTTAAGATTTTATCACTTTAATCATAATCATAAACAATTTATATAGATAATGATATTGTCACGTAAAATCATTACCACTTTGGTAACTCTGAATTATAATACCTATGAACTAATAACATAAATTGAAACATAAAATATAATGAGGAAAAATAAAATCAAAATATTTCTTGTAAAAGAGTCTATATATATATATATTATTAAATAATATATCTTCATAACATAACAATTGTCTCAATGATGAAAAATTAAGACAAAAATCCATTTTTTCTTTGGTAAATTTTAATCTCTCAACCCCATTAAAGAGAGATATTCAAATAATAATGTAAATCCCAATTATTTAGGGGGAATAATCATAAAATAAAATAATTTATAGTATATATACCAAACCATGTAAATACATGGTGAATATGGAATATTTCTCATAGAATTTATAAGTGAAATGGATCTCCTTTACTTTAAGTCTTCACATATGCCAAACACATTCAAACCTATTATAAAATAAAAATAACTCTGCTATAAAAATATTTCACAAAAATATTTATATATATCATACCATATATTATTTTTTGATGACCCCTTATTACAATTTTGTTAACAATTCCACTGTAAAGTTACGTTTTGGCTAATAAAAAATATTTGTTTCATATATGTTTTGGTTTATTATTTTTGTTCCTCTTAATTTGATCATGATTTCATTTTCTCTGGAATTTAAAACATTATATAAATATAATAAATATTTATTATATATTAATTTATATTAATCCATATAATTTTGTCATAGAAATTTAAATACACTATTCATAGAGATGATAGGTCATATATACTCATGAAAGATGTTTCAATTTTCATATCTGAATAAATCAAATTAAGTTAAATGATATAATATCATTATAAGATAGTTTTTATTTCATATATATCACATATTTTCTTTTAAAACATTATTATTACCTTCTTTGTATGGTGTGAAATAATCACGTCACTTCGTGAGGTGGTAGCATGTCGTACACATGAGCGATATTATCATATTCCCACAATATAGAGAGTATGAAGGAATGTGTTATAAAATGATTCAAAAAGTATAATAATATCATAAATATCATACATAAATAATAAATTCCTCCTTTTTCCAATCCATGAGAGTTCATAATATAAAAATTAAATACATCGGTTCGTGAGGTGGTAGTCTGTCGTACACACGAATGATAATTTTTTAACCCATCTGATGGATGTGGAGACATTTTTTGGTTATTCCCATAAGATTAAAAGATATCGGTATATGAATTATATGGGTTTTATTATATATTAATGGTATAAAAATAATTTCTGTAGTTGGTAAAATAGATAAAACAAAAATTCTCTTTGATAAACATTACATCTTCTTCGGGTATCCTCCTTCGGTTTGCACAAAACGCCTTCCATGTATGATTTTTTATTCTAAATAATACTTCTAGGATGGTAGTAGGGATGTTGAGAAGTTATTTTTGGCATATATTTTATGAAATAAATTTTTTTGAATTTGTGAAGAATATATATGAGATGGGTGGACCATTAATAGTAATGTGGGTGGCGCAATAGAAATTTTGTTAAATAAAGAGGCGAAATCATGGTTTTGTCAAGACACAAGTCAAAAAATAGAATATTAAAAATACTAAAACATATGAGGTATAAATATATAAATAAAATGTTTTTTTGACACATTTTAGGCTTTTTTATCACAAATCATTTTAGTTTAATCCCCCCTTAAACCCATTTTTACCTTAACCACACTAAATAATTTTTTATGTTATTACTATACATATTTCTAAAAAAAATATTCCGACCTTATTAGATAATATAAATTATTCTGATTCCAATTATAGAATACATTTTTCTAATTTATTTTCATATAAGTGGAAAATTTTAATTTAAAATTAATCTTGTAGACATGATGAGAAATCAGGTTTTTAAAAATACAATGTTCAAACGTTTACAATATTTTTATATCAAAATACAACATGAAACTGATGAAAATGAACTAAATTGTTCTAATAGATTTATATGTTAACTAATGTTACATTAAAACCAATTTTAAATATAATTTATCTTTACAAAAAAAATTTAACTAAAATTAAGATTCCAATTAATATTTATTATTTTTCACTACTCATTAAAAGATGAAACTTTTCAAAAAATTAAAAAAATATCACCCTAATATAACATTGAATTGATGATATCAAAAATGAAGTTTATTTTTTCAAATTAAAATTTTGATGTGAAAAAAACAAATTTTATTAAAGTACAATAAAATAAATAAAAATAATTTTTTATAAAATGTTTTGTTTAAACATATAAAGGATTTACCATAAAATAAGTAATTTTTTATCATTATGTTTCATTTATATAAAAAAATTATTATTAATATTTAAGAAGTATTAATTACTAGTCATATAAATATGTTAAATGATATGGTTATAAGGGTCATGTTAAAAGGACTATATTAATAATATGTAATGTTTTTTAAACTCGGTGTCATGTGTAATGAAATATATTCCATTTTTAAATGTACCAATATATTGAATAGGTTATGTGTGTAATGAAAGCTATATAATAAATTTAATTTCATGAGAAATAATAATTCATAAGAACTCATGGTTTTACACACCGATATCCAAATTTATAGAAAAAATGATCCACAGATTCAAATGGATACTACAGGGTCAAGGTGGACTACATCCAGGGGGAAGGAATCAAATTTTTCTTATTCCAACTCGAATACATAGGTTAAAAATTTCCCATGTTTTTTAACATATAGGGTCACCCAAATTTAGATCAGAAGGGGGGATGTGATACAAATGACCACTGAAATTTCAATGGGTGATCACCAACTTGGGCTCTAGGTTTTCATTTTATGAAACCAAAATCTGAAGGTTTTTCTTTGGTGGAACCAACCTACTGTAGTGGGTCTCAAGTAACTAGTCATCCTTGGTGGACAACCACCACAATAGTGGTAATACATTAGTTAAATTTCAAAAATATCCAACTCAAAAAAATATCACCATGTTACTAATCAATCAATTCATTCTACTAATTACTTATAGATTCCTATAGGCATCTTATGTATGAGAGATATTGATCAATTAAAAAAAATGTTGTAACATGGTCTATATAACTACCTTCATCAACAAGTTGGTTTGGTTATTTTATGTTGTGTTCTTCTTAAGTGAGATTTATTTCACATTAATAATCTCACAGATGAAATGAAAACAAATATAAATATGTTTTTCTTTAATATGATGAGCATATTTCTTCCAAATAAAAATAGCACTCTGGATATCACAAAACCCATTGGTGTTCTCCTGAATGATCTCTAGGTCTCTGATTAGTCAATGTAACCATATAGATTTTTTTAAATCTCATGCCTCTCCCCTATACTCTACCTCTATAGTAGAAAACTGACTATTGATTATAGGTATACATCAAACCCATTGGTTCTCCTACAATAGTAAAAATGTAACCTATAATAGATCATTACTTTTCTAGGTCCCTTATATAATCTATATAAACACATCCAACAAGAAATATCCCATTAGTTATATATCTCCCAAACTAAAAACTAACATATACATTACACATGATATATTTTAGAATTCATCTAACTTCTTTCCAATGTCCTACATCATGGTCACACATATACCGAATTACTATACTCACTATGTGTGAAATATCAGGTACCTTACACTCCATTAAATATATCAAATATTATATAATTTTTTCATATGGAATATGATCATTCATTTTACTCAAATAATCTATCATAATAGAAAATTATTTATTTTGTTTGAAATATAGTGACAAAGGAGTGTTGACTAGTTTGAGTTTATCATTAATACTGAAATTCTAGAAATGGTTGTTCAAATATTAAATTTAATTGAGGTAAACAACACTGTTAGTCCATTATCCTTTTATATAAATCCTAATAATCTTCTTGGAATCTCAAAGATAATTAATCTCAAACTCTGAGGTGATATGATATATCAACATATCAATACCCACCACACATTTATATGAAATCTGTAAAGACCCAAACTTTTATTAATGAATATTACTCTTGATCTAATTAAGTGTATTATCATGTTAAATGTTTATATAAAATATCCACTCCATTGGTTTTATGCTTTTTTATTTTAAAATAACATTAATAATTGTTACCATTGCTAATATAGTCGTCAAATAGCGACCACATGATTAGTTTAAATATAGGGATTTAACAAATTGAATTTACTCTTATAAAGGAAGTGGTGGCCTCATCAAGTAGATTTTCTAATTACAAATCCAATTTATCGGAGATCAGAAAGGAAGTAGTGTCACTGGGATTCTCTCTTGACCAATCCCAATCCTGGCTTTAATGGGTTAAGCTTGAACAAAATTGCCTATGGGAGAAGTGGAAATTAATAGAGATTACCACCTGAGCGATGTTATCTGAGCCTCCCCAAGAATATGTCATAATCGCACACCATAACCTTAGGTCTTATGTGGGTGTAATAATGGGTTATGTAACAATACCCTATCACTATGATTATGTGTAATATTTTTTTATAAAATAAAGAATACACATTCATTTTAATATTTTTACATTGTAAATAGTTTTTAAAGAAGAAATAGTATTTTTAGTTAATATTCAATTAAGAAAAGTATTTTAATGAATTAATGGATTTTTTAATTAAATAATGTTTTAATAAAATATTATTACTAAACTAAATTTTATGAAATATAAATTATCGTATAATTTTTATGAATAAAATTGTAATTTTTATTAAGGTTTGAAAGCTGCTTTTCTAAAAACCCATGTACTTTTGATAAATATTGGTCTTTATTTTAAAAGTAAAAAATTAAAATATTTAAAATTTTTTTTACATAAAATAAATATTATTTTTGGAATCAAGACATTGAAATCATCCAATCATTAATTTTTCTTAATTTTCCAAGATAGTCGAAATTTTGGAAAAAAATTAAATACTATTTAAACATATAATGTGTTTTGTGACATAATAATGACCCAATAGTGATGAAATAAAATCCAATAAATGGTATTTCAAACAATATATGTTTTATCTTTAAAATAATGTTATTTCAGGTTTGTTTTAATTATTTTATAATGCCTTAGTGGACCTCCATGATTTAAAAAACATTTTTGACATTTTAAAATGATTTCCTTGAGAGAGTGTGACTCACGTCAACATAATAAAGCCTGATATTTAAATAAGATCATATATTGGACTTATAAAATAATATTTTCCACTCTAATATGTAAAAACCCCATGGGTAGGATGGTTTATTATTTTGATTAGTTTAATGTGTGGTGTCCAAAACCTAAATAATAAATAATTCCCTCTCCTTTCCTATATAAATACACTCAATCTCTCATTCCTCTTCACTCAAACCATTATAAGACTGAATAACCCTTTCTATAATATCTCTATAATCCTTCCAATACATCCCAACCTCCATATAATCCACTCTAAAGCCTCTCCCAATCCTATGGGATCACACATCCAAGTAAAGGATTTCTTCCTTTCTCATTTTTTTCAAAATTTCATTTTTCTGTTATACCCTTTTATTTTCAATTAAAAATGTTGGGGTATGATTTCCCACCTCTCTCATACATAACTTCTTATTTTTTAAATCTTATTGTCCAATTTCTCTCTCACTAAGGCCTCCCATGTACACCTATTACCAAGCCAAAATTCCATAAAAAATTTCTCTCTTCTCATTTACATATAAGAAATTCTTTCATATTCTGCATATAAATTCCATTACATGTGTTTGGATATTTTTAAATATATCCCCACTTTACATTCCATTTTATGTATATATTATTAGATATCCCTTTCTCTCTCATCAACTATTATTATTTCACATCTTTATGTTGTAGAAATGTTACCTCAATTTTCCTAGCCAAAGTCATTGTGTAGTGAATACCAAGCTCATTCCTCTATAAAGGGTATTCACCTTTACTCACATTTACTTATTGATTATATAGTTTCATTTATTTATTCTACATTACTTTATTGGGTAATAAATGATGATGTTTAATGATTCCATGTTGTATGATCCATGTGGCGCACTTATGCATGAAATAAAATAATTAAGAAGGGTGCACCATGATAGTTCTTCAATGAATTGGGTATAGATTAGTATCATGATATGTCATGTGGAATGACGGTTTACTCATTCTAATTCATGTACAATGAGGGTTTACTCCTGCTCCATGTGTAATAAACGAAGTCTCATGCTATTATAATGTAAAATGTTGTTTCCGCATTCCTATTTTATGATAATCAAGCTATATCATGACATTAGGTTCATGTTTCTCTTATTTTCCATTGATATTTCCATTTTCTAACATTTATTGAATTATTAATTTTATGCCTTGTTTACTCCCTTACTAGGATTTATAGCTCACCCTTTTCACACGTATGCCCTCAAGTTATCCCATGAAATGCTAAGTACGAGGGAATGTTGTGGTCATGTAAAGGAAGTTTTCAATAAGGATGTTTTATTTTTATGTCTTAAGTTGTTATGTCATGTTAATAATTTCCCCAAGACACTAGACCTTGTGATCCTTTGAATCATCTTAAGTGACATCTTATGTAATAAATCCAGTTTAAGTGTGTAAGAAAGTGAAAGATTTATACTGTTGCTATCAGAGGATCGATTTCGTTATTTTTTGGATTGGGATTAAAAAACCCTAGTGAAAGCATTAGGGATAAGACTATGTATAATAAAAACATCCCAAATTTTTTTTGTATTGAGTAACTGGCTTATCATGAAAATACATCCATGTCTAGATATGAGTTGGTAGAGTCGGCTCCGAAACAGATGTATCTATGGGAAAAACCTGAAAACACCGCTTTGATCTAGACTCGAACGGGAACTGGTGCACAACAATGGGCCTTGAAACACTCTTGGTTATGAACATCCTAGGGAATATTATTTGGTAAATTCATATGATTATTATGAACAATTATTAAGGTAAATAAAAAAATTCCCTAAGAATATATTTTTGGAAGTGGATGATGGATAACATAGATTAGTTAAGGAAAAAATTTAATTTATAAATTATAATTTTTTGTCATTGGATTCCCCTTTATGTTTTACCCCTAAATTTCCTTTTATTTCATCCAATGCTCGATAATAGGAGGAATTAGGCAAAAAAACTTGTTTTAAGATCAATGTGATGACTATTCTAAAGAGATTCCCAATCTGATGGGAGTAGGAATTGAAACCTTTTCATGATACTCTCTCAGTAAACTCATGTTTTTAATAGAAACATGGATCAAGTGGAACGTTCACCCCCCCCCCCCCCCCAATAAAGAACATTCCTCAATAATAAACTTCATGATACAAAGGCCTCCTAATTTTAATGGATCATCCAATCCCTTAATCTCCGAACAATGGATAATGTCCATTGGGATGATATTCTCCATAATTCAAAGTTATAAACAAGAGAAGGTACATCTATCTACTTATTGTATAGAGGCTGAAGCTGATCAATGGTGGATATTGATCAGAAATTTGAAGCCTAAAGAAGAGATCGAGGCTTTGAAATGGAAGGATTTTTGGAAAATGTTTTTTAATAAATATTTTTTTCGCACCCTCCGACTTAAGATGTAAAGGTAATTCTTTTCCCTCAAACAAAAAGATGACAAATCCATTTGAGCATATGATGAAAACTTCACAAGGATTTTATTATACACCTCCATTATTGTCATTACCCCCAAGTGCAAGGATGACCACTTCTTTGGTGGGATAAAACCTAGCCTACGAAAAGCCCTAGCGATCCGTTACTTTGATAGCTATGTGGAAATTGTCCTATGTGACCTCAAAGTCAAAACTGAGATCGGATAAAATTATGGGTATCATTGAGAAAATATGTGTAAGGTGTCATTTAATTAAAGAGGAATGATGGATAGATTTAATAGTGATAAGAAATTCCAGAACCCCACTTTCCAAATATGTATAAAAAATCACCCTGTAAATTCCCTAAAGGGGAGTTGGAAATGCTTTAGGTGTGGAATAAATGGTCTCCTAGACATTAACTACCGACAAGAAAAAACAACTATTGCGACAGGGGAGTGGAACACTCTGTTCGACCCTCAATGAATTTGTCATTTCTTCAAATTCAAATAACGTGGGCAGTTTTCAAAATAGTTTCCGAATCTAAGGGGTTTTAGAGGCAACCAACAATCTCCAAGGCATCAAGGGAGAGCTTTTTTAAGAACTATCCCCCGAAGTGACCCCCAACAATGAAGTGGTTCTAAGTACGCTAGTTATTCTTTCAAGAATAGTGAATTAAATTTTTGATTCTTTTTCTATGCATTCTTTTATATCCTGAAAGATTAGTAGAACAATCCCAACACCACCACAAATCATAGAAGTAGAGATGTTGGTGAGAACAACAAATGGGGAAATCCTTGCATCCTATGAATACAACACCTCCCCAATCACAATTTGTGGATTAAACTCTACGAATAACTTCGTCGTACTCCCTCTGGTATAATTTTATGCAATTATTAGCATGGATTTGATTTCCTAATATAGGGCCAACATAAATTTCCATGAAAGGGAAATCAAACTCCATTTGGAGAATCGACCCCCAATTCTGTACAAGTACAAAGAGGATGATGAATCTTATTTAGCACCCTCATCTGAAGTGTGGATATTATTTCCCTATGGTCATGAGTATCTTTCTCAGATGATTGAGACTAAGAAAGAAACTATCCTTGAATACATGCCCATTGTGAGGGAATTCGCTAAAGTATTTCCCAAGGAAATGTCTGGTCTTCCTCCTAGAAGAGATGTTTAATTCTTGAAGGATCTTATACATGGGGATTTTCTAATATCCATGAATCCATATAGAATTGCTATTTTAGAGCTTGAGGAGATAAATAAACAACTACAGGAGAATCTAGATAATGGTTTTATACGCCCAAGTGCATCACCATGGGGTGCACTAGTCCTCTTTGTCACGAAGATGGATGAGTCATTGCACCTTTGAATTGATTAACATGAGATCAAAAAATCATGATAAAGAACAAGTATCCTCTTCCATGAATTCATGAAGTATTCAATCTGCTACGTGGAGACCAATACTTATTTAAGGTGGATCTTTGGTCGGGGTATTTCCAAGTAAGGGTGAAGAAGGAGGATATCCCCAAGACAGCTTCTTGTAAAAGTTACAGGCACTATGAATTCATAGTAATGCCTTTCAGACTCACCAATTCTCTAGAAATCATCATGGACACTGATGAATATAGTCTTTAGAGATTACCTTAACAAATTTGTGGTAGTCTCTATAGAATATATTCTAATATACTCCAAAACCAAGAAGGAGCATGAGGATCATCTAATCACTATACTAGAGACCCTGAGAAAGGATAAAATCTATGAAAAGTACGGAAAGTGTGATTTAGGATTGAAGGAAGTTTCATTATGGGGTCATATCATCTCATGTAATTGGATATCTATAGATCCCATCAAGATAGCTATAATTGAGGGATAGACAAGGACAAGATTGGTGACGGATAACTGTAGCTTCTAGGGGTTAGCTGGATATTATCATTGATTTGTGAGAAATTTCTCATGATTGTCAAACCCTTTTACCAAGCTAACCCATAAGGGAGTCATGTTTTCTTTGAGTGATGAATGTTAATAGTGATTCAAAGATTTGAATATGAGGCTTATCATTGCACCCTTTCTCACATTACCCACAATTGGAGACCTTTTGTGGTATTCAGTGATGCCTTGAAGAAGGGTATGGGTTGTTTGTTGATGAAAAATGACAAATTCATTTCCTATGCTTCAAGGAGATTGAAATTTCATGAGAAAAACTATCGAAAACATGATTAAGAGTTTGTTGTAGTGTTCTTTGCTTCAAAAAATTGGTGACATTATCTCTTTGGGGAGAAGTGTGAAATATATACAGATCACAAAATCCTCATGTATATATTCACATAGAAAAATATGAATATGTGCTAATAGAGGTGGTTAGAGATGATAAAATATTATGACTACTCAATCCATTTCCACCCTGGGAAAGCGAACAGGGTGGTGGATTATCTAAGAATAAAGGACCTAGTGATTCTATCATTTATGAGGATTTAAAAGGATCCAATCTTCTTATATTTGATGAAGATGGACTTGGTAATCACAAAGAAGGGAAAATCATAAATCATTTCAAAAATGATTTCTTAACTCATTCTCTTGGAATGGTTAAAGGATGCTCAAATGGATGGTGTGGGAATTCAACAGAAAGTGTAAACTATCCGAAAAGGGAAATCCTCAGTGTTCAATGTTAAAGAATAAGGAATTGTGAGATTTGGGAAAAGGATATGTGTTCCATAAAATTCAAAGTTAAGGAATGATCATTTGGATGATGCACATAGTATGAATTTCTCTATTCACCCAGGAAATACAAAGATGTATCGAGATCTTCGAGAGCATTATTGGTGGGATAACATGAAGAATGAGATCCCTGAGTATAAATCAATGTGCCTAGTTTATTATCAAGTGAATTATAAGAGGCAAATGTCTAAGGGGATGGTTCAACCATTACCCATTCTAACATGGAAATGGGAGAACATGACCATTGACATTGTCACTAGACTTCAAAATGCATCTAAAGGAAACAATGTGGTCTAGTTTGATGTGGATTTCTTATAAATACTGCACACTTCCCTGAAATTCTATGGGATTTATCATAGAATCATATGACATCGATATATATCATAGAAGTGGTAAGGCTGCGTGGATTACCACTGTCTATTTTGTATGATCGAGATCAAAGATTCACCTCTAAGTTTCAGAAGAGTCTTCCACATGCTATGAATAATGAGCTGAACTTTAGTATGGATTATCATCCTCAAATTGATGACCAATCTGAGAATACTATCAAAACACTTGAGAACATGTTGAGATAATGATCAATGGACCTCGATTGTGGAAGGGATAAACATATTCCTTTGGTTTAATTCTCTACCAATAACAGTTTCCACTCAAGAATCCAAATAGATCCTAATGAAGCAGTTTATGGGAAGATGTGAAGAACACCAGCATGTTGGTATAAAGTTTGGGAGAAAAAACTCTTTGGTCTAGAAATGGTCAACGAAATGGTGGAGAAGTTTAAGACCATCTAGAAGCACATTAAAGCTGCCCAGAGTCGATGAAAGAGCTATGCTGATAATCATTGATGAGACCTAGAGTTTGATGTTGGAGACATTTTATTCTTCTTCATTTAACCATGGAAGAGATTTAGGATATTTTGGAAGAAGATAAATCGTAGTCCAAGGTACATCAGCCCATTTGAAATCCTTGATCTCATTGGAGTAGTAGCCTATCGACTAGCCCTCCCACCAAACATATCTCATGTACATGATGTATTCTATGTATCACTCTTGAGGAAGTACCTCATGGACCCATCTCATCTACTCAATCCAGAGGTTCTACTATTGGATAATGACAACTCCTATGAATAAAATCTAGTGAAGATCTTAGATCATGGGGAAAATGTTCAAAAAAATAATAAAATTCACATTATCAAGGTATCGTGGGGAAACTAAAATTTTGAAGAAGCAATGTGGGAATCAGAGGAAGTGATGAAGAAGAGTTACCCTCATCTATTTTAGTGTGGGAAAAAGAAAATTTTGAGGGTGAAATTTCTTAAAGTGCGAAGATTGTAACGACCCAGACTTTTATTAATGAAAATTCCACTTAATCTAATTCAACGTCTTATTATGTAAAATAGTTATATAACATATGTACTTCCTTGATTTTTGTTTTTTTATTTTAAAATACCATTAAAAATTGGTACTATTTCTAATATTTTCATTGAACAGTGAACACATGATGTGTATAAATATGTGGATTTAACAAATCCAATTTACTCAGACAAAGGAAGAGATGGCCTCATCCAGTAGAATTTTTTTATACAAAGCCCATTTTTTAGAACTTGGAAAAGAGGTAGCATCACTAGGATTATCTATTGACCAATCCCAAGCCAAGCTTCAACACCTTAAGCATGAACAGAACTGCCTATGGGAGAAGTGGAAGTTAATATAGATTACCACTCGAGCAATGTTATCTAAGCCTCCTCAAGAGTCTTTCACCATCGCACACCTTAACTTTAGGTCATATACAAGTGTAATAATGCTTTATGTAACAAGACACTGGCACTCTGATAATACATATTATTTTTGTATAAAATAAAGAATATATATTCACTTTATTAGTGTTACTTTGTAAATAGTTTTGGAAGCCCAAATAGTTTTTTAGTTATTATTCAATTAAGAAATATATTTTGATTAATTAGTGGATTTTTGAATTAAATAATATTTTAATAAAATATTATTACAAAAATTACTTTTTATTAAAAATATATGATCTTTTAATTTTTATGAATGCAATTGTAATATTTTTTAAGGATTGAATGCTATTTTTTTCTAAACCCTTGAATTTTAAATAAATGTTAGTTTTTAATTTTAAAGTAAAAATTCAAATATTTAGAAAATTATTTAGATAAAATTAATATTATTTTTTGAATCACATTGTTGAAATTATCCAACGTCTAATATTTTATAATTTTCCAAGACAGTCGAATTTTTGGGTAAAAATTAAATACCGTTTAAATATATAATGCATTTTATGACATCATAATGAACCAATAGTGATAAAATAAAAACTATTAATGGGATGATCGGCCAATATATGTTTTTACTTTAAAATAATATGATAATATGATTGTTTAATTTATTTTACAACGCCTTAGGGAACCCTCCAAGACATAAAAAACATTTTAACATTTGAAAAATATTTCTTTGAGAGTGTGACTCACCTCTACATAATCAAGCCTAATATTTTAATAAGTTAAGACATTGTCCTTATAGAATAATTTTTTCAACTTCACATTGGAAAAAACTATGGGCAAAAACCATGGGATGGTTTGTGGTTTTGATTAGTTTAATGTGTAGTGTCCAAAACCTAAACAATAAATAATTCTATCTCTTTTCCAATATAAACCCACTCAATCTCCCATTCCTCTTCACTAAAACCATTTGGAGCTCGACTAAACCCTGCCAAAATCTCTCTATAATCTTCCCAAGGTACCCCAATCTCCTAATAATCATCTCTCAAGCCTCTCCAAAGCCTTTGGGATCACACTTCCAACTACGGGATTTCTTCCTTTCTCATTTTTGTCCAAATTTCATTATGATGTTATACCCTTTGGTTTTCATTTAAAAATGTTGGGGTATTATTTATCACCTCCCCCATACTAAAATACATATTTTTTAATGATGATATACCTCTTTATAATTCATTAATTCCTTCCATGTACACCTATTAACTTGCTGAAATTTCATAAGGAATTTATCTCTTCTCATTTACATTCAATAAATTATTTTTTATTATGCATCTAAATTCCATTACATATGTTGGGACATGTATATATATGACCCCCCATACTTTTCATTTTTTATAAATTTTATGATATACCATTTTCTCTCTCATCAACAATTTTTATGAATTGTTATGTCACGCTGTTATACTGCTGATGTTGCACCACGATTTTCCAACCCAAAGTCATTGTGTAGTGGATACCATGACCATTCATCTATAAAGGGTATTCACATTTACTCACATTTACTTACTGATTATAGAGCTTCATATATGTATTCCATATTCCTTTATCATGGAATAAATGAGGATTTTGAATGATTCCATGTTGAATGATCCATGTGGCACAATTATGCATGAAATGAAATGATTATGAAGGGTATGCCCTAAAAGCACTCTAATTAGTTGGGTAAAGATTGGTATCATGATAGGTCAAGTGAAATTAGAGTATACAGATTATAATTCAATTTTAATAATGGTTTACTCATGCTTCATGTGAAATGAGTCTTGGCTTATGCTAATATCTTGTTAAATGTTGTTTCCACATTTCTATGTCATGATAATCAAGATATATCAGGCCTTTATGTTCATGATTATATCATGATCCATTGATATGACTATTTCCAAACATGTATTTTATTCTTCACTTTATGCTTTTTTTACTAGCTTACTGGGCTTTATATATCACCATTTTCACATGTATGTCCTTGGGTTTTCCCATGAATTGCTAATTATAAGGGAATGTTGTGGTTATGCAATGTAATTTTTCAATAAAGATGTTGTATTTTTATGTCATATTTTGTTATATAATGTTCCTAGTCCTCTAAAGACACTAGAACTCTCAATCCTCATAGTTTTCTTAAGTGCATGTTAATGTAATAAATCATGTTTATGTGTGTAATAATGAGTCGGGTTGTTATAAAATCAACATGTCCTTAAAAATTAAATTAACTAGATAAACCTATCATCATAAAATTTCTTCAAGTAAACAAAATGATAAAAATGTAATTTGACATTTTTTTAATTCATAGTAATAGTGTCAAACACTTTTCATCACTATATCAGTTACTACATCAGGCTATATAATGACTTTTATAATATAACAAATTAACTCTAACATCATGGTACATAAAACCCATAGAGTTGATTCATATATATATCTTTATCTAATGATTCATGATTAAATGTTTTCCTGACATGAAGCTGATCTAAGTACACGTTATACATTAAAACCAATGCTAATAAAATTTGGATAGAATCATGGTAAATAGTAAGATAAAATACCTAATTGTAGTTTATTCCTTCATTTTTTCATATATCATAGTATCAAGTTTATCCTTATACCTAATATCATTCTTTCCAAAATCATCTTATATATTCACACACACCCATTTTCTCCCAACTTCTTTCTTGTATTTTATATGAGGAAAAAAATACCATGTATGATATTGATTTAATGAGATCATATCTTATTACATATATGACATCCAATGGTCCATTTCTTTGATATCCAAAATATCTTTATAGGTTCCTAGAAAATTTTCTTCAATTACATAAATAGCATAAAACCCCATTTCATCACAACTGGAATGTTTTTTATGGCCCTTCATGTTATAATAATGGTGGCACTCTCAAGATAATGAGTATGCTGATAGTGTTAATAATTCCTCAGTCAAAATATCTATAAAATCACTATACTCTATCACTTATGGATCCTGATTAGCTATAATTGGACTAATCTACACTACAATTTCAATAAATTCATCTCTCTCTTTTCTAAAATCATTTTTATTCACAATCATATATTTTTCAAATGTGACTTTTGTAAAATGAGTGATCTTCTTTGATTTTGGATCCCATAGTCATACAGACATCACACTATCATTAAAGCCAATAAAAATTTCTATTTATTTTCCCACAGATCCAAATTTATGTCTTTCACATGAAAATAATCTGTTCAACCCAATATACAAAGTCTATCAGAAGAAGAAATATTCTCACCAAATCAATCCTCTATCATAATATTCCCATTAATTTTACAAATATGTAATTAGTTCAAAATGTGTGGTGTATACATCAATGAATCTACCCAAAACGATTTAGTCAAACCTGAAGAAGACAACATACACTGTACATTTCAATGAGTTTACATTTTATCTATTCTCCTTTTATATTCTATTGTGGAGTGCCAAGAATTGTAAAGTGCTTCACAATACCTTTATCTTGATAAACATTCATGAATTCATATAACATGTATTCTACTCCATTGTCTAATTCTAGTCCCATAATTTTTCTTTCTTATTTGATTTTCAATCATCTTCCTCCATTTATGGATGATATCCAACACTTTACCTTTATAAATTATGATTTATACCCAAAAATATCATATGTAATCATCAATAAATATGAAAAAATAATTATTTCCCACCATAGAATCATTCTTCAATGCTCCATAAACAATAGTATAGATGAAGTCATGTGTTTTGAGTCAAAATTTCTACTTCATAATTTTCTATTTATTTATTTTTTAAAATCACAAACACTTAATTGAAAAATTTTACTAAATTTTTATGTCCCAAGGGTTTTATAATGTTTCTGAAGAAAAAAATACTTTCTACCATAATTATAAAATGTTATGAATTATTACGAATATAAAAATAGTATTCTTCAGTAATATTATCCAAATAATCTAGGTCTAATTAATCAGACACAACTTTATCAAAACTCAAACATACTATTTTTTTCATCTCTACCATATGAAAATGTCTTAACAATCGAACTGATACCAATACAGATACAATCATATTGATTCTCATAAGGATTATTTTATTGAAATTTCTAACTAAGTCCATTGCAATTACTTAAATTTATAATCATAATATGAATGATATTTTTTAAATGTAATCCAAACTTTTAACAATGTAGTGGTGCTAATCCATGAGACGTCGTACATTTGGTTATGGTGATCTATCATGTGCCATCTGTTTGAGTTCTTTATAATGAAATTGGAAATATTACTATTATATGACCATTATAAGGATACCTATAAATATCTTCTTATTTTAAGAGTTTGGAATACATTTACTACATGATTTAAAAGAGAGCTTTATGAACACTACTTGTTCATGGTCAATGTTTTTATTTATTAAGTTTTCATTATAAGGAAACCTCAAAAGAGTTGTCTCTTTTAGAACATTATAAATTGTAAATACTATCTAATCATTGTTATGATCTAGGGATTTTATGGATTGTAATATGGATAATTTGATATTTGGATTAAGGGATTATGGGTATAGTAAGATAATGTTGGTCATCATGTCGATGGATTCAGGGGATAGGAAAATAGAGAAAATATTATCTTTATATTAATGGATTTCATGGTATGAAAGAAATAATTTACTATAAAAATAAAATAGTGGATACCATTATTAATAGTTATTTTATTCATTAATCTTATGTTTAATAGAGGTTTATCTTTTTAAATAGCTTGTACGTCATTATTATATTTGTTTTCTATTATTTTACTTTTTGTTTAAAAGATTTATTTCTGTTGTGAATATAATATAAATATAGTAATGATTATTATATTTATATACAATTTGTTTTATCCTATTAAATCTAATTATTATAATCACTATGATATAAATTAGAGCAGTAGTGATTTCAATTTTCACTATGATATAATCATAAATACTATGATTTCGATTATGTGACTTTATTAATCAGACTGAGGGATGAAAACAATAACCTATGTTAAGATACTTTTTTATTATTTAGTTTAATTCTTTTTAAATATTTTTTTAAACTATAATTCACCCCCACCCTATTCATGTATGAATATTCATTTGAATAGATCATACAATCCTTAAATTGGTATAAGATTAGGATTCTACTACTCAAATACTTTCTATGATTTTATTTTCTTTACTTGTTGGAGTTTTTTTTTAAATTTTGATTTAAAATTCATGTTAAAAAACTTTTTTTACACTACCATGTTTGTGGTAAAGAATATTTATATTTTTTTAAAAGATGGATGTTTTAAATGATGGTTTAATATAGAATCTAAATCCAAATAGACCTCCAATATTTGATGGTATCGATTTTGAGTAATGGAGGGATATAATAAGGAATTGGTTATACATATTAGGGTTGATAAATATTTTATTCATGTTGGATACTAAAATATTAGTAATAATTCAGTAACTACCTTTACATATAAAAAAACACGTATATCAATTAAACTATAGAGTAATAAATACATTGTTCTATTCTACAAAATGAAGTATTTTTAGTCAAATATCTTCATTTTAGGATTCAAATAAGATATATAAAAAGTTATAATTTTCGCACTTTGAAACATCATATGTTATTGAAACTCGAAGCGAAATTTATAGAGAAAACTATTAGGAATTTGATTTCTTTGCAGGAGAATCAATTAAAAAAATGAACCCAAGTTTCATGATGATTATTAATATTTTACAATTCGTTGGTGAAACGGGTCTTCATGATGAAATACATTTTGAAAATATTATTGATATTATCCTTAATGAGTCAAAATCAAAAAAAGAAATGTTGTTGATGATATAATTAATTTAAATAATCTTACAATAGATGATTTAATTGCAACCCGAATGTAGTATTAGTGAAGTTTAAGAAGTGATTCTAAGAAATATAAGAAGAAGAATGGTGTTGTTTATTTTCATACTACTATTGTTTTTTTCTAATACTCAAAATCCTAACAAAGTTGTTAGATATTTAAAAATGAAGAAATTAATTATCTAATCTTTTTCAAGTATATTTGAAAATTTTGTGAATGAGATATCTAATATCTTTAAAATCATGAATAAGATATTTAGAAAGATATATTTTCAATACTGATATAAAAAGAGTCATAAGGATAATGGTTGCAAGAAAGCTAAAGTCACATGTTATTAGTGTAATAAATATGGAAAATCTAACCTGATTGTTTGAAGATGAAGAGGAAATGTTGAAAAGAAATAATTTCATAAATTAATTGCAAAAATTATTTCAAATTCCAAGGTAAGATATTTTTTAAACTACTAACACATGGAGTTATAGTGGAGGTGATTCTTCTGAAAGTTATACAAATAATTAAAGTTTCATATAGAAGAATTTACATCTCTTTCCAATGTATCTAATGGTAATAAATATTTCACGCCCAAGGTACACATATATAAAAACCATAAAAACATGTTGCTGAGTTCTAATTTTCCCGATGAAGAAAAATCAACATGATCTGATGAAGAATCTTCTCTAGATAGTGAAGTGAATTATTTATCTTCTTTTGATGATGTTTACCATTTTTCAAAATTTTTATAAAATGGGAATTGTATGATTTAAAAAAATAAAAATGATACATTTAAATTATCCATAGATTATTCAAGAATAAATGTTTTAACTATTGAAATATCATATCTTTCATACGATCATGATCAAACTATTTCTAAAAATGAATGTATTTAAAAATATTTTGAAAAGGTACTCTCTAGGAAAAATAGTTTACAAACCAATTTTGTTAAACATAATTCCAGAACTATATCCTACTAAGATATGAATTTAGTTGTAAAACTAAAATGTTAAATTCCTACTTTTAATAAATATTTATCAAACATTACCACAGGTAAATAAAACTTTGATAAAATGTACAAACAAATCTATCCTCATGGGAGCTGTTCAGGAATAGAGTTTTCTTATAAAAACCCTATTTTTAGTAACAATTACATTGTTTAAAAAAGATTAAAATTTTACACTATGTGACAATTTTGAGTCCATTATATGAATAAATTTTCATTAAATATATTTCAATACATAGTTTTTTACAATGCCTTTTTTCTAAACAAATGTGGATACATAATGTTTTGTTTTATGACATTAACAACCCATTGAAGGTTTGTGTTTTAAAAGTCTGATCATTTTATTTTTAGGATAAAAACGGTAGTACCAGCAACAATAATATATGGTACACGTATAGTGGGTGATATAGGAACATAAATAGAAACAAATATTTCTTCAATAAGATAATCAAAAATTAAAGGTGGTAAATTAAAATTCGGAGATAATGATCAATGATATATTATCAAAATTGGTAACATTGTTCTTTTTGAAAACACTCTCATTACAAGTTTATTATTTTTTAAATATCTTAATAAAAAACATATAAAATTAATTTTGTTATGTGATGAAGGTTAACATGTGAACTTTAGGAATTATAAATGTTTTGAACATAGATCCGTGGATTAATTTATTCTTTCTTATAATCAGTATGTGCTTTTTTTCACACATAACTTAGAAGACCATCGAAAGAAATACATACCATAGAAGACATTACGATGTAATACATACATTTAATTAGTTCAATGGAAGTTCAATATAGCTTATAGAATTGATGGTTATGAAACTATATCCTTAAAAACATATCTATGTTGACTGAGAAAGTAATTGTTAACGATACACAATAACATATGTTTTATACTTAAAACTTATGTGACCCTTATCAATATGGTATGAAATATAAGTCATGTTTTAAATCTATTAGTTAAGTATCAAATTTTTATTCTTTATAATTAGTGAACATTGACATGTTTGGCCCTACAAAAACTATAAGTATTTGTGGAAGCACTAATGAAAATACCACCTAAACTAACACACTTATCCCAACAGCTTCAAAAAATCATTTGCATAGGGCCCCTAGAACAATGATTTAATCAAACCGTTTGAGTATAGATTTTAATAGATAGTTTTCTCAATTGTTTTATAAAACCATTGGCATTGAATTTTTTAGGGACGGTTTTCCCAATAGTTTCAGAAAACCATTTGTATAGGACCTCTCCCCCCCAAACCAATAGTTTGAATATACCATATATATAGGATCCATTATATTTAGGTATCCCAATTTTTTTTAAAAATCATATGGATAGATCACCCCAAATATTCAACACCCACTCCAAAATCAATCCACCTACATTTTTTCCTAATTGAGATATCCCTTTTCCCTAGTCTGCAAACCCTTCTTCCCAACAGGTAATCCATCCGTAATTAAACTCATTTTCGGATCATCCACTTAAAATCCATTTTCTCTAACTGAGTTAAATGTTATTCCTTGATTTATTTTATCCTTTGTTCCTTTTAAATTAATTTATTGACGGGATTTTTTTTATTTTGATTAATAATTTTTATTCTTAATGATTTATTTGGATGTTTTTTACAATATTTTATTTATCTAAAAAGTTATTTAGAAGTATATGAAAATATCAGATCCATGTCGTGTGTGCACTGAAAAATAAATTAGCCATTGGTTCATTGGGAACTCAATAAGGGGTCTAGGGGAGGGTTTCTCTAAAGTATCACATTAGGAACCTAGTGGTGGTGTATTTTGTATATAGAACCATTAGGATAATTATTTTAAAAATTTATTTAAATAAAAAATAATTCATAAATAAATACCACATCCTCCTGCTCTCTTTTTAGTCCTATAAAATATAAGAGTCACAAAAGTATCCATATCCCTTTATTATTATATTTTTATAACTCCCTTTAATATTTATTGTTTTTTTAATCAACCTATAGATTTATTATCCAAGTTGTAATTATCACCTTGGGTTTCCATTTTGTTATAGTTTCTCATGTCATCTTTTTTTATCACCACAAATCCAAAATTATTAAGGGTTATAATATTATATTATTATTCTAAGATATCAAAGGATATTCATCACATTATAATGGGACGGTTTTCTATAGATTTAAGATGGTGTATGGTCCCATAAATGTTCTCTAAAAATATATTCATTTTTATTCTTGGTATGATGGTCATATAGGGAATGCGAGTTTGGGTGATAGGAAATTGAGTCAATATGGCCTAGGATTTTAAGTATGAGTAATTGAGTCATCTTATAAACATAAAATATAAGTCAAATCTGATAAATATTTATTTTATTTGTATTCCATAATTATTTTGAGTCAAGGGGGATGTCTATAATTCAAATGATAACTCATAAAGGGTTCTTGTCAGCAAATTCAGTCTTATATCTCCTTGAAATATATACCAATGTGGTGTTCATAAATTCTATCATTATTAAACAATCAGTGAATTTAATGTGTGAATAGTGTCTTCAGGATAATAAATAACAAGATAACCCAAGGATTTTAATGCTGTTTAGATTTAAAATGAACTTACAACAACTCTTAAAATTCTATTCATAAATATATAAATATCAACTATAGAAACATCACTTTTGAAAGAGAGTGAAAACTCATTACAAACATTCATTTTCAAACTAGGAGGAACAAACCCAAATAAACATGGAATGTAAATAAAAACTATGGGAAAAGGATATAAGAATAACATATGACATGATTCATCATAATATGGTAGATGAAGTTAGTGGATGATGTTGTGGAGTGATGCAATAATGATTGATAATGTATTTAATGAGATATACAAGCAATATTATTATTTGAATAAAGATATAATTTTTTTGGCTCTATAATACTTGATAAATCATGATAATATTATTTCTTATACATGTTATTACATTTTGGGTTTTATATTGAAATTATTGAGAGAAAACATAATGTTAATAGGGGATGTTTCATAGCTAGGTTATAAAGACATCATCTACCAATACTGTCTTTATACAATGATTTTCTATAACATCCACTATGTTTAACTTAATCTCTTAATTTTTTTTGTTATGATGACCCAATATATAAAATAAATGTAAATTAATTGGTCAGACCATAAGAAAACCAAATTGTACCAGACTAACCAAACTAGTCTTGAAAATAAATGAACTAAAACTATCAACCATTTACACACTTAAACACAATTGAACTGAAAAATCCAATCTATATCATAACCAAAATAACATGACAAAACAAACTAAATTGAATTAAAATGACTTGATTTGACCCAAGTATACTAGACTAGACCTAAAAAACTAAACTTCATCAAAATAAACTAAAATAAAAAGAAGTGAACTAAATTGAACCTAACTAAAATAAATTCTATAGTAATGATAAAAAATGAACTAAGTTGGAAAATATTTTAGAAAAACCTAATTGTCTTTCACCGACCCAATCCAAATAAAATAACCAAACCCAACAAATATGATGGTATTATATTTATTATTTAATTCAATATCATGGATTTTTATTTATTTTATTTTTTTTATATATAGTGTTTTTTTCTTTTATATTATGATTCTCATATAGAGTAGTGTGCAAGTTGTTGTTTTATATAAAGTGAAAAATTATCATTTACATAAATATATTTTCAATTAAACTTAAATATTATTTAATTTTTCTCATGAAAGAACTAATAATAATTTTTAACAGAATGGATAGAAGTTGGATGTATGAAACCGATTAGATATCAAAATAATTTCAAAACAATTTGGCTAGATTTTATATTTTTTATTATACAATGATTTAGATTGTGGTCACATACACTACCCATGTTATATTTTTGTTCGATGACCTTGGTGGAGCCTTAAAATAGTAAGCTACAATATAACCAAATATGGTTTTCAAATAAACTACTATGTGTGGTATCACAATAGGTAAAAAATGGAATCTAAAAATATTGATGATCCAAATGAGAGAATCATATTGGTGAATTTGTTTTATGATTGGTTTCTATTTATTCTTCATCATGATAAGGAAAATATTTTGACCTATGAATACTTTGATACTACAAAAAATGATGCACTTAATGAAAATGATGATGTTGATAGTGTGAAAAAAATAAATGATGCCACCATGAATCTAGTAAATAGGAAATGTGATAAAATGTGAGAGATATAAATTATAATCTGATTGATTCATATGAAAACCATGTATGGTATTTCTAATACTACCATTGATTGAATTCTTACTTTATTGGAGGACTTACTTCCAGATGTTGCATATATTCCCTTAGACCACTAAATGGCATGAAAGTTAGTTGAGGAACTTTGATTTTTCTAAAACAAATTCATAATTTCTCAAAAGATTGTAGCGAATTTTTCTAGGATACTTCTGAATGAAATGATAGTATAAAATGTGACACATCCCGATTGAATCCAAAATCTGATGGAATACTATCTTGTGTGCCATAAAAATTAACATGGAACTTTCCATTGATCCCCAGACACCTGAATCAATTCATTTATGATGTAATAAAAATAAAAATATAATGGAATGATACAAAGAGAAGGAAGAATAATGTTCTTTTTCTTCACCCTGAAAATAGATTTTCATGGAATATATTTGATGCTCGATATCTGGATTTCACAGATAACGAGAGTGATGTGAGGATGGGTATTTTATTTGATGGTCTTAATATGTTTTTTGATTCTTACTTCACACAACTCATGGCTTGGTTTCATACACATTTATAACCTTTTTCATGGTTATGTGTGAAAAAACCATTCACTTTCATGAGTATACTCATATATGGCCCTTATGATCTCGGTAATGATATAGATGTATACATGAAACCATTAATAAAAGAGTTGAATGGTTTTTAAGATATGTGTGTGAGGACATAAAATTCATATTCACAAACACATTTTCATATATGTGTTTCCATTATATGGACGATCAATTATTTTACAACTTATGAAATGATATCTAGATATAGCATGAAAGGAAAACTATCATGTCCTATATATATGAATAATAAACAATCCAGAATACTGAAATATCACTGTAGATTAATTTTTATAAGAAACCAATGATTCTTTCCAATAGAACATCCATATAGAAATAATCCTCAATGATTTTATAGTAGCATGGAGACTTATGATCCACCTCCGTGTATTTTTGAAACTAATGTACTTAATAAATTTCAAGTTTTCTATTTTTCTTTTGAGAAGTGTCAAATGAAATCTAGAAAGAGGAAGAATGTTTCTAATGAAGAATATTTTAATTGGAAGAAGAGGATTATCTACATTGAGTCATCTTATTGTTCAACTAATATGTTAAATATTTTCTTCTACATAATGAACATTGAAAATAATATATGTGAAATGTTGTTTTCAATTCTTCTAAATGCCATGGGAAATAAAAAATATGATTTATGGCCTCAGAATGACCTGGAATATTGGGGGATTATACAAGAATTTCATCTTGCATGTATCAGAAAAAATAAATGGAATGTTTTATAGGCTTCTTATGTGATGAAACCAGGAGAAAAAAATAAATTTCTAGAAGTACTAGAGACTATTAATGTATCGAATGGTTATTAAAACAATATATCAAAATGTTTTAATAGAAGAGATTTGAAGCTAATGTCTTTGAAGACTCATGATTATCACATCCTTCTATATGATTTTATTCTAATATAAATATGTCATCTTTGGTCCACTAATATAAGTATGTAAATTATTTGGTTGGTCAATTTGTTTATAGATCTTTATGCTATGATTTTTTACAAGTCTTTAATAGAAATAATGTTGGCCTAGAATCCCTTAATTTTCTGTGAGTGAGAGAAAATATTTAATTTATGATTTTATGCATTCTTGTTGCATCTGACTGTCCATATTCCAACCAAAATACTTCTTGGAGGTCCTATTTCTTTTTGTTGGATGTATCCAACTAAAATAAATAGTTACACATTAAAGCCTTATCTGCAAAGTAGGAATCATATTAAGGGTTCTATCATGACTGGTTACTTGGCTCTATGAATTTCTAATCAATGTATTTTTCTGATATTACTATGTGAAAAAATAGACCAATGAAAAATTAATATGAACAGTATGAGACAATTAAACCATGCTTTCCATCACTTCCTCAAAAAAGAGGATTTTTTGATCATCTGCATTAACAACATTAATCCTTGAAGAGCGGGATATGACACATCACACAATTCTGTTCAACTCTCATTTGTTCAATGACTACCTAAAGTAAATTAAACACGTATATCTTATCTCATCTCATGTAATTTTACATATCTTTTAAACTATTTATACTCCTATATATATGGAACATAAACATATTATAAATAGAAAGAATTATTATTTATCTTTGAGAAGATGATAGACTTTTTATAGAAAAGGGTTTTCTACATTGTTGAAATTGAGGGAATAAATCTAACTGTAATAAATTAATAAACTCAACATTTAATTATGATTAATATACATTTATATTTCAGGTATTGAGTTTTCCTGGTAACTATGTTTCTAAGGAAATAAGATTTGTCTCTTTTGGTCCTAATACTGTTGTTTGTGACTATAAATCAATTGTGATCAATGGGTATAGATTTATTATCACTGAATGAGCAAGGAACATCAGAAAACCACATGATGGTGTTATGCTTATTGCCACAAAAAACAGTTATGCCAGTGCATTATATAGTATGCCTCGTTTTGAAAATGTAGCTTATTGTGGAGTCATTGAGAAAAAATATTGGATTATTACTATCATGGTTGAGTCTATATGATGAAATTGTAGTGGTTTGATACAATGAAGAGTTAGGGAACATTTATTAATGATTTTGGATTTTGAGTTATTGAAATGACTCGCACTCTGGATACTAATGAACCATATGTATTGTCATTAATAATGAAATAGGATTTTGATTGAAAATATCATCATCGAAATAAATTTGGTGTCATTATTGAAGTAATTCCAAGTCATGTATTCATGATGGTGATGATGGAATTAACACCATCCCTACTTCCATTGGCCTCAATAAATTTATTACATTTGATGACTCCAATATCTCAATTTTTATATGTTATTGTGAAACTTAATTTGGGGTGGGAAATATATAGAATCATCCATATATGTTATTATTTCTTTTGGTTTATCTCAACTTGGGTTGTTAATGTTTGTATTGTTTAATTTTATTTAAAATTGAATACAAATATTTTTTATCCTACTTGACCTTAATGTAAATTTTTAATATTTATCAGTTGTAGTTTTATTGGAGTTTCATTTTCTAATATTAAATTGAACTATATTCAAACTTATAAAACCAAACACAACTGAAAATTTCAAGTTAGAAAAAAAAAGAGGAATTGAATTGGATATATTAAACTTATTGATATGATAATCAATACAAATGAAAATAATGACATAACCGAAAAAATTACCTTACAAAAAATAGGAACCAAATGACCTAAGAAACATAAAAATGAACGGATCACCTAACATATTAACAAAACTGAATGAAACGACCAAAGAAAAATAAAAATAAACAATGACCTAATCAATTGACAAAATTAAACAACTAACGTAAGAGAAATAATAATGTAAAAATGACCTAAAAAATTGAATTGGATCAAATTAAAAAATAGAAGAAAACTATATCACACCTATGATAAACATGAAAAGCCGAATGTATTGTTTATTCTATGTTATATCATTTTTTTTGATATTATTCCAACTAAATTTAAAATTATATTTGTTTTATCACTATGTATCGTGTATTTGGTTTGACAAGTGGTATTCTTTAATTAAGTCACATCTCATCTTTCTTGTTATTTGGGTTACACATTACTTTTCCATTTATAATTAATTCCATATTTGTTTTCAAATGCAGGAAATAAAACATATTGTGGGGATGAGATGAAAAAGGATGACATAAAATAATCATCAAATGACTGATATTGTTGTTCCTCCATTAGTAACTATGTCAATATATTATTTAATATATATATATACCAATAACACATAATGCCATGTGATTAATTTTATTGTACACTTTTATGTATGATCCACCACTTGGGTTCCAGTTATTCTATGTGCAACCTAGTGGTCCTAGAACTCAGGAAAGTGGTATAAGTGCGGTGGTACTAGTGCTTGGTGCTCGAGTTTGAGTACCTGATTAGACCTTTCCCCTCCCACTGACATACCATCTACCACACATTTTGATCCAACAGTTTCATTAGGGACTCGATATATATTTTTTTCCCATGTTTTCACCAGTATTTATATATGATCCCCCTCACCCATCTTTCTCATATTTGATGGTGATTTCAACTCCTCATCCATAACATGCCTTTGGAAATTCATCCATGTCATCTTCTTTTCATTATACATCCTTCTCTCCAAGACTCTAAATTCATTCTTCTTTATCTCCTTCTTTGACACAGTCTAGTACCATAGATAATATACTAAGACACACTCAATCTATACATTTTAATGCTCCTTCAGTGCATGCGGATCCAGCGGTGCTTGTTGAATAGATGTCCAAAGGTATATTTATAAAACCCTAATAAATATTTTACCATAATTTATTTTCAATATAAGTTGTATTGATATAATTTTGGTTTTTCTTCTATGACATTTAGATATACTAATACGTGGTGTGGGCGTATATGCATGTATATGTTGTGGAACCACCACATGCAGTTGATGGTGGACTACAAAGAAGAAAACCAAATTATCAAAATAAAACGGTGGGAATGTCATAGTTTTTTTCAACACTTTCCTAACACTTAGAAATAATTCCCATTAGCCCACTCTTAGGAAGAAACTTGACAAATGAAGTCAAGGATAAAACTTGGGAACAAATAAGTTTAAAAATATATATTATATTTAATGTTATATTAATATTGTATTTGTATGAATTGATATTTCTATTCCAGATTCATTTTAATTTTCCAGGTGGTGAGGGTGCAAGAACATCATCGCTATTGGAATTAGGTGATATTTGGTGAGCATATAATCAAGATTTTTATATTGGATAACATGATAGACTCCACAAAAATTTAGATGTGATACCTGTCATAGATGATTGTATAATAGAACATTATCGGCAAATGATTACTCATTATGTAAGTACAGAGTTCAAAGTATTAATCAAATTTGTGGTTTTTAATTAAAAAAATTCATTTTTTTCATTAATAATTTATTTTTTTTGTTGAATTATATTTCAGAATCGTCCAGAAAAATCATTGATTCTAAAAAATACCTCCACACTATGGTGTAAACTATGATGTAAGATCAATAGTTGAAGCGGGTACGTTATTCATTTATAATGTATAATTAGAACATGATCTTTATACAGTTTCCTCCATAATTCATTCAATTTATAATGTTTTGGTAGAGTATTGGAGATCTAATATTAACATAAAACAAACTAAACTGATATTAAAAGAACTAAATAGAATTGAATAAAACAATATGTACTTATTTTCATCTTCTTTTAAAATTACTATCCATTATATTTTAGTTATGAAATTAATTGTTAATAACCAATTTTCAATTATTGTTTTCTATATTCCTTGTAATTGAAGAGGTAGGTATTGAATATTGAAGTATTGTTTCCTCAATAAAAACTGTTTTTCCCAAGTAGAAAGAAAAAAAGACGGATGTGCGGTTAACGAACCAACCTGAAATTAGATTATATGTTCTCCGTTGTTGATTTTAAATTTTAATACCTATTTTTTAACTTAATAATATTTTTACAGTTTTAATAGTCTTCTTAGAAGATTATTGATTCCCAAGAACCTGAAAATTTTTGGCCAAATAATCACTTACTTCTGGTTTTGGGAGATGAGAACCATGGAAAAGTACGATGTTGTCCTAGGAATAATATAGTCTCAATGAGGTATTGGCCCAGTTCAGGTACCATTTTTAGTAAAATAGTGTTGGAAAAGGTTAAGGCCTGGGTAGAATAGGTCGAAAAAAAGGTCACATAGGTGCATGAATTGGAAGAAAGGGTAAACACTGAATTTATGAAACTGAGGAAAGTTTTATGTCCATCTCTTCCACCAGATACAACTAGGGATTGTGATGCATATATTTCATAAATGAGTTAATTACATAGTTCTCTAAGTGGTGTTCCTAGTTGTGGTTGAGATGATTTCATTCATAGGGATAGTGATGTTGATGACAAGGATGATGGAGAGGAAGAGCAAAAGGATGAGGATGAGGCCGAGATTGATATTGAGCACAAGATAGAGGTTGAGGTGGAGGATTAGGGTGAGGATGGGGGTGAGGATGCGGAAGGAGATGAGGATGGATATGAGGACTAGGATGGGGATGATGATGAGGATAAGGATGAGGCTAATGATTATGGAGATGATAATGATGGTGATGAGGGCCATATTGATCCATTACATTTTTTATTGATATTTATGACATTTGAGGTTTTATTATTTGTTGTGATTGAATAAATGTCTAAATTTTTTTTATGTTTGGTATCATTTGTTAAATTGATCCATTTATTTGTTCTTTTATCATTATTTATTTTTTTGTTGGAATTTGATGATTCTCTACTATTTACGTTTCAGGTTTTATATGTTGAGTATGGTTTTTTGGTTTCATTATAGGTTGAGGATAATCTATTGGTGATTTGATTGTAGTGGGAAGTTATTTTCATTGTTTACTGTGTAATTTATTGATTAATAGTATATATGATTAGAGGATAATTATGTTTTGATGCTTCTATTGCATGGTATTGATTTATAGGTATTCATATTTTACATGTAGTGAATTAAGATATGATTGAAGGTAGTTTTGAGGTGAATTTTAGGTTCTTGGGTGATGAGGTGAGTTCTATTGCAAGTAGTTCATTATCACACAAGGTATGATGAAATTTTAATTTGAAAACATTTGGTAATAAATTTCACTGTTCCTTAACAATGGATTATGTCCCCTATGGAGATGTTATACTTTTTTATTTTAGGTTGTGTTATCCTCTTTCACATAAAGTACATTTTCATTTATATATATTTAAAGTTATTTTTCATGGTGAATTAATTTATACATTGTTTATAGATTATAAAAAATTACAATCCCCTAGTATTATCACTCTAATGAGTCCCTTCCCTCACAAGGGATTCTATACCCTATGGAGATGTTATCCTTTTTCATTTTAGGTCGTTTTATTTTACTAGGATTTTAATCTTAGTCTGGGAAATTATTTTTTATAAATATTTTGAAATCCAACTTTGATGTATCATCTGGTCTAACAACAATCCTTTACCTCTATATTTATGTAGTATTTTTATTGAATTCTTTACAGACAATTGAAACATATTTACCACCCCTATATTTAATATGGTTATGGGATAGCTATTCCTTGAGCATGATGTGGATACTTCTCTATATAATCTATCACATCTTTTACCACCAAAATGAGTTGCTTTTGAAGGAAAATCATATCTAAATCTAAATTTTTAGAACATATATTCTCATTTATTTAGTAAGGACTACATTAAGTGGATTATATATTATTTAATCTTATCTTCGAACTCCAAGAACATGATATTAATACAATATTTTTCTTCATCAACTGACTTCAGTGTCTCTTACTAGTCACTATAATGCTTATGAACTAGTTCATAATGTATCCTACTAACCTCATGTAGTGAAGTATCAATATATTCTTATCTTTGTTTATTCACATCTAGTTATTCATCCTTGAAACTCAAAATAAAATTTTATATATCCTTAAATGCATGGATTACTTATTCAATGAAAATAAACACTTACAAATCAAAAAAGTATTATTTGAAATTATTATTTAATTATAGACATATTATCATTAGAAATTAAAGTTTTTTAACCCTTGAATTTCACCAATTTTGGGAGGGTTTGTTCTTCAAACTGGTTTAGTTGATGAAATGTCTATAGAATCGAAAAGTTCTCTTGGAAATATCCTCATGTCAGACCTCTAGTATCTCAAAAATGTTACCTTGAAATGACAAAAATATTGTTTATTCAATTTTGATCTCCATCCATAAAATAAAAAACACCACAAAATTATCTTTGGTGTGGATTAATTTTTGACTTCCAAATGGTGACTGATTCATATAAAATAATTAATAAACCAACCATAGAAAACTAACTACGGTGTGGCCTTGTTCGTTTCCTATCACCGTATGGTGTAGTATCCACTCTTATAGTGTAGTGAAACTTAGTTTCTATCCTCTAATAGCATCACCAAAAATGGTCATCTTCTCTTAGAAGAACCATTGATTGGATGTTAGTACTTTTCATGAATAACAATATTTCTCATTGATTATAAGATTTAAAACAATTCATATCAACACATGCATCTTCCTTTTTCATTCTTTTTTTCAAATAATTATATGTAAAAACATTTACTATATTTATATAGATCTTGTATCCCTAGTGTGACCATTTTGTATCACATATATTACCTCTATATAACATCTATTTTTTTGTTATTCTTACACATATGTTGATTTCCTTTTTTATCATTATTTAAATCGTGATCAACCTTTAATGAATATATGGTTTTTAGGGATTACCATTACATAGCCTCTAGGATTTCTAGGTTACCATTACGTAACCTTCATCTCACCTTTATGTAGAATAGGTTTTTTACTAATAAATTGAATAATATTGGGAATAACTTTTATATAAGTGTTTAATTTCTCAATTAACCGTTATACAAGTCATGGGTGACCTTTACATAGGTACGTACATACCATTACACAACAATTATGAAACATAGAGCTACCACTATACAGGTGAAATTTTCCCTTATATCAGTCCTCTCTTTCCATTATATAGAATAATAAATTATAGATCTACGCTTATATAGGTACAAGTCACATTTATGTTGATATTCATTTCAACACAAAATAATATCATCTCTCTCCAAGGATTATTTAATATATATCCATGATATCTCAAATAGTCAAAAACAAATAAAAACACATTTGGGAATTTTCTAGATCTTATAAATCTTTTTAACTCAATTCTCAAGAACACTTATGACTTATATACTCAAAGTTGAATATTTTCCTTCACATACACTATCATTTAACTTCAACTTCACTATAAATCTTTGAAAAAGATTATCAAAGTGTTTTTTAAGATAGATTTCATATTTCTTTATCCAAAATAACTTTTGTATGGTTTTATATATTGTCTCATATATTTTAAATATTCATCCATAAATCCATGGATGGTTTCTTCAATCTCTCTTTGATTAATCATTCTACTCAATTTAATCACAAACCATAATTTAAATATGTTTTTAAAAATCAGTACCTACCATTAATGACCTATTTTAAAAAATCATTAAAGTGTTTTAAATATAAATCACATCAATCAATAATTGAAACACAACAACGATGGAATCTAGTCTCGCCCAAATTTACACATGTTTTTTGGGTCAAGTGGTCAAATGTAGAGTAGCTTGGGTTGTCGGTTCCTTAAATACCTAAGAAGAAACCTATAGACATGCACATTCTATGAACTGATATTGGATATTAAGTGGCCAAATTTGGGTTGATTTTTTATAGTCTTAAGAAAACACTACCTGAATTAAGTGAATTAAAATTATTATAAGGGTTGATCCTAGGTTATTATAAGGGGTGGATTGGATGAAATTCCTCTTTAGAAATTTCAATTTCTTATATTTAATATGAGTTCATTCAGGGAGATCAAAAAACTTCATCACATACTAGTTCATAACAAAACACTCTAATACTAATCAACTATACACTTGGAGGGTCATGTTTATGAGCACTGCGAGGTAAAGTTTAGTATTAGCACTTGAAGTGTGTGGCCTTAAAATTCAGTAAGGATGAAGAAGTTTTAAAACCATCAAATAAAAATATCATTTAAGAGATGTGATTATACATTAATGGAGTGAAAAATAACATACAACCCATCCCCTTGCTACTCCCTTAGATCAACCCATAAGTGGGTTACCCCTCCATTGATAATACGATCATAATCAAAGTTGGAAGTATATTCATGATGGAGGAATTGAAGGAAAATAAAAACAAAAACCAAGTAAGAAACACTCCACCGTTGTGTGATAAATCTCACTATGTTTGGTGTGAATAAATTCACACCATGAAGAAATGGTATCAACACGTTAATAATAAGAACAAAAAATGATAATAAGAATATGTTTTATAAGAAAACTAAGGTGATTCTAATAACTTACAATTGAGGAAGTACATTATAATAGAAAAGTGGCATCATAACATTACAATGAAAGAAATCACCCAATATGCCCAGTTCCTTCACCACCACTACCTTAAATAGGAATTTTGGAGGCCTTGGGTCGAGACTCCAATAGTTAAATTCATCCAACTTGATTATGGCAGGCTTAGGGTGGTTGAAAGCTTGTAGAACTTAGACTTTTCCAGTCTTGACCTGAAGTGGAAGCCAACTTGCATCCACTGAACATAGGAGTCAAAATGACCTTATAGATGGATGAATTTGAGTGTTACATAGAATAAGAAAATTGATACTCTAATATATCTTAATCTCCTGTAAAATGTAAGACCAAATGGAATTTTTTTGAAATATTTGATTAAATTTTTGGGATGTCTTCCTTGGCTGCAAAATCTGGCCCAAAATTTTATATCCAACTTGGGCCACATGAAACTCCCTTTAACACTAATAATTAGAACTTGTAACTATTTTAATAAATGTTCCCCATTATTTCCTATATCTTTAGGTCAATTTTCATAATTATTGGTCTTTTATCTTGGCCATTACAATAGTTTTATTGGTCAATTGTTCAGTTCACATTACCCAAAATGTTGTTTGTTAAAGGATAACATTGGCGGTCTTCCAATATGAATCTTCAGTTAATCTATAGTTATTAATTGTTTCCAATGTAATTAAAAACCTAAAAAATATGAAAATAAAATCAAGACCATTTTTTAATTTAGGTGGTGTTCAAAAATGTTCCATGTAATAGTATATTTTAAGATAGAATTACAAACATAATGTGAATCAGTGTTAAAAGTATAAAATGCACTAAAATGGTGTTTACAAATAATAAATAAAATGAATAATATAAATATTAACAGTGAATACTAGCCTATTTCAGTGGATAATCACACCCCCCCCCCAACTTGAGTTTTTCTAGTCCCGAGAAAATTGTTTCTCAAAAACATGAAATTCGAATTCCCTTTTCCAAAAACTTTTTCATACACATTGCTCACCAAAATAAGTCATACTAAAAATTTATAAAACCCATAAAACTTTTAAAACAAGATATGTTCATAGGAATATCCCAATCCCAAGAACATTCTTCTGTTCAAATTTATCATCATATTTTATCCTATTTCAATTAAGCATGATAAATTATTGTGTGTCACAATGTATATAGGGTTTCATCTTCATTCAAGGGATAAAATATTGGTTTGTTAGGAGGAATAAAAATTTAATATTAAGATGAGTATTCATTTTTACTATAATGTTTTGTTTTTTTTTTGTTTGTTTTTTTTCAGTTTTTCCATGGTAATTGAAATTGAACTCAATCAAGTCAACCCATGTAGCAAGACTTTGCTGATGACTCATAGGATCATAGAACTTAGGGAACCAAGTGAAGCTCACATACTCAGGCATCATTTTGAGTATACTAAATCAAAAACAATATTAAATTACCACAAATAGTGATAAACTTACTAACTTTCGTCCTGAAAACTATGGAGTCATGATCCCAATATGCTGAAATCTGCGCATTAGTCCATTTCATTGTTCTACACACAATGATTTTTGAATACTCATATTAAAACTAAAATGATCACCACAAATATTAAGTTTATTTGAGGCACCCCCATGAACTTAATATAATACCCCACAATCCTGAGGACGTGCATTTTCTTTTTTTTAAAAATGGATGATACTATAAATGGTGAAAAATTACATTGGGCAACCGTACTTTCCAATATCTGTGCACATGAACTTAAACATGCATTAAAATATGAATCAATCCATGAAAAACAATTTTATATTCAATTTCAAAGTGTTCATTATGTATTATCATGTTTAAGTTTAAATAAACTTTTCCTTCCATTAAGGAACACTTTTTTTAATTCATTTTTTTCACACAAAAGAAAAAAAGTTACACAATGGTAATTTTTTTATTCCATATCCCCAACCCAACTTAAAATAACACTGCCCCCAGTGTTTGAAAAAAATAAAATTTAGAAGGGGGTCGAGGCAGAGAAGGGGAGTTCAAAAAGGAAATTAAAAATGAGGATCATGGAATGAAGTCGCCTGGTGGTTGAACTTTATGTTCGTGCTACATCAATTTATTCCTTCGATATCCATGTCACATACAGAGTTACATAGTGGAAAAAGGAAAAACAAATAGACAAACAAAAATGTGTATATATATATAATAAAAAAGTAAAATACAAGTATATATTAAAAATTATAGAATAAAGAAGCACTATAAGTCGTAGGTTAGTGGTAAGCACATGTCCACGTCTCCCTTTGGTCTCATGTTCGAGTTCCCACATCTTCACCGGTTGTGACGGGGTTTTCCCCATGACCTATGATGTATCCTTTTAAGTTATTTAATTTTTTATCTTTTTAACCAACAAACACATAAAAATAAAATAAATTGATGATACATTGTTTTCTTTTTAAATTTCTGGGTAAACTATTACTCAAGGATCACACAATGTGACACTAATGAATATGGAACTCCCCTTTTATACCCATCCATACTCGTAATATAAGAATAGTTCATCAGTCTACTGTACTATGATATTCAGAGTTAAGTATATAAAATTTATTTATTAATCTTATTTGAAAAATAAAGATGATTCACAGTGATTGGAACCATAAAAACCACAGGTTTCATCCCATGTAGTGCTTTTTTTAACGTCACTATCTCGACTTAGACCCCTAATTATTTAAGTATTTTACTCATCTATGGTTTTTTCACACATGTCTTCATCAACATCATGTTTTTGTAATGGTTCAATGAATGGTTGGACTCTATGACCATTAACTTTAAATGTTTGACCATTTATGGGATCTTGAAATTCTACAACCCCATGGGGGTACACCTTATGCACTGTGTATGGACTTGACCATCTGGACCTCAAATTTCCTAGGTGTAAATGAGGCTTTGAACTATGTAATAGAATAGGTTTACATGATATAATGTGTTTGGTTTTATGATTTCAATATTTGTAGGATTTTAATTTAGCTTTATTGATCCTTGAATTTTCATAAGCCTCCATCTTAAGTTCCTCAAGTTCATTGAGATCTATGTTCCTTTTTCAGCCAATGAGAGGTCATAATTCATTTTCTTAATTTCCCAAAAGTTAATATGATCAATCTCTACTTAAAAATGGAATGATTTACCATAAACCAACCTATATGGGGACATTCCGAAAATGGTTTTAAATGTGGTTCGACAGTCCCATAGAGCATCTATAAGTTTTCTTGACCAATCATTCCAATATAGATTAACAGTTTTATCATGAATTTTTTTTGATTTCCCAATTGAATAAATTATCTTGACCATTAGTTTTTTTGTGGTAATCAGTTGACACTTTGTGATAAATTCTTTAATTATCCATGAGTTCTAAGAATGGATGATTCCAAAAATGAGTTCCACTATCACTATTTATAGCCCTAAGAATTTCAAATATAGAGAGGATGTTTTCCTTGAGAAATATAATCATAGTTTTATGAACATTGGATTTGGTAGGAATAGCCTCATAACATTTGGATACATAATCAACATCTAATATAATGTATAGATATACCCTAGATTTTTGGAAGGGATCCATGAAATCGATTCCCCAACAGTCAATGATTTCAATCACTAAGATAAGAGTGAGTGGAATTTGATTATTTTTTGTGATGGATCCTAATTTTTGACACCTAGGAAAGCTTCAAAATAAATTTAGGAGTCCATTTATAGGGTGGGGTAGAAGAGACCACACTAAAGAACCTTAGCTGAAGTTTTCTTAGAGGAAAAGTGACCTCCACACTGCTCACTATGACAGAATTTGAGGATGGAATCTTGTTCAGATTTTGGTACACAACTCTTAATTACATTGTTAGGGTAGAGCATATAGAGGTATGGATCCTCAAACAAATAGTGGCTGACATTAGAAAAGAATTTTTTTCTATCTTGAGTCCCTAAGAATTTTGGAATGACTTCTGAAACTAAGAAGTTTTTTATGTCAACATACCAAGGGAAGTCTATCACAGAGTATAAGAATTCATCAGGGAATGAATCAGTCACATCAAGGTGAGATAATTTGTCATTAAACCCACATAATACAATGACCCACATAATCAGTCCTTCTTTAGCATCTTGTTTCTGGAAGAAGTATTTTAGTACAGAAAGGTCAGTGAACACAGTGATTGGGGACCCTATGAGATAGGGACTAAATATTTCTAAGGGAAACACAACATCAAGTAACACCTTCTCAGTGATGGTGTAGTTCATTTGTGAATCATTTAACTTTTCTCTTGCATAAGCAATAACACATGGAGTTTTCTCACACCGTGGTCCTAAGACTGCTCTTACAGCAAAGTAACTAGAATCCCACAAGATATCAAAAGTAAGATTCCAAAATAGATATTTCATGATTAGTGGAGAGATAAGAGCTTACTTGAGTGTAGAGAGTGATTCCACAAAGCTTTGTGTCCATAAAAATGGATCATCTTTCTCCAATAGAGAACAAATTGGTCGAGAAATAGAGCTAAAATTCCTAATGAAGCTTCTACAAGAATCTACATTTCCTAAGAACTTCCTCACTTCCTTGATCGTTTTGGGTTATGTAAGGTGATGAATGATGTCAAACTTGTATTTATCAACTTCAATCCACCTACTTGAGAGTAGATAGCCATGGACTAGTCCCTCTTTAACCATGAAATGGAATTTTTCATGTTTAGGACCAAATTATTTTCTTTACATCTTGACAAAAATATCTTCACATTCCTCAAAAATACCATAAAGGTATCCCCAAACACAGAGAAATCATCCATGAAGACCTTTATAAAATCCCCTAGCATGTCTGTGAAGATTCCCATCATGCACCGTTGTAAGGTTCTAGGGGCATTACATAACCCAAAGATCCTGCATTTGAAAGAAATGTTTTTGAATGGACAGTTGAATGTATTCCTCCCATGATCCTCTAGGGAGATCTGAATTTTATTGTACCCCTAGTACCCATCTAATAAAAATTACAGGGCATGGAATATGAATCTCTCACAGACTTGGTCAATGAATGGTAATGGGAAATGGTCCTTCTTGGTAAATGTGTTTACCTTCTTATAGTCGATGTAGACTATCCAGCCACTACTCAACCTATTTTGAAGAATATCTCCATACGTATTTGTTAGCTCTATGATTCCAAACTTCTTGGAACCACTTGGATTGGGTTGACCCACACACTGTTATCTATGGGATAGATGATACCAGATTTTAACAATTTCACAAGTTCATTTCTCACTACTTCCATGAGATTAGTATTTAGTCACTACTGAGGTTGACGAAATGGCTTTTTATCGTATTCTAGAAGAATCCTATGGGTCTAGATAAGTGGTATAATCAATGGAATATCATACATGGTCCATTCAATGGATTTCTTGTGTCTTATAAGGACATATATAAGAATCCTCTCATGATTGGATTGAATAAAAGAAGAAATAACAATAGGATGTGTTCCATTTTCTCAAAGGAAGGCATACATAAGTTCACTATGAAGTTCATTCAATTTGAGATCAGGCTGGATCAAAATTTCAGCATAGGATTGGGACATTGGCTCTAGATTAACTTCTTCTTTTTAGTTTTATATAAGATAGATTCCCATGTGTAGAATTTTCAGCTAATAGATTGGTTTGACCAGTTTTAGGGAAGGGAGTTAGAGTGGTCTTCTTGAATGTGGTTTCCTGAAATATTTCACTGATTTTTGTTCATAAGATTTCATCATTGGAGAAATATGAAAGTGATTCTAGCCAAAGAGATGATCTTCCTTCATGTGAAAAAATGAAATTAATCTCATCCTGACTTAAAGATTCATAAAATATTCCTTGATGATTTATGGATTCATTACCAACACTTCCTATCATGTGTACTTCATGAATATCCTCATAATCCCATATTTTTGAGATTTAATTATTTATTTTCATGTCTACACTCATGGTTCCAAAGGTGATGGTAATGTTCCCATTTTGGACATGGATAACAGAGTTAATTATTGTAAGGAAGGGATAGCTAATGATTGTTGGGGTTTGTTCCTTATTTCCTAATTTTGGACTATTTTCAAGGACAATGAAGTCAACAGGGTAGATGAATTTTTCTACTTTTACTAGAACATCCTTTAAAATCCCCTTTGGAACACTAATGCTACGATCACAAATTTTAAGGGTTACCAATATGGGTATGAGCTTGTCCTGGTCTAACTAGTCGTACACAACATAGGGAATGAGATTGAAACTAGCACATAGGTCACATAAGGCATTGAAAACTTTGTTCTGTCCCAGTTCAACGTTTATGTACCGGAATCTCGTGACTTTCATCTTTTGTGGAAAGGTTCTGCGAATTGTTGTGCTAACATTTTCTACCCGAAGGACTTGGTTATTATATGAGAATTTACTTTTAAATGTGCAGAGGGCCTTTAGGAATTTTGAGTATGCTGGAATTGTTTGAGTGGAATCAAGGTGTGGAATGATCAATGTAACTTGTGAGAATATTTCCCCCAATGTTTCACTCAATTCAGGCTTGGTTTCCCCCCCCATGAATTGACTAAAGGGTACAAGTTGTAGAATTTTCTGTTGAAGAGTTGTTTCTTTCACAATGTTATCATTTTTTCAGTTTGATCATGTGGTTCATTTGAATTTTTATTAGAGTTTGAAGCCTCGAATTGTTTATATATTATTTGTTCAGGATTCTCAATTTATTTCCCACTACTTAAAATTTTCCCATCTTTTAGTTGCTCATGAGTTGTTTGAGTGAAACTTGACTCTCCCATTAAAATTGAGGATCGTGATGCCTGAGTATGAATGGGTTCCATCATTGTTTTTATGGTTTAAAGTTATTTTTTAAGGGAAGAGACTACTGAATTAATTTTCTCCATTTATTTACACAATTGTTTAAGGACTGGGAGAGGGATAGATCGGAAGGGGGCTTGAGTTAGTTGGTTTATCCCAAAAAGATAATTTGGTTGTTGGATGGGATGTTGGTATTCTATAGGATGATGTTTTTATTATACTATTTGTGGTTGTAGTTGGTTATGGTATTTGAAATTTTGTATAGGGTAGGGTTATTCTCCTTCTGGATGGCTAGGTTGTTGGTTATATTTCCAGTAGATTATTGGGTGGTCATTATACATTGGGTTGAATGTGTTTTGGTATTTGGGATTTTGTAATTTTATGGCATTGACTTCAGCAGGTGGTCCTCCTAGAAGAACATCCTTTATGGATGTAATGGTTGGGATGTTGTCTTTTTTGTGGTCATGTTTTTCACAAATTGTGCAAACGGGGTCTATAGTTTGGATTTCCTAGATTTTACAAAGGTATATCTCTTCATTCTTTTTAGTGAGTGCTGCATGTTTATCACTAAGTATTTCTTCATCACTACGTGTATGCATTCCAGTAGATTTTTGTGACTTTTATGAATAAGGTGATGTTCCCCATGATTGGTTTTATTCTGCAAGGATTTCTAGATACTCGTAAGTCTCATTTGGGGATTTGTTTTTAAAGTTACCATTACACATCAGGTCAATGAATTGTTTGTTCACTGGGCCCAACCCTTCATAAAAAATTCACACTTGTTTGTTAATGGAAAAAAATGGTGTGGAACCATGTTTAGTGTATCTATGAACATCCCACATGTTTCGTAGAATGACTCTCCCTCTTTGTCAAAAGAAATGGATGCTCTTTTTTAGTAAAATTATTTTATGTGGGGAATGTATTTTTTTTAGAAATATCATTGTAGTTGGTCCTAATAGTTGATGAATGATGGTATAAAATTGTTTATAAAATATTTAGATTAATCCTTTAATGAAAAAAATAGAAACATCTTAGCTGATTTTAGTTGATGTGGGGGACACATGGTTTCTACAATGTCATTGAACACTTTAATGTGAAGGTAGGACATCTCGGACTCCATTCCATGGAATGTGAGAAGGTGGTTTAAGACATGGGGTTTAAATATGTATTTGGAATCTCATATGTAAATGTGTCTAATGAATTAAGTGGAATTAGTCCAGGTAGGTTTGAGGTAGTAATTCATGGTTTTATTGAGTACATTCCCCTTGTTTGGGGATACCTCATTTGGATTTCCATTTTGGTTCCCACCAGGGGTTATGAGTTGGTTTAATTGAATACCTACCATTGAAATGGGATAAATTTTTGACTATGAAGTATTAGGAAGATTATTATATAATGTAAATAGTTCCCTTGATGTACTTTACTACCCACCCAAGGACTATCTACCCTAACTAGATGGTTTGATTGATCACGAGTGTAGGCAGACATGTGGCAAAAGAAAAAAATTAGAAAGAAAAAAGATAAGAGAATTTGGATGAGAATATAAGAAATGGGGTATAATAGAATGGGTGTTAATATGACTTACTTAAGTCCCAAGCAATGGCTCCAAAAATTGGTCTTGCCCAAATTTACCAAAGTATTTAGTGTTAAGCGGTCAAATGTAGTGTAGCTTGGGTTGTTGACTCCTCAGAGACCTAAGAATAAACCTATAGACACACACATTTTATAGACTGATTTTGGATATTAAGTGGATAATTTTGGGATGATTTTTTATAGTTTTAAGATAACACTATGTGACATAATTGAATTAAAATAATTCTAACGGTTGATCCAGGGTTATTATAAGGGGTGGATTGGATTAATTCCCTCTTTAGTGATTACAATTTCTTATATTTGAGATGACTTCATTCGAGGAGATCAAACAACTTTATCACTTACCAGTTCATACTAACACACTCCAATACTAATCACCTATAAACTTATAGGATCATTTATATGATCCCTCCAAGGCAATGTTTCGTATTAGCACTAGATGTGTGTGGCCTTAAAATTCAATAAGGATGAAGGAGTTTTAAAATCATCAAATAAAAATCTCATTTAAAAGAAGTGATTAAAGAATTATGGAGTGATAAATAACATACATCCCATCCCCTTTCTATTCCATTGTATCAACCCATTTTTGGGTTATCCCACTTTTGATCCTATGATCTTAATGGAAGTGGGAAGTAGACACATGAGCGATGAATTAAAGAAAAAAAACAAAAACTAGGTAACAAACACTCCACCGTTGTGTGATAAAAGTCACTAGGTTTGGGTTGAATAAATTAACAACATTAAGAAAAGATATCAATGTTTTAATAATAAGAACATTAAATGAGAGGAATAAGATGTATTATAATAAAACTATGGTGATTTTAATAACATACAATTGAGGAAGAACGTTACAAAGGAAAAGTGGCAGTATAACATTACAATGAAAGAAAAAACCCAAGATTCTCAAATACTTCATCACTACCTTAAATATTCATTTTCCAGCCTTGGGTCTAGCCTACAATAGAAAAATTCATTTCACTTGAGTATGGTAGGCTTAGGGTGGTAGAAAGCTTGTGGAACTTAAACTATTCCACTTATGACCTGAAGTGGAAGTCATCTTGTATCCACTGAACAGAGGTGTTGAAATGACCATTTATAAGGTTGAACTAGAGTGTCCCATAAAAGAAGAAAATCTATCCCCATATTTCACCTAACCTCCTATAAAACATCCACACAAATTCAATTTTGGTCTGCAAGATATGATTATATTGGTGGGCTGTTATTTTGGGCCGAAAAATCTAGCTCAGAATTTTATCTCCTATATTGGCCACATGGAACCCCCTTTAACACTCATAATTTTATCTTGTAACTGTTATAAAATATGTTCCCCTTAATGTTATCTATCTTTAGTTCAACTTTCATAATTATTGGGCTTGGATCTTGGATGTTAAGGTTGTTTTAATGAGATTGTTTCCAGTTCACTTCACCCAGTATGTTGTTTGTTCAAGGCCAACTTTGGTGGTCTTCCAATATGAATTTTCAGATACTCCAAAGGTATGAATTATTCCAAATGTTATGAGAAACCTGAAATTTAAATATGAAAATAAAATAAAGAACGTTTTTAATTTTAGGAGGTGTTCAAAAATGTACCATGTAATATTTCCTTTTAATAAGAAATTACAAATATAATGTGAATAAATTGTTAAAGTAAAAAATGAACTAATATGATGTTTATGAATAATAAAGAACATTAATTATATAAATATTAACAATTAATATTATCCTATTTCAGTGTCTATTCATAATTTCAAAAACATCTCTACTTTATCTGAAAATTTAATCTATCTTTATCCTCTAAAAATAAAAACTTATTCAAACTGTTCCCCTTTCCAACATGTCAGATCTTGTTGGACTATTATAATCATATCCTTCCCAAAACATATCACATGCATTTTACTACAAATATTTTTTAATTTTAGATCCTTTTATGAATCTTTATTCCTAATTAGTTTCACTTTCTCTTATTGTTTAACTTTTCTCTCAGATTTCCATATTGTTGACTTCTTTGGTTTGAAGTTCATTAAGAGGTCTTTATCCCTATCATTATTGTTTATCCTATGTTGTATTTCCATTTATCAATCTATCAAGTGTTATTTTCCCCCAGTGTTCACTTTGGTGTGGATACCATCTTTCTTTTAGTGGATATCCTCCCCTTTATGTGATGGGATATGTGTTTTTTAGGTGCATTACAGTTGTTGGGATGTGACAATAGAAAAATATTATATTATTTACATTGATTTCAGATTATACTATTTATATTTATGATTAGTTTTATTATTTTTTCATTCTTGTATGACTATGATCAGAATATAACATTTTTTTAAGAAATAACTATATGTCCCACATGTGAATAGTAAAATAGAAAAAAAAGGTACACTTTAATTGAAATTTGGAGACTATATATGTGTCCAGAAAGGTACACTTTCCATAGATAGGTATAAAATTTGTTTTAATGTTGAATTTTTTCCTTTAAAGTGTGATTTTTTTTCATAATATAGCATGAATAATTAGATATTATTGACTTATAACAATCTACATTCATTATAAATTATTTAGTATATTGTCTACATTTATTTTTTTTGAATTATATACATTTTATTTTAGTGTATATTCAGGTGTTGTATTAGTTTATAAAATTTATCATATGTTGTTGTAGTGTATTTGAAGATGTTTGTGATTTTTGAAAAGGAGGGGAGGCTATTGTATGAAATGTTGGAGGTCCCAGGGATCTGCTATCTGGAATTTTATTTAACTCTATACCAATAGATTATAAACCATTGGTATTTTTTTGAAAACCCATATTTATACAAACATTTATTTAAAAACCCTTGGTAAAACACTATTCCAATTTTTTTAAACCATTGTTATAGTTTTACTATATGATATATACCAATGGTTATTTACAAACCATTTGTAGAGATCTATAACAATAGTTTTCTAACCATTTATATAGTTTTACTATATGATATATGGAAATTATCGACAAACCATTGGTAGATATTAAGACCGATGGTTTACAAAAAATGTTGGTTACAGTAATTATCAATTTCATATACCAAAAATACATTAATAACCATTATTATAGGCCTATACCCATGCCATAACGCCCAATGGTTTAGAAATCCATTTGTATATCTTATACCAATTTTATCCTTACTATACCAATAGTTTCAAACCATTGGTATAGCCTAAGTTTTTTGGAGGGAAAATACTATATATGTGTCTTAGTTGATGATTAAACTATATATACTCAGGTTTATTCTCTCACAAGGAAATATAAAGACTTTTAATGTTTTAAAACATTTTTATACAAAGTTAAAAATGAAAAAAACCTCTCCTTGATAACTAATCATAGTGAACATGCTGGAGAATTTTTAAATTATTATTTCAAAACTTTTTGTACTAAAAATTGTATTGAACATAAATTTTCATCACCTATAACACCCAATGAAAAATTGTGTAGTCAAATAAATAAATAGAATTATTTAATGAATAACTAGAACCATACTGAGTGAATACGTAGTTGTACAATAAATTGGGATGAAGGGGTTAGTACATCCTATTATTCTATAAATCTGGTTTTATTTATACATTTACATTTTAAAACTCATTATGAGTAATGGATAGAATGAAACCCAAAAATTTTATTACTTCCCGATTCATGGATGCAAAGTATTCATATTGAATACCAAATATAATTTACATAAATTTTCACCCAAATTTGATGAAGGAACATTTTTATATTATTCCACTAAATCTAAGGTATATGGATTTTTTTTATTCTTATACTATTGTTGAAAAATATTAATTTTTTTAAATTAAAATGATCCTTTTTTTAGACAACCACAACCTACATCCTCCTTAGAATTTATTCATAAAACTAATTTTCAAGCATTGTTAGAAGGATATTATCCTAAGGAAATAAATCAAGAAATGGTTTTTGAAGTCATTCCTTAGGTATATTTTTTACCCATTTTTTAACAAAAGTCTTTTTAAAACCCAACAAGTTTGTTGTTTCGTAGAAATGATCCTAGTGATAGTATCATTGGTGACGCTAATGAACCAGTTAGGATTAAAATTTACATAAGATATGCAATTGAACATCTAGATTTATAATCCTAGATTTAACCTAAGAATCTTGATTAATATTTAGGTGATGAGGATTAAATTAAGGAAATAAAATATGAACTCAATGAGTTTTTGAGGAAAAAAGTATGTAATTTAGTTGAACACTATATCATCCCTCCTTTTTATAACATAACTTTTCATTACATTTTACAAAATTGAGTATCTTTAAAGATTAGTGTATTGGAAACCAAGAAATTAAAACATGAAAACATAAAACATTCTTCTTAAACACTTGAAAGGATTATACTTATGTTCATACTAGGTTCATTACTGCATCTCATAACCTGGGGACATATATCAAATTAAAGGGTGAGCAGAAGGCCCAGTAAGGGAAACAAGGGGAAACATTTAAGATGTGAACTTGAGATACATCAATAAAGTCATGATAAATAACTTTAAGGAATGAGAAAGAGATCATGAGGCATATCATAATTTAAAGAACATGATTCATAACATTAATATGTGGATACAACATTTGACTTAGACAATCATGAATATATCACCAAGGTCCATCCCCAAGGTGTCGTTTGAAATTACCATGGTTATTCACCAAGGTATCGTTAAAATTGTAATCACTAGTGGTTGCGTCATTACCCAATTAATTGGAGTGCTATCAGGGCACACCCTTAAATTTGTCTTTATCATCATGTGAGACACATATATCATCATCAAAATTTCATAAATAACCCATATATCATAAATGATATGGGTTTCATTACATAATCATAACTTTTTAAAAATTGCTTTAAAGACATTATCTTTATGTCACTTTAAACCCACAGAAAAAGGAAAGTGGGTCTCATGTATGTAAATCCCATAATTTAAAATATAAAATATTGATATATATGTGAATACCACTATATAATAAAGATCTTTGATTATTCAATTAATAAAATAAAAGAATTTGTGAATCAAAGAGAGACATTTTGAGACGAAAATTCTGCAGCATAATGGCTATGTTATAGGGTTTTAGAAAATATTGAAAAGGAAGGGTACATGGGTCACCCACTCATAAATGATCCATAAAACAGTATAGAGACAGAATATAATGTATATAAGTACATGGTAATGAAATTTTAAATACATAGCATATGAAATGGAAACATGGAAGGAAGACAAAAATAAGATATCTCTTATGAAAATTTGGCAGCGTAACAACCCCACTTAAAACGTAAAAAAATGAATTGAAGAGATCAAATAGGGTATCTCATCATATGAAAATAAAATTTATGTATGATATATATAGATATCATAACCCAAAATAATAATAAGGAGCATGAAAGACATGACATGAAAATAGAACTTGAAAACGAGAAAGGTGAAAGAATCCCTTAAAAATTTGGCAGCCTAACGACGCCACTTAAAAATTATTTAAATGAATTTAAAAGAGTAAGAGGGGGTATCTCATCATATGAAAATGAAAAGTACATTAGTATGAATATAAAATAACATCCTAAAACATAAAAACATGGAGCACAAAAGAACTGACATAAAAGAGAGTACTTGGAATGAAAGAGAGATATAAGATCCCTTACCTAGAAGAGTAACTTCAAAATCTTGATGTTTGGGACATTGGGAGGCTTGAGGGAACCTTGGGAGGACTCCTTGGGAGGTAATGAGACCATAACATCATTGTGAAGGATTTTGAAATCGAAAGGATGAGAGAATGGCTTGTTATTTATAGGGGAAGTGAGTGGACAAGGCATTAATGGCCAAGGGACACCTCGTTGGTGGTATTGGAAAAACCATGGGCTTTCCCATTGTATTTTCTCATGGTATTGGCAACTTGGGACACCTCATACATTATCTTACTCTTAATAAGTCAACCATATTGACTACATAGTTAATACATCATTTAATGATGTCATTAAACACCTGTAACTTAAAAACTATAATGTCACTATTCACTGAAAATTCAAATTTCTCAGAAAAATCCAAAAATTTCACCTTAAACAAATATTGATGCTATGATAAAAATGAACTCCATTTTATAAAAATAATTTTCTAAATATTTTTAATTTAATTTTAAAAAAATACACTATTCACCGAAAATTCATTTTTTTCAGAAAAATCCCCAAAATTTACCTTAACATAATATCGATGCTCTGAGTTCAAAAATGAACTCCATTTTTAAAAAATAATTTTCTAAATATTTTTAAATTAATTGTTAATTAAAAAACACTATTCACAAGAAAAAAACTGATACATGACTATTAATTTCTGAAACAGTTATTTACCTATTTTATTGAATCACATTACTTAATCAAGGTGCCTAGATTATATTTATACTTTCTTTAAGTGAGATTAGCAATCCATTTGGTCATATTACTAATCCTAAGCCTAAAATCACTATTCATAATTTATTATTCATCAAAAATCAAGTTGATCTTATTAGACACTAAATTTCATACTGAACATAATTGTAGAAATCCATTTTTTGAAAATCTTTACACATAATTAATTATTTAATGTTTACGTAAATATTTTCAAATATCTTTTTAGAGAATTCATAAAAAATATGCATACTATATTTATCCAGAAATTTGAAGATTCACAAACTTCATCATAAGAATAAAGTACAATTTTTATTTTAATCAAAAGATTACACAAGGAAACTACTGTCTCCTTACATAGCCCCTTATAACCCCAGTATAGAACCAAAGTGTAAGGTGTGATAAGGTGAGAGAATCTGTGGGTGGCTCATCCATCATCACATGAGTAGTAATTTCTATCAGTTTGAACTTCTCGCGAAGGAGATTCCGTTATAGATTCCCATGATGAATTTTGGCTTGGGTTTGGTCCATAGTAAAGCCCAGTGGTGTTACCTCCTTCCCAAGTTCTATTAGATGGGCTTCAATTGGCCTGATACTACTAGATAAGGCCATCGAATCTTCTTTCTATATTAATTAACCAAGATCACTTGTATTTAGAGACAATAATCACAACATTTAGTTTATAAAGGTCATATTGACTAACGGTCGTATAATAGTCAAAACCTAATAGTCTCATTTTTTTATAATCATTTTATTAAATGAAAAAGTTTTGTTGAGTATGAAATAAAATAACACACAAAATTAGGAAACAAGATTTATTCAAAATTTCGGGTCGTTACAATCTTCCCCCCTTAATAAATTGCGTCCTCGCAATTTTTAAAATTCGGAGTGGAAATTTAATTGAAAATCTCACATCGTAAAAAGAGAAAGTAACACTATTACTTTAAAAGAAAGAAAAAGAAGTGCAAAGGTTACATGAGTTAACCCATACTAGGATTCCATGTCGTAAAACATGGATATGGAGGAGAAAACAAAGTGTCAAGTTCTGAGGGAGAGTGATAGAAAACATGTCTAAGAGGAAGTTAATCACCAGAAAATCACAATATTGTAATGGGTTAAACAGTATTTTATTACCTAGTAGGATACTTAAACTAACAACGTTTTGGTTTTACATTCCTTTTAATAATTTTGAGGAATTCATTTACTATTTAAAATTAGAACACAGGGAAATATATTTACCTTCATGTAGAGTTTCATCCCTTAATAAGTTTCACCAAGACTAATCTTTTCTCCGAACAATGAGCATTCAATACTACTTGGTCTCATCAAAGCACAAGAATAGTCTTCTAGAGAATCATGTAATCCACAAAATAATAAATATCTATCTTTAAAAATTTATCCAAAAAATAGAAAGGGTAAGATAAAAAAACTCTTCAAAAAGAAATAACCCCATAGGAAGGGAAACCACTTTAAATCATCAATGTTCCACAGTACTACCCAAAGTTCATCATAGAACATTCCATAAATAACTGTCCTTAAAATTCCTCAAAATAAATCATACTATGATTGAATCCCAAATATAAGAAGGATTTGATAACATAGTCTTGTAAGATAAACTTTATTGTTCATATCCAAACAAAATCAATCACTCCTAACATATTATAACAAAAGTAACTAACCTAAACATATTTTCCCCAAGATAGGTTAATAATTTCCTAACTTACTATAAGTTCACCTTAAATTATCCGATTCTTAAAATTATAAGTCAACATTTAATCTTCAGAGAAAATACTGTAGTAATCTATTTACCTCGATCATATGAACGTCTTATAAAATAATAATCATTTTTTAATCCCCTAATCATCTTTTTTTTCAAGAAGAATAGCTTCACAACATCAATATGTGGTACATAACATTAGATGTTTTCTTTAATGATATAAAACCATCTTAGGTAGTGACTCGATGTTCTTATAAAACATTAAAGATATGTTCATAGAGAACGAACTAAAATACAACATGACATAGACAATTATTGTGAAGAAGTTGCATGTACTTTAGTCATCATGATCCATCTCAGTATAGGACTTGCATTGTCTCATTTTCCGTGAAGATTGTTTATGCTCATCATGCTTCTCATCCATTACAAGAGAGAATTGCCTTAGATAATGTCCAAATTCTCCACATTTAAGACATTGAAAAGTATAAGGTACATTAGATCAAACCTTATCTCTATTCATCACATTATCCATTTTTGAAGCAATTGGATACTTTATGACCTATCACCCCACACTTAAAACATATCCCGGTTCCTTTGTGACATTCTCCTTGGTTCCCCATTGCAAAATTTTTTCACAAAGGAAATTAGTTCTTCTTTCCCTTATCAACTTTATCAGATGAACATCCTTGAGGCTTCGTCTTCTTCTTCCTTGATGAATTTTGGCATTAAACTAGGTACCAATTATTAATTGTGATTTTTTATAGTTGGATTGGAATAATCACAATATTTTCAACATGATCTCTCGTCATCTCTTTCACATTAATAGAGAAATCACTACATTTCCTATCACATTGGTTGTTGGTAAATGTTCTTCTATTTCCTACCATTAACTAAAAAAATAATGTATAATTAGGGGCCTAAATAATTAGAAAATAATCATCAAAATGGAAACTTTAAGCATAGAAGGATAAACTTTTAGAATAAAAGTATATCCTAACTTGTGATCCCCTAGGTTTCAATCTAGGTTATCCATGATCATGTATTCTTATGTGAATATTTATTTTATTTTATCTTTGTTCCTTTAATAGTTTTTCAAACTAAGCTTATGAATTTACCAAAGCATATCCCCCAAGAGTGTCGTAACCAACAGTACAGCAAGGACCATTGCCGTGTACCTGTTTCCGTTCGAGTCCAGATCAAGCGGTGTTTTCGGGTTTTACGCCTATGTACATCTGTTCCATAGCCACCTCTACCTGCTCGTATCCAGACAAGGATGTATTTTCTTGATAAACCACTTATTCAATACTCACCAAAATACCAGGAATATTTCCAACTTTTAAACATTTATATAGGGTTCTTCCTAATGTTTTCATATCCTAATTTCCACAAATAACTAAACCACCATTTGATACCAACTATAGCATCCCACCTTTTTATAACATAACTTTTCATTACATTTTATAAAACCGAGGATCTTTAAGGTTTAGTGTCTTGGAAACCAGGAAATTAAAACATGAAAACCTAAAATATTATTCTTAAAAACTTGAAATTCATATCATTATGTTCATCCTAGGTTAATTACTACATTTCATAACCTGGGGACATACATCAAAAGAAAGGGTGAGAAGAAGTCCCCGTAAGGGAAATAAGGGGAAACATTTAACATTTTAACTTGACATATATCAATAAAGTCCTGATAAATAGCTTTAAGGAATGAGAAAAAGATCATGAGGAATATTATAATGGAAAGAATATGATTCATAATGTTAATATGTGGCTACAACATTTAACTTATACAGTCATGAAAATATCACCACAGTCCATCCCCTATGTCTCATTTGAAATTACCAGGGCTATTCCCCAAGGTATAGTTAAAATTGTAATCTCTAGTGGTAACATCATTACCCAATGCATTGGAGCGCTATCAGGGTGCACCCTTAAATTTGACTTTATCATCATGTGATCCACTTATATCATCATCAAAATTTCATAAATAACCCATATAGCATAAAATAAATGGGTTTAATTTCATAATCATAGCGTTTTAAAAACTGCTTTAAAGACATGATCTTTATGTCACTTTAAACCCACAGTAAAAGGAAACTGGGTATCATATATGTAAATACAAGAATTTAAAATAGGAAATTTATATATATGTGTGAATACCCCTATATAATAAAGATATTTGAGTATTCACTTTATAAAATATAATAATATGAGAGAAAGAGAGAGACATTTTGAGACGAAAATTCTGTAGCATATCGGCTATGTTATAGGGTTTTCGAAAATATTGAAAAGAAAGGGTACATGGTTCACCCACTCATAAATGATACTTAAAAAAGTAGTGGGACAGAATATAAAGGATATAAGATCATGGTAATGAAATTTTAAGGACATACCATATGAAATGAAAACATGGAAGGAAGACAAAAATAAGATTTCTCTTATGAAAATTTGGCAGCCTAACAGCGTCACTTAAAACATAAAAAAATGAATTGATGAGATCAAATAGGGTCTCTCATAATATGAACATAAAATATCAGTATGATAGATATAGAGATCATACCCCAACATATTAAAAAGTAACATGAAATACTTGACATGAAAATAGAACTTGAAAACGAGAAGGGTGAAAAAATCCCTTAAAATTTTGGCATCCTAACGGTGCCACTTAAACATTCTTAAAATGAATTTATGAGAGAAATAGAAGGTCTCTAATAAAATTAACTTGAAAAAGAATAGTATGATGAATATAAAATAACATCCTCCAACATAAGTTCATGGATCATAAATGAACTGACATAAAAGAGAGTACTTGGAAAGAATGAGAGAGGTGGGATCCCTTACCTTGAAGAGTAACTTCAAAATCTTGAAGTTTGGGACCTTGGGAGGATGGAGGGAACCTTGGGAGGACTCCTTGGGAGTTAAGGAGATCATAACTTTGTTGAAGAGGATTTTGGAATCGAAAGTATGATATAATGGCTTGGTATTTATAGGGGATGTGAGGGGACAACACAATAATGGCCAAGGGACACCTCATTGGTGGTACTGGAAAAACCATGGGCTTTCCCATGGAATTTTCCCATGTTATTGGCCACTTGAAACACCTCATACCTTATCTTACTATTCATAAGTCTACCATATTTATTACATACTTAATACATCATTTAATGATGTCATTAAACAACTATAACTTAAAAACTGTATTTTCATTATTCACCGAAAATTCAACTTTCTCAGAAAAATTCCAAAATTTTACCTTATCCAAATATCGATGCTATGATAAAAATGAACTCCATTTTATAAAAATACTTTTATAAATATTTTTAATTTAATTTTTAAATAAAGACACTATTCACCAAAAATTCATTTTTTTCAGAAAACTCTCCAAAATTTACCCTAACATAATATCGTTGCTCTGAGTTCAAAAATGAACTCCATTTTATAAAAATAATTTTTTAAATATTTTTAATTTAATTTTTAATTAAAAAACAGTATTCACTTGATAAAATGATACTTGACTAATAATTTTTGAAACAGTTATTTAGCTATTTTATTGAAGCACATTACTGAATCAAGGTGCCTAGATTATATTAACACTTTCTTTAAGTGAGATTACTAATCTATTTGGTCACATTACTAATCATAAGCGTAAAACCACTATTCATAATTTAATATTCCTCAAAAATCAAGTTGATCTTATTAGACTATAAATTTATTACTAAACATAATTAAAGAAGACGATTTTTTTGAAAATCATTAAACATAATTAATTATTTAAGGATTACAAAAATATTTTCAAATATATTTTTTCTAGAATTTATCAAAAATATGCATACTATATTTATCCAGACATTTGAAAATTCACAAACTTCATGAAAAGAAGAAATCACAATTTTTATTTAAATCAATGGATTACACAAGGCAGTTACGGTCTCCTTACAAAGACCCTTATAACCCCAGAATAGGACCTAATTGTAAGGTGTGCTAAGGTGAGAGAATATGAGGGCGGCTCAGTCAATATCTCATGAGTAGTAATTTATATCAGTTTGAACTTCTCTTAAAGGCGATTCTGTTCTAGCTTCACACAACAAAGTTCAGCTTGGGTTTGGTCCAGAGCAAAGCCCAGTGGTGCTACCTCCTTCCAAAATTCTATTAGATGGGATTCGATTGGCCCGAGACTACTTGATGAGGCCATCGAATCTTCTTTCTATATTAATTAACCAAGATCACTTGTATTTTGAGACAATAATCGCAACATTTAGTTTCCAAAGGTCATACTGACTAACTGTCATATAATAGTCAAAACCCAACTGCCTCATTTTAAGTATACTCATTTTATTAAATGAAAATGTTTTGTTCAATATGAAATAAAATAACACACAAAATTAGGAAACAAGATTTATTCAAAATTTTGGGTCGTTACAAACACTCCATAGAAACTTCTACAATTGAGGTCAAATTGGTGTTTAAGAATAAATGTGATGAGAATGGAATAATTGTTATAAATATATCTAGAATTGTTTCTAAGGGTTTTAATAAATAAGAAGGATTTTATTTTCAATAATCCTATACACCAATAGAAAAAATATAATTTATCCAAATAATTTCATCCTTTATAGAATTCTTTAATTTCAAACATCTCCAAATGGATGTGAAGTGTGATTTTTGTAGCTAATATGTTAAGGATGAAGTTTATGCTAGACAACCACCTGGTTTTGAAAATAAAAATCATAATTAATACATTAATAAACCTACAAAATCCTTATATGGAGTTAAAATATCCCCTATATCATGGTTTGATAGATTAACAACATTTTTGTTACAAAACAATGTTGTTAATGGAACTGCATGTACAAATATTTTTATAAAAAAAGATAACAAAATTTTTTATTTTAAAATTTTATTTTTATGACATTATATCTAGATCAACTAAATAATATTTAATTGATTAATTTTTCAATCTTGTGAAATATGATTTTGAAATGAGAATGATGGGTGAGTTAACATATTTTATTAGATTTCAAATATCAAAAAAACTAGAAGAAACTTTTATAACTAAATAATAGTTTATAAAATATATTATTATGAATTTTGGATAAGATATTAAAAAAATTATTAGTACACCTATTGGTACCTCCAATACCCTTGATCTTAATGAGGCTGGGAAACATGTTGATCATATTTTTTTCAATGTTATGATTATAATTTTAGTTTACTTAACTACTAGTTAAAAAGATTTAATTCTTTATATATTCATATGTTCAAGATATCATGAAAATCAAAAAGAGACTCATTTAAAATATTTAAAAATAATTTTTCATTATCTTAAGGGAACTATGGATTTAGGAATTTTATATCCTTCCATAAATTTTTTTGAATTAATCAGTTTTTTCAAATTATGAATTTTGTGGTTGTAGAATGGATAGAAAAAGTACATATGGAACTTTACATTTCATAAGATAATCAATAATTTTTTTATGTATGTAATAAAACATTGTATCACTTTCCACTTTAGAAGAAGTATATATAGGAGATAGAAGTTGTTGTGCTCATGTTTTATGGATGCTACACACACTCACTGACTATGAAATGAGTTTTAAAAAGCACAAATACTTTGTGATAATACAAGTTCAATTGACTTAAGTAAAAACACATAATATCACTCTTTCTATAATCACATATAAATAATACACGATTTCCTTCTTGATCACACACTTAAAGGAGATATCATTTTACAATTCATTGGAACACAAGAAGAAATTTATGATATTTTTATAAAACCCATTCCTTATAATAGATTTGAATACATTAAATAGAATCTAGGAATGATTAATATAGAGTCATCATTCAAATATACTTCTTTTTTACTCATATCAAACATTAATATGATCCATTTCATTGGGGGAACAAAATTTTTGATGTCTCTAAAACATTTAGTTTTAATTAAATATACATTTATCTTAAAAATTATTAAACAAAATAAAATTTCTAAACACAAATTTTATTAAAAAACCAAATATAAATTTTTAAAACTGTTTCCCGATCTGTAAATGTGTTATTAAATTTTCAAACTCAAAGTTTCTTTAAAATGTTTTAGTTTCAATCGTAATCATATTTTATTTCAAAATCTTTCATAATTACTTTTCTATTACAAACTATCATAATTAGTTTTTTACTAAAACAATCATATACTATCCTTTTTAAAACTTTCAAAATATGATAGCTTCCAAAAACCAATAGGAAAATTTTATTCATATTGATGTCACTTTCTAAACCTAAATTTACTCTTCAATTATTTTATGTTTTTAGACTATTTTATTATTATTTTTTTTAATTTTTATTGTTATTATAATTTTAGTTTTATAAAAAAATTGTTTTCAAATATATTAAAAAAAAATTTAATTGGATTTTTTCTAAATACATTGAAGGTTTTAATGGCGATGAGTGTTCAAAATTTTCCTTGAAACATTCATAGGATCAATTTTCAACCATCAAATCTGGAATTAGACATCTCAACTACTGTTTCGATTTCCAAAGTTAGACCATTACATCCAACAATAATATAAAGGTAGGAGACCCCATTTTCCGATAATTGTTTTTTTAAAGAAACTTCTCCTGAATTGATGAACCCTGAATGTTTTTAAATCTGATTGGCATTCCTTTTCATCCAATTCACTCATCTTAGTTCTGAATCCAATGTCCACCAAAGAGGATTTTGGAAAATGGTATGTTTTCAGAGAAAGGTTGGTGGAGATATACATTTATGAGAAATAAAATTATACTTTGAAAAAGATAATTTCCATTCAATGTAGGGAATCTGTTTGGGTTGAGAAATCGGATAAGGACTTTGATTTTTTTTATACAAATATTGTTCACAAGTTTAATGCTTCAATACCATTTCTTAATTAGGATGTAAAATAAATATTTATTTTTACTATATATGGAACTTATTATAAGAATACATATAATAAATCTATATATATGGTTGGTGTACCCATAGATGGTGAAGCTTATTTTCCATATCAGAAGTTATCGGATATTCTTGATACTTTTGATAAGATGAAAGACAATGATTATTTTTTTATTTATTACGAGAATGACTAGAAGGTCTCACACCTAGTGAAAGATAACCATTTAGTTTCCTTATAGATGCAAGTATTCTTGATACTAAGAAAAGAAAATTGATATGTGTTAAATGTGTTATATGTTATTGTGTTTAATTTTTTGGTAAACATGAGGAATACTGACCGAGAAAAAATTATCCTTATTGCTGGGGAAAATATGAGAACTTTTTCAATCAAATCTATGATTATTATTTTTCAAAATTTTATAGGAAGGATTTTTGAAATATTCTTTTTTTTTCTTAGTATCTAATATATCGTATTCTATGAGGGAAAATATCCTTTTTATAAGTATTAATATGATAAAATAGATGAGGCTGCTTTTTTATAGAAAATTGAAGAGGTTTATTGAAAAAATTTATAGATCTGAATTGGGGGTAGATCCATCAATAAAATCATTGAATAATGATCAGAAGAAGTATAAGAAGTTAGGTACTTCTCCTATGATGAAATAAAAGAAACAAATGAAAGTTCCAAAATAATTTTTTGATAAGTTGATTAAGGATGAATATGAAAAGAGTCCAAGAGATCCTATGTTTTGACTCTACCATTATAATGATAGGGAGTCAGGAATTTATGATCCTATAGTTTTGAAGAAGATTCAAAGGGTAAGAAACAAAATTAGATGTTATAAGAACCATGGTTATGTGAAAAAAAATCAAAGGAGTAAAAAGGTCATATGAGATGGTTGTTCTATGGACTTCTCACACAGATCAGGGGAATCTAGGAGTTAAATTATCTTTTTATAAAACCACTATAGTTCAAAATAAAATTATTTCTATCACAATAAAAGTTAAATAAAATAGTTATGTTGAATAATTTTCCCATATTATTGAAGAAAAAAATCTAAATTAGAACAAGCTGGTAAGGGAGATCTTTTAATAGAGAGACCACTTCATGATGAGCTTGATAAAGAAATAAATGAAGAATTTAATGGACTTTAAAAAAAGGAAAATAATTAGATGATAATAAACAATAATAATTTTAATACCATGAAGTTGAAGAAGAATTTTATGAAGATGTTGATGAAGAAGAGGATAAATAAGATGATAATGAAGAGGTTGATAATATTTAAGAAGATTAATATGATAAGTAATCATCAAATTAATCATCATAATCATCATCAAATCTACCCTATAATGAAAAAAAAAAATTTGGTATTTATAAAGTAGAATAATCCTCATTAGAAGAACAAAATGAATCATCATCTATAAAAGATGGTAATGATCAAAATTCAAAAACAAATGTTGATGATTAAGTTGAATCGATGATGTGGATATCATGGAATTGTTTTTTTTAAAGGTTGGGGCCGAAGCCTCAATTTATTATTTGAAAGCAAAGACCTCTTTAGACTGGGTAGAGGGAGACCCATTACATAGCCCGAAGGCCCAAGGCCAAGTGGCCTGAATACAAGGCTTGAAAGCCCATTATTTTGGCCCAAAGGACCCCTCGGTGAACAGTACTGCTACAGTACCCGCGCTGCTACAGTGCCTGCTACAGTACCGCCACCGCTACAGTATCTACTACAGTCCCTCCACCGCTACAGTGCTGCCGCTGCTACAGTTCCGCCGCTGCAACAGTACCTGCTACAGTACTGCTACAGTACCTGGGAATTTCGCCCCTGCCCGGATTCGATCCTGGGTCTTTTGGATGCCAAGCAAGAGCTTGTACCACTAGGGTACAGGCTCGTTGGCGGATATCATGGAATAGTTTTATGAAAAGTAACTCGATAAAAAGATAGGTTCTAAAAAAATAGAAAATGATATTTAAAATATTCAAAAGAATAAATTCAATTAATATGAAGCTATAACAAGTAAAATAAAACCTCATGATGTTCATCAAGATCAATCAGACTCAATAGTAACCATTTCTCAAGAAGGTGTGGATTATATTGTTCGTTCTTTGAAAAGGATATAAGTATCAGTTCGTTATTTTCAAAACCATCAGTATCAGTTCTAGATTATTTTTGATATTCTAAAATAGAATTTATATTTTATAATTCTTTTAATATAGAAGGTGAACTAGACTAAATCCAAATTATATGTTTACCAATACTTTTCCAGGACTCATAAAAAGACATGTAGTCATGTTTTGAAGTTGTATTATCAAGATAATTTTGATATTCGATTTCATGATATAAAGTTTGAAGAATTTTATAATTTGATTGTAGATTAAAAAATATATTTTAACCAGTTATCAATAGATATACTGAATTATTGATTTTGTTTTGAAGAGTCTAGGGATGCCACTGATGAAAAAACTGAGGAAGTTAATGTTCTGAAAAATAAGATCCATCAAATTTAGTTAGAAATGACTAGAATCAAATCAGATGAAACTGATAATTTCATTTTAAAATATTCACATATAAATCTATCAAATTAATTCATGTAGATAAGAACACAAGATGAAAAATTTGATAATCTGTAGAAATGCCACAAAATGTTCAAAAAATGAATGTCACGAACCAGATATGGTTTCCATGAAAACGGACGCCTCACTCGATCCATGGAAAATCCCGAAGGGCGTTCCCTATCCCCATGGTCGGGAAGAAGAAAACTAGTATGATAAACAGTGGTTTGGTACTAATTTACCTGATTTTAAACACATAAAACAACCAACAAGTCTAATAAAATGAATCTAAATTTTTCAAAAACCATTCGTCGTAAAAACTCATAAATCAATTACATAACTTAAAAAAGATCCCAAAAACTACCAAAAGTAAATAAATCCCATGAATCGCCTCACAAAAAGGGGTATCACCCTCAATATATCTCTATGACACCACACTAGGAAGGACTGGTAGTAACCCAAACCACCGACACTAAAATATTTACCTGAAACTGCGACAAAAATTACCATGTCTACTTACACACAAAGGATTAACTAGGGTGTGAGCCTAAGACTAGTAGGATTCCACCCAGAAGTATTCCATGTGATAATAACTTTAAGAAAAAAATGTACAGGTTTTTATAAACAAGAATGATAGTAAAAATTTCAAAGAGATGCAACTTCAATATGAAAACAGTTTTAAAGAGAGCTACATTAAAGAAAGAACACTTTTAAATAAAATGAACATGATACTGAATTTTCAAGAAAAAAAACCATATTCAAATGGTATTTATAAATTTCCAATGAACACTAGTCAGGGGAAATAACCCTAGTCACTAGCTAGCTGTGGGCCTTTGGTACCTCATATCTCGGTAAAATGTAACCATAAAAAATATCAGTTCTCATGCATGATCCACTAGTAGGGAACATACCCATAACGTAGTGGTCTCCAACATCATCATAAACTTTTATTTAGTCTTTTAATCTACAAACGTGCTACGTGAAAAAAGTAAAAACCACTCAAAATCACTAGAATACTAGTACAGGTCAACCCACATAGATACCCGGGTTTTCCCTCTTGTTCCCAAACAAGTTCCACATCTTATAATGTTTATTTTTCACATGCGAATTCCATTTTCAAATCACACGTACACCAAACATCCCATTATCATATCACATAATACTCATTTCACATTGAAATTCATTTAAACATCATACTCACACAAGACATCTCACAAACATGTTTCACACATTTCTTACAATTTAATAAACCACTTCAACAATTCATAACATTTTATCAAAATGTTTGATATCACAAATCACCACATTCCCTTTAAAATCCCCATTTTTATAAAATAAACCAACCAAAATGTACACCATCATGTTTTTCGCCTAATTTGTAAAATAATAAATAATTTATACTCTTAAAAAAACAATTTCAAGAAGTGTAATGAGGCTTTTCACATATAACACATTAAAACACTCTTTCAGGTAAAACACCCAACAACACCATAACCAAAAAGATTTTTCATCCCTAAAATCATTTAAAAAATCAATTCATGAACCATAAAACAACCCCATTTTATATAGTATATGATAAACAATAAAAACACTCATTTTTACACAAAAAAATACACTTTAAAATCAACTATCTAATTAATGCTACAAAAAATGGTTTTCGTACGAAAAACAATGTAACAAGAACATGATAAAAACATAAATCAAGATAAACTTACTCATAATAAAATTATTCTGCATGGAAACACCAAATGTTTCCATCAAAACCCCATGTCATTGTGTGAAACTTCAACTACGCCACTACCACACCATAAAGAAAATGAAAACGAACCGTAATCCACAAGTTTTCACCGAAAATACAAAAAATAAAACCCTAGGTATGAACCCTAGCTATTGTAAATTTTATAACTTCAAAAAGGATGGTATAAACTCCAAATAGAAGAAATAAGAAAAAGTGAGAATCACTTACATTCATTATTTTGATGTTTCCCTTCCCAAAAACTCTCTAAAAATAGGTTCCTAAGGATCTTGGGGGAGCATGGGAGCCTTCTATGGATATGAGGCATGAAATGGGGAAGGGGAGCATTATGGTTTATTCTAGGATGGAAAATGTGAATTAGAAAATGATTTTGATTACATGGATACATGTGCACAGCTTTTCTGCACAGTTTAGTAAACCGTATTCCCTATTTTATCCACCCAAAACTATTCACTATGCCTTAATTTCAATTGGTCCTAGGGGGGATTTAAGGGGGAGAGATAGGTAAAAGATGGGGGAAAATAATTCCTAACATAAAACACTTCCTTCAATGAAAAACTTATCTAACTCAAGGGTATAAACCACCACAACAATCATACCCCACAAAATCTGCCACTCTGAGTGTCACAAATTCAATTAAAAGAAACCTCATCCTTATACCTTACATTTTAAAAAATACAAGTCCAAATACCATCAAATACATCCAATACTAATGAATTAGATTAAGAACACATGAGATGCCAAATATAAACCCAAAATACCCGGAAAGAAAGAGAAAACTAAGAACCAAAGGAATATTCAAAACAAATAATGGAATTGAAAATTTGGGTGTGACAATTCTCCTCTCCCTAAAGAATTATTCCCCCAAAAATCCATAGAAATTATATATTCAAAACAAACCCAAACTAATAGACCAAGATGGGCTCCCTTTCCAAGTTTATCCCTCCCCAAAAGACCAAAACTCCTCCAGTTGATTAAACTAAGGAAGGGATACTATCACTAACCAAAATTTACCCCAGTTACCCGAAATGATCAATCAAATTCATACCAAATATAAAAATAAAACACCCCAAACACTACCAAATGAGGATCGAACAATACACATAAAATGAAAAAAGAACTAAAACAATGTTACCAAATTCGTGCTTCAAAACAACCATTTTGTGTGCTCCAATCCCATGTTTACCTAAGGAAGAAATTGGTGGTTAGATAGCTCCGAATGAGACTACCTACTACCAAGTCAACACGAATGAAAAAACTGAGGCACTCATACAGGGAGACCCAAGAGGTATCCCACCATAGAAATGAACTTACACCCAAGACTACTCCAGAACACCAATATGATGAGGTCCAAACAGACTCTCCACTATTAGAGACAACTTGATTTCCTCTGACCAAACTGAGACACCAATAGGGGAATCCCAAACTGATTCCCCACCATAAGGGATAGACAAACATTTGACTTATTCCACAATAACCTACATTATTCACATGGAAGGTCTATACACCATAAGAACCAAATTTTATAACCGACTAACACGGGATGACATGAAAAATACCCCATAAGACCCAATCCCCACTGCAAGGGGGTCGATCAATGAAACTCCAAACCAATTGAGACACTATGTGGTACATCACTCCCATGAACATTATTATCCTTAGATAAATAAAAAAATCCAACATTGAAAAGAACCAACAATTTTTTTCATACATGAACAACCATACTGATAGTTGCACCCACATGGGTTTAGGCACTAGGTTTGGGAAAACAAAACCACCTGAAAATACCTTCCCACCACACCAGACCACTTGGAATGAAACCAACACATCAAAACTAAAAATATCCCCACAACCTACACTAGACATAGTGGTTAAACATAGATCCATAACACCCCTATTTTTCCTGATTATATGTCATCTTCACTCAAGGACCAACATATAGAGTTTAGATGATTGAAGAATATCATGCCTCATAGTCAGGCATTAAAACCCCCAAATGGTACTTATTTCTCTAGTGTCGTAACCAGCTACACCATGATCCAAAAAAATAATCAAAACACAACACATCCAACATACTTCTTACATTTTTATATAACCTTCACAAAAAAATCAGATTAGATGAATCACTTGAATCACCCCTTTCACCAAAAACCATAAAAAAATGAAGGAACAAACACCAGGAAGAAATCTTCATCCAGTATAGAGAACCTCCAAAATTATCAAAAGAAAACATGTTTCTACAAAAAAACACAATTTTTCAATGTACCGAAACATCCACCATCAAATTATAATGTTGAAATGACACTACAAACGCCATAGAGAATGACTATTCCAACCTAATAGGTCTTACACATATAGAAACATGATTCATGGGAAATTGTAATATCACTATATCATTTAAACATTAAGGAATAGATTTCAAATGGATGATGAAATACCCAAATTCCTTCTAGGACATCATCCAACCATGATAAACCTAGACCTCTTTCACCTTCCTCACTAGAATTCTCCTTCAACACATCCAAATAAAACCTATAGAACCAATGGTGTCAAACTTCACCCATAACGATTCAAACCACTCATGAAACTATACTCCTTTCAACTCCTACATCCACTCTTATGTTGCAATTGGATCTAATTAATTCAAAAAAGAAGAGAGATAAACTCAACCCTGAAACCTGGGAAGAGAGTTTGTATTTTGATCAACTGGAGGACCTGCCAACTATAATCCATTAGTGGCCACACATAAATCATGCATTATATCTTTATGGTGGTGAATCGTAGCCCACAAGACAACCCAAAGACCTAACCAATCTGGTCCTTCTGTCAAATAACAACACAAAATAGATCCAAACACATGAGGGTAATCACCGAAAAGGCTTATCGAAACACTCATCAAAAGAACCCACTAAACAACACTTCAACACAACATACCAATGAAACACAAGACCAAAACAATGTTCCAACAAGATAGGTTATCAAACTCAAAACATCCCACAAAAACAATCCCAAAAGAACAAAAATCACACAATCCAAACACCAGTTTTTCAAAACATCAGATTTCCTTTAAATATAATTTTTTTGAAGTAAATGGGGTTGGTGGTTAGATCATTTACCATTGGTACCACATGAGCCTCAAACATGCATTTTCTCATGCCACGTCGGGCACCCTTCTCATATCCATACTATAACTCAACCTGTTGTGCCATTAACCATTCATATTCCCATGTAAACCAAGCCATGTAGTCACTTATAGGAATACAAAAAGATAAAACAAAAATTCTTTCCACTTTTTTAAACAAATAAATTCAACCAAAACTTCGCTTTTTTTCTCAAAACCACTAGCCACATATCCAAAACCAATTCAAATCTTACAAACCATTTTTATAAAATCACCAACCATTCAAATAAAAACAAACTTACAATTAGTACACAATAATTTCAAATCATATGAACCCATTTAAAAACAATTCTAGTTGTATGAAAAACTCCATTTTATCAACACCCATTTAATTAAAACTCATCTATTCTTATTTCAAAAAGGTTCCAGTAGTATATAATTTTTTTCTAACGTTCACTAATTTCCACATCAAATACATTTCCAAATCCACACATAAATTCCAAAACATTATGTCTATTCAAAAGACCTTTCAATTTTTTATAAAATTCTATTTGAAACAAACTTTTAAAACTCACTTTAACATAATTAATACTCTCAAAATATGTGTAAACACACCATTTATCATTTCAATATTGTTCTAAAAACTAATTTCAACACATTAATAAATCACACCCTTTCTAATTTAATGGATATAATTTCACAGTTGTTCACATTTCTTAAAATCATGTTGCTGTTACATTAAGACAATGTCTCCATGTTTTTAAGGCAACAAGACACAAGATAATGAGAGAAGAAAATAGTGATAGTGGGTGGCTTAGAAAAGTTGTTTGAGTCTATGTGACAATCACTTCACCATCATAGAGAGTTTTATAGGAAAATATTCATAACTCCACTAACATTCCAGGTTCTACGAGCTCACTGAGACCATTGACCCAACACTCTTTTCATCTCCCCAATCATTGATGAACCCTGAAAACAAAAGAACTCACATAAAACCCAACATTGACTGGAAACTTGAATCCCATCACGAGGTGTGGGGGCTTAGAACCCTACTCATAATTGGAATATCATATAATGATAATCCTATCTCTAGTTTACCTAAACACTTTCACAAAAAGAACATGACCTAAAAAGAGGGAACCTGCCTCTGATAGCATTTTGTCACAAACCAGATCTTGTATCCATCAAAATCGACATACGACCCGATCCATGGAAAAGATAAAAAGGCGTTTCCTATCCCCACATCCTAAAACAAGTGTATGGTAATGATAAACAATGGTTTTGGAAATATATACATGGTTATAAAAACATAAAACTACCAATAAGGCTAATGAAATTAATCTGAGCTTTTCAAACAAACCATTCATTACAAAAAATTAGAATTGAATTACATAACTTAAACAAGAACCCAAAGACTACCACAAGGAAATTAATCCCAAAATAACGTCCAAATAACCACCTCATGGTAAGGGGGAATCACCCTCACGCCATCTCTATTACACTACACCAAGAATGACTACTAGTAACCAGAAACACTAGCACTAAAATCATTACTCAATACTGCGACAGAAATTACCAAGTCTATATACACCAAAAGGTGTAAATAGGGTGTGTGACTAAGCCTAGTAGGATTCCACCAAAAATTATTCCATGTAATAATCATTTTAAGATGTAATACTTCATGTTTTTATAAACAAGAATGCTAATTACAATTTCAAAGAGATTCAACTTCAAAAAGAAAATATTTTTCAAGAGGGTTACTTTAAAGAAATAAAACTTTTAAATAAAATTCACATTCTACTGAATTTTCAATTCAAACACACTATATGCCAATGATTAGTATAAAAATCTGATAAGTAGTAGTTAAGGGAAACAACCCTAGGAACTAGCTAGGTTTGGGCCCTAGGTATGTCATATCTCAGTAAAATGTATCTATAAAAAAATATTTATTCTTGTGAATTATCCAATAGTAGTGAAGATACCCATAACCTAGTGGTCCCCAAAATCATCATAATAGTTTATTTTCTGTTCTCTTCTTTAAACATTCTATGTGAAATGGGGACGAAACCACTCTGGATCACAAGCATACTAGTACATGTTTTCCCACCTAGATACAAGGGTTTTCCCTCTTGTGCCCAATCATGGTCCATATCATATAAAGTCCCATTTTCACATGAAAATTACATTTTCAAATCACAGACACACCAAACATCCCACAATCATGTCACATAATACTCCTTTCACATTCAAATTCATTTTAACGTCATACTCACACAAAATATCCCACAAAAATGTTTCACACCTTTCTTATAATTTAATAAATCATTTCAACAATTCATAAAATATTTTCAAAACTTTTAATATCACAAATCTCTACTTTCCATTTTGAAACGCCATTTTTAGAATATACACCCACCAAAAAGTATATCAACATGTTGTTCAACATTTTTGTTACTCAATAAATCATTTAGACACTTCATAAAACAATTTCATGAAGTGTAATGAGGATTTTCACATAAAACACATTCAAAAATACTCTTTTAAGGAAAATACCCAACAAAACCATACCATACTAGATTTTTTAGACCTCAAAACATTTATTAAAATCATTTCAGGAACCATAAAACAACCCCAATAGATACAACATTGGATACACTTGAAAAACACTCATTTTTACACAAAAATGCCACTTTAAAATCAACCACTAAATCAATGCTACAAAAAACTGTTTTTTCACCATAAAAATAGAAATAGGAACATTATTAAAACATAAATGAAGAAAACATAACTTATCATAGAATGCATACACATGGAATCACATACCTTTTACATCAAAACCCAAAATCGGTGTGTGAAACTTCAATATCATCATTGTTTCACCACAAGGGAATTAAAACAAACCCTAATCCACAAGGTATCACCAAAAAGACACAAAATCAAACCCTGGGTACTAACCTGAGATAATTCAAATTTTAGAACTTCAAGGAGGAGGAAACCCCAAGGAGAAGTATGAAAACAATGATATAATCACTTTATTCCATGATTTTTGAAGTTTTACTTCCAAAAAATCAATCAAAATGGGTTTATAAGGAGCCTGTGAGAGCTTGGGTGCCTTCCATGGCTATGAGGCATGAAATGGGGAAGAAATGTATGCATTACGGATTATTATGGAATTCAAAAAATTGGAATTAAAAAAATATTTTTAGGACCTAGACACCTATGCACAGTTCTGCTACACTGTTTAGTAAAACATGTTGCCAAACCGTGCATCGTGTTCTCTCCCCCAAAAAACTCTTCATTTTGCACCAATTTTAAGCGGATCTAGAAGGGATTCATGGGGGAGAGATGGACCCAGGATAGGGGGAATAATTACCAAACAAAAACACACTTTTTAACCACAAAAATATCTATCACAAGGGTATAAACCACCCCAAAACAAACATACCCCGCAACAGGTTCCACTAGGAGTGTCACAAATTCAATTCCAAGTCACCTCATCCATATTCCTTACCATTAAATAAATACAAGTAAAAATACCATACAATACTTCCAAGACTAATGAAATAGGTCAAAAACACACGAGACACAAAATTTAATCACGGAACACCTGATAACCTAGAGAAAACTATGAACCAAAATAAGATTTGAAACAAAGAATGGAATTCAAAATCTGGGTTTGACAATGAATGCCTTTATGAATAACATAATGAATAAAGAGTGAACATTTTTTTTTTTTTGAACCCTCATTTTATATGTTTTTTAAAACATTTGAATGTTTTTTATGAATGAATTACATTTTCATCCCAATCTGATTTTTCTATATGTTCTACAATTCAGATTGGTTGAATGTTCGTTAATATTTTTATGGGTGATTAGTTAAATCAATATATAGTTTTGCATATCTTTTCAAATATTTCATGTAACTCTAGGCACATTTCTCATCTATGTTTGAAAATCACAATGTGTGAGATTTTTATAGAAAGGCGATAAATTTATATAAATGGAAAATTTTTCTTAAATGCGGATAATATTTTATAAAATGTTTCCTATAACACAAAGGGGGGAATTTTATATTAAGGGGGTATAAAGTCCTTAGTGAGAGATATTATTATAAGGGGGAGTTCATTGTATTCAACACCATTATCTCTTCTATATTAAGAAGCATTATAATATCAGGTGGATTTAAGGATTAAAGATCAACTCGGAATATGAATTTTATTAATAGAACCAAAGGTATGTAAGTTTTTAAAAATATTTCATTTAATTTTTAGGGTTTTTAATTTCCAAAAATGGGGAGATTATTGGGTCATAAGTTGTACTTTTTACTCTTTAATTCCATTAGTTTTAAACATGTTTTTTAAATTTTCATGTCATAGTGCTGTAGAATTGTTTTGTTGAAAAAATTTGTTTGTACCATACATAGAAAAATTTCTAAAGTATTCTGAATATAAAATTATTATAACCCAATACTATTATCATAATGAGTATTTATTTGATTAATTAGATGAACCATTATCAAATCTAGAAGTTATAGATTTTTCATTTCTATCATTCTGACATACTCTTAACAATCATAATGATACTAATACTGACATAATCAAACTAATACTTATAAAGATTGTCATATCTACATTATTAAGTAATTACATCAGAATGACTTGTATTTATAATCAAAATACATAATAATTTTTACTAAAATATGGAAACATTTAATATTTTAATGATGTTAATGAATACAACATCAAGTATTAATTTATAATTTTCTATATAGTTCCTTATATCTTAGAAAGTCATAAAAAACATGAAAATATGATAGTTTTGTGATTGTTGAAAGGATTCTTATAATTACCTTGTCATTTTTAGATTTTGGAGTTAGTTGATCACTCACTTCTAAAGAAAATACAGTGTGAATAGCTCATTCATAGTTAGTGTTTTTATTTAGTAAAATTTCATTATATGGAAACCTCATAATGGTTGTCTCCTTCAGAACATTTGTGATTGTAAATAATGTCAGATCATTGTCACAATAGAGGGATTGTGGTGATAGGAAGGTGGAGAATTTGATATTAATATCAAGGGATTATGGAGATAGTTTGACAGAGATGATCATCTTATCGAGGACTTCTGGGGATTGGAATAAAACGTAAACTAGATCTCTATATCAAGGGCTCTACTTGTAAGGAAATATATACTTTACTATAAGTATAAAACAATGGATACCTTTAGCTGGGGTTATTGACTACCTTACTCTTAAGATTATAAGAGTTATAACTTTTAAAATATCTTGTAAGTCATTATTGAATTTGTTATTAATTGTAATACAAGTTGTTTTAATATTTTATTTCCATTGTGAATATAATAGAAAGATAGTCATCAGACTCATCTTTATATACAATTGGTTTTATCATATTAACATTGATTACATTAATTAGTATGATATAAATTGAATCTATAGTGATTATTTTTTTCACTATGATATAATTTTACATACTGAGATTTTTATTTTGTGACATTGTTAATTGGACTATTTTTTCTGATTCTGATAACCTACTTTAAGTGGCTTCTATATTGTTTAGTTTAATACTTTCAAACTAGGTATTTTTTAACATAAAAAATCACCCTCATAATATGAGTATAATAATTTGATCAGATCTTATGATCCTATAATTTTTCCTTTTGTCTGATGGGTAATAGTTTTGAAAATAAATTCAGTCTTCTTAACAATTATATAATGCTAAAAAAGTCTCGTTTTCTTATCCAAGAACCATCAAGAACTGCATTATTAACCATAATTTTCAATTTATTCTCTCTAGTATTACTGAGTCTAATTTTCTATAGTTCATAAGTGCATGGATTACTTTATTATAATACCCTTGATCTACCTATAATAGTATTAGTATTTAACTAATAAAAATTTCATTTTCTTTTCCTTTAATTATAATGAATGCACTGGGGATTACTTTCCATACTCCAAATTTAATGGTTGTATGGTAACCAAACTTATCCAAGACCCCATTTTATTATAGGTTCTTTTCCAATTCTAGGGCATATCTAGAATATATAAGGAATATATTTTTACCATCACACACCCTCAACTATATTATCCCAATACCTATCATATGGAAAAGGTGTTTATTTAATATATGAACCACACCTTCACCTCACACCATAAGGTTTAAAAATCTATCTCAATTATTGCATATATGGAATGAACACCCAAAATCAGGAATCAAACATTCAAAGTGGTTAAAAATAGAGGAAATGAGAAAAATAAAATCTTTAACATCCTAGATTTTTTGTACAACTCTTGTTTTTGGGTTTCCAATTTTGAAACAACACCTCTTCTAGTTCCCCCTTCAATGATAGAAGGCATGCTAATATTTTCATTATTGAAGGTATTTAGCAAAACCTCTTGATTTTAATTATATTTTATTATTTTTGACTAAAATATTTTTTAGTTTCTAATGATATATTCCACTGATGAATCTAGAAAAGTAAAAAATGATAAAATTGGTTATTTAATTGCATCAATTATCTCTAAAATTATGAAATTAATTTTTTTTAATTTTTCTCCAATTTTTATCTCTAAAATAATACAAACTATAGATATATCAAAATTGAAAATCATAGGTGGTAGAACCCTCCCTATTAACACCATTCTATATACTAAAAATATATACCCCCTTTCCATTTTTAATTCTAAAACCTTGGAAGAGGGATACAAGCCCTCCCAAATTGTGTTCTTGTATTTTTTCTTATACCACACTCACTTTTTTCTCCCTTTTTTCCAATTTTTTATAATTTTACAACAACTAGTTTCATAGATCTATACATAATAGGTTTCCAAAAATAAAAAACATAGACAAAATTAAGGGAGGAAAAATATATATTAAACAAAAAATGAGTAGGTTGCAGACACAAGCTCTGAGCAGGTAGTGTGTACATTAGTGGGTGAATGATCCCACAATGGGCGTTGGTTATAAATAATAAACATGAGTAGGAAGGGTGGATAGGTTAATTTTTAGAACATTTTTCACTAGGTAATCAAAATCATGGTCTGATAACATTTTTTTGTGGAAGCCTCACTTATGCTCAAATTTATCCAGTCATGTAGAGGAAAAATATATTGAAGAAAAAACGTATGTGGCCCAGTCAGGGTGAACTGAATTCATGATGAAGGAAGTATATTTTTATTACTCTAATGGGAATACACATATTACAAATTTCCCACTTTTTCCCACAAAGTGGTACTGAAAGTTTTAGAAAAAAGAAGGAATTGATTCAAATGGTCATAAAATTTCTTCAAGTAGTAACCAACTCCTGTTGTTATTTTCCTTTGCATGAAACCTTATTTTATAGGTTTTCCTTAGGTTTCTTCAATTTCCTACTATGTTTATCTCACGGTATGTCATCCCTCATGGTCACCCACAATAAAATTGATGATATTTTAGTCATCATTCAAAAACTACTACATCAAGAATCCAATACTAAATATCCTCTTTCATGGAATTCTTCAGTCGTGATAGAACACTCTAACAGAATAGAGACCAAAACAGGGGAGAAACCTTCCATATAGCTTCCCAAAAATAAATTTAGGCCAAAAGTTCTAAAGAACTATTCATAAACCCAAGAAGAAATAATAGCCTAAAATAAATGTATTATGATAATGATCCAATAGATTTTTGGAAAGTAGAAGGCAATATAATACCAAAAAACCCATTATCAAAGACTGACATAATATCACAACCATCTTCACCCTAATTCAAAAATTCCCCATCAACTGTTTAACCAACACTGTCTCAATATTCCATATCCCACATTACATAACAATGGAATAGGGTATAACACAATGTATTTTTTAGAAAGATAATATAAGGTAATGTGAGAGACCATCTATGCTTGTAATAAATGATGAGGCAAACCCTAAACATGAACATAGAAACAAACAACCATGTACCTAATAAGAAACCACCCTTGACTTCACCACCTCCACATTATCAATCCATTGAAATTCCAATCACATAAGACCAAAGAAAAGGTTAGATGTGATGGTTTAGGATGAAATAGATGAGGGATAGGAGAAATGGTACTCTCAACATCGAGAATCAACCCCCACGATATATTGTCACATCAAGTCCATGATAAACTAGGAAACATGTGGAACAACCTATAGGAAATTTATAATGAGGGAGAAAGAGATCTTATGAAGAGTCACAGTTCATTTAGGTGATAGGATTTCATAACATAGATATGGATTTCTTGATTCATCATCATTTAACTAATGAAGTTTATCTTCTACCCTTGGTAATTAAAAATCAATAGTTTTCATTGAAAATGAGTGTATTTTTTATGAAAAATGTATAAAAATAACACTTATTATTAAAAATAATCATTCAAATAATTATTTCCAAAACTAAAAATATGAAGGAGATATATTTGATGAAAAAAATTAAAAACAATTCTTAAAAATTATTATTTTACATGAATTATAACTATTTGATTAGTTGTCCATCATGGTGTCTTATAGTTATTACACATGGAACTAAAGCATCAATGGTTAAACTATCAATATAGATACAAATTCTTTTTTCCAAGATGGATATTATATATAGTCACCCAAATAAGTAGTTTTCTAACCACTCCTAAAATAACATTTTTTTAGTTTTAGAGTTATTAAAATTTTCAATTTTAATTATACTTGAAATCATAAAAATTTTAACCAATTAAAAATATAAATTTATAAAACATTTATTTTAAATTTTTTTACTAAATTTTTTTACTTATTTTGATTAAAATATAAAAAATAAAAAAATTTAGAAAAAATAAGAATAATAAAATATGAAAATAAAAAAAGTCATAAAACCAAAAATGTTAACAAATGTATAAATTATGAAGGGTAAAAATAATTAAATTAGAAATTATAAAAAAATCATAAAAAAACATTTAATATAAAAAACAATTTATTTTTCTTCTTTACACTTTGTTTAGATCTTTCTTATCACAGTTTTGTGTTTTTAAGTTTTTTTTTCATTTTTAGTGTTTTTTTGTTTGTTAATTCTTTTTATAAAAAATACCTATAAATTTTTTTAGTCTCTTAGATAAACGTGTATTTTAAGAAATATACTTGATAATAAAATCATTTTTTATGTGTTGTTTGTAAATTTTAGTTATTGTTTCTTTTAAAAAATAAAAAAGTTATAAAATTCATAAAACTCTAAAAAAGTATTTTTATAAATAATTTTTTTTATTATTATTTGTATAAATTTTATATTTTTATATGTTTTAAATTATATTTTTATAGATTAATTATGGGGTAGAATATTTATTAACCATATTTCATTAACTATTTGTCAAATTTTCATTTGTTTAATTTTTAATTTTGATTGTTTTTAGACATTTGTTTTCATGTTTATAAGTGTGAAATTTATTCTAAAAATTTAAGTTAATTATGCTTGTTCTAAAGTGAATAAGGATTTTATTTTATCCTGTGATTTAATCTGGTAATAAATTTTTATAATGCTCTCCTAAAAATATTTAATTGGTTTAATTTATTTAACCATCATTTTTTTAAAATGTTATTAAATTAATTATGTTGTGTTTTTTAATTAGGGTTTTCTATTATGTTAATTGTGATTTTTTCATTTATAAAAATATATGTTTGAAGGAATATTTGAGATTATAAAAATAGGTGATTCAATTATTTTAAATAATTTAAAATTTTATCATAATTGTTAAAACTATAACCCATATTATTTTTTGAGTATTTTAAATTTTAATAGGGTGATAATGAATATTTTCTTGTAATATTTCAAGGTGAAAATAATTTTAATGTTTATTCATTGTTTTCATTTCAATCATTAATTTTATGAGTTGAATATAAATTGTGTTGATTGAGGTTAAATAGTAACATGAAAAAGTACTTATGATTAAGTGCAATTAATTGATAATTAAAATTTATTTGTTATTTTTATTATATATATTTGTTAATATTTTATGTTTTTTTGTTATAACTATAAATATTTATATAAGAAATATTTTTTACATTATATTTATGTATTCATAATTTTATAAATTATTTTGAAACATTATTATTTAATTTTATTAAATTGATGAATTAATTATATAAATTATATTTATTATTTTTTGCTAATAAATTTTTTAATTTAACATTATTACTTTTAATGGGTCTTCATTCTTAGTTTTTTAAATCATTAGTGTTATTTATTCCTTGTATGTATATTTTTTAGTCTCTTATATATTATATAAATTTATTTTAATATTAATTAATTATATTTTAATGGTATATAGAAAATTAATTGATATTTTTTTACTCAAAAGTGTTTTCACTAAATATTTAAATACGGAAAATGATCTGTATAAGAATAAAAGTGAATTAACTTCTTATTGTCTATGAATAAACTAGGTTATAACATCCCACATGATATAAATAGGTTTCTTGTGGGATATTGGATAAGTAATTTTCACCTATACTGAGAATAAATCAAATGGAATCATAGAATTTTAGGATTAAATTAAACCAATGGAACCTGTCATGTTAGATTAAATATGATCCAAGATAGATCAAATTCATGTTATGAAAGATTAAATCTTAGACAAAAACAGGTTAAATTCCTTAAATCAATAAATGTACAGATATTGGAATCAATAAATCATATGAATATATTCAATATCAATTAGAAAAACATTCGAAAAATATAATGAAATTTTTTTAAGACCATACTAAATCAATAAATGTAAATATACTCAACTAACCCACTAGGATCATTGGGATTAGATATATTACTTCTAAGGATTGGAAAACTATTTAAAGAGAGGACAATTAATTATTAGTTCAAAATATAAATATGGGAGACCATTACCAATGAAGGATAATGATGATTAGTGAAATCAAATGAAGGATTTCAATGATAATTACAGAATTATAGAATCCTTTTGGGGAATCTAGGGGTGAAAGATTTGAGAAAATAGAGGACATGTGTTTAAAATTTCAACAACATAGGATATTTCTATTTTGTTACAAGTGGAGGAAACATGTGCAGTGTAGATTGAGCATTGATTTGAAAGATATGCATAAAGATAAACCTGAGGATGCATTTTGGGTGTGGATCTTTATATTTTTTGGTACAGAGTGGTGTTGTTTTGAAATAAGAACATTAACTGCACAGTTTTTGAAAAACTATAGATTTTTTAAATACTAATAATTATAATTTTCTTTCATAGATTTCTCTTGTAAGTGATATTCTTTTCTATATTTCTGTAAGTGATTCCTTTTATTTATTCTTTTAAATTATCATTATAATTGGATTAAATATTTTATGTGTTATGATTTTTGTAAAAATATTCATAATTTGAAGAGATTAATTAATTCCATATTAATTTATCTTAATCATGTTATAATGGAACAATCTCATGGATCATTGAAATCGTAACAAATTCAGAGCTAGAATTGAGGAATGTTTTGTGAAATTAAATTAATTTAGTGTGTTGTAGTAGTCTAACCCTGGATTAATAGTGAAATAGTATAAAATTTTTATCTTAATAATATGATAAAATTGTATTTGATTGATTGTTATAAACTTTTAGGGAATTTTTATGGTTTTATTTAAACTTCTAATTAATAAATAAAATCTTATTCCCTGTAATTCATATTTATAGTCTATAATTAGATTTTATATACCACATTTACATGCCTAATATTTTTTCTTCCATCCATTCTTATTAAAAATTATAGGAAAGAAATAAAATACATTCCTTATGAGTGAATAAAATGAGTTTAATAGTAGTACTTCATTAGTGAGGTAGCCGAAATAATATTTCTATATAAAGTCCTTAAGACGCTTTTTTACACCCCAATTTTCTAGGATTTTCCCCACATAAATAGATTGATTCCTATATCTAACAACACCCTATGACCACAATAAAATCATCTATAGCATGTCATATAGACACAACTAAGCTGAGGGATCTGCTTATCCCAACATATCCCATTTGGTAGCTCATGTTTTTTTTGGTAAGAAGGAGGATGGGATCTTGTAGCATTGTGTTGACTATCACCATCAATACCAAGTTTCATTCACGAACAAATACTCTCTAACGAAGATTGAAGACATATTTCACTATCTAAAGGGAGTTATTTTTTTAATAAAATTTACCTCTAAATAGTCTATCACTAACTTTAGATATGGGGGGAGGATATCTCTTCATTAGATAAACTATCATCCATTATTCACTAAATAACTAGTGTGTATTGAAAATAATTATTTTCCAAGACTATTTTTTGGGATGTAGGTTTTAATAAAAACTCTTAAAGTGAATGTTATATATTTGAGAGGTACATTCCTTAGGGAATGTGGACTCATTGTGTGTTGAATTTATTGATCCAATAGAGGTATAGATTATAGTTTCTTAGGATCTACATAGGATAATGTTTTAGGATAGTGGCTTCATTAAACTAATTAGATTACATAGATTCATGGTAGGCACATCTAAGACAACATCCCACCTGTCTTATCTTACACAGATGTGCAAACCCATTCTACGGTTTGATAAATTTAGGGAGATATTTAGGTTCTAGAGTGAAGGATGACTAGTGAACCAATATTAAAGATACCATGGAAATGTGTGGATTATTGTAGTTATGTTATCCCTATACAGAAGAATTAATACAAAAAGTATTTTTCGCATCGGCATTTCACATCAGCTATTTATAACAGATGTGACATATAAATGTATTATGAATTATCATGTCTTTTATAGGATAACTGATGTGGAAAATAAATTATCCCTAATTATTTCATTGGTTATTATATAATAAATTTCATAAAGAAGATTTTTTACGTCAATTATATTCAATAACAGACATGAAAATACAATTATCATTGTTTTATAACATTAGTAATTTTATAACAGACATGTTAAATATTCTCTTTCACATTGGTTTCTATATTACTGATGTGATAATGTAATAAAAATTTCATTATCACAGCCATTATTATATAATTGATGTGATATATCATTTAATATTTTATGAATTTCTATTTTGAATCATTTTGGTGTTATTAAATCAAGTGAATGAATATTATATTCTCGGAGGTACGAAAGCTCTAACCTCATTTCTTTGATCCAATGGTCTCCAAGCTCAGTTTTACAGCATCATACATCCTCATTTTTTGTCATCACATTCCTTCTTCTTGACTCTAAACTCTCATGTAATCCTCACACACCTCACATTAAGTCATTCCATGCCTTGGATGCCCTAAATGTCTTTTTTCAATTACATTTAGTATTGTATCACATTACCATATTGTTTAGTTCTATGTTTTGAGAAGTGATATGGTTTTTTATAGATGTCTTTTTCCAATCATGACACAAGTTATATTTCCATTAAATGTTTTACTCTCATGTACATTGTTTATTTTTAGATTTTTTCCACCACTTTTTATTTTATATTAACATGATGATATAAATGTATCTATTTTTTTGAAATTGAAATGGTCAAGCATTCTAATTATTACATTTTGTCCTTGAATAAGGACTACATGTGTCATCTGGTATAATTTAATGGTTCTATATTCACCAGAACCATGTTTCAAAAATATAGATAACTTGAATTTTGAAGGATTTTATAAATCATTTGAAGTTTAGAAGATGTAAATGTTTTGAACTATGAAATTTTTTCTAAAGAATAATGACAAATAAAATCATAAAACCAAGAAAATATATTTTCTTGTAGATTTTATAATTAATTTAAGGGAAATATGGTTTCCAACATCTTTAGATTTTTCTTCATTAATGAGGTCGATCATTCTGAATCAAACGATATAGTGTCATTACCATTTATACCCTTATGTATCTTATCTAATAATAGATTTTTTGGAAATATAATTATTTTAAATCTAATAAGTTTAAAAAAATTAGAATAGTATATTGAAAAAATATTCTTTAATTGTATAAATATGATTTATTATGATGGAACATTTTTATTATTCAAAATCCATTTTTGGATTTATTTTAATTCATTTACATAACATTTAATATTTAATTAATGTTGTTAGAATTTTATTTTAATATAAAAAATATGAATAAAAATGTTAATTTTAATTCAGTTTACATTTTTTCTGATAATTTTTCATTTTCTCTTTACATTATTATTATAATAGTAGAATTTGTATACCTGTGTACTAATGTTTTGTTGGTTTGATTTGTAGGATAATGAAGGATCAATAAAATAATCCACCAAATACATGCATTGGTGATCATACTCTTACCTATAGGGAGGAGCATTCACATACTCCTCGTGATAATCCCCGTCCTTCTTTACAAGACACATCTACTACCATAGGGCCAAAGAAGTGTTTGAGGGTTGGTAAATGTTACAACACAATTTTTCAAAAATAATTAGTTTCTCATAAGCATGACCATAGGATATTGGTATATTTTGATGATAATGATGTTATAAAAGCTTCTACTTTAAAAAATATCAAGAGTTTTATATCAGTTAAAAAAATAAAATTCAGTATTTGGATTGATTATTATATAAGTGTTGATAAAATGACACTATCTCAATTATGGGAAACCATTTTCATAATATCATTTTTTTATTATTTATCTTATCATGAAATATTTATAGTATTATATATTTACACCTTATTATCAGATGACATATAATATACCTGACATTGATGGAGTTAGGAGGAAATTTTTATCATTGGATGATAGGTGATGGAGGGACTTCAAATCAACCCTCACATCAAATTTCATTTTGGAAAATAGGAAATGTAATAATTCATGTGATATATATCCCTTTATAGATGAAAATATATTGAATTAATTTGTTGAAAGTATAATACAAGAATCATTTTTGGTAAGTTCAATGTTACCTTTTAGAGGTTTTTTTATATTAGTAATATTATTAATGATTTATTAATGATTTATTTATTCATAATTTATATAAACTGAGGAGATTTCCTCAAGAGATCTAATATGGAAGTGTATACACTCATAATTTATCTTAGGGAGGGTATACATTATTTGAAGAAAATTTGATGGATGAAAAATTCAAAAACTGAAATATGAGTCTTCAATCTCTACATAAGATTCCCCTCTATCCCCCACCCCGCTGACGAGATATAAAAAAGGAATATGGATCATGTGATAAAAAAAAGGACAATATCATACGGAATATTCAAGGGTTGTATCAAAGAATACGATTAGATGTTTAATTTATTTATTTATTTTAATTAAAATATTTATATAATTTTATTCATTATATAATTTTTCAAATAATTCAAACAGGATTCTCTCGGGGAGAACAGAACACATGGCGTATTTTTAGCTAAGGGTGGGCAAGGAATTTTAGCTACAATATTGAGAAATCTTGAACACCTGTATCATGTATGAGGATACCCGATATGTGTATCAGTGAAAAAGTATTTCCATATTCATCATCTTCTACAATAGAGGCTTGTTTATATAAAAATAGAATATTTTGATACTCAAGATTAGGATATTTCTATGATGATAGAGGATATTATCAGAGCTACAATATAGTCGATGTTTATAGACATGTAAATATAGTTTCAAGATACTCCTCCACCTCCACTAGTAGATCCCACTCTTTAAACTCCAACTGTAGACCCCACTCCTTATCCAACTCCAACACACCCTCATCCAAAGATTCCCAATTATTTTAGGTTATATATTAATGATATATAGTATAATATTGTTCTTTATGACATGATATTTTATATAAGAGATACAATTCATCATCAATAGTTAGAGATATAGATTCATAGGGTCATTGTACAAGATATTATATATCTATCAGTAGGAGAAATGTTACCTATAGATGAGGTGATAAAATTTGGGAAAAGTATTGACCATTTTTTAATTTTTCTATCTAGACTTTTATAACCTATTACTATAGAGGTATGTGTATATTTTATCTTTTTCATTTTTGAATTAATTTTTTTTTACATTTTATGGTTTATATATTTATCTCTTTTTTTATAAGAATTATTTATTATTAATGAAATACTATATATAATATAGAAAATGCAACATGTTGTAATTTTAGATATATATTCTATTAGTCATGATAGATTTTCAAGATATTAAAAAATCAGTTGTTTATGAGATTCCAATGAAAGCTAGTGTTTGTGGTTTTTCAATGACTGTGGTACTTTTGGAAAATGATATCGGGGATCTCATAGCTATAGATCAATTGGGAATCAACATGATTCTTGTTTGTTATATATATATGTTACATAAATATTTCATTGCATTTAATTTATTGAAAATTTCAACTCATGTTTATTAATTATTAAGTATCTTTATACAGTGTGTAAAGAGAATGAAGAGACAGATGTATATGGACTTATGGGCCCATATTTTATTTCTCCTATAGTAGAGACAATGAATAAAGCATAAATAATAGTTTATTTTTCTAAAAGATTATAAATGGTGCTATTATTCAGTGTTGGAAGTTTCATTATATTAAATAGTTTGAAACATATATCTAATGAAGTGTTATATATCTTTTAACGTAGAAATAAAAAACATTAAATTTTCTTTTATACAATTTTCCATTTGATGTTAGGTATTTTATGTCCAATAGAGAAAAAACATTACTTGTTATGCCCCATCCATGGTGAGCTGCGACAAAATTTTAGGATGTATTGGACATGTATGTTTGAATTTATTAATAATTATTAATATTAAAATGAATTTTAAATTTATTTTATTCATGTTATTTTCAATCAGGGGACGAAATTTATTTTCAGAGACCACAAATAAAAATATCTATAAGATAAAATATGTAAAATAAATGGATAATTATCAATTTTATTTTTTACAATTTTGATATATTATTTAATATTGTTATTTTAAATTGAAAAAATCAATTAAAAAGTGTTCTCATTACCAAAATGGTGTAAAGTAATGGAGATATCATGTGTTAATATTTATGTTTGAAATAATTTCAATTGGGAATGTTTCAAAGTTCCAACATGTTAGATTTATTTATAAACATATCATTAATATTTTTTTTGTTTTATTAATAATACATGTTAAATTATTTACTTTTAATTTTTTTCTTTTCTATGACCCTCATCTTTATAGTTAACAAGATCTCAAACTCTTACAAGTTTAATTATAAAATAATTTTACAGGTTTTTTGTATTTTAGTTTGTTTTTACTATATATTTTACTTTTGTATGTTGTAATTTTAAATACATATTGGTAGATTTTTTCTAATTCTGATTGTCTTCGTCTTGTTTATGTTTTGGTCGGTTGTGGAGAGGAAGGTTGAAAAGAAATATTTTTTCAAAAAATCATTTTTAATGTCTGTTATTTTATATCTGACATGAGAATCCTATATTGATATTTTTCTATGAAGGTTATTTTATAACAGAGGTGGAAATTTTATTTTTTAGAACAGATATAAGATGACTGACATGAAGAAAACTTCATCAGGTTGGTTTCTCATGTACTTTATCTTATAACTAACATAAAAAATGTTTCCGTGTTGTTTATAAGATAGAAGATATGAAAAACTATTCTAAATGGGTGTATCACATTGGTTATAAAATAACTAATGTCAAAAACCAATTAGATGAATCAGTTACAGCATCCATTTCTTATGTGATGCTAAATACATATTTGTAAAGTTGACTTTAATGATGGTTCATTATAAACAATGTGAAAAAGAAAAAAACAGACATGAAAAGAAATTTATTCACAAGTGAAGGGCTTGGTTATTTTTTTTATGTAGAGGAAGGTGATGATAAATCATGGGTCCATGTATTTAATACCTCATGAGTAAAACTACATGGATCATGGAGTGAAGCATACAATAGTAGTGTTATCCTTGATGACTTGGAAGCATTATCTCTTTGTAGAATGATTCATATTATGGATAGATCATAAGAGTCTTAGGAATATTTTCTCTTAGAAGGATATTGATATGAGTTGGAGGTAATGAATTGATTTGAGTATGTCTAAGACACAAATGTTATCTATACTACTAGGAAGAGAAATGATATATCTACTGCCCTTAGTAGGAAGTCTCATGTCCAACTGATGGAGGATGGGGTTGATGTCAATTACCATTTATAAATTATAGTGTAACCCATAATTCTTCAATGATTTAGGGAGTTGCAACCCAGATACATTGATTGTGAGATCATGATTTACTATATATCATTGAGTGATACAACTAATGTATTTTATAATGGTAGAGATAATATTATCCACTTTTAGAGGTGAAAATTTGTTATAGTTGTATTGGGTGAATATATATTGACGGAGTTTCACACATCCCCATTTGTATTACATTTAGATATGACAAAGATATATTGGAGAAAAATCTTGTCATGGGATCCACTCAAATGGTGCCCCAATCTAATTCACCACATGGTCCAAAGTGAGCATCCCCAAATTCTAGAGGCTACTGACTAGTAGTCGGTGTCTAATGATCACACATTGGTGAGACAATACCCTCAAGATAAATTTATCACAGTGGTATATACAACTAAAAAAAGTGCAGTTATATAAACAATATAGTTACAGATTATGATAATAATTTATAATATATAATAAATGAATAAATAACCACGAATTAACATGCTACAATGTACAAGTATTTGAGATAAAGTAGGTGATAGAATACACATGGATATAATGACATAAATGTATAAATAAATAAAATAACTTAAATCTATATGGTATCCAGACTACATGATCATCTCTTATTCCAAATCTCCCATGTCTAACTCTAGTCCAAAATGAATAAAACAGCACAATGCAGAGTCTTAATCCTAACATGAAATCAAGAAATCTGTTTGAGTACCCAACAGTGGATCAAATAGGGTGTTAGATAAAATTAGTAGGCTACCACTAATGATATCTAATTGAGTACAATCCATGAGTATAAAATGAATTAATTTGTAGGTATAATAATAATTTATAAATAAATAAATATAACAAAGTCGTGCTCAGTTTCCTCAAAGGACATACAACCGACCATACCAGTTTTTTCCTAACCCAGAATATCTCTGAGCAAGTATCACCATATATATATATATAATTATACGTATTCATGTATATATATGATCTTTATTTGTGTATTCCTATATATACATATATATGTGTGTGTGTGTGTGTGAAAAGTTTTCCAGGACCCGAGGTGTATCCAAGGATTCCATATATAATAAAAATAATAATATAACAGTCTCATCATATAAAATATGGGAATATCCAAGGAATCTAAAAGGGGATATAGAGCTCCATTCCCATTAATCCCAATAAATTATGGGAAAATTTACTTCCATCATCATTCTATATAAGGCACATAATCAAAATCCTAGATAGTACCTATAAAAATTCTAATAACGTGACAACAAAATTAAAATCCTAATAAGAATAATCCCATGCAGTTTCAATAGGCAATATTTTAATGATGTGAAACACCATGTCCAAATCATAATCAGGGGAAATTAAACTTCTTGTCCAACCACTCAAATGGATGTGAAATTACATGTCCAATATCTTGGACCAAGGGGGTGTGAAACATTGTGTCCAACTACCCTAACTGAGGCCTCTCAATAATAGTCATGTATAAGATAATCAACATTCCCTATGATCCATAATCAAATACAGTGTATAAAGTGGAACCCAATATTTCTCAAACTGTAGTGTAATTTAATCAAACCATAAGCTCGTCTAAGGAATTCTTATATGGGAACCCATGGTCCACTCAGGGTTTTGTGTAGTTCACATGCATGAAGTTCACATTTTATAATTTAAACATAATCCATGAGAAGTAAATCATGACCAAAATCACAATCCGAGCATAAATAAGGTGTAATGAGGGCCCAAGGGAACTATCCATAAGCAGTTATCACCATACATATAGAAATCTAGATAATAGTCTAGGTAAAATTACTCATGATGGAATGGACACGACTCACTATGACCATTCAATTTGTTAATTAAATTTATAAATAATAAATAAGGTCATACAAGAATGCACAATACTATAAATTAAACATAAATCATTTATCAATTGAGATGATTCAATAATTTTTTTATTAATTGATATAGGCCAAGTGGATATCCTTTCATTAAAAATTTCATGTTATTTAAATTGGTCACTTCTTCTATAAAGTATTGTTATAACATAATATGAATAATGATCATAATCTAAGGGTGGAACATCTACCCCCACTTATTATTCATTTAATTCCATTTATCATCTTATTTTGATAGGTTCAAGTCAACACACCTCAAAAGGTGGTTTTTAAATTACAATATAAGGCATAATGTCCAAGGAATATAGGGGACCAACCTAACAGGGTGGTTTAATTTGAAATGGACAACCACTAATTTTAAAATTTAAAAGAAAAATGACATTATAAATTATGGAATTATCATTTACGAGATTAATTTCACATTTATAAGGCAACATAAGAAAATTATAACACATGGAACAACTGTGTATTCTATAAACATGTTATAAATTAAGGAAAATGCACATGACTACCTACATAATACACATAAATACTCATTCATCTATTCCTGGAATTTGATTCATGATAGAATAAGTTAGAATTAGAGAACTAGGAAAACAACATGGAAATATAGAATTTGATATCACAATGAAATAACATTCAATAGGGACCCATAAATGAAGAAAGAAGGAAAGTGGAATGGAAAATTGAACATTGTGCTTCTAAATCACATGATGATTATTGAATCAAAGGTCAAATTGAGTACAACCATCCTATAATTGGAGGAGATCCAAGGGAGATTCTGAGAGGCTGTTGAGAATGGGAAAATAGAAAAAATAAATGGGGATGTAAGGATAATGTTTGGAGAGGAAAGTTTCCATTTACAACTCTTTAAAGAGATGTATGGTTTGGTCACTCAGTTTGGATAATTCTGTTCCAACTATCAGGGATAACTATCTCTATGGTACATTTCCTCACACGGCTATGTGCATGGTTTAAAAAACCATTCCCAGCTCGTGTGTGGATACTATCCAAGTGGAAACTACCTTTCATAGATAGTCATATGGGTTGAAAAATCATGTTCAAGCAATGAGATCTTGTCAAAATATTCTCCAGAAAACTCACATAGTCATGTGGCCTTTGGTTCATTATTTATTAAACCTCATGACACCCCGTAAATGGCCACATGTTTGGGGTGTATCGTAAGAACTAACCATGTGTTAACCATGAACCTCTCCAAATCATTCCAAAATCCTAATTTTTAAGAGCCCAATGCTCCCAAATCCCATAAAAAATTCCCATATATCATTTATTCCATAAAACGAATCCAAAAACATTACTTTTAATTGATTAACTCTCATAATTCCTACCCAGATCTCATTATAAAATTCAGTATGTCCACAAAATGCAAATTTCACAATCTCTTGGAATTTTTTACCATTATAAAACACGAAATTGTACAACCTCTACACTATATATCATATCATCCTCATAAATTCTCAAGGAACAGAGGAAGCATCACCTTACCTAATTGTGTTAGGTGATTCGATTCAAACAGTCACATCATGTGTCCAAATGGAAAATTCACATGTATGCACTACATTAACATATATTTCTTAATATTTAAAACTTCATCCAATGCACATGATTACAAATGAAAAAACAAGATAAAACTTACCTGCTCCCTTCTAATCCTAGACATGATCTTTTCATGTTCTACTCAATAATATTTCCTCTTTCTCTTCCTTAATTTCTAAATTTTAACGTCCAATTCCAAGCCACGGTACTCCCACACTCATAATTTCATATTTAAACATGGATGTAGAATTACACCAATGCTTCTAGAATGATTTTCTTTATAAACATGATCACACTAGAATATATAGCACTCAGTCATCATTAGATAGTAATGGTTTAATTCTAACCAACCATGTTTAATCTAATAACACCATATTTTCCTTGAAAATCCCCAACCTACCTTCATACCACACCATTATTATCCCAACATTGTGTCTAAAGTAGTTTCTCTCCATTTTCACACATATGAGAAAAATAACACAAGTTAATCATCATTTTTCTGATTATTGTCAAAATGATTTTCTTTGACTACCACCATGATGCACAAACTTGATATATGAACCATTAATCCATGGTCCACCAAGTTCATTTCAAGAACATTCATCAAATTCCATTTCCAAAATTCAGTGATGTCTCTTGGTCGATCCATTCCCACTTTCATAATACAATGACATCAATGATCCAATAAGACCGTCCAATAATCGACCTCAATAAATCATGACCCTACTCACATTAGGGTCATCCATCAAACCATAAGGTCATTTGATTATATCAGTGTCAGGATGATGTTGTACAATCATATTTAAGGCAATGTTATTATAGAGGGTAGGACCATCACTACACATGGAGTATACCAATTTGATAATAATAATTAACCTCAATAGACATGGATGACTCTATCTATCAATGCTCCATAAAAATAGGATATAAATACCTTAAACTAAACCCTAGCACAGCATCTCCCAATGATTTGTGTCTTAGTCTGAATAAAGTTCATAACCTATAAAAAATCTCTCATATTTCGATTTTCCATTCAATCCACTTCAGACTAAAAAGTTCAAGAATTTTCTAGATTAATAGTTGTTGTAGTATTTAAAGACTTGATAACATCACCTTAAATCCAAATGTACCTATGCTCAATCATGATCAAATACTGAATTATAACCTTGGACCTCAATGTTCATCAATGGTTGGGTACTCAACCATCCATCATTCTTCCATACAGATTTGAAAGCATGGAAAAATTAAATAATCATTTCATTTTCTAGATCATTCACACATTATATGCCTAAATTTAGTGTACAAAATATATCCAAATCCATTATAGTGTTTTTACATCAATCATCATCTAAAGGACTAGAAAATTGAAACTAATTACCCTTACATGCTTCTATAGTTCATTATGACTATTCTTATATGGTCATATATGGTGTTGTTACATCCTCTTAGGAGGACATGGTTAAATTCATTTAACTCAACACTACCCACCATAGTAGTGTCCTAGTCATCATTTTTTTAAGAATGAAAACTCATCCCATGACACAAATTCCACCCACCAATGAACACGGGTAACAGATGTGGCGATAACCCTAATAAAATAAACCAAATCAATAGGAAATAAAAAAAATCTCAATAGAAATGTGAAAAATAAGACATAAGTTCCAAAACCAACTCTGATGAGAAGTGTTATAACAACGTCTCATTTATCTAGCATCATCCCCCATGAGTGGGAAAACTCAATTTCTCTAACACTTAACTCACTATAATTTGGAGATGACCCAAGATCATAGAATTTACATACTCATAAATATTTATAGGTAATTGTGAAACCACTAAATTTAAAGGATCATGTGAACTTGTTTCTCAAAAAGTATGTGGGTTAACACAATGATTTACAACTCGATTGGAACCATGTGTAACAATGTGTGCTTCAGTGATAGGAAAATAATGGAAAAGGATATTCCACAACTTTTAATTTTCAAGCCCATCAGGACCATGTATCCAATGGATGTATTATCCTATTGGACTATTAACCTAGAAAATGATATAACAAGTCATCTATTAGAAAAGATAAAGGATCACATGATCAACAAAGCGGTCGACCATTCCCAAGCCATATCTAACCCATTGAACCTAAGCAATACATTAAGTTAGAATCTATACCATAGAAAAACTAAATACATGACCCACTATTAACCCAAGTATCTCTCTATAAACAAGGATTTATACTATAGTCAAATGACACATGAATGTGAACTCTCACCTGGGATACCACACAAGCATTCACTGATGCTAAGTTACCTCTAAGGGAACCACCTCTCCCATAATATCCCCATAAAATAGCCCAAAACATTAACCTTACAACTAGGTCAAGAAAGGAATATCATTAGGTTTGCCTCCATACATCTAATCTTACTTGAATATAAATTGGTTCACTGAGACCTATGAGAAATATCGATTTTCCAATCCACGGTAATGATTTTTAAAATACCATTACTCGCGGTTTGATTCTATGAAAACCACATTATGGTTTTAGGTTTAGAGAATTTAATTGATACTAATTTATTACAAAATTCTAAATTGTCTCACATATAAGGGATATCAAGGACCATTTATAAAACAAAACTATAATAAATAGTATATTTAGTTGATACCATGTTGAATAATAAGAAAATTATCTCATAATTTCCCTTTTTAACCATTACATCATTATTTATTTAAACATGAAATTATTACAATTAAGTTAGATAAATAAAATTTCAATTTGATTTTATTGTGGAAAAAACACTTTAGGTTTTCATTTGAATTTTTATTAACTAACAATTCATTCCAACAAATCTCTAAAAGTAGAAAAAATGTTTTTTATCATTTTATGGGGAATCTATTAAGTAAGATAACACCATACATTTATATGTAATACCATATAAGTGGTTTCCAACACATTAAATTACCACCCCAATTTTATTAAAACAATACACCCATGGGGTTAAGAAATTAATACTAAAAGATAATGAAAACCTACCAGGGTCCCTTTATCCCAACTAAGGTCCACTTATGGGCTAATGAATAATAAATTTTTTAATAAATATTTAACTCACCCTTAAGTGGTTTATCTCATAAGAAACCTTCCCCAACTAACCCACATTATTCTTATTGTGCATTTTTTGATTTAGTCATATGGGTCTTCATGCACATATCATAGAAGTACATGCCTTTACATTTACATATAACAAGATTAAGTAAGATGTTTTACATATCCCATGCTATAAAGGTACGTTCATTTATAAATTGTAAATGGAATTCATGTAATTGTAACTAGGTTTTCACCTTCATTATCAGAGTATAACAAGTAAATATATGATGGTTTTATTATATGGGATAGACATTAAAATTTATAAAGCTCCATACACTTTATAGATTGTTATTTTCAACCATTTAATCACAATAATAAATGTTTCATCCCATGCAACCAATAGCCCATGTCTCAAACATGTCATAATTGGTTAATTAAGGTGCCACTATCCAACTATATGGGGAAAACCCATTTAGGTTGATATATAAACATTAATTAACAATTATATTCCACATTTCCCCCACATCAAATGTTTGTACAATGTCAATATATTATTTTAGGACATATGAAATGATATAGGCAATAAGGGCCCTAAAATATACATGGAATTGAATATTCATAACATTTAAATCCTCAAGTGTGTGTAATGATGATGGAAAAAACATCCTTTTCATACTTGGGAAAGGGTAAAAAAATATAAATCCCACAAATTGGTAAACAATATAATGTACATCAATTACCCAAGGTGAAATATAAATCAACTATAATAACAACGAAATGAATAATAATGTCATCCCAATAACATGATATCGTCCCTGTGCATGGGTTGGTCGAACTTATACATGATATATTTTCCATGTTCTGAAACATTCCTTGAATCATGACTACCATATGAAAATATTATAAAAAATTCTTTAATACCGCTTTGTAAATTCTGGACTTGAGATCCACTAAAATGTTGCCCTGAGATAGTTCTCCACATAGTCTTAACCATACCTCTCCATATACTAGAGGATGATGATTAGCAGTGAGGGTATAATGATGGTTTGTTGGGGAGACTATTCCCTCAATATTAGAGTAGTGTAGAAGTATATATAGCTTAAACAAAAGAGGAATCATATGGATAAAAGAGTAGTTGAAGATAATAATAACTAATAATGGACAATAAATGAGTAAATAACCATGCATGAAAATGCTATAATGTTTAAGAAACTAAGATATAGAAAGTGATACAAAATATAGGGGTAGACTGAAAAAATGAATAAATAAATAAATGTCTCTTACTCTAGAAGGTATCCCAAGTAAATACTTAGCCACTATTCTCCATCTCCAATGTCCATTCCTTATCCATAATAAAAAAACATAAATTTGAATAGTCTAAATCCTAACCTACAATTATGAGATATGTCTGGGTACCCAATGGAATCTTGAATAGGGTGTCAGATAATCTTAGTAGACCACCACTAATGGTGTCTATTTCAATCTATTCTGTGTTTACAAAATTAAGCAGTTATAGGTTTGATAATAAGGTAGTAAATAAATCAATATAAAAAAAGTCAGTCTTAGGTTCCTCAATGGTCATCCATCCAATCATCCCTACTTCAGTGCAATCAAGAATATCTCTAAGAAAGTATGAAGATATATATGTGTGTATATATGATATATGTAAATATATATATGTGTGTGTGTGTGAAATATATATATATTTATATACATTCATATATAGTCATAGATATAGATACATAGTACTATCCAAAACAAGAGGTGTGACCAAGGCATCCATTTATAATAACAATAAGAATATAAGAGTCTCGTTATATAAAATAAGGGTACTCGCCCAATCCTTAGAACATGGGATATGGAGCTTCATTACCATCAATCTTAAAAAATGATGTAAAATGTCATGTCCAAAATTAATCCATGTAAGGGTCATAAGATTAATTATAGGTGGTACCTCTAGAAAATATGATAAATTATTATTTAATAAAAGGCTCATTAGCATAATTCTTGGTAGCACCTTTAGGAAATATGATAATGATGTGAAATTCATTGTTCAACATCTTAATCTCGAGGTGTGAAACATCATTTCCAACCACCCCAATGGATTTAAAATTTCTTGTCCAACATCCTGGACCAAGGTGTTTGAAAGGAAATGTCCAACAACCTTAATTGATTCCTATCAGTAATAATCAAGTATAATTTAATCAGTATTCCATATGATCCCTTAACCAAGGCATCCCTTAAAGAGGAACTCATTATCACTCAAGGTGTAGTGTAATTCCATCGACCCATATGCTAGTCTATGACATTCCAACATGGGAACCCAAGGTCCACTTTGGGAATAGTATAGTTCATGTGTATGGACATTATATTTGATAACTTAAAAATAGGCTATGAGAATCCAATCATTCCAAAAATTACAATCCATGAAGAAGTAATGAGTACTGAGAGGTTGGGTTAACTCTCCATATCCAGTTAGTACCATACATATAAAAATGTATATAATAGGATAGGGGAAATTACCAATTCTAGAATTGATATTATTAATCATGGGAATACCATTTTTAAATTAATTTTATAAATATTAAAGAAGTCCATGCAAGCATACATGCCACAATAAATTTATCATAAATCATTTATCAAGTGAGATGAGTCAATCAGTATATTTATTAATTAATAAGATCAATATAGAGATCCTTGCGGATAAAATTTCATTAAATTACAATTTTTTAAATAATATAAAATTGATGGTTTTTCCTTAATATAAATAATGATCATAAGGAAATGGGGAAACAATTTTCACCACTTATCATTTATTTAATTTCTTACAAAATATTATTTTGCAAGGGGAAAGTCAACACACCTCAAATGGTGGTTCTTAAATTCTATGTTAGGGAATAAGGGTCCAAGAATGTAAGAGACACAACCAACAGTCTGGTTTAAGAAGAAGCGATTGACCTCCAATGGTTCCATTTAAATGTACAATGATGATGATGTTGTTTTTAATATAATTCTCCACATCATTTCTTTGTTTTTTTTGTTTTTTTTAAATGTAAAAATATTTCTTTCTTATTAATAATCACTAATTATTGTCAAATTTGTACATTGACTTTTCAAATTGTAATTTTTTATGAAAATATGAATTTTATTAAATTTTTTATGTCACGTTAAATAATTTTAAAATTAGTTCATTCATTCTGCATTCTCTTTTTGTTATTATTATATTTCTATTTTTATTTTTATTTTTTATTTTTTTTATTCTTCCATTATCTCATGAATTTTATTAAATAATTAGTTTATTAATTGGATAAATTTATTAATTCATTTGGTATTTAATTTAAATTTAACTAATGTTAAATTAATTAATTTAATTTTCAGTTCTTTGATTCAATATTAATTGTAAATAAATAAATTTTTTGTCACTTTTTTTATTCCTTGATTAATTAAATAACTTAATTCAATTCCTTCAGTTATTTTTTTTTACTTTTAATTCTTTAATTTCATTAATTAATTAATTATTTAATTCATTAATTAATTGTAATATTTAATTTTTTTGTGTAGTAGAAATTTGATTAATTAATTAATTTAATTTCTTGTTAATTATTTATTTAACTTTTATTTAATTTTTTATGGTTTTTTTTGTGATTGTGATCATGCTAAGATACCAACAGCAATTAACAAAACCAAACCCAAGCCAAAAGATAAAAATTTAAATAGAAACCAAAAACACGACAACAATTTGATGCATCAAATCTGAAACACAAATCGATCAATAGTAACATCAGTAATTGATGACAAAAAAAACCAGAAAATTAATTCAAAGAAATCAAATAGAAGATGAAAAATTAAATAAAAAACCCAGATCTATCCACCCATAGTAAGAAATGGGAAAATGAAGAACAAGTCATAATTTTTAAACTCACTCCACCCCCAGATCTTTTCACTAGAGGAGATCTTGAGAACCAACATTCTAGCCCTACATGCACCTGCATCTTGTCGCTGCTCAATGATCCGAGCCTCCGTGCCTACCCTGTCTACCAGCCATCATCGTCATCCTGAGCTTCCCACATCAGTTATGTCGTCCTCTACAAGAGCCACTAGTGCTCACTTCTACTGAACCAGTGTTATTGGGCACCCCTTGGAACCACCCCACACCACTAGCTGCAACCACCCCTTCCTGCACCGCTCGACCCCCCCTCCCCCTTCTTTTTAATTTTTTATTCATTTTATATAATATTACATATCTAATATATATTTTTAATATTTTTGATGATGATAATAATGATATTAACATATATATATAATATAATTATTATAACATATATAATATAATTATTATTATATAATAATATTTAATAATATAATTATATATATTCATATATAATAATAATAATAATATGTATATGTAATTATATAAATTTTTATATTTATAAATACTTTTAAATATCACTTTTAATTCCTGTCATATTAAATTATCTGTTCGTTACTATATTTTTTCTCACGTGTGTTTTTGAGTTTTTTGTTTCTCTGTACAAGGGAAGATGATAGTGGTTGTTCGAAGGTGAGTAGATCATGAAAATGTGCGTGGAATATTCAGTTCGTTGAAGGAGGTCGACTATAGTTACATGATGTTCCCTTGGGGCTCATGATGTGTACTTCAGAGCAAGCCACGTGGATACTGATGCCACTTGTTAGTTGTAATTTTCTTTTTTTTCTTTCTCTTAATTAGAATGGCTCATCTCTTGACAAAAGGGGAGGGTGAAATTTTACACTTCACACCTCATACAATCCACCCAATCCACACAGACTGGGGAGTCATCTTTGATCTGGGGATGAGACCCTTCTCCTATATCCTCCACCTCTTCCCCATGCTCTATTTTTTGTTTTAATTTCTATTTGTTAAGACTCTTGTTGTGCTGCTTTGTTCGGAATTGAATTGTGATGTTTGTCTGTTCGTTATTCATCCTCTCATTTTTTCATTATCTTAAATCTCCAGTGATGGAGATCTAACTTACATGGCTTGATCTAGGTAAAAAAACCAAACACAACCTGGAGATTTTGAGCATCGTCTTGATCACCATTTTCTCTTCTTCGCCTTAGTTGATCGTGAAGGTGAAGTATGGTGTGTGGGACTACATTGGTGCATTGTATTGATTTTTAATTTCTCTTCTCATCTTTTGTCCTCTTACACTCTCATATTCTCAATTGAGAAAATGAGATGGGTTGTGATATTTTACGATCTCATCAGGATAATTCTACCTAGTGACAATACATATTTGGGTTGACTCTGTTGAGTGAATCACTCTAAAGTTTATCGGAATTCTTGAAAAGTGATGAAATTGTATGCTTGAGTGTTCAATTTTTAGGCGAGGGAGGTGCTTGATCCAAGACATCGAACATCCACTACGTGAGTTGGTAAATGTTGATTTAATTTTTTAGATGATTAATGATAGGTAGTTGAGGGTGACATGACCTGGTTTTAGTTTTGTTCTTTCCGACTATCTATTGTGTCTTTCTGTCATTTTATGTTATCAATGTGATTTTATTTCTCTAGAATTGTTTTTATTTATTATTTTGTCATTGTTTCCTCATTTCCACCACTATATTTTTTAGCACTATCTTCATTTTTATTAGTTAGATGTTTTGAAAAATATTCAAAAAACTCAAAAAGATTTTCGGAATGACCACTTAAGAATTTGACACTCCTTTCTAGAGAGTAAACCTGAGGTTATCCATTTTTCAATATATTTGGTTTTATAAATGTATACATTATCGTCCTCATGACATGGATGATTTCAAATCGTGGTTCCTTTGTTGTGGAAGCAACGTTTTCTGGTGTGTTTATTCAATTTTCTAAAAAAATATAAAAAAATAAAAAAAGATACACTAAAAAATAGTATAAACAAAATGTACACTCTTATATTTTTTTCTACTACTGATTATGTGTATGATATTTCTCAGGTGCATGTGATTTTTGAGGATATACCAATTTTCTAATTTCGGTTACAGACCCGACCAAAAGGGGAGCCTCTAGATGCTACAAGGGATATGAAACATCAGACTAAATAGTAATATGCAGAGATATTCATCAAATATGAGAGGGGTGAAGTGGAGAAGATACCATCCAAGAAGGATTTTCTGGACACAAAGTAGATCATTGACTTCCTTAACCCAGCCTACATCAATCCAGAGAACCAAATGAGCAATGAAGAACCCCATCAACCCAATGTAGTTTCTCCTTCTGGAAAATAATTTAGGAGAAAGGTGAAAAGAAATAGAAGGAGACACCATATGATAAAGCTACCTATTTTTGAGCCTTGAGAACCCTATGACATGCTGTAAGAAGATCACAAGATACATCCAGAATCTATTCTCAATGGTTGGAAGGAGATGATATTTGAAGATGTAGAAGAAGCTAGGCACATATAGGGGAATCATTTTATTTCCAGTACTCCATTCAATGATTTTTTGTGTACGGAATTATCTAAATATTTCTCTATGTTTACATAGGATGATCTATCACAAGTCATCCTTCCCTTTTACTTGGATGACACAACATTATAGGTCATTTGTTTTGAAGAGAGGTTGGAGTAGGATGACTACCTTCCTCCTGTTATAGAAAATTTTCCATGATTACTGTTCAACTTAGAGAAACAAAATTCATTACATTCGGGAGTTGACCTCAATTTTGAAATATATATCTTGGATTACATTGATGATTATTTTGATTATGTTTCTACCATTATAGGTATTGAGAATGTAGTACATCATTGTGGTTTCCTAGAATGTCAAGATAAATTTGAGGTTTCACCTATAGAGGAATTGATGGAACTCCGAATTCAGGATGAAAATTTCAGTTTGGGAGCTATTGTTGGAGAGAATGTGATTGACATGTGCATAAGATTAGCAGTGGATGGAGTGACCAATTATATTTTTTTAAAATAATTTGTTATTTGGACTGAACCAAAGGAAAAGTATCATTCAATACATTCATTTCCACATCCTATTCACCATCATCCACAAGTTGAAGTTGTTAAGTGTCCATACATTTTATTACCCACTCCATAATTTCTCATGAGGTACTATGTTACCAAAGAGGTGGATTTTATTGAAGCTACACATGGGGTACTACACAATTTTCAAGTCACTAGAGTTATAAAGAACCACATCTAGTAGTTAATGATCAAGAATCCAAACCCCCATCAGGTTGGGGTTGATACATCAACTGTAAAGCTATGTATAGTCAAAATACAGCACACCCTAGGGGGTTATCCTTGGATCATCCTTTTTAATTAATTATTTATTTTCTTAAGGTTTTTTGTTTTTATTTTATTTTTAATTTTTTTTGCAATAAAGAGGCAGAAGTTCCACATGTATATCATTTAAGACCAAGAGTACCAGCTCACTAAAATTTCACAGGGTTCTTGAATGGATCACACAAACTCTCTATAAAAATCAAATAATGTCAAGAATTTAAAAAAATATCATGAACATTCAATAAAGTGTTTTCTACTTTTCCAGTTTTGTTTTTCTGATCATATTTTTCTACCTACTGCAAGATTCTATGTGCGGGGGAGTACCGTCATTTTTTTAAACAGATATTTTGATTCTTCCTTGGTTTCATTACTTTCTAAAATCTAGTGAATTTAAAATTTTAACAAACTGAATTGTGAAAATTTATTTCACCCCATGCATTCACCTTCATTATAATATTTCTTGTAAACGTCATTGGTTATCATGCTACGTCTTGAACTAATTGAAAAAGAATTTTCCTTCTTATAAAATTTAACAACATGAACTTTTGAACAAAATATTTTTAATTGTTGCTGGTGGTGGTTGGTGGGTATTTTGTTTTCTAATTTATTGTTTTTCTTCTTTTTCTTTTTGTATGTCGAAAAAAATTCTTTTGGAGCCTCCCTACTACACCTTAAACAAAACATTCTCTATGATTATTTTCCAATTTGGTTTGAACATAATTGTCTCTCACATTAGGATTCGATTTTGGGGACAATGTTGAGTTTTATGTGTGGGGGAGAGGGTTCATTTTCTCACATCAATTACCCCTTGATTGTTTTTCAAAAAATGGTCAAATTTATTCAAAAATTTCAAAATATATTCAATATATTCAATTTTTATTTCACAAAATGAGGGTCTTCTAGCTTCACATTACACATCTATTATGTCATTTATAGTGGATACCAACCTTTTGGTAGTCAAGAGTTTCACTTAATCTAATTTTTTTGAGGATATATGGTTGTTGGGTGATGTATCACACTATCCCTATGGATTTTATTTTTAGGAACTATGGAATAGACTAATATAAGATATTTTTCTGTTGAATTAGGATCATGAATTTAGGAAATTATATATTTTAACTAGACCCTAAGGTACTCATATTTTAATAAAAAAATAACCTATTTGAACCTACTCAAATGATAATTCTCTAAGTCCTTTGTAACTTGAGTAAAATGGGAAATTGAGATCCCATGGTGAGTCTCTAAGACAGGTGTACTGGGTTATTTTCTATTAATAAATAAAATCCATTTACTATTAAAATAAGCGCTATACATAGTGCCTTGCACATGAAATATGGCTATAAAAAATTAAAATAAAGTGTCGTTATCAAAAATGAACTCATTAAGGTCAGATGAATTTTGAAACAAAATGAAGAAGGGAACAATTGAAATAATTAAAAATAATTTCAGTTTAATCAATAAAGTGATGAAATGAATGGACTTAAATTTTTTGAACCTATGATAAAGTGAGAATTGAAAGTGTATTTGGTCATGGTTTTAATTCAGCATAATCTAACCTATCACCACTCAATGAATTGGAATTGGAACTAGAATTAAAGTTGGATAATATGTAAGTCTATATAGGAGGCATGGAATACTTGATAGTGAATGAGTTTGTGTTTCCTTTTATTTCTAGTGGGCATTTGAAGTTGGTCACAGACATGTTATGAACACATTCAAGTTGAGATTTACTTTCTTTGAGTTTTTTCCTCTGTTATTAAATTCTTGACATGCATCATTTTCTGATCTCACTATAAAATATCCTCTTCTGTTTTAACAAGTCAAAGGAAATGTATTTGTTTAAGGAAAAACAAATACTTATGTGTGGGGGAGTTTTTTGTGGTTTTCTTTAATATAATTTTCCACATAATTTCTTTCTTTTTAAGTGTATTTTAAATGTAAAAACATTTTATTTTAATTTATAATTGCTAACTATTTCCAATCTTGTACCTTGCACTTAAAAATAGTCATTTTTATAAAAATATGTATTTAATTGATTATTTTTGTCACTTTAAATAATTTTAAAACTATTTTATTAACTTTGCTTCAACTTTTTGTTATACTTTTTTTTTATTTTAATTCCTTCATTATCTAATGTATTTTGATTTTTCTAAAAATAATTATTTTACTAATTATTTCAATTTATTAATTATTATTGTAATTAATTTTTTATTTAATAATATTACATTTTTTAATTTAATTTTCAGTTGTTTTATTTATTTTTCCTGGAAAATAAGTAAAAAAATCACTTTAGTTTTTTATTCCTTGAATATTAAATAATTTAATTCAATTCATCATTTTAATTCTTTGTTTATTATAATTCTTAACATTAATTAATTAATTAATTATTTAATCCATTAAATAATTTATTTCATTAAATAATTATAATATTATATTTGTATCATGTACTTGAAATTCAATTAATTAATTAATTTACATTCTAGTTATTTACTGACCTAACATCTATTTATTTATTTGTGGTTTGTTCATTGTGCAAGTGACACCACCAAGCTCCCAATGGGGACTCAAATGAGTCACTGCTAGACACTACCAAAAATGACTCAAATGAGTCACCGACATAACCCATCGGTGACTCGAGCCACCGTTCCTTCCCATTTCCTTTTTTCAAGTCACTTTCAGCATTCATCTGTGAGATTTCACACCGTCGCCCCCATTTTATGTTATCTCACAATTTCAGTCCACCATAATATATGTCACCACTATATAATATCTCCCTGATATCCTCACCTCACACATCCTTCCACACATCTCACTAACAACATAATCCCATCACTCATAGATGTATCTCACCATTCTACTATGCATCGGTGAGACATTAACTCACCATGGATTTAACAGCAGCATCCCATCATTCCTATGTCATTGTTCCATACTCATGTCACCATTCTTCTCCCCCTTCTCCTCCTTCTCCTAGCCACTCACTATCACTATTTTCTATCCCATGAGTCTCTGTTCACCTACCGATCCATCATAATTTATTTCCCAACTCACCGCCCGCTCCTCTGTCTTCCAACAATCAAAAAAACCAAAACCAATCCAAGAGATAAAAATTGAAATAGAAACCAAAAGCACAACAATAAATCTTGGCAGCGAATAAGAAACAAAAATCAAAACATAATAACAGAATCAATTGATGACCAAAACCAACCATTGAAATCAATTCGATGAAATCGAACCGGATATGAAAAATAAAATTAACAAACCCATATCGATCAACCCAAAGCATGAACCTAGAAAATAAAGAATAAGTAACCAATTTTAAAACTCGATCCACCACAAGATCTACTCATCGGAGGAGATCTTCAGCACCAGACAAAGCCACATGGATACTGATGTTTCTTGTTAGTTGAGTTTTTATTTATTTTATATTTTGTGAGAATAAGAACAAATCATCTCTCATAAAAATGGGATGTAGACACTCCACACTGCAAACCTCATACCATTCACCCACACCACATGGACTAGGGAATCTTCTTCGATCTGGAGATGAGACCCTACTCATGCATCCTCTACCTCTTCCCCATGATCTATTTTTCTATTATAATTTTTGTTTGTAAATAATCTTGTTGTGCTTTTCTGTTTTGAATTGAATTGTGATTTTTTCTTGTTCATTGTTCATCCACTCTTCATTTCATGATCTGAAATCTCCAAATATGGATATTTAACTTATAGGGCCCGATCTAGGTTACGAAACCTGACACAACTTTGATATTTCAAGCATCATCTTGATCACTATTTTCTCTTCTTCACCTTAGTTTATCTTGAAGTTGAATTAGGTTGTGCATGAGTGAATTTTATGCTAGATCGATTTATATTATCTCACCTCATCTTTTATCCTCTTCCACTTCCAGTTTCTCGACTAAGAAATTAAGATGGGATGAATGAATTGATGATCTCTATAGGAACATTCTTCTTAGTGACAATACATAGCAGGGCTGACTCTGTTGAGTGAATCAATTTTGATGTTCTAAAGAAATCATGATTAATGACGAAATTAAATACTTGAGTGTTAAATTTTTAGGCTAGGGTGGTGTTTGATCCGAGCCATTAGGCATGCACTAAGTTACTTGGTAATTATTGATTTAATTCTTTTCTATATCAATGATAGGTAGTTGAGGTTGACTTGACCTAGTTTTGTTTTTGTTCTTATTGACTTTCTGTTGTGTCTTGATATTTTTTATGTTATCTATGTGATTTTTTTATCTATGATTCTATTAATTCACTATATTTTTCACTATTTCATCATTTTCACTACTATGTTTTTTATAACTGTCTTTATCTGTTTAAGATAAATGTTTTACAAATATTTAAAAAACACAAAAATATGTTCAGAACACCACTTAAGAATTCGACACTACTTCCTTCAGATCGACCCCAACGTTAGCTACTATTCTGTATCTTGTGTTTTATAAATGTAAACTTGAATATTTTCTCGACAAGGACAATGCCAAATGATATAATAAATTATGGAATTATATTTTATAAGATTAATTCCAAATTTATGAGGCAACACCTAGAAATTCTAGTACATGGTACAATGGCATATTTTATAAACATTCTAGACAATAGAGGAAAAGAATGAGACCACGTAACATATACACATGTTGGTCCACTCATCCATTATCGGCCCTTAATTCAATATAGAAACATGGGAATTAAAGGACTAGGAAAATTACATAGTAATAAGAATTATGTGCTCACATTGAAATAGAATTCAATATGAAAAGATAATTAACAAATAATAGAATAAGAATAAATGAATAACCACTACACTTCCAATGTACTTGAAAGTTATTGAATTAAGGGATAGATGAGGGATACTTTCCAAGGCTAGCATGAGAACCAAGGGAGAGCATAGGAGGCTGTTAGTTATAGGAATATATGGAGAGGAAAGGAGGAAGGGAGGTTAAAGGATGGAGGGGAGAAACTATAATATCCTGAAATTTTATGCTGATGTCTCAGGTTTTTTTAAAATAATTTTTTTCCTTTTTTTATTTTATGTTTGGGATGTAGTTGGGGTGCGTTTGGGGTGGAATTTAATATTTTTTATGATGGATGGAAAGATTATGGTTGGCACACATTTTTCCAAATCATGCACCTCATCCCAGAAAAATTCAAGCACACAAATATAGGGGATTCGAACAGCTGGAGGATGGTTTGAAAAACTACACATCCACTTAGGAGAAACCATGGACCACCCAGATGAGGCACATGATTAAGAATAGGGTTAGGATAAATTGTGCTCCCCAATCATCAAACTATGTGTATGGGTTATTAATCCCCCAAAAAATTAGTTTTATGCTTTCTTGAGCACCCATTTTAACCCATATTCATCCCAAACATGACATCTAACAGCTTTCTGTGACATTGAAGCCTCTTAGATAGATTTCAAGACATTCTAGGCTCTGTTCTTCATGATCTGAATCTCATATTAAAGATCTACACCCCTACTAGTAGGAGGATCTAATCCCATGTGATTTCCTTCTTATCTCAAATATCACCCTTATATTTCAGAGGGATGTTATCCCATACCATATTTGATCTAGAACTAGGATTTTTATATCTAGATCTAGGATTATGTGATCGTTATTGTTTAATCAAGAATTAAGGTTTATGATCCCAATATCATTCTACATCATTATGACACACAAATTTGAGATTTTGTTTGTACGATCACTCATCAACGAATCGTGGTTGGTGGTTTATTATTCAAATCTCGTAGTCATAATATCAATTACATATATGTAATTTTAGGTTTCATAGAGTTTGATTAGAAATGGATTTTCATAATTGAATTAATTAATTTTGTGAATTAATTAATTATGGGATTATAGAATGGGGGATATTAGGACTCTTAATTGAATAATTAATTATTGAATTAATTATGGGATATTGGGGTTGTGAAATGAATAATTAAAAGTTTAATTAATTATAGTACGTGGGATTGTGAATTGAATAACTAATTTTTGAATTAATAATTGGATAATGGAATTGTGAATTGAATAATTAATTATTGAATTAATTATAGAATTTTGGGATTGATGATATTGAATAATTAATTGTATAATTAATAATTCGATTGTAGAGATTGTTATTTTTTTTCTTAACTAATTATTTAACTAATTAACGAGATTGATGCGCTTAATTAATTTCATGATTAATTAATGGTATTGTGTGTTTAATTAAGGGGTGAATTAATTAATGAAATTGATGTCCTTAATTAATTAGGGAATTAATTAAAGGTATTTATGTGATGAACTTGTTTTTGAATTAGTAATGGAGTGATGTGAATATGTAATTTTTGAGCATGATTAATTAATTGGTGAATTAATCAATGTTCTTTTGTGATAAATTCAATTATGAAATGGCGAGTGGTTAAAATGGATTTCACACATTACTTGAAATTGGTGAATGGAATCAATGGAATTAACATGTGACATCAACTGGTGAATGGTAACAATGGCATTCACATATGACTTGAAATGGTAAATGGTTATAATGAAATTCAAATGTGACTTGAAAATGTGAATGGGGACAATTTCATTCACACATGACTTTAAATGGTGAATTGTAACAATAAAATTCATAGGTAACTTGAATTTGTGAATGGTAAAAATTGCATTAATAGATGAATTTAAATGGTGAATGGTAATAATGTCATTCACACATGACATTAAATGATGAATGTAAAAAGTGGTCTTAAGTCATGAATTAAGGAATATGAATGAATGAAATTGAATTCAATTATAAAGTGATGAATAGTAATAAATGCATTCAGTCATGTATTATACAATATGAATGGTAAAAATGGCATTCGGTTACGATATATGAATGGTAAAAATAGAATTCAGATATATATGATATGGTTCATATGTCCTTGGAACCCTGTGGTTTATGTTGTTAAATAAAGAGTAATTGAATAAATTTAATAAATATAATTTATTCCTAGTATTTATTCTTTAAAAAACTACATACACTATTTTGAATAGATATTATTTTAGACATCATTGGTGGTGGTCTAATGAGTTGTACTCACACCCAACATAGGTTGCCTAATTGATACCTGAATAGATGTCCTGATTGTTGGAAAGTAAAGGGCCTTATGTTAGATTTTTGAGTTGGGATGGACCATGGATGAAGGGACAAGATGTGGTTTTGGACCCTCTTTAGAGTTATCAGTATTTTTAATATTGATTTTTCATGTTGAAACTTGAAACATATCTTGGCATGGAATATTTACTATTCCATTATAGAATTGTATTCCCTTATTTGGTCATTATATGATATTTGTACTATTCTAGTAATAGTTTTTTGTTATTCCCTTATTATTTATTATTTTTCACTGGTCTATTACTTTTATAAAATAGGGTTTAACCTCCACATGATCAATATTATACCCTTACTACTAGTCATCAACTTATGGCATATTGGGAGGCACGCTTGAGGTCATGTCATTGACTAGTTTGGGGCATTAGTGTGTGGCACCTAGGTCGGGATGTTACGAAGTGATATTAGAGAAAGTATTCATTTCTTTTATTTTTCCTTACAATTCGGGAAAGGTAGATAGGAGACTAGGGATATAAGGTCCTTGGATATGATTTCTTTCATTGGAGTAGATAACCCATGTATGAAGGAAAACCTGTATACCCATGGTGGGATGATTGTTATTTTCATTTCATAAAACAATTGGATGTTATTTCACCTTGGGAGACACGATTTTTGTGTGATGTGTTTATGGTTTCTGAGTTTCTGATATGTGACTTGTGGCCTAGTAAGGAATGATAGTTGATTATGAATGAATAATTCTATACACTTATTTTTATTATTTGACATTCATAATTTTAGGTATGCATGGGAAAATCAGTTCTCATTATGTTATTGAACTTGAACTATTATTCCTTTCTTGGGAAATTGAGATGAAAGTGTGGCTAATATGAAATCGAGAAAGATTGTAAAATGATGAAAAAAATGTGAATAAATGGGTATCTAATGATAAACATGGAAAATGAGAATGATTTTACCCATTTTTAACCATAACCTAGGTGTAACATGGTTAAGGGTAGTGATAGTGGCTTGGTTTTGACCATGTGGTGGGGTTTGGGGGAATGACTTGTTGTTCCTTATTGTGTTTCCCTATTACAAAAATGTGATAAAGTGGTGTTATGTGTTCCCAGATGTGTGTTTAGAATATTATAGAGAATCCTCCATGATGTTGATTTTTGATAGTATGACAGGATAATATGGATGGGGATGATCTACTAGTAGTGTAACCAGAGGAACATAAAGTGCTGGGTGAGGAACTAGGAGATCAGTTATATAAGAACTTATCTTGCATCATTTAGTTTATGGAAAGAGACCCATGGTGGTTGTGAAGAGTATGTATGAAGTTACATGGGAGTATCAGTTACATAATCCTCTAAAGTTTCCTATAGAGTGGGGACCTATGGATGAATAGTTCTAGATTGAGTCTATCAATACTGTAATTGATCCTTTAGAGACCCATACTAAGAAGAGGGTCAAGATTGTTACTTATATGTTATGAGGAATAGGGACGGGCTGGTGGGATGTTAAAGATCAGACTAGACAGGATTATAATATAGTATGGAAGGACTTTTTAGAGATGAAACTAGAAAACTTATACCTAGAGATGTTGAGGAATGAGAGGAAAACGAAGTTCATGAGGTTGACTCAGGGGAGTATGTCTGTGATGGATTATATTGGAAACATTACAGATATATAGTGCTTTTCTATAGTGTTGTAAAGGGTTAATATAACTGATGTGAGGCATTTTGAGTATAGAAATAAATATTAGGTTTAGTCCCATGTTAACCAATTTTGATTAAGTAAGTTTGATAATGTGGAGGATCAGTCTCTCATTGCTGACGGGAACCTGAAGGAGGCTTCCAGTGGATGATAGTTTCTTCCATCTAGATAGTCAAGAAGAACATATTCCAAGAGTGGGAAGTGACTCTATGAAAACTTTATCGAGGGGAATAACAAGAAATGTTTCTAGGGGGAAGGATCAGTTACATAGGACATTACCCATATTATTTTTCACTAGTGTAGTAGGTAGATCCACTATTTTTGCAATTGTAACTGACCATTAGTAGAGTTCTAATCTTGTGGAAAGATGGAATATAAAAAAAGGTACTATAAGAAAAAATTATATATGATTAGTTATGGAGGAGATATATAAGTCCATAGTGTGGGAATGGGATTTTTTTTCCCATATCATTGTGAAATATAGAGGTATAATGGATGAGGTGGTAGAGAAAGTTGAGACAGTGCTTCTGGGAAAGGGCATCTGTATCAGCAGGGTGGTGAAACTTAGGGTGCTTAGACTACATCACAAGGTAGGGGGTAGGAACATTAAATTCCATTAATCCTACACTTTATTATGGAAACTCTTGACCATCGATAGTGAGAGTTACTATGCTTGTAGTTTTTACATTATCTAGTGCATTATTTGATACTCGTTCCTCTCATTCTGTTATTTTTTTAGAAGTTGTGAATGGTTTGATCTTGGTGGTAGAGTTTGGGAACAACATGTTGATGATAGATACACTATTGGGAGTAAGGCCTAGATGAATATGTTTTTTCAAGGGGAGTTCAATTGAGGTTGGGGAGTATCATTTTCTTGTGGGGTGTTTACATCATATGCATTTTAGGGTTTCACATTATTATGGGTATGGGCAGGTTAGTATCTTACTGATCCCACATTGACTGTTACTATAGGAGAGTGAATTTTACATCTCCAAAGGGTGAAAACGATATTCACCATAGAGAGTAGAGTATCCAAAAAGGCAAATTAGGAACAATTACTCATTGACTGGGAGAGCTCACAGCCTAAACTTCTACTCTATTGTTGGATGATGGATGACTAAATCATGGTGTATTTACACTCATTGTGGATAGGTTTCGTGATGTATTTACTGAATAATTCTTAGTACTTCCACATGAGAGAGATAAAAATATTACAATTGAGCTCACACTACTACAAAATAGGCCTTTAATAGTGCTAAAAATGGCATTTATCAGTGCTAGAGAAGTCCAGAATGCTGGAGAGATACTAAATTCCCTACACTTTTAATAGCGCTTAAAAATGAGAGAATTGTTAGATCTTTTATTTAGTGCTCAAAATGAGTATCATTATTAGTTTTTTTAAAGCACTCATAAAGGACCCATTTATCAACACTTTCAAAAGTGCTAATAAAGAGGAATAATGTAGTGTTCTGTAACATCGCACTACAACACCAGTGTATTCTGCTATAACAGAACATTGAAGGACCAAAAAGACAACCAAATATCAATAAATTAATGTACTGATACATAGTTTAAATATAATGAAATATACAAAAAATTCAAGAAAAACAATATATTATGGACATTTGAAACATTGGTTTATACAATTATATAAATACAAATTTTTACATGCATTCAATAATGTTCCTTTATATTTTGATCATAACCCAAAATCATGATATTTCTAAACAAAACACCCCTGATAAAGAAAAATAAAGTACCTGTATAAGAAAAAAATTCGTATATTAGTAATAATATAAATAAATAAATTTATAGAAAGTGTTACTTTTAATAAAAACATTCACTAATATATGAAACTTTTTGTATCGGATTGAGGTGTTCTTGATTCTTAGACATAAAAAAATTTAGTATTCATATTCAACAATTATATATGGTGAAAATTAATTAAATAATTATAAAAAAATGTCCCATTGGTTCAGCCTAGTTGTTCCGTGAGTGATATATTTTGAATTAAAATGTCGATTTTAAACTGATAATGGACACTTGGAGTCATACTATTCACATCATATAACAGATTAAGGTGTTTCTGATTCCTAAAAATAAAAAATGACTTATATATAATTCCCATAAAGTATAAAAATAATTATAATGTTTTTTCTTTGTTATTGTTATGTTAGTTTTCCATTTTACAAAAAATAATGCCAATTTCAAATAAAAAGATGCACTTAGATTCATACCAATTACACCATGTGTCATATTTAGGTGAGGTCAATTCATAGATGTCTCAAATGACATTTAAATTATTGACTAAATATATCAAAAAACCAAATGATTTTGCAAAATTTTGAGTAGGCTAGTTGTCCATTTTACTAAAATTGAATTCAATTTTAAATAAAAAGACGCTCATGGAGTCATACGAGTAACACAACTTATAGGATTGAGGTGTGAATGATTATTAAATGTCTCAAATGACTTATTAATAATTGTAATAAAGTATTAAAACAATCAGAATGTGTTCTCATAGTTTTTAGTATATGAGTGTTTTTTACAAAAATTTCATTTTATACTCGAAACACGCACTTTGGCTCATATTGTTCACATTGTATATCGGTTTGACATTAGACTAATTCCTATAAGTCAAAAATGGCTTATAAATTTTTTTCCTAACTTATCAATAAATTTCGAATGTGTTTGATTAGTTTTTATTAAGTGACATGTTTTGAACTAATATGTCAATTTTAAACTGATAACTAACAAATCAAGTCACAATTGGCACATCGTGCATAAATTTGAGGTGTGTAATATTCGGACATATAAAAAATGACTTATGAATACATTCCAAAAAGTTTCCATAAAATATGTGCATTTTTTCTCAATTTTGAGTAGGTCAGATGTCCATTTTTCAAAAAATTATGTCAATTTTAAATAAACATACGCTCTTGGAGTCATACTAGTCACACCATGCATAAAATTGAGGTGTGTCCAATTCCTATATTTTTAAAATGACTTATGTATATTTTTATTGAAGTATCAAATCAATATGAATGTTTTTTATTTGTTCTGAGTATATCTCTTATCTTTTTTACTAAAATGTCATTTTAAAATAGATAAATGAATTTTGACTCATCCCAATCAAATAATGTATCGGTTTGATGTGATAATGATATTTAAATGTCAGAAATGACTTTTGAATCATTTTACTAAATTATCATAAAAATATGAGTAGGTTTAATAAGTTTTCAGCAAGTTACACTTTTTGAACTAAAATTTCGAATTTAAACTGATAAGAGACACTTTGAGTCATATGATGAACATCTTGCCACAAATTGAGGTGAGGTTAATTAATATATGTCAAATATGAATTATGGATCATTTTTTTAAAGTATGGAAACAATATGAGTGTTATTCTTGGGTTTTGAGTAGATCACTTTTCTATTTTACTAAAATTGATGTCCATTTTAAATAAAAAGAAACACATGTTGTTATACTAATCAAACCGTGTGTCAGATTGAGGCGTGGATGATTCCTACACTTTTGAAATGACTTGTGGACCATTTTACTAAAATATCGAAACAATATGAGTTTTTTCTTAGTTTTGAGTGCATCACTTGACTTTTTTACTAAAATTTCATTTTAAACAGGAAACATGCTCTTTGACTCCTACCGATTAAATCCTATATCAGTTTTACTTGAGACAAATTCATATACATAAATAATGACATATGATTCATTTTCATAAATTATCAATAAAATCCAACTGTGTTTGATCAGTTTTAAGTGAATGAATATTTTTCATATAATACAATAATTTTAAACAAATAATGGATACTCTGGGTCATATCAAGAAAATAATGCATCCAATTGAAGTGATAGTAATTCCTACATGACAAAAATCACTACTAGATTATTTCTATAATGTATCACAAATTTGAGTAGTCCATATGCCCATTTTACTAAATTTTATGTCAATTTTAAATAAAAAAATTCCCTTTCTATCATACCTGTCACACCGTGCATTGGATTGAGGTGAAGATCATTTCTACATGTCTAAAATGACATATATATCATTTATAAAAAGTATCAAAATAATCTGAATGTGTTTTCTAAGACATGAGTAGGTTAATTGTCCATTTTACTAAAATTGGTGTCAATTTTAAATAAAAAGACACACTTGGATTCATACAAGACACACTATTTATCAGAATGTGGTTCATCTAGTTCCTATATATCCCAAATGACATATAGATCATTTCACATAAGAATCAAAATAATCTGAATTTGTTTTCTAGGTTTTGGTAACGTCACTTGTCTTTTTTAATAAACTGTAATTCCAAAATAGAAACACGCACTTTGACTCATACTGATCATATCATATGCCGATTTTACATGAGGCCAATTCCTACATGTCAAAATTTACTTATGAATAATTTTAATAAATTATCATGAAAATCCCAGAGCATTTTATTGGATTTCAGTGGTTGATACATTTTGAACTAAAATGCATATTTTAAATTAACAATGAACACTTTGAGTCATACTAGGCACATTGTGTATCACATTTAAGTGTAGCTAATTCACACACATTAAAAAATATTTATGGATAATTATCCTGAATTTTAAAAAAAAATTGAATATGTTTTCTTGATTTTGAGTATGTCACTTTTTTACCAAAATTAATGTAAAATATAAATTAAAAGTAAAACATAGAGACAAACACATTACACCATGTTTAAAATTGAGGTGCTATTGATTCCTACATATCGCAAAGTCTCACAATAATCCTAACTAAAAAAATTTCAACTATTTCAATTTCCTTTATTTGTTGAACTGCCAACAATTTATATTGACCCGATTTTCTTAGATGAAAATCCTTTTTTGTTGTTGAACTCAAGAATTGTAGAGGAATATCATGTTCTCATTATATCATCAGAAGTCATCGCATTGACTACATAAGCATCCTATACTATACTATATTTCAAAGAGAATGGTTTTTTTATAAGAAAATCGATTCAATAAGACATCACAATAGATCTATGAAAAAAAACTAAATAAGTATTAGATATAAATGATAATGAAATTAACTTACAAATAGTTGATAAAATGATGAAAAAAATTATTAAATTAGTTGGGGTTAACCTTTTTATGTTGGTTGTATGCATTCCTAATTCATTGAATTTTTATCATTATCATAGTTGATAGCTTAAAGTCAAATCTCTAATGACCATGAGAAGATCTGAAAAAACCACCCCATATCAAACAAATAATACACCTGTATATGAAAACAATTATTATATGAGTAATACTAAAAAGAAAAAAACTCATTAATATGAAACAAAACATGTACTCTATGGGAAATTATTTTAAAGTAAAAAAATCAAGATTAACTATGTGATTAAGAATTTGCATCATCATTTCACTTCCTAAAAAGGTGTAGGAGAGAACATGAAGGAAAGTGATAAATGCAACACATCATGGGTGAAAATTATTTAAGGGAGAATAATTCTATGGAAATGTTAGTGTAGAATGGCGTGAAATATAAACATACCTCCCCAAATCGAACAAAATAATCCACATATATAAGAAGCCAAATATTATTTGAGTAATACTAAAAATAAATAAATTAAATATAAATATGAAAAATAAATTAATTTTATGTACACTAATTTTAATGTGAAACCATAAATATTATCATTGGGATTGAGCAAAGACAACATCATTTCTCTTCCTAAAAATTCATGACAGATGGAATTAAATCTTCTAAAATAAACCTACTATGTAAAGAATAATAAAAATTAAATTAATGGTCCATTATATAACTTTTTTGGTAAAATAGATAAAGTATATTGTAACATTACCTTTTCGTATTTCTAAAGGGTTTCCTTCATTATAGTTTATTCTTAAATGGGATTGGTAACATCATAATATGAAAAAGATATTGTTTTCATGAGTAGTCAAACATTTAATTTATACTATTTTAATGATGTAGAGAACATATTATATTATGAGGAAAAACATATTATAATGAAAAACACTTTTACTTTCCCATTAAACACTCTTTATTTTTTTAATGGTTTTAAGGATTTGGTACCTATATCAAGAACCCAAATCCCATCTTTATAGTTCCCTCTAACATACAATACATTGTTTACATTTGGACTAGATTGAACTGATTGTGATATCACAATGAGAGGGACATCCTCAATTGAATTTTCAACTGACCAGACATTTTATTTATCTTCCCACAAGACAATAGACCAATTATTTTTGGCTAGATTTGAGACATAAAATACATGTACTTCTTGTGATGCCCTTATGAATGGATTGTATTCTTTACCTTCTTCACAAAAATTCACCTTCATAAATCCCATTTCACCGACTTCCATTACATTGATATTGTAAACCCATTTGAAATGGTAAATCAGTAGTTTAAATGTTGTATAACACAACTCGTGTACCTTTTCAATAATTCAAAAATACTACATATTTTCATAAATTGGGTTTATATCCTTGGAACCATATATGTGCATCATTTTATACATAATAATAACACCAATATTTTTCATCTTAGTATAATCATACTTTTATTTTTTATAGAACATATATCCATCGATTAAAAAACCATTGTATGATATAAAATTTACATTCAGTCCCATAGATAGCCCTTGAAGTCATTTTGAAAATTGAATTTGGATTTTCATATAACTACTTATAAATTTTATCTTCGAACCAGCCTATAAACATTTGATTTTGTGTATTTGATATACATCCTTCAACCCTTGAGGGATTTAAATCTCTAATATTGTTGTTGTGGAATTCTAGGTATCAATAAAAATATTCACTATAATGTAGGATGTAAATGTGCTCTTTCTCTCACTCTATCAAGGTAATTATAACAACATATCTTATGGAGATCCCCTCTCCTATAAGGCATTTAATGTGATGAGAATTTGGGAGACATATATTTTCAACATCTCATAGTTAATTGGTAAAAAATTCAATAGCTTCTTAAATAATATATTGTTCTATAATACAACCTTCTGGGTGACTTGGATTTTTGAAACACCCTTTCAAAATATTCAGATACCATTCAGTGGGGTACATCCATCTATAATGAATATGACCACATAGTTGAACCTCCCAAACCAAGTGAACCATTAGATGGTAAATTATATCGAGGAATGATGGTGAGATGAAAATATCTATTTCACATAATATAAATGTGATATCATTATTCAGGATTGGAAGAATCGATGGGTCTATAACATTATTTCATATATATTTGAAAAAGAAACCGAGTGTGGTCAATGTATACTATACATTTTAAGGATGAATTTAATGGAAATATGAATGCATAAAATATTACATCAAAACATGAAAATCATGTGATTTTATTCCTCGTAACATCAAATTAGTCATTTTCATGACATTAGTGATATTTTATGAAAATACTTGTGGAAAGTTTATACTGTTAAGGAATAGGAAAATTTTCAATTTTCCTATCCAGATAGAGTGTATGGTACTAAACGAATATAAGACTGTATTTTACCCTTCAACAGTGCCAAATATTACATTATCCCCATTTCAATCATGTCCAACACATCCTTGTTTCTATATTTTATTTTTCTAGGAACAATTAGTAACATTCCAATAACACTTTCAAATTCATTTTTTCTACATGCATAACATCATGAAAATGTCTGACCTAAATAAATTCCAATACTGTAATCCAAAGAAAATTTATCTCCTCTTACAACATGATTTTTTATGGTTATTCAAAAATGGTTTACCGAAAATAGTGTAAATATATTTTATTTTTTTTATAAATTTGTTCACCCATTAATGGAGATGGTGTTGTACCTTTTTTTATATTCCCATCGAATGATGTAATCCAGGATTGGTGTTTATGTCATCGAGGTAAAAAATTTGATGTCCAAAAAACACAGTCCTCAAGGAATGTTTCAATAGAATAGAGTATGTGGGTTTTTAAAAAATAGAACACCCCAACATTTCATTAATTATATAGCCTAAAATTTTTTGATAAGCAGAGATTACATTTATCAACTAGTACAACATGGCCCTCTATGTGAATAATTCACTTCTATGAGAATCATACATTGTAACACTTATATCCCATATCAATTTTAGATCTTCAATCATTGGATCCAAATAGACAACAATATCATCATTGGGTTTCTTCGGTCTGGATATAATCAGACACAACATAACATATTTTTACTTAACGCATAACTATGGTGATAAGTTATAATGTGCCAACATGGAGGACCATGTACTATGAGTAATAATTTTTACACCAAAAGGATTTATTCAATCTTTATATAATGAAATATGAAATATTCTCATCTCATTTAAACATTTAGGATACGAGTAATCAATTTTATTCTACCAAGGAGAGTTGACTAGAAGATGTAGGTTCCCATGTTTGATTATTATATCTTTATTCCATGCCAATTGTCTCACGGTTTCATAACATAAATATATCATTCTAAACCGTGCAATGATAGGAAACCACCAGAAAAATTATAGACTTGATTCATTTTTCTTGTATTGATTTTCTCCACACAAAGATAATTTTATGAGAGATTCATTGTCATTGTGAAAAAATATAAACTATTTGGACATACTTTTATTTTTTAAATATCATTCCCATTGAACATATCATTCATTTAGAGTCATATGTTTTACATCATAGTGCATTTCTTTCACGTAGCATATCATTCAGTAGACCAAGTTTTTCTATAAAGATATTGTCTCTCTATATTCATCCAGTTATAAAATTATATAACTTCAATATAGTTGAAAATGTCATTAATTTAGTACAACGGTTATGCAATGTTCTATTGTAACAACTTTTCAGATTCTCCAAAAAACATGATACAATCACAATAGTCATATTAAATTTCTATTTTCTTTTCATCCACTTGATATCCATCATCATTTACACTAGTATTTATATCAAATGATCTATAAACTGAAGTATCGTCTCAATCGGTGTGAGAATTAAATTTATTCCCAAGTTTAGTCCAAAATTTATAGCTCTGATCTATTCTATTACAAATTTATTGTTCATACAACTCTTTAGGAATAATGTTTCTTGAATAACAACAATGTAAACATGGAAAACAGATTTGAGAATGGTTTTTGTCATTCTCTCTTGCAAACCTGATGAACTCTTTATCTCCATATTCATATGCTTTTGTCAAATGATTAGAATGTATCCATTTTTATATATATCCATCCAATTAGGTTCAGAAAATATTAATTTTTTTACAATAAATAAATAAATTTATATAAAATATTCATTATCAAAGGTGAATTTTAAAGAAAATTCTTATACGGGAACCCAACATTTAATCGTTTCAAATAATTTTAGTATACATTGATGAAAATGTGTAATTAAATTTAATAAAATAATTAATCCTCTATGTTAGGTGTTACCCTCTGAATTCATTGAATGGTGAATGCTATAGATGACTATCATGCTCATCATCTCATCTCCTGAACATTTATTTTATTATTTTGATGTTTAACACACAAACTCCATCTCTTATGGACATGAAACTATGTTTCATAAAAAACTCTAAGTATTAGTCATCCATGTGATGACTACTACTCATAGTAGTAAAAGAAACATAAACTATATGGGGGATGAGTCAAAAGCAACAAATTTCCTCTACTATTTGGGAGCTAAAACTGATGAGAATGAAAATTTTCTATAATAGAGATGGGAGATGATTCTCAATAAAAAATTGAAATAATAACAGTTGTTTGAAACACATAAATTCCTTCATAAATACTCTATAAAATGAAAATATAAAATAGTAAATTGAAAAGTAATAAGAAGCCCAAATATGATAAACTAGAATAAAAAACTATCTTTCAATCAACTAGAAGGTATAAAAATGTTTAGGTAAAACATTTTAATAAATAATGAGTTATTTCATATACATGGATGGTAATCGGATATTCTTAGGGGTGGAACCAATATATTTAGAACTTAAATGATAAATAACTAAATATAATTTCTATTTAACAGAATTTGATAACTTTATTCTATTTTGTGGAAAAATTGACATAACAACCGCAATTATTTTTAAATTTAATATTAATGATATATCAAATATTTGAAAACATATAATGACTCTTAGAAAGTCATATTTCCACACCAACCCATCCCATGGATTCTAAGGAGGTTATCACATTAGATATACCCATAAGAAGGATTCTAGGAAGGGCCTATAATACACATTGACCCATCATTGATATTCTAGGATGGTACATAAAGAACATGGAATAAATTAATAATACAAATCCATAAGATATATTATAAACAATGGATAAAAACACAACAACCCTTGAAAAATCTATCCCATATAAACTACCCTTTATTGCGATATAATCACTCCCATGAGGTCACATTTTATAAGTGTAATACCCTTACTTCACTTGTACATCAATGTGGCATCACAAAATTAACAGACATATAAATCATCAATACCTATCAAAAGTCTCTAATACACAAATATGAAAATAACAAGTCAGTTTAATATGCTTAGAACCGGTCTCATTGGCTACCCAACCACTATCAAGAAAATTCATACGTACAAAATTATATAAACGGTGTAAAATTGAATGAGAAATCTACCATAGGGTTATTTCCACTATTCATCCAACGAGAATAAAGCATGATCCATCCACACTTTCACATAAATATAAGATTATCTCACAAATCCCTTAAATGAATTTGATCCTTGGATTTGTTTGAGCCTTGATTCGAACTTCGATTCAATGAGGAGGATCACAGATAGTGGACGGCTTCCATGAAAAGAGTTTGATATCATGAAGGGTTCATGACATGTTAGGGGTTTTTAAATAGATATAGACACTTTTATCAGTGCTAATGTTTTAGCACTAATAAATTTCTTTCATTATCCGCACTGAAAAAGCATTGATAAATATTCCTTTTATCATCTCTTATTACTTAAGCACTGAAAAACAATTTATAATTATAACTATAAATATATATAAATATATACCAAATATATATAAACATAAACATAATAAATAAAGTTTTTATTTAAATATATTCATTATACTTTTACAATGATTTAAATATATAATGATTTATTTATAATTATATACAATTTTTTTTACAAACTATTAATGTAATTATAAATAATTATATAATTATATATAATTATATTATAAATATATATATAATTAAAGTAAATATAGTCCTTATTAATATATATAATTATTTATTTTAATTACATTAATATTTTTGAAAAATAGTATTTAAATCATTATATATATATATATAATAAATATATATAATTTTAAATATTGTAAATATATTATTTATTTAAATAATTTTATTATAATTTTATTAATTATTTAAATATAAATAATTATTTATTTATAATTATATAAATACATTTAAAAATAATAATATTTGTTTATTTATATTTATAAATATATAAATGTATAAATATAGTAAATGTACATTTATAAATATATTTTAAAAAATATATTTTTAACAATATTAATGAATATTTAATCTTAGTTACATGCATGTTGAAAGTGAGTGAAATTGAAAAAATTAAAAATATGTACTCTAACAATATTGAAAAAATTTATATGTTTTATGTGTGTTTTTTCTATATAAAAACACATTAATTATATATAATTGAAATCAATATAACCCACATTTTAAGTATTTTAAATTGAAAAATCAGACGACATTCAATTATGTCCATTAGTCTATGTAATTAGTTAGTATTTTTAAATCATATTATTTTTTAATTATAAACCATTATTGACTAAATATATGATTATTTTATGTAAATCAAAATATTTTTTATTATATAAATCAAATTTATATACATTTATATATATCTATATATTTAATATATACTATTTATTAACATTGTTAATATTTACCTAATTAATAAAATGTTTAATATTTTCTAAATATATATATTTTAAATTTTTATTTGATTAATATTCAATTTGAATATATATATATATATTTAATATAGATAATTTATTAGTATTTATAATTTATATAGAGTATAATCAATTTAATCAGTATTATTATTAATTTTTTAATTAAATTTTTTAATGTTTACTTAATAAATTCATAATTTATTAATTTAATTATTTATTTTTCTTTGGACCCATATCCACATTAATAAATCGTTGATAAAGGATCACTTAATGAGAAGTTAAAATAAAGAGCTGATAAAGGGTAACATTTATCATTGCTAAAAAGCTGTTGATAAAGGTTTCCTTTTATCAGGGCTAAAGAAAAACAATTGATAAAAGAAACAATTTATTAGTGATTTTTTTGTAAAGGTAAAGGTACCCATTATCATTTCTTTTTAAGCACTGATAAAGGTACCATTTATCATTTCTTTTGTAGCACGGATAATGATCAACACTGTTAAATGATTATTTTTTAGTATTATCATGTCATGGGTTGATCCAGATTTAATTCCACCCTACATAATGGAACTGATAGAGATTCAAGAGATGAAGACATAGCTTGAGGAGTTAGAGTATAAGTGGTTTATCCGTCTGAGTATGTCTTATTTGCGTTATCCAACTTTTTTTTTCAAAGAATGTTGATGGGAGTTTATAATTGTGTGTCAATTACATGAAGTTGAATCAGATGATAGTGAAAAACCAATATCCTCTTCTGCGTATTGACAATATATTTGATCATTTGATGGGAGCTAGTGTTTCTCAAAAATTGACTTGAGATTAGTGTATCATCAATTGAGAGTTAAAAATTTTGATATACCAAGGAATTCATTCAGAAGTATCTACGACCTGTGTGATTTCATTATAATTCTATTTTAGTTAACAAATGCACCAACATTGTTCTTGGCCGTGATAAATAGAATCTTCCATCTATACCAGGATCAGTTTCTGGTAGTATTTTTGGATAACATTATGGTCTACTCAAAGACTCATGGCGATCGTACCCAACATCTTGACATCATCATGAGTACAATGAGAGAGAATCTGATATAATCCATGCTATCTAAGTGTCATTTTGGATTGATCTGGTACACATCTTCTTAGAGTAAGGTGTGTCTGTGGAACCAGAAAATGTTCAGGCGGTTGTATATTGGAAGTATCCTAAGAATATTTTTGATATTCGTAGATTGATGGGATTAGCTGGATATTATCTTAGATTCATCCACAAATTTTTCCAATTGGAAATTCCACTTTCAATATTGACCAAGAAGGGGATAAGGTTTTAATGTTCAGAGGCATGAGATAATTCATTTCGTTAGCTGAATGAGTGTTTGAAATCAGTACTCATCTTGATCCTACCTAAACCTAATGTGGGGTATACAATGTTTTTCCCCTTTTTGGATCAAACTTGGAGTAGTGTAGATGTAGGGAGATCGAGTTGTAGTGTGTGAGACTCATAATTTAACACCAAATGAATGAAACTAACCTATGTGCAACCTCGATTAAGAAGTAGTTGGTTATTCATTGTAGTGATGGTGATGTTATCATTTTGGAGAGAAGTTTACTATGTATACAAATCATAAGAGATTAAAGTATTTCTTCCTATAATGAGATTTGAATCTCTTGTAGCTTAGGTGTCTTTAGAATATGTAGTTATTTGATTTTGGGGAATAGTTTGAAGAATGCTTTAAGTAGTAAAACATAGACATAGATGATTTAAGAGTCTAGAGATGAGTGCAAGATAGTGACTTTTCTAGATGGTATGAATATGGTGGTTCATAAGATTCGGGAGAAGATAACTCTCATATCAGTTTTAGTGGAGTCTACACATTTAATCTAGACTGGTGATAGAAAGTTGGGGATCATGAGTGCTTGACCTTTAGGTAATTCCTTGAAAATGGGAAGTCACCTTCTGATTGAAGAATAGATGAGGATGAGATCATCTATGTCAAGAATCAGTTTGTTGTGTCTACAAGCACACAAGAGGAGTTGATGTGTGATTTTCATTACATGATGTGGGTTATACATCCTTGTCTGAAAAAAATGTACAATGGACTATGATGACATTTTGTGTTTCCAGACATGAAAAATGTGATAGAAAGGATTAATAAATGATGCTACACCTATCAGTAGGAGAAGGATGACCATCAATGACCTGATGGTTTACTACTTTCCTTTCCCGTTCTAAAAGTTGAAGTGGGATGACATGACTATGGAATTTGTAGTGGGTCTCCTGAGGATTCCTGGGAAGAATGGTTCTATTTTGGTTATTGTGGATAAAATAAAAAAGGTATTGAATTTATTTCATATACGAGAGACTTTCTCAATAGATCAATTGGATGATTTTTATGTTTGGGAAATAGTTCATCTGTATTGGGTTCCATATACTATTTTTTTTATCATTATTCACTTTTTACATTGCACTTCTGGAAGTTTTTTCATAATTCACTTTGTTTACAAGAATTTTTGAGTATGGATTTCCACCCACAGATAGATGGGAAGTCGGATCATACTATATAGGTGCCTGAGGATATACTGTGAGAATGTGTCCTAGAATTTGGTGGGACATGGTAAAAGCGCATCGATTTGGTGGAGTTCTCATATCGCAATAATTATCAGGATACTATACATATAAAACCCTACGTATCACTTTATAGTAGGAAATGAAGATATCCACTGTACTGGATAGAGGAAGGTGAGTTACAGTTGCTGGGATCGAGTCTCATGCAAGAGACATCAGAGAATGTTAAGTTGATTTAGAAGCATATGGCTACAGCTTAGAGTAGATAGAAATCATATGATGATTGAAATTGATATCCCCTAGAGTTTATAAATGGTGATCATGTATTCCTTCGGATGTCACCTAGTTTATGTCACTACAATATATAGATATAGGGCAGGTTGTCACCCAGGTTTGTCACACCCTTAGATGTTGGGGAGATAATTAGGTTAGTGGCATAATAATTAGATCTTGCAAAGAGATGAAGTTCTATGCATGATATTTTTCTCATGTCTCACCTTTGACGTTATCACCCCAACCCATATCATTAAATCAATGTGGTTGACAATGATCTTGAAATAGATGCATCCTTTGCGGATCATCAGATACGTGTGTTGGAACTCAAGGAGAAACTGTTGCGTGGAAAGACTATGTCGATAGTTCATGTATTTTTGAAACATGGTTGTGTGAAATAGAAAATATGGGAGAGAGACGTATATATGAGAGATCAGTGGCCCGTTCCTTTTTAATTAAAATCTTAGAGATTCATGGGAGTAAATCTAAAAGATAAGTTGTTATAAGGTGGAATGATTGTAAGAATATGTCCTTTTTTATTTATGTCTTAGTATTATTTATAGGTACTATTTTTTCATGTTTTGTGTAATTTTATGGTAACTAGGGAATGTTTGGGTGGAAATTTGAGGTTTTTTAAGAAGTATGGGTAGTGCATGGTTGGCGCTTGGTTGTCCCAAACCATGTTCCTTAACCCAGTAAATTATATGAACCAAAATAGAGGGGATTTACATATCTATCACATTGTTTTTAAAACCATGTTCCCTTTTAGGAGAAACCATGTATCCCCGAGATGAGGTGAATGGTTAAGGTGCATGGTAATGGGAAATTTCGTTCCCTTAGTAGTAAAATGTGCAAACAAGATTTTAATCACCCAAAGATTAGTTTCAATATTTCTTGATCCCCCTTTTATCCACTATTAAACCCTAACTCGACCCTTAATTTCATTTCATGATTTTGGAGTCTCCTAGATAGATACCAATCCATTATAACATATATTCTCTGAGATCTGATGCCTAGATTGAAGATCTTCTCCCCTCCTAGTAAGTGGATCTAATCTCATGTGGTATCTTTCTTCTCTCCAATAACGCATTCATGTCTTAGAGGGATGTTTCCTCTATATTATTGGATCTAGATGTATTGTTTTTAGATCTAGATATTAGATTATGGAATACTGATTGTTTTTTCTTGAATTAGGGTTTATGATCCAGATATTGTTCCACGTCCTTGTGCCAAAAAATATTGGGGATTTTTGTCGGATGATCCCTCATTGATAAATTGATTTATGTGATCTATTATTAAAATCCAATAGTCATTAATTCAATTACTTGTATGTAATTATATAATTAATAATGTTTTTTTTTGTAATTTAATTTACAAATTGAATTAATTAAATTGGTAAAGTTATTAATTAAGGAATTTCGAAATTGGTGATATTGGGATTGTGAAATTAATAATTAATTAATAAATTAATTATGGGATACTGGGGATGTGAATTTAATAATTAATTTTTGAATTTATTATGGGTTATTGGTACTATGAATTATATAATTAATTGTTGAATTATTTTTGGGATATTGGGACATTAATTTGAATAATTAATTCTTGAATTGATAATGTAATGTTCGGATTGAGGATATTTAATAATCAATTGTTGAATTAATTATGGGGTTATATATATTGCGGTTTATGATTAAATAATTTGTGAGTTAATTAGTGGAATTTTTGTGCTTAATTAATTGGTGAATTAATTAAGGGGATTTAGTGGTTAATTTATTGGTAAATTAATTAATGGAATCATTTCCATTAATTATTTGGGGAATTAAACAAGTGTATTTTTGTGAGAAAATTAGTATTGAATAAGTAATGTATTGATTTGAATATTTAATTGTTGATCTATATTGATTAATTGGTAAATCAATCAATGTGATTTTGTGATATATTCCATTACAAAATGGTGAATAGTAATAATGTAATTCACACATGACTTTAAATTTTGAATGGAAACAATGGCGTTTACACATGATTCAAATAGTGAATTCTAACAATAGGATCCACACATGGCTTAAAATAGATAATGGTTGAAATGGAATTCACATGTGTATTGAAATGGTAAATGGTAACCATTGAATTCACACATGACTTCAAATGGTTAATGGTAACAATGGAATTCACATGTAACTTGAAACGGTGAATGGTAATAATGGAATTAACATGTGACTTAAATGGTGAATAGAAAAAGTGGAATTCACATGTGACTTTAAATGATAAATGATAACAGTTAAATGTAGTCATGTATTATAAAATATGAATATTTATAATGGAATTTAATTATGAGATGATTAATGGTAACAATGGTATTCATTCATTTATTATATTATATGAATGTAACTAATGGAATTCATTTATGAGTTATGAATAGTAACAATGGAATTTAGATATATATGATATTGTTCTGGTGTCCTCAAGAAAAAGGTGGTTGATGTTGTTAAATAAAGAGTAATTGAATAAATGTAAACTATTTACTTTATTTTTGGTGTTTATTCTTTATAAAGTTTCATACACTATTTCAACTAAATATTGTTTTCGATGCCATTGTTGGTGGAATACTGAGTTGAAATCATACCCTAATCAGATATATTGACCGGTACTTGAATTGATTTCATGGTTACAGAAAAGGTATAGGGAAAGGGCCCTATGTAATATGGATGAGTTGAGATGGATCATGGATGAGGGAACTTGATGGGGTACATGACCCTCTTGGGAGTTATTCTTATCATTAAATTTGGTATTTCATGTTGACACTTGAAACATATCTTGGAATGGCATATTTATTGTTCAATATTGGTATTTTATTCCCAATTTTGGTCATCTAGTGATATTAGTACTATTATAGTTATGGTTATATGTTATTACATTATTGTTTCTTATTTTTTTTGGATTATTTCTTTGATAAATGTGTGTATCTTCTTTTCCTGATCAATATTATACACTTAATACAAGTCAATTACCTCTAGAATATGAGAAATTGTGATTGAGGCCATGTCATAGAATAGTTCAGGGCACTGGTTCAATGTACCCAGGTCGAGATGGTACAAAAACTGTAATTCTCAGTTTTATAATGAGGTATATAGTTTGGCCACATGGTTTGGCTAACCATGTTCCAACTATGTGGTCTCACTCTCCCTATATAACACAGACTCGTATGGCTTGGCGCAAGGTTTGAAAAACCATGTGTAACCTAAACGGGGATACTACCTAGAAAGAAACCCCCTCATACGACTAAACACACATTTCTAAAAACATTTCTCTGAGTCGTGTGATACCCTATACAATTTTATATAGACAACTCACCCGATCATATAAACTTGGGTTAATAGTTTCAATAAAAATGTGAAACTTATTATAGGGTCGTACGGTTGGGGAGAATGGTTAGAACTACCCACAAAATAATGGTGTTCCACCCCAATCCTTCTAAAATATTAGTTTATCAGAGTCTGATTCTCCAAAAAAAAGTTCAAATTATCTTTGGAATGTCATCCCATCCAAGAAATGAGATGATACAACTAAGACCGCATGCACTGATTTTGGTGTATAGTATAAATAAGGGTGATACCTAACTTATATATTAGTGCCTCAACTAGTGATGGAATATCACCAAGTTTAGATGGGTTTGGACCAACACCTAGAAGTTTGAATGTGGAATTGGGATGGTATATCAATGGAATTCATGATATGACTTCCATTTTTGATGAAGGTGAATGGTATTTTATGTTTGATCACCAATCAATTCATCAACTTATCTCATATCTATATTATTCAAGAGAATATTTTGTTGAAAGAATTGGGATGTATGTGCATAGATGAGAATATTTGATTTCATAGAGTACCGTCAATGATCGATTACGATCCAGATGACTTATTTCTGACCTGATTATAGAGAATATTTTAGGAGGATTTTGGGACTTAGATATTATTGAGTACTGTGTTTCACACTTACAAATATTTCCATAAGGAGGGAACCATCCATGATCTTGAGGAAATGTTGAGGGGTTTTTTATGATGGGGTTTGAAAATTTTTTGGGATGCCTACATAACATTAGGAGATTTCTCATATGATAAAAAATACCACTTCTCTATTCGAATGTGTCTAGTTGGAGCCCAATATGTAATACCATCCATGACTCCTATCTACTTGATAGATATTGGGGAGAACTGTTATGGTGTTAGAGTTCGTGCGGTTGATGAAAAATATAGTGCATGGGATCGAGAAGTGAGTTAGTATTACTCAAATACATCACAAGATTAATGAAGGGTAACAATAGAGGACTTTATAGTTATAAGAGGGATATCATGGGTCTTGATTGTATCACCATGACCTAATTGGTGATGGTTTTGTTTGCGAAGTAAGCTATTTTTATAGTTTGATCAGGCAATTCCATGTCCCACACTGTATAGGAATGGTTTCGTAACATCTAGATTTACTCCCATAATTGTGAACGGTATACAACATACTTCATATGTCACAAAAAATGAGGTATGTTCATAATCCATCACAAGTTATTAATTAGAGTAGGATGTATGTCAAGGATGAAATAACCTTCATAGAGTACCTAATATAGATTGAAGACATGTAATAGAGGAACCTTGAGGTTGATAAATACTCTCTTTGTGTGTTCCATGGAAGCATGAGTGCATTAAAGAGATCTTATGGGAGTGAGATGTTATACCTCTCTCTCACGTGGTGTTTTTTAGATCTCAAAAGATCACTTATTTATCTAATGCTTTCCTTTAAGTTAGTTTTGGTATTGTTTGTTAAATTCAAATTGGTGGAATTCATAACATCATTATGTTTGTTTAATATATTGAAAAATGACTGAAACAAATATTTCCATCCTTCAAAGCCTACAAAATAACTTAAAATAACTATATAAGGAATTAGATAGATGTGGAGGTTGCTCTAATTTAAAGTGATTTTTATGAAAGTAGTATTAGCTACTCTGTGTGTTGCACCAGCTACATGGCGCATTGGTGGTAGTAAGTATCTCCTACAACAATACCATTAGCTACTAGATGGTGGAGATGTATCCAAATCGTAGATCTAGCATAGATTCAACACTTATATTAATAAGTCGCTAGCCAACTAATATCCTATAGCATCTCACCAGTAGTGGTCTTCCATCTTCACCCAGTTTTAGGTATGCCACTTGCTACCCAATGGTGGCTACTAAGTATCCAATGGAAACATGCATTGTTCAATAAGGACTCATTTATTATCTTTCAAAATTATATTGTGGTGGCTATAGAAACCAAGGCATGCCATAAATGGATAATAGATAATTTTAGATGAATATTCATCACATTAAAAAAGTGCATGCCTAAGTACTATAAAAGTTTAGCGTATTTTGAAACATAGAAGACATTATTATAATTTGGGGAAAGATCATCTACATCTGCAATAAAGATATTCCCCTTTATTACTACAATCTAAAACCATTCTTCATAACCTGATGAAAGGAAACATAAGAAAGGGTGACCTCGGGTGCTTAGTAACGATAAATAAATGAGATACATAATCATAACATGAGAATAAAGGGAAGAGAACATGAGAATAACATTTTAAGATCATATTGTACATATCTAAGATCATATAAATGTTTCATATAACACCCCAAGCTTCTATGGAAAGATTATTTTTAAATAATAAATAGCTTGCGCTACACGCAACATGGAGTTTGAGCGCACCATGACCTATCAAACTAGTCATTTCAAAAGCGATTATGAATATTATTAACCATATTAAAAAAAATTAATTTAATTTTTCCAAATAGACTTTATTTTTTTAATTCATAATATAAAAATTATCTTTTACTGGATTTTGTGTATTTTTCTGAAAAGTCTCAATTTTGGATGAATAGTGAAAAATAATGCATTGTTGTTAAAAACCCAAATTTTTCATTTAAATAATTAGTTTACACTAAATTTATTTTAATGTCCCAATAGACAATGAATAAATGTTTTAATCCAATTTAGTTCATTGGTATCATTTTTATAATATAATTAGATATAAAAAATTTTTGAATTTTTGAATGTCACTTTTACTCGCCTTCAAACCACACCTGCATATTAGTATTAAATGTAATTTTATCACTTCTGTGAATTTAATTTTAAAAAATGTATATATATGGTTTTAAACAGTATGAAAACTATGGTCTAACAGGATCAAAATAATTTTTCCTGAATAATGAATTTTGGAACTTATTTACCATGGTTAAATGTTAATATGTTAAGTAGAAATAAAAACAATATTATAATATTATAAAATAACCCAAAACCTTATCATAATTTCATTGGACAAGTGTTTTGAGACCAAAATAAACCTTAGGATGAATATATTATCCTTTTTATCCACTTTTGATAGATGATGACATTTATTATATTTTATTTAAATAATATTGAAAATGTCATATTAAAATTTTATTAAATATATAATTTTTAATATTTGGTAATATATTTTATATGGTATACTAAAAATATTTTTTAGAAACCTAAAATTTTTATCTACATAATGTTAATTTTTTTAATTTTAGGTATTTATTAATTTAATTAAATGATGACACAAATATGATGAAGTAATTGATTTATTGAAGGAAGAATCAATTAAATGACATTAATAATATTAAAATAAATATAATTATAAATATTGTATTCCATTAATTAATGTTTTGGATGAAATATACATGATATGGATGAGTTAATTTAGTGTTTTTGACGTAATTAACATGTTATGACTTTAAAAAATATCATTTATTTAATACTGTCAAAATTTACATAAATGATATTTCAAAATAAATACTATTTCATTAAATGATATAAAATTAATAAAAATTTAAGGTTAGTACACATAACTTTTATAGTATTAAATATGTGATAAATAAAAAAAATAGTTCTTTTATCATTCTATAGAAACTATATTAGCAATATAGTGTAAAAAAGATAAGTAGACACAGTAAGACTTAAACTATTTAATTAAGAGTGAAATCCAAAATATAAGGATACTTTTGTGAGAAAAACCTGCCAAAAAGTCATTTTTTGAAGGTATTTAAAACTATACTCATATTATCCCTTAAATAACTCACAATTCAGATATTATAAATCTATATTCCATTTATATTAAATTAGTAGTTTTGAAGTTTACAAAAGTTCCCCTCTCCTCTCTTATAAAAGGGAACCTCTGCTTCTCTTATATTCATACATCTAAAGACCTTATTCTCAGTCAAACCCTAAAAAAGTATCCTAAAATATACCCTCAATTCATATTATAGGCCATAGTTTGGGCCTAAAGACAACCTAAGGACTCCTTTTTTTTCAAATCCAATGGAGATACCTGGAAAATGGTAATTGTTTTATCAACTATTTCAAAATTGTTTTCATCTTCGACTTCCAATTCCTCTATTATTTCCATACTAAAGTAATAAATAAATTATCATCTATAGGATTTTGTGTTATTATAATAACGGGGAAACCATATTCCTCATTTTATCCATCATATGAATATTAATATCACCATGCGTGCGTATGTATGGATTACCATCTCCACGTCGTGGTGTAATTTGTTATTCAACACTACATTATTTGGATGGGTATAATGATGATTATAATGGATTTAAATAATTAATATTACACGATAATTATTATTTAACACATGAAGCAATAGTAATTCAAAAATATTATTAACAAAACGATATAATAGGATCATATAGGATATAATAAATATGAATATGGTACTATTATAATTTTATAACATGATATAACCATTATAGATTAGGTTAATTAACCCTCGAGTAATGTAAATTATAATGTAAGTGTTAATTTCACGACATCATTATTATTCGATGTTGTTTATACGTAAGTATCTACTGTTACATATTTTCCATCCATCTATATGAATCATAAAATTTATTTCAAAAAATTATAAAAAAATATAAAATCATTTTTACCCATGATTTACTTTTTATAAATTTTCCTAATGGATTCATTCTTTCATTTTCAAAATGAGGTAATTTATGGCCCTTTCAAAAAATTAAGGAAAGAATGTTTTTTAACATAGATAGTGAAAGTGGTTATTTTACACCATTATTAATCCTTAATATGTTGAATATTCAATTACAATATTACAATGTTATTTTCAGAAGAAATGTTTTATTTTATAATTGTGTGTCTTTTAAATGATTTTAATGTAAAAAGGGATATTTCTCTCAATGAGTTTTAATACTTCTGTTAGACTATTTTCATCTATGACAATATCCTTTGTTTTATATTAAGCTTAATTGAGGTTGATTTATTATGATCCAATATTTGATATTGTATTGAAGGGTATATGATATGTTTTACTATGGATTTTCTATTTTGACACCATTCGTAGTTTATGGTTAAAGTATTAATATTTCCCATGTTAGTTTTAATACAAATATTTATGATATGTTTCACCATTTTCATATAAGAAATCTATTGGACTTAGTAAGTGATGGGTGTCGATTGTTGTAGTCCCTTGTTTCATCATTAGTTATCATAAGAAAAAATAGTTTCTGTTTTTACCTATTTATGTATGGTCTTGGAATGAAGCCTTGATGGTATGATTATGATGTCTGTAATTATTCATTCCCTCATCAAGAGATTAGTTATTGACATTACATTTGATTATTCAAATAATAGAATATCCATGTGAATGTTTTAATGTAATTATTTGATTTATTATTTACACATTATGTTGAATATTATATTTAAAATGATTGGGTTTTAATTGTATGCCTCACCTTCGAATTTTATGCTTATTTATGATAGCTTCCGCAATATTTTTTTTCATTACTGAGCATCTAAGCTCAACCTTGTCTTATGTTTCATTTTAACCCAGGATGTGAAGATTTATATTATGATAGAACTACATAGATAGTCAAAGGGATATGAGTGTTTTCAAATGAGATAATATGTTGATTTTTATTTCATCATATAATGTAAAACTTATATTTGTATCTAGTTTTTTCAAGGCTACTAAACTGATTTTTCCATTGGGGTTTTATTTATTGTGATCATTCCAATATAATAATATAGTATATCGACTATATGAAATTGGGGTTGTAGTGTTACAGTTGGTATTAAAGTATGTTTAGTACAATCCTTGGAAACTAGATCAATAAAAACATTGATTATGGAATATTACCCTAAAATAGTCATTGATAATAAATATAGAATAACATCCTTGAATTTTGGTAAACATAGATTTTGTGGGTTTTACATTAATTAAATCCATTTCAGGATACTACAAGTTGATTTGGTTCTAGCATAGATGTACCTAGGAGTAAGAACTCCAACATGGTGTTCTGGGCCGGACTCGGGGTAACCAAGTGCACGACAATGGGCCTTACTACGAACCTAGTTTAACATTACTAGGGTGTATGATTAGGGGAATGAATATTTTCTTTACAAACCATTATAAAGGATTTATGAGTATATATATCCCCAATGAAACCATTTTTATAATAATGGATTATATACAGATAATTTTTTCAATTTATTTTATGTATTTTACTAGTTAAGAATTATTCATTATAATTTATAACATAATCTAGTTTATGAAATTGTTTAGAAATGGAACCTAGTTGCAGGAATGGAAACTGTATTAGTGCATATAATCAATATAGGGATTTACCTCCTATACAAGATAATTATAGTTGATCTAGTGATACAACTAGTTCTGAATATATTATAATCATACTAGGACAGCTGACTCAGGTTATGAAAAATAATTTTTCCCATATGAAGCACCATGATCACCAACATAGAGGATCAATTTTAGACTACTTCATGATACAACAACCTCCAATATTCAATGGGACTGCAAATCCTATTGTAGCTAAGAAATGGATAAGTTCATTAAAGAATATATTTTTTTTCTTTGGAGAGTAACGAAAAGGAAAACATTGTCTTAGTAGTTTTTTTCAATCATGAGATATAGATAAATGGTGGTTATTAATTAAAAACATGAAGTAAGATAGAGACGTATAAAATATTGATTATACGGTGTTTTAATAACTTTTATTAGAATAAATATTTTCCTCAAGAATAGCGAGCTGATATGGAGAGAAAATTTATAAGTGTGTGGAAAAAGAAGAATGTGAATATGGAAATGTATAAGGATAACATCACAATGTTTGTAATGAATGTTATATCCTACATACATAACCCATGAATTCTGATTTTTGGATTCTTTTATGGGTTAAAACCATTCCTATGATGGGTAGTGGTCTCAAAAAATTTTCTCATCATATGAAGATATAGTCTTATGTTCTACCAAGATAGAAATTTATTTATTTATGTATTATGAATATAAAGTAAATAAAGAGAAGAATAGGGTCATTGATTCCTCTATAAAAGGAAATTATGGGAATATGGGAAAAGATTAATTTCCATCCTATGGTAAAATTAGTAAGAAACACCCCAATACTTTCCTAAATTTAATGAAATTTTGTTACAAGTGTAGATAAAAATGCCACCAAGATCATGATTTCAAGGGGAAGAAATAAACGTCCAAAGTTCATTGCTAAAATTTTAAAAATATAGGACATTATGAAAATGATTATACTAATATTCAAGGAAACATTCCCCAAAAAAGTCTAAAGGATAAAGGACACACTTTTGTAATCAAAACTACTGAGTTCATGTTCCGAATGATGTGGCGTGAGGTACTTTAATAATATCCTCACATTTAGGAAAATATTTATTAGATTCTGGATCATCATAGTTATTTATATCTTCCATTTTTTCATTAAAAATTAGATATTTCTAATTCAAATTAACTAGGGAGTTATCTGTCAAAACCCATAAGGGAAGTCTTATTACAACAAAGATGTGACATGATGTTCCCATTATGACATATAATCACACCTTATTATCTAACTTATTCATTATACCTATGGTCTAAATTGATATAATCTTTTTTATGGATTGGATATCAAAATATGATGCGAAAATCTATTGCAAGAAGAATGATGTTACAATTTGTCGGGAGGATATAGAATCCATTATCTTCAGAGAAGAAAATTAATCACCTAACTCTTATCAAACCCCCCCCCCCCAATAGAATTACTAATTATATTATTGGGGATGAAGAGGAAATAACATCTAGGGGTGAAGAGATAAATATTAAAATTGAGGATGTAAATATTTTAATGTAATACATAGATATTTTTTCTGAAGATTTACTAAGACATCCCCAGAGCATGATGTTGAGTTTTGTATTGATTTAATCTCTGATGCAATACCAATATCAAAGACTTCATATAGAATGCATATAATGGAATTAGTAGATAAGAAGAAATAACTATAAAATTTTAGTAATAATTAAATTTTCCCTTGTGTTTATCCATAGGGAGACCTAGTTATTTTTGTTATGGAGAAAGATTGATCAATGAGGTTGTGCATTTAATATAGAGAAATAAATTCTATTTAAATAAAGAACAAGTATCATCTACCTCGCATTGATGATTTGTTAAATCGAATTCATGGAGCTCAATATTTTTCAAAGATTGACCTACATTCTAGATATCATCAAATTTGTGTAATGAAGGAAGATATTTCAAAGACAACATTGTGAAGAAAGTATAGACATTACAAGTTTATAATAATGTTCTTTGGACTAACTACTGAACCCTATGCTTTCATGGAGATAATGAATAGTGTATTGAAGGAATATCTGGATGATTTTTTTGTAGTATTTATTAATTATATCGTGGTAAACCCCAAAATATATGAATACCATGAGAACCAGTTTCAGATTATTCTGATGACTCTTATAAGAATTTATCAATATGGGATGTTTAGAAAGTGTGAATTCTGGCTTAAGGAAATATCTTTTCTTGGATATAATATCTTGAAGGATAAAATATCTGTTGATCCTTCAAATACAAAGGCAATCCAAGAATGTCCAGAACTAATGAGCACAACTGAGGTAGACAGTTTTATTGGTTTAGCTGGTTACTATTGGTGTTTCGTCCATAATTATGCCTGAATGGATAACTCATTAACAAAGCTCACACATAAATGGGTTAGACTCATTTTGAAAAAATACTATAAATAATGTTATTAATAATTTAAGGTAGAATTATTCAATGGTCCTATATTGATATAACCATCATGGGGTAATAGGTTTTGGATTTATAATGATTCATCAAAGAAAGCACGTAGTCTTATCCTTATGTACAATGATAAAGTTATTTATTTTAAATCAAGGCAATAAAAAATTCATGAAAAAAACTACACAACTCATATTATTGAGTTATAATCAGTTATCTCTTCTCTAAATATATGGAGACACTATTTATATAGTGAAATATGGGAGATATATACTGATCATAAGATCTTAAAATATATTTTCTCATAAAAAGAACTCAACATGAGACAAATCAGTTAGCTTGATCTACTAAAGGGTTATGGTTTCACAATACCCTAACACTATGGGAATGAAAATAAGGTAGTGGATTTTTTGGAGTAGAAAGGTCCATGGATTTCTAAAAAATGATATTTGAAAAAGTTCTTATGTTCGTGGAACAAAAAAAGATGGATATATGAATTATCATGGATGGTGAAACATCACTACTTTTTCAAATTGTTTCCAAAACATATTTATTAGAATAGATAATAATTTATTAGTATTATGATGTGGATTTTCAACAAAAAATTAATGTTACAAATGATGGGTGATTGATATAATTCATATATGAAAATGGAGTTTGTAAATTTGGAAAGTGGTTGTTTGTTCCCTCTATACTTGAGCTAAAAAAGGAATTATTAGATGATTCCCATAGCTCCAATTTCTCTGTAAACTTTGGTGGTACTATGATGTATAGATATTTGAAGTAAAAGTTTTGGTGGTACCACAAGAAGATGGAGATTACTCATTGTGTTTAAAGATGTTTGGTTTGTCAATAGGTGAATGTTGGAAGACAACATCCTAGAGGAGTGATGAATCCTTTTCATATACCTATGTAAAAATGGGTTGATATTACGATGGATATTGTCATGGGGATTCAAAATACTCCCCGAATAAATGATATGATATCGGTTATTATTGAACTTCTTACCAAATAAAAACATTCTAATGCTATAAGAGAATATTTAACACTAGAATGCTTTAAAATACATTACATTAATGAAGTTGTAAGACTTCATGGTGTACCCCTATCGATTGTTTTTTTCTGTAATCCCCATTTTTTATCAAGATTTTTTAAAATTATTTATAAATTCATAGATAATAATTTTTATTTGATCACTTGATACCACCCTCAAACTGATAGACAATCCGAAAGGTCTAATCAATCTTTAAAAGACATGTTGATATCTTTCTCACTTGACTTTCAATGTATGTGGGATCAATATTTTTTTATAGTATAATTTTTATATAATAATAGATTCCATTAAAGTGTTACCGTGACACCATATGAAGAATTATATATAAAGAGATGTCATAAAGAAACTTGTTGTGAGGATTTTGGTGAATGAAAACTTGTAGTCCCAGAACTTTTTGAGGAAACAACAAAAAGGATAGATTTTTTCAAACCCTTATCAAAGTAGTTACAAGAGAGAAAAAGAGATATATTGTAAACTATAGGATGGATTTTGAATTTAAATTAGGAGATCATGTTTTCGTGATGGTATATCAATGGAAGGATGTAATACGATTTGAAAAAAAGTGAAATTGAGCCCAAGATACATCAGACCATTTGAAATTATGGAACAAATTTTAGCAATAGATTACCATTTAACAATGCCTCGAAGTCTCTCTAAAGTTCATGTTGTTTTTTACATATCACTATTAAATAAATACTTTCTATACCCAACACATTTACTCAAATATTAATAAGTAGAATTGGATGATCTGTCCTTCTGTGTAGATCCAATCAAGATTCTTGATACTAGAGAACAAGTGTTGAGGAATCAGATGACTCGTTTGGTAAAAGATCTTTTGATAAACTATAAAATAGAAGAGGTGATATGGGAAACTAAGGATTTTATGATGAATAACCACCTTAATCTTTTTATGATGTGATATTATAAAAATTTTGAGGGAAAAAATATTTAAAGGAGGGAGGAATGAAACACCCCATGCTTCCACAGTATGTGTCCTTTTAAATAAATCAAAGTAAATTAATTTTAAAGTCGTAATAGATAAATATTACATTTATTAAACCATATTATGTCATTAGAACCATTTTTATAATAAAAATAGATACAAAAATTAATGGTACTTTTGATCATCACTTTTACCTACATTCTTACCACATCTACGAATTATCATTAAATGTAATTTTATCGCTTCTGTGTACGGAATTTCAAAAAACAGACATAAATAGTTATAATCAGTATGAAAAATGTGGTCTAATAGGGTAAAAATAATTTTTGGGGAATAATAAATTTTCAATTTTATTTACAACATTTAATGGTAAATAGGGTAATTAAAGGTAAAAATAATATTATAATAATATAAAATTACCATAAAACTCATCTTATTATCATTATATAAGTGTGTTTCGACAAAAATAAACTTCAGATCAAGAATATAATCCTTTTTAAGACACTTATGTCAGATTAAGACATTTATTATATTTTATTTAAAGAAGAGTTTAAAAATGTCATATTCAAATTTTAATAAATTTATAATTTTTTATAAGATATTATATAAGTGATATTCTCTACTATAAATTTTATTTAAAAATATAATTTTTTTACATGATGGTAATTTGTTTATAATTTTAGGAAATAAATAATTAAATTAAATTATGACACGATGGTGATGTAGTAGTTGATTTGTTAAATAAAGAAGAATTTAAATGATATTAATAATATTAAAATAAATATAATTTGAAATATTTGATGCAATACATAATTTTTTATAATAAATTTAAATGATAGGGATGAGTTAATGTTGTTTTATTGATGTAATCATGTTTTTATGACTTTAAAAAAATCAGGTATTACATAGTATCAAAATTTACATAAATGAGATTTTAAAATGAATACAATTTTATTAAATGATATAAAATTCAAAAAAATATATGGCTCAGAAAACTAAAATGGATTGTGTTAAGAATTTCTTAAATGTTCCAATTGGGGTAAGTTAATTTTTCTATTGTTACTATATTAACCATAGAGTGTAAAAAGACAAGTAGACATGGTAAATGTTAAACTATTTAACTAAAAGTTAACTCCAAAAGAAAAAGGTTAACTGTTTGACCTAAACATTCCTAAGAATAATTGGTTAAATGTATTTTTACCCATACTCATCTTATCAAATAAATAACTCAATTTTATCTATTATAATTTGAAAGTATATTTATATTAAATTAGTATATTGGGATTTTCCAAACTTTACCCTTCCCTCTTTTATAAAAGGGAACCTATCATTCTCTTTTATTCACACCTTTAAAGACCATTGGATCATCCAACCCCTAACCTCTTTTCCTCTAATAATCTCTCAATTCAGCATAGAGTCCATAATTTTGGATTAATGTCAATCTAAGGAGTCCTTTTGGTCAAATCAAAATGAGAACCTGAAAATAGGTAATTGTTTTGTAAACTCTTTCAAAGTTCTCTTCTTCTTCTACATCATATTACTAGGTTTTTTCCAAACTAAATTAATAACTACAGTTTCATCTAAATTATGAGATTTTATTATAATTATGGTGTAATTATATTCCTCCCTTATCCATCATACAAATAACAATATCACAATGCGTGCATACATACGACTTACCATCTCCACGTCGTGGTGAAATTTTTTATTTAACTCTAGTTTATATGGATGGCTATAATTATGAGTATAATGGATATAAATCATGAATATGACATCATAATGACTTTTTATAAATAGTATACTAGACAATTTCATACAATTTAACCATTAGTGGAATGAAATCGTCACTTGTGTGTACGTACGACCTACCATTTTGATAACACGATGAGATTCATCCTCCACTACGACCATTTAAGAATGATTATGAAAATTTATATAATGAATGAATATAATATTTATGAAATTAATATCATTCATAAAATGAATAATATGTTTATTATTCCTAGAAAACATGACTTACATGACAAAACAAGCATAGGAAAATAAGGAAGTTAACACCCAAAACAATGGTGATACTGAAATATTATTAACAAAATAGTATAATAGGATCATATATGATATCATAAATATGAATATGGTCCTGTTATAATTTAATAACATGTTTTAAATATTATATCGATTGTTAACACACCCTTGACTAAAGTAAATCATGATGTAAAGGTTAATTTCACAACCTCGTTATTATTTTAGGTTGTTTATATGTAAGTATCTACTAAGAAATATTTATTATCCTTGTCCATGTTTCTTAAAATGCATTTCAAAATATAATAATTTTTTTTTAAAATTGAGTTTTACCCATTTTTGAATTTTTATAAAAAAAATAAGGTTATCTTTCCGTTGTTTTCTGAATGAGGTACTTTATGATATTATCGACAAATTGTATAAAAAATGTTTTTTTAAACTTATATAGCTGGAGCATCTATTTTTCACCATTAGGATATTGTAAAATTTTTAAGTATCCATTATAATATTACAAGGTTATTTTCAAAATAAATTTTTTTCATTATAACTTCAAAAATGTTAAATAATTTCAATGTAAAAAGGGATATTTCACTCAAAGATTTTAAAAGATTTTGTTATATTATTTTCACTTATTTCAACATCCTTTTTTCGATTTTATAGTTAATTGAGGCTGATTTAATATGATATAATCATCAATATTATATTGATGTTTTTATGACATGTTTTTCTATGGATGTTCTCTTTTGATGCCATTCATTGTTTATGGTTAAATAATTAACTTTTTTATGCTAGTTTTAATACGAATGTTTATGTTAGGTTTCACACTTTTCATATGAGGAATGAATTTGACTTAGTAAGGGATATATTTTTCCTACTATATCCCCTATATGCATAGATAAGTCTCATGAGATAATCTACTTTGGGATTTTACATTTTTATATATGGTATTGAAAAAGGGACTTGACGGTATGGTAATGATGTCCAACATTATGTATTCCCTAATTGTGAGATTAGTTATTGATATTTCATGTGATTACATGACTAGTATAATATCTCTATTAATTTTAAATGAAATCATTTGATTTATTCTTTTCATATTATACTAAAGATTATATTTAAAATGCTTTTGTTTCAGTTTTAAACTTTACCTTAAAATTTCAGGCTTATTTTTGATAACTTACACTATATTGTTTATCCTTACTGAGTATATGAGATCACACATTTATTATGATTCATTTTATCCCTAGATGTGAAGAAGTATATTATTACTGACATGTAGGGATAGTATAAGGGATATGAGTTTTTTCAATTGATATACAATGTTCTTGTTCATTTAATAAAGTAACATAAAACTTATATTTATACCTAGTTTTTTCAAGTCAACTAAACTGGTCGGTCCTTCTGGATTTGATTTCTTCTGATCATTCCAATGTAATAAAATAATGCAATAACTCTAAGAAACTTGGTCGGGGTGTAACATGTCTTGTCATAAAGATGGTTAGTTGACAAGACATGAATCATAAGGGTGATAAATCCTCATAAATCAGTCATGAACTATAAGCTCATGTCATATAATCTAGGATCTGTATTCAATATATAAAAACAATCCATTTTTCAAGGTTAACTACCATGTACATTAACATCATGGATCAGTAAAAACCTGTTTCCCATTGTAGATCACGATACACCTATTTCTCATTGTGGACCACGACACACCAGTTTCCCTTTGTGGATCAGGACACACCTATTTCTATTTGTGGATCATAACACACATATTTCCCATTGTTGATCAATACACACCTGTTTCCCATTATAGATCAAGGAACACCTGTTTCCCACTATGGATCAAGGAACGCCTATTTCCCATTATGTTTCAAGCCTATAAAATTGTCTCCAATCAATATCTCATGAGATGTAAATATTTACCTATTTCATTGGAGGGATATATAGTCCAAAATATTACCTAATTAAATCATACATTCACGTTCCAAAATATAATAAAACATTCATCATATCATAACCCATAGAAAGAGATGGGTTTCATAAACTTAATATCATTTCCGATAAAATGAAATGGGTATCTTAAACACTTTATTATATAATAACCTATTAAGAATACATAGGTTTTTTAATAATTTAATCCTAGAATAACTTATAAATGGAATCTATTTTCATAATCATTTATCACGGTATTACTCGTGAAAGATAAATGGGTTTTATAAATAATATGTCATCAAAAGCATAAATCATTCATATATTGAATAATAATGGTATCCTTGGTTATTAACACCAGTAAGAAAGTAGTAATACCAACATATGTTACCTTAAATGTAAAATTATTTTGAATGGATCATTTAAAACATTTATTGAGTAAATTAGTATTTACTCTTTGAAGAATTCAATTTAAATCATTAAACAATTTGAAAAACCTTTTCATTGAAATATCTTTGAAAATTTATAAAGGAATATTTTAAAACTATTTAAAACAATTTTAAAAACACAAAATTATTTAAAATAAATTTATGAGGAAATGATCCTAATATATTATTTAAAAACATATTTTATTTGTTTTTTTAAATCATGGTTTTTGAATAAAATATATTTCCAATCAAAGAGAGATATAATGTCTTATTTTATTAAAGACATTTTATTAATCATCTTACATATCAAAGAGTGGATAAAATAGTACCAATTCATGCATAAATCTTTAATAAATAGAGTATAATAAAACTCATGATATTTATTGAGGTATGGATCACAATATTTAATCAATGTAAGTATAATTATAAATAATCTTAATAAACGATGAGACTATAGCATATACACTATTACAACATTGGTAACTTTTAATATAAATACCCATGAAACAATAACATTACATAAATCTTTACATATCATTAAAATAAGTTCATTCATGATATAAATTGTAAATGAGAATTATATACACCTCATAGAAGAGTATATGTTCATAACATGGAATGTGTCTCCAAGTTGGAAAATTAAGTCAAAATTACATTATTGATTTGGTTAATTCTGAACCATAAACCACATGAAAGAGAGATAATAAAATGTTTTTTAAATAAAAATAAATTTAATTATAATACTCATATAATAAATTCTTTTTGAATACATGTACCATTCAAAAGAAATGTGTTTTAAATAAGGTGTAATTCTAAAAAATATAAAAGTGAGACTACAAATCCCCTTACTACTTGAGTAACATTTGAACCGTGATCCCCATGATAAAATAACATCAATTAAAACATTTAAAATAATTTATTAATTAAATTAATTATATAACTTCTAATATGGATTTATATACACCCCAAAACAAGAATAAGTGGTGAATATATAATATATCTCACAGAAGTAAAAGTGAGATGAGACACCATTTACCTTATGTCTTGATTTTCTTCAAACACATTAAAACCTCATGTATAACAATTATAATTTTATTATAAGTTTAAAGATGACCCATATAATTATATATAATATCATATATTATTTTATTATGACTTTATATTACTTTTTTATTCATAATTTTATGTTAATGTTATGTTTCGGGTAATATCCACTTTGTTTTTTTGTATATGTTTTGACTTATTATTCTTGATCCTATTATATCATCATTTACATATTTAATGATTAAAAAAATTAATTAAATATAATATATATTCATTTTATATTTATTAATAATAGTCTATAAGAGAATGAAATATGATATGGTATATGCTGTTTATGGAGACGATATGTTGCACATATACATGCACGTTGTTTCTGTTTTCTTATCAAGATGAAAGAAAGAATGTCAATAATAAAAGTTTATATATATTATCATTTTAATATAATTATTATGTCATATATTTAATATAAATTTACTTAAACCATTCTTAATACATTCCATGTAATGTGTGAATGAATCACATCACTTTGAGGAGGCATGAGTCCATATGTCCCCAAACGATGTTATCATATTCCCACAAAATGTAAATCATGAAGGTATGTGTTATAAAATAATTATAGAAGAATAAATAAAACATAAATATCATATATACCTTATTAAAATATAAATTCCATCATTATTTTTAACCTTTAAATGTGTAAATGCGACAACGAACGAATCGGTTTGTGAGGAAGTAGTCCTCCGTACACACGAATGATGATTGTGTATCCCATTTGATGAAAGTGTATGTTAGTGTTGGTAAAAAACCTGACATAAAAACATATCATTTATATATAGGATATATATGTTATTATGTAATCATTGAATAATTATAATTTAGAATGTGGAGAAATGAAATAAAACAAATGTTCTTATAGAAGGATGTTGTGTCTTCTTTTGCTAATTCCTTTTGGATTGCACCAAAAGACTAACATGGTTTTATTTATACCCAAATTGAGGATTCTGGAATTAGAGGAGGTTATTTTGGAGCTTATTTGGGTATGATTTTTATGATCCAAATGTCTTGAGTTGTGTGAATAAATGAGGGGGGTAACTGCCCTTTTATAGTGGATGAGTGGTATTCTTGTAAATACAAAAAGGTAAGCATTATTTAAAGGTATCCCTTACATAAACCACCATAAATAAATGAAATTTTCTAGAAAAGGTGTTATCTGGAAATATTTTGTCCATGAATGTTATTTTTTACATGTTTTTAGGGTTTTTGGAGCCAAAATATAATGTTTAATGGCAATGTAAACTCATTTTTACCTTAACAGCTGTAATTGACATTAATTACTTTCAGCGATATTTTTGGTCAAAACCTCTATTGAAATTTTTAGAAATTATAAATTATTTTGATTTCAAATGTGGAATCCATTTTTTTTAACTTCAATCGTAGATGTATATGTAATTAAATTAATAATAACCCCTTATATGAGATGAAACATGAAGTTTTTAAAGTGAACATGTTCTAAATTTCCACTTGTTTTTTTACCCAATTTCAATGAATTTTTTTTTCAATAACCTATATAGGATTAATTTTTGAAACTTTTATATAAATATAATTTAAACCAAATTTTAAATATAATTACCTTATAAAAATAACCTATATTAAAAAGTAGTTTAAAATTAAAATTTAGTGTTTTCACTATTCATTAAAAAATGAAACTTCTTAAAAAAATGCAAAAAAATCCCCCAAAGTAAATGTTGAAATTTCTATTTCAAAATTGAAGTTTATTTTTTAATATAAAAATTATTAATCCTCCTAAAAATACATTATGATATTTTCACCATTAAAATATTGTAAAAATATACTTTAGAAAAGTTCAACTTTTTATTCATAAAATTGGATCTATTTTTCTCCTGTGACTATAAAAACTGTTGTATGAGTGTAAAAAAATTGATTGAATATATAATATATAAATTTTATTTTAAAAAATAATCAAATTTTTTTTTTAATTTATTGAAATAAAATTGTGTTCTTTCTTAGAAAAACAGTTTTCTTAAAAAAATAATTTTATTATTTTCAAATATTTATTAATTATATTATTAAATAATTGATAAACAGAGGATAAATTTTATATAAATGTGTAAATAATAATTTTAAAATTTAGTTAATATTATTCATAATTTCCATCAAAATGGATATGTAGTAACTATAATAATATTTTAATAACAATATCCTTATAACATTGTAGTTTAGTAAAACATGGTCTTGCGTGTAGTTAGTGCTATAAAAGGAACTTGAAATTGTGTGTAACAAAAGGAAAAAATAGTGTTATGTGTAAATAAATCTAATTAAAGTGTTGGGTGTAGAAAAAGATCGTCATAGAATTGCATATAAAGAATGAATAACTTGGTACTTTCATATAACACATACTATATTCTATGTTGTCTGAAATGAGAAATACCAGTAGGATTAAATTAATTCAAAAAAATATATATTTCCCAAAAAAATGGAATATTATATTCTACCCCTTATAAAATGAATTTCACCCTAGAAATTTATCTAAGTCTTCAATGTTTTAATAATTGAAATTTATGTTCATAAAAACCCATTTTGTAAAAATGAACACTAAAAAATCCTTTAAAAAGGGAAGGTTGATACATAAATGTTACCCAAAGTAACACATAACTAGGTTTCCAAATAAGAGAGAATGGGGGAAAATTGAAAACCTGAGAATGGAAGATAAATCTATCTATTATGAACTAATTCATAGTTATAGAGAATATGTTTTTTAGAAAGATAATGGTCACAAATTCATAACCCAGTGAGAATTAAAAAATTTCAATGATAATATAAAAATGATGATAAAATGACAAAATTATATTTCAATACCTTTATTCTTAAATATGGTGTATCGTTCACATGATGATAAAATTACACCATTTCATTCCATTTCATATAAAAAATATCACCATTTTGTTGCACCGTGATAAATTTTTACTTCATCTCTTACTCCAAAAAAGAATTTTGCATCCCTGAAGAACTATCAAATCATGGGATCCATAAATAAAATGAAAATTAATTTCATATATTTTTAGTTAACATCAATGTAAAATTGTTAACACATGTTATCAAATGAGAATAAATCCTCATATGGAGAGATAATACTATAATATATAAAGCATTATCTGATGTTTAACTTAAACCATTCCATAAAGGGTTTACCCTATACCCCTTCCAAAATATTAGAATCCAAAACATTATAAATAAGGTCACTAAATTTCTCATAATCAGGCTAACATTGATCCAAAATATATCATGAAGGATCTCCAATTTGTCATATACCGAACATTTGAATACTTTTTTCATGTATTCTCTTGAAATGTGGTAATCACATGAATTAAAATAAAAAATTATTGAAAACATAAATTATTTATTATTAAAAAATTTATTGGTAATATTTAATAAATAAATAAAAATATTTAACATCATCCATGACAACATACACCACTTTTTCAAAAAATCAATAATCCCTTCCAGGGTAATCTGTACTATCCAATTTTCTGTATTCTTATTAAATATCTCTTTATCCAAAAAAACACCATTTTCTTAGCATGATGAATATATTAACTATTACCTTCTATTAATCTCGTGTTCCCCAAGAATATCACCTCCACATTAAATCAATGGTCTATGTTAACATCTTTATTCAATATATTTTTTCAAATCATTAATGGAAATCATATTTTCATTATTCATATAAAATAATTCTTGAATTTAAATTTATAAACAATTAAATCATTAGTCCTATTTCTCAAACCACTACTTATCCATCATCATATTTTTCCTCAATACCCCTTTCCTAGAATATAAAATATTAATTATGTGTTAAAGTTCCTCATTCTCAATTTAATCATGTTTCTTATGTTTAATATAAAAAATACTAATAGAACATTCCATACCTTTCACAAGAAATTCTTGGTCTCCTTATCTTCATAAGTATAACCAATACACATGCCACCTTCCCGATTCTATTTATGATATTTCTACCTTGTCCATCGATTATCACAATTCCCATACTTCCAAATTTGAAACATTCAATGTAAACCAAGTTCAATATAGTTTCTTCTACTGACTAAGACTAGAGAGTTTAGTCTGAGCAACAATTATCATAGTAGGAAACCACATAATAATGAAAAATTACTTATAGGATGCTTGAATAATTAATCTTTATTTTAAATATATAAAACCATATTCTATCCTTAGATCAATCCCTTGACATATCCTTATAAATATCCCTAGGTATCTCACTAATTTTTTCCCATCTTATTTTACAAAAGCTGAATAAACCTTTCTGTTGATACCAACTATAGAAACCCATGCATAACATACATGGATATTACATCATTTTAGATGAATATTCAGCACATTAAAAAAGTACATTCCTAAGTACCACAATAGTTTAGTTTGGAAAATTATAACACATTATTCTAATTTGGTCGAGGATCTTCAAAAAATCATGTAATGATCATCCACTTTAGTACTAATATCTAAAACATTCTTTATTACCCAGGGAAAGGAAACATAGGATAGGGATAGATAATATTCCTTGTAAGGGTAAATAATGGAGGTATATGATAATGACATGAGAATAAGTGTAATAGAACATAAGAATTTCATTTTGAGATCATACACTAAATTTAAAACATTATATACAAGTGTCATGGAATAAATATTTAAAGTTCAAAATATATGAATCATACTATTGATAAATCATCATAAATGAATCGTGAACCATAACATAATTTCATAAAATTTTGGCATAATATTTAATATATAAAACCACTTCATGTTTTATGGTTAACTACCAAGAAAATAAACACAGTTGATCAGGACACACATGTTTCCCATAGTGGATCAAGATTCACCAGTTTCCTACTGTGCATCTGGACCCACCTATTTCCCATTCCAGATCAAGACACACCAATTTCCCATTGTGGATTTGGACACACCTATTACCCATAGTGTACCAGGACACACTTTTTCCCCACTATGGATTTGGGCATTCCTGTTTCCCATTGTAGATCAGGACACACATGTTTTCCATTATAGATTATGACCATCATCTTATTTCCCATAATTATCTATTGGGAGATAAATATTTACCAAATTAATTGGAGGGAGATATATATAACACTTATCACATATTGAAATCTTTCATTCATGTTCCACAAGATAATAAAACATTTATCATATTATAACCCATAAAAATAGATAAGTTTCATAAACATCTTATTTTACCCATGAAATGAAATGGGTATCATAAATATTTAATGATATAATAACCTTTGTAAATCATATAGGTTTCATAAAAATTTAATCGTAGAATATCCCTTTAAAAGAAGTGGGTTTCATAAGCACTTATAATGGTATAACTAATAGAAGTGAAATAGGTTTAATAAACAACATGTCATCAAAAGCATAAAAAATTCTGAGAAAGAATAAGAAGGGAATACTTGGATCATAACCACAATAACTCACAAGTAACACATAATTTTTTTATCCTTAATAGAAAATAATTTTTAAATCATCATTTAAAATATTTATTGAGGAAAATATCCTTTTCACTTTGAATGATGTTTTTTAATATCATAAATCATTTTGAAAACCTTTTCTTTGAAAATAATTTTGAAAATTTATAAAGGTAGATTGAAAACCCATTTTAAACAGTTTAAACACCAAAAAATTTATTTAAAATATTTTTCCACGAAAATGATCCTAATATATCATTTTAAAACATTTTAAAGACAATTTTTTTGAAAACATTGTTTTCGAATAAAACAGATTTCCGATTGAAGAGCGAGATAGATTAAGATTTTCTTAAAAACGTTTTTTAATCATATTAAGTACCAATGAGTGAAAAATTGTTAATTATTCATGAATATATCATTAGAAATCATATTATACTATACTTCATGAGATTCGTTGTCATAAGGATCATAATATTTCATCAATAGAAGCACAATCATAAATAATCCTGATAAATGATGAGATTGTAGCAATAAATTGTTACCACATTGGTAAATTTGAATCATAATACCCATGAAAGAATAAAATCACGTGAAGATTAAAGTATTTCTAAAATATTTATATTCATTATATAACATGTCAAAGTTAAGTATATACCCCTCATTGAATAATATAGGTGCATAATATATCATGTGTCTGAAAGAAAGAAAATGGAGACAAAATTAATTTACTAATTTAGTAAATTTTGAACCATAAAACCCATGAAAGAGATTTCATAAAATTAATATGTAAATAGAAATATTTTTGAGGATAATAATCATATAATATATTCAGGGGAATTATATACAAAATACAAGATAATTGAGTGGCGAATAAGGGATAAGTCTCGTAGAAATAATAGTGAGACTAGAAATCCCATTACTTCTTGAGTAGATTCTAAATCAAGATCCCCATTACAAAATAAAATCAATAGAAACTTTTAATATAATTAAATAAATTAAATTAATTATATAAAATTTCATACAGAATTATATACACCAGACATCATGAATAAGTGGTGAGTATAGATTATATCTTACAGAAATAAAAGTGAGATGAGAAAATCTTTACCTTAAGTCTTAACATTCTACACAAAAGCTATAACAACCTATATTATAAGTATAAGTTTAATATAAGTTCTAAAAATAATCATATTCTTATATATAATATCATATTTTATTTTATTATTACTTTATATTACCTATTTTTTAATAGTTTCATTTTAATTTTACATTTTTGGTAATAGCCTATTTGTTTTTCATATATGTTTTATCTTGTTATTCTAGATCCTCTTACATATATCATGATTTACATATTTAAATATTGTAAAAAATTATTTAATAATATTATATATTTATTATATAAATATTTATAATAATCTATAAGAAATAAATATATGAAATGATATACACCATTCATGACGGCGGTCGGTCATACGTATGCATGAACATTATTTTATTTTTATTATCCTGTTGGAAGAAAGAAGTTAAAAGAAAAATATATATATATATATATTAAAATTAAAGTAGAATTATTATTTCTTGTATATCATATACTTTTAACAAACCCAATTGTAATACATTCCATCTAATGTGTGAATGGATCACACTGCTTTAAGGATTCGGAGGTCCACACATCCTCAAACGATGTTATCGTATTACCATAAAAACATAAATGAAGGTATGTATTATATAATAATTAAATAAGAATAAATAAATTAATAATATAATATATATAATATAAAGTAGTAAATTTCATAATTATTTCCAACCTTGAAAGTCGTAAAATGATGAATGAATGGCCTCGAATTGTGAGGCAGTAGTACAACGTACACACAAATGATAACTGCATATCCCATTTTATGGAAGTGTATAAGTGTAGGTAAAACCCTTAACAAAAAAACATATTTGTATATTTAGGATACTTAGGTTATTATATAATTAGGTAATAAGAATAATTGAGGAGGTATATAAACAAAATAAACAAAAGTTCTTATTAAAGGATGTTATCTCTTTTTTGGGTAATTCAATTTGGTTTGCACCAAAGGACTAACATGGATTTTTTTCTGACAAAAGTTAGGCTTATAGAATTACATAACGGAAGTTGGGAGATTATTTTGGTAGGTTTTTGATGATTCAATGTTCTTGATATGTGTGAATAAGTGAGGGGTGAGTTTTCTTTTATAGTGGATGAGGAGTGACATTTTTTAAAATATGAAAAGAAAACAATATTGAGAGTTCTCCCTTACATCATATACCTCCAATAATTTTAATATTTTAAAATAATGGATTATATGGTCAAAATATTTATATTAAATTTATTTTGGACATGTTTATAGGGTATTTAGCCTCTTAATATGATGTTTTACTACTAACTAAACTCATTTTTACCTTAATCATTGTAATTACTTTTAATCACTTTGCTAATATTTTTTGTAAAATAACTAATTTTACCTTATTAAAAATTTAAAATTATTCTAATTCCAAATATGGTGTCCATTATTTCAAATTATAAACACATAAGTGGAAGAATTTAATTTATGAATAATCTTATAGATGATATTAAACAATTAGTTTTTAAAGTGAAAATGTTGAAAGTTTGAATTGTTTTTATACCAAATTTCATTGTGAAATTAAATCCAATGACCAAATTTGGATTAATTTATTTAATATTTATCTAAATATACATTATAACTGATTTATAATATATTTTAATTATAGAAATTAATTAGATGAGAAATCAATTTTAAATTAAAATTCAGTTTTTTCGTTATTCATTCAAAATAGAACTTCTAAGAAAAAACCAACAATTCACCCATAGTAAATTTCTTTACATATATTTCAAAAATATAGTTTTTTTTTCAAATAATATCTACTACAGTTTCAAAAACTACATTTAAAATAGGTGCCCCATTAAAAGACTATAAATGTACCTTTTAAAAAAATACAACATTTTATTCATATAATTTGATTTATTCTAATGTTGTAACTATAAAATATAGTGGGTGAGTATCAAAACTTTTATTTAAAATATAATATAAAAATTTTATTAAAATAATTTTTTTAATGTGGTATTTATAATTTATTGAGAAATTTTTTGGTTCTTCATAGAAAAATAATTTTCTTTGAAAATGAATTTCATTATATTCTAATAGATCTTAATTTCATGTTTAACTAATTGATTACCAAAGGATTAATTATATATATATAAGTAAATTATATTTTTTTTAAACGTATTCGTAACTTCTATTCCAACAGCTAGGTGGAAACTATAATTATATTTTTATAATAATATCAATAGGTCATTATAGTTAGGTTAAAACAGGTCTTACGTGTAGCGCAAGTTATGGAAGGAACATGGAATTGTGTGTATCACAAGCCAAACACGGTGATGCATGTACCTCAAACTATTAGAATTGTTTCATATATTTAAATATCTTCATGGTGTTGTATATAAATAAATAACAACTTAGTGATTTATTATAACATAAGTTATATTTATTGTTGTGTGAAATTAGAAATATCAAAAACATAAAATCAATTCAAATATATATATTTCACAAAATTTCGGGGTGTTACAGTGGTTGTTTCTAGGTTTGATATACAATGTGTTTCCATAGGTTTCTTGAGCCTTATTAGATCCTGTAAATAGAAACCCATGGACCCTAGCATACTTAACTTGACATCTTGTTATCTTGGCCCCTAATGAATTACTATCAAGATCAAATAAAATGTAAATCTCTATAAATTATATTTCCTCTCATGATCCATTCTAGTTTTAAATCATATAAATTATCTCTAACATTCTCATAATCTCTTATCACACCATAGTACATCACTCTATCAAAGATATTTATGGGTACTATGTAGATGGTTTGCCTAAAGAAAACTTCTCTTTCCATAACCTCATTTCACAAATAGTGCACACTCCGTAAAAGTGTGGGAGGGTTACTTGACAATAAATGATACTCAAGCATATTCTCACAATCCAAAACAATGAGGGATGGGTTCTTGGTCACCATTTAGACCAAGGAATTTATACAATTGTCATATTGAGTTTAGGGGTAGAGACTTAGGGGAAAACATTTGATTTAGTTGAAATCATTATCAACATTTTTTGTCTCTAATTTACTATTCTTCATTAAATATTTTCAAATCATCTCAAATACTTTTAAAATTCAAATTCAAACCTTTATGTGCTTTGATTTCTTTAATATTGTCATTATAAAATCAAATAAATGTTATGGTGGATCCCTTATTCTATTTTTATTTTTATTAATTATTACTTGTGTCATCCCCAAATCAATCATTTATTTCATCTTTTATTTTTATAGATTAACTCACCCTCACATATTTTCATAATCTCATACCAATAAGTGATATCAAAGGAGACTGTTATGTCTTTATAAAAAATCCTTATTTTTCCAAATTTTCTTCATTTTCAATTTTTTCAAATAGTTAATTAATTTCATTTTTCTTTTTAATTATGGAATTTAATTCCAATTCCCAATCCCTAATATTTAATATCACGAATTACTATTATTGGATGAGTAATATGTAAACATTAATTTCCATACATTCTTATACTATATGGGAAAAATATAATCATGAGTATTTGTTTCCATATATATAAAATTTTATGACATTTTGATATTATTATAGGTAACACATGAAGGCACAAAAAAAGTCAATGAAGACATATTAGTTCTGTTTTTTCTAGATTTTTAATGGTTTACTATACACTCTGATTAATATAGTATTTTAATTTTTATGAGATTTACTAATATCAACAATTCTAAAAAGACTCTTAGTGATGATTGATCTATAAAAATCACATTAGTGAAAATTATATGAGGGTTACCTAACTCATGGGTTCCTAAAACGGTGGTTATCCAAGAGGCCAAAGGCATTCAAATTTTGGTGGTAAAGTAACTCATTGAATACATAGTAATATATAAAGTCATAACGATATTATAAGTAAAAAATAAGTACAATCAATCCAAATAATTCAATAAAACCATTTCCTTCAAGGGTACAAATGATGAACAATCTATATTTGAGGTTTTAGAATATTCTAATGTTTCTAGAAAAAAGGGAAAAATCCTAATGTAAAATAAATTTAAAAGGTTTACCAAAAAGTCATATCAAAAGGAATAACTTTAGGTGACATGATATGAATTTTAAATAGAAAAGTCACAAAAATCCTTAGTTCCCCTTCAAAAATAAAATGTACAATGAAAAGAAGAAAGGACAAAAAGGCTATCAATATACCCACAATGAGTGCAAGTGATGATTCCATTGATTCAACTGCATCACCCACATCAAGTGACACTAGGATGAGTTACATTATGGAAACTTTTGTGAAGATATCAAGGAAAAAAGTTCAATTACTTATAAATTATCATCTTATTATTATTCCCATTCTTCTTATCTTTCTTATTTTTTGTCTTCTTCTTAATTATCCTCCAATTAACTAAATTTTTATGATCTGAAATATGCTTGAAATAAACTTGTTAATGGATATCATTAACTTGATTTATTATTTCTTGAAATTAAAAATAAATATAATAAATTAAATTGGGGAAAAGGTAATATCTAAAAAAATGATCTTATCATCCCAGAAAAATAATAACACATCATGAAAATAAAAAATAAACGAAATATCAATAAAATTTAATTAACCATCAAGGAATTAAAATTTTTCCCTTTCAAATTTACCTAAGAAAAATAATAACTAAATAAAATTTTGGGTTCTCCAAAATTGAGAAATGGCAGGGTTTTCATTGTTTACTCTAATCACATGAGATATTTTAAAAAATATACAAAAAATATTTTTAATAAATATATTTATTAGGAAATGTTTTTTAATTATTGAAAAATAACCAGTCATTTTATATATTAATATAATTGAAAATACATATAATATGGAATAGCTAATTCAATTGATATTTTTTAAAATATTTCAAAAATAAACAATACAAAAAAAATTGGGATTCTTTAATAATTATTGGATAACGTAAGTGGACCAAAATTTGTAAGGGTACCAAAAAAATCAGTCATTTAATCATATAATGATAGTTTATATTGAGAAGAACCAATGAATAAATGTGGCTCCTAGACACTTGTTTCTTAAGACACATGTGTGGTGACCTCTATGAATTTAATCAAATCAATGAACTTGATAAATTCCACATTGACTTTGGTGTTAATTCAAGGGTTATTATAATCATTGAAGGTACTATCTGTTTTTCTAACTCAACATTATTTAAAAAAAGTTAATCATAAAGTTAACAAAAAATAACTTACTAAGTAATATCCTGTTGTTTGATAGTGGTATTAAAAACTATTTCAAAGATTATATTTGAAAATATTTAGATTTAAAAGGAAAATGTTTTTTACATCTTCGTGATTTTAACATGATTAAAAAATTAATTTAAAATATCTTGTTAGCCAAAATGTTAAATGTTTTAATACATATGTGAATGAGCCATTCATTTTCCACAATCACCTTTATATTTCATCTCAAATTCTCTTTTCAAACATATTTATTATAAACATTTATGTGATATTTCAAATTTCCATTTTAATTGTGAAATCGTTTGTAAAGAATTCCAATATGGTAAGAAACATAAATCCTATTTTAAATATAAAAATAGTATTTATTATTCAAAATATCTTTAAATTATCCATATTCACCTTTTAGTTCTTAATAAAATTGAAATTATAGGTTTTGAAACATATACTCTCATAATTGTTTATGACATTATAAAATTAACATAATCTTATTTATTAAATCATAAATTTGAATCCAATAAATCCGTTATAAAGTTTTCAAAAAAGGTTGAAAAGGATAAAGGATTTGAAATTATTTATATTCATATTGCACATTGGGGGGATTCAATAATATGTAATTTAACTATTCATGTTCCTCTAAATGAAAAAATAATTCTTTTTCTACTCTTTTAACCCATAAACTAAATGAGGTAGTAGATATGTGATACGAAAAAATCCAATAAATCACTCAAAATCTTTTAAATGAATTTTATACTCTAAACTATTTTTAGGATCTGGCCAAGAATACCACAATTTATATCATTAATCACATTCTCCTAAGCCTTTTTCTAAACAAAACCGCATATAAAATTTTTCATTATAAAAAATATAAAGTGGTAGTTTTCAATGTGTTTGGATGTAAAAGTTATATTTGGAACACCAAATAATATCTTGTTAAATTATATTCTAAATTTAATGAAGGTATATTTCTTGGGTACTCCAACACAAAAAAAACATGTATTTATGAAAATTAATGAAATAGTGGAAGAATCAATCTGTGTGATTTTTGATGAAAATATTTCATAACATCTTCTTAATAATGTTATTTGAAAATGTTGTTTTAAATGATCCTTTTAAAACAAAAATAAATCGAAGAAGAAAATGAATATCCTTAAAATTATTTTCCTTATTTTTTTTAAAATATAAATACCATCCACTTGAAAATTTAATTTTTATATAAAATTATTAACTCATACTCATAGGTCGATCTAAAATGAGGATGAACAGCTTGACTTTCTCTCCCTCCTTGAATCCCAAATCCTTTATAAGGACCTTAGTGATGAAAATTGGATAATTATAATAAAATATTAATTTAATGTATTCACTCTAAATGATGTATGGAATCTTATATAAATACCTAAATATCATTTAGTTATTTTTTATAGATGGGTTTTATAAATAAATTAGATGAATCTAGTAATATTATAAGAAACCAATCTCATTTAGTAGAAAAAGGCTATAACCAAGATGAAAGAATCGACTATAGTGAAACCTTTTCACCCATATCTTAGCATTAATCCTTAATAATAATGTTGGATTTTTTTCTCATATCTATTTTAAACTCTTTCAAATGGACATTAAAATTTATTTTATAGATGGTTTTATTTATTATTTTTTGTGGAATAACCATCAGGTTTTGAAAATATATATATTTCAAAATCAAGTTTCAAACATAAAAATTATATTTATGGACTCAATTAATCCCCTTGATCAAGGTATTAAATCTTGTCAAATTAACATATTTCAAATAGTTTTGAAATAAAAAATGTTGATTAAAAAAATATTTTTAAAACACATCTCAAATCATATTTTACAAGTTCAAATTTTCATTAATTATAGGATTTTCAACTCTACCCAAAAAAATTTTGATTTAATAATGAAATAATTTTTGAGAAGCATTGTGGGTCAATTTTAATTCTTCCTCATTTTTTAAAATTCTAAAAACTCCGAATGGAATTTATTTAAACCATGGAAAATAACTCAATGAACTTCTAATATGATTCAAAATATATCCCAATATGAATAATAACCCTCCCATGATTACAAATTTTATGTAAACATTAGATGAAGATAAAAAACTATTAGACAAAAAAAGTTTTAGAAGTATAGTTTATAGTTTACATTACCTTACTACCATTAAGCCTAATATTAGGTTTAATTTATCTCTTTGCACTTTTTTAATCAAATCAAAATGAATATCATCCAAAATCAATAAATGTTTTTTGTTTTTTAAAGTGTTATAAAAATATCAGTTTATTTTATCTAAAGGATCATATTTTGATTTTATATAATTTTATAATGTACTTTTCTGTGGATTATAATTAGATGGAAAAATTAATAGCAGAACTTTCCATATAATAGGAAAATACCTTATCTCATTGTTTAGTAACAAATAAAATCGATACTTTATTTCTATATCCAAAGTGGAATACATAGTAATTGGGAGTTGTTGGGATTGAATTTTATAAATGAAATACACTCTCTTGGAATTTGGGCTAACATTTTACCATATCCATATTATGTGTGACAATACTAGGGCCATAAATTTCTCCAAAAAAACTATCCATTAATCTTAATTTGAAAAAATTCACATTCATCACTATTATATAATATATCATTTCCAAAAAATTGATATATTATTATATTTTTTCCAAAATAATGTCAACTCAATGATATTTTCATCAAACATCCAACCCCTGATCATTTTGAATTGATTGAACGTAAATTAAGAATTATTCTCATGAGACATTATTCATTGTATATATAGATATCTTGATTAAAATTCAAAAATATTTTAAAAAACAAGGTTTTAAAACCTATTTTTAAATATAAAATATGTTTATTTCTTTATCTATCGATCTTTAATATGATATGTTATCTAACATGTGAAATCATTTAAGGGGTATCTTTTTTTCTATTTTTTATGAAGCATTCCATAATAAATATCATTTATTTTAAATTTGTTTATTTATTAAATTTCACACTACTTTTTTATTAGTTTTCAAAAAATAAAAATTCATTTTTTTGATAAAGTATTTTTCTAAATACTGTAATATTGTTTCTTTGAAGTATAATATTTATCATTAGTTACATTGTATTTTAAAAATTTTAAAAAAAATTATTCATTGAATCCATATATGTGTTTATTATTTTAAATAATAAATTTATTTTTATCTCTCCTATATAATATTAATGATGATAAAATACTATTTATATATATTTCCTATAACATTTCACTTGAGATAACTTTTGATGAAATGATAAATTTTGAAAAATATTTTCAAATTATGGTGTAACGACCCAAGTATTTAAAAAGAAATTACTTTTTATTTTCAATTTATATTTAGGAATAATATATAAATTTTACATTTAAGGGGAATATTTTTCTGATATACTACTCAAAACACAATAGTGGGTTTCTACGAAATCTTACGTTGGACAGAACTTTGAGTTATACTGAAAAATAATACAATTATTATTATTATTATAAATTGTAGTTAATTCCTACACATTGGAATTTTGGTAATGAATAATATGAATTTAATTTTTAATTATGTTTTACACATATATAAATTATTATTCATTGGTTACCAAATTTCTTCAAAATAGAAATAAAAACCAATTGAATATAAATGATATGTTTCTGTGAAAGCCTATTTAAAAGAGAATAATTGTGTTTATAAAATCATATCACTATTTATGGATTTTAATTTAATGAAAAATATATTTTATATATTAAATTTAATGTTTTAAATTCGTCTTATATGTTTTCTTGATATTATATAAGAACAAATTCCATTTTTTCGGATAAAAGAAGTATTTTTTGATAAATGAAGTTTTACCGCCTTTTGATGGAAAACCCTTTTTAAATATAGTTTTTTCACTTTTATATCGTCTATTTTAAAATATAATCTTTTTATATAGAATTGGGACATCAAAATTTACTTTGGTTAAATTTTTCGTAATTTTTTGAAAAAGTTCATTTTTAATGAATAGTGAAGATACTGCGTTTTAATTTGAAACTGCCTTTTCATCTTATTTATTTATACAGTTATATTGTATTTTTAATTTGCTTGAAAGTGTAAATGGATTAAATTTTTGTCATTTAATAAAATTTATGTTATTTTAAGTAATTTAACTTTTAAATTGGACATAAATACATGTTAATCTTTTGAGAATTTTTACTTCTTAAAAAAACGCTTTTGTGTTTTCACAATATGAATTAATTTTAAATTAATATCTGAAAATTATGTGTTTTAAATTTGAAAAAATGGATTCCAGATTTGGAATCATAAGGTTAAAATTGTGTAAATAGGTACCTTTTATTTTTGGACATTATTAATAGTAAATTCAATAATTGTATTATTTACCATGGTAAAAGGGTAAATCAGGTAAATAAGGGTAAAAAATAATATTATTAAAATATTAAACTACCCTAACACATTTTATAATCCTATTGGATATGATATTTCTGACCATGAGAATCCTTGTTTCGATTTTGGGACTACATAGAGCCATTGGGTGTGATAATGACAAGTTATGAGAATTAATTTAAAGTAAAGAGAAATTTAACAAAAACTTGTATCACTTACTAAAACAATTTTTATATGGGGTTATCTAACTGATATATTAGAATATAAATAGTAATTATAAATTTCAAAATATTTACTAAATCATGATATTTTATTAATAATTTTTAGACATTAAATAAATAATTTTAATTATGACACAATGATGATGTTGTGATTGCTTTATTAATAAACGATTAAAATAAATGATAATATAAATTTTAAAATAAATTTAATTTCATTATTTTTATTCTATCAAAATAATATATTATATTGACATATTAAATTTGATTTACTTCCTTTTTTCTAATTAATAATGTATTTATGACTTTAACAAAAACCAATTACATTATAGTGTCAAAATTGACATAAATGAGTTTTAAAACAAATACTATTTTATTAAATGATATAATAGTCCTAAAAATCTAATATTCAGCCTAATGACTTATAAAATGTTATAAATTTCATTTATTATCCTCTTATGATTCTCTTAGCAATTTATTGTTAATAGTGTTACCATATATTATGAAAATCCAAGAAGACATGGTAAATGTTATTGTTTTTAACTAAGGATTAAAGCTAAAGGATAAGTTTAATTTTGGACCTAAAATTGTCTAAAATCTATTTTTTGATACGGGTTTGAACCAAAATCATCTTATATTTGAAATTAATGTGTTTGGGACCATTTGAAACTGAAAATCAATTTATAATAAATAATATTTCAAGACCTTCCTAAAGTTCCCCTCCCCCTCTTATAAAAGGCCACCACCTCTACCCTCATACTCACACCTCGTAAGACCCTTGAATCATCCAAATTATACTCAAATAAGCTTTCAACATCCCTCCCTTACTCTTATAAGCCTTACCATGGGATTAAGGAAATTCAAGAAGGGCTTTTGGCTCAAATAAAAAGAAGTTACCTGATTTAGAGGTAACATCTTCTCTCAAGTTCATTTATATTATTTTCCTTATCCACTCCCTATGCTATTACTATTTTTTGATTTCATAATAACACTAGTATCCTAAATATTCTATTATGTTTTTATGAGAAATATTTGAACTACACTTACACACACCTTCATCTAATGTATTTGAACATTCTGTTTTTGGGGATGACAAACTACTACCTCACAAAATAATGATTGTTCAATTTTCCCCTGTAATGTCCTAGAATTTCCTAGGAAATTTCATTTAATAAATACATAGAAATTTTACGAGCCGAAAAAAACTTACGGTGCATGATTCTGAGGCCCGATGTGTCCGGAATCAATTTCGTAATTTCTGTTCATGTACGTTCTGAAAACATACGAGCGATATTCTAAAACATTGGAACTGGTGCTCGGAACTAATATCCAAGGGCACCGCTGAACTTGTAGGGCCGATATTCGCTTAATAAGACTTTCACTTCGAAAGTAGTGAGTCAAGAATAGAGGATTGTTTTTGGGGTTTTCATGGAAATTAATAAAATAAAGTGAGCTTCACATTATTTTATTTGAGCTGCCATGTGGGTGTTTGGTGGTTAAAACCTCCTCATGGAAGTATTTGGTGGGAACACCACACCTTAACCTTCCAAGAGAGGTTATGGTGGTGGGGCCCACCTGAACATAACCACCTGCGAGAGGTTACGACGTGGGGACCACATGGGGCTTTACCACCTATGGATGGAAGAGAGTAAAACCAATCAACTCTCCCTCATTAATGAGGGAGAGCCTCTTGACCTTCCCTTTATTTAAATTGTGCCAACTCCCCTAATTAATTAGTGTTAACCATTCACATTAATTAGGTGGAGCCATGTAATTAATTCATTCTTTTTTAATTCTTGCCAACGAATTAATTGCTACTGAAATCTATTATTTAGAACAACTTTGGCATTTGGGTGGATGTTTGGGAAGTTGACAGCTTGGGAGGATTAGAATTCTCCCAATGAAGAAAAAAGAAAAAAGAACGTCGACCATCGTCGACTACTTCCTCGGAGCCTCAACTGATGTGGGACGTCTTCAACCAACTTACCCTCTACATCGTCGTAAACAAGCCAACGTAGCTTGGTATTGGATATGTGTGGCGGACGTGATGGACAAAAAACTCCTTTGTCTTCTTTGTGTGACTTAATCATTGACAACCGACAATAATTGGTAGGAGGTTTTATTTAGGTATTATCCCATTTCTTTTCTCATCGCCGGTTAGAAGGGAATTGAAGCGAATATTGTAAACTAATTTTTTTTCATCGTACTTATTTTATGAACCTATTGATACCACTCTAAATGCGGAGGCTGAGGTCCAAACCAACATGGCCCAAACCCTTCTCCAATCTTGTTTATGATGAACTTCAGAATGTAAATGAGGCGGCGGAATGACGAAGGCAGCGACGACAAAGGCTGCGCTACCTACGGCCTCCACGAACCGCTCCCCCCACCCCAGTGCTCCAGTGCTCCCAGCCAAACACCGTCGGCCCACGTCGGCCTGAGCCATGCAGAACCGGAATGCCCGGCCGCCGGCCCACCTCGTCATGCCCTGCCTGGCCCACCTGCCGGCCTCCACACGCCTCCCCAAACTGGCCCGTGTCAGCTAGAGCCACACTGAACTGGCCCGCCCGCCCGCCTCCCAGCTATCATCCCTCCTGGCCATGCCCTGCCCGTCCAAATGCTTATGGGTCGCCCGCCGGCCTCCGCGCGCGCCCCGCGCACCTCCCCGAACCGGTCGGCCTATCGGCATTCATGTGCCCCACGCCCCTACCCGAGTCGGGCCCCCTCGCAGCCTTCTGGCCAATTCGGCATCCCAGCCCCCTCACAGCCACCTGCCCGAGATGGCATCCCGGCACTTCTGGTGGACTCCCAACCGAGCCAGCATCCCGGCACTGAGCTTTGGCTGAACTGCCCTCGTGGCCTTCAAGGGTAGCCCCAGTGTGCCGGGATGAACCGAACAGGCTGGCCAACCCAATGGGCTGGGCCAGACCCAACAGGTCTGACCGGGTTGACCCAGACTGGGTTGTCCTAGACTGGGTTGGGCCAAGTAGGTCTGACTGGGTCGGATCGGAACCGATCCCACTACTGACCCTTTACTTTCATTGGCCATATCATTGGCACCAGATGACTGTTTGATGAACCGTCAACGGAACTGTTTTTCTTGGAGAGCAGTGGTCCTTTTGAGTATGCCCCACTAAAGTTTGGTGTAATGTTGAGATATTGTCATGTTTGATCGTACAGAAATCCAACCAGTCCCCCAGAACTAAGAGACTAATAAATCACAGACCGGGCGTCTGATTGACGCGCCGTCTCTTGCATTGAGACCCCTATGACGTGGCAGACCATTGAGATACTTCTTTGTGGTACTTCATGGAAATTGGATCATAGACTAGTAGCTCATGGAGTGGACCCTCCAGGAGACGATCGTGCATAGTTCGGAGACCTCGTAGCTGGCTGAGACCTGATGACTGCTGCCTGATTTGACTCGGAGTATTTCAAATATCCTATTGGGGGCACCTTGGTGTCGTAGCAGACCCATAGTGGGGAGCACCACTATGTGATCATGATAGACCCAAGCTACTCGACGAGTGGATTACCTTAGCAGGCTACGAGTGGGAGAGCCTCTATGTGGGCACCGAAAACCCACGATGGGGAGCGCCTCTGTGTGACCGTGGCAGACCCACGGTACTCGATAGGAGGAGTACCTCACCAGTCCAAGGTTAGTGGGAAGGGCCTCTATGTGATGTGGCAGGCCCACTGTACTCGATTGAGTAGGAGTTCTCCAACAGCCATGGTTTCAATAATAATAATCATGGATTGAGATGAGTTGGTAACTTTGTTTACCTCATGATTGAGATGAATGACATGATAACATAGGAATATGTATGGGAATATAAATAAATGGGTTTATGTGTTGACTTCATAATTTTTGATATATCATTGTTGGATTTTGTGTGACCTTGAGGGTCTTAGGGTCCCTACTGAGTATCGTTATACTCACCCCTTTACGGGATATGCCCGCACCTCATTTTGTTGGTTGCAGACGATAGACATTGTTGACTGAGGATCAGAGTAGCAGGACTAGACGGTTCCTGGAGGTGGACCTTATGACGATTTGGTACACGGAGGAGACTAATGGACATGGAGTGTTGAGGAGGCTATCTATACCTACCATTTAGGTAGGAATCCCCATAGGATGACCTAGTAGCTACTTTACTTTTCTTCAGTTGTACTTATTTTTTAGTTGTACTTGTACTTTTCTGTTGGGCTTGTATTTCGAGCCCCTTTTACTTTTCATCACTCCTTTGTATATAGTTATTCTTAGTTTTTTACTTCTATATCATACTCTATTATGTGAGTTTACACTTTATAATGGTAATACCTTCCCATTTTTATGAATTTATGCCTTTGGTTCTAGTCTCTAGCCCCTGGCCTATGGAAGGAGGGCTTGGGGTAGTCAGGGCATGGGCCCCGGGGGACGGGTCGTGACAAATTGGTACCATAGGAGTCAGTTCTGCCACAGAACATAGGACATTGATCTTTCTTTTCTATGAAGCAATAGTGCTAAGGATACCAATTGTGGTTTTCAGTTCGGGGAGTCCAGTGTTGGTGCGGCGGCTGACGTATCCATACACCTAGACCCCGACTATTGACTTCCGACTAAGTGCACGAAAACACGGATTTCATGTTTTTTTTTCAAATGTTTTTCTTTAAGTCAGCTCAACCAGGTCATCTCAACAGGTATCATCTTTTGACTATGTCGCATATTTTTTTTGAGGATGCCTCCGGGCAGACGACCAGTGAGAGTCCCGATAACACTTTCTATATTTAAATACCTGACTGAGTTTTATAACTTATTCCATGTTTCCAAAACAATTTTTCATAGGCTATATGGATTGGTAAGATAAATAAGGGACTCATGATGTTTGATATGGAGTGTTGTCAAAGAAATCATGCTTTATGTTTTAATGTTTTATATTTAAAAAAAATAGAAACTGTATTTAGTAGTATCCTCTTGTATAATTGTGGTATGTTATGTATGTAAGGTATATTGTTTATCTAAAACTATAAACTCAAAAATATCCTCAATGTGTAATAATGTTTTTTCATGTCTAAGATTCAATATTAAGCAAAATTTTAAGTTCGGTTCCTTATAATGTACTTGGAAAAATTCCCATTTTCATTAGTGGTCAGAATATTAATATGTGATATTGTATATATTAGTTCATATATTTCTCTTACAGTGGGATTTTTCATAAGATCTTTGGTGAATTTGGGAATAGAGTATCACAAAGTTATCAGGTGGATATTCTAGTGTCTAATAGGTTTGTATGAAAAAAAATTGAGTGGGACATATGGACACACTGTGGAGTGCCACTATCTTTGTGTTTACGTGAAAATAAACTATTTTGAGTTGGATTCCTCGACTATAACCAATAGTTTCACTATGGAATTTAAAATCTATGTATTTTTCCACACTCAAAGATATGATGGATCTAGTCTATATGAAGGGTTTATTAAAGGAACTCAAAAGGAAGTAGGGGATTGGAATAATATTATATGGTATTCAAAGTGTGATACCTATTTTGTGGAATATTATGTTTTATTTATGAGTTAAATGTATTTAAATGAATTATATCTTTATCTAAAATCCTGTTGAAGACACAGTGATGAATTTATAAAAAATATGTAGAATCTTGTAGATATACTAAAAAAGGTCATATTTTAGAAAAAATTTCATTATTTTGTGCCTATAAGGGAATAATATAATAGAAGAAAGGAATTAAGGAACCTTATCAATATTTGAATGATAATAACAAAATAAGGTTGCAAGTGACGAGGAATTCAAGTGTCATGAGGTAGCTTTGAAATTAGTCTTCGAGAGGGAAATTTTTATGAAATGTAGGATCCCAAATTATAGATTCCAAAATATAATTTAAAGAGAAGAGATTCAAGAATACATTACTTATCATAAGAATGAATAGGTAGAAAAATCTACATGAAGAAAAAGTTTTAATCTGTACATTTTAAAGAATAGGGTCCAGAAGTTGAAACTATATTTTTACAAAGGAACCAATTTTCCTAATAACAGTAAATACCAATTAATATCCACCAAAATTATGTTCTCATAGAGTACATAGATCTGATATTGGTAGAATTTACATAACTATAAAGACCTAACTATAAATATGCAGGTGCAGTTACTTGTTCTATTATTGAATAATTCACTATTCACATTCTATTTCTCTTATTATAATATTATTAATAATGAAAGTGGTACTTTATCTCATGGAGTAGGTATATACGTGAGAGATTAAAATTTATTATTATTATTCAAATCATGTATGTATGTGCATGAGAGAGATATTTTTATTCTTCTTTTGTTGTTTTATTTTTTAATTTATGCTCAAGTGATCAAAATTATTTAGTGAGAGATTTTAGATCTTTGTTCTATTTTCTAAACACTGATATCAGATATCATATTTTTTTTTGAAATGTATGGATTTATTTTTCATTTAAGGTTCTTTGATGAAATTACATAACATGGTGTTCTTTGTATAACAAACAGATGGAATCTAAAACTCAAATGTAACAATCAAACCCGGGTTAACTATATAAGTTACTCGAGGTGGTCTGCTACCTGGTGAAGTACAACAACAAGATAGAAACATTTCTCATAATAAACCTAAATAAGGAAAATTATAGGTTACATTGAAGAAAAAATAGAACATATCCATGAAATAGAAAAATTTAATCCAAACAAGTCAAACTAGAATTGTAAAATATGTAAAGTCGAAAAAAGTTAATTCAGGAACATCCATCCTAAAAAAAACATCCCTTTATAAAATGATGATAATAAGAGAACCCTATATGTAACAGAATTCCCTTCCCTTTACATAAGTCTGGATAAATAACTTATATATCCACCCAAAGGAAAAATGTAGTGTGTGAGCACAAATCAAAGTAAGATTTCACAAAAGAATCTATATAATTTCTAATATCAGGAATGCGTTAATTCTAGATTAAAACATAGTTTGACAAAATTTTCATAAAATAAAATTATTTTATAATTCCTCTTTTCATAAAATTATACAATATTTGAAAAATATAGGAATATTTCATGTATGAAAGAAAATATGTTAGAAACCATGGATACACCATATGATATGCATGTGATAAATTAACCCTAAAAATACCACCATTTGATAAACTAATATTGAATGAAAAATCACACCATTTGGGATCTAACATATGTGAATACATTATATAAATAAAATAAAAATCCCAATTTACACCTAATTTGGATCTAACAAATTAAACCCCTTGTATAATTACACGTACTAAAGTGATAGAAAACCTCTTATGGTCTCACACACCCAAAGACTGACAGGTCTATTTCCCTAGAAAACCAGGGATACCTAATATGATTTTTTTTATCAAAATACTTTTCAAAACTATGCTCAGATTTGGGAAAACATTCTCACATCAAATATTTTCCGAATTAGGTCTTGAAATCCCATTTACAATACCACCATTTAAAGCATTTAATCAACACATGGTGTGTGACAATTCTTTTTTAAATAAAACCCCTTTAAAAACATGAATATAAACCCAAAACCATTATAATTTCAAATCATGCATTTCCATTCAAATCACCAATTTAATTGAAAATATTATTAAAAATTCATGATTTAACCCCATGTATAGTGTCAACTACATCAAGAAAAAAGGAAACCTAGTCACCATCAAAAAAGAAGATGGAAAAAAAAGAACAACCTTTGAAATACAAAAAATGATGGAAAAACAAATGATCCATAAAAAACACAACCTAATCACAATATGATCTATAAATGAATTAAACACCACTATCGTGACTAATAAAAATGAAGAATAAAAAAATACTGCTTACCAAGAAGAAGCGATGAAACCACCACAAGGATGTAATGTCAAACTTGGTGATCTAGAAGAAGATTTATCCCCAAAAACCCCAAAATATCTCTACACTTTGATATAAATTCATACCCAATGAATGGAAAAAATATTATCCATGGAGAATAAATAAAAACCATTTGATCCACATGATTCACATCATGAATCACTTTCACTAAATAATTTTTCAATTTCAGATATGCTTAAAAGAGAATCACCTTGAGTTAAATAAATCCCTATTGAACCATTCCAGATTTTAAAATAATTCATGGGTTTTGATTTTTAATGCTATGTACTAAAATCGCAAAACATTCATTAAAAGTATTTACATAGTGAAACTAGTTCACAACATTAAAGTTTCTAGTAGGAAATACATTATCTAGGTTTTTTAAACATTACACAAACTGAATTATAATCCCTCCAAACTGAAAATAAACCATAAAAACTATTGAAATATTTATACTCAAACTCTTTTAATTCAAACAAAAATAAATCCACAGACATTTGATCAAATAAAGGTTTAAGAAATACCTGAATTAAGGTAATGAGATGTTATAATTATTCCCACCATACGATCATTATTTTCACACAAATTACTCAATATACTACACTCACAAATATTGGCCAATGATTCCTCATTATTATTTACAACTCCAAAATCTCTCGTTTATCAAATCCACACATCCATAGATTATTGACCTAGGGTATAATTTTACTATACAATACCTTCTCTAGGAAATCAATAATCTGATCTGGTAGCACAACCACAACGGTGTTGGGATCAAGATCAAAATTCTCCTACTCAATAACATGAAATGGATCTGGTTAATACCTCATAAACTATGAAATATGGAAAACATCAGGGATGTAACTCAATATATATGGAAATTCCAACTGACATGCCACCTTTCCAAGATGATCCATAATCCCAAACGGGTCAAAAAAACCTCAATGCCAACATACATTGTCTACCCATCCAAAAATGTCCCAATAGAGGTGAATCTATAAGTAAAATCTTATCACCAATCTCAAAATATAGTGTCCAACAATGATGGTCCATATTGAATTTCTGATGACTCATTACTAAGGTCAATTTTTTCCAGATCAAATATACCTTCTTGTTTCTCTCCTGAACAAGAATCATTCCCACTAAGGACTGCTCTCCCAGCTCTTCCCAACACAAGGGATATCTACATAGATTCCTATAAAAATCATCAAAGGCACCATATTAATTTTATTCTTGATAACTATTTTTATAATCAAACTCAACCAAAATAAATTAATTTTCCCATGATCCACCAAAATCAATAACATATTCCTAAAGCATATCATCAAAAACCAAGATAGTTCTCTATGTCTATTAATCCCTTTATAGATGATGAGAATTTCTCAATTTAAACAGGAAACCCATCACCTCTTGAAAAACATTCCAAATTTTGGATGTGAACCTAGGGTAACTTTCTAGAATTATTTCAGCAGAAACCCCATGAAGTCTCACAAAATCTTGGAAAATCAAGTCCCAAAAATACTCCAATTTTGTTATCTCCATGATAGAGAGAAAATGTGCCCATTTATTTAATTGATAAATTAATTCCCAAATCACATCCTTCCCATGGGATGTCTAAGGTATAATAATGAAAAATTACATGGAAATATTATCACACTTATATACTAGAAAGGATAAGAGTTTCAATAATTCAACTAGTCTTTGGTTCCCCACATTAATTTTCTGACATGTAATATACCATGATAAAACATTTTCAATCGATAATCTCAAATATAGCAAACAATACCGATATATCAATTCATGACATATATTTGTAGTCATAGGATGCATAGACCAACAAGAATAGTTTGGATATCAATTAACTCATTCCTTAGAGAAAAAGAAACAAATGTCCTACTTTGGAAACACAAAGTGCCGATGGGAGACCAAGGCAACTCACCCAAGGTCTTCCCACCATTTAGGGTATTATTAAAGTTCCATCACTCAGTGTCAGGTACCTTCTCATGATGAAATCACTCACCAAACAATGTCTCATTCTTTTTCAAATAAAAGTTCACCTATAAACTAGATTCTTCCACTCTGATGATCACCTCAAAAACAAAATCATTAGAAACCACTCTTCCACTAATTATTTCATTTCTTATATCAGTAATTTCCTTCTCAACACATCATTGAACACATTACCTTTCATATTATTATAAGAAATATATAAATCCAATTCCTCAACACACTAAACCTACCATCTTTGTCGCAAGTTTATATCCCTCTTATTGAAAATATACTTCATTCTTTTATGATCAGAATATACTGTAAAACGATCACTAAATTGGATGTAAAACCATGTTTTTAGTGCATGTATAATTTCTTCTAACTAAAGATCATGGGTAGGGTAGTTCTTATCATAATGGTGTAAATGATGAGAGCTATAACCCACCACCCATCACCCATGCATCAAGACGCAACCAAAACCCCTACCAGAAGTATCATAGAAAACATCATAACACAAACCCAGTTCTGAAATAATCAAAACCAGTTCTAAAATCAACCAATTCACAAGTTCTTCAAAATATATATTATATTTTTCATTACACTCAAACTTTATACCCTTTTAGGTTAAAGGTTTCTTTAGAGATGCACACATGGAAAAATCCTCGAAGAACTTATTATAAATACCTACCAAACCTAAGAATATATGAATATATAACACGTTTCTAAGCTGCTCATAGGACATAAATGCATGCATATTTTCAGGATCCACTATGATTCCCCTCTCTGAAATAAATTTCCTAGAAACATTACTTCTTGAATCTGGTATTCACACATGGAAAGATTACCATACAAATGATGTACACATATGGTTATAATAATGATATCCAAATAGTCCATATCCACTTTCTTCTCTTACATAGAGTATATAAAAATATCATCCACGTACACAACTACAAAATATCCCAATAACTAATGAATGATCTAGTTTTTCAAGGAAATAAATACCACAAGAGAATTAATGAGACTGAATGGAATAAATAGGAATATAAAATTACCATATCATATTTTAAATTGGTTTATAGGTAAATCCTCTTCTCAAACTCTGAAAATATAGTACCTTGACCACATATCAATATTTCAAAACCATCATGGCCCTCTAAGTAGGTCAATGAGATCATCAATCTGGGTTAAGAGATATTTCTTCTTAATGGTCACCAGTTTTAGTTTCAATAATTGTTACACAGTATAAGGATATTTTATATCATTTTAGAAAAAAATTCAAGTGAAGGGAATAGTGACATGATTGGAAAAATAAATCCTTTTTTCATTTTCTATAAGATGAACCTTAATTTCCCCAAACACTGTAGGTTTCATATGATATTAAGATATAAAAATGGTCACCATACCATGTAGTATTTCTTTTGTAAATTCGACCTCTATATGTGGTGGTAAACTCGAACAATCTGTAGGAAAGACCTAAAGGTACTCACACAACACCTTTGGAAGTGTAATGCTTAAAAAGAATCAATAAAATCATGGAACATTTACAAAAATTAACATGTGATTACATATTTATGAGGAACACCATGCCCTACACTCCCAAACCTAGAATCTCACTCACCCTTAAATACACAAGTGACTTTATCGGGATATTAAAAACAAAATTCATTTAGGATTAAAATCATTATAAGCCTTAATATTGACCATCCAATCCATTTCAATAATCAGTTCAAAGATATCAAGATCATGAACCAAGAAGTATCATACCAACTCAATGATTTCTATTGTAACTAAAGATATCAGACACTAAAAACCTTTTTTGGAACTCTTTCAAAAAGGCATGTAAAGAACCAATAAGAATTACATAAGATATGAATGAAATACTAACTAAATTTTATGTTATTAAGGAATGAGTAGAACCAGTATCAAGTAATTCTAGAACCATAGAAGATGAAATGAAAAATGTACCTATAATATTTGTGGAAACATATTTGGATTACTTTGGTGAATACTATATCACATAAATACGTCTGGATTGATTTTTTCCTATAAGATTCATATCCAAATAAACATCCCCGGGCATGAGGAAATGATCCTCCACCCTTGGAAGAATCAAAATAAAACACGTGAACCCTTGATGAAAGTGGTCCAAGCCACACCGCCTTGAGACATCCTTCCCTAAAAAAATCAAATGTTTATATTTTCCATAGAGATAACATTTCTTGGGAACCACAATATTCTTGGTCTTGGTACAAGTGTTCCTTATACACTGATAAGAGACATCCTACTATTGTCCTCATGAAGCCCTTGAAAACCATCCTAAATAAAACTGTCTACCATTTTTCTTCCATTTCTATCTTGAAGATACACTATAGATAATAACTGCATCAACCGTTGATCCCAAAAAAAACATATTTTATCAATTATATCCACCTCTTCCATAGAAACCTTATCGACCACCTCCCCAATATTTATAAGGAACATGAGAACAAAGATCGACTGAATATTATCCCTCAACCCCATCTGAAACCTTTGAGCTTTTAGATAACCATTGGTTGCAGGATCCAGGTACAAGTGCACCAACTTAGAAAAGTGAGTGGAATACTCTAGAATTGTATTCTTCCCTTTCTCTATGATTAGAAAATCTATGTACTTTTCCAATTGTAATGTATCAGGAAAAAATAGTCAGTTGAATATTTTCTTTATGTAGGCACAAGTAAGATCCTTGCGCAACTTAGGATACATAATATAGTCCCACCACATTATTCATATTCCCTAAACAATACATGTAGAAAACCCAACCATAGAGTTCTCAATATTATTTAGAAAGTTTAAGATCCTATCAATCCACACAATCCACTCCTTATATTCAAACTATCCTTTATCACCATGAAATATAGGTGTATTCTTCTTAGTAAATTCTGATCTACCCCACCACTTATCCGGCGTTTTAGACACCTTCTTAACTTAGAGTGTGAATAATACAACTTATAGAATCCACCAAATAATGTTCCACTAGAGTATTTACTTGTGGAACTCATCTCACAACATCCTCACTCATATTCAAAATATCACTACTATGATTAATTTTCTAATAATCACAACAAAAATACCAATTAGATTATGAAAAAAATTTCAAAATCATAAGACCAGCTTCAAGTATCCATATCAATTCCTTTAAATGAAAATTAGTTAATTAAATTATTGGTTTTATGAAGAAATTAATAACAATTGGAAGGAATATTTCTATTTAAATAAATACCATATCTAGTTCATTCAAATAAACATAACCACCAAGTCCCAAGCTTGGTAAAAATACCTAACCACCAATGGTAACATATATTTATTGATTAGAGGGACTTTTTTATACCCTATTTCCTCACTTACTATCTGAATTTGTATGGCCCAAATTCTTTTCTACCAAGACACCTAACCAAACCTAAGTAGCATCATAAAACTTTAGGATATGTAATTTTTTTGATACCATCTTATAAGAAAATAACCCAATTTAACAAGACAAGTCACCCAAGGTGGTCTACCACATGGGGAAGTACAACAACGAGATAAAAACATGTCTCATGATAAACCTAAACAAAGAAATATGACACGGTACACTGTGGAAAAATATAATATATCCATGATACATAGAAATTCTATCTAAATTGGATGAACTTGAATGGTAAAACCTGAAAAGTCTAAATAGGTCCCTATGTGACCATTCACCTGCTCCAAAACATCCCTCTATGAAGAATATGACAATAAGAGAAATCGAGATACTACAGAATTCCCATCCCTTTAAAGTCATACAAAAAAACATATACATCCACCCAAAGGAAAAATGTTGGGGTTGAGACTAAATATGAGTAGGATACCGCTAAAGAATATATACATGTACTAATATCATGAATTCATTAGATCTAGATTTAAAAATAATCTATATGATAAATCATTTTCACAAAATAAAACTATTTTTTAAACAAGTACCTTACTTTCATAAGATAATACCATATTCACCAAATCTTGGAATATTTCAAGTAGGAATGAATATATGTTAAAAACTATGGATACACAATAGGATAATCATGTATGAAAATAACTATGAAAATACCATCATGTGATAAACTGATTATAAATGAAACGACACACTATTTTGGATATAACGTATCGGTACACATGATAGACATAAAAAAATTCCCCAATATTGGCCTATGGTGGATCCAACAAATATAACATCTTATGTAATTTCACAAACTAATGTGGTACAAAATACCTTGTGGCATCACACACACATTGAGTGGAAATTCTATTTCCCAATGCGCATAAGGTCACCTAATGTGCTAACTTTGTGAAAAGCCTTTTCAAAAACTAAGCTCCCATTTAACAAAATATTTCCAAAAAAATCATTTATACTTTTGGTATTCAAACCCTATTTTGAAACCATTAACACCATTTATATCATTTAATTAATAACTCAGTGTTCACAAATCCATTTTTAAGGAAAATCAAATTAAAGACATAAAAATCATCCAACAATAGCATCGAAAATGACAAATAACTCATTTTCATTGAAAAAACTAAAAGAATTTACATGAACATATTGAAATTCCAGATTTAACCCCTTTTATAGATAAATATATATCATGAATGGAGGAATCCTACTCACCATTGAAAATAAAGAATTGGAAATAAGAATATCGGCCTCGAAAAGACAAGGCATGTGGGAAAATTGCAATGAATCGATAGATAACACAACCTATTCAATATAAAATCCACAAACATAGAAAGATCCATTGTCCTGAACAATGGTAGTGATGAAATATAATGTATTCACACTTCGGATAATCAAATAAACCACCAAGGGGATCAAACTCTGAATGGAGTGATCTGAAAAGATAGATATCACCCAAAATTTCCCAAAACATCCCTAGGGTTTGACAAGAAGGAATTAATGAAGAATGGAAAAAATAATCAACCGTGAAACACAAATAATACATGACATGGAATAGGTCCTCTATAAATGTTGATCCTCCCTCAATGTACATATATTTTGGAATTTAATAAGTCCCCCACTATATATTGTAAGAAAAGACATGGGTTTTTACAAATCTAGGTAGTACAGTTTACCTGAATATTTTTTAGTGTTTTATTTTCCTATAAGTGGTGTATAAAGGCCGTGAATCTCTATTATGTTCCTAGATATTTATCATTAAGAATATTCAGTTTTTCTCACTCTTATAGTATTTCCCTTTTAATTTGGATTTATGGGATGGACTATATTGTGTTTTTTTACTTTATTGGTTTTTTATACTTCTGACTAGGTATATCTATACAAAGCCCTTGATGGGTGTTCTACTCAAATGTTTCATGTCTAATAAAGACAACGGTATGATCAAGGATGACCATGGTAGAAATAGTATTGGATGAGTGAATCCTAGTATCACTTAGAGTGTATGCAGACATTTATCGTCGTTGATATATATGGCATAGGTCCTCTATCAAGGTTGAGAGGAAGGAGTCCTCACCAAAGGGATTAGATCCCAGGTCTCTTGGATGCACTTAAGGAGTCCTCACCAACTGGGATAGGCCTTCTATCAAGGATTATCCTCCCTAAATGTACATATACTATGGAATTTCATGAGTCCCCCACTATAGATTCTAATACATGAAAAGGGTTATTACAAATCTGGGCAGTGCAGTTTACCTGAATATATTTTTAGTGTTTTATCATCCTATAGGTGGTGTATAAAGGTCATGACTCTATATTAGGTTCCTAGATTTTTATCATTATGAATATTCAGTTTTTCTTACTCTTATAGTATTTCCCTTTTAATGTGGATTTATGGGATGGATTATATTGTGTTTTTTAGTTTATTGTTTTTTCATGCTTCTGACTAGGTATACTTATACAAACCCATTCATGGGTGTTCTAATAATATGTGTCATGTGTAATAAGGACAGCGGTATGATCAACGATGAAGATGGTTGACATAGTATCGTATGAGGGAATCCTAGTATCACTTGGAGTTTATACTCACATTTATTTTTATTGTTTAAAGTTAGTGCCTTGAGGTATTTATCTCATTTCTAGTTATTTTAAATTGATCTTTTTCTTTGTATATTAATATCATGTTTCCAAACATTTATCAACTATTTTATTTTTAATAATATTTGAATGTTTAGTATATATCACAGGAATTTGTTAGCCATATTTTTTATATTATTTAGTTTATCCTGGTTATATTCAACTGTGGTGACATGTGTTATATGCAAGTTATATAGGCTATGCCCTCATATACGTGTTCTCTCTCTTCATAGTGTTTTCCACTATCCCCTAGACTACTTTAGGTGGGATTAAGGTGGAACACTTGGCTTTTTATTTTAGAATGTGAGGTCCCAATGGGTTAGGTTGGGTCATATTTTATTGAACTAATGTTACTTTTTCCTAGTTAACCAAGCGTGTATCACTTTGGTCAATCTAATTCTTCTCTTATATATTCATTTTAGTAACTAAGCACCTTCATACTATTGATATATTTTGAAATTAATTTGTTTCTTATTAGTTTATATACTAAGATAATTTCCGTCCTTTTTAACCCCCTTCTTGATTCCCAATTTCATACCTATATATGTCCCTCTTATCATCCATCATCATTCATTTTGAAGTTTCATACTGAACAGGGACATCTATGTCTGTGGTGTGATGTTTCCTATGGTAATTGATTGATGTGTCTCAATTTAAACATATGAAATATCTATATTCAGATAATAATTTATTTTTAGAGACGCTCCTCCAAGTTTATTTTATGTATAAATAGGAATAATGGGGTTATTATTATATCGATCCGTTAATTTAGAGGGAATCAGAGGGGGTTTTGGAGATCAATGGCTATGAGGCATAGATATCCACACTAGTTTCATCACATAGTTCATGAAAACATATTTCATGGAATTTTCTACACCCTGTAGTGTAAATAGTTTTACTTACAACTTATGATCTGAATCATTGATGGTCTCTCACATTGACAATGGTTTTTATCCTAGAGATACATGCATTGATTCATCCATTAAAGTACAAAATAAGGATCTAATTTAACGTAAACTTGAACTATAAGGTTTTTTACATATAATTTTTTCTTTGTAAATATATTATAAAGAAAAATTATTTTGGATGCATGAGTGAGTTCATCTAATTTGTGAGTATATGTTACAATCATCATGATTGGATTGATTGCAAGCACCTAGAGTAAAAATAAATCTATGGTCAGATACTATGATTTTTCCTTTTATTCATTACATTAGTACTTTATTATACTCATGTTTGTTTTTCTCATAGTGAATTATTAGCTCCTCAACCCCATCAAAATGGGACAATTGTACCCAAACTTGAAAAATAATAATTTCATATTTTTTTTTTATTTTTTTTCTTAAAAACTGTGTGTTTAATATATACTTCTATATTGAGATTTTGATTTATAAATTATTTTATTATTGGTTATATAAAATATAGATAGGCTTATTTGTATCATGAATATTGAAAAATCTATTTCTTTAATGGTTCTGATTTTTTGTTATGTGATACATACTGTTCTCAGAACTTGTTTGATTGATGTTTTGTATTAATATAATTTTTATTGAATCTATGTTTTATATAATTTAAATTTTCAATTATTTTCATATAACACTGAATATTTGTTTATAGAAAGATAATATAATCATTTAAGAAAAATTAAAAAATCAATAAAAACACTTTTATACTTTTAAATGTTTTCTAATATATACGAAAATATATAATTTAATAAACCATGTAAATTGTATTCAAATGTGTATAACATCCAGAAAAATGTTTTTGGAGTGATTTAAAGTTAACACACAAGTAGTTTTTTTAGAATTTTAAAAAATAAAATTAAAAACTATATAAACCGTGGTTGTTTTGTGGTAAAGAACATGGTTTGTGTGTACCCCAAATGATAACTCTTTCCAGGAGGAAAACCAAATTCATTTCAATTTCCCCTATGGTCATTTTGGGTAGTGCTCATCTTAGTGTTCTCAGCTACATCATGGTTGTATTATTAAATCACATTTCCTAAAAAACAATGTATTTTTACACAACATGACTCTTTATCACACACCATATCATGTTTCATCCTCTTGGTGTGGTAAACTTAAATGTTGTTGTTAGTAAACTGCAACATGGTGTTTTTTAAAAATTACATTCTATTTTTCAAGTAACTGTTATATAAATTTTTCAATAAACTATAATTTGTTCATATAATTTTTATAATACCGAAACTATTTTACATAACTATTTATATATTGTTTTTGAAAAAATAAAGAACAATTACTTTTTTGATTGGAACATATATTTGTTCTAGAAAATATAATTTTTCCAATTTCTATGTTTATTTGAAAAAAAGCAATCCAAATGATATAGAAGTAGTTCTAGTGTCACTAAATAGTTTTGGAGGGGATAAAATTAATCTAAATTAAAAAAATAATAACCAAAAACCATTTTATCATTTTTTATCTCTTTTAATATTAGACTGGATAAATAAATTAATAATAGTGTACTTATTTTTCTACCGACCTAGAAATTATAATCTTTTCCACATGAAGAAACTAACTAATTCCTTTATCCTATGGTTTCCATGGGATGGAAGAATCTCCCAATTATTAAAAAGTACTCCCACATATCCATGGTATACAAGAGCCTTGAAATTAAAGGATACAGAGAAGGAGATATAGAGAGAGTTTTTTAATGAGGAGTTTCACACACTTATCCAATGATTTAACCTATTTATATAACCAAAAACAAGTATGATAGCTTAAGGTGGGAGAAGAAGGTTTAGCCATGCATTACCCTATAACATGTAAGTATCTATGAATATCACCACATTAGGATAACATTAACTGCAATGTGGTCTGTCATAGAACACGTTATGATATGGTCTAATCCACCACACCGTGATTTTTTCCTTTAGTGTATGTTCCATCAATTCCAAAATATTTTTAATAACAATAACTTTCATAATTGTTTCTAATAAATGTATATTTCATCTTGGATATATGGACACATTGAAAATTGTCAACCAAATCATAAAATTCATATGATTTAAAATTATAATTTTCATCATAATTTTGAATTTAAATTTGTTTAAAGGATAACCAAACAGCCTCATGTACTAAATATTGAAATTATGATAGATTAGAAATAAAAAACTGTAAACATCTTAATGAATGGTTCCCACCATGTGGAAACTAAAAAATATAATCTCATCAAAAACCCAAACGTAAGAGATGACCTCTAATGATATCATATGATTTATATCTCTAGATATCATATATTTTTTAGGGACACTTAATCATCCAATTTCAAAATAATTATATAATTTTCAATTAAAATACAATAAAAATTTGGACACCATAAACATGGACTTGATTTATAACAGAACGATGTAGGATTTTATGATTATAAATTTACCTATGATCACATAATAAAAAATGGTTTCTATTTTTGACATCCTTATTTTTCTAAACATTAGATATGTAAATTATTTAAAAAAATCGGTAAAACATACTTAATTAAAATATATATATATATATATATAAACATTATTACTATTACATAACTAATATTTATAAGTAATTTTCAAAAAATAATTAACTATTTCGATTAATTAATTTTACTAGTTGATACATAATTTTTTTATCAGCTTTTATAAATAATTCTTTAATTTCAACAAATACATAATTATTTTTAAAAAATAGTTGTTTAATTTTATGAAATTATTCATTATTTCTTATAAATAAATGAATAAATAATTTCATAAATACTTAATTAAATATTAATAAAATTTAAAAATAATTAATTAATTTTTATAAATATATTATTATTTTTTATAATAGTTTATAATTTTAATAATTTTTTATTTAAAAAATTAATATTACTATTCATTTATTTATAATTATTTATTTTTATGAAAAAATATTGTTTTACTATTATTAATAATTAAAATAATTGGTTAATTGTTATAATTTTTTAAATTATTAATTATTTATTTGAAATATTTATTTAATTTTTATAAATACATTATAAATATTTCAATTTTTTTAATATATAATTATTTTTAATAGTTTATATTTAATTTAGCTCTAATGTATATATATATATATAATATGTTTTACTAATAAATATGCCGTTAAAAACTAATTAATGTTACAAATTAAAATTACTAATTAATTGATTATTATTAATTTTCTGAATTTCACTTAGTTTAATAATAAAACTACTTAATTAATTTTGTTATTTTAAACACATACATGATTTTTTTATAAACCCTAAATTAATATTTCTTAATAAATTAATATTTTTACTAATTTTTCAAATACTTTATTAATTTTATAATTCGTAATAATTTAACTAATTAAATTTTTAGATTATCTTTACATATCAATTTTACTAATTAGTTTTTATTATTAATTTAAAAAATAATTTAATTAATTAATTTTATTAAATTTTATAATAATCAATTTTATTGATTTTCTAGCAATTAATTAATTTCATTAGTTTTTTATAAATACCTGATTAATTTTAGTAAATAAATAAATAACTTTTATAAATAATAAATGTTTTATCATATTTGATAAATTCTTAAATAATTTTTACTTATTTTTATGAATAATTAATTAATTTAATTTTTTTCACTAACTTCATTATTTATTTGAATATTTAATTAAATTTAATAATTTTTATAGTTTGACAAGTCAATTTTAGTATTTACTTTTTATGATTAATTTTATTTAATAAATTAATTATTTTGTAAATTCTATATTTACTTTTACTTAAATTATTTTATTAATTTTTATAATACATTATTATTTTTTCTATTTTTTTATAAATACTAAATTATTTTTTACAAATAATTATTTAATTTTTATAAAATAATTATTTATATTATCACGACCTACCCCATAAAAACCCCTCCTAGATAAACAATGTAGATAAGTATGACCCCCAAAGGCCACCTTGGAAAATCATGTGTTTGTGACAAGGTCCAAATGTATGAAAACACACATATGGGAGACATTTCCCCCATAATCCCCATGACTTTAAGGAAAAAACAACTAATCAACTTTATCAAATAAATATAAAGTTGTTCATAAATATTAGGATTTAAGTTAATATTCTTCCAAACCATAGGCCTCCAAATAAAATACCAAAATGTAACTCATGTGGTGATAAGTACAACTTTTTCCATGAGCTCTCTAAGCTAGTAAAGTAAATCTCCATTATTAACTCTATTATAAAAATCTGTAAAAACATAATATATATATATATATATATATGAGATTGAACATACATGTACACTCATTAGGATCCTCTATAAAACCTTACAAGAAAATTTAGATGTTTCATATTAATCTCTCAAGGAATAAAAAATATAAAATAGTCATAACCTATTAGAGTTCAGCGACCACCTATCCTCACCAAGGCTCTCATACAATATCACACATAGGTGTGATATTTTAATAATCAAAAGAATGTATGTCAAGAAGGTACCCTCAAACCACTTCATCGCTGATGTATTCACCCTAACACCTCAATGGAATACATCATGACACACTCATACCTTTCATATCAACATAAGCATCGTCACTGCATAATAGAACTACATCATGCTGAAAACATTGTTGCATGCCATGTATTCACGTCACTACCACATATCTCTTCATCCTTACGATAAGGTTTGTAGTAATGAAGGAAATCATCCTCATGCACTCCTCCTTCCATTTATTCCCTATTGTACATCTACATTAATCCCTACCTCATGTACCCCCCCCACATATTTCCACCTATTTCCTTTATGTTTGGTCAACATCATTATTAGGTTACTTTTAACCACCATCCCAAAGAAAGAACATACATGATGAAAAGAAGGAATATCTCAAATCTCCTACCTCAATTGAAGCTTCAAAGATTATAGCAAATGAAAAAGGATAAGTGAAGATCAATTAATAATACACTCCAAGGTTAACACTGTAGGACCAACCACATCAAAAAAAAACCATCAAAACCTTATCCAAACATCAACAAAAACTAGAGGAAACCACTGAAATAACCTTAAAGAAAAAAAATAATGAATAATACAGGAGATAAAGAATAATAATAACCTTAGTTCAAGGTAATATTGATATTAATGAAATAAGATCATTATATTATCAATGAGATGTCTAAGGATCACCAAGAGAGAACCCTGGGTAAGCTAAGGTTTTAAAGGATGAAAGTAAAACAATCCAATGGAATAGGTCAATGCATATTTAAAATAATACCTCATGTAACCCCTATAGGTTATGGTCATGGTTTCACATTAACATGTATGAGGTCACCCAAATGAGATTTTGACTTCAAAAAATTTAAAACTAATGCATCTCCCTAATCATCATATTTGCATCTTCTTTAAAACAGGGTTGACCTACACCCTAGAAAAGCATATTCCAAAATAATCATTTAACCCTTATATCCCAACCTAACTAAAGAATCACTCTAACCTAGTCATCTAACTATCATATCTATCTAACATATTAGAGAAAGAGCACCAAAAAGACCTCATATTCACTACATAACAACCCCATGAACTCTATAAATTTCATTTTCCACTTTCTTGTTTTTATAGGGATTAAAATAAGAGATTATAGGAACCAAAATAAAAAAGGACTCACCTCTAAGTTGAATATGAACACCATGACATAAGAACACCACTACAATATGTGTGTGAGACCCTAAATCAGCATTCTTTTGAAAACTACTAGAATAATTTTACCATAAACAAGCAATGACCTTCAAAAATGTATACAATTAACCAAAATGGCTATTTTGGACGTCAAGATTCTAAAACTAATTTTTTATCCTTTAGATATTATTCAAAATTATTTATAAGACCTCTAACACCTAGATAACATAGTTTAATGGTGTTGAAATGTCTATTTATTTATATAATATTCCTTTCAAATGATTCTCATCCTCAATAGTTTAAACCAAAAAAAAGATAAGAAAATTGACAATAAAGCTAAACTCCCCATGACATAAATTTCAAATAAGAATCATGCTATTATTAAAATGAAATATATCATAAAATAAAAAAATTCATATTGGAATAGAGTAAAAAGTATTAGTCATCATAAAAAACAATGTTCAAAATAGTTTGGGATACTAACACACAAATGTGACTCACATTCCCAAATACAATCTTCTAAGACATTCTAACTTCCCAAGACACAAACAAAAGGGATGGTTTTCCCAAGCTATATCATCTTTTTAATGTCCTAAATCTCAATAGGCCATTCCATAATTGTCTTATCATCATTAATATCTAACTCTCCAAATTCAATTTCATGACATTCATCAAAAAGATATCGATGAATATAAAAATCATTGAAAAAAAGAATACTTTCCCTAAAGAGAGGAATATTTAAATAATATACCACATTTCAAATTCACTCTAGAATCTTGAAATTTTTAAAAATAAAATAGAAAAATAATGTATATGATTGAACATCTACTGACCTTGGTGATGATAAACCCTTATCGAACACATGATCTCAGATATCAAATTATATAGATATTTTTTGGTCGGAGTGAGTATATCATAAGGGGGTTAATCGAGAATCAAAAAAATAAATTTATTTAAAAAATTTTCTAAAAAAATCCCCAATTTAAATAAAAACATCCCAATTAATCAAAATAGCCTATTGATATAAATTATGATATTTTAAAATATTTCACAAAGTGTGATTATGTCTTAGTTAAAATAATTATGAAAACAATTTTACCTTTTGAAATAATTTTACTAAATAAATTTATTATATAGACAGAAATTATTATTAACTATCTATGTAGTTGTTTTTTTCAATGTATAAAACCAATTTAGTTTAAATCTTATAAATAAAAGGAAACAAAACACACGTTAGAATAAATAAAAAAAGTTTTAGTCTCAAGCTGAGACATAATCCTCTTAAATTTTAAATCAGCTTCTTCTAGGAATGTTATATAATATAATCTTGGACCATAACCTACATTGGGTATGCAAGATAGCTAATCAGTTATCTGGTCCATGTAGTGACCTCTTCTACAAAAATCATGGCAATAAAAAACAATCCACATAAAGATATATTCTATAACACATGGTTAAGTAAGTGAAAAGAGGTTTAATAAGATATCAACTATATTCAAATTAAAACATAGGAAAAATTGTGTGTGATTAATAAAAAAGATAAACCACACCCTTCTAAAAATGTAAATACAACAAGAAGAATGAGAAAGCTAAAATGTTGATAAGGTAGTTTTTATTTTTTGGATGTGTTATGAACTCTTATGTATCTTTGGATATAGAGTGAAGAGGATATTGAGTTGTTTCTCTAAATGTTATCGTAAAATATATCTTAGTAAACACTCTTTTCTTTGACTGTAGGAATGGAACTAAATGTTCTGTAAGCCCCACTATTTCACACTCGGTGAATGTTTAGGATTCTTTATGGAAAACTATTTTGTAAGTTATGAATCTGATCATTTTTTTCCCATTTATCGGATAACATGAATATTTTTTTCATTAATGAGGGAGTATTTTTCTTATTTTATCACTAGAATACATGAGTATCTATTTGAATATCAATCATTTGGACATTTTTCTCCTCATACTGATTGACTGACATAAACATTAATTCATCCCTATAGTAGTTTAATAACAATCATTAAAATAAGTCATATCATTAAATTCTATAAGATAGTCTTTATTATTTTTTAACACAAAATAAAAACATATAAATTGTGAATCTTCTGGAAGTGAAACAACTCTGGTGGTGACTTGAGATGGCGGTGAGTCTGGTTAATGGTGAGTCAGTCTAAATGTAGGTCATGCTCAATGGTGCCATGAAATAATGGTGATTTTTTCATCACTTTTTGAAATTTACTTGTCATATGTAATGTTTAATGTTAATTCATTCTCTGGTGGTGATCCTTTTCCATAATTTTCCAAATTCTCATCTTGATGGTGAATCATTACTAACGGTAGGTCTTTCTCATACTTAGCTAAAATTTCATTCTGGTGGTGATTCATCTTAAATGGTGAGTGACCTTAAACGGTGAGTCATGTATGGGGGTGAGTAGATTCTAAAAATGGTTCTTTCCAATAAATATCCATACATTCTATATTCTATATTATATGATAAAATTATCTCATAAAGCATAAATTCCCTTAATAACATAATTAACATTATTTTTCTATCATTAAAAACATTTCCAACAATCTAACCCCTTTTGGAGATCAAAATCCATGTAATTATTATAAATAATTTAAAGATTAAACTATTGTGTAAAAATAGGTCAACTTAGCACTTTAAAAATATATAGTAATAGTGTAATAACAATAGTATGAAAGATATTAAGTAGCAATTAGTATAAGAGAGAGGTAATAAATTAAAAAAATATGGTATAAAAGGTAAATAAATAGTATGTAGTGTCATATGTAATTAAAAATATAGTATTAAATAAAATATGGTGTCAAAAAACAATTTAAACACACATGACACCAGAATGAATATCAATAATTAAGATATCAAAGGATAATATTACAATTTGAGGAGTATATTCATTCTCAATATGGAATCAAAGAAAAAATATATCAATTACATAGAGTCATTATCCCCATTTTGGGATTTTCAAAATGTAAAAATAAAATAATAAAAGAAAAGAAGCATAATAAGAATAATAAGATAATTTCCATTGAAAACAGAAATTGATTTACATCCAAAAAGATAAAAAAAGTAATAGAAAACTTCCATATCAAAGAAATAAAATTAATATTCAAAACACTTTTTCGAATATGTAGAAAGAAAAATTGGTGCTTTGGACATCCTCTTTTATGAAGAAGCAGAAGAAGACCCATTTTTTGAAGCTATGGTAATAGTCGGGATGGTTGTAGGGACACGATGAAGAGAAAGATTCTATTTGATAATGATAGGATTGAGATACTAGAAGGATTTCCTATGAGTCAAAATGAAAGGTTGTAAACAAGCATGTAAGGGTGCATGTGGATCTTTAATCACACCTATTCTAAAAAAATCTAGAGAAGAAGTTAAAGGGGTGAGATTACTAGTAAATACAATAGAATCTTGATACACCATTGTAGTTCTAGAAACCTAAATAATGGGCTTCATATTATTTATGAATTCTATAAGAATATTTACTATACTTTCCATAGCATTGAAAAATTACTTTTTCTCCATAATAAACATCTTGAGAAATATGGTCATCATTTTCAACTGATTCACCTGTTCTTTGAAAGCATAAGTGACCCGATGCATCTTGAGGTTCTCAAAAAGAATCTGATACTGCGAGTTGATATCATGTTTAGTATAAATTATTGAATGATAGTAAATTATATGTTTTTTAATTAATTCTCTATTAGATGTCATATCCTTCAAATACTCTCTAATCATCATATACATAAGATCATTATTATGATAGATTTTCCTAAACATTTCATGACGGGACTCAGGTACATCACCTAAAACACCGTAAAGCTCTTCTATAACCACTAACATAATCAATTCAACAAAAATAGAATGAGGCAGAGCACTTGAAGTAGAAGGCATAGAATAAATATTCTCCACCATCTCTAGAAATGAATCCATTGAATTTATAAAGGATTATCTCATCTCATCAATTTTAGATGTCATGGTCTCCATATCCTTTAATACCATTTTTTTCTCTCTCCACTTATGGAATGTGAGGCATCATATTGGACTAGATGGGATGTATCACAGGCTCAAAAATATAAGTTGCAACTTTCTCTTTGAACTTAGTGGATTAAGGTGCTTGAGTTCTCAATGAAAAACCAAAATCATAAATAAGTCCCACATTGAAGGATTCGAACTCATCTCTAGTAGCTACATCAACTAGAACATATGCAATGGCAGGTGCATGTATGTGTGTAGAGGTAACGATACGTGGAACAATAACCTGCAATGGCATATAAATAGATGGTACATTAAGAGAAAACCTATGTATTTATCCATCCTTGTCAATCTATTCTACTAATACTCTCATAGGATCCATATCATATTGAATAGTAGGTCTTCCATGATTTGGTGGATTGTAGTCATCATGCCACTCTAAGTAGTCAAAGCCATGTCTGACATATCCTGGAATCTTATTCCATTACTCAAATAGTGATACATTCAACATAGATGAAGTCACACCATATGTATTACCAACTATAGGTTTAGAATTAGTAGACTCAAAATAGTAGGTATATCACCCAATAGATCAGAAGATCTCTACACATCAGTTGTATTCTCAACAAATATCATCTCACTAGATTCACCATCTGGAGGTTCAATGTGAAGACTGATTAGACTAAGGGATTCCTCCCCCTCCACAGATTCCTAATTATCATGTTAGTTGAATTTATCCACATCTTGAACTAATATTGGTCTCTCTTCTGATATAGATACAGCTAGAAACCCTGGAGATTATATAAGATCAATGGAATCTCAAAATCCTCGGCACCAATGCAGCCACTAGGACCATCGTGGTCATAATCTCAATCATTGGATACTCTATCAATGTCTTCATCATTTTTTCTATCTCCACTATCTTATTCATTGTCTTCTTCTTCATATTCATCATCATTCTCACCACTTCTATTTTATTCAGAATATTATGAAGTTCACTTAAATTATTACTCACCAAAAAATTTTGTTTCCTACTTCTCACTTCCTTCTTTTAAAAGAGGCTCCTAGACAAGGAGAGATATAGGTAGGCTCAGATCAACATGAGTAATTGATAGAGAAATATTAGGCAGGTTTATTTAACTACAATTATCGATTTAAAATTCATGTTCCTCATCACTAGAGGCAGTAACCTGCTCTTTTTTTCATCTTAATACTCAAGCATATTATTTTTCTCTAAGTCCATATCCACAAGTTTTTTAGATCAAGAAGCGTGATGATTTAGGTTGAAATACACATGCAACCAATCAGCATCATCAATACATTATTTCTACTCATGATGAAACTTATTTTTATTCTTTTATATATTAATTTGGTAAGGAAAAAATCTTCACATTTTACCATGGTTTCCTATTCTCCATCCACCAATCCATTAAGATCCATCATATTCTAAATGAACTTAATCTATATAAGAGAGTTTTTTCTAGAATATTTTTACACATCTCCATCATGTGAACATTCAAATATATACATGGATTAATATTTTAACCTCTCTTAATAAGACATAAAATACATAAAAATTGATACCTCATTATAGTGGAATAACATTTCCTTGGGTAAAGAATATGTTGGATAACCTTGAAAAGAAAATGAGATTCAATATCATGCTCAATAGCAGTTGGTATTCTTATAATCCCATATCCATTAAACTCTACCAAAGCATACTCATATAAAAAGGTATCACTATCACTTAAAAAATATCTGGGATAGTCATTTGATAAACCTTTATGAGGTTATTTTAGATATTTATTCCAATTTCTTGAAGAGAAAACTACTTTTCACCCATTTAATCTTTTTATTAACTAGTCTCCATCTTCCTCAAATATGAATTCGACATACTGATAGAATTTCTACACTAACCTAGGATAGAAGGGCCTATAATTGTTCGAGAACCACTCTTCCCTTCCCTGTTCTTAAAAATAATAACCACCAATGACTTTTTTGAGATCAACCATTCTGGATAATTTTTTTTTACCAATATACATTTAGAAATCAGTGTGCCACTACCTCAACATAAACTAAATGGATCGAATATCATTTCTACATCTTTGAAGGATAACACTCATCCAGATAACATTCAATGGCTCCTTTCACTCTAAACATGGCAATTAGCTTTGAAGGTTTTGACAAAGGTAAGGGAAGCCTAACGATTGGGAGAGAAAGGGTCAAGACATGGATTGAGAGTAAGGCCCAAGGGAGTGAGAATTGAAATTATAATCGTGTATAATTTATATAATTTAGGGATTTATGGATATTTGAATAGAAAAAAATCATATTTTAATCAAAAAAATATTAAATAAATAAGCCCTATTTTGAAATTTGATCAAATGCTTAAAAAATGGTATAACATTTGAAAATGGTGGGTTATTTCCAATGGTATGTAAACACCAACAGTGTGAAACTTCAAAGGAAGGTAAATTCAAATGGTAGGTAAAATTAAATGGTTTGTAAACCACAACAGTGGTCCCATAAAATTAAACATAAAAAAAAATTAATCATCCCTAATTCAAGTTTTATTTTGTTCATTATCTCTAATTACAATGGATGAGTAAAAATATCAGTAAGATGTTGTTCAGTACCAATATATTCAATATTTATATCACCTTTATGAAAATGGTATATTAAAAAATTATTTCTTACATCAATGTATTTTTTCTAGAGTGAGATGCATGGTTGTACGAAATATTTATAGAATTTTTGTTAACAAGGTTTATAGGTAGATGTAAGAATTGATATCCATAGTCTAGAAATGTGTGTTTCATAAACAAAATTTGACCAAAATATCTAGAAGAAGCTATATATTCTTCTTTAGTAGTAGATAATGCAACAAAATTTTATTTTATACTAAAACAAGAAACCGGATACTATCCAAAAATTTGACATGTCCTAGGGGATTGTTTTCTATCTAACTTTAAACCACCAAAATCAGAATTGGAATAACTAACCAAGTCAAATTATTTTCCTATCATGTAAAATAATTCAAAATTGGTTTTATATTTAAGGTACCTTATAATCCTTTATAAATAAGGTAATTGATACTCTTTAGGGGATTCTTTAAAATGATCTCATATACACACACTAAACATAATTTCTAGTCAGGTAGTAGTTAATTAGAGACGATTTCTAATCATACCTCTATAACTGGTTTGATCCACTGATTTCCCAGCTTCATCTAGATCTAACTTATAGGTGGTTCTCATATAAGTGTTACTACTCTTAGTTCTATCTAATCCAAAACAATTAAAATTTTATTGGTTTCAAATAATTCATTATTTATTTTGAATAATCTGAAAAAAGTAAGAATATTAGTTCACCCATTAAAATCATCACAATTCTTTTTTCATCATTTTTGAAAATATAGTACATATTTTATTTGAATATCAAAATGTAATTTCATCTACATAGCTTTGAGAAACTTGAACGTATTTTCAAATCCATTTAACAAATAGGTTTGGATTAACAATACCTTTTGAAATAACAATTTAAATATGAAAAGATGTAATCATATCATACCAAACTCTTTGAACTTATTTTAAACCATATAAAGATTTTGTTACTTTAATAATGTGATTTGGTAAATGAGGATTTTTAAATCTGGGGGATTTTTAAATTAAAACACCCTCAGTTATATACTCATTCATGAATTCAGGTTTTAAATCCATTTGATATAGTTTTAAATCAATATGTGTTACCTCGAAAATAATTATTCTAATGGATTGAAGTCTATCTACAAGTGAAAAGGTTTTTTTATGGTTTATACCCTCTTATTTACTATACTATTGTGAAACTATTATGGCCTTTTTTCATAATATTCTTCTAGATTCATCAACATTATTTATAAACACCCATTTAGTGCCTATAATCAATGTTTCTTTAGGTCTATCAATAATTTCCCAAACCATATTTCTTTCAAATTGATGAAGACATTTATGAATATCTATTACCCATAATTCATCATTAATCGTTTCAGTGATATTTTTAGGTTTGAGTTGTCATAAGAATTCTTGACGTTCAACCTGGTTTCTTAGAGATGCTACATTTGGTGTACCTCTATCTAAGTCTCTAAAATATCATCTAAAATATAGTATTTAAGAGTCCTAATACCTATAGAGGAAGAAGGTTTTTCCCCTCATGTACTTATATAAGTTCATGTTTAGGTTCAAGAAGTTCCTCAGAACTGAATTATTTTTATAAATTTTTTACAATAAAATTAGATGATTTGGAATTTATGTTCATATTAGATAAATAATCCAAAATATTTTATAAATGGGTTTTAGATTCATGTGGATCTATCTCATACCACTTGACATGGAAAGACCCTTTCACAGTCTTGGTTTTTTTGGTGAAAACACTAAATTCTACTAAAAGTTGAATAACTATGGAAAATCCCTTCATCACTCTTGGAGGAAAACATTTCAACATCACACTTAGTGTTAAGATTAATGAATTTGAAACCAAATACTCTAATGTAATTATCCTTGGGTTTTCTATTATTCAAATGATCATAAGTGGTTTTATTTAAATAGTTCTCATTAAAACGCAATTAATTATATAGTATAATACGTTCACAACCACTACCAAAAAGTATACATGTAGGTCATCTACATTAGGAATTTTCGAGACTCTATTTTGAAGTGTTATATTTATTCTATATAAAAATATATTATGTTAAGGGGTCCCAAGAGTATATAAGTTATAATTATAGCCATTTTGTGAGATTAGGGATTCAAGTCCTCGTTTTACAGATCAAAACCATGGTCACTTAATATGGTCTTAATTCTAGATCCGCTATGGTTTTATATAGATTTAGAATACTTGGTAAAAAAATCAATCTTAACTTTTGTGAGATAAAATGAATAGTCATGTATTCACAGAAATTCATATACAAGTACATATACATAGTTCTTCCCATATAAACAATAAAATATATATGGAATGAAAAATTCCATGTGAACCAACTCAAGTGGTTGAGATGTTGAAACTTATTTCATTAATTTAAAATATTTTTTCTCTTATTTCCCTTTTTGAAAGGGGTTATAGACCTTTTTATTTGGGAATTAATGTTTGGGTAAATCCCTGTTTAAAACATTCAATATATGATCTCTAAGTGAGTGAATTTTAGAGTGAGCAATTCTCTTTTTCCAAATCCAAGATTATTTATGAAAGTCACATAATCGTGATTTTTTTTCTAAAATTAATGAATCGTGATTAAAAAAATACACTTTTTAATTTCTCAAATAAGTAAATACAAAATCATTTTATTAATTAAAGACATTATAAGAATTATTTTAATTTTTTTATTAAAAACCATAATCACATAATATTGAGATTCTAATAATATTTTCTAACCAACAACAAAAAATTACTTTAGAAATTAAAACTAAATCAGTGTTACCAAGTTTGCAAAGGCCAATAATCATTCCTTTAGAATTGTCCTCAAATGTGACATTACCACCATCAACCTTTATCAGTATCCTGATGCTTGAATAATGTCATATAAAATTCCTTATAATCTTCTATCCAAGAACCAAATATTTCTATAAGATATTTTCAAGTAGTTTCCTTATAAAAAAGATTATACCTAGAATTAATTTTGTAACCAGATTTTCTTTGGTCCAGATATGTTAGCGATTAGGGATTTTGCAACCCAAATTTTCTTGATAGGTTTCCTATAAGTAAATTTTAATCTTTTGAAATAAAAACATTATTTGGAAAAATCAAATAAAAATTAACATTTTAATTTCACTAATTAGCTTTAGGAACAAAATATCTCTTATCAACTCTTCTTTTCGAAGGATGGTAGCCTAGTATAGGAATATATATTTTGGAGAAATATTTTTCCCTAGTATTTGAGTGAGAGTTTCATTTCCATTTATAATTCTCTCTAAATATTTTTTTCCTTCTCATTGTGTTATTTCAATTTTTTATTTCATTTTTATAAATGAGCATTCTTATATTTTTCAGGAGTGTGATCTCTTCTGAAACTAGTAGATAAAACATGCAATTTAATCAGAATTTTGTATATTCCATTGAACTTATTAATAGTCTTCATGAAAATTTCAATATTCCAAATTTTCCTCTTTTCATATATAATAATAATTTTTTTCAAATCTAAAATGATCATAATTGTGTACAAGAGATAAAGTAGGTATCTTAGATATGTTTTTCATGACTCTCATAAGATCTTTGTCTTAATTTTCTTCATGAATTTATTCTGATTCACTAGATTTTTCTTCATAGGAACTTCATGTGGATTTCATAGATTTATTTTAATTTTTATCCTTCTCATCATACTTATTTTTTTTATTTTAACTTAGGACAATTATCCTTAACAAGTCTTGTTTTCTTACACTCATAACAGGTAATATCATTTGAATTGTCATCTCTTTTTCAGTCCTACTTATAATTACATCTATTATCATACATTCTCTTAAATCATAGTTTCCAAAAGAATTTATTCTTATTAAAAAATTTCTTAAATGTTAAATCAAGATGGGAAATTTACCCATCATTATTATCCGGTGAAACTACTACAAAAGAGGCCTTTAATAGTCATAGAATATGCCTTTATCAATGCTAACAGTGTTGATTACCGTAGAGTGGTTAGAATACCAATGATTTTATCAGCACTAGAAAAGTAAAGGCAAAGGGGTGATTTATCAATGTTATGATATAATTGATAAAACACCATTTTATCAGTGATTTTAGAAGCACTAATAAAATAAACCATTTATCATCATATTTATTTTGCACTGATAAAGGAACAGTTTATCTGTGCTAATAAATGTGATGATAAAAAATATTTTTATCAGGGCTAATTAATGCGCTGATAAATGTGTAACTTTTCACCACTTTTAGAATCACTAATAAAGTAATCCTTTATCAAAGCATTTATCAATGCGAATAAAGGAGAATACTGTAGTCTGATGAAACATGGAACACTACATCACCACAAATAGGGCATATTATAGTATACTATAACAACAAATTGTAGTACAAGGAACAACATGAGAAATTTGAAAAATCAGAAACAAATACACAATTTAAAGGAAATAAAATTGTTTACATAGACATAAAAAACATAATTATATATAAAAATAATACACCTATATAAATGAACGCCCCCCCCCCCCCCCCCCGCCGGTCGAGAAAAATAATTCATATATATATATATAAACAATTCTTATGATATAAAGAGTTAAATTAAATTGAAAGTGTTAATTTAAAAGTGAACTTTGAGTCATACCACTAACAATGTGTATCATATTTCATTTTGGTTTATTTTTGCACAACCCATTCCATTTATTATTCATCTTCAAGAATAATCATTGTGAAAATTAACTAATTAAGTGTAAGATAAAAATGTTATGAAAATTAATCAATTAATCATAGATAGAATGATGAGAAAAACATATAGTCATGTTTGCTCAATTTTGGAAATTTGATTCCATTTTTAAACATAAATGACACTTATATATTGCAAAGACACGCTTGGATTCACACCAGTCGCACCACTTATCAAATTGAGGGGAGGTTCATTCCTATATGTCCTAAATTACTTATGGATAATTTTCATAAAGTATCCAAAAAATCTATATTTTTTTCCAAGTTTTGAGTATGCCACTAGTGTTTTTTACAAAAATTTCATTTTAAGCTAGAAATATTCACTTTGAGTAATATACATCACTTAATTTATTGGTTACATGTGAGACTAATATCTACCCATAAAAATGAATTATGAAACATGTTTTTTAAAATTATCAAGACAATCCAAGTGCATTTTATTAGTTTTCATTGAGTGACACTTTTTATTAAAATGTCGATTTTAAACTGATAATAGACACATTGAGTCACATCAGGCACTTCGTGAATCATATTGAGGCGCGACTGATTTATACATGTTGAAAAAGACATAAGGATCATTTTTCTAAAGTACCAAAACAATCTGAATGTTTTTTCTTGGTTTTGAGTATGTTAGTTGTATTTTACTAAAATTAATGTCAATTTTTAATATGAAATACACTTGGAGTCATACCAACCCCATCATGCACTAGATTAAGGTGTGGATGATTACTACATGTCCCAAATGACTTATGGATAATTTTATTATATAATTAAAACAATTTGAATGTTTTTCTTCAATTTTGACTACGCAACTTATAATTTTTTTCTAAAATGTTATTTTTAACTAGTGGCACACACATTGAGTCATATAGGTGGCATCTTGTGTTATTGTGATGTGAGAAAGATTCTGACATGTCAGATATGAATTATGATTCATTTTTCAAATTTATCAAGATAATCCTATTATGTTTTCTTAGTTCTACTTGAGTGGATATTTTTTATTTTGAATATTAATTTTAAACTAATAATAGGCACTTTGAGTCATACTGGGTGCATTGTGTATCCGATTGAGGTTAGGTTGGTTCCTATAAAACAAAAATGATTATGGATCATTATACTAGAAAAATATGAATGTGTGTTCTTGGTTTTGGGAATTTTAATGTTTATTATACTAAAATTATAATCAATTTAAAATAAAAAGATGCACATAGGTTCGTATCAATTATTCCAGGAATTAAATTGTGGTGTGGATGATTCTAACATGTCCCAAATGACTTATTGACCATTTTCCTAAATTATTAAAATAATCCTAATTCATTTTCTTGGTTTTCTGTATTGAAATTTTGGTTTTTACAAAAACATTTCATTTTAAACTATAAATAATCACTTTAAACCATACAAGTCACATTGTGTGTGGGTTTAACATGGGACATATTCCTATATGTCAAAATTGTGTTATGATTATTTTTAATGTATTATTGAGAAAATATAAGTGTGTTTTCTTGATTATCAGTGAGTGAAAATTATTTTTATTAAAACTTCATTTTTAAACTAATAGCAAACAATTTCAATCATATTTGGAACATCATATATAAAATTGAGTTTTGGACAATTTCTACAGATCAAAAATGAATTATCGATAATTTTTCTAAATTATCAAAATAATTTGAATGAATTTTCTTGATTCTGAGTATGTCAGTTGTTTTTTTACTAAAATTAATGTCAATTTTGAATATAAAGATGTAGTTGGAGTAATACGGGTCACACTATACATATTATTGATGTTTGGAAAGTTCCTACATATCCCAAATGGCTTATTTATCATTTTAAAAAATTATAAAAACAATCTGAATGTGTTTCCTCAAATTTGAGAATTCCACTAGTGTTTTTATAAAATTTGAATTTAAACAGGAAACACGCACATTGAGTCATATAGGTCATATATTTTGTGGGATTGATTTGAGATTTATTCCTATAAATCACACAGAAATTATGAATCATTTTCCTCAATTATCAAGATAATATGAGTGGGGTTTCTCATTCTTCAATGAGTGGAATTTTGTTTTGCATTATAATGTCAATTTTAAACAGCTGATGAAAACGTTGATTTATACCTGGAACCTTTTGTATCGAATTGGCATGTGAATGATTCCTATACATATAAAAATACGTATAGATCATTTTTCTGCAGTACCAAAACAATTCTAATGTGGTTTTTTGATTTTTAGTATGTTATTTTCCTTTCTTATAGAAATTAATTTAAAATTCAAAACAATCCAAATGCATTTTCTAGTTGATGATTAAATCAACCATAACATGAAAATTATTTGATCATAAAAATGGAAATATCCCAATTCTCATGTATTTTTTTATTATTAATGGTGGTGATATTTTTATTTATGATCTTGTGAAGATATATCATTTTACATAATGAATGTTTTAAAGCATAATGTCTATTACTGGTATATATTTCATTACAATTCATGACATTATATCATGAATCTTACTGATAATTGTATATCACAAATAATTACACCACCTATAAAAATTGAAGCCACTATATTGTTCTTTTCATGAAAATTCATGATTCAGTTGAGGAAAGTTGGAATTTATTTACTTCATTAGAGGTTTTGGATCATGATATAAGCTTCATTTTCTAAGGGGTGTTCATTTGTATTTTTAGTGATTCATGATTTCATTTGAAGCAAGTGTTTCATTTTGAAGGATTTATTTATGATATGGTCAATATTAAATCGATGCCATGTTTCCTTTAACATCATCCCTTATTTATGAACATGATCTCTCATTTCTGTTTGTCCTCCAATTTTTCTCTCATACACCTACTAGATTTAGTGGTTGATTACAAAAATATTTTTTAAAACATTTAAGTTAAATTATATTCTATTTTTATGATTGGATTTGGGTTATATGGATCGCAAGTTGCTGTTGGATCCATTACAAAGACCTTTTCTTTATAGTTTAGAGAATTAATGGGAAAGAAACTACATCTGTTCTTTTGTTGTTGTTCAGTTTTTTGTTGGTGTGGGTATTATTTTACACTTTGGTAATATTTTATTGTACATGGATTGTGATTCTATAAATTAAATACTATGATAATTAGCAAGAAAAAATTTGTGGTGTTTCTGTTGTTTCTAAAAAATCACTCCACATTATTTCTTGTAAAAAATAACTTAAACTGTAACACACCAGGTTTCTAAAAATAAATTGAAATAAATGAAACTTTGTTTTAGGTAGATATTAATAACGGGCCTTTCAATGATTTATTTTTCTTCTAGGATTTGAATCTCAAAAGACAGTCATCTACAATACTGATCAATAAGTCATTAGGAGTCTGTTAGAACCAACTTGTTTTTTAATGAATAGTAATATACACTTATGAATAGTAGTATTAAAAGTAATATAACCCTTATTAAGATTAAATAATATTATTATCTTATTTTCTTATGTTTATATGACAATGAGAAGTTGATTAATTTTTTAGGGTGATAAAAAATGAGTTTTAGATTTAAAATTGTTATTTTTGAATATATTATGATTTTTTTAAAATTTAATTAAGAATATTTAGAAACTTATTTTCAGAAAATGGACTTCATTTTTGAAATATACATGTCAATAAATGTTTATGGTAAATTTTTAGGATTGTTTTTGAAGTTTTTGAAATTTTTGATGAATAGTAAAATATGATAAATTAAGATAAATGCTAAATACTTTTTTTACTGCATCATAGTTGTTGAAAGACTAAAGTAAGCCCACTTGGTTTGAACTCATAGGCAATTATTACTATTTTGGGTCACATGAATCGAGACTATTCATAGTCTTGAGCAAAAATATTAAAACAATGATTAAAATAATGTTAAATCTCTCCTCTCCTAGACTATAAATACCACCCTCATTCCCATCTTCCTCTCACACCTCTAAAACCTTAAACATAGTGAAATTTCTTCCTAATCCTCTCCCCAATTCTCTATCCCACGTACAAGACCATCTGGTTTCACAAAAAGGCTAGAAATAGAGGCCTTAAGGAGGATCTCAAGGAGAAGAGATCAAGAGGTAAGAATCCCCTTCCATTTTCTTGTGTTTTCTTTTCAATTAATTTATTTTATTATGCAATCTTCCACTCACCTTAAACAAAAGGTATTTAATATATAGAATTTTATATATTTTATAAGTTATCATGTTCATGTAAAAAATTCATCATCTTTCTTCCTTTCTTCTCGATCATATTCTAAAATTTTAAAAACCATCCATGATTTTCCGATTTACCAAAATCATGGATGATGTGTTTGAAATTTCCATTACTTATTTCATAGATGATCGTTAAACACTTTTAATTGATGAAAAAGAATTTAATTTTTGTTATTTAACCTATTTTATTTCCTGTAATAAACTTCTATTCAGAACATTAAATTATATAATCAAACAAGATCATGATTATCGAGGAACCACCTAAAATGATCTAAACAAATATCATTATAGTTTTATCTAATGATCCATCATAATATATGATAACAGAATGATTTATATTATCATTTTATATTCTGGAAATATAATCATAAAATTTCATACCAATAAAAAAATTTCATTTTTATACGACAAGAAAATCAATTTCAAATCGGCCATGGAAATCATGTAATAAACGCACCCAAAACAATGGAAGAAACAAAATTCTAAAAATTAAAGGGTGAAATGATGTAATGAAATGATCATGTAAGGTATTATATATATAAATATGTTTATATAAGATATTAATAAGACTATTTTAACCATTATAAATGAGGTTTAAACAAGTTTAAACTAAGATAAACCCATGGTAAGGGAATTCTTAACCCAATTTCCATTCATTGGGTTAACCTTGTACTTCATTATTTATGTTGTGTTAAAATTTTCTAAGTGATGATTTTTTTTTATTATATTTAATTATTTGTATTTATAGTGTATATATATATATATTCCATCCACTCTATTAATATTCAATTCAATTATATGATATTTTTAAGGTGTCCTTTCTTTTAAAATACTCTTTTCAAATCATGTTTTAAATTCAAAAGAAATGTTTATTTGAAATTTTTCATGTTGTATGATTGTGTTCTAGTTATTGGGAATTTTTTTTTTGATGAAGGGTGGGATATATATCTCCCTAAAATAGATTGATTATTTGTATATTGGAGGTCAGTCATACGGTTAGTCTATGTGTAGCAATGCTGGTTACACTCTAAGGCATTCGTGAGGGTTATATTGTAAGGTATCCGCGAGGGTTAAAAATCATATAGTATCCATGAGGGTTACAATGTAAGTAATAAATTTTATAATATACATTTATGGTTCTATTTATGTTCTATATATTTATGGAAATCAAATGAAAATCTCAAGTTTCACAAAGTAAGTTTATATATGTGACAAGTATGTCTTTTTGAAAATGATTTCATACATTACAAGTAATCATGGACTACAATTTTATTTATTTATTTTTATCCATTACAAAGGTTTTTGTGCTCATCTCATGTTTATAAATGATTATCACAGGTTTTATGTATGTGCAAGACAAAGAAGGAATCTGAGTTAATTATTATGAAAAAATTACAATGAGAACATGTTTTATTTGAAAATTTTTATATTATAGATGAAATGGATACTATGTTTTGTGGTGTTTGATCTATATGAATGTGGAATGTTATGTATTTATTATATCCTAATTCTTTAAAACTCCAAATTTGAAATGATCCTCAATAAGAAATGAAATGACTTCTTGACTAAAATTCAAGATTATGTAATTTAATAATGTTGGGTCCTTATATAAATAAGTTATGAATATCATTTTTCCCACGAGACAGCTGAAAAACATGCACAGTGGATTGTATCTTATGTGATAGATTTTTTGTGCACATTTCAACAATTTTTTTCAAAGAAAATCTTTGTATGATCCTCATTCTACACCATTTCCCAGCAATTTCATTATTTGAAATCCACTGCTTCGCCTCCTCTTCCACATCAGCCTCCTCCTCAATCTCCACCTCTTCCTCCTCCTCCACCTAAATCTCTGAATCTCACTCTACCTCAACCTCCACCTTCACCACCACCTACACTTCCTCCTCTTCATTCACCTCTACCTATACCTCTACCTCCACCTCCATCATTTCCCAATAATTTTATTGTTTATGGGTCATATCTTTTAAATAAATTTATTTCCCATATTATACTTCTCCTAGTCAAACATATTAGAAATAATATATAATCATTTTCACACTAATGATACATACAGTAAATAAATTTCTAAATTCATAACACATACTAGACCAAAAAAATAATAGGTAATCACCAAAATTTGTTTTTGGTATACATTCTTACAATAATATAATTCCCACTTTTCTCCATGAAAATTTACTTCTTCTTTTCAGTAGAAAGTTTCTCATCAATCATGATATTTATAATAAAATATAGAAAAATATATTTTTCTAAAATTTATTTAATGAAAATTTAATTACCTTTGGAAATTACCTATTTGGGGATGCTGGTTTTTTCAAGAGTTATGATCTCTCACATAAATTTTCAAACATAATATTCACAATAAATTCCACTATAATTCTTTAGACACTACAAAAACATAGACCAAAATAATTAAGTTATTTCGGAATGGTTTTATTGATAAAAACTTCTATATATACCTAAAATTTCTTCAATTTTTAGTAATCCACATGCATTATCTATTCAGAAAACAACTTCATTCCATGATTTAGCCTCTATTTTGTGACCGCCCTATCATGAAAAATTTCTTGTTAAAATAGAAAATGAAATATATAATTTGAAGTCTATATATAAAATATTGATTTCAATGCATTACAAATTCATAATAAAAATAATGTGTGTTCTGTTAGTTGGATATCCATTCATTGGATCAAAAAATTAAATATTTTGTTTAATCTGATTTACTACAATCAATATCCAATGGTCCCTAAAAAATAATTTCAAATAATTAATGGAAAAATTAATAGTTAATTTTATGTGATTAGATTTTGGAGTTTTACTTATGAATTGTATCCAACAATAATAGTTATTCATCTAATGTTTTTTCTTCAAACGCTTTAAGTAACTCCTCTTCTTTCTTCTCAATTTATTACTTATCCAATGTAATTTTTTCCCTTAAATGATATAGTGATTAATGAATCCAAATCATGATTCACATTATTTTCCATTTATACTGTAGTAATATAAAGGCCTATACAAAATATTAATTGTTATTAACTTTAATAGACATATTAACTCGATATTTGTACCATTGTATTATGAAAATATACCTTATTTATATATTCATAACTAGGAAGAAAAACCATTAATACTTTAGAATCTCATTTATAGAATCAATACCAATTACTTATGTCCTGACAGCTCCATATATTTTTTTTTCATAGGTAATTTCAAAAATATTTTCATATTTATGTTTTCTGTCTTCATGAAGTTTTAATGTTAATAAATTTTACTCTGGAACTTGTGGGGAGATGGTACTATCAGAATTTTATTTTGATTTCTTGTTCGATTCATAAGATTTTCTTTATATTTCCCTCTCTTTTCCCTCTAGTTTATCCATTTGTAATATCAAACCTCACTTCAAACATTTTATCATCAACTATTATAGGGTTTTCAAATGAATTATTTTTCTCAATACATACCTCATCTATCATTATGAAATTATCCGGGCATGCTATAAAATCATCAATTACATCATTGATTATTATAATATAAAGATCATCAAGTGGAAGAGGAAAATCGAAATCTTGCTCATGAGATACCTAAATACTCACTCTCCTGTGATATTTTGGGAGGTCTTGTGTTGTAGCTTTTCCCATGATATATTATACATTATACCCAACACAAAATAGTGGTGTGTGGGAGTTAACTGATACAAATAACATACAACTATACCTTACAGAATTTTAATATTATAAAGTTACTGAACGTTTCTTGATTCCCATTTAGGAGAAAAAGAAATTAAAAAATAATAATTACCCTAGGTAAGGTATGTGGTTGTGGTTAACGACTAGCATCCAAGCTAGTGGGATAATTTGGTACATGTGTGGATATTTCTTCCACCACCGATTCTCATTGATCTTTTCTCAAACATTGGTTTGAAAAATTAGACTGAACAATAATATCTTATAATGAGTCTCTTTTTTATGTAATCATCTCACTATGGTTTTAGCTTCTCAAAATCTGTTTAATGATATACTCATGAACCTAATCCTATAACATGGCCATATTGTCTTGGCTACTTCAAAGCTACTAAAAGTAGCTTTTCTTCTCATATGGTTACTCTCAATTATTATATCTAAAACATTTAAAAAAATATAAAAATAAATAAATATTTTTATATAATACTATTATAAAGCATAAAAAATTAATATTTTTTCATAATTACACATATTTCCCGTGTTGTTTTTGTGTTTTTATCAAACATTTTACCATCCTTATTTACACCAGCCTCTTTTCATAGCACATAAAAGGGGATAGAAGTGGCTTCGGATTTTGATTCATAAATATTCATATAAATAAATGAAAATATGTTATTCTCATATTTAATTATTAATATTTTTTATTTAAAATACACACCAATTTATTCTATAACAAACCATTCCCCATCCTTGATTTGAGATAAGGGTACATTGCTTTTAAAGAACATTCCCTATTTTTAGAAATATTTTCTTTTGTTTCATAAATTAATTTTTTGGAATCAATTTGTATAAAATATATAATTTCAAATAATATAATATCAATTTCAATTCACCAAAAATTATTTCTCATTGAGATGATTGATGAATGTAGTCTTTGTTTCTTTCTTTATAATGTGTGCATAACTAACTAGTGGGTGGGGATTTACTATCCCCTCAGCATCCCAACGATGTATCTTTACTAGAAGAGTATGAAAGCCTCTATGTGATTTTCCAACATCCACAAAGACAAATTTCTTATACAAATATAAAAAAATAAATGAACTCCCTAAAAAATAATGAAAATTAAATCAATTCTCCATTCTATAATTTTCTGGTAAAATAGAAAAAGTGTATCGAAAAATTAACATTATATATTTTCAAAATATTACCTTCATTATAGGATGGACATGGAGCCTTGAATAAATATTAACCAGCACAGTCAACCTTATTGTGACTCCAAGATAACTAATGAATATTGAATTATTGTGGTAAAAGGTTAGTTACGTTAATTCCAACCAACCTCAAATTTTATACCCTAACATATTACCTTGGTAGTTCTATCAACATTGTGATGCTGCGTGGTGATTTTTTTCATAAACATGTTAATGATCTACAAATAATTATTCAGTTTCATCATCAAAAGTATATTCTTCCTTGGGATTGGTAACATCACACTTTTTAGGAAGCACTGTTTTATTGAGTATTCAAAAATTTAATGATTCTTGAATAAAAACAACATAATCACAAAAAAAGTATTTGAGAATGGACACATAAATTATATATTTCAATATTTATGTACTCTTTAACATCAGTTTCATATTCTATTTTTAAATGATTAGTGTGAATCCATTTTTAAGGAAATGGGTAATCAAATTTATGAAAATAATTGCCCCCACAATGGTAGGTAGTTTCCTATAAATTCATCCAATGGTGAAAGTTATATACCATTCCAATAATTCTCAACTTCATCTCTAAAACAGTTATTATTAAATTTTATAAAATGATACACATCCCCAATATCTTGTGGATATCCAACCATGTTTATTGAACTACTATAACCAAAATTAATCTCATACCTGGTATTGGTGATCATTTTGGTGACTACTTATTAGAGTAGTTCGAACAACATAGAAGATATGGGGGATGTGTCCCAAGTAGAAAAATTTAATAATAACAATTCGGGAGATGGAGATGGTTAGGATAAAAGTTTTCAGCTTAGAAAATTTTAAATTACCACATCTTAATTTCAAATTTCATATCTCATCTCATAATTATAAAAGGTCCCTAACACTTCCATAAGAATATAAAATCATCCCCAATTATTCATACCAACAATAATCTATGTTACTAGTCTTTCGTTCTAATATGTATCTCAAATATAAGATCTCTATATCCACAGAGGGTCATTTGTAGGGTGTAAGTATAAAAATAATCAAGAAAATATTAAGAGGGCCCCTAAAATATACAAAAACACATATATTTTTGAATATGTTCAATATAGTAACACTAAAAATACCTATGAAATTCAACTCATTTTGTACTTACCAGGACACCTTGATAATCAAATGTACAAATTCATTTCATACCATTGAATTATACTAATCGTAGCATAAGTTTATGCCATGGATTTTCCCTGAAATCCAAATCATTTCAATAATTTGTGATTAAAATTTGAATTATAGGAGGATAAAAAATTATTTATCTCCCTCGGGAAATAACTACATCATTGGTACCATGAGATTCAACCTAAGACTTATATCATCCAAGACTACCCCTTAGGGAAAACCATCACATGTACTTATTGCATTCAAGTCATAAAATCGGTATAACATATCATTTTTATTACAAAGTGAATTTAAAATATGGGTAAGTATTAGCATAATTGTTTCCCTTAGGAATGAACCACACAATGGGTATGACTATAGATTATTTAATCCTAACTTATAAAAAATTATAAATAAGAACAAACAACCACACAAATGTCACATCACCCTCACCCTATACCCCGATGAATCACTAACATGTCCATAGTGACTCACATTCTAACATACTATGGCTAGTCCTTGTATAATACCCATCATATTCTAATATATGATAAACATTATTTTTATCACATCCAAACAAGTATTACTTGTATAAATAATACTATATTCATACAGAGAGAGGTATATTAAAAATCATTTCAAATAATATCAATTGACTTTTCAAATAATTTATTATATGGAAATATTTATCAAAATTTAAAAAAAATCACTTACATATTACATTTCATACAATAATTTTAAAAACCAATAATCGAGAGAATAAATAATTAGACATGTAAACAAAAAAATAGTTAAACAATCACTAAAAAAATTATTGAAAGATAAAAATGAAGACTTTCTACATAAAAGTCACATAATTATTCCATTTCCTAAAATTTTAATGTTTAGATAAAAATATTTATAAATTTGTATTTTTTTGTATAATATAAAGATGATTTAAAACATATTTTTCTATGATTATAGTAATATAATATGAATAATATATTTATCCTATCAACACCCACATATATATATATATATTGTGAGAAATTTCATCAGAAAAAAATACAAACTTCATATATAAAAACTACAACTAATCTGGTATCGTAAAAAAATTCCTTAATTTAAAAATTAAATATGAAAATCAAATAAATATTTATATTATTGAATTTTAAATACATAATAATAGATCAAGATTCAATATAACCCATGGTTTTTTAAATGTAACATAATTAAAACAAAGCACTTATTTTTTTTAAATATGTTTATCCCATACATACTTTAAATCCATTGTTATCAAAAATAATATAAATAAAATTTTAATCATATATTCCGACATATTACATTTGAAAAATATAATTCATTTTCTATCAAAATATACCAACAACCATGATACAATACTATAATTTGTTTTCTATTTAACCGGCATGAATTTATCAGTTCATTTATGGTAATAATTATTTTAATTATAAATATAATATAATAGGTCTAAGAAACCCTAAATTTTATAATATTTCACACAATTTAATCTTAACACATTTAATAAATCTTTTATGTGGTATATCATCATCTCATTATTCAATAATATATTCAGCATGTGAAATCATATCAATATTTATATTCAAATTGTGTATGGGCAACAAAAAATAATTAAATTAAAGAAAATATATAGGAACCATAAAAGTATTCTATGGAAACAAGATTCAAACAATGAAAATACACACTATCTAAAAGGTAATAATAAATAATGAGGGAATCATCCTGAAAATCACTATCAGTTGAAACTGTGAATAGAGATGCAGTTCGTAGTGCTCTCGAATGAATCTGGTATGAGTTTACAAAGTAGGGGTGGCATTGTGTAGCTATTGGTAAGTCATAGAGAGGGAGAAAATATGTAGGGTTTATCATGGTTATGAACAGTGAAAAAACCAAAATCGTAGAACCCAATAAAGAAATGAACAAGAGAAGAAAAGAAGAAAATAACATACCTCATATTCTAGCCTTGTTTCGTTTGAGAGAATGTAGAAGAATATTGCTGAAAATAGGGGAGTTCTGTGAGAACTTGAGAAATGTGACTGAATGTGTCGTGGATATGGTTCTTTTAAATAGAACTACGAAACTTTTATCATGGCTTTCAAAAAAACATAGATAAAGAACCCTTTTACTAGTGCTAAATTCATAACTTCTAATAAAAGTCATCTTTATCATGACTAAAACTTTATTACTGATAGAAGATTTTTCATTATAATTATATTTAAAATTTTATAAATTTACATGAATATTTATAGACCTTTTATTATAATTTTATAATTATATAAATATATAATTATTTATTTATAATTAATTTAATACTTTTTTAAAAATAATATTTTTTATTTGTAATTATAAATATATTTTTTTTTGTAAATACAGCAAAAATAAATTAATAATCATATATTTAATAAATATAAATATAATAAATATATTAATTATTAATATATATATATATATTATAAATTTATAATTATAAATATTTTAATATCTTTATATATATTTATATAACTATATATATATAGTAAAGATATTTAAATATAAATATGTTCATTATTTAAATATATTTATCATAAATTTTTAATTATTTAATTATATGAATATTAATTGATAAATATATGAAAAATAATTTTAAGAAAATAATATTTTTATATTTATAAAATTATATATATATAGCCCCCACGGTGCAGGATAATTGTATCTGCACATATGGGTCTCAGTGAGGTCTCAAGTTTGAGTCTCGCCAAGTATATCTCTACATTATATGTTTTATGATTTTATTGGTAATGTAGCTACTTTCATTGAATAAACTGAGGCTTCAAACTCAAATTTAATATATATATATATATATTGTATATTCATTATTTTAAAATGATTATAATATTATAAATATTTAAAAATAATTATTTTAAATATTTATTTACAAATATATTTTAAACATTATTAATGAATATTTAATCTTAAATTTATGCATTTTAAAAATATGAAATTGAATAATTAAAAATGATTACACTTTAAAAATATTGAAATTTTTTATAATTTTTCTTAATTAAATATAAATTATTACTAACCTTTGGATATATATACTGAAGTAAAACTGAATACATATTAAAAATACTAAAACATAGTAAATAAATATATTACAGTAAATAAAAGAAAATGATTAATTTCAGAAAAATAAAAAATAAAATATTAAAAATTAATAAATAATATTTATAAATGTTGAGTAATTAGAAATGTAATATATTAAATGTATCATGTTATAGTAAAATTTTAAAATATATAATAATTTGAATAAATTATATAAATACAAGGTACTTTTGTTTCTATATAATATTTCATTAATTGCATAAATATTTGTGTGTGCCTCTTCTATATACAAATTCATGAAATATATATATATATATATTAGTGTGTGTGTGAAATTAATGTAACACACGATGTTTGATATTTGATAAATTGAAAAATCAAACAATATTAAAAATGAATAAGAATTTAATATATTTTTATTTCATATATTTTATTCATTTTCAATATATTTATATATAATATATCTTACATATTACTATTTATAATTAATATATATATATATATATATATATATTATACGTATTCATTTTTATTAACAACGGTTTCATTAATAAAATTTTAAGTGGTTTTGTAATTTATTCATTTTAAAGTTTTTTTGTTTAGTTAATATAACTTATTCATATTATATAACTATATTTAATATGTTTTATTTATTAATATTTATAATTTATATATATGGATATTAAATTAATTCATATTTATCAATATTTATTTAATTATTTAAATGTTTAATATTTTTTATAATTTACTCATTTTTTATTTGTTTAATTATTTCAATTTATTTATTTTACATATATATATATAACATATAATATTTATTAGTTTTTATATTTTTTATATTTTTATATTCAATTTCTCATTTCTATCAATAATTATATAATTAATAAAATTGTTAATATTTTTTAAATTTTTTATTTGTAAAATTATTTAATTTTATTCTTCAACTTTATTAGTGATAAATGATCACTGATAATGTCTACCCTTTATCAATGCTAAAAATAAAGTGCTAATAAAGGGTACCCTTTATCTGTACAAAAAAATGATGATAGATGTATATTTCATCAGCGCTAAAAGAGAGTGATGATAAAGTGACCCTTATCAGTGCTTTTTTTTAGAATTTATGAATTAATACCTTTATAAATGCTTGTTTAGCACTCATAAAATTCACATTTTTCATTGCTTTTCTCTAGTGCTAATAAAGGCCATCATTGTTAAAGGCCTCTTTTGTAGTAGTCTGATTCATCATCATTGGAGATTTCATCTTTAACATCATCATTTTCATTCCATTTTTTATGTTGTATTCTTGAAGGGTACATACATACTCTTTGTTTCATCATACTCTTCATGATTATATTTTTATCGCTTCGTCACACATCATCAATTTCCCAAAAAATTCCTTGACAGGTATCTTACTGATATTAGATGATTTTCTTATTATTATATACATCCATCTACATCTTTCTGGAAGACATCTTAGTAGTTTCATGATTTGATCTTTTTCTGACACTAGATTTCCCATGTTATCAATTATGTTTAATATCTCATTAAATCTGAGATACATAAAAAAAAGCATCTCATCTGATATCATCTTCAATGTATCATATTTAATTTTATAAGTGTTCAATCACATTTCTTTCACATTAGTAGTTCCTTCCTGATAAATTGCAAATGTATCCCAAATTCCGAAATTAATTTTACTGGTAGATATCATATTAAATTATTCATCTCCTAAAGAATATTAATGAGCATTCATAACTTTATAGTTATTGTATTAAGATGGCTTTTTACCATCATCACATGTATTCATTATAGTCTTAGGTTACTCATGTGTATCCTTTACAAAATACCATATTTAAAAACCCATGCTTTCAATTTGAATTTTCATTTTTAATTTCCATTCAGCGTATTTATTTTCATTATAGAAAGGAGTTCTATTGTTAATAGAACCTTATTTTATAGTATCCATTTAAAGAACTAAATTTAAAACTAACATGAATTTAATATCATTCTAGCACAACAATAATCACATTTGAAAATATTTGATGGACCTAATATACTAATTGTTGTTCACAGGAAGTAAATAAATAGGGGTAAATGGAGTATCCAATTATTTTTCTTTTAAATAAGTTTAAATAAATTCCTCCATTTTTAGTAAAAACATACCAGTTAATCAAAATTGGATATCCATATAAATTTTGGTATTTTAAAATATTTCTCAATGACTGACCATATCTCAGTTAAAATAATTATGAAAACTATTTTATCTTTTAAAATCAATTTTCTTGATAAAAAAATTATATAGTCACTAAATATGATTAACTACCAATGTAAAAGTTTGGTTCATAGTTTAAAACAAATTTAGTTTAAATATTTTGAATAAAACAAAACAAAACACACAGAGAAATAAATACAAGGGGATCAGTCTCAAGCTGATACCTATTCCCCACCACTTGAAAATCTTCTAATTATACTAATATTATATAAAATAATATTGATCTCAAACCTATATATGTTATACACAACAACTAACTAGTTATCCAAGATATTCAAGGACCTATTCAAAAACAGTTGTGGGAATAAAACACACACAAGCCACACAGGGAATACTTCAACAACATGTGGATAAGTAAGTGTAAATATAATTAAAAAGATATTTAATATATTCTAGTTAAAGAATAAGAAGTAGTGTGTGTGATTAATGAACAAGATAGAACACACACTACTCTAAATGTAAATACAACAAGTAGAAAGTGAATGTAAAAAAGGTTGAGAAGGTAGTGTTGCTTTGGCGGACGTCTTCTGAATGCATGAGTCTCCTTGGATATATCTTGAAGAGGATATTGGGCCATTTCTCTAAATATTTCAGTAAAATATAGCGTTGTATGTAATTGAAAATAAGTTTTAAATCTTAAATAATATCCAAAAGAACAATTTTATACAAGTCTCGCACTTTAAATAATGGATTTCATGCCCAATTATCTCAAATGAATAATAAAGGGACCTCATGCCCAATGTTTCAAGTGAATGATAAAGGATTTATTTTCCAATAGCCTTTGATAAATAATACGGGTCATCAAACCTAATAGTTTAGATGAATGATATGGGACATTATTCCCAATAATATCATATCAATAATAAGGGACTACATGCCCAATAGTTCCAAATGAATGATGTGGGACGTCATTCTTAGTACTATCAAATAAATAACAAGGGAAATCATTACCAATAAGTTCAATAGTTATTGTGGAGTGTCATGTAAAAAATAATTCCGCATCTCTAAATAATTTAATTTTATGTTCCTTAAAGGAATAGTGAAATGTTAATTCCATTCACTTACTATTTAATATAGTTAAAAATTTAATTTTATATAAAAATCCCCCTTTAATTTAAAATATGAAAAGGGGTCAAGAGAATACATAATCTCTAGGCATGTAAGAATACTTCATGAATTAATTAAGAACATATAAGACTCTATTAAAATTTATAAATCAATGTGAAAAATTATTTTAAATGGTTTAAAATTCATTTAAATTAACACCAATATCCAATTATTCGTGATAGGATTAAAGGAAAAAATTAATGATATTAAACCATTTAATTTAATTTAATTTAAATGTCTAATTTATGAGGGAAAACAAAACACACCATCAAATGTGTTTAAATATATAACATGATATATGTGTCATTTAATATAAGTATATGACCCCAATGAGGGTGGTTCGAGTCATGGTATACAACCTCAACCAATAAAATTGTGTCTCAAGGAAAACAAATTCAAGGTACTACTAGTTCATTTAGAAAAATTATATTTAAAAGGAGATGCACATAGAGTCTATAACACAACACCATGAAACATTTTATAAATAATAAAATTTTAATTGGAAGGTAAATAAACCAACTAACTTAGGATTAAAAAGCATCAATAGTTCATTATCGTCCATTGGTTTGATCCAGAATGTTAGAAATAAGAAGAATAAAAAAATGACCTAAAAATAGATCATCTCATATTCCATAGATATGGAATCTAAGGCAAAAAAAATTAAAATGAGATAAGAAGAAATAGTATTGAGAGACTAACTGAAGGTGATTCAATAGAATTAATAGTGTGTGATTCTATTCTAAAATGAGGTATATCTCACCATTCATTGTAGGAGGAGAATAAAAGAGCCTGAGTGTAGGGGATGTTGTATATGAAGAGGAGGATAAATGAGGGGTAAAATGCTAAATAGGGTAGGGTAAATCTTCTTTTCCCATAATATACTAATATATGATAAAAAATGTTTTTATCACATCAAGACATGTATTTATTTTAGAAAAATAAAATATTCATACATTGGGATGTATACTAAAAATAATTTAAAATAATATCAAGTGTTTATTCAAAGAAAAAATTATAATGAAATATTTTTCTAAATTTAACAAAAATAATTACTTGCATATTATGTTTAATACAATAATTTTCATAAAAAATTACTCGATAGAATAAATAAATATACAATTAAACAAGAAGAAATTAGTTAAACAATTAGTAAAAAATTTATAGAAAGATAAAAATGAGGTCTTAATAAATAAAATTCACATAATTTTTCAATTTCTTAAAATCAAAATGTCTAGAAAAAATTATTTATAAATGTGTATTGGTTCATTTAATAATATAAATATTATTAAAACTATATTTTTTTATGATTATATTAAAATAATTTGAATAATATATTTATCCAAAAAGCATATATACGTATATATATATATATTATGAAACATTTCATCAAAAAAATACCAAATACATATATTAAATCTATAACTAATCTTGTATTGTAATCATAAAATTATTTAATTTAATAATAAAACATGAAAATCACATACATATTTCTATTATAACCTTTTTAATACATAGTAATAGATCCGGATTCTATATAAACCATGTTTCCTCAAATATTACATAATTAAAACCTAGCACATATTATTTTAAAAAAATATGATTATCACATGTATACTCTAAACCCTCTCATGTTCAAATATAACCTAAATGAAATTTTAAGTATAACTTCTAACATATTGCATTCCAAAAATATAATTCACTTTCTATCACAATATATCACTAACCACGATGTGATCCCAACATTCACATTTCTATTAAACTGTGATGAAATTATAAATTAATATATGTTAAAAATTACCACAATCATAAATATATTATAATAATACTAATAAAAACCAAATTTACTAATATTTCACACAAGATTAACTAAACATTTTTAATAATTATTACATATAGTAAATCATCATATCATTATTCAATAATATATTCATTATGTGAAATTAAATCCAGATTTATATTGAAATTGTGTACGAAGAAAAAAAAATTCATGAACCAAATTTACTAATATTTCACACAAGATTAACTCCATTTATTATTTCAACTACACAACCTCTGAGACATTAATCTTCCCATGTTAATTAAGAACAAATCTACACCTATCATTCAATGAACTTTTATAAATATTATTTTCTCAATAGATACAAATATATTCATAGTTCTTCTTATTGTCATAAAAACAATTCATCTTCATGTGCATTCCATACATGTGTATATATTTGTTCCACCACCGGTTCTCATTGATATTTTCTCATATTTGGTATGAGAAACTAGACTCAACAAAAATATCTTGTAATGAGTCTATTTTTTTCTGTAATCATCTCACTATGGTTTAAGCTTCTCAAAATATGTTTAATGATATACTCAAGAACCTTATCCTATAACACAACCATATTGTTTTGGTTGCATCAAAGCTATTGAAAGTATCTTTTCTTGTCATATGGTTACTGTCAATACTTATTTCTAAACCATTTTAAAAAAATATAAAAATAAATAAAAAATTTTCTATAATACTATTATAAAGCATAAAAATTTAATTTTTTTTCATAATTACACATGTTTACCATGTTGTTTTTGTGTTTTTATCAAACAGTTTACCATCCTTATTTACAACATCCTCCTTCCATAGAACATGAAAGGGGATGGAAGTGACTTCATATTTTGATTCATAAATATTCATATAAATAAATGAAAATATTTTTTTTCATATTAAATAATTAATATTTTTTATTTAAAATACACACCAATTTATTCTATAACAAACCATGCCCAATACATTATTTGAGATAAGGGTACATTGCTTTTAAATCATATTACTTATTTTTAGAACTCTTTTTTTTGTTTCATAAATTAATTTTTTTTTGTATCAATTTGGATAAAATAGATAATTTCAAATAATATATTATCAATTAAAATTATCCTAAAATTATTTCTCATTGAGATGATTGATGAATGTAGTTTGTGTTTCCTTCTTTATAATGTAATCATAACTAACTGGTTGGTGGGGATTTACTTTCCCCTCAGCATCCCAATGATGTATCTTTACAAGAAGAGTATGAAATCATCTATGTGATTTTCCAACATCCACAAAGACAAATTTCTTTTTACAATATACAAAAATAAATGAACTCTCTAAAAAATAATGAAAATTAAATCAATTCTTCATTCAATAATTTTCTGGTAAAACAGAAAAAGTGTATTGACATATTAACATTATATATTTTAAAAATATTACCTTCTTTACAGGTTGGACATGGAGCCTTGAATCAATATCAATCAGCACATTCAACCTTATTGGGACCCCAATATAACTAATGAACATTGAATTTTTTTGGTCAATAGGTTGGTTATGTTAATTTTAACCAACCTCAAATTTTATACCCTAACTTATTACCTTGGTAGTTCTGTCAACACTATGATATTGCGTGGTTATTTTTTCTCATAAAAATGTTATAGATCCCTTAATAATTATTCAATTTCATCATCAAAAGTATATTCTTCCTTGTGATTGGTAACATCACACTTTTTAGGAGACATTGTTTTCTTGAGTATTCAAAAATTTAATGTTTCTTGAAAAACAACAACATAAGCACAAAACATTTATTTGAGAATGGTCACATCAAATCTCTATTTCAATATTTATGAACTCTTTAACATCAGATTCATACTCTTTATTCAATTTATAAGTGTGAATCCAATTTTAAGGAAATGGGTAATTGAATTTCTGAAAATAATTACCCCCACTATGGTAGGTAGTATCCTAAAAATTAATCCAATGGGGAATGTTATATACCATTTTAATACTCCTAAAATTCATCTCCCCAAAAGTTATTATTACATTTTATAAACTGATACACATCCCCCCATATCTTGTGGACATCCAACCATGTTTATTGAACTACTATAACATAAATTTATCCCATACCAGATATTGGTGATTATTTTGGTGAATACTTATTAGAGTAGTTCGAACAACATAGAAGATATGTGGGATGAGTCTCAAGTAGAAAAATGTAATAATAACTATTCGAGAGATGGATATGGATAGGATAACAATTTTCACCTAATTTTTTTTAAATTACCATATCTTAATTTAAATTTCAAATCTCATCTCATAATTATAAAAGGTCCCTAAGACTTCCATGAGAATATAAAATCATCCCCAATTAGTTGTAATGGAACTAATATATGTTACTAGTCTTTCTTACTCACATGTATATCTAATATAAGAGCTCTATAACCACAGAGGTTCATCTGTAGGGTGTGAGTATAAAAATAAACATGAAAATTCTAAGAGGGCCCCTAAAATATACAAAAACACAAATATTTTAGAATATGTTCAATATAGTAACACTAAAAATACATATGTAAGTAAAGTCTATAATGACCCATACTTTACATACATTGTTAATACATAAAAATTGAAGTACACTTATTACAACATATAACAAAACCATGAAAGGACCATATAGGTAGAGTGTCTTTAGAAACTGGGAAACATAAACAACTGGTTCATAAATCATCTACGTTGTCTCCCATTTATTTCATCATATATAGAGTCCCTTTTTGGAATATCCTACATAATAACCTTATTCATGACCTGGGGAAAGAAAAAATACAAAAGGGTGAGATCAAATGCTTAGTAAGGGTAAACAAAAGAAATATCAATCACATCATATTCATAAGAACATATCATTTTGGAAATCTTAACTTGCAAAGGAGATCATAATTTCATAACATGGGATAAATCATAGTAGTGAAATTTAATCCCAATAATCATAACTTAAAACATGAAACTTTGTGTCATACACACATAATCATAGAGAATCATTTCTTAGTAGTCAAGACTCATTTTCATGACTATCTTAGTAGACAAATTCTATTTCTGAATCGAGTTCACTCCTCATTTCAGTCCTGTTTCACTAAACCGGATTATCCTCTCATTCCAGCCATGTCTATCTCATGAGATATAAATCATTACCCAATGCATTGGAGGGAGATATAGGTCCCACCCATCTCATAGTGATACCATTCTTATGTGTTCCACAAATCATAAATCATTCATCATAGCATAACCCATGTAATAAAAATGGGATTCTTAATCATAATTCCATCATAACATAATTCATATAAGATAAAAGGACATCATAAAAATAATTCCATCATAACATAATCAAAACAACATAAAAATAGGGATAGAAACAAAACTATATATTATCTTATATGGAAAATAATTTTCATAAAACACATGAACTCCAATCAGGAGGAAAATATCCTTTCTACTTCAAAAACATTTTCCTTTCTTAACATGTAATATAATTTTGATCAAAAAGAAGTTGATTAAAAATAAACATGAAAACTTGCAAAGGAATAATCATGGAAATAATGTTCTAAAAATACATTCATGTTGTATATGTTAAAAAACACTCTTCTTGTACTTTGGCCGGAAAAGTCAAAAAGTACCTCGTACGAAAAACGACAAAAGATTCCTTTCATATATTTTAATAAAAACTGAAAATAGATTAAAATTTGATTTAAAAAATTTTAAGAGGATAGAAATAATATTACATATTGAAGAAACATGGATGTGGATGATAAATATTCCCCAGTAAATTCTGAAATATAAACAATCTCGAATAAAAATTGAGATTGTGAGATTTTCCCTTACCTTGGGTCCGATTTACTTCGTAAGTGTCCAAACCTTCTGTATAATGATTTAAATAATGTCATTTACTTATTCCAGAATCATACTTATTTTTATGATATCATATATGGTCATATTCTTATCTTCTTATTAGTAATATTTCATTGCTACTTGTTATTCGGGTGTTTATTACTTTTTGTTCTTATGCGTGTTTTGTCAAATAAATTCTTATTAATCTCTTTATCTTATAGATACATCATTTACATAATGGTATTAGTGTAATATATATCATATTAATTCATTCAATTCATTTATATAATCATTATTCAATGAAGATCATGTAGAACGAGTCGCATCATATTGTAGAGACGGTATTCTGTACATACGCACGAGCGATGATATCATTCCCATGATCGTGGAATTGTATTGGAGTGTATGCATACTATTTAAGAATCAATATCACTTTACAATAATCATATATAGTTATTATTTACACCATTATACCCATCCAAGTAAGGTGGTGGTGGAAAATAGGTTACACCACGGCGTGGAGACGATATTCCGTACGTACGCACGCGCGGTGATTGTGTTTTCCGTAGGATGGATAGATGGTGAAATTGGGTTGTTTAATACTTATAATAGAATACCAGTATATGATTTATACTGATGTTATTACTTAATAATGAAACAACTAAATAAGAATAAGTGTAAGAATAAATAAAGTTGAATGAATCGGTAACGGACATTTCCTCTTCTTTGAAGCGCCTCTTTGAGACCTCCTCTTAGGGCACTAAAATTGGTATTTTTAGAATACCAAGACCTCTAGGATGTTTCTAGGGAATTTTAAAAGATAAATTTTCGGGGGTTGGATGAGATTGAAGGCTAAAAGTGGTGTGAGGAAGAGAGGGAGGAGGTTCCCTTTTATAAGGGAGGAGAGGGGCACCTTAGGAAAAACTAAAAATAATATTTTATTATAAAGTCGTATTAGGTTTTTAATAGCTCTAAATTGATTTATTTCTAATATAATGTGTGGATGGGTCGAAATCTTCTCAACCAATAGAATTTAGACAAGTTTAGGTATCTATTTTAACCTTATCCTTTAGATTTAACATTAAGTTAAATAATGTTACATTTACCATGTCCTCTTGTTTTCTTACACTATAAGGTTAATAAACTTACTATAACAAGGCAAACAAACCCCAAGTTGTTTATTATTTATATATATATAACCTTATCTAAGTAATTTGGCCGAACCATAGATTTTTAGGAATAAAATAATAGTTAATAATATAATATTTGTTTTAAAAACTATTTTATGTCCATTTTGTCACTATTTGGTAATTGATTTTTTAGAAAATCATAACAGAATTATTAGTTCGAACAAAGTTAATTAAATCAATACTAACATGTCATATTAACCCATAAAATTATTTTAATTCCTAAAAAGTCTCAAATTAGATTTATTTGGGAATTTATTACATCAATTATGTCAATATTTCATTAATACGATAATTACTGCATCATCATTGTGTCATAAATAAATTAAATTATTTATTGTCTAAAAATTACAAATAAAATACCATTATGTAGGGAATCTTTTTATATTTCTAATTAATATTTATATTCTAATTTATCATATTTATAACCCTATATTAAATATGATTTAGTTATTAAACATTGATATTAACTATTTTAACCCTTCTTTAAATAAATAAATAATAAATGTCCTAATCTAATTCAAGTGGGCCTAAATGGTCAAATTTTATTCCTAAGCTTGTTTTTGGTCGAATTAAACTTATCCAATAGAATTAAGACATGTGTTAGGGTAATAATAATAACATTTTGTCCCTTAATTACCCTATTAACTTTTAACCGTGGTAAAAAAAGTAAAAAGTTACTATTCACAAAAAAATTATTTTCACCTCATTGAACCACATTTTAGTCCTTGATATTAACCGTGTCTCTCGGATTTTCGAAATTCCACTCACAGAAGCGGTAAAATTATGTTTTATGTATATTTTCAAATTCTCCTAAGAGGTGGGTAAAAGACGGTGAAAAGTCAAATAAAATTTTTATATATCTAAAATTATTATAAAATGAATCCAATGAATTGCATTGAACTTATATAGGTATTATGTATCAATTTTGACTTAAAATAAATTTAAATAAAATAAATAATTATTTAAATAAAATGTTGGTTTTTAAATAGTAACCCAGTGTTTTCACTATTCATCAAAAATTGAATGTTTTCAGAAAAATACCAAAATTTCACCCTAAGCTAATTTCAATATTCCAAATCCCAAAATGAAGTCCATTTTGAAAAATAAAATTTACAAAATTTCAAAAAGTGGTTATTACTATTCATAACAGCTAGTTTTAATAATATTTTAATAGAATATCATTGTTTAGTGATACTCGGTATTGCGTACGACGCAAGCTATCGAGGAAGGTCGCGATTATGTGTAAAGAAAGCCAAGATAGTGTTGTGTGTAGTGAAAGATTCCATTGATGATTTATAATAACAAAATATTTTTCATAAAAGTCTCGGGGGTTATATTCTACCCCCCTTAAAATGAATTTTGCCCTCGAAATTCATCACTTTCTAACAAATAGATGAGGATACCTCTCCCTCATCATATCCTCAAGCTCCCATGTAGCTTCTTCTAATAGGTGGTTCATCCATAAAATTTTCACCAAGCGAGTGGTCTTGTTCCGTAGGAGTTTTTCTCTACGATCGAGAATCTCTATCGGTTGTTCTTTATAAGAAAGATCGTGTTCCAGCGGTACAACTTCTGAGCTGAGTACATGTGAAGGATCAGGTATGTAATTTCTCAGGAGAGATACATGGAACACATCATGAACATGGGAGAGATTCGGTGGAAGCGCCAATCGATAAGCTACCTTCCCAACACGATCCATAATTTAAAAGTACTTATATATCTATGGCTCAACTTTTCCTTCTTTCCAAATCTCATGACCCTATTCCAGGTAGATATTCGTAAGAACACTTTATCACCCACTTCAAACTCTAGGTCTTTTCTTCAGTTGTCGGAATAACTTTTTTGTCTACTCTGAGCTGCTCTTATGTGTTGTTGAATATATCTGACCTTTTCTGCCTTCTCATCAACAAGATCAGGTCCTAATAGCTTTCTTTCCCCAACTTCATCCCAGCAAGTTGGAGTCCTGCATTTCTTTATATAGAGATCTTTATAAGGAGCCATCTCAATATTGGAGTGAAAGCTATTATTATAAAAAAATTCCACCAAAGGTAGGTGTTGATCCCAAACACCTCTGAAATCCATAGAGAAAGCCCTCAACATATCTTCTAGAGTTTGAATTGTTCTCTCAGACTGACCGTTTGTCTGAGAATGTTAAGCAGTGCTGAAACTCAACTCTGTATCCAGAGTATGCTGAAGACTTTGCCAGAACTTCGAGGTAAAACTCGGATCCCGATCAGATATAATGGAATGTGGTACTCCATGAAATCTTACCACTTCCTTCACATATATCCTGAGAAGCTAATCTAGAGATAAATCCTCTCTAATAGCAATGAAGTGTGCAGACTTTGTAAGATGATCAACTATGACCCAGACAGCATTATTGCCTTCGGATGTTTTAGGAAGTCCGGTGACAAAGTCCACAGTGATGTTTTCCCATTTCCATTCGGGTATGGGTAATGGTTGTAACATCCCCTTAGACTTCTGTCTCTCAGCATTAACTTGTTGACAAACCAAGCTTCGAGAGACATATTTAGAAACATCTCTTTTCATGCCATTCCACCTAAAGTACTCTTTCAGGTCCCTATACAGCTTCGTGCTTCCAGGATGAATAGAGAATGAAGAACTATGAGCCTCGTCCAGCTGCTCCTTCATTAATTATGGGATGGGAGGAACACAAACCTGATTCCTAAACATTATTATCCCATCACAATCAAGGTCGAATTTAGGAATATTTCTCACCTTCTTTTATAACTCTACATCTTCTTTCTATGCCTCTTTAATCTTCACATGTATAGATGGTTGAACATTCAATTGAGAGAGATACGAATTTTTCCCTTTCATTATAATTCCAAGATCTATCCGTTGTAAATCCATAAATATTGGATCTTTTTTGATCCCCATCATAGATAAGCTAGCATGGTCTTGTCGACTTAATGCATTTTCCACCTTGTTTAATTTCCCAGAGTGGTAATGAATTTAGTAGTTATAATCCTTAATCAGATCCAACCATCTTCTTTGGCGCATATTCAGATCCTTTTATGTGAAAATATACTTTAAACTTTTATGATCAGTATAAATATCACACCTTTCTCCATAAAGATAATTCCTCCAAATATTTAATGCAAATATTACCGAAGCTAACTCCAAATCATGAGTTGGGTAATTTTGCTCATGTATTTTCAACTGTCATGAGGCATAAGCTATCACTAGATCATTTTGCATAAGAACACACCACATCCCCTTCTTGGATGCATCACTGTAGATCAAAAACCTTTCTACACTACAAGGAAGTGTGAGTACAGGTGAACTGGATAACCTTCTTTTCAACTCCTTGAAATTATATTCACATTCCTCTGTCCAAAAAAACTTAACTCCTTTCCGAGTCAACTTGGTTAGTGGATTAGATAATCATGAAAAAGATTTCACAAAACATCGATAATATCCAGCCAAACCAAGAAAACATTGGATCTCAGTTACTGTTGTTGGTCTCGACCATCTTTTGATAACCTCTGTTTTTGCTGGATCCACAGATATCCCCTCTTTTAATATTATGTGACCAAAAAATGAAACTTTTTGAAGAAAAAATTCACACTTGGTAAATTTGGCATAAAGCTTCTCCTTTCTCAAGGACTTCAATATAATTCTCAAGCGATCTTCATGTTCTTTCTTGCTCTTGGAATATACAAGAATATCGTCTATAAAGACTACCACAAACTGGTCAATATAGTCTCTAAAGACTCTATTCATTAGATCCATGAAGATATCAGGGGAATTAGTAAGACCAAATGGCATCACTATAAATTCATAGTGTCCATACCTTGTATGGAAATTCACCTATTGTATATCCTCCATTTTGACCCTTAATTGATGATACCCTGAACGAAGATCAATCTTGGAAAACTATTGAGCTCCGCATAGTTGGTCAAATAAGTCATTAATGCATGGGAGAGGATATTTTATCTTGATAGTGATCTTGTTAAGTTCTCGATAATCAATACAGAGTCTCATTGATCCATCTTTCTTCTTAACAACGAGACAAGGTTCTCCCCAAGGTGACGCACTAGGGAGTATGAATCCTTTATCAAGATTCTCTTAGAGTTTCTTCTTCAATTCCTATAACTGAATTGGGGCCATTCTATAAGGTGTCTTTGAAATAGGTAAAGCACCCGGTACGAGTTCTATTGAAAACTCAACTTCATGATTTGGTGGAAGACCCAGTAACTCCTATGGAAAGACATCACCAAACTCCCGTACAATGCGAATATTATTAATCGTGAGTTTCTCACCAACCATTTGAGATAAATAACCTTCATTTAGTGGAATCAAGACCCATAAGATGGAAGAAATTTCCACTGGGAGGTTATGTTCATCCTTGCATTGATAGACGATTGTAGATTGATCTGGAATATAAAATGTGTATTCCCTTCATTGGAAATTGATACGAGCTCTATATAGAGAAAGCCAATCCATGCCAAAAATCACATAAAATTCCACTATAGGAAGGATCACAAGATTTGCAGGAAGCACTTTCCCACAAACTTCAATCGGAGAAGAATTATAAACTTTTGATGCGACTGTTGTGCCATTAGGGGTTGTCACAGCTAACTCAACATCTAATTGTTGAGGTAATACGACGATACCATTAGAAAATTCTTTATAAATAAAAGAGTTTGTGGATCTATAATCAAATAAAACATTTGCTACTTTAGAGTGGATGGTAAGTGTACCTTTCACCACTTCGTTATTGTACTCCACATCGCTGATAGAAATTTCATGTGACTTTCCGTTGTCTTTAGCCTTAAGAGTTTGTTGATGTCGTTCATCATCAACAACCCTTGGATTATGGCATTGATTGGCATAATTACCCATTTCCTTACCCTTGTAACATTGAATTGTTGGAGGTGCACTCTGTCTATCCTTTTCATTGTTTGCATCACTAGACATATTCTTCCCATCATTGTGGCATTCAAATGCCTGATGACCTTCCTTTCCACATTTGAAACATGTACTTTTCCCTTTAAGAAAACACCTTCCATGTTTCTTTCCACACTTTGAGCATAAGGGAAAACTCATCTTCTTTTCAGTGTGCTCCTTAGATTTTCCTTTGATATCCATTTTCCTCTTCTTATCAAACCCATATGACTGATGGGTTACTCCAATATCCATCTCAACCTTGATATCACATCGAACGATTTCCTCGTAACTATTGAAGTCCCTTATGGATAACGCCCTTCGAAGACTTGGTTTTAAGCCACTAAAGAATCGATCAATCTTACTCTCTGGCTAGATAATAATCCTAGAAGCGTACCTTGCAAGTCTTGTAAAAATATTCTTCATAGGTACCAACAGATTCATCATCCTTTGGCTTTATTTCAAGAAACACCTTCTCCATATTTGTTTAGAGAATATGAGGGAAGTACTTATTGAAAAATAATTTCTTGAACTCATCCCATTCCATGGACTCAATTTCACCCCTTTTCCTCGTATTCTTGATAAGATTCCACCATTGATCAGCTTCACCTTCCAAACAATAAACTGCTAAGATGACTTTATCATGTTCAGAACATTGAAGAACTGAAAATATCTTTTCAGTTGTACTAATCCATTGTTCATCAACTAATGGATCAGTAGACCTGCTGAATGGGGGTGGACGCTGCCTCATGAAGGATTCAAAAGAATGTTGCTCCTTCCATTTCTCATTTGGAAGTCTTGCATGATTCATAGCTTGAGAAAGTTTTGTGAGCATGGCTACAAGATTTTTCATTCCAGCTCCCATAATGTTTGGTTGCTAAGGGGGACAATCATTGCATTGCCCGTCGCATTCCGCATTAACACGGTTCCTTCGGGTTCCAGCCATTGACTAAAACCAAGAAGAATAGTGTGAGCAACACTAATTATAATAGGAAAAACACATAATTAAGAATAAAATTTCACACTTAAGGTCTTATCATAGGTTTTTCATGGCCATTTATAAAACAATAAGATTGTGTTCTATTCTTAGACTTATCCTTAGGGTTCTTACTAAGGCTTTCACTTCCTAGTTTCCAAAGGTTGACTATAACCTCCCTTTGATACCAAATATAACGACCCATACTTTACATACATTGTTAATAATTAAAAATTAAAGTACACTTATTACAACATATAACAATACCATGAAAGGACCGTATAGGTATAGTGTCTTTAGAATCTGGGAAACATAAACAACTGGTTTATAAATCATCTACATTATCTCCCATTTATTTCATCAAATCTGGAGTCCCTTTTTGGAATATCCTACTTAATAACCTTCTTCCTGACCTGGGGAAAGAAAACATACAAAAGGGTGAGCTCAAATGCTCAGTAAGGCTAAACAAAAGAAATATCAATCACATCATATTCATAAGAACATATCATTTTGGAAATCTTAACCTGCAAAAGAGATCATAATTTCATAACATGGGATAAATCATAGTAGTGAAATGTAATCCCAATAATCCTAACTTAAAACCTGAAACTTTGTGGAATACCCACATAATCATAGAGAATAATTTCTTAGTAGTCAAGACTCATTTCCAAGACTATCATAGACGACAAAGTCCATTTCTGAACCGATTTCACTCCCCGTTTCAGTCCTATTTCACTGAACCGGATTAACCTGATGTTCCAGCAATGTCTATCTCATGAGATATAAATCATTACCCAGTCCATTGGGGGGAGATATAGGTCCCACCCATCTCATAATGATACCATTCTTATGTGTTCCACAAATCATAAATCATACATCATAGCATAACCCATGTAATAAAAATGGTATTCTTAATCATAATGCCATCATAACATAATCCATATAAGATAAAAAGACATCATAAAAATAATTCCATCATAGAATAATCAAAACAATGTAAAAATAGGGGTAGAAACATAACCCTATATTATCATAGATGGAAAATAATTTTGATAAAACACTTGAACTCCATTCTTGAGTAAAATGTCCTTTCTAATTCAAAAACATTTTCCTTTCTTAACATGTCATATAATTTTGAACTAAAAGAAGTTGATTAAAAATATACTTGAAAACATGTAAAGGAATATTCATGTAAATAATGTTCTAAAAATCCATACATGTCGTATAAGTTAAAAAAACATTCTTCTTGTACTTTGGCCGGAAAAGTCAAAAAGTACCTTGTACGAAAAACGGCAAAAGATTCATTTCATATATTTTACTAAAAACTGACCAAAGTGTAAAATTGGATTTAAACAATTTTATAAGGATAGAAATAATATTACATATTTAAGAAACATGGATGTGGATGATAAATATTCCCCAGTAAATTCTGAAATATAAACAATCTCAGATAAAAATTGAGATTGTGATATTTTCCCTTACCTTAGGTCCGATTTTCTTCATAAGTGTCTGAAACTCCTGTATAATGATTTAAATAATGTCATTGACTTATTCCAGAATCATAATTAGTTTTATGATATCATATATGGTCATATTATTAGCTTCTTATTAGTAATATTTCATTGCTACTTGTTATTCGGGTGTTTATTACTTTTTGTTCTTATGCGTGTTTTGTCGAATAAATTCTTATTCTTCTCTTTAGCTTATAAATACCTCATTTATATAGTGGTATTAGTGTAATATATATCATATTAATTCAATCAATTCATTAATATAATCATTATGCAATGAAGATCATGTAGAACGAGTCACATCACATTATAGAGACGGTATTCTGTACGTACGCACGAGCGATGATATCGTTCCCATGATTTTGGAATTGTATTGGAGTCTATTTATACTATTTAAGAATCAATATCACTTTAAAATAATCATATATAGTTATTATTTACACAATTATACCCATAAAAGTAAGGTGGGGGTGGAAAATAGATTACACCACGGCGTGGGGACGGTATTCCATACGTACGCACGCGCAGTGATTGCATTTTTCGTAGGTTGGATAGATGGTGAAATAGGTTTGTTTCATAATTATAATAACATACCAGTATATGAGTGATACTGATGTTATTACATCATAATGAAACAACTAAATAAGAAGAAGTGGAAGAAGAAATAATGCTGAAAGAATCGGTAACGGACATTGCCTCTTCTTTGAAGCACCTCTTTGAGACCTCCTGTTAGGGCACTAAAATTGGTCCTTGAAGAAGACCAGGACCTCTAGGATTTTTCTAGGGAAGTGTAAAAGGGAACTTTTCAGGGGTTGGCCGAGATTGAAGGCTCAAAGTGGTGTGAGGAAGAGAGGGAGGAGGTTCCCTTTTATAAGGGGGGAGAGGGGCACCTTAGGAAAAACTAAAAATATTATATTATTATAAATTCGTAATCGGTTTTTAATAGGTCCAAATTGATTTATTTAGAATCTAAGGTGGGGATTGGTCGAAATCCTCTCATCAAATAGAATTTAGACAAGTTTAGGTATCTATTTTAACCGTATCATTTATATTTAACTTTAAGTTAAATAATTTTACTTTTACCGTGTCTTCTTGTTTTCTTACTCTATAAGGATAATAAACTTACAATAACAAGCCAAACGAACACCAAGCTGTTTATTATTAATATATATAACCTTATCTAATCCATTTGTCCGAAACTTTGATTTTTAGGAATAAAATAACAATTAATAATATAATATTTGTTTTAAAAACTATTTTATGTCCATTTTGACACTATTTGGTAATTGATTTTTGTGAAAATCATAAAAGAAATATTAGTTCGAAAAAAGTTAATTAAATAAATAATAAAATTTCATATTAACCTATAAAATTATTTTAATTCATAAAAAGTCTGAAATTACATTTATTTGGGTATTTATAACATCAATTATGTCAATATTTCATTAATCAGATAATTACTCCATCATCATTGTGTCATAAATAAATTAAATTATTTATTGTCTAAAAATTACAAATAAAATTCCATTATGTATAAAATATTTTTAGCTTTCTAATGAATATTTATAGTCGAATTTATCTTCTGTATAACCCTATATTAAAAATGATTCAGTTATTAAACGTTGATTTTAACTATTTTAACCCTTCTTTAAATAAATTAATAATAAATGTCCTAATCTAATCCAAGTGGTCCTAAATGGTAATATTTTATTTCTAAGGTTGTTTTTGATAGAATTAAACTTATCCAATATAATTAAGACATGTGTTAGGGTAATAATAATAACATTTTTACCCTTAATTTCCCTATTTACTTTTAACCGTGGTAAAAAAAAGTAAAAAGTTACTATTCACCAAAAATAATTTTCATCTCATTGAACCACATTTTAGTCCTTGATATTAACCATGTCTCTCGGATTTTAGAAATTCCACTCACAGAAGTGATAAAATTATGTTTTTTGTAAATTTACAAATTCTCCTAGGAGGTGGGTAAAAGACGGTGAAAAGTTCAATAAAATTTTTATATATCTAAAATTATTATAAAATGACTCAATGAATTGAATTGAAATTATATAGTTATTATGTATCAATTTTGACCTAAAATAAATTTTAATAAAATAAATAATTATTTAAATAAAAAGTCAGTTTTTAAATAGTAACCCAGTGTTTTCACTATTCATAAAAAATTGAACGTTTTCAGAAAAATACCAAAATTTCACCCTAGGATAATTTTGATATTCCGAACCCAAAAATGAAGTCCATTTTGAAAAATAAAATTTAAAAAAATTTAAAAAAGTGGTTATTACTATTCATAACGGCTAGTTTTAATAATATTTTAATAGCATATCGTTGTTTAGTGAAACTCAGTATTGTGTACGATGCAAGCTATAGTGGATGGTCGTGATTGCGTGTAAAGCAAGTCAAGCTAGTGTTGTGTGTAGTGAAATATTCCTTTGATGATTTATAAAGGAAAAATATTTCTCATAAAAATCTTGGGTGTTACAAAGTCATTTTGTACTTACAAGGACACCTTGATAATAAAATGTACAACTTCATTTCATACCATTGAATTATACTAATCGTATCATAAGTTTATGAAATGTACATTCCCTAAAATCCAAATAATTTCACTAATTTGTGACTAAAATTTGAATTATAGGAGGATAAAAAATTATTTGTCTCCCTCAGGAAAAAACCACATCATAGGTTCCATGAGATTCAACCTCAGACTCATAGCATCCAAGACCACCCCTTAGGGAAAACCATCACATGTACTTATTGCATCCATGTCATGAAATTGGTATAACATATCCATTTTTATTACAAAGTGAATTTCAAATATGGGTTTGTGTTAGCATAATTGGTTCCCTTAGGAATGAACCAAAAAGTGGTTACCACTATAGATTATTTAAACCTAACTTCTAAAAAATTATAAATAAGAACAAAAAACCACACAAATGTCACATCACTATCACCCTATCCCTCGATGAATCACTAAATGTCTATAGTCAGTCACATTCTAACATACTATACCTAGTCCTTGTATAATACCCATCATATACTAATATATGATAAACATTATTTTTATCACGTCCAAATATGTATTTCTTGTAGAAATAATACTATATTGGCACATAAAAAGGTATATTAAAAATCATTTCAAATAAAATCAATTGAATTTTCAAATAAGTTATTATATGGAAATATTTATCAAAATTTCAAAAAACATTACACACATATTACATTTCATACAATAATTTTAAAAAAAATAATCTAAAGAATAAATAATTAGACATGTAAACAAAAAAGGACTTAAAAATCAGTAAAAAAATTATAGAAAGATAAAAATGAAGACTTTCTAAATAAAAGTCACATAATTATTCCATTTCCTAAAATTTGAATGTCTAGATAAAAATTATCTATAAATGTGTATTTCTTATTTGTATAATATAAAGATGATTAAAAACATATTTTTTTATAATTATAGTAATATAATATGAAGAATATATTTATCCTATCAACACACACACACACACACACATATATATATATATTCTGATCCATTTCATCAGAAAAAAATACACAATTCATATATAAAAACTACAACTAATCTGGTGTCGTATAAATATTCATTAATTTAAAAATTAAATATGAAAATCACATAAGTATTTATATTATTGAATTTTTAATACATAATAATAGATTAAGATTCTATATAACCCATGGTTTCTTAAATGTAAGAAAATTAAAACCTAGCACTTTTTTTAAATATGTTTATCCCATACATACTTTAAACCCATTGATATTCAAAAATAACCTAAATAAAATTTTAATTATATATTATAACATATTAAATTTCGAAAATATAATTCATTTTCTATCAAAAGATACCAACAACCATGATACTATACCAGAATTGTTTTTCCATTTAACCGGCATGAATTTATTAATTCATTTTTGGTAAAAATTGTTACAAATATAGACATAATATAATAGTGCTAAGAAACACTAAATTTTATAATATTTCACACAAGTTAATCTTAACACATTTAATAAATCTTTCATGTGGTATATCATCATCTCATTATTCAATAATATATTCATCATGTGAAATCATATCAAGATTTATATTCAAATTGTGTATGGGCAACAAAAAATAATCAAATTAAAGAAAATATATAGGAACCATAAATGAATTCTATCTTTTTACTACATTGAAATAAAATCCATTTATTCATTAAACTACATCACTTATGTAACACTAATAATCAAATAAAAATTAAGAAAAAATCCACAACTATAATTCTATCAAATTTTAGGAAAATGATTTTCTCAAAAGATATAAATTAATTCATAATTCATATTGTTGTCTTAAGATTTTTTTAAATCTACATGTGCATGGAATACTATGGAAATAAGATTCAAATAAAGAAAATACACAATATCTAAAAGGTAATAAGAAATAATAATGGAATCATCCTGAAAATCACCATCTCTTGCAACTGTGGATAGAGATGCAGTTCGTAGTGCTCTCGAATGAAGCTGGTATGAGTTTATAAAGTAGGGGTGGCATTGTGTAGGTATTGTTAAGTGACAGAGAGGGAGAAAATATGTAGGGTTCATCATGGTTATGAACAGAGAAAAAAATCGTAGAACCCAAATAAGAAATGATCAAAACAAGAAAAGAAGAAAATAACATACCTCATATTCTAGCCTTGATTCTTTTGAGAGAATGTAGAAGAATTGTGCTGAAAATAGGGGAGTTCTGTGAGAACTTGAGAAATGTGACTAAATGTGTCGTGGATATGGTTCTTTTAAACAGAACTACAAAACCTTTATCATGGATTTCAAAAAAAACACTGATAAAGACCCCTTTTATTAGTGCTAAATTCATAACTACTAATAAAATTCATCTTTATCAGGACTAAAACTTTATTGCCGATAGAGTATTTATCAGTATAATTATAAGTAAAATTTTTTAAAGTTATTTGAATACTTATAGACCATCTTATAATAATTTTATAGTTATATTAATATATAATTATTTATTTATAATTAATTTACTACTCTTTCAAAAAATTATAATTTTTATTTATAATTATAAATATTTTTTTTTAAATATAGTAAAAGTAAGTTTACAATTATATATTTAATAAATATATATAAATATAATTATAATAAATATATTCATTATTAATATATATTTATTATAAATTTATAATTATAAATATTTTAATATCTTTATATATATTTATATAATTATATATATATATGTATATATATAATAATTATATTTAAATATAAATATGTTCATTATTAAAATATATTTATCATAAATTTTTTGTTATTTAATTTTATAAATATTTATTTATAAATATATGAAAAATATTTTTAAGAAAATAATATTTATATATTTATAAAATTATAAATATATAGCCCCCACGGTGCAGCGTAATTGTATCTGCCCATATGGGTCTCAGCAAGGTCTCAAGTTCGAGTCTCGCCAAGTATATCTCTACATTATATGTTTTATGCTTTTATTGGTAATGTAGCTACTTTCATTGAATAAAATGAGGCTTCAGAATCAAATTTAATATAGATATATATATTGTATATTCATTATTTTAAAATGATTATAATATTATAAATATTGAAAAATATTTATTTTAAATATTTATTTATAAATATATTTTTAACATTATTAATGAATATTTAATCTTATATTCATGCATTTTAAAAATAGGGGAAATTGAATAATTAAAAAATGAGTACATTATAAAAATATTAAACAAATTTATAATTTTTCTTAATTAAATATAAATTATTAAAAAAATATGGATATATATACTCAAGTAAAACTGATTACATATTAAAAATTCTAAAACATAGTAAATAAATATATAACAGTAAATAAAAGAAAATAATTAATTTCAAAAAATAAAAAAATAAAATATTAAAAATGAATAAATAATATTTATAAAAGTTGAGTGATTAAAAATTTAATATATTAAATGTATCATGTTATAGAAAAAATTTAAAATATACAATAATTTGAATAAATTATATAAATACAATGTTCTTCTGTTTTTATTTAATATTTCATTAATTGCATTATCATTTGTTTGTGCCTCTTATATATTCAAATTAATGAAACATATCTATATATCTGTTTGTGTGTGAAATTAATGTAACACACGATGTTTGATATTAGTTAAATTCAAAAATCAAACAATATTAAAAATGAATAAGAAATTAATATATTTTTATTTCATATATTTTATTCATTTTTAATTTATTTATATATAGTATATCTTAATTATTACTATTTATAATTAATATATATATATATATATATATTATACCTATTCATTTTTATTAACAATTTTTTCATTAATAAATTTTTAAGTAGTTTTGTAATTTATTCATTTTAATTTTTTTTGTTTAATTAATATAATTGATTCATCTTATATATCTATATTTAATATGTACTGTTTACTAATATTTATAATTTATATATATGGATATTAAATTAATTCATATTTATCCATATTTGTTTAATTATTAAAATGTTTAATATTTTTCATAATTTACTCATTTTTTATTTGTTTAATTATTTCAATTTATTTATTGTATATATATTTAACATATAATATTTTTTATTTTTTATAAGTTTTATATTTTTATATTGAATTTCTCATTTATATCAATAATTATATAATTACTAAAATTGTTAATATTTTTTAAATTTTTTATTTGTAAAATTATTTCATTTTATTCTTCCCAATTATTTGGGATAAAAGGTCACTGATAAAGTCTACCCTTTATCAGTGCTAAAAATAATGTGCTAGTAAAGGGCACCCTTTATCTGTACTAAAAAATTGACGATAGATGTAACATTCATCAGCGCTAAAAGAATGTGATGATAAAGTGACCCTTATCAGTGCTTTTTTTAGAATTGATGAACGAATCCCTTTATAAATGCTTTTTTAGCACTCATAAAATTCACATTTATCATTTCTTTTTTCTAGTGCTAATAGAGGTCGTCACTGTTAAAGGCCTCTTTTATAGTAGTTTGATTACTCATCATTGGAGCTTTCAGCTTTAACATCTTCATTTTCATTCCATTTTTGGTGCAGTATTCTTGAAGGGTACATACATCCTATTTGGTTCATCATCCTCTTCATGATTAACTTCTGACCTCTTCCTCACACATCATTAATTTCCCAAACAATTCCTTGACAGGTATCTTACTGATGTTAGAAGATTTTCTTATTATTATATATATCCCTCTACATCTTTTTGGAAGACATCTTAATAGTTTCATGATTTGATCTTTTTCTAACCCTAGATTTACCATGTTGTTAATTATGTTTAATATCTCATTAAATCTGAGATACATATAAAAAATCAACCCATCTGATTTCATCTTCAATGTATCATATTTAATTGTATAAGTGTTCAACCACATTTATTTCCCATTAGTATTTCCTTCCTGATAAATAGAAAATGTATCCCAAATTCCGAAATTAATTTTACAAGTAGATATCATATTAAATTATTCATCTCCTAAAGAAGATTAAAGAGAATTCATAACTTTATAGTTATTGTATTAAGAAGCTTTTGTACCATCATCACATGTATTCATTATAGTCTTAGGTTACTCATGTGTATCCTTTACGAAATACCATATTTCAAAACCCAAGCTTTCAATTTTAATTTTAATTTTTAATTTCAATTGAACATATTTATTTCTATTATAGAAAGGAATTCTATTTTTATTAGAACCTTATTTTATAGTATCCATTTAAAGAACTAAATTTAAAACTAACCTAAATTTAAGATCATTCTAGTTGAATAAAAATCACATTTGAAAATATTTGATGGACCTCAGATACTAATTGTTGTTCACAGGGAGTAAATAAATAGGGGTAAATTAAGTAACCAATTAATATTTTTAAATTAGTTTTAATAAATTCCACAATTTTAATTAAAAAAATACTAGTTAATGAAAATAGGATATCTATATAAATTTTTGTATTTTAAAATATTTCTCAATGACTGACCATATCTCAGTTAAAATAATTATGAAAACTATTTTATCTTTTGAAATAAATTTACTTGATAAAAAAATAATATAGCCACTAAATATGATTAACTATCAATATAGGTGTTAGGTTCATAGTTTAAAACAAATTTAGTTTAAATGATTAGAATAAAACAAAACAAAACACCTAGAGAAATAAATACAAGGGGATCGGTCTCAAGACGATACCTAGTACCCTCCACATGAAAATATTTTAATTATACGAATATTATATAAAATAATTTTCATCCCAAACCTATACATGGTATACACAACAAATAACCAGCTGTCCAAGCCATTCAAGGACCTATTCAATAACATTTGTGGGAATAAATCAAACACAAGCCACATAGGTAATACTTCCATGACATGTTGGTAAGTAAGTGTAAATATAATTAAAAATATATTTAGTATATTCTAGTTAAAGAATAAGAAATAGTGTGTGTTATTAATGAACAAGATAGAACACAAACTACTCTAAATGTAAATACAACAAGTAGAAAGTGAATGTAATAAAAGGTTGCGAAGGTAGTGTTTCTTTGTCGGATGTCTTCTGAATGCATGAGTCTCCTTTGATATATCTTGAAGAGGATCTTGGGTCATCTCTCTAAAAATTTCAGTAAAATATAGCTTTGTATGAAAATGAAAATAAGTTTTTACTCTTAAATAATATAAAAAATAACATTTTATACATGTATCACACTTTAAATAAAGGATGGCATGCCCAATGATCTCAAATGATTGAAAAGGGGACATCATGCCCAATGTTTTAAGTGAATGATAAAGGATGTCTTTTCCAATAACCTTCGATGAATAATATGGGACATCAAGCCTAATAGTTTAAATGAATGATATGGGACATTATTCCCAATAGTATCAGATCAATAATAAGGGACTACATGCCCAACAGTTCCCAATGAATTATGTGGGATGTCATTATTAGTAGTATCAAATAAATAACATGGGAAATAATTACCAATAAGTTCAATAGTTATTGTGGAGTGTCATGTAAAAAATAGATCCCAATCTCCAAATAATTTCACTTTATGTTCCTTAAATGAATAGTGAAATGTTCATGCAATTCACTTACTATTTAACAAAGTTAAAAATTTAATTTTATATAAAAATTTCAGTTTAAGTTAAAATATGAAAAGGGATCAAGAGAATACATAATCTCTAGACATGTAAGAATACTTCATGACTTAACTAAGAATATATAAGACTCTAATCCAATTTAAAAATCAATTTGATAAATTATTTTAAATAGTTCAAAATTCATTTAAATTAACACCATTAACCAATTCATCATGATAGGATTAAAGTAAAAAATTTACGATATTAATCAATTTAATTTAATTTAATTTAAATGTCTAATTTATGAGGGAAAACTAGACACACCATAAAATGTTTTTAAATATATAACACGGTATATGTGTCATTTACTATAAGTATATGACCCCAATAAGGGTGGTTAGAGTCATGGTAGACAACCTCAACAAATAAAATTGTGTCTCAATGACAACAAATTCAAGGTACTGCTAGTTAATTTAAAAAAATTATACTTAGAAGGGGATGTAGATAGAGTCTGTAACACAACACCATGAAAAAATTTATAAACAATGAAATTTTAATGGGAAGGTATATAAACCAACTACCTTAGGATTAAAAAGAATCAATTGTTCATTATCGTCCATTGGTTTGAGCCTAAATGATAGAAATAAGAATAATAAAAAACTGACCTGAAAATAGATCATCTCATATTCCATGGATATGGAATCTAATGAAAAAAAATTAAAATTAGATAAGAAGAAATAGTATTGAGAGACTAATTGAAGGTGATCCAACAGAATTAGTAGTGATTGGTTCAGATCTAAAATGAGGGATATCTCACCATTCGTTGGAGGAGGAGAATAAAGGAGCCTGAGTGGAGGGGATGTTTTATATGAAGTGGAGAATAAATGAGGGGTAAAATACTAAATGGGGTAGGGGAAATATTTTTTCCCATAATATACAAATATATGATAAAAAATATTTTTATCACATCGAGACATGTATTTATTGTAGAAAAATATAAAATTCATACATTGGGATGTATATTAAAATTCATTTCAAATAATATCAACTCTTTATTTAAAGAAAATATTATAATGAAATATTTATCAAAATTTAACAAAAATAATTACATACATATTATGTTTAACACAATAATTTTCATAAAAACTTACTCTAGAGAATAAATAAATATACAAGTAAACAGAAAATTTTAGTTAAACAATCAGTAAAAAATTTATAGAAAGATAAAAATAAGGTCTTAATAAATAAAATTCACATAATTTTTCAATTTCCTAAAATCAAAATGTCTAGAAAAAAATTATTTATAAATGTGTATTGGTTAATTTTATAATATAAATATTATTAAAACTATATTTGCTTATGATTATATTAAAATAATTTGAGTAATATATTTATCCTATAAGCATATATATATATATATATATATTATGAAAAATTTCATCAATAAAATAAAATACCAAATACAAATATAAAAACTATAACTAATCATGTATTGTAGTCATAAAATTATTTAATTTAATTATAAAACTTGAAAATCACATTAATATTTCTATTATTACCTATGTAATACATAATAATAGTTCAAGATTCTACATAACCCATGCTTCCTGAAATATTACATAATTACAGCCTAGCACAGATTATCTTAAAAAACTATGATTATCACATGTATACTCTAAACCCTATCATGTTAAAAAATAACCTAAATGAAATTTAAAGTATAACTTCTAACATATTACATTCCAAAAATATAACTCACTTTCTATCACAACATACCACTAAACACAATCTGATCCCAACAATCACATTTCCACTAAACTGTGATGAAATTATAAATTAATATATGTTCAAAATTACCACAGTCATAAATATAATATAAAAATACTAATAAAAACTAAATTTACTAATATTTCATGCAAGAATAACTTAAAATCTTTAATAATTCTTACATGTACTAAATCATCAAATCATTATTCAATAATATATTTATCATGTGAAATTATATCCAGATTTATATTGGAATTGTGTATGAAGAAAAAAAATCAAATGAAAGAAAATATGCATGAACCACCAAAAAATTATATCATTTTATGAAATTAGAAAAAACTCCATTTATTATTTAAAATACACAGCCTCTGTGAAACTAATCATCCAATTTTAATTAATAATAATTCTACACCTATCATTGTATGAACTTTTACAAATATGACTTTCTCAATAGATACAAATATATTCATAGTTCTTATTTTTGTCTTAAAAACAATTCATCTTCATGTTTATTCCATACTATGGAAACGAGATTCAAACAATAAAAATACAAAATAAATAAAAGGTAATAAGAAATAATAATGGAAAGATTACGGAAATTCCCATCAGTTGTAACATCGAATGGAGATGTCGTTCGTTGTTCTCTTGAATGATGTCGGTATGGTTTTATAGAGCAGGGGTGGAATTGTGTAGTTATTAGATAGTGTGGGAGAGAGAGATAGATGACATGTAGGGTTAGTCATGGTTAATAATAGGGAAAAAACAGAAACCATGGATCCAAAACAAGAAATGAACAAGAGAGATAATGGAAAAAATAACATACCTTAGATTATAGCCTTGATTCTTCTAAGAGAACATAGAGGAGAAGCACCAGAAAAAGAAGAGTTCTATGAGAGCTTGAAAAGTGTGATAGAATGAGTTGCAGATAGGGTAATTTTAAATGTAATAGGAGACATTATAATTTATTTCAAAAAAATGATGATAAATATCCCTTTTTTCATCGCTAAATTGATGAGCTCTAATAAAACGCATCTTTATCAGCGTTAAAACATTAGCATTGATAAAGGATTTATCATTATAATTATAAGTATAAATTTTTAAATATATTTATATATTTATATTCCTTTTTATTATACTTTTATAATTATTTAAATGTATAACTATTTATTTATAATTACATTAACAATATATAAAAAATTATTTATAATTATAATTATATAATTTTATAAATATAGAAAATACACACAAATATATATATATATATATATGTCATTATATATATTTATATAATTATATATATTTCATAAATATATATAAAAATAAATATAGTAAATATATTCATTATTGAAATATATTTATTATAATATTTTAATTTGAAATATATTTATAACTTTATATATATTTATATAATTATATATAATATATATATATATATATTCGTTATTTAAATATATTTGTCATAATTTTATTATTATTTAAATATATAATTATTTATTTATAAATATATGAAAAATACAGTTAATAAAATAATATTTATATATTTATATAATTATGGGTATATATATACATCCCCCAAGGTGCAGCTCAGTTGTAGGTGTGCCTATGGGTCTTGTAAAGGTCTTAAGTTCGAGTCCCGCTGAGTAAATCTCTCCATTGTATGTTTCATGTTTCTATTTTTAATATAACCCCTTTCCCAGCATAAACTGAGACTTCAAACTCAAATTTTATATATAAATATATATTATATTCATTATTTCAAAAAACAATTATAATTTTATAATTATTTCAATATATTTATCTATAAATATTTATTTACAAATATTTTTTTGATAATATTAGTGAATATATAATGTCAAATTTATTCAGTATAAAATTCACTTAAATTGAATAATTAAAAATGAGTGCACTTTAAAAATATTGAAAAAATGGACAAGTATACTTAATTAAAGTTAAATTATTAAAAAATATGGAAATATATAATGAAGTAAAGATGAATACATATTGAAAATACTAAAGAATAGTAAATAAATATATAATAATAAATAATATAAAATGGTTAAATTCAAAAATAAAATAAAAAATTAAAAGTAAACAATATGAAAAATAAATATATAATACTTACATATAATTATATTTTTAAAAAAATTACCGATTAAAAATTTAATATATTAAATGTATCAGGATATATTGAAATTCTAAAATATACTAAAATTTGAATTAATTATATAAATATTAGGTTTATTTGTTACTATATAATATTTCATTGATCGCAAAAAAAATTGTGTGTGTGTCTTGTATATAAAAATGAATTATTTACGCATATGTATGTAAAATCAATTTAGTGAGTATATTAAGAGGTGGATAAACTGAATATCTAATAGATATTTCTATTAAAAAACGTTTAAATAAAATCCCCAGGTATAATTAAAAATATCATAGTTAATCAAAATAGTAGAATCATATAAATTATATTCCTTTAAAATATTTCCCTATGAGTGACTATCTTTCGGCTAAAATAATTAATAAAACTATTTTAGATTCAGAAATAAATTAACTTATTCCAAATTTTATATATTCCCAAATTAAGATTAACTATCAATGTAGTTGTTCTGTTCACAGTTTTAAATAAATTCATTTTAAATATTTAGAATGAAACAAAACAAAAGACACAATGAAGTAAATAAAAGAGGTTCATTCTCATGAAGAGACCTAATCCTCTCTACTTAGAAATCACCTGATGATAATATTATTATTTAATAGAATATCTATCCACAAATTAGATCGGGTATACACAACAGCAAAGTCGTTACCTAGGCCCCACAAGGACCACATCAACAACAATAATGAGAATAAACCAAACTTAGGCCATACATGGAACTCTTTCAAATACACGAGTAAACAAGTGTAAAGAGAGTGATGAAGATATCTCATATCTTCAAGCTAAAGAGTAGGAAAAAAATTGTGGGATTAGTAAACAAGATTGACCAAGCACTACTAAAAAATTTAAAGACAACAAGCAGAAAGATAAAGTAAAAAGGTTGAGACGGTAGTAATTCTCTATTGGAAATGCTTTGAATTTTTGAGTCTCCTCGGATATAGATTTAAGAGGAGATTGAGGAATTTATCTGAATATTGATGTAAAAAAGACCATTGTAAGCTCGGTTTTCTCTGAATAATGTAAATGAAGCGTGACTTTTTAAATCTCCACTCTTTCACTTTCAGTTGATATTTTGGATGCTTCATTTTAATATATTTTAAAAGCCACCCACTTGATAATGTTTTCCCTTTTCTCATCCAGTATGAATATATGTTTTCACACAATAGGGAGTCTAGTATTTATTTTATCAGCATCTTTTAAGAGTATCTATTTGAAGAAAAATAATCAAGATGTTCTTCTCCTTGTACAGATTAACTGACATAATATTTAATGCATCCCTGTAATTGTTTAAGAATAATAATTAAAACAATAAACAAAATTAAATTCCATAATTAATTCATTATAATTAATTAATTAAAAATAAACATAATTAATGATGGTGACTCTTCTATCAATGATACAACTCTCACGGTGACTTGAGATTGCGGTGAGTTTGGCCAACGGTGAGTCATGATGATGGTAGGTCATTATCAATAGTGACTCATCTTAATGGTGATTCTTTTCATTGCTTTTCCAAATTTCTGGGTGGTAGGTATAGTCTAATAATAAAACATTCTCTTGAATGGATTCTTTTCCATACATTTCTAAATTCTCATCCTGACCATGACTCATTGCTAATGGTAGGTCTTTCCTATACTCAAACAAAATTTCATTATGATAGTGATTGATCCTCAAAAGTGATTCGTTTATGGTACAAGGCCAAAATTTCTCCAACATACCTTATTGGATAAAATACTCTCATAAATCATAAAATTCATTAATTAGATATTGAATTTATTTTATCCATAAAACAATGGTACCAGCAACTACTACACCCTTCTAAGACAAAATATGACCTAAAAACACCTCATGAACAGAGAAAATTCACTAGGAAAACACGTCACATATTTAATTTCATCAAATGACATTTATGATAGTCCTCGTAGACTCAACGTAATCCTCATTTAACTTAAAATACATAAGGATTTCATTGATGAACACTGCCAGGAACTAATCTAAGAACATATAAAACAATGATTTCATAATTCCCCTGAAACAGATAGGTAATTCACGACACCAAATGACATGACCATAAACCTGAAGTTTTTTTAATTTAACGTGAAGGTAGTTTTCAAGAAATAATCATTATTCCCCCCCATCTGATGATATATAGATTATATATCAATCTCTATGAACTGACTATCACAATTTATCTAATAAAAAATTATTTATAATCATAATATGATAATGGTTCTTTATTATCACTTGGTTTAATTTTCTATAGTCTATAAACAACCTCATACTACTAAAATCCTTCATGGAGAACAACCCTGGATCTCCTAAAAGTGAATACTAGGATAGATAAAACACGTAAACTATATATCGTCAATATGATTCCATAACTATGAAAAATAAAAATTAACCATTCTAAATATTTTGGATAGAGATCATATTTCTACTATATCTTAATGATGATATCACATCAATGGGAAATTTCACAAGCTCTTTAAGAAAACACATGTAAGATTGTTGAAAAATCTAGGAAACATATCACTTAATATTCGAGAAAATCATCTTAAACTAATCCATCTAAGAAAAAAGATTACATATACACCAATAACATTTCTAATAATCTTTTTCACTAAGGAACAATACCCTATTTTCTTCTACATATAATAAAATAAATCAACTTTTGAAACAATAAATAAAAACACACGTAGAGTATAAAAAATCCATGTGAAGAATTGCATCATATGGTTCTATCTATAGTAATAAAAGATCCCGAAATAATGGATTTTTCCCCATCATCATCTCCTAACCACAATGCACCTCAAACACTCTAAACCTCCAACTAGTAGAGTTTGAACCAAGGGAACCAAAATCCTCCCCACTGTATGATTCAAAACATGAAACAAGTTGGTGAAATAAAATAGAGAACATTTTTAACAAACTATATAATGTTAAAAAAATATTTTCATATCTTATTAATATTATTCAATTATATTTGATAGATCCATTTTTAATATGATTATACTAGATAATTTTTCTTTCAAAAGAAAAAAGGTTTTACTTTTAACCAAAGTTGGTTTATCTGCAATAAATAGGTTTATTTTATAAAAATAATATATAAATTATTGAATTTTAATTTTAAAAAAGGGATATAATTTTTTAATTCATTTTTATTAAATTATTTTCAATTTAATTCTTTATAATTTTATAAAAAAAGGTTAATTTTTCAATATATAAATAAATTTTTTTAAAAAAATATTGACATCTCATTTAATGAATTTAAAATGATTTATTTTGTTTTATAATGGTTTCAAATTATAATTAGTTCCTTTATATTGTTAATAATTAAATCAAGGTCGTTTAAATAAATATTGTATGTGAATTTTTTTATAAAAAATTATAATATTTATGATTTGTTTTGGAAAATTGTTTTTCATCATGTTTTACGGGATTAATTTTAAATTAAAATTTCACCACATCCATAAATTGAATTTGATAAGTTTGAATCTGTATTTGGAATAATAAAAATTAAAATTAGGTAATAAGTTAAAATTAATTTTTGGTCATAATGAATAGTAAAAATAGTACAAACTTATTATCACAGATAGGGTTTAAAACAATTTACCATGGGGTTAAACTAAAGTGATAAGTGGTTAAAATGACTTAACAATTTATCTAAATTCTATTCTATGGACATATTTTGACCCTATGTCATCCTATATCCATAAATTGTCCATTTTAGAGCCACTTTTCTTCACTAATATTTTATTATGATAATGGAAAAACCTATATACATCTCATGTCACATCAAATGGTAAATGAATCCCTCATTTGTGTGTATAGTGGATTACTACTTTATGAACCAATGAAATTTGTTCTTCTTCACTTCCAATCAGGTCTCATTATAATGATTGGTAATATATATATATATATATATATGATATCCAACACAAAATTAACATTATGTAATACTAATATATCATTTATTTTCTTACCTTTACCTCTATTGAAAAATGATAATGTCAATTAGGAATACATGTGGATTACCACATCCACGTATCGATGTGAATATTTTCGTCACTACAACACATGGAGAGTATATATAAGTATATATAAATATATAATATTATATATATATATATATGATATAATCATCATTGTGGAAATATAAAATTATACTAACCTTATTTTCCTCATGATCTTTGAAAAATGAAAATGTTATACATGTGTACGCATGTCCTACCATCTCCAAGATTGTAATGTAATTAATTATAACCATATTTCACAGTGGGATTTTAAAATGTAATTAATAATAAAAATGATAATTATTTCATCCATATTATTCAAGAGATGTTTGACGAATTACCTATTTGACCATAGTAAATCAAACAAAGTTATTTTGAACATATAAGATGAATATCTTCAAAACACATAACAAGAACTCAATTTGTTGTGTATTTAGAAATAATATTTTAATAAATAAAATTAAATTAATAATTAATTAGAGAAATATTTCTAAGGGAGTAAATAATTAATATAATTTTATAATGTAAGAAGATAAAAACATGTATTATGAATCAAATATGAGTTAAGTGACACTTTACCTTCAAATGTCATTTTCAATGTTTTAAAGATTTATTTTATAAAAAAATTCTTTAATTTCCATATTACAAAATATTATTTTATAAATTTATTTATATTTACATATATTAATTATAAATTATATATTTTTTATCATTTTTTAAAAGGTTATAAAAATTAATCTTCTTATGTATTTTTTATGGAATGTTTAAAAAAATAAACAGGAATAATATATTTTAATGTACACGTCGTTAAAGTTTTTTTCTTTCATTCATAATTTTTATTTGATATTTTGGTTCCTTTATATGATTTTGTGTTTTATTTAAATATAAACATTCATTCCTTTTTTGTGGGGTTTATTTTCAAAATGGTTTTTAAATGAGATAGATATTTTGATATTTGTAAATGTTTTTGTATGGGTGTAGAAAATATTTTTTTAAGTATAATGACAAAAATAAATTATTTCATGTGTTAGGATTATGTTATGGTTATTTTAAATTTTTTATGATGATAAGTGACCCTAATATATCTCATGGTGATGTGTGATCCAGATATATCTTATGATGATATATGGGCCTGATATAACCCTCCAATGTATTGAGTAAAGGGATGAAGTTAATTAGTTATAGGTGTATCCTAAGAGATTACTACAAATTAATAAGTATGTTATTCAATTTATAAAAGTGATTTTAAGAGTGATATGTAAATAATGTAACAATTTTTCTACATGGTTTTTCTATGATGGATATGGATTTTTAATGAAATCTTATGAATTCAGAAGGTATTCTAATGAAATTAAGATTAAATAGAAGTTTATGCTACTTTTTAAGGGTGCAGTGTATAACTTCGTGAAATGGTTTTTCATAATTTTTTCTGGATTTTAAAGAATAAAATATGTGTTTTTTTTCATTTAATAATTCTAATGAAGTATTTTATGGAAATATTTGGACATTGTAATTTATTATTTTGGGAGGAAAATGTTTATTTTGATATCAATGTTTTTTTGAGAATATAATTTTTTATGATTGTTTATGGACTAACGAGATTATTTCTTTGTTTTTATATATCCATTTTCTGATATTTTCCTGTTTATTCCATGTTTTAAAATGTTTTTCAAAATTATTGAAGGATGAGTAGAGATAAGGTTAAGATAAAATTAAAACTGTGAAGATTTTTCATGAAAATAAAACCTATTATATCTTAAATATTTTTGTATTGTGGTAAAATGGAAAATAATAGGATGACCCCAATTTCAAAATTAATTTTTTATTTGAAAAGTGTTATGGCCTAATTTACTAAAACTATAACCCTAAAAGATATTTTAGAATGAATGAAAATGATTTCTTATCTAATTATTCAATTTAAATATTTTTTAAGTTAGGTTCCTTATAGATCGTATTAGAGTCTAGGTTTGGATAATTTTAGAGGTTATGATAAAACAATCAAGCACCCTTCAATGATTATAATTTATGTTTATATGCTATAAAGACTATCTAGAATGGTTTTCCATAATGGAAATATAGAATCTCATGTAGGGAGGAACCAAGAGGAAAATATCCCTACAAATTAGAAACCTGGAATGGTTGGAATTAGACAAATTAGTTTTTTATTTTTATAGATTAGTTGATAAAATCTCTAAATATTAGAGGATTCCATTTGAGAGAGAAAACATATTTACTATAAAGGAACATGTCCATATTGGAATATTTTATTAGAGAACAACCTCTAAAATTTAGTGGATCTTATGAATTTGTAATTTTTTAGGTATAGAATAAAGCACTAAAAAATATATTTGTTGTAATGAGTTATTTGGATCATAAAAATTTAAATCTTGATTTTTACTCTTTTCAAGGTGAATAAGATCAATGGTGGTAAATGGTTAGTAATACTAGAGAAAGAGAAGAGATTGATGTCATGGAATGGTATAAACTTATGAATACTTTCCATGATAATTTTTTTCTTAAAGTGTTTAAACTTATGATAGAAAATAAATTCTTGTAATTTAAGTGAATTAAGGAAGATTTAGTGGTCACATATGAAGAAAAATTCACTCCATTGGATTGGTTCTCACAAAATTATTTATAAGATATTGATATTAAAATTAATCTATTTACCGAGGAATTAATCCATTATGACAAATATAATTAGCCTCTTGAAAATTTAAAATTTTTTAGAAACTTCTTCACTGTGTTGAGAATGCGGAATTTTTTTTTAATAATCAATTTTTCTATGATCAAAATTATAAAAATAGGTCCAAGTGACAAACAATGGGAATGAATCCATCAAAGAAAATTGAAGGTATGAAAATAATGTTTTTTTATTAGTGTGGTAAAAAAACCATGGTAATGGTCTAATGAAATATGTAAAGTGATTTAGATGTGATAATTTTGGTAATTTTTCTCCTAATTTAAAATAAAAAGATTTATTTATGGGTAATACCTATTTTGATAAGTATGAGGTAAGGAATTTTAAGTGTAATGAGATATATCATTATGAGTATGTTTGTCCAAAGAAGAGTATTAATTATGGGAGTCAAGAAGACTATAAGAAAAAGGGTGTAGTGAAATATTTTTTAACTACACTAGTAGACAGTGGATCATTTAAAAAATAGGTATGCTAATGTATTGTTTGATTCCTATAAACACATTATTTCATCTCTATGAAATTTTCTTTTGAAATGAAAATTTCACCTCAAGAAATGAATTTATGATTTTTTCTGAAAACCTATGGGGGAACTATTAAGGTAATAAGAATTTACATAGATCGTCATGTTATTATTTGTGGAAGAGTATTCATTGAAAAAATTATTTTCTTTACCACAAAAAAATATTTTTATTATTCTGGGGTTAGATTGGATTTTAATTTATCATGTAATGATATATTATAGATCCAATTTTTTTTAGAAATGAGTTTTTATTTTAATATAATAATCAATTCATACAATTGATAACATATCAAGAATCTCCAAAACTTCTAAAATATGTAAATGAATGTTATCATTCACGTATTTTTTTTGAAATAAAAGTATTATTCATATTACTTATTTTCCAATAGTAAAATAATATCCAAAAGTGTTTCTTAATGTGATTTCGGGTATAATACATGATATGAATGTTTAATTTCCTATTGAATTTGTTTATGCTTCTAAGCTAATTTCAAAACCACCTTATCAAATAGATCAATTATATCTTTTATAATTGAAAAATGAATTTCAATAATTTATTGAAAAATTTTTCATTCTTCCAAGATTATCACCATGGGGTGCACTCTAAAAGGTCCTTTTCTAAGAGCCACAAATCTAGCACGCCAAGTCCGTTCTACACATGGACTCAGTTTTTCCTCCCTGTAATCTAGAGGCTACAGAATAGTATTTAGGGTATAGTGGTGGAATACTTGGGAGACTGTTCTTTTTTCATATATATTAAATGTAGTGGAATAAATAATAAATGAAATGAAATGAAATATAAATAATGAAGCATCAGAAATAATCATAATAGATACCTTGTTAGCAGCTAATAATCCACCAATGCAAGAACACACTACGAAAAATAAAAGTAGTCAATAAATAGTAGGTAATACACACAACAAGAATTGAATACAAAAAAGAGGAAATAAATAAAATACCCTACTCTAATAAGCATCCCAATTATATTCTACATCCCTAGTCCCCATGTTGTGTCCTATTCGATATTAAAGTAATGACAAAGAATCTCAAACTATTAACTAATCCACAGTAAAGAGATCTATCTAAGTACCAAATGAAGTCCCAAACATGGTGTCAGTAAAACTCAGAAATCCACCACCAATGGTGTCTAGTACATACCCATATAGTGAGTATAAAATGAATCATTGTTCATGATTACTAATAAGTAGTTTAATGCATTAAATATAACATATGTCGACTTGGATTTTCTATGGGTCACCCACTAGACCATAAATGTTTCAGCCTAATCTAGTACATCTTTCGACATGCCATCACACACACAAAAATTCAATAATGAGGACCCGAGGCATAAAACCCAAGCATCCACATTAGGATAACATATACGTCTCACAATTTAAATATGGGATTTCATGCACAATGATCTCAAATGAATGATAAGGTACATCATACACAATATTTCATGTGAATGGTGAAGGATTCATTCTCTAATAGTCTTCGATGAATAATATGGTTCGCCATGCCTAATAGTTTAGATAAATGATATGGGACATCATGACCAACAGTCTCAAACCAATAATAAGGGACTTCATGTGCAATATTTTTACATGAATAATGTGGTATGTCATTCCCAATAGTATCAAATAAATAACGAAGGACATCAGGACTAGTAGGTTTAAATAGTATTGCAGAGTTTCAGGACTAAAATATATCTCCATCTATTATTCATTTGATTTTATATTCTATAAAGGAAAAGTGACATGTTTATGACATTCACATCCTATTTAAGAAAGTTAAACACATGATTTTACCTAAAAAATTACCACTCATTTAAAATATTTTAAGGGATCAATTGAATCCATAATCTATAGAGTTTTATACATACTTCATAACATAACTATAAATATTTTGGACTCGTTCCATTTTAGAAATCAATGTTATTAATTAATTTAATCAATTCTAAATTAATTTAAATTGACACTACTAACCAATTCTTTATTATTGGCCTAATGTGGGTTATTTATGGTATTAAACCATTTAATTTAATTTAATTTAAATATATAATTTATGAGGTAAAATTCAACACACCATCAAAGGTGTTTAAATATATAACAAGGTATAATTTTCTTGTCATATAAGTATCACCCCCAAATAAGGGTGGTTTGAGTCATGGTACAAAACCTCAAAAAATGGAATTAGGTCTCAAGGACAACCAATTCAAGGTAATAATAATTTGATGAAAAAATATAACATTTTAAAGGGTATTAACATAGAGTTGTTTTATATGGAACCATTAATCATTTTATAAATAATGAAATTTTAATTGTAAGGTAAATAAACCACACACCTCAATCCTAAAAGGCTTCAATTGTCTATTATCAGCCATTGGTTTGATCCTAAATGATAAGAATTAGAAGAATTATAAAATGACATGAGAATGGGGCCTATGATCTTTCATGGATATAGAATCTAATGTAAAAATATTAAACTAAGATAAGAAGGAATAATATTGAGAGGCAAACCAAGTGTGATCTAATGTAACTGATAATGATAAATTCTGAGCTCAAATGAGTGAGATCACAACATTCCTAGTAGGAGAAGAAGAATTGATCTTGAGAGGATGGATAATATATGTTAGGAGGAGGATAAATTAGGGTTGAAATGTTAAATGGGGTAGGGGAAATTTTTCACTTCCCCATTTTTAATTGGGTTCATACTTTGGTTACATGGATTTTCTAATCGTGAAAATCACACTGTCTCAAAGACACACATGAAGTGGATAATCCACATGGTGAGAAAAAAAATGTGAAAACCATTCCCTAGTAATTAAATTACCTTAAAACCCCACACGGGAAAGTAATGTTGTTTGAAAAATCATACGGATCCCATTTGTTCACCTTTTCAATAAACAACAGAGTTTTCACATGGTTTTGTGCCCTCAAGAGCATGGTTTTAAAAACATTGTGACACCCTCCATGGCCAAAATGGTTATATGAGACCTCATATGTGGTCTATAAAAACTATATTACCTATTAATATAAGCTATATGGTCTAGTCAAATGGTAAGAACTAATTTTTCACCAAAGGTGTGTTTATGGCTGCCTCTCTTGGAAATGAGGTTTCAAATTATGGTTCTTTTAAAAATTATAATAACTACTGAGACACCATTCCAACCTCAAACATAAAACAAAATCAATATCATTAAAGGTTAAAACATTCATAAATCAAACTCAAATATTAGTTTAAGATTTACCCCATTAACGAAATGAAAAACATAATTTACTAAGGAAAATTTCAACTGGTCCAAAACATAGGGCATTAAAACCTCATAATCTTATAAGTGAACATCCTCAATAATCCCTATAATGAAATTAATTCATCACCTTCCCTACTTAGGTATTGATTTTCTACTCAAATAGTCATGTTTAATTTATGAATTCTCAACACATATCCAATAGCCATTTTATGAATTCTATATGTAATCCACTAAAACTAAAACCAGGGCTCATAGTTTTCATTGCAAAACTAAGAAAACACTTACCCAAGCCCATATAAAATGAGAAATGATTACATATCCATCTTGTTCATCAACTGAACTATGTTTCTTTTCACCTTAGGTTCTATACTTCCATTGGAAAATTATGAATTTTTTATTCCCACCATCGTAATTACTGATTGAAGAAATACCATAGAATCCTGATGAAAATCCCTATATATTTAATAGATTATAGATGAGGACATTACCCTCAGTGATCAATTTGATCAAAATGGTTTAATCTAATTGACCAAAATAATTCTGATCACACTATGTTTTCCATGAAAACCTATAAAAAAACTTTACATTTCACTCATATCATTCCAAATAGCATGTCCAATATCGATCTTCATCAACTACATCAAACTATTAATAGAAAATCAAGCCAAACCACTTCCAGCTAAATATATCTGAAACAATTATCCTCAATAGGTGTTTTTTCTCCAAATATAAATTTCGAATCATTTTATCACAAGGAATTCTATTAGTGTTATGTGCATGATCACTTAATTCCTTAACTTAGTCCCTATTAAGTCTCTTGGATAAACCATCTGTTTATCAAATCATAATTTTTCCACAGCACAAACGTTGACAAAATGCCAATCTAAAATCTATAAATCATCCCAATATGTCACCAAGTCTAACAAACAAACATGTATTTCCCAATGTATATATTCGAACAGACCCTATAACTTTAAAAAATATCCATCGTTACATTTTTCTAATAATTAAACAACATATGATATCTAAATCAACCAACACATAACTGGTATTGAAGTCCCATGACCCTTCTTGCATGAGGGTCACCTCTAATGATCGACGTCCCACTCCCTACCTTAAAAACATCCTCATAATTGCACAAGTGAACGATATTCATAATGGTTTTACTTAAAACTGTATTGATGGACAACTACCAAAGATTCTATCTATCAACACATAAATGGTATTTAGTGTGATTGTTGTATAAATAACACTATCTCGGTATACTCAGTATGTTTTCGAGATATACGACATGATCACCTCTGAACTAGTTTTATTCAACGATCTCATTGATATTATTGTATTTATGTCCCCAATCTACAATAACATTAGACCAATATATACATTCATTTATCCATCATTGGGCACCACGTCTCATTAAAATGCTTGTAAAGGTTCAATCATTGGTCATACTTACCATAAGACCCAATTTATTTTCATGTTAAACCACATCATGGGACATCCATTAATGTATCCAAGGATCTAGGTCTCCATGCTCGCATGTGTCATATTTTAAACCATGAATCATTATCCCAAAACCAACTGCTTATTGAAATTCTATATTAACCACTTCAAATTAACTATTAGAATGAACTAAATTATTCATACATAGTATGTGTACAATCTCATACCACCAAATTCCAAACCTGAATCACACTTGCAAAATTCATCAATCAACAAGGTTAGGTAGACCGTACTACATGGAAATCAGTTATTAACATTCCATTAACTCTCTTATAACTCCTCTTCAAAATAATGAACCTTCTTATTACATGATTTATTAAATGACCTACCACCTCACAATTTAATTTTATAAATTATGATGTCAACCACTAATCTTCTAGGCCAATAACTCAAATAGGTCTTCCCCATGAATCTAGTTTCAATATCAATAACCCTTGGTGATTCCTCAAAAAACTGTATGTATCACTGTTCCTATATTGACAAACCCAAGAACCTTCAGTGGATCAATCTTGAATCGGTATAATACAGTGTTCACCACCTAAAATGAAAAATAAAATTCTAGGAAAACCTCTATCATAGAATTCCCTCGATCAAAACAAGGGACACAAACTAACTACAGTTTGAGTTAAAGCTTAGGACTACAAGGTCCTTCCACCTATCCCAAATGTCTCTTTCATGAGAAAAACATACCATATATAGGATTCAATATCATGGCATCAATGCACCTATAAACTCTCTTTAAAGAGTTATAGATGAAGTTATGTAAAGATATCATTGACCTATGATTGAAAAACCATTCAACATTACCATAATGACATCACCTACCAAAAAATGGGTTACCAAGACCAAATTCTCTTAGAGAATCCTCATAAGTAACAAATCACATGAGGGTCGTGATATGATCCCAAAAGGGATAAAGAGATAACACTCACTCATATACAAAAACACCCCTAGAGGATCAAATTTTTAGAAAACCACTAACCTCATTGGGGTGTCATTTCATCAACTAAGATTCCTACCCGACTCAACAATAAAATAGATAGAACCTACCATGCATATGAACTCAACTCAAAATTTAAATAGTTTCACATGTAAAAGTGTGTTATAACAATAGAATAAACCCTCTATAAGGCATAAAGTATTGAATTTAAAAACTATTATCTCACCTAAAATGTTACTAGGAACTACAGCCTATACCTCAGTCAAAGGAAGTAAAAGAATACCACTAAAACTATGAGCAATGTCCCAATTCCCTTTCAAATAAATTTTTACCGGAAGTATTCAAAATTAACCCTTACACGGGGTTCCAAGAAATTAGAACCAGTAATTATTTTCTATAAGTAATTTCACAACTTCAAATTTATTTAATTAATAAAGATGCTTATACTTATTCAATGTCAAGCAACAGTTATAAAGGAAAATGTTGCCTAACATTATTTTTTACATTATTTAGTTGACTCCATTAAACATTATGAAAATTATCTCATAAATTCTTTTTAAAACATAATTTATCAATAATTTTTACCAATTTTATTTGTTAAATAAAATTTCATGCATAAGATTTAGAATAAAAAACCCTATAGGTTTCCACTATATTTTTAATTAACTAGTGCCTCATATTAATAAATATTAAAAGAATCCAATGGTATTTTATCGATTAAGGTAAATAGGTTAATTAAGATTCCAAAATAAATTTAAACATATAACTATATAATTAGTTGTTAACAAATTAAAAAACCCTCCATGTAATCATAAATATACCCCATGGGGTTGAGAACAAAGAATAATAACGAAAAAGGGGACCTATGAGGTTTATTTCAAGCTAATCATGGGTTTGGTTATATGGGAAAGAATTTAAAATATAAGGATTCACCACTATATAAAATTTCAATTGGTATCCCATTTACGTGAAATCCATTATAGTAAACTTATTATAAATTAACACGCCCTTAGCAGGGTCATCTCATAGGCATAAGAGTCATAAATACACCTACAAGGGTCAAGTCAATAATAAGAGGATTCAATTATATGTGTCATCTTTCCAAAGTGATAAAGGGTTTTTCCTTCATATGTAACAATTGACACTCCATTTAAATAACTTTCCTAAAAAATTTCTTGAATCTATTAAAAATTGATATTTTTCTTTACATTTTCATGATTCAATTACAGAAATTATTTTATTTCTTTAATTAATCACATGTTAATTAAATATAATTCCAAGATAAATTTATGTGTGAGAACACCATTTAGGTTGGTGTTAACACATTTTTTTAAAAAAACCTAATTTCTTAAAAATAAATTAAATCTATCAAATAATAAAAAAATACAGGAAGAGATGGAAAAATTATAGAAGAATGGTATACTAATAAGAAGCATGGAACATAATTAGATAAGCATGGTATAGAGACAATCATTCTAATGGCATGTGAATCCTATGTGAATGAAAAGATTCATGAACACAAACATTCTCTTACCTTACCAGGACAAGAGTTAAATTCCATAAATTGATAAATCATTAACTAGTGGAAATAAAAAAATCACTCAAAGTGAAATAATAATCAACTGTAATAATGAACCATCATGAAGAACATTACCATCCTATAAAAATTGATATTTCTATCATTTTTGGGTTAGTTATTATTTGAGATGATCTACTTACCAAGTGTTTGAGCATTACTAATATCACGTCTACCATCCCAAAATAATAATAAAAGGAAACAACAATCTCTAATACTACTTTGTAATTTCTTATACTAAGAATCATTAATCTATTTTCCCAACCTGGTTCACCACATGGACTCAAGTGTTCCTCCTTATACACTAGAGGCTACTGACAAGGAGTGATGGTGTAATGGTGGAGTAATGCAGAGACAATACCCTCTGGATCTGTACAAAATAAAATTTAAGTTATTAGAAATAATGGAATTTTTAGATAAATAATAAAACTTCAACAGTAATCATAATAGATACTCAGGAAGGTACCAAATAATCTACCCATTTGTGAACATGCTATGTCAAATGCGAGCAGTTAATAAATTAAAGATAATACAATAGGATTATACTAACAGAAGAATAAATAAATAAAATACAAAACTCTATTAGGCCACCTGGGTATATGCATGGTCCTGATCTCCCATGTCATTCCCCAGTCCATAGTAACGTAATGGGAATGAATCCAGAGACATACCCAAACATGTTTCTGAGAGATCTATCCATATACCAAACAATATCCTAAACAAGGTGTGAGTAAAAATATTTAGGCCATAAACAACAATTTATAATTTATATCTATTCAGTGAGTATTAAATAAATCATTGTTTAGTTATACTAATAATCATCTTAATTCCTAAAATATATCACATGTCGGCTTGGGTTCTCCATGGAACACCAGACATACCATATCTGCTTCCTCCTAAGATGGTAAATTTGTAGACAAGATATCATATATATATATATATATATACATATATATATGTATAAACAAATATATATGCATAAATTAGGACCCATGTTTTAAAACTCAGGAATCCACATCAATATAACATTCATTTCTCACACTTTAAATATGGGATGCCAATATTAGTGATCTAAAATAAATGATAGGGTACATCATGCCTAATGGTTTAAATGGATGATATGGTGTGAATTTTCCAACAATATCTAATGAATAATAAATTACATCGTGAAAAATAGTTCAAATGAATGATATGGGATTTCATACCTAACAGTCACTGATGAATAATATGTTACGTCATTACCAATAGTTTAGAAGAATAAAATTGGACTTTCTACACAATAATTCAAATGAATTATATAGGACATCATTACCAAATATCTCATATGAATAAAGAGTGATGTAAATCCCAATAGGTATAGCATGTAATGAGAAGATTCAAGTCCAACACCACTTACCAACTCTAATTCATTTAATTTTTGGTTCCTTGAAGTAAAATTGACATGTCCATTCCATTCATTTCTTATTTAACTCTGTTAAATATTTCATTTAATTTAACTAATTACCTTTTATTTAACACATGATAAGGTATCAAGAGAGTCCACAATCTCAAGATTCATAAGTATGCTTCCTAACATAACTGAGGCCATGTAGGGATCCATCAACCCTTAAAAATCCTCATGATTCATTAAGTTAACACATACCCAATTCATTTAAACTAACGCTCTTAACTAATTATTTTTTGTTGGACTAAATGGATGAAAATTTATGGTATTCAATCATTTCATTTTACTTAATTATAATATCTCATTTATGAGGGAAAACTCAATACACATTCAAAGGTTCTTAAATGCTAAACAAGGTATAGGTGTCATGGAATATAAGTAACACACCCCAGAAAGGACGGTTCATGTAGGGGTATAAAACCTCATAAAATGTATTTTTATATCAAGGAAAACCAATTAAGGGTACTAATAATTTATTTATAACAATTTAATATTGATAAAGAAACACATGAAGGTTCTGGAACATAGACCAATGGAATATTTTATAAATGAATTAAATTTATGATAAATGAATATAGACCACTTAACTCTTGCATATGACACTTTAGCATTTGATTCGATCCAAATCAAGAGAAATTAAAAGAATTTATAAATTCCTATAAAAAATGGAATATTAGCTCACATGGAAATAACATCAAATATGGTAAAATAAAATTAGATAATAATCAAGAGGATTAATAAAGTAACCAGGGGTGATCTAATGCAACTAAATATGGTCAATTACAAGCTCAAATAAGGTATATATCATTATTCATATCATAATATGAGTAAGTATTATTGATTGGGTAAGATACTGTATGTGAGGAAGAGGATAAATTAGGGATTAATGGGTGAAGGGGGAAGGGAAAAGTTGTCATTTCCCCCTTTTTGACAGGTTTCATAGTTTAGTGTCATTATTTAGATAAAAAGTAAAAATCTTGAAACTCACACTATCAAAAGGTTACACTATAGATGGTTAATGTGAAAAGTTAGACAAGTCATGTGAAAAATGATCCCTTGTAACTATCTCACCACTACACACAGAACAGTCTAGGCTTATAGTTAGAAAAATCATGCATATCCAATGCAATCACCTCTCCAATAAACTAGAATGATTTTTCATGGTTGTGTATCCTCATGTGGAATGTTCTATAGAAAATGTGACATGATTAAAGTATTACATGGATTTTTGGGACCTCCTACACTATCTAGAAACCCCATATTACTAATCAAAATATGTATCATAGGTCAGCCGCACAATTAGTACTAAGTATGATCTAATATTTCCTCTATGGATGTCTCTCTGAGAAATGAGTTCTCAAATCAAGCTGCTTAAACCTATGGGTATTAAACCATATAAAAAATATGCAACTTAAATATTTATAACTCTATGAATTACAACTATGATATTAGTTAAATATTTGTCCCATCCATGAAAGGAAACACTAATATTCATGTGGAAAATTTAAACTTGTTTGAAACATGGGGGGTTACACACCTATTTAATTTGTAAAAAAATAAGTAGAGTTTCATGAAGAATTAAATTTAATATAGAAAATTGAATAAATTCACAATTATGAATAATTATTTGATACCTCATTAATATTACTTGTTTGATCATATCCAATTATCCCATTATTGTTTGAAGGTTGATCTAAGGTTAACGTATAATCAACTGAAGGTGAAAAAGTATGAAATCTCAAAAACAATGTTTCATACAAGTTATAATCATCATTAGTTGTGGTTATTCCCTTTAAATTAAATAATGGTCTATATATATTTGTGGATATCATTAATATATTTTTTCATGAATATTTGAATAAATTTGGGGTACTGTATATTGATGATATTTTGTTTCATTCCAAAAGGTTATTAAGATCATAGAAAAAATCTACAAATTGTTCTAAAAACCTTGAAGGAAACGAATTTTTATGAATAATTTAGTAAATATGATATTTGGTTACAAAATATTTCACTATATTGAAATATTTTAAACAAATATGTAATAACTTTTGATCCTAAAAAACTAAATTGGTCAGTGAATTTCCCAGACCTAAATATTTTTTTTTAGATTCATAGTTTTCTTGGATTAACAGAATATTACAAAAAAATTTCTGAAACATTTTCTGGGTTATCTACCACCACTAACCAAGATAAATATTTGATGAATTTTTTATAAAAATTGTTTAATGAAGGAACTCCGAATATATTTTTTAAGTGTCAGTAAAATAATTTTTGTCAAACAAGATTAAACAACCATAGAATAAATATGTGTTTTTATAAGAAGAGGTAAAATTATATAATAAAAGTATTTTTTCAAAATTTAATTTTGAAAAAGAAAGATTTTTTAGATTCAAAAAAGGAAACATGTGTCAAATAAACCATAGTGTAAGAAAAAAAATTAAGTGGGGCTCATAAATATTTTTTTATTCATCCGATTAATATAAAAATCTATAAATACCTTTAGAATCATTTTGGATGAAAAATAATGAAAAAATATATTGCTAATTTTACGATTAAATGTTTTAATTTTCAATAGGTTAATACCGAATGGTATTTTTCATCCTTTATTAGTTCCATAATTACGATGAGAGAACATATACATGGATTTCATTATTGGAATAACAATTTCATCTTGAGGTAATAATGTGATTTTTGTAATTGAAGATCATTTAACTAAATCTACTCATTTTCATACCATTCAAGATAATATGAATTTGGATAAGATTTATTAAAATTATATTAAAGAAACAATTAGATTTAATGTAGTCCTTATTTCCATTTTATTTTATCATGATCATAGATTCACCTATAATTTCTATAAATGATTATATATATAATTTAGTACTAAACTAAATTTCAATACACCCTTTCATCCTCAATATAAAATATAGCCAGATTGAATAATTCATAATTAAAATTATATTCATTGATCTTGTTCAATAGATTATTAAGAAATTTTAAATCAATATCTCACATTGGTTGAGTCATCATATAATAACATTTTTTATTCAATAATATAGATGAAACCTTTTGAGGCATTATATGGAATGAGACATTGAATTTTAGCTTGTTTTAATGATTTTAAGAAAATAATGTATTGATACTAGAATTGGTAGATAAATATTTGTATAAGGTTAAAATGATTTAACATCACATGGGGATATCTTAGATCAGGCAGAAAAGTTATGCAGATAAAAAAAGTAACGATCTTTCATCCAGGTAGGTGAATTTGTGTTTCTCAAAATATATGCATCAAAAATAGTTATGTGTTTTAGTAAAAAGGTAAATTTGTGTCCATAATCCATTAATATATATATAATTATAGAAAATATTGGATTGATTTTTTACCATGTTTCCATTCCTTTAATTTCATCTTAGTAACATGACATGTTTCTTGTTATTTATTAAGAAAATATATGTCATATGCATCTCATGTTTTGATCCCTCAAGTAGTTCAGTTGTATGAAACAATCCCTTATTAGTAACCAAAAAAAACTTTATTTACCATATATATAAATAGGTAAGGAATAAAGTTATTTATTAGTTTAATGTTTTTCAGATAACTAATGGGATTGAAAAATAAATATGGGAATCATAAAATTCTATGAGGGAATGATATCACCACTTTTTTAAATAATGAATAAAATTATGTGGGTAACATTTTAAAAAGGGGGAATAATTTAACATCTCAATTAATGTTAAATTAATTTTTTTATTGTCTTAAAAATATTTATCAATTATATATTATTGATTTTTAATCATATTATAAATTTTTAGTAAATTTTCAGTCAAAATAAAAAAAGTTTTATAGGGAAATTGAAGTTTCATGCATTATATAGATTTATTTTAAAATATAATTTATAAATTTCATAATTTGAATTTGTAAAAATGGATATAATTTTTTAATAAAAAAGGTAATAGATATCATATAATTAATTTTTAAAATTTTCTAAAATGTTTTATTTTTAAATGAATCGTAAATAATATCTATTTTCTAAAAAACTATATTCCTATTTCAAGCATTTACAAAATTCTTTTTTGTCTCAAAATGATGTGAAAGTAAATTTATTTTATTAAAAATTTAAATAATCCAATTAAGTTCATTATAATCAATTTTATGCTCTATTTTGTTATAAACACTTTTCATACATAAGAAGTCATTTTTTTTTGGGAAACCACTTTTTATCACGTTTTTCATGTTTAATTTTAAATTATATTCTACCATATCTTTGAATTTCATATGATAAATTAGAATTGATTTTTTTATTCATAATTTTTAATATTGTTTAATTAGTTAAATTAATGTTTGATCTTAATGTGTAATAAAAATAGTAAAATTATATTTTCATGGTTAATATTAAAACAACTTCACAAGGTGGTTAAAATAAATTATTAAGCCATAAAAGTCCTAAATTTTTGCATAAATTCTATTTTTGGATATATTTAGACTCTATATCATCCCTTATTTTAAAAGGGTCAATTTTATATCCATTTTTTCAGTAATAAATTAATATATTTTATACTTTTTAGGAATTCCAAGTATATCCTCTCGCCACATATAAATGAATTCCCCCTCTCCTCTACTCTCCACACTTCAACAGCATTTTTCATTATACAATTACTTTTCAAATACCTTCTTCAAATCCTTATCCATGTTATAGAACCTGATTTTTTTATTTAAATCCATCCTATGAATGATTTAGGTATAAACCTAAAGAGGTTGTCCGAAGAAGAGGTATACTTTTTAACTGAGCATTTTCATATAATCACTTCTTCTACATCATTAAAATCTTATTAAACAATGATTAAATAATAAAAAATTAAATTATATATATTAATATATTCTTTATGTTAATGAAATGACATATATTATTCTAATTTTCCATATAATGGTAAAAAAGGCAACTATTTGTGTGTACGATAGACTATCACCTCACAAACCGATTTAATTCATTTTCCATCACCACCTCTCAAAACTAGTGATAATGATGGATTATTTTGTATATATGAAATTAATGAAATAATTATAATTATAAAATAATATAAAATCATTTATTTTATTATATTTCCATCAGTTTTAAAATGATTACATTGTCCATGATTACGTGTGGATTTCCACCTCCACAAAGTGATGGGATTTATTTTCCATCACTACATCACATAGATGTTATGTATATATTTATTTAAATATATAATATTATATATATGTTATAATAATAATTATGGAATGATAAAATGATACTTACCTTCATTACATCACACTCTATGAAAAATTAAAATGTTACATATGTGTATATATGACATACCGTCTTTTTGATTGGAACGTAGTTAATTTTTCATAACCACATATCATGGATGGTTTTAAAAGTATAATTAATAGATAAAAATGTTAATTATGACATTATTATTTTTTATGATGAAATAATTGCCTATTTGACCATAGTTGACCTATCAAATTCATTTTGGATATATGAGTCAAACATCAATAAAATGTCCGACGTAAACATAATTCATTTAGTAATTAAATAAATATGGAAATAAATAAAATATACGTAATAATAAAAATTTAAAATTAAATTAATAAACTTAATTACTAATATAAGTTTATTTTCTAGTATGAAAAAGAATTTTTGTGATGAGTCATACTTGAGGTAAGGGAAACATTACCTTAAAAACCTCATTTTAAATGGTTTTTAAAGATATATTTCATAAATATTTTTATTTCAGGTAAATGTTGATAATTTTTTTATGAATGTATATATAGGGAAATAAATTAATTATAGAGGTAATGTTATGTCTATTATAACTTTATTTTAATGGTTTTAAAAAGGTATATTTTTATGTATGTTATATGGAATGTTTTGACATAATATAGAAAATATAATGTTTTATTTATGGTACACATTTTCAAAATTTTATTCTATATGCTGAAACCATTATTTAATGTTTTTATTAATTTTCAATATTTAAAGTTTTATTAAAATAAAAATAAATATTCCCATTGTTAAGTGTATTTTATAAAATAGTTATAAATTTAAGGAATATTTCTATATAAGAAATTTTTTTATTATGGATATATTGAATATTTTTATGAGTATGTTTATGAAAATTAAATTTTTACTGTGTTATGATTATCTTATGGTTCTTGGGTATTCTTTATGATAATGAGTGAGCCCGATATAGCTCATGATGATGGTTGATCATGATACATATCGTCATGATGGGTGAGTGCAATATATATTATAATAATGGGTGATCCCCGTATAGCCCTCCAATTTATTATGTAAAGGGATAGAGTTAATAGGTTATAGTTTTATCGTAATCGATCATTGAAATTTACCAAGTAGGTTATTCCATTTTTAAGAGTGATTATACAAGTTATTTAAAATTATATCCCAATTTACTTACATGGTTTATCAATATTTTTTATAATTATACTGAAATATTATTATTTCACATGGTAAGATGGTGAGAGTATGTTTAAATTGTTGTTTATGCTACATCTTAAGGGTGTAATTTATAACCTTATGAAAATAAATTCTTATTTTTTCAGGATTATAATGAATCCTTTATGAGTTTTATTTTTTCATTAATATATATTTTGAAATGTTTTATGAACGTATTTGGGTAGTGATGTTGATTTATGGGGTGAGAACATGTTTATTTTAGACTCAACAATATTTGTAAAAGGGAAATTTTTTTAGGAGTATTCATGGACTAGATATTTTATTTCTTTCTTTTTATATATCCCTTACTGGGATTTCTGTGATCATACCACATTTTCATATGTTTTTAATAGGATTTTATATATGGGTAGGGAAAACGATGAGGTCAAGATAAAAATTGGGAATATATGTCATGAAAATTAAAAAAATTATATCTTAAATGTTTTTGTACTATTAGAAAAATGAATAGTGAGTGGAAGTGTCCAAATTATAATGCATTATATTATTTTATAAGATAATAACTTAATTATATAATATAATAAACATAAAATAGATCATAAATAATGAATGAAAATTAATTCTTATAAAGGATTCAATTTATGTATTGTTTATTGTTAGTTACATATAATATCTCAAAAATAAAACATAGAATATGAAATGATAAAGGGTAAAAATATGGCACCATGAATAATTTTTAGTTTTTCTATCATTGGAAACTCCATGGCATGAAACTTACTAAACATAACTTATTTATATAACTGGCCATAATGATGACCAACTCCATGATCTTACTCAACCCTATATCCCAGGGCACAAAGAATATAATGGGCCTCTTATCTATATATTCTATCTACCATTTATTATTCATAATCATACTAACCCTAATTATACTAATAATACATTGAAGGAAATTATTGATGAAGATATATAGGGAACGAATGGTACATCCTATATGGACTATTCTAGAGGGCTTGGCACTAAAACTATAGATGGACATGAACTCCATGAGAAAAACACATCAAGTTAGAAATCTTCTTTAATTCTTGTGACATTCAAGCACTAATAAATTAAAAATAAGAAGGTTGTGAATGGATTCTCTCAGGTCAAATAATTGACTATAAAAAAACATAGAACCTTCATATACTACCTTACTCCTTGAAAAATTATGTTTAATCCCCTAAAAATGAACTATTCAGTTTAAGCATATTCTTGATCAGCTTAGCATTTATCTATAACCTTAGATACATTAGAAATTTCAATGGAGGGACCCGATGCAGGATCTCCAAAAGTGATGTATCTTTGAAATATTGCATCATGGGATCCTTGTCAATAAGAAGGCCAGGGGAATAATGAAGAAGTTTCATGAATAGAACTACATGATCTCACATTCTTAATCCCCCAAACTAGGAGAGATTAACTATTACCTGATAGCTACATCTATCATCGAAGAGAAAAACTCAGACAAAAATGATAAAAACCCAAAAATCATACACATATTAACCTATAAGAAATTGAGTTTTTCTGATGATGAACTTGTGATGGACAAGAAGTTTTTCAAAAAATAGTGTCTCAGAAGGGGTTTTTGGGAAATAATAATTGCTTCATTACAAATAATATTTTCGATAATAGTTATTGGTGATACCAAAAAATTCTTTCACTCACACTTTTGGTGAAAATGTGCATGGTGTGGCGGAAGGTGGTTATTTGGATGGAAATAAAAAAAATCACAAACACTCCCTTCATGAAAGATTATATGTTAGGGAATGTAATTTATATCCTAAATAACCCTTATCTTAAGGAGTATTTGTGGTATAAATGAAAATTCTATTGAAAATAGAACCTTTGTAAAGGATTATTTGTGATGATAAATTCTTTCTATCAAAAATATCCCCTCTCATAGAAAATATTTTTATGGAATGGCTATTTCAATTGAAAACAGTATGTTGTAAAATTATTTTCAACACATAGATTTCATCACAAGTACTTTTCATACCCCTCCACTCATTCCACATACATGTAATACGTCTCCACTCATTTTTTAGGCATCCCCATCATTTTTCCTTCAATGTATCTATTTATAATCTATACTCATGTTTAAATGTTTTTAGATTATAAATTTGTTCATTGGGATCCAGGATCTAGTATGAAGTAAAATAGGATGTCGATCGAAAAGGCGTTATCCAAACAAGTTTAATGGTGTTCTTTTAAAATTATTTAATAGTAATTAATATTTTTAATTTGTTTTTTTAAATAATATAAGTGGTTATCAAATTAAATTTAACTACATTTAATTATATATTCATGCCACATTATTAATTATTTTTTATATATTTTTTGTCAGTTAATTATTTTATTATTATAAATTATAATTTAGAATATTTTTATATATACTAGATAATAATTTAATATAAATTACTAAAATTTAGTTTAGTGATAAAAATTAATTTAAAGTAATACATGTTGGTTATAATTAGAATAAAGTAATAAAATAATAAAACAATATTATAAAAAATATTAAATAAAAAATGAGTAGTCATTATTTGTTATAAATTATTATAAATTATTAAAATTAATCTAAAGTAATACGAATTAGTCAAAATTAAGATAAAATAATAAAATTATAGATAACTAATATAAATAAAAATACATAAAAAATGATTAGTCATTAATTATTACAAATTAGTATAGGTTATTAAATTAATCTCACATAACTAAAAAATAATTAATGGTCAAGTTCAAGAAATTTAATTTTGTTTACATGATAAATTTTTATATTATTATAAATTAATCAAAAAATTATATCAACTAAAATTATGAAAAAAATATTTTTATTGCATACAGATATAATAAATCATAAATATTATTTTAAATTTAAAAAATATTTCTTATTAATTTTTAAATACTAAAACTACTATTATAAAAATAAAATAAATAATAATTTTAAACAAATTAATAAATTAAAAAAATCTAATATTAGTTTAAATTATTATAAAATATTGAATATAGACATATAAATTAGTATAAATTAATAAAATTAATAATAAATTAATATAAATTAATATAATATAGTGAATATACTAATATAAATTTGTATTAATTAATGAAAGTTCTAATAAATTATTGTTAATTAGTTTAAATTATTATAAATTACCATGGATTTTTATAAATAATCCCAAACATCTCTACATTAGTATAAACTGTTATAAATTAGTATAATAATTAGTGAAAATTAGTATAAACAAAATAAATTATAATATTAATTAGTATAAATTTAAATAAATTAATAAATGCTTTTATAAATTATTATAGAGCAATATAAAATAATAATTACGTTAGTATACATTATTATAAATTATCCTAAATTAGTCTAAATTGGTGTGAATTATTCTAAATTATTTAATGTTATAATAAATTAAAATAAATATGTAAATAAAATAAATATACTATGTCAGGTCACGCACCCAGAAAATCATTAACCTACTCATTAAGTTGTAGATGTAGTCTTCTTGTTCACATCACAACGTAAACCTTCTATATCCTCATTACCAACACACAATGCCTCATGGTTCTATATCTCCCCCCTCATGCATGATCCCTCCCTCATGCACTCATGTGAGTGAAATATATCTCCCCCCAAAAAACTTATATTTTTAAATCTATAAATTTATATGAACATATAAGTATTAATATTTTATAAAATATAATATATAAAAATAAATAATTGATCATTTAATTAAATAATTTGTGTACCACTTTTTTTAAATTTTATATACTAAAAATAATACTTTTATTTTTTAGGAAACTATAGACCCTGAAAATATACATTAGTTTTTATTATGAGAACCAAATTCTGTATACCATTACCAAATATTCAATTATATCTGGTATAAATAAATTATAAATTGATAGTGTTGAAACATTTATTTAATTTAAAATGTTAAATTCAAAAAAAAAATATATGGAATAATTAAGTTCCCATTTAATAAAAGTGATCTTATGTCATTTGAAACGTTTGACAATGTTGTAGTTCAACTATTAATTTTTGGTTTCAAAAATGTTTGTGTCTCTAAGTGTAAACATATTGAGTAAAATTCATAAGAAGATAAAAAAATTGGTCCCATATAAAACTTTGTTTCAAAAATTACTACATGAGGTTTCTAGCCCATCATTTTTTGAAGCATAAACTTGTAATTATAATTTCAATCAAGAATTTGAACTATCCCAATTTTAATTTTTTATTAAAACATCTTAGGATGTTTTATTTGTTAAAATTAAGATGTGTAAATTTAAATTTATTAAAAAAAATATGGCTATTAAATCAGATTTTAAAATTTAAAATTGTTTTTATCAAATATTTTTTTGGCTAAAACATTTTTTTAGGGAACTACATTGCTAGTAAATTTCTCCAAAACCAATAAGTTGGTCCATAATTTAATTCATATGTAGCACCCTATGTTTTATGAGATAGATTATTTTTAATTTCATTTTTATTTTGTGTTGTACACATATTAAATTTCTCTATACGCAACACCTTATTAGCTGGCAGTATACATAACACTATTCTTGGCTTGTATTACACAAAATTTCAAGTTCTTTTAATATAATTCATTTACGCAACACTAATTATAGATTTTTTACAATGTAGAAATGAACTAAGTTTAAATTATTTTATATTAAATATCAAAGGAATATTTCACTGCACGCAACTCTAACTTGTCTTGCGTTAAACGTAAGAGTGACCTTCCTCGATAGCTTCCGCTGTATGCAATACCAAATTTCATCAAACAACGATATATTATTAAAATATTTTTATTTAATGGGTTATAAACAAGAATTTATGAATAGTATTAACCACATTTTGAATTTTATATTACATTATCATTCATCTTACATATTTTTTAGAACTTGATATATGAACAAATTCAATTTTTTCGGATAAAAGAATTATTTTTCAAAAAATGCAGTTTTACCATGTTTTGATGGTGCACCGATTTTAAATCTAGTTTTTGAAACTTTTATAATTTATAATTGAAAAAATGAAATTCTTATTTTTAACTGGTAAATAAAATTTACTTGGATGACTTTTTGATATTTTTCTAATAACATTCATGTTTTAATGAATAGTAAAATTATGCTAAATTTTAATTGAGAACAACTTTATTCATAAAAATCACTTATATGGTTAAATTATATTATTTAATGGGTTTAAAGTAAAAAATATATTAATTTTTTTAAATTTAATACAATTTATTTCTTTTTTATTAATTTTACATTGAATTCATATGTAAAAAGATTTCAATGTTTTGCAATGTTTTAACTTTTAAACAAAAATCACTTTTTTCTGAGAACAAGATAAATATTTAATTAATTACTGAAACTTATGTGTTTTTAATTTTGAAACATGGATTATATATTTGAAATTTTTGTGTCCAAATTATCTTAATAGATTAATTTTTTAAATTATGAATAGAAACTACATATATTTTTATTTAACACAGTTAAAGGTAAATCAGGTAAATTACTGTAACAAATAATATTATAAGGACTATAAAATCATCACAAAATCTTCCTAAATCCTATTTGATGAATATAATTATACCCATAATATTTTATTTTCTAAAAATATTCATTTAATGTCTAATTAACATTGAAAATGACAAAGATATTAATAAAAACAAGGAAAGTGTCAAAATGTCCAACTCACATTTTTTATAAGTATAATAATTTTAATATAGGGTTAACCTAGTAATATATTAGAAAATAAAAATTACATGGAAAGATATAATAACTAACTACATCATGGTAATTTATTTTTAATTTTTAGGAAATAAATAATTACCATAAAGTCATATTATTTTATGATTTAAAATTAATTAATTGACAAGAAATCAATTAATTATTTTTTATTAAAATCCTAATAACCATAAAAGGTTCAAAAACATGACCAAAACATATTTTTAAAGTATATCTCGACCATTATCATCCAAAGGTAAATCTAGTTACTATTTGGAGCCTTATAGAATAGATTATGACATTTATATTATTTTATGTAATGTAATGTTAAAGTTTTAACATTCAAACTTTAATAAGTATATCATTTTTAATGTTTTATTTTGTAGTAGATAAATTATAATACATATATTATCATGAAATATATTAAATTTATCTTCATTATTGTATTTTATTTTTAAATTTTAGGTAAAAAATAAGTATTTTAAATAATTAGACAACATCATTGTTGTAATTATTTTATTAATGGAGATATCAAATAAATATTATTAAAAATATTGAAATAAATTAATTTTTTGATAATTAGTATTTCCAATGAATTTTATAGATAACATTTACCTCAAATTAATATAATAAAATAGTTGGTTTGACATCAACTTATTATATTTATATTTTAAAAACCCAATAATTAGAATAGTGTCAAAATTGACACTATTGATTGTTTATCAGAATAGTGTTATATTATATAATTTATAAATCATAAAACATTTTTTAAAATATATAATAATTATGATATATTAAAAAATGTTCTAAATATATTATTTATGATCTAATTGACATCAATTAATTAAATATTTTACCCATTTAATATTGAAATATTTTTTACCCTCGTTTAAATGAAATAGAATTACTAAGTGTTGAATTGAAAATATAATATTTTAATATACATAGAAACTAGTATAAAATTTATTGGTTGATGATATTAAAAATTTATATCAGATAATATAATAAACTAGGCCATTTTGGAGGATTTTGAGTGGGGTTTTATTTTATTATACATTAATATTTTTGAGGTTTCCAAAAGTTCCCCCCACCTGAATTATAAAAGAGCACCTCCTACCTCATTTATCCAAAAAATATATAATCCTTAATGTTAGTCCATAACCTAACAATTTATCTTCTAAAATTTTCTATTTACATTCTATAGGTTATGGTCTTCTCAATATACTATCTCTAGTTCCATTGAGAGGATATCTAAAGAGAACACGCCAAAGAAGAGGTAATCCCCTCAACCAAATATTTCATATTTAATTCTACATATACTTATACATTATGAGTTGTTTCATTTTATAATAATATATTCAGTTAAAAATATATACTGAGATTTTTATTATAATTATTAAACAACCATATTCCACTTTCTATACATCATAAGAAAAATGAAATCACCACGTGTGCGCATGTACAACTTACCGTCTCCACATTGTGGTTTAATATGTTTCTCACCACCACATTAATTGGATGGGTATAAAAATGGATGTAATAACTATATATGATGATTTTAAAATTATATTGATTTGGAAATATAGAACTCCATAAAATTCAATACCATTCCGTAATTATGGGAATGATATCGTTGCTCGTGTGTACGTACGGCCAACCGTCTCCAAGACAAGATGTGATTCATTATCCATGTTTACCATTCAATAATGATTATAAAGCATATATAATAAATAATAATTAAATATATTAAATTATAATTCAACTATATTTATGTATATATATATGTGTGTGTGTCATTTACTTACTTTTATTCAATTCAATGAGGAAACTAAAATAGTATTCATGGATACGTACGACCTACCATCTCTATGAATGGTGTCTTCCATTTCATTTATCTATCTATTATATATATTTACATAATGAATATATAGGAAATATAAATCATTTTTATAATTTTTGAAGTTTTTAAATCATTATCTAAATAATAATAACAAGAATAACAATTCAAAACACATAAAAAAAATAAAACCATTAATACCCAAACCGTTTCTTTAACATGAAATTTACAAATGAACGGGTAATATAAATTCATAAGTGAATCATATATGATATCGTAAATATTGTTATGGTTTTGTTACAAGTAAATTATATGTTTAATACTACAATAAAAAAGTTTTAGACACATACATAATAAATCATACCTCGGGTAAGGCATAATTTTGCAATCTCATTATTATCTGAGATAGTTTATTCGTAAGTAATTATTGGGGTATATTTATCATCCAGATCCATGTTTTATAAATATATAATTTTATTTATATTATTATACTATTTTTTAAATTCAATTTTACCCATTGGTGAATTTTTGTTAAACATTATGGAAGGAATCATTCATTAATTTTCTATACGAGGTAGTTTTTTACTTTTCTAAAAAGAGTATGAGAAGAATGTTTCTCTTAACTTATACAACATGAAAAAAAAATTACGTCTTTATAATACCCTATTCCCATGAATCTTACTCTATAAGGATTCAAGTTTATTTTCAAATAAATTATTTTCTATTAAAATTGCACATCATTTTGAGAAAAGAAAATGTTTTCAAAGAAGAAAGGATATTTTACTCAACAATTAAGTTTAAGTGTTTTTTGAAAAATATTTTCTATCTAAGATGAAACTCTTAAAATTTGTTTATATTTATACACCTATTATTATTATTATGTGATTGTGTTAATGATGAAATGATATTTTATGATGGAATTTTTTTTATGAAACCCATTTTATTTCTTGTGTTATGCTATGATGAATGATTTATATTTTTGTGGAACATGTAAGAATGATTTAATTATGATATGTGTGGGACCTATATCTCCCTCTAATTCATTGGGTAACAATTTATATCTAATTATATAGACATGATTAGAATAGGAAGTAAATCTGGTTCTGTAATACATGACTAGAATTAAAATTATATCTTGTTCTACAATACACGACTAGAATGGGAGGTAAACCCAGTTCAGTAATGGACTTTGTACACTATGATGGTCTTGGATGAAATGCCTTGTCTACTATGTAAATCATATTATAAGATTATTTTTTCCCACAATTACATGTTTTATTACAATTCTATTTTATCATGGTCAATGTTCCTTTATGATTTATGCCTTATGTACTACCAAGATTTATTGTATGACTCAAGATTTTGATATTTAAACTTTATGCTCATGTTTTTTCATTATTATGGTTATTGTATTGTTTTATGTTCTCCATGTTTACCTATAATAAGAATTTGATCTCACCCTTTTTATGTTTTCTTTTCCCCAGGATATAAAGAAAGGTTGTAGGTAGGAAATATAAAGGGGAATTGCTTTATGGGAGATGTTAAAGATCATTCACCAAGTTAGAAGATTATGTTCCAAGTTTTCAAAGACACTAAACTATTACGGTTTTTAAGAATATATTTTTTGTAATGTATTATGTATTCCACAAAATAAATATAATGTCTATGCACATCAATCTTGGGTCATTAGAGTTGTTATCAGAGAAAAGGTTTAGTTAACCTTTGGAAACTAGTATATAAAATATTTAGTGAGATCCTAAGAGATATTTATATTTGGTATGTCTTGGGATGTCCCTAAGGGTATGTATAACTATAAGTTACAATCCTATAACTATTTTAATGATCATTAATAACCATGGAATAAACCTATGATGTAAAAGATTGAAATTACTCCCCCTTGATTATGTTGTTGTCCTAGAATGATTTTTTCCTCTCACGTTATTCTTCAGGGGTATTAGAAAATGTATGGAAATAGTATGATTCATATTAACGAAGAAGATGATGGACTATTGAATGATAATCTTCATGATAAACCAAATGAAATAGGATTTAGAAGGTGAAACATTGTTATTATTCTGAATCAACAATTATATAATATGATCAATAATCTCAACATTGGTGAGTTTCCTGACCCAGCTAATAAGAGAAAGTTGGAGCTTCATGGTGATCATAGGAAAAAGGAAGTTTGATTTTCCTCATGTAAATCATGAGGGAAGAGGAATCAAGGTTAATGTTTCAAAGGAACTGGAAGATGCTTTAGGTGTGGAAAAGAAGGACACAAAACCAGTAATTATAAAGGAAATGGTTCTATTAACACAATGGAAAAAGATAATTGTATTGCTGAGACATAAAAAATGATTAATTGTTTTAAATTTGGAATGTACAGGAATTATGAAAATTGATTCCCTATGGGAGAATCCCATTTAGATAATTATCCTGGTCATATGGGTAGTATTTATGTTGATGTAGATGAAGATACAACCAATTATATATGAAATGAAAGAAGTGTTGGGGAATAAAACGATGAAGCTCGGCCAACAGTTAATGAAGAAAGTAGAATGATTGCATTTTTATCATGAATAATGTTTTATAAGTAATTTTATTATTCTATGTAATAAAGAAACATCTAAGGATTATTACACTATTGTTTCTTCTTACGTATATTAAAGAATATGTTGAATGGTATCGGTAACCATAAAAAGTTATTTAGATATTTTTGGAAAACACATGATATGTGAATAATGATGGGATAAAGATAAAATGAGTTGTTTGATGTTATGAAAGACCTTGGGGATGATATAAGGGAAAAGTGATATCGTGGTTTGAGTATATAGAATTGTTTTCGTTTTTGTTGTGTGGAAAGAGTTAATTTTTACAAAATTTATGTTTCTAATAAGGTTCTATGGTAATTAATATTATTACAATGTTCCAAGAGAATACATGATTAAGGTATTAAAATGTCTGGAATGTGACAACCAAAAACTACCTTATGAGATATGGGAGATGAATTTTAAGTCAATTTAGTTCACCTCTTTCTAAACTTTTAAATTTTTTGAAGGATTGTAAGTGTAAAGACCCAAATTTTCCAATGTAATTTTCTTAATTATATGGGAATTTTACGAGTCTGAAAAAATTAATGTCATATGATTTCGATGCCTGGAGTGCCCAAAATGAATTTCTAGACTATTTTTTTAGGTACATTCAGTAAACGTGCGAGCAGGTTTTTGTAACTTTTGAACTGGTGCTCGGAATTGAAATATGAGGACATCGTTGAACTCACATTGCTGGTATTCATTTCAGGAGACCTTTACCTCGACCACAGTATGTCAAGAGTGAAAGTTAGTTTTCAAACTATTTGTGTGTCTGTTAAAAGAATGAAATTAAAATAAAACATCTTTATTTTATTTTTCTTGTTGAAACCTCCATTTGAGTTATGTAGGTGGGGACCACCCGAGTTTGAAACCTCTTTATTGAATTTTAGTGGTGGGGACCACCCGAACCATTCTTTAATGTTGGGAAATTCTTTAGAATCCTCCCATTCAATTGTTCCACTGTGAATTCAATTTAATGTTCCATTCAATTGTGCCAACATAATACAATTTAATGTTCCATTCAACTGAGCCAACATAACCAAATTAATTGGTCCAACCTTAATTAATTTGATAAAATTATTTTAATATATGTTGGATCCTCATTTCCTAGTTGGAAATTGTTGGAAAAGGAGAGTTGGGAGAACCTTGGAGAACCGATAAGAACATTCTCCAATGAAATACTACCCCCCAATAAAGAATGATGAACCGACCCCGATCCCAGATTGAAAGCATCTTCCGGAAGAGACAAATGCCGACGTTCTTCATTAAATACATCTTTCTTCCTCGTGCCACATCCAATGAAAAATTGATGTAGGGGTTTTATATATGTTCAAATTTATTCTTCTTAATCCTCATATCCTACATTCACAACGACGATATCTCAACGAACATGTCCATCGTCCATCATATTAACCTTGATTCTCTTCCTTATATTTCTTCGCGCATTCTTCATGCATTCTTCAACCCCATAATGTTTTAATGGAACGGGAAATACGGAGTTTTGATAACCGTGATATATGGATGTGAATCCTTCGACACAAGGATCATGAATATGCGGTCGTATAATTTTTTGAGCGTGGAATGAAGCCGTAGTGGCACGTGGAAGAAGGTGACGGCCAATACCCGACTGGCCGCGAAGAAGGAAGGGCGACGTGCGTCCGCGTCGCCGATTGAAGAGGTGGTTGTGGCCCGTCAACTACGAAGGGTATGCTGGAAATCTCCAACCATCCAGCCATGTGGTAGATCGGCGACACATGTTCGTGTCATTAGTGGAGCAGGTGGTCGCGGCCTCTTGGCCGTGGGGAAGGCGGACGACGGCCGGCACCCGACCGGCTGCAGGTGGACATCGGCGCCGTCGGAAGGAAGACCGACTGGTAAGAAATGCCGGCCTATGCGCAATATGTGGGACCACCTAGTGGTCCCCCATGCCCTCCAGGCTGCACCAGGAGTTGTACCGCGGTCCACACCGCGAGGTCGAACTGTCGTCTGCACTCTGGGCCGCACCGCGATCCGCCCAACGGGCAACGCTAACGGGCCACGCCCTTTACGGGTAGGGTCGGGCCACCCCCTACGCAGGTCGGGCCGGACAGTGGCCTAGTGGTCCAGGCCCGACGAGGTCCAAGTCAGCTGGGCCAGACCCAGACTGGGTCGTGCTGGGTCGGTCCGACCAGGTTGGACAGGACCCAGGCCCATCTGGCCCATGTATTACCTTTTTGGACATAACGTGAGAAATGGAAGTTCATTTGATAAACGGTCTACGATGATGGAATCCTTGGATCGAGAAGGTCCTTTTGATATACTCCACTTGAGTTTTGGATAATGTTGGAGTATGGATGGGTTGGATCGAACCCCAAATCTAACCGGGCCCTTGGAGTAGAATCTCTAATAACATCCCAACCAGGCGTCCGATTGACGCGCCCTCTATTGCGTTGGGTCCTTTTTGATGTGACGGACCTTTCAGTTACTTTTTTGTGTAACTTCTGAGAATTTTAGGTATGACCTATGGCTTGAGGAGTGGTTATCGCAAGCGCGATACGTACGGAACCTTGCGAGTGGCTGAGACTTTATGACTGTTGACCGTTTTGACTTGGAGTGACTCGACTGGCCCATTGGGTAGTGCCTTTGTGTGATGCGAAAGACCCACGGTGGGGAGTGCCTTTGTGTGATGTGGAATGCCCATGGTACTCGATAAGAGGAGTACCTCAGCAGGCCATGAGGGGGAGCGCCGCTATGGGACGTGGCATACCCATGGTGGGGAGCGCCTCTGTGTGATGTGGCAGACCCACGATACTCGACAGGAGAAGTACCTCAGCAGTCCAAGGTTAGTGGGAAGCGCCTCTATGTGACGCTTCAGGCCCACTGTACTCGATAAAGGAGGAGTTCTCCAGTAGGTAAGGTGTTCAGAATGTTACTTGTTACTATCCCTAGAGAATCATGTGGTTGCTTATCAGTTTCCATAGAGATCCTATGTGGGTTAGCTTCATAATTCTGTTTCTCAAGGTTGTATACCCTGTGGGAGCTGAGTCTTTATCTCTGTGATATTATTTCCTTCACGGAACAGTTGGGATTTGGTTTTTTGAGTTAGGCCTCATGTTTCCACTTGATTGATATGGGTTTACTCGACAACTTAGGTATATGTATGGGCATATACCTATGTAGGGTTGTCCATTTTTTCATGTTTTGAGGTTTATCCTTTGTGGATTTTGTGAGACCTTAGAGGTTCTCAGGGTCCCTACTGAGTATCGTTATACTCACCCCTACATGGGCTACGCCCGCACCTTATTGTTTTTGGTGCCGACGAGGGACAACACTGACTGAGGATGATGGTACTGGGACTAGAGGTAGATCAGAGGTGGACCATAGATGAGGCATACCACAGAGATGACCGTTCGAGATTTGTACCAACCCTTTAGGTAGTAATCCTTAGCAAGTGTTCATAGTATTTGAACTCAGTTTTACTTGTACTTTCTATTTTATCTTGTACTTTACAGTTGGGATTTTATTTTGGCTCCTTTTATTTTTTGTACACACCCTATTTAAAACATAGTTTTACTTTGTTCTTGTATATTTATTTGTTCTTAGTAGTGTGAGTTACAGATTATAAAGGCAATGCCTTCCCACTTTTAGGGAATATGCCTTTTGCTTCTATTCACTAGCCCCTAACTTATGGAAGGCGGTCAAGCGGTAGTCACGGAACGGGCCCCGAGGGACGGGTCGTGATAGTATGGTTATAAATTTATAGATAGTATGAGTTATAATTTCATTGAAGTTTATTAGATCAATATATTATCTCACTATATGTGGAATTATGTATATTTGATTACCTATTCTAAACATTTTGTTGAGACAGATTCATTGACCTATCATTCTATCACATGATTTGCTAACACTTTAAGAATGAAAAATTCAACTTCACTTTATTAAATAATAGATAAAGTGGAAATTGTTCAGGAAACGACTAATGGTGAGATAGTACAGATATCAAGTATGTATTTTTCCTCATTAAAAAATTAATCATCTTTAGGAAAATGATCTTGAAATAAAAAATATTATTATCGTACCTTCTTATCTGATGAATTATATGGTACCTTAAATCATCACAAATTTATGGATTTCTGGTAGTTAACTTCCTCAAAACATTATTCTCTATCATTGTCCATCAGAACATGATGGTTATATTTCTCTTCCATATATATGTTTTCACTTACAATGTATGTTCTTCTATGTGGAAACCCAGTGATGAGCTACATTGGTTAACCGTTATGTTTATAACATTCATTTTTAAAATGAAGATTTAATATTCATTTTTATGATGCAGGTTTGCATGAAAGAAACTTTCAAGTAGAAAAACATTTATAACCCCAAAAAATTTTGAGGGTGAAATAAATTTTGAAGTGGGTAAAATGTATTTCCTTGAGATTTTATGAGATAGTTTATTTTTAATTTCATTCATTTCTTATGTTGTACAAATATTATCTTGCGCTATACGCAACACATTTTTAGCTTGCAGTATAAGCAACATTATTCTTACCTTGTGTTACACACAATTTCAAGTTCTTTTGATATAATTCATATCATGAAACACCATGTATAAATTTTTATCAACTTATAAATGAATTATGTTTGTATTATTTTATACAAAACACCAAATTCAGATTGAACTACATGCAAAATTGTCTTGGCTTTCGTTACACGTAAGAGAGACATTCCTCGATAGCTTGTGTTGTACGCAATATTGAGTTTCACTAAACAATGATATATTATTAAAATATTATTATTTAATGGGATGAAAACTAGTAATTATGATTAATATTAACCACATTAGAAATTTTATATAACATTATAATTAATCTTATGTAATTTCTAGAACATGATATAAAAACAAATTAAATTTTTTCAGATAAAAGAAGTATTTTTCAAAAAAGGGAACCTCCTCCATCATTTATACAAAAATAATTAAGACTTAAAGTTCATCTATAACCTACCCATTTTTCTTCTAAACTTACATAATTGAATTATATAGGTTATCATCTTCTAAAAAAACCATCTCTACTTCCAATAAGAGGAAATCTAAAGAGAGGACATCAAAGAAGATGTAACCCCCTCTACCGATTCTTTCATATTTCTTTCTACTCCTACTTCTACTTTATGATTTAATTCATTATAGAATAATAATTCAAGTATAAATTATTTAATGAGATTCTATTATAATTATGAAACAACCATTTTTCACTTTCAATCCATCTTAAGAAAAATGAAATAACCACGTGTGCGTAGGTAGGACTTATCATCTACACGCTGTGGTGTAACATGTTTTTCACCTCTAGATTACATGGATGGGTATAAAATTGGATGTAAAAACTATATATTATTATTATAAAATAATATTGATTTTGAAATATAGTAAACGATACAATTCAATACCATTCAAGAATTATGGGAATGATATCACCGCTCATGCATACGTATGACCTACCATCTCCACGATGCGATGAGAATCATTCTCCACGTTAACCATACCAAAATTATTCTAAAATATATATAATAAATAATAATGAAAGATATGACATAGTAATGCTACTGTATTTATTTATTTATATATATATCATTTACTTACTTCCATTCAATTCAATAAGGAAACAAAAACAATGTCTATGTGTACATACTGCCTACCGTCTCCATGAATGGTGAATTCCATTTCATTTATCTATGTATTATATATATTTATATACTATATATATGATATATAAATCATGTTTTAAATTTCGGTAGTAAGTAAATCATGATCTATGTAATAATATCAAGAATAGAAAGTCAAAAAACATATGATAAATAAAAATATTATTACCCAAAACATTGCTTTATCATGGAATTATCAAATGAACGAGTAATATAAATTCATAAGTGAATCATATATGATATAATAAATATTATTATGGTTTTTTTAAAATTAATTTCCAGTGTTTTATCATAATTATTTTCCATCTAAAATGATTCTTTTCAAATAGGTTTATGTTTATATCCCTATTATTACAATGATTTGATTATGTTAATGATGGAATGAAATTTTTTTAGGGAATTATGTTTAAAAACCCATTTTATTTCATAGTTTATGTTATGATGAATGATTTATATTTTTTTGGAATATGGAGGAATGATTCCATTATGAGATGGGTGGGAGCTACATCTCCCTCTAATGCATTGGGTAAATATTTATATCTCCTGAGATAAACATGATAGGAACAACAAGCAAATTCGGTTCATTAATACATGACTAGAATGGAATGTAAATCTGGTTTAGTAATACATATATGGAACGATATGCAAACCCAATTCTATAATTTTATTTTCCCACTATAATTGTCTTGGAAGCAATGCCTTCGGTACTATGTAAATCAAATAATTATCTTATTTGTTTCCCAAAATTCCATGATTTATTACAATGATATTTTATCATGCTTAATGTTCATTTATTATCTAAGACTTACGTACTTCTAGTATTTATTTTATGACTCGTGATTTTGATATTTAAGCATTATGCTCATGTTTTTACATTCTTATGTTTTTGGTTTGTTTTATGTTCTCCATTTTTACCCTTACTCAGAATTTGAGATTACCCTTTTTATGTTTTCTTTTCCCCAGGATATAAAGAATGGTTTTTGGTAGGAAGAATAAAGGGGAAATTATTTATGGGAGATATCAAAAATCTTTCACCATATTAGAATATTATGTTCCAAGTTTCTGAAGACACTAAAAAAATATGGTCTTTGGGAATATATTTGTACAATGTATTATGTATTCCACAAAAGAAATGTAATGTCTATGTATGGAAATCTTTGGTTGTTAGATCATAGTTCTCAAATAATAATTGGATTATATAATAATTAAAACTTATATTGTGGTGAATATGTGTCTTCAGTTAACTGTACCATATTGGTACAATCATGATAAAAAGTGGTATGCATGAAAATTCTTGATTTGTTCCTATTAAGTTGTTGTGTTTATGTCGTCGTACAAATATTTTCTATCCACTTGGTTCTTACAGAAGAAAATATAATTGTTCGATTGTTTTTATAGCTCCATACACCCTATCTTCTGGATTATATTGATGCTTATTTTAAGACACTAATTCATGAGTAAATTTAATTATACATTGGTGGTGTAACTAAATATGATGTATATATAGAATATAATTTTATACTAGAAGTATAATTAATATGGATAATCAATGAGTTTCCATAATAATCTAGATTGAGTACACATGGTAAAAAATCTATTATATATTATATGAGTGAGAGTAAATAATTTTTTCATATTAATGGAAGAAAACCATGTTTTTTCAATTGTTATCAATGATTTTATCCTCTAGATAATCTTTTATTGTGGAATAGAAATAATTTTACAGAAGGTTTAATTGAATGAGATGGAACTATTATTGTGATCTCAGGTATCCATGTAAAATCTATCATATCTTCATTACCTACAATTAAATTTAAACTATCTATAAACAAATAAAAATATATGTATTTGGTGGAAATCACATTTGGATAAAGAAAATTATTTTTTAAGAACATATATATTGGTACGATTTGATGGGTCTTCACTTGTTGGATGTAATTTATATTGAGAAAAAAGTGTTTTGATAACATATTTTTTAATATATTGGAAATACCTAGAAAGGCTACAGACACTAAAAAGGAATGTTCTGATGTTGACCAAATTTAATGTAATTATGAACAAACATTATCTGAAAATGATAGATCACAAAATTTAATTAATCCAAATATTACTTAAAAACATTTTAAAGAATATAATTTTTTATCCTGTCGGTGGATTGTTGATTTTAGGCAACTTGGTGGTTATGCCCTTAACTTATCTCACTATGTAAAAAATATTCATATTCATAGATTAAAAATTCATAATTTTCATGTAGAAATTGAATGATTTCTATATATTGGCCTTAAATGGGTATTTAATTATTCAATTTTGGATGTGCTGACTAAAATATCATATTTTTCCTTAAATTTTTTAAAAAATATTAATTACGATGCAATGGGTATGTAATTAATCGATATTGTTCTAAATTTATATAAATTAAAAAAATATTACCTCTAGATTTATTTTATTCAATTTAATATTTAATATTAAATTTTTAATAAAACTACAAATATGGAGGGATGGAATAGTTCTAATAGATATTTCCATTTCATAGGAGTATTAAAAAATTAAATAATATGGTATATAATAAAGAATCTGGTGAATATTAAATTTCATAACAGTACTTATAAAAGAAAAATTAAAATTTCTTTTGTTATTATTTTAAATTTGAATATACATAAAAACAAAATCCAATGGGTTTCATTGAGGGAAATATTGATGATGTTATAGATTGTTGATTATTATTATTTAATCATCCCAAGATTTATTTTAGTGGTAAGCATTAAAGAAGTATTTATGATGATGAAAAAAATCTCAAACATATATTCTACTCAATTATGAAGAAATGACATGTTTTTTTCAATAAGTGATATTTTTACCAAATTTTTATAAAATATTTCTCAAAAGTGAATTTTTATTAAATTTTGTTTTAATATTATATGATGATATTATAAAAAAACAATAAAAAACTACTTTGTATTATCTTAAATAATGTCAATAATGTAATGTTTCCTTCTATTTTAAAAATAGTATGTTAAATTATTTATGGTTGAAAATATGAAATCTATTTTATAATTTATATATTATTTTCTTTGATTTTCCATGTATTGAAACATATAAATAAAATGGATAGTTGATTAGGTTTACTTAACAACCCACCATCCAAATCATTCAAATCATATAATTCATTTATATTTAAATGATTTTTATTTCATATACAAACAAATGGTGAATCAAAAAAAATTCAATAAACATTATCATTTGTCTAAACAGATATAATAAAAATGTAAATGGAGTTCACTTTTATTGAATATTTTATGAAACAGTTATTTTATTTTATTTGTGAAAAAATTACATAATAATGTTTAAATTTCATTAGTTTCCAATAGATCATGGGTTACAACTTCATCGAAAGAATGACATTTTTTTGACATTAAATATAAAATTATTATTTTAGAAAATGAACCAATTATATATGAATATAAATCACTTCATGATTATCCTGAAAATTATTATAAATATTCAATAGATTTAAATGGATGGATGGCTGTAATGGAAATTAAATCCCATGACAATAAGATTATAGAAAATAAAATTGGTCCTATCAAAGTGTAAAATATTGTATTTTTCATGAAAAATTTATAAATACATATCTTACATAGAGATATAAATATATCTATGATGATACTCCACAATCAAGGGTTTATGGAATTACAAAATCATTAATGCAACCAATGAGTTTGAAAAAAAATGAAAGATGAAGAAAATGAACATTGTATAAACATTTATGATTCTTAAAAGTAATATGAACACATTGACATAAATGAATATATAGATAAATATGAAGAATTATTTATTAAATTATATTTATTTTCATAATCAATATATACGATTTTTTCTATCAATATTTACTATTATTCATATTCGATATATGTATTATCAATTATTTTTGGGTAAAATTATTTTTCTCATTTACTTACGAGTGTCTCCAAGGATGTTTGATTAGATGATGTGTCACTTGACTATGGTTAATCTACTTGGTGATGATCCAATTGGTTCATTAGTTGAAAGTGTTGATGAAACACGAAATACTAAGAGGATTCAATGCCTTGTATGATTAATGACTCTAGATCTCGTTCCCTAGGGGCAACTATCTCTTGATAATAAACCCTATCGAAGGAAGTATGTTTTAATATTATTATTTTTTAATTCTAATTCAATTTATATATTTATTAATTATGTTAATAATTATTATTATTTCTGTATTTATTCATATCCAAACATTGGTCAAGGTAATGCTATTTGGATAAACTATTCTTTACTTTGGAGATGTCATGAGATTAGGTTCCATCTGGCATGCATTATCTCATGTTAAACAAATTGAAGGTACATATAAATAGATAGTGTATTTTATTTTAAATTTAAATAATTTATAATTTAATTTGTTATTAAATATTTTTAGGGTTTGAGGTCTTCCATTTATGAGTGAATGGTATCCACTACTTTGGAGGCATGTGAGGATTTCATGTGTGATTTTTTATATTAGGTTTTACATAAACATTAGAGGGGTGCTATAGAGAGATCATATATGACAATCTTTGATTTGTATTTCAAGATTCATTGACCCAATTACATCCCCACCCAAGTGACTTATGTGTTGTGAATTTTTAGTATATGAGAGATGTTTAGGATGTGATTATCTAGTGATTGTCAGAATCGAGGGAGATAGGTTGTCACACATAGATCTAAGAGTTATACTTTCAGAATACATCATCAATAGATGGTAAGTAATTTTGGTTATTAATTTATAAATATATATATATATTTATAAAATTGAACACATTATATAAATTTATGATATATGTATTTTTTTCATCTATTATAGAGTTTGATGTATATAAGAGAACATACCCTAATAGTAGTACTAGAAATATTGTTGGTGTGAGACAATGATAGATTGTTGATAATATTTTTCAAAAATATTTATGTTTGCATGATATACAATTCATTTATCATTTTAGTTTTTATTAATATGATTATTGGAGACATATGAGAAAGAGATATCCTGATTGTGAGATAGTCAGGCTGAGTCAGATGGTGGGGATGATTCCTTTTATGATTTAAATTTTGATGAGGTGTCTAGGAAATAGGTGATGGTGATTGGTATTTATAAAGGCTGGGTGATTGTTATTGGTTCATAATAAAATATTACATGTTGATTTGGAAGTAAATCGTTGATATCATTTATATCTAAGGGAGATAATGTGGGTTCATTTAACTTTTCTAGTATATATTATGAGGTGAATCTGGGAACTCTTAATGAGCTTATATAGAGGATGATCAAATAGAAAGTAGATTAGTGACCACAACAGGAGTAGTAGCAATTCTAGTATTAGTAGCAGCATTAGCGGATTATAAGAGTACTAACACCCCTATTATATGGTGATAAAAAAATTATATATATTTTTCCTAATGAAATGGAATAGTTGATCAGGGTTATTTTTCATGATTTTTTTTGCAGTTAATCACTTAGTACTCGTAAAAATATTATAAATTTTTTTTTGATATTTTTTTAAATTAATAAAATCACGGTGTTATTAATTTAGACACAAACATAAAATGAAACATGATTATGAAAAAATAGATGTAATTAATGTGTTAGTAAGAATGTTGGTTGATTCATGTGGTATTGAAAATTAATTTATTTTCAATGTTCTACTTAAATATATTTCTTAAACATACCCTCACTCATCGGACTGACTCAATATCATTCACCAATAAACCCAACCTAGGCCTAAATTGTGATGAAGAACACACTAATATCTAGAATGTATATTTTCCTTTTATTAATAAGTATAGTGGTTGTTACCAAACCTCTTTTGAGTATAGTGGTTGTTACCAACCCTCTTTTGAGTGTTTTATTTCCCAGAAAAATCTCTTAGTCATTGAAAACCAAGTCAATATCCCCACTGATAATTATTGATAATCACTAGATGAATCTACACTATACGTCACACCTCTATCATATGATTAAAAATACAATTTTGGGAAGAATTAAAAAAATTACATTTGATTATAAGAATAGGATGTTGGGTAAATTATGAAATGATCAAATATAACCAGTTTACCTATACTCTACGACAACATTTAGTGAGAAAAAATTAAACAACATTAGGATATTTCAATCTAAAGAAAAGTAAAATGGTTAATTATAACTCATATAAATGTTGTGGTTAGTTCTCAAATAATGGGGTAAGTGAAGTATAATTGGGTGAATGTGATAGATATTGAAACAAAAAAGAGGATGAATAAATAATTTATTAAAATAATGGAGTTTATGAATTATAGTGATAAATACTAAAGAATTATAAATCTAAATTTTATAGTATGAGGGCCTATAAAAAAATACAACAAAAATTCTATAATGTATCTTGGGATAAACCACTTTTTTATTTGTAGGAATCAAATCTATTCTCACTGGTTCAAAATTTCTTTCTAATATATCCCTTTCACATGAATGAAATTTATTTTTTAACTCTTTATTCTTTCATCTTGAAATGTTGGAGGACTGTTATTGTGTATTTCCACTTGACTAAACCATTACAAAATTTCATTAATATGACTTAAAAATTTTATATAAGCACTTGGAACATGACTTATTCTATGTTCATGTGGGATAAATATGATACCCATGTTCATAGCCTGGATGCTTCCTTATATAAAGAATGAGTTTGGCTTCAAATATCCCTATAATTTCTTTATGTAAGAATAGATTCATAGTGGCATAACTCGAGATCTTCTATAGCTTCCATGGTTTCTTTGGGCTTTAGTCTACCAGTATTGATCTCTGATGTAGAATGTTGAAGTGTCCGAATTTATCTTTTTGCTTTATTATGCTTTGTGTTACAGTATGTCCCCATATAGTATCCTTCAGTTTTGGGGCGATTCTTCATTTTGATTTTGGGGATTTAAAAAGGCATATCTTGAGCTCCAGTGATGCTCCAATATAGGCATCTTGATTGATGTAGTCTCAAAGCATACCTCTATGGTCATAGTAGTAGATAGTGTTAAAAAATAATGTTATTAAAAATAATTATGTGGGTTGACAACATGAATTTTTTATGTATGTGAAATATCAACTCTTGAATTCATCCCATATCAATTTTTTGTTTGGGATGCTCAACTTTATTATCATAAGTGATTAACACTACCATCAAACAAATAACTCATATAGAGACCCCAATAAATTACCATATCATCCACATAATATAAAGTAAATATTTTAATCTAATACATTCCAAATACCTTTTACATTTATAGTTTTAGATAATTATGATAAAATATTAACTAAAAACACATAATATTTTTATCATTTGTATATTTTCCCCTTTAAATACACAACTAATCCATCAATAATTTTTCTTAAAAATATCCAATAAATTATCTACATAATAATATCTTCTATAAAATTTATACTTATCCTTTCTTAATAACCAATAGAAATGTAAAAATAAGAAAGGGGTAATCTTAGATTCCGATTAAGGGTGAACATAAATGTTAACAATCAAATATCATAAGTGAGCATGAGATGATAATATGGGTAAAATTAGTATTAATAATAATATTACTCCCAATAAATTGTGGATGATAAATCCTGTAATATATATTTTCGTAACAAAATAAATGAATTAAATTTGTGTGAAAACATGATTCAATAACCCTGATAAGTTATAGGATAACATAGTGTTGAGATAAACGATAAAATTATGAAACATCTTCTAAATATGGAATAAAAATTACTATATGGAAACATTACTTTCATGATCCACACCATTTGTGCCAATGCTTGTAAAAAATTAAAATGTATTATTGAATACCTCTCTCATGGAATATAAAATGTTAACCATGCATTGTATGATGATATAGTACCACACTCATCAATAATACGATCTTATTAGTTCTACTATAAAATCATTCACATAACCCATCATAATGAAACCATGGAAAAAATAATAGGTTTCAGAAAACTTTTATATAGAAATAATCAAAATTTTATAGTATAAAAATTCCATTTAAAAAAAGTGATTTATATCATTTTCAAATGGATCTAAAAAAGGAAATAATTAATAATTCCATTAATTATCAAAACATGAAAAATTCATGAAAAATAAATAGGTATCCCATGAAATCAAGATAAAATATAGTTAAACACAATTAAATCAAGATAATAAAGTATATGGTACTTATAAAATATATATAATGGTTATACGGTTAGGAAAATAAACTCCCCAATCAATCGATGTTAAAAATTTAGGTGAAAAATATTCAATTAAAGGAATGAAATAAAGAGTTTTCACAATTCACATGCATTCAAAGAATAGTTATTCCTATTTAAAGATGATGTTTTGTAAAGAAAAAGGTAGTGATGGATCATATCAATGATGAAAAAGAACATCACATATCCATACAGAGAAATGATTTGCACAGTATCATTTAGTGAATATCCTTGATCAATCATATGATATATAAAAGGAAAATTACTTACATGAATTCACATTTTTAGGAATTTTAGAGAAATCAATTTGAAAATTAAAAATAACCTCAATTATTGGATTGAATTTTTAAAGAAGTATTTTACAATACTAAGAGAAAAATAATTTCATTCATAAATAATGAACATGTGGGGATAAGGTTTTATATAAAAAAAGGAAGTGGAAAGGGGTGTTCACATGAAGAAAACTCAAATATTTATTTTAGAAAAAAAATATTTTTGAAAAAAGATAAAGTTAAGGGTCCTTTGAAAAGTTATTTTAAAAAAAGTTAAGTGAAATATTTATAAAAATATTTTTTTAAAATAAGATCCAACAATAGGCCCTTGAAAATAAATAAAGGTCATTAAAATAAATTTATGGTTGAAGATAAAACATTTTATTTTGATAGGATGTCAAACCTTTTTTATATTTTAAAATCTGTTTTTTGAAAACCCACATCATAGAAAGAGTAAAAATAATTTATGAAGTAGGATAAGTAAAATATATATTTCAAATGATATAACACATAATTAGGTTTCCAATTATAAATTAGTACATTTGTGGGAAGGAAAAATATGGACATGGAGTAAAAACTATCCATAAATAAGATAGAAATTATTCTTTCGAATGATATACATTTGGAGAAAATAATTTTATCAAGGTGGATGATTTCAATAAAAATATTCATTTTCATGAGACAAGAAAAATAATGTAAAAATAAACAAAATATTGGTTTGGTAGAAACTCTTATTAGAAGAATCTTGAAGAATCTTTATAACTCAATGACGGTAGTTGGGTTAACAAAAACTCTAATAACTTTAAAATATTTTGGGAAAAAGAGAGAACATGATATGGATCTTAAAACACCCAGGAATATGGTAAAAAATTTCATTAGGTATTATATACATCTTTCTAAAAAAATTACATATAAGATGAAATTTGACTCAAGGGGTGAAAATTTGAGACAAGAAACTATTACAGATTATGTCCCTTTTTAGTAAAACCCCAAGAGAGACTAAAATAGGAATAGAAAATTGAATATAATTAAATATAATTGAAAAATGATAAATAAATTTATAATTTGGTTGTATTATCACTTTGAAACAGAAAACATTATGTATGACATAACCAGGTCTCAAGGAATTTTATTTTGAGATAAAGAACCCCCTTACCTCAATTCATGGTTACTCAAAATGTTCCCTAAAATACAGTATAATACAATTAAATATCTTAATCAAAAATTTATGATCCATTTCAATATATATTACCTTTTATAAAATCATTTATAACTATTCCATTTATTTATTTTATTTATTTTCTATTTTTGATATCGGGTCTGTGTAAACTTGAACATTTTAACTAGTTTGTATTAGTAGTGTTGTTATTCATTATTATCTAAAAAAATCGTTAAAATATCATAAAATAAACTTTGATTTTGATTTTATAATTCCATGTAATTTTATAATTTCATTATTGGGTATATTTGTTTATGATCTCTAAAGATGAATTTGGTGATGAGCATTTTTCATTGATTCTAAGTAAAGGAGTGGTGTTTTATTAAAAATGAGTTAAATTTTTTTTTCATTATCAGAAAAAGATTAATTATTTAATTATTTATATAATATATTACCTAAAACTAAATTCACAACGTCATATAAGATATAGATTTATAGCAGTGTACATGTAGGTGGTTAAACTTACCCAAACAAGAACATACCCAAATAATTGGAGATAATGCAGTGATTTATTTATAATATTACTAAAGTAGAAGAATAATATTATTATTTAGTGTCAATTAGAGTTATATATCATAATTTTGAATTATTATAAGAAAAATAAATTCCATAAAAAGTTATTTCATAGTATGAAGAAAATTTGTTTTTCTAAGAATGCTCTTTTGGATGGTTGAAATTACCAGGGTTGCATATTAATCCCAATTTTAATAGGTCGTATGATTTATATTTATAGAAACATTAAATTTCATAAATATAATATTTATTAATTAAAAACACTCTCTTGAAAATCCATTCAATTCGTTTATGTATTTAAAAATGAGAAATAGTTGTTCCAAGGAGGTAGTTAGCCTCACAAACGCATGGATATTCATCTCATTTTCAATAGAATGGGGGGAAATGAGTATTTTGGTTTATAATTTAATAAAATAAAATAATTCATAAATATTATAATAAAATATTAAATAATCTATTAGGATCAACCTTATAAAGAAGTTAATGAAAACAAAACTTGTTTTGTTGTGGCGAGGGTAGACTCCACAACACACGAATGACAGTTTTTTTTCTTATAAGAAAAGGGAAAAATAGTTAATTATTTTACCTTTATTAAAATAAAGTACGATTACAATAATTATAATGATTTATAATTTAAATATAGTGTAATAAAATTTTATGAAGATGAATTTTACCTAATGAAATAGAAATGAGAAAAGATTTTATATAAAATTATACCTCCCTTCTTGGATAATCTCATTTGTAAAGTGGTAAATACATTGATAGATTTTATTTACATAATAGAGACAAAAAAACTTCTTTAATGTGTATAGTAAATATTAATATAGGGTTTTATAGTGTTTTGGTAAAACTAAGTGGCTTTAAGTGTGAGGGTAACTAAGGTGAGGAGTGCCCCTTTTATTAGTGAAATGGGATGCTATTTTTTGTAAATACCAAAATCTTTATAATAATGGGAAGTCACTCTCAAGGAAAGTATCTATAAAATTGGTAAATAAGTGATAAGGGAATGGATAATTTATATAAAGGCCTCATAAACACATTCCTATACTTTTATTATACATGATTGTGGTCTTTCACTCTTAGTTAAACACTTTTACCCCTTTTGATTTTTAACTATATAACTAGTTTATACAAAAGTAATTTATCCTATAAAATTGAAAATAAATTGTTCCTTACAACATATTTTGAGACAAATGATTCTAAAATTTAATTAATTTTTATTATCTTAATTTTCAAAAAGTGATAAATATTAATGTTCAATACAAAATGTATAATATATTAAAATAATTTTTATGAAAATTATTACTTTAGTTCCTAAATGTGAAATATGGGTCTGTAAATTTAAAAAAAATTAAATTAAAAAGTCAGTGATGAAATAAAAAATTATTTTTAGAAATTTTTTTCCAGAATTTATAATTAATACTTATATAATAATAATTTCATAAAATTCATGTTATTTTTAAAAATTGTATTTTTCGCCATTCACTTAAAAACCAATATTTTCAGAAAAATCCCAAAAATTAATCTTAAAATAATAGTGAAATTATAAATTGAAAAATGAGTTTCATTTTTTGAAATTCAATTTCTAGATTTTTATATTTTAACATTTATATTAATTCATAAAATATCATGAGAAACTATCTTTATTAGAAAATAACATTCCAAAGTATTAACAATTTTAATAATTATTTCCTATCTGTTACTAATAAAATTAGCATTATTATATGATATATATATATATATATATTATTCATATAAAGATATATAAAATATTTCTTTTCTTTAACTATTTCATATAAAATTAATTTTTTTTAAAACACTCTTAAGAATAAAATGATCTCATTAATTTTATAAATGCATTAACAAATATACATCCTTTTTTCGTGAAAAGTAAAAAATGAAAAATGTGTAAAATACATGTTCTAAATTAAATATTAAATTAATAATGATATATTTACATAATAATAATTTCTAGTTACATATCCCCTTAAGATAATCGCATAGGATCTCAATATATGAAAATCTTTGGTGGGATTCAAGGGTGGTGATTCCACTAAAATATATCTCAGGGAAATTTCCACAAGACTAAATTTCATTAGTATTTGATTTTGCTCATACTATAATCGTTAAAGTTCCAATTGGGTTTTATCTAGGGAAAACAATATAGAAGATATCTAATTTCAAAACTCAAATAAATGATCTTCATTTTACTATATGATTTCATTTCCTTCATTCATATATTTTTTATTATGGTTACCTTGCGTTATACCTTCTAATTAAACATATATATTATAATAGTAAAATTTTATTTTAATATATAATGGTATCATTTTATATTTTTTAAAAAAATTTATTAATGTAATTTTTATTTAATTAACATATATAGTGTAATATCATGTCATTATAATTTGAATCTGCCCCACCCCAATAGTCTACTATCCTACTCAACATTGTGGTTATATCTTAATCCCAACGTCAACCCACACTAGATGTTCTATCCTCATGTCAGTATCCATTAATATTGGTCTTCTTCTATGCTCACCCATACTAGGTATCAAGGTTAATGATTGGATGGTTGTTCCAAAAGATTATCTGGATCTCTAACGATTATAGGTCGATATGAGCCATGTTTTTTACAAACTCTTAAATAAAACACTTTTTATGAATTTTAAAAAGGCTTGAACTATAAATGGTTACCATATAACCTTTATAAATTCATTTATTATATTTATAAAACCAAAAAATTATAATTACACAGTTATAAGAATACTCTAATGTATGTATGAATTCATCCATATACATCCTTGAAAATATGGTTACACAACACTATCCTTTTCCAAAAACTCACAAAATGAACTCACTGAAGTACGTGATTTCTAGATATCTATACCTGAGGATTAATTCTTATATTCTTTACTATAATCTCTAAAATTTTATGATAATCATTTTTTCTTACTATAAGTCAAATTAAAAGATAAATTCTAAATTTAGAAAAGTGTAAAATCAATCAATGATCAGTAATTAATCCATTTTTCTATTATGCCCAAAATGCTCTTATAATATAAATACAAGATAATTAAGATAAAATATGAATATAGTGAGATTAAATTACTTAAAATTAAAGGATAAACATATTAAAATTATTCTATCCTTCAATTCCTCCACATTTAAAACATTTCACTTAGGGAAAATCATCTTGTACCAAATATAAAACATATTTATTTGGATTTAAATGATAACACTTTTCAATTTAAACAACCAATATAATATCGTGTCTCATATATGGATCCAAGTTAAATATTTTATTTTTGATTCATAAAATTACATTAAATCTCATGTAATCCCCCATGTTCATTTTATACTTACCTCCCTAGATATATAGCACTCTTCACACAACCATTTTGAAAAGAATATTTTCTCATTCTTACTAGCATTAAGGATTTCTATAAGATCGATGTCTTCCCAGAATCTATACATTATAGATTCATAAATTTATATCATTTATGATGACACTACATAGTTTATTTTGTTGATAAAGGATTTATAGGCTTTAAATATTACAAACTAAAAAGCTGAATGAGGATGGATTGGCTCTAAAATGATATAAAATGCATGAAAAACATATTATACTCAATAATAGAACACTACCCATTATCTTTTACAAAACATTGACCTCAATAAACATATTTCATTTCATGGACATACCACACTTTATAAAATTATTTATCAATTATATTTTTCTCACTCTTTTAATTTTATAGTAGTTATTTTTAGTTACTTCCATATCAATAATTTTTATACTGTTTTAAATTTTAGTGGGAAAGATAGATATTTTTTAGTATTCAAATAGAGGTGAACTATCAACCAAACATAGAATTTTATTTTTTATCCTTTCATATTTCCATCATGTATTTTCATCGGTCATATTATCAAAAAGGTGTCGAGGTTTTATTTTTAAGATCACATAGATTCTTCATAATAATTGAAGATATCTCATCTTTCCAACTTCCCCACACATGAGTTCAATAATATTAATATATTTACTTATTTAACATGTTGTAAATGGCTAAATATATCATAATGTTAATTCATAATAATGTATTTAATGGATGAAAGGGCTTAATAAAAAGTTCATATGACAAGGAAAGCTAGAAATAAATGTTTAATATAGAAATAAAATTTCTTTGTGGCTCCTCAATCATTTTTGACACAATTCATATGCTCAAGAATCTATGACTAAGAAAAAAACAACATGTTCTAGATTTCAAAACATTATTTAAGACTCTAAATAAAAATAATAAGGTAAAATTTGTATTGAATATAATTTTAGAGCTCTCAGGTTTTGGAAAGTTTACTTATTGGACAATAATTATGTACATGAGTTTCACATTATATAAATCTTCATTAAACAACTAGACTAAAAATTAATAACCAAATAAATTTTGACAATGGTTTAAAACATTATAAATTCAAATCCAACTTCTTTTTCAAAACCACCAAGATGGTCTTGAATTTTACTAAATTAATCAATTAAGTTAATGGTTCCTAAAAATACACCAAAAAACAAAAATATAAAACAAATCATGAAAGTAATTAATATATTCATACGGTATACTCCCCATTAAGTATACTAACACCCCTTTTTTGATTCAAAAATGACAATATTATTTTCGTAGATATAATTTAATTGAGAAGAAATCATAATAAAGTAAAAAAGGAGTGATACAAATGAATTTAATGCAGTGGAGGATTTGAGTAAATCTTATAAATACAACCAATTGAAAACCTATAAGTAAAAGAAGGAAATAAAATTTTAATAATTTATTGAAATAAAAATAAAATAAGAAAATAAAAAAGGAAAAGAAAAAGGATAAATCCTGTTTTGTACCCCCAATGTTGGAAGTTGGGTTTTACTTCCCCTAGTAAGGATGTTTTAGATATTATCCAAAATATAATTGTAGATGATGTTTTATTAAGATAAAACACCACATAGATTCACTTCTAGTGCTTTTCAACTTTCACTACTTATAGAGGACCCATTGGATAGTGTATATCAGGTCCAAATTAATTTAAACGAGTTATAAATTTTATGGTGTGGGTAGGAAAATGATTTTCCCTCCACTTTTACATAATCTATACCTTCTTTGAAAACATATTCAGTTTTTAAGTCTCTATCATGATGTAACATATAAATAGAATTATGAATGTGAAATACAAAGACAATTTTATGTTGAATAAGGTTTATAAAATTAATTTAAATTAAAATTATGCACCTTTAATTTCATATATTATGATATAGTTTCCTTCATAAATATTGTATAAATAATTATTTTACTCTCTCACGAAGATGTTAAATAGGTTTATGGATCTTTATGAGACCCTCATTAGGTGCATAATAATGTTTCTCTTCATATTAAAAATAAATCATGGGAATGGGAAAAATAATAAAATTTAAAATGTGGGAGGAAATTATTAATTTAGTTTCAATAATGTTTAATGAAAACGAGTTCATGCAATGGTTATCCTCTTGACTATTCTCAAATTCAATCTCCTCTTCAAGAGAATGTTCCACATTTACTAGATTTTTCAAGGATAGTGGTAGGTATTTAATATATAGTAACATCCCTTCATATTCTAATAATATATAGGTATCTTATTCAAAATACATAGAATTATACGATGGAGTTTAATGTGATCCTTCAAAAGTGTGATAATAATGTTATAGGTTACCTTTTAAAAGGGATAGTGAGATTATTCGAAATCATGTTGATCTTATATATGTACATCACCAGGAATGTTTTTGTAAAGAATATACACTATAAATGGTTGATAATGCTTCAATATAAAATTTACATATTATTTTTTTCTCAACCACCTCTGGTTCTTTAAGATATAAGATGATGGGAGAGAGGCCTTTCTACCATAGTTTTGATTTTTTCTCCACTAGTTCTCATTGGATGCAACGAGGAATTAAATTAAATTTTTCATATAGTTTCTCACCACTTTAATTTCATCTATAATATCTTTCAATTTGGTGTCCCTTTCATCAATTTTTTTTTCTTATACCCAATAAGGGTTATTACATAAATAATAATCTAAAATTGAATATATTAAGGAAATATTTTTGTAACATTTTTTAATTACATGATAAATAAATACAACATAGTCAAATTTTAAGGATAATAAAACCCTATTTGAAAACAAATTATGAGTATTTCTATGTGAAAAATTAAAATTTTCAATAAAAAACATTTAATAAATGATTTAGAGACTTTATGTAAGGGTAAATGATTTTTTAACACTTTGAAATATACTAAGGAATATTTTTAGAGTTATGTATTGAGTTAGCATGAAATTCCATGGCCCATATAGGATTGGTAATTATATAATAAAAAAATTATATATATTATATTATATGCATTAGTATTTCCCAAAAAATGAGAAATCTCACACCAGTGTATAATATGAGAAATCTAAGATCGCTATTAGCTCTAGGATGTGGGGTTTACCCTAGTCATGATATAACATTTGTTTGAATCATAAATTTGGTCAAATCACACATGAGAATAATTTATTTAAGATTTTTATTATATATTTTTACTGAAAAATAAATCTATCATAAACAGTGTATTATATGAAAATTATGAGACCATACTTATTTCTGGGATGTTGGGTTTACCCTAGGTAAGAAAAAATATTCGTGTGTGTTGGGTGTTTGGTAAACATTTTCATGATGATAACTTATTTAATATATTAGATTATACTTTTTTCGAAAATAATGGAATATATCTTGAATGTTATATCATATGAGAAATAAGATACCACCATTAGGCTTGGAATATAAGTTTTACCATATGTGTGACATCTTCATTATGTGTGTTAGGTTTTCAAATACATAACATGCAAGGGTAATAATAATTATATTATTTTTTTAAGAAATTAAATCATAATTACATATGTAATCAAATAATCTAGAATCATGTTAAATGATTAGTGATGTTTCACCACAGGTATATATTTCTTGGTGATCAATTTAATAAAGGTGAAATTACTACCTTTAATAAATAAAATAAATTTTGTGGTTAATAAACAAAATTATTATTTATTCAGTTTAAAATGGAAATTGGGTTTAAAGTGTTATTGGTGACAACGTTTGAAGATAAATAACAATACTTATTGTTGTTGGTATTATGATTATTTAAAATAATTATATTTGTTTGTGGAAAATGAAAAATCAGTGTGTGTGTGTGTGTGTATTTATATAGGATATATATATATATATACACATTCACATGTATATATGGATATGTATATATACACCATGTATATATGGGTTATATATATATACATGTGTGTGTGTTAATATATATATATATATATATGATGTGTATATGTACACATTTTGCTGGATTTAAATATACATATTTAATAAAGGTTCGTTAAATTTGATTTAATGGTGGTTTTTATAAAAAACTTGTATGATTAATACTGGGGTGGCACATGGAGTTAAGAGTAAAGATCGATTTTAACTAAATAAAGTAATAAATGAGATGGGTGGAAAAATAATAAATGATTGTTTATAAATAATATTAAAATGAGTTTTTATAGGCAGGTGCTCTCACATGTGGTGCTCCTCATTTCACCTCACATATTCCACCCATTATATCCTCACATTAATTTTTTTTATATTGTTTTATTTTTATAAATCTTATTTATTTTATCTTCTATAACTTCCATGATAACGATTGGATTGATGCACTGCTATTTCTATTGGATTTGTCTTGATGAGATAAAGCTAAATCCTATTTTTTTTAAGGAAACATGGTATTCTAAATTAGATCTTTAGCATTTTTAATGGAAAAATTAAAATAAATTATAAAAATATTATTAAAAATATGATTTATAATAAATTATCTAAAGATAGTTATAAAAGGATAATTTATAAGAAATTATAAATTTATAATTATTCTTTAAGGGATAATTTCTCACTCATGTGTTATCCTATAATAAAAATTTAAAAAAAATATCAAGGATATATAATTTAATATTTCATGTAATATTTTATTTCTTCTATAAATAAAATTCCTTCTATTAGTTTTAGGAATTTTGGTGTGTGATCTTATTTTTGGTTTTTTTGCGAATGTGGTTCAGGTGACGAAACCTTAAAAAAACAACCATTGACATCTATGACTTTTATTTGGAAGTTCCTTATCAACCTTTTCCATGTACACTATGTTAACATGATATGCGATTTATTCTTGACTAACTCATGTTGGTCATGTGATGCATGTGGGTGTGTGTGTGTATCCATGATGCTTACTTGATTTATATAATACGATTATGATTATTTATGTATTTTAGAACATTTTAAGTTTCTCACATGTTTGTATGTATGGATTTACTAATACTCACGACATGTTATATATGATTCAATTATTTCCTTGTGATATGTATGGAATATGTTGTTTTGTTATTTTTTTTGCATAGTAAATATGAGACAGGTGGACCCGTCGTGGCATGATATACCTTAAGGGGTAGTGTATTCAGATATTACATGTGACTTGTTATGAGACTGATATGGATGATGGGGCATGCTAGAAGAATCTGGTCTGACTTGGGGGGAATGCTAATCAAGAGTGATCATGCCTATATGTGATGATTCTAGGGCATGATGATCATAAGAGATTAGACATGCATGGAAACAGTGGACAATGATGGACATTTTAACCTAACCTAGAGATAGTGTCTGGGAATGATGAGCTAGTGTGGTTTGACCTAGAGTCCTAGGCCATGTGTGAATATTGAGAATATTGAGTCTATTTCTAAACTTTATGAATTTTGATGATTATTATGATATTTTTTGGCATGGTAGCGGAGCAGGTATAAGTAAGGTTTTTTGGCATCTTGTTCAGTGAAAAAATGCTTGGAAAGATTATTTATTATATGCTCATTTATCTTTTATTATATTATACACAATTATTAATGTGTACACTTGTTATGGATATGTTTCTGGTGTTCTACTTAGTATTTTTACTCAGACCCTACTCAGGAATTTCAGTGCACTTTTAGTTTTAATGATATAGGATCTAGGGAAGTGAAAAACCCTATGGTGGATGGTGGAGCAGTGTATCATGGTGAAGAAGAGGGGTGGGATGGACTCTAAAGGAACTTTATATGTTTATTTATTTTTTTAACACTTTATTTATCTTTTTCTTAATTTCTATACAGTCTTTCCACATTGGGTAATCTTATATATCTGTTATTTATTTAGTTTCTTCATTTACTCTTATTATTTATTATATTGTCTACTATAATAATTTGGTTATTTATTTATCCTATGAACGTTAAAGGAGGGTATAGTCTATTTATGGATACACTTTAGACCGTCATTGATAGTTATTAACCTCTTTCATATTGGAAGGTGCGTATTAGGGCATATAAAATTCCGGCTTAGACCCAGTAGTTTGAATTGGAATGTTACAAAATTGTATCATAGGATAGGGTTTAATAACTTTTTTTATCTTACCTTTATTTGGGATAGGATATGTTTGAGTTTGGATGGTTGGGACTTGGGTAGGGGAACTATGAATGTTTTTGGAAAACATAATATATTGAAACTTTGAGTTACCATAAAATGGAAATTTATGTTTTTATATTATAGTTGATTAAAACCTCCCTGAATGATACAGATGATGTTGATATATGATTTATGACATTCCATGTAAATTAATTTATCATGACTAGGCACATTGGTTCACATTCTATATATGTAAATACTGTTGTGTTTCATGGTATTTCAAAAAATCGAGTGCCTTGTTTTGTACTATTTGATTAGGATAGTGTCTTTGTGTGATATATTTGTTTAAATATTTTCAAATATATATTTATTGGATTTAATTTTCTTAATTTATAATTCTTTTATGTTAATATATATGTGATCACTATGACGAATTTTCTAGTACAGAGACCATGGTTAGTGTTAGGATGAGTGTATCAGGAGTTATGGTTGGAATATTAAGAGGAAATTTTATGATCATTGGACTAGTGAAGGACAGTTTATATTCCTATTGTTCCTCTAGTTACAAATTTGTGAGTGTGAGAGTCTAATTTTTAAACTAAATGGATTGATTTTTATCCAAAAATACTGTTAGCGATACTTCTTGAGGATGAAAATTCAATAGAGGTGGAGAATTGTAACATCCGTAAATATAAAAGGATAATAAACCACTATGCAAAAGATTTAGGAGTATTTTTATCTGAAAAATTTAAATTTTCAATACAAATCACTTAGTAAATGATTTAAAATAATTTTTAAGTGTAAAATTTCTTTTAAAACTTTGGAATACTCTATGAATTATTTTCAGAGTCAGGCAATGAGTTAGCACAAGTTTCTGTGACCCGTAGAGCCTTGATATTTTTTAAATAAATAATATTAAATATATTTTATTATACACAATGTTTTTAAAAAATGGTAATATGTCACAGAAAATATGTCATATGATAAATTTGAGAGCACCATTTTGTCTGGGTTTTGGGGTTTACCCTATGTATGATATAAAATTTATGTGCATTGGGCATTTGGTAAAATCACATGTGAGAATAACTTACTTAAAATTTTTATAAAATATTTTCTCAAAAAATGAAGTATCTTATAAAATGTATATCATATGAGAAATATGAGACTACTATTAGGTATGGGATGTGATTTTTTCCATTTGCACGACCTCATCTTTGTGTGAGTTTGGTTTTTGAATAAATCACACACAAGAGTAACAATTATTATTATTATACATGTTGAAGAAATTAAAATAGAAATTACATGTCTAATTAAATAATTTTGAATCATCTTAAATGATGAGAAATGTTTCACCATGTATTTATATATATTTTTGATCAAATTAATAATGGTAGAAATATCACTTGTGATACACAAATAGAATTATGTGGTTCACAAAAAAAAATATTAACAATTAATTTTTAATGGATGTCGAGGTTGAAATACTATTGAGGAAAATGTCTGGAGATAAATAATAATAATAATAATGACTATTTTTTTATTATTACTATGAAAAATAATATTTATTTTTGTGTAAAAATAAAAATATGTGTGTGTGTGTGTATATATATAGAATATATATATATATATATACATGTGCAGGAGCATATATAGATGTGTATATTTATTTTACATGTATATATGGGTTAAATAAATAAATGAATTCATGTGTGTGTGTGTGTGTTTGTTTATATAAATATATATTTATATATATATATATGATGTGTATATATACACATATTGATGACATTAAATATATAGATTTAATAATGGTAGAATAATGTCTTTTAAAGGGGAGTTTTATAAAAAAATGTATGATTAATAGTGTGGTGGAACATGGATTGAAGAGTAAAGATACATTTGAATTAAATAACATAATAAATAAATGGGTGAAAAATAATAAATAATGGTTTTAGAAAATATTAAACGGTTGATCTTTTGGGAAGGCACTTGCACAAGAGGTTCTCCACCTTTCACCAATCATCACCCTCTCATTCTCTCATCCCTTTTATATATTTTGATATTATTTTATTTTTATTATTATCTAATCTAGTATCTTCAATAACTTCTAAAATACTTATTGTATTGACATGTTATCAGTTTCGTTGGTTTCATCTAAATGAAAATATGCTAATCCTTTTTCTATTTTTGAATATAGATAGGCATCTTCAATATGATCTTTCACATTGTAAATGGATAATTGAAAAAAAATATCCGAATATAATTAAAAAAGATAATTTATAAAAAATTATCAAAAGATAATTATAAATGGGTAATTTATTAAAAATTATCAAAATATAATTATTCTTGGTGGGGGGAATTTCTAATGTATTCATTGTCCAAAAATAGAAATTTGGAAATTATTTATGTCAGATAAATTTATATGACATGTACGGTTTTAATTCTTATAGAAATGAAAAAGCTCTTTTTGGTTTAAGCATCCTTGGAGTGTGATTGTATTTCTAGTTAGAGAACGAACATTCTTTAGGGGACGAAACCATTGGCAGATCTATCACAGACGTCGATTACATTGAGTAGGAAGTTCCTTACCATTTTGGGCCATGTATATGATGTTATCATGATATGTGATTTATGCTTGGATAACCCATTCTTGTAATATTTTATTTGTGGGTGTGTGTGTATCCTTGAGGATTTCTTTATTTTAATAATATGATTTATCATGTGGAAGTGTTTTAGACCATGTTTAGTTCTACACGTGTGTGTGTATGTGTATAATTTCTCACACTCATGACATATTATGTTTGATTACACTATTTCCGTGAGATGTATCTGGTATATATTCTGCCTATGTTCCTTCTTCATGGTATATATGAGAAAAGTATACCTGTCGTGGTGGAATCCCTTGAGGGGGTGTGTGTTCAGACACTACGCGTGACTTGTTAGATGACTGAGATGGAAGACATGGCATGATGTCCAAGTGTTTTATGAGCTAGTGGGCTAAATATTATGAATAATAAGACCCACATGTAATGACTATGAGAAATCACAATCATGAGTCATTATACATTCATGGGAATAGTGTTTCATGGTGGTCTATGTGAACTGAAATGTAGATAGTACATAAGCATGATGACCTACTATGGTTTGACCTATTTTCATGGGTCATGTATGACTATTGATAAGCATGAGTCTAGCACTAATGATGACATCTTTCCATGATTTTTATGATAGTTTCCACCATTGTGTTGGAGTAGGTATAGTTGGGATTTTTGGTAGCTTGGTTAGTACATGAACACTAAACATGATTGTTTATTATGTGGAAATTTTTTATTATTATGTTATACACTCGTATGCATCTGATGACTTTTTAAGGATTCATTACTGGTGTCCAACTTAGTCTTTTTAATCACACCCTAATCTAGAATTTTGGTGCAATTTAATTTTTCATGAACTAGGATCTAACAAACAGAAAAGACCCTATGGTTAGCAGTGGTGAAGTTTAAATTATGTGGAAGTAGGATGAGATAGATTTTGGAGGACCTGTAGATATTTTTTATCTCTTTATGAATCTACTTATGACATTCTAGATAGGATTCTAATATTAGGAGCTCTTATATGTATGTCATTTATTATGATTCCACATTTAATCTGATTGTTTGTTATATTTTTTATTGTTATAATTTTGTAATTTATTTGTATTATGCACTCTGATGGAGGGTATAGTCTCCCCATAGTTCCACTTGATACCCTTGCTGCTAGTCGACAACCTCTTACATATGGGGAGTTGCACATGAGGTCATGTTACATTTCTGCTCAGACCTCATGGTTTTTTCTGAGATAATAAAAATTTCATTTAAAAAATGTGAATAGAAAAAATGAGTGAAATAATTCTTGACTCCCTAAAAATAGTTCAACATTTTGACACTCATATCCGGGGTTGAAACAACATATAATTTTTCTTTTTTCTGGTGCACTAAATTGTTTGCGCAGGGTAATCTCTCTTGAGATACTTATTTATCCAATTACTCACTAATCCTAAGAGAAATATTTTATATTTTAATATTAATATTTTTGAAACTAATGAAAACATTGGATTTTTGAATATGGATGAAAACATGAAATAAAATATGTACTTAAAAAATTCAGAATGAATAAATGGGTTAGCAAGAAGGGTGGTCGATCCTTGGGGGATTCATCACTAATTTACTATCATAGTTCTACGTAGATTTTTTTAAATAAAACTAATATAATTTTCTTGAATACCTAAAACTATTTATATCCCTATTGGGATGGAAATGATGTTTGGGATGACCCTTATAGCCTTCCTTCAATAGGTCCTGGTTTAGCAACATATACAGAGGGTAAGGATATATATAGATCGGAGTCATTACCCTAAATATAAATATTTTATAATAAAAAATAATATTATTTAAACCAATAAAATCTAGTGAATCAATAAATATATAATCCCTCTGCATAAATATAATTTCACAAAAAATAAAAAACAATTAAGTAATAAGAGAAAATCCTTGAAGGAAACGCCAAACTCTAAAGCTCCTGAACAATCACTCAGAGTTATTAATGACAATTTATATTTCCAACCATCCATTAAATCCTATATGAAATTATATTTTCATAATTCTATTTTATCATAAGACAACATGATTCTATAATTTTTATTTCTATATCCAACCATCCATTCCACTCTCTTAGAGAACTATTCTAATAAATAATTTTTTTAATTACATTAATAAATTACTACCTCCATTTACAACACTAAATCCAATGTTTTATTTTCTAACATCCTTTACAATTCCATAAACCAAATTTTAAACATCTTTCCCTAAATTCACAATAAAATATAAACTTATAGTCCACAAGAAAACAGTTGTAGAAAGATGGAATTCAAAAAAAATTACCATCTAGTAAACTAGAATCATAAAATAAAACAATAAGAAACACTAATGGAAATAAAGTATATACCAATGGTTTCAAACCATTGGTATAGTCACAAAAACCATTGGTATACTATAAACCAATGGTTTTTCAAATTTTTGGTTAGTAAGCCATTACGAAAGGCTTATACTAATAGTTCTTCTCTAACCGTCGGTATATGGAAGTTTAATCTTCAGCATGGAAGTGGTTTTCTTGACACCATTGGTATATATTTATACCAACTGCTTATTAAATATTGGGATATATAGTTTACATGTAGTTTACCAAATATTAGAAACCGTTGGTATATATTATTACGAACGGTTCTTTAAAAAATTTTGTAAAAATATTCTAGAAATACAGCTACCAACGGTTCAAAACTATTGGTATAGTTTTTACCAACAATTTATTCAAACTATTGGTAAAACAACTCTAAAAATACACTTTTCCAATAGTTTTAAAACCATTGGAATAGTATATTTCCAAAAATCAGAACAGAATCCAGCACCTCAGCCACTCATCCCCTCTGTTGCATACACATGAAAACACACCTCCAAACAACACTTATAATATAACAAAAAATCACTTGTAATAGCACATAAAAACACCACACTCTTCCAACCATAAAATGTACCACAACATAGTTTTTTCCATTTCAATATTCACATTACAACAGTCTGAGTTACATACACCATTTGCAGAATTAACACATAATTCATATGGTAATTACATCAAGTATACAAAAACAACAAGTATACCCATACAACAGGTATAAACATACACCAATAACACATAATTCATAAGTTAATTAAATACATAAAAAATTAAATTCAGAATTCAGGGTTTGGGGGTTGTTCAGGGGTTTGGGGAGGCTTCTCATGGGGGGTAGGGGATGTCCACTGGGTGGGGGTGTCCAGGGGGGATGGGGGTGTCCTAGAGGATGGGGGTGTCCAGTGGGTGGGGGGGCTATCCACGGGGGTATCCAGGGGGTGGGTGTGTCCAGGGGTGGGGGTAGGGGTTGTCCAGGGGGTGGGGGTGTCCAGGGGGGATGGGGGTTCCCTAGAGGATGGGGGTGTCTAGGGGGTGGGGGGCTGTCCACGGGGGTATCCAGGGGGTGGGTGTGTCCAGGGGTGGGGGGGTCCATGGATGGGGGTGCCTTGGGGGTGGGGTGGTGTCCAGGGGGGTTGGGGCTGTCCAAGGGGTGGGGTGGATGTCCATGGGGGTGGGTGTGTCCAAGGGGGTGGTGGTGTCCAGGTGGTGGGGTGGTGTCTAGGAGGGGTGGGGGCATCCATAGGGTGGGGTGTCCATGGGTGGGGGGATATCTATGGGTGTTTCTAGGGGTGGTGGGGTGGTGTCCAGGGTGTCGGGGGGGGGGGGCTTTCTAGAGGTGGGGGTGTCCAGGGGGTGGGGGTGGCTGTCATAGAGGTGGGGTGTCCAGGGGGTATAGCCTATACCAACGGTTTGGAGAACCGTGGCGAAGTAAGCCGTTGGGATAGGTCTATACCAACGGTTTTCCCAAAACTGTTGGTATAGACCTATCCCAACACTTTTGAAAACCGTTGGCATAGGTAATATGAAAATCTATTCCAACGGTTATAAAACCGTTGGTATATGTATTTCAAAAAAAATACATTCGGTGTGATTTGATCCCTGAACCCCTCCTTTATAATAGAACGACTTAACCACTAACCTAATATGACTTTTTAAACATAATTTCATAAATATATATATGTATTATAATAATTATTTAAAATTTAGATTTATATAATGTTCTCGGGCAGTAGACCTGGAAAAAAAATTGAAGAACCTATCCCAACGGTTGGCAAAACCGTTGGGATAGGTGCATATTTTCTTTCGGGGTGTATGCTGGATTTTGGGACACCCTTTCCCAACGGTTTGGGAGAACTGTTGGGAAAGGGGTGGGTCTTTCCCAACGGTTCTCCAAAACCATTGGGAAAGGGGTGTTTTGAGCTCCCTTTCCCAACGGTTTGGGGGAACCGTTGGGAAAGACCCACCCCTTTCCCAACGGTTCTCCCAAACCGTTGGGAAAGGGGTGTTTTGAGCTCCCTTTCCCAACGGTTTGGGCGAACCGTTGGGAAATACCCACCCCTTTCCCAACGGTTCTCCCAAACCATTGGGAAAGGGGTGTTTTGAGCTCCCTTTCCCAACGGTTTGGGGGAACCGTTGGGAAATACCCACCCCTTTCCCAACGGTTCTCCCAAACCGTTGGGAAAGGGGTGTTTTGAGCTCCCTTTCCCAACGGTTTGGGAGAACCGTTGGGAAAGGGTGCCTATACCAACGGTTTTTACAAACCGTTGGTATAGAAGTGTTGGGAAAGATCTGATTTCTAGTAGTGGTGGTGTATCAGATGGGTGGGGTCATCCAGGGGGTTGGGGGCTATCTAGGGGTAGGGGTATGTCCATGGTGGTGGCACTGTCCATGGGGGTGGGGTGGTCTAGGGGGTTGGATGGGCTGTCCAAGGGGGGTGGGGTGGTGTCCAGGGGTGTGGGGGGGAGTCCCTGAGGTGGGGGTGTCCATGGTGTGGGGGTGTCCAAGTGGTGGGGTGGTGTCTAGAAGGGGTGGGGGCTGTAATTGTTTTAATGGAATGAATTTTATGTATTATAAGATCATTGGAATTTTTAAAATGGTTTTTGAATAGTGTTTATTTCAGTAGTATGTGTTTTTTAGGAAAAAATGAATGCTTTTGGTGTGTATGGAAGGAATGGGGATTTAGTTATTAGGAAAAGGATTTCATTTTTATTGTGGAACAAAAATATTATATGATTTTTGAAAAGGAACCTCAAAAGGGATTTTTATTAACCATTGGGGAGTTTGAAATGGAAAGAAGTCTCTATTATGTGATTTTGAAATGGTTTTATGAAGAATTATTTATTATGTATCTTTATGGGAATTGTGATTTTGTGTCCCTTGTTTTAGAACATAATATTATTTTACAAAATGTTTTTTTTTTATAAATCTATAGACTATTAGCACTATAAATGAATCAAAAAGTCCATAAGGGGATATATCTAGTAGTCAATCTTGTGTCTTGGTCTCTACTCAATCTCTTATGGAAGTGGAATAACCATGTTCTTCTTGGATCATTGCATGGGAGTTTCTAAAATATCATCCACTAGTTTTTATTGGTGATCAAGGATCCCAACAGGCAACCATGTGGGTATCTATGATTAATGGGATATTCAAGTTTTCAGAAACATTACAATACACGGGTGTGGGGGATATCTAGGGGGTTGGGGGGATGTCCACATGGGTGGGGTGGCTGTCCACAGGGATAGTGGTGTCCAGGGGGTGGGTGGTTCTTTCAATGGGGGTGGGGCTGTCTAGGGGGTGGGGTGTCCAGAGGGTGGGCGGGGCAATCTAGGAGGTATGGGCTGTCCAGCGGGGTGGGCGGGCTGTCCACAGGGGGTAGCGGTGTCCAGGGGGTGGGCGGGCTGTCCATGGGGGTGGGGCTGGGGGGGCTGTCCATGGGAGGAGGGGTTTCTCGGGGGGTGGGCAGGCTGTCCACAGGGGTGAGCGGGCTCTCCATGGGGGTGGGGGATGTCATGGGGGTGGGGGCTATCCACTGGGGTGGGGGATGTCCATAGGGGGGGGGGGGGTTCCACGATGGTAGGGGTGTCCCCGGGGATGGGCGGGGAGTCCGTGGGGGCGGGGGGCTATCTAGGGGGGTCGGGGGCTGTCTAGGGGGGTGGGAGGGGCTGTCTAGGGGGTACATGGTGTCCAGTGGGGGGGGTGTCCATGGGGGTGGGAGGGCTTTCCAGGGGGTAGGGGTGTCCGGGAGGTGGCTGGGCTATCCACGGGGGTGGGGGATGTCCAGGGGGTGGGGGGTGTCCAGGGGTTGGGGTTGTCCAAGGGGGTGTGGCTGTCAATGGGGGTGGGGGGGTCTCCATGGGGGGTGGTGGATATCCACAGGGGTCGGGGTTTCCAGGGGTGGGAAGGGATGTCCACGGCGGTGGGGGTTGTCTAGGGGGGTCGGGGTGTCCAGGGGTGGGTGGGGCTATCCTGGGGGGTACGGGGTGTCCAGTGGGGTGGGCGGGCTACCCACTAGGGTGGCAGGGCTGTCCAGGGGTAAGGGTGTCCAGGGGGTGGGGGTTGTCCACATGGGTAGGGGAGTCTAGGGGGGTGGGCTGTCCACGGGGGTGGGGTGGGGGGGGGGGGGGGTTGTCCATGGGGTGAGGGGTTTTCCAGGGGGTAGGTGAGCTATTAGCGGGGGTGGGCGGGCTGTCCATGGGGGTGGAGGGGGGCAGTCCAGGGGGTTGTCCACGGGGGTGGGGGGATATCCACGGGGGTAGGTAGTGTCCAGGGTGTGTGTGGGGATATCTATGGGGTGGGCGATGTCCAAGGGGTTCGAGGTTTCCAAGAGGTGGGTGGGTTTTCTAGGGGGAATAGGTTGTCCAGTGGGTGTTAGGGCTATACATGGGGGTGGGTAAGCTATTCACGGGGGTGGGCGGGTTGTCTGGGGGGTAGGGGGGCTGTCCGTGGGGGTGTGGGTGGCCAGGGGGTGGGGAGGGGGTCCATGGGGTTGGAGTGGCGACCCAGGGGGTGGGGTGGTGTCCAGGGGGTGGTGGCTATCCATGGGGTGGGGGTATCCAAGTGGTGTGGTGGGTGGGCTATTTAGAGGGTAGGGGTGTCTAAGAGGTGGGTGGGCTATCCAGGGGGGAGGGTTTGTCCATGGGGGTGTGGGTGGGGGCTATCTAGGGGGTAGGCGGGGTTGTCATGGGGGGTATAGGGTGTTTAGTGGGGTGGGCGGGCTGTCCATGAGGGTGGGGGGTTGTCCAAGGGGTTATAGGTTGTCCAAGGTGGTGGGAGGGTTGTCCATGGTGGTGGTCAGGCTATCCACAGGGGTGGGGGTGGGCTGTCCACGGGAGTGGGGGGGGGGGGGCTGTCCACAGTGGGAGGGGTTGTCCAGGCGGTGGGCGGGCTATCCACAGGGGTGGCGGGGCGAGGGTGTGGGGGGGGGGGGGTACAGGGTGTTGGAGTGGCTATTCAATGGGGTGGGGTGGTGTACAGGGTGTAGGGGTTGTTTATGGGGGTGTGGGTTTCTAGTGGGTGGGGGGTGTCTAGGTGGTGGGGTGCTGTCTAGGAGGGCTGGGGGTTGCAATGGTTTTAATGAAATGAATATCATGGATTTTAAGATCATTGGTATTTTTAGAGAGGTTTTGGATTTCATTTATATTGTGGAACAAAAATACTTAATGATTTTTGAAATTTAACCTTAACCAGGATCTTATAAACCAGGGGTGTGGGAGAGGTTGTCCATGAGGTTGCGGACGGTCCAGTGGGGTTGGGGGTGTCCAGGGGTGGGTGGGGCTGTCCATGGGGTATGGGGTGTCCAAGGGGGTGGGTGGGCTGTCCACGGTAGTGGAAGGGCTATCCATGGGGGAAGGGGGTGTCCAGGGGCGCGGGCTATCCAGGGGGTGGGGGCTGTCCATGAGGGTGGGGGTTTCCCAAGTGGGTAGGTGGTGTCAAAGGGGGTGGTCGGGGTTGTCTAGGGGGATGGGGGCTGTTTAGGGTGGTTGGGGTGTCAAGGGGGTGGGAGGGGTTTTCCAGGTGGTACGGGGTGTCCTGTGGGGTGGGCGGTCTGTCCAGGTGGGTAGGGGTTGTCCAAGGGGTGGGTGGGCTATCCATAAGGGTGGGAGGGTTTTCCATGTGGGTGGGGGGCTATCTACAGAAGCAGGTGGATGTCCACAGGTGGAGAGTCTATCTAGAGGGTGGGTGGGCTATCCACAGGGGTGGCAGGGCTGTCCAGGGGGGTACAGGGTGTCCAGGAGGGTTGGCGGGCTATCGACGGGGGGGGGGGGGGGGATATCTAGCTGAGGGGAGAATTAGTCACAGAAAATCATCCAGTCATGTTTTATTATTTATGTCATGACACCCTCCCCACAAAGTATACCACTCTTGGGTCGGTAATGTGAGAAGGGAGATAATGACCCCCGAGTCCTGCCTCTAGTAGGCCCTGGGTTGGCGACTTGCAGCGAGGGTATAATAAACACACAAATGGAAGAAATTACCCTCTAAGAGAACACATGCAGAAGAAAGAGATAAGATATACACCAATAAAATCCAACTTTGAACTGGAATATAAAACAAAACCCAAGTGTATATAGAAATTTCATGCAAATGTACTACAACTAGAAGGGAAAAACTACAAGTACCCAAAAGAAAGTAAAAAATAGCAGTAACCACAAGCCCGAACAGCTCCGGCAACCCCAAGCTAGTAGAAACCATCTTGATATCCAGCCTTCTCCAGGTGACCTAGAAAACAATTTCTATATACATAGGGTGAGTATAAAAGTATACTAAATTGGATCTTCCCTGAAGCCTCTCTTGCAAAATTAAACAAAGCATGATAAAGCATAGTGAACAACATGTGAAACTAACTCGTCACCTAAATATGTATACTAAGTTCCCAACCTCACCATGGATACTCTAACCAAGTAATGCATATAATAATATATCATATAATAAATAATTTCAAGGGTACCCTACTACTACTTTCCCGCTAGTTTTCCATGTCGCCCCAACGTCAAACGTCTTGAGCATCTCTCTCCAAAAAGGCTTTCCCACAGGCACCCGGGCGAAGCACCTCAATGTGAACCTCGTGCAACAAGACCACCACATCCATTTAAGAAAATAACCAGGTAGTATCTAGAAGCCACCACAGCCCGCATAATGTGTATCATACATCGGATATTATACCTCAAACCATTACAGCCAATACACTGAGTAAGAATCATCAATCCATCACAACCCATACATGTTACACCTATAGTAGTCCATAGGATAATATATCTAAAATATATGTGTGTGAATTACCACAAGCCATTACATCCCTCAACTCACATATATGGGGAAAACTAACTACTGTGCCTACCAGCATAATAACTATTAAGAGAAGAGAGTGGGGCCAATGGGGTAGTCATCCATCCATCCTCCTACTGAAATGTTGGCGAACCCCCCCCCCCCCCCCTAGGGCTCAGAATCCTTGGGGTGTCATTTTCCCTTAATGACTAGGTGGAGTAGCATATAGAAACACAAAAATTACATGATATGTTATATCTCACAACCACACTGTGGGCATTACCTAGTCTTAGACACAATTACAGCTAATGTCTCTCAGGATCTGGGATAGTACTTCTATTACTAGGTATCCTATAATCATACAACCATTTGGAGAGCTTTATTAGATTAATTGATTCCCTTTTTATCAGTTTAACTTTATGTTAATTAATTCTTTAAATATTAATTAACCTCGAACAATTCAACATTAAATTTCATTAGAATCATACCCAAGTCAAATTTTCCTTCAAAATTACTACCTCGTCATTATGTTCCAGCAACTCCATCCCCATGGGTTGACACATTTATTCAATTATTCATTATAGAATTACTTTCCCACATTCCCAGGAATTATAGAAAACATTCTTTGCTACTAAACACAAGGGGCTCAATACGGTGAGTATATGTACTACTCGCTGGGTCTTTGCCGCTTATAGTAAGAGAATATACCCATCCTTCGTTGAGAACCTAGACACAGAAAGCATGTGGCATACCCCACGTGTCTTTGGATATTTTGGAAGAAGGATAAGTAATACCCGATGCCTTGAGCAGTGGGAAAAAGTAAAGTAGATAAACAACCCAAAGAAACAGCAAGCATCCAACAATCACATCTGTCTCATTCCACTATCCCTAATGTCCTCCTCGACACCCACATGCATAAACCGATGAATCTCGCCACTCTAGGCGTCATCTGTTGCCTTATCCAAAACCCTCAAATCCCCCACATATCACAATGCCCATCTATGATCACATAAAAACACAAGCTCCAGGAAAGCAACATCACATCAATAGGTCTCTTGGCCATTTAACAATCAAGATGGTAACTCATAACCCTTTAAGGAATTATCAAACAATCAGTTCTTTAATCCATCATGAATTCAGATTTATTATTTGTAGGTTCCAAATTCAGGAAACCTAATCAGTAAGCTATCACAAATAATTAAATATGATTACTGCTCCAATTTTATTAACATCAAATAACAATAAGAACCAGATTCTTTTACATGCCTCTTTATCGTAAGCCAAACAATTATCAATTAATCCCAATTTACATTCTTTACAGATTTCCATCAAGAACAAATAGCTAAGCCAAGAAAGCAAAGATATCACACTATCTAGCAAAACAAGAGGCAATAACATATGATCGATATCAATTTATTTATATAGTTAAAATATTTATTATGTCAATTCCATTGTCATCCAGGGGGATTAAACATGCAATCTATACAGTTTCACGTAAATGAAAAGAGAATCAACAAATCCTCTACCTCAAATAGTTCCTCTCATTCTTTATCCACAGAACGAGTCATGATCTTCTTCTCGCGACAACTGCATCCACCCAAGGATGCCACGGTACGACCAAACCAAAAAAACCCAAAAAAACCCCCATTAAAAACATATATATTACGTGATATAACATGGGAAGGAGAAATAAGAGAAGATTATCCCCATACTAACGATGATAAAACATACCTTATATTGAAGATTGATCGATAGATCTTGGTTGCGTCAAAATAGAGAGGAACCAATCCAAGGAGTAATTTTTGATTGTGTAACTCCTACGGGAAGGATTGAAAGGTTCTAGAATCTCATAGACGAGAACAAAGAGGATGAAAAAGGGAGGAAGGTATCTCATCCCTTTTGATGATTTAATGGGGCGACGGTTAAAGATACACTTAATTCCCCATTAAAAGAGGATCGCATTAACCCACACGTTTTGACCATGAAAAAACATCCCAAGACATAAAAATAATTAATATAAGATTTATGGCCTTTGATTCAGCCTTAAGAGTCCTTAAAATAATGCTTTAAATGTATTTTATATCAGAGGAAACGTCAAAGGGGTGAAACTATTGGAAGTTGGAAACACTATACACCTACCGTTACTGTACACCTACCGATAGAGCTACCGATAGACCTCAACGTTCTGGAAACACTATACACCTAACATTAATATACACCTACCATTACTGTACATCTACTGATAGAGATACCGATAGACCTCACAATTTTGGATACATTGTACACCTATCGTTACTCTACACCTACCAATAGAGCTATAGATAGACCTCATCATTCTGGAAACACTGTACACCTACCATTACTGTACTCCTAATGATAGAGCTATCGATATACCTCACCATTCTGGAAACACTGTACACCTACCATTACTGTACACCTACCATTACGGTACACCTACCGTTACTATACACCTACCGTTACTGTACACCTACCGATAGAGCTACCGATAGACCTCACTGTTCTGGAAACACTATACACCTACCGTTTCTGTAGATCTACCGATAGAGCTACCGATAGACCTCACCATTCTAGAAACATTTTACACCTACTGTTATTGTACACCTACCGATACTATACACCTACTGCTACTGTACACCTACCATTAGAATAGTTCATAGAACCTCTCCGATAGAACTATTCACAGAACCTCGCTGATAGAACTCTTCACAGAACCTCACTGATAGAACTGTTTAATGAATTGGAAATTTGGAAAAGTATTGGGGATAAGTCACCTTGGCCTCTCGGAACACCTCAACACAACATTTTACCGAAGTAATGGACCAGAGAGGTATGGACCATTACATCAGATACATCTCAAAACATTCTCATCCTCAGGAATTCAAAACCCACCTAAAGAGAGAAAAAAAGAAATGGGGTCCGAACAACAACCCATATAGAGACCTCTCAAAAGAGAGAAATCCACAAAAGCAACAAAAGAAAAAAAAAGAAAAAAAATGAAAGGTAAAACCACAAAGGGAACATCGTTACATGAAAAGAGTTAAACATCAAACAACTCTGGGTACTGAGCACATATCGGTGACTCACGTTCCCAAGTACTCTCCTCCATGCCACCATGTTGCCACAAGACATGAACTAAGGAGAGAGAACACCCGTGAAACACCTTCCCCTTACTGTCTTGGATCTCCACAGGTTGCTCCTCGTAGGTTGCATCCTCATCAACATCGATCTCCCCCCAATTGAGGATGTTAGAGTCATCCTTAAGATAACGAAGGTGCTGTGAAACATGGAAAACATCATGTATCTGACTCCTCTATGGGGGAAGTGCTACTCGATACTCCACATCTCCAACACGAGCTAACACCTCGAAAGTCCCATCAAACTGGGGAGGAAGCTTACTTTCATAGCCAAACCATTACTTCCCATGACGGGGATTCACCTTCAGAAACACATGATCCACATCATTAAACTCCAAGGGTCACCTACTTTGATCAACATACAATTTCTAATGATCTTTCGCTGTCTTCATCCTCTCACGAATCACTTGGACCATCTCTGTTGAATTCTGTTCTAGTTCTGGTCCGAGAATTGCTGACTCTTCGACCGCAGTCCAGCACAATGGAGAACGACAAGGTCGGCCATACAAGTCTTCAAATGGCGCCATACTAATGGTGGAGTGAAAACTATTATTGTAAGATAACTCCACCAAGGGTAAGTGCATCATCCATGAGACTCCAAAATCCAGAACACAATAGCGTAACATGTCTTCAAGATTCTGGATGGTTCGCTCAATCAAACCATCCGTTTGAGGATGAAAAGCAGTGTTAAGGCATATTTGAGAACTGAAATCATGTTGGAGACCTCTCCACACCCCGGAGGTAAAACGAGGATCTCGATCAGAAATGATCATCCTAGGGACTCCATAAATTTCACCACCTCCTCTAGATACTTCCTCGACAAAACTTCCACTGATCTCGACTCCCTAATCTCTATGATGTGGGATGATTTTGTTAAACAATCAAATAACACCCAAATAGAATCATGTCCTCCCAGAGCATGAGGTAAACCCGTAACAAAGTCCATTGAGATGTCCTCCCACTTCCACTGAGGAATCTATAATGGCTGGAGAAGACCACCAGGAACACAGTGTTCATCCTTCACCTTATGGCAGACCAAACATTTAGACACAAACTCCACAACCACATAGTTCATCCTAGGACACAAATACTGACTCCTCAAGGATCGGTACATCTTTGTCACGACAGGATATACTGCTAAAGTCAAAATATGGAACTCTCTGAGAAAAATCTCATGCATTTTCAAGGGAAAAATCCTTCCATGATACAACACTCAGTGTTGTTCATCCTCCGACCAACCATTAGGGGCCTCACCATAGACAACTCAGTCTCTCCAGACCTCCACCCCCAGATCTCCCAACTGGGACACTTCCACCTTCTGCATTAGGGATGACTGAACCATCATCTAAAAAATACAAACTCTACCCCCAAATTCTCCCATATCAAGATGTGATGCTGACTGTTGTTCCATTACTCTCCATGAATCACCAGATTCATGTACAGCATCACTACGTGACATTCGGCTCAGCACATCAGCTACAACATTCCCTTTTCTAGCTGTATATGATATTTCAAATCTGTATTTCTATAATAACTCCATCCACTGACGTTTTCATAAGTTTAGGTCATGCTGGGAGAAAACATACCTCAAACTCTTATGATTAGTGAAAACCACAAAGCACTCACCGATGGGGTAATGTCTCCATAACTTTAGAGAAAACAACACGGCTACCAACTCAAGATCATGGGTGGCATAGTTGTGTTCATGGGGATGTAACTTCTGAAACCCATAAGAAACAACTAACCTATGTTGCATGAAAACACAGCCTAACCCCAGATGTGAAGCATCGCAAAAAATGTCAAACCGAACTCCATCAGCTGGAAGACAAAGGAATGGAGCACTTACTAACTTCTCCTTTAGATACTAGAAAGCTACCCGACACTGATCAATTTATATGAATGCCTGATCCTTCCTCATCAAAGCTGTCAGAGGAGTCAAAACACGTGAGAAATTGGCTACAAACCACCTGTTGTAGCCTGTAAGACCAAGGAATCTTTGCACCTCTGAAACTGTCTTGGCGGCTTCCCAAGACATAACTTCTTATATCTTCAACGGATCCACAACTACTCCCTATTGTGACACATCATGCCCCACGAAATGTACTTCTCAAGCCCAAAACTCACACTTCTACAACATCCCAAATAGCTTATGTCTACGAAGAAATCCCAAAATGGCTTGAAGATGATGTACATGCTCCTCTTCAGATTTAGAGTACACAAGGATTTCGTCGATGAAAACTACCACGAACTTGTCTAGGAACTAACGGAAAAAAACATTCATCAATACCATGTATACAACTGGAGTATTCGTCATTCCAAATGGAATTACAACAATCTCATAATGCCCATGATGACAACAGAAAGCAGTCTTCGGGATATCCTCATCTTTCACATGCATATGATGATATCATGACCTCAACTCGATCATTGAGAACCAACTTGCACCCTTCAGTTGATCTAATAAGTCATCAATCCATAGAAGAGGATATCGATTCTTTATTTTCACTATGTTAAAATGATGATAATTGACACACAAAAACAAACTATCGTCAGCCTTCTTCACAAAAAAAACGGGTGCACCCCACAGTGACACACTTGGCCGAACCAAGCCGCACTGTAACCGACCATCAAGCTATATATGTAGATCTCATAACTCAGAAGGGTCCATCCTATATGGAGACATAAATATAGGAGTATCTCCTGACTATAGCTTGATCCCAAACTCGATATCTCGTCGAGGGGGTAATGCTACAACCTCTTCAAGAAAGACATCAGGGTACTCCTCTATGACCCTAGGAAACCCCTACTACTGAACCTCTGAAGAGCTCAACATCATCTCAGCCATCATGGATGATAAATATGGAACATGCCTATGACCCATATAAGGGTCACGCTCACCAAAAAACATCACTTTCTCTCTATCCGCACCAATGAAAACGACCTTATTCCTGAAGCAGTCCACGATATCCTGTACTTAATACAACCAATCTATGCTGAGGATGACATCATGTGGTTTTATTCGTAAACATATGAAATCACCCCAAGAGCGGTGTTGCCTCAACACTATCTCACAGTCTCTACATACTTCAAACAAGTCATCTCAACCTCCAACTAGCATAGTCAACGCCAAGGGCACTGGAAGCCTCTCTAACTCAAGTCCCAAATCATGGACAAGGGTAGGTGATATGAAAGAATGTGCCTCCCCTGAATCAAACAAGGCATACAACAAGGTAGAAAACAAGAAAAGGGTACCTAGAATGACATCTGGCTCACCTATAGCTAGCAACTCTAGAGCATGAAGCTGACCATGACCTCCTCCACAGCCTCTCTGACCCTGATGACGATCACCCCCATGGCCGCACTCTGCTCTCTGAGGATAAGGAGCATCATGGGGTTGTCCTCTGCCTACCCCCATCTACCTCTGCTGATCTAAAGCTGGTGCAACTGGCTGTTACTACCTCAGATGGAACTGTCTCGACGGAGGAACCTAGAGTGTAGAGCTCGGTGCACGATGACCGCTCTAAAAGGATGGGCACTCCCACACCTGATGGCGAGGACCACCACAAGAGAACCAAGCTCCTGATCCCTTGGTATAAGTTTGAGAGTTGATTCCTCTTGAGAAATGAGATGTGAAGGGCCGGGACCGACCCCTGGCTTAATGGAAACTCTTCTTCCCTAAAAACACGGAACCCCGAACCACAGCTCTGATTCGTGAAGAATCATGCCAATTACCCTCTCATGATTATCCGGTCTGGGCCGAAGTCCTCTCGACAACCTCTTCCCTCACCAGTACCTCAAGATATGTTTTCATCATAAATGGGGTGACCTGGAACTGGATCTCTGGACGCAAATCCTCCTCAAAAGGTCTCGCCCTGGCCTCCTCATCTGGAAACAGGTCTGAAGCATATCATAAAAGTTTCCAAAAATGAATTCCAAACTCACGAACACTGGAGATCCCATGTCGAAGGATAAGAAGCTCATGGCAACTGGACGCATTTGTAGTCGAAGAAAGAAACTCGACTCTAAACATGTCTCGAAAATCCTCCAATGAGATCTCTGACTCTTCAAGATCCCTAAGGAGAATGAACCACCACTTCCTCGCTTCTCAAAGTAGCATCGTCACAACCAAGGACACCCAGTCCTCATTCCGAGCAAAGATCGAACTGAAGATGATATCGACCTCCTCTAACCAGTCTTCCGTGACTACATCTGAAATGAATCCCTCTTACTTCTACGGACTTTGGATCTGAAACTCATGGAGTGTCTTCCTACAAGTGTCGTCATCGTCAACCTCTACCCTACAGCGATCTGCTGGAACAACCTACATGGACATTTTCTGTGCAAACTTGACGAGAACGTTGACCTATAGCCATACCTATAAAATAAAAAACTGTTAGGGATCCTAAACATATAATATGGAAGACTCAACATTAATTAATTATTTATTTTCTTTTATTCATTTTAGGTTAACCTTTCCCACGGTCTACCCATTCAATCATAGGCACAAATAAAACTAATGCATGATCCTTTCCTATGTCTCTGCCCTGAAACTAGTATCACCTTGTTTAGTAACCATTGTAAACATAATGGTTTTTACATCAGATCATAGGGGTCCCTAAACGCCTATTTCATAGCCAGTCTCCAGTGTTTACCTCACTTGCTAAACATGAATGACACATTTTCCCTACCAACCCATGCAACCTCACCTGTGCCTAACTCCAAACTCTATCATATCCCTCAACTATATCTTTGATACCACTCTATCACGACCCCCTCCCCACAATGTGTACCCCTCCTGGGTGGGTAATGTGAGATGATAGATAATGACCCCTGCGTCTCGCCTGCAATAAGCCCTGCGTTGGCAACTAGAACCGAGGGTATAGTAAACACACAAATTGGAGGCATTACACTCTAAGAGAACACATGCAGAATAGAGAGATAAGATAAAAACCAATCAACTCCAACTCAGAACAAGAATATAAAAGAAAGATAGGTTTATATATGAAATGGCATGAAAAATTACTACAACTGGAAGGGAAAAACTGTAATTACCCAAAAGAAAGTAAAACCAGCAGCAACCACTAGAGTGAACAACTCCTGCAACCCCAAGCTAGTAGAAACCATCTTGATCTCCAACCTCCTCCAAGTGACCTGAAAATAGGTTATATATACATAGGATGAGTATAACAGTATACTCAGTAGGATCCTCCCCAAAGCCTCTCATGAAAAAATAAAGAAAGCAGGCTAAAGAAAAGTGAACAACATGTGATACTAACTCATCACCTAAACACGTATACTAAGTTTCAAACCTCACTAAGGCTACTCTCACCAAGTAACGCATATAAGAATATATCATATAATAAATAATATCAAGGTTACCCCTCTACTACTTCCCCACTGGTTTGCCACTTGGCCCCAATGTCGCATGTCCTGAGCATCTCTCTCTAAAAAGGCTTGCCCGTAGACACATGGGAGAAGCACCACAACATGCACATCGTGCAACAATACTGCCACATCCACCTAAGAAAAGTAACTAGGTAGTTTCTGAAAGCCACCATAGCCCGCATAATGTGTATCATACATCAGGTATTATACCTCAATCCATTACATCCCATAACCCGAGAAAGAATCCTCTAGCCATCACAGCCCATACACATTACACCTATAGTAGTCCATAGGATACTATATCCAGAATATATGTCTATGAATAACCACAATCCATTACATCCCTCTACACACATATATGGGGAAAAATAACAGTTGTACCTACCAGCACAAGTAACTACCAAGAGAAGAGATCGGGGCCAAAGGTGGTAGTCATCCATCCATCCTCCCACCAGAATGTTGGGGAAAACTCCCCCAGCACTCCGAATCCCCGGGGTGTCAGTTTCCCTTACTGACTGGGTGGAGTAGCGTATAGAAACACAAAAATTACATGAAATATTATATCTCACAACCAAACTATGGGAATTACCTAGTCTTAGACAAAAATGCAGCTAATGTCTCTAAGACTTCAGGCTTGTACTTCTAAGGCTAGGTATCCTATAAGCATACAACCATTTAGAGACATTTATTAGATTACATCATTCCCTTTTTATCAGTTTCACTTTATTTTAATTAATTATTTAAACATTAATTAACCACGAACAATTCCACATTAAATTTCATTATCATCATACCCAAGTCAATTGTTCCTTCAAAATTATAACCTCGTCATTATGTTATAGCAACTCCATCCCCATGAGTTAACAAAATTTATTCAATTATTCATTATATAATTACATTACCACATTCACATTCATTCTATAAAACATTATATGCTACTAAACACAAGGGGATCAACACGGTAAGTAGATGTACTACCCGTCGGGTCTTTTCCGCTTATAGCAAGAGCATATACCCATCCTACCTTGAGAAGCTAGACACGAAAATCACGTGGCATACCCCACGTGTCTTTGCCTCTTTCAGAAGAAGGATAAGTAAGACCAGCTGCCTTGAGAAGTGGGAAAATGTAAGGTAGATAAACAACAAAAATAAATTGCAAGCATCTAATAATAACATCTATCCCATTCCATCATCCCTAGTGTCCTCCCAGACACCCACATGCATAAACCGATGCCTCTTGCCACTCTAGGCATCATCTTCTACCACACAAAAAATCCCCATGCCCCCACATATCACAATGGACGTCTAAGATCACATCATAGCACAAGTAGCAGGAAAACAACATCAAATCAATAGGGCTCTTGTCCCTTTAACAATCAAGAGGGTAACTTAGAACCCTTTAAGGAATTATCAAACAATCAGCTCTTTAATCCATATTGAATTCATATTTTTTATTTGTAGGTTCCAAATTCGGGAAAGCTAATCACAAAGCTATCACAAATAATTAAAGGTTCTTACTGTGCCAATTTTATTAACATCAAATTACAATAAGAACCAGATTCATTTGCATGCCTCTTTATCTTTTTCCAAACAATTATCAATTAATCCCAATTTACATTCTTTACTGATTTCCATCAAGAACGAACAGCTAAAAAAAGCAATCATAGATATCACACTATCTAGAAAAAAAGAGGCAATCACTTATGATCGATATCAATTTATTTATCCGTTTAAAATATTTATTTTTTCAATTCCACTGTCATCCAGTGGGATTAAACATGCTATCAATACAGTTGCATGTAAAAGAAAAGAGAAGTAGTGAATCACCTACCTCAAATAGTTCCTCTCATTCTTTATCCACACAACGGGTCAGGATCCTCCTCTCGTGACAACTACATCCACCTGCGGATTCCACGGTTCGACCGCACCAACCAAACCCCAAGAAAAATCCCATTAGAAGCATAGGGATTACATGCTATAACATGGGAAAGAGAAACAGGAGAAGATGATCTGCAAAGGAACAAGGATAAAACATACCGTAAATCAAATATTGATCAATACAGCTTGGTTGCATCAAAACAGAGTGGAACCAATCCGAGGAGTAAAGTTTGATTGTGCAAGTCCTACAGGAAGGATTGAAAGGTTATAGCATCTCATAATAGAGAACAAAGAGGAAGATAAAGGGAGGAAGACATCTCGTCCCTTTTGAAGATTTAATGGGGTGACAGTTTAAGATACATTTAATTCCCCATTAAAATCAGATCGCATTAACCCATGTGTTTTGACCAAGTAAAAACATCCCGAGCCATATGAATAATTAAGATATGATATATGGCCGTTTAATTGGAATTAAGAGTCCTTAAATTACGGATTTAAATGTATTTTACCTCAAAGGAAACATCAAATGGGAGAAATTGTAGGAATCTGGAAACACTGTACACCTACTATTACTGTACACCTACCGATAGAGCTACCGATAGACCTCACCATTCTAAAAACACTGCACACCTACCATTACTGTACACCTACCGTTACTTTACACCTACAGATAGAGATACCGATATACCTCAACATTCTAGAAACACTATACACATACCATTACTATGTAACACCCCAAGCTTCCATAGTACGCTTCTCTTTGAATAATACAGTAGCGTGTTTTGTACGCAACTTTGAGTTCTAACACAAACCACAACCAATCAAAATAGCCATTATGAATAGTAATAACAAGATTTTGAAATAATATAGACTTTATCATTCAAAATGGACTTCATTATTTGATTCAAAATATTGAAATTAGCCTCGGGTGAAATTTTGGTACTTTTCGGATAACTTTTATATTTTTATGAATAGTGAAAATTACTAAATTTTAAGTAAAAACATCTTTTTTAATAAAAATAATTAATAGTGATAAATTATGAATTTGAGTGGTTTTATATTTTATTTATAATATATTTTTACCATTTAATAAAATGTTAGTGATTGGACATAATATCACAATTAAACCAGACATAAACAAGTGTCAATCTTTTGATAGCTATTATTTCTTAAAAACAGGCTTTTTGTTTGGACATCAGAAATTAATTTTAAATTAATTTCTACCACTTCTATGTTTTGAATTTAGAAAAATGGATCCCATATTTGGAATCTGGATTTCCAAATTGTGTAAATAGGTAAATTATATTTTTATACATTATGAATAATTACTTTGGTAAATATTTTATTTACCATAGTTAAAGGGTAAATCTAGTAAATAAGGGTAAAAAACAATATTATAATAATGATAAATTAATGTAATATATGTCCGAACTTTATTAGTTGATACATGTCAGAATATAGCCATATTTGGGTCGATTTGGGGACTCTATGGAGCCACTTGTAGGTGATAAGGACACATTATATTAATTAAGATAAAGTAAATACAAAAAATGACATAAGCATGTATCTTTTAGAAAAACAATTTTAACATAGGGTTATATAAGTTGTATATTAAAATGTAAATATTAATTATAAATCTAAAAATATTTACTATATAATGGTATTTTATTAATAATTTTTAGACATTGAATCATTAAATATATTTATTACACAATAATGATGCAGTATTTTCCTTAGTAATAAAAGAATGAAATAATTGGTATTATAAATGTTAAAATAAATAAAATTTGAAAGTTTTGATGAAATACAAGATTTTTATTTGTTAATATGACATGTTATTATTTCTTAAATGAATTTTATTTGAATTAAAAAAGTTTTTAAGACTTTAACAAAAATCAATTATTGAATAGTTTCAAAATTGACATAAATGTGTTTTTAAAACAAATATTATATTATTAATTGATATTCTATTTCTAAAAATCGATGTTTCGGCCAAAGGACTTATATAATGATAGGTGTATTATTAATGGACCACTTTGAGGTCTATTGTATGTATATAGTAAGTTTATTAACCATGTAATATAAAAATACAAAGTGACCTGGTTAATGTCAGACTAATTAACTAAGAGTTAAAAATAAAAGATATGGTTAATAAAGTGACCCAAACCTATCTAAAACCTATTGTTTGAGTTGTTTTAGACCTATACCCACCTTATACTTTAAATAATTCAATTTTGAGCCATTATAAACCGAATATTAATTTATTATAAAATAATATTTCTAGCTTTTCTTAAGGTGCCTCTCACTCCTCTTATAAAAGGGCACTCGCCCTTCTCTCAAATTCATACACTCAATGATTTTTGGTTCGGACAAAACCTACCCAAATATTCTCTCAACATCCCTCAATTCATCCTAGAGGCCCTCCATTGGTCAGAAATCCTACTTAAGGATCCCCTTTGATCAAATCAAAAGGAAGAACCCGAAGAAGAGGTAATGTTTTCACCACCCTCTTTCAAGTTCCGTTCTTCTTCAACTTATTATTTCATTGTTATTTCCATTATAAAATAATAACTACAGTATCATATATATACAATGATGTTATTATAAATATGGAACAACCACATTCAGTATTCTATCCATCCTTTGAATGACATGTCAGCATACATGCGTATGTACGGCCTACCGTCTCCACGTCGTGGTGTAATTGTTATTCAATATATTATTATATGGATGGGTGTAATAATGATGTGTAATTCATGTAAATAATAAATATAACCTGATAATTATTCTTTATATATGATATAACATCCAATTATATATTATTTTAATATCAAAATAATGATATTGTCGCTCGTGCGTACGTACGGATTACCGTCTCCACGAACGCGATGAGATTCATTCCACCATCATATCCATTCAAGACTAAATTTCATTGGATGATTAAAAATAATGTTTATAGATAAGAAATAATTCTATATATGAATAAGATACATCCCATCCATAACAAATATGGCTCACATAACAAATAATATAAAGGAAAACGAATCCATTAACACCGGAAACGACGATAATACTAAGATATTATTAACAAATCAATGTTAAAAGATCTTGTATGATATCATATTAATGTATATGATTTTTGTATAATTCAATAAAAATTATTTCACCAATATACATGAGGTTAACCTACCCTAGACCAATGAAAATGTAAAAAGTAAGGGGTTGCTTATCGCACTTTTAATTCCGTGAGATTTCTATTGTTCACCACTTATTTATTACATGTGGTGTGTGTACTACCCATGTTTGTATTTATTGTGTAATATACATTAATTCATGGATATTTACTTAATCATTGTATGATACTTCTTTCATGTGTATATTTTTCTTAGGTTATCAAATCAATAAGGGAATATGAAAGTTCAATTTCCACTCATTTGGCTTTATGAATATATCATTGATTATTTTACTCCAAGATTATGTGTGGAATCACTATTAATTTTCTTATGTCATATTTTCTACTCCTCTTTTTGTGGATATACTTTTGATACACATAATATTTCCATTGATAAATTCTCAAGTCATCGGTATGAACTTGATAAGAGTAATTTTTACTCAATTTCTATTTGTTGAGTTAGACATCCAATTCATTGGTGATGTTTTTACAAGAATATGTGTGAAAGTCCTTTTATTGTTTTACACATAATATCCAATCATATTGAGTGTATTTATATTTGTCACACATAATTTTGTCGTTGATTTATCCTTAACCTAAGGATATGACCTTTAGGAGAGATTTCATCTCAATTTACATTCCATTGAGACTCCTTTGTTGTTATACACAAAATCACTTTTATATGGTGTATATAATTTTCTTTGACATAATATATCATGAATCACTTTATTATGATGATATTGAAATGTTTTTATTACCTCAATTATTTTTATTCAAGTGTATCTCTTTTGGTTAAGAACTCTAACTAAAATATCATTTTAAAATGGTTTAATGATTTACTATTATAAATCTTTTTCATTAATGTCCATGTTTTAAAAATGGTTTTAAGGATTTATTTATATGGACATTAATGTTCTAAAATCAAAATAAACTTTAAAAGTTTCAAAGTGGTATGGGACACTTTGATTCAAAAATCTATTTTAAATGGCTTCTTGCCAAATAGTGTGACTTTTAAATGTTTTCAAGAAAAATGGGGATATTTAACTCAATAGTTTGATGATTATTTTAATCTATGTCAATATCCTTCGTTATTCTTGATTGAGGTTAATCTGATACAATACAATATTCTATATTTTATCGAATTAGTTATTTTTTACTGTGGATGTGCTATTATTATACCATTCACAATTTGTGGTTAAAGTATTGACATTTTATATGCTAGTTTTAATACGAATGTTTATGTTATATTTCAAACATTTAATATGATGAATGCATTGGACATAGTAAGTGATGTTTGGAGCCCGCTATAGCACATCGATGCATCAGTAGGTCTCATAAGACAAACTGGTGTCTTGGCATGAGGCCTTGACAAAATCTTATTTGAAGTCTTGGCACGAGGACTTGGCTATGTGGTTATGATAGTCTGAAATTATGAATTACATCATTATGAAAGTGGTTATTGATATTTCATGTGATTATTTGACTTGTAGAATATCCATGTGAATTAGTAAATGGAATTATTTCATTTTATTTATGCCATATTATGCTGAAGTTCAAGATTAAAAGGCTTTTGTTTTAGTTATACATTGCATTAAATGTTTATACCTATTTATGAATGTTTCTTATATATTTTTATCCTTACTGAGCATTTGAGCTCACCCCTTTCTATGTTTTATTTTTTCCCAGGATGTGAGAAAGTATTTTATGACTAACTTGCAGGGATATTCTTAGGGGATATGAGTGTGGAATATGGATACTATGTTGTTGTAGTTTTCATTTTATGATGTAATGTAAGAATTATGAATGGATCTAGTGTTTCCAAGGCTACTAAACTAACCGGTATTTCAATACTTGATATTTTGTGATCATGCCAATATTATGTAATAATGCACCGACTCTGGGTAACTGGGGTCGGGGTGTTACAGTTGTTATCAAAGGAAGTTTAGTACAAACCTTGGAAACCAGATTTAGATAAACTATGATTAGAGCACATTTCCCTAAGATATAATTTGAAGACTAGTATAGAAGAACTTCCTAGAATTTTGGTATTGTATAGATTTTGTGATTTTCCCAATCAATACATTCCTCTCTGGATACGAGCAGGTAGAGGCGGCTCTGGCACCGATGTACATAGGGGTAAAACCCGAAATCACCGCTTTGAGATAGACTCGAAAGGGAACTGGTACACGACAATGGGCCTTTCTGCAATCTTGGTTACGACACTCCCGAGGGATATGATTAGGATAATTTACAATTTCTTTATAAACCAATTTGATGTATTTTAAAATAAGATGATAATAAATGAATTTAGTTATTCCTAAGGTGTTTCAAATTATGAATATGGTGTCATGATATTCTCAAAATGATTTTATGACTACTGTTACTCACACAATGCTTTCCCGTTTTAGTCAATGGATGGATTCCAAGGAAGTCATAGTAACTTTGAGAATGATGTACAATGTGGGAATGGTGGTGGAAATGAGAAACGAAATGGAATGTGGATAGGCATAAAAAATATTCTCTTCATGTCAAATCAGTTATCCAAAAATAGGATCAACAACATATATATTAACCAACTCCCGGACTCAACAAATAAGAGAAAGGCAGTGAATGATAAGATCTCTAGCTATGGAGACCATGGAGAGAAGAAAGCTCAATTTCGATCATGCCAAAAATGTGGAAGGAGACACCTAGGAAAGTGTCTCAATAGAAAAATGAAATTCATTATGTGTGGGAAATAAGGGCATAAAGTAAAGAACTGCTGAGGAAAAATGAAGAGTACTATGGAAGAAAATAAAGATGATCCTAAGATTCCAATTATGATCAGTTTTCATAAATGTATGGGACCTTGGCATCACCCACATCAATGCCCTATTATATAAGATAACCTCTTGGTCAAGGAAGAACCTATGCGGAAATAAATGGATGGAAAAATGTTTAAAGGTATTAGTGCTCTTTGTTGTTGAGATTACATTTGGTGAATTTTTTCATATATGTGTAACCCTACAATTTATCATGTGAAAATGATATTTGATGAATAATTATCTTTTCTCTTGTGGTTATAGTTATAAATAACCATTTGGTTTTATATGATCCTTGAATTTGATGCAATTACATGTTATTATGTTTTGGGATGAAAATGAAAAACATGAGATAACATTTCTGGTTAAATTATGTTGTGGTTATTTTGAGTCATTTTTCTAATTTTTTTAATGTTATAAAAAATAGTTTTTGAAAAAGGAAAACATGCATACCGTTTGACAACCCGTCACATCGGACAAAGCTGTGGGAATCAAACCCACAACCAAAGTTCGATTGGGATTTATCGCCTACCACTGGACTATGTGAAGTCCCTGATCAGTGTGACTAATTATTTTTGGTTAAATGATTTTATTGATAAAATATAAGTCGATTTTGGATCTTATGTCTTATCAAATGAATACCCTTAGTATAGGAAAATTATTTGGTGATTAAGTGATAAATGTTATTTTAGAAGAAGTTCACTTTGTTGGGAAAACTATATGCCCAATAAAAATAGAATACTATAGGATTTCATTTGATGAGTAATGGATGATTTTTATCTATGTTTTTATTGTGGATTTATAGTGATTTGGGTTATTTATGGAAATGATTATCCTATAATAGAGAATATTTAATTAGGTTAGTTACTTTTATGTATGTTACTTTAAGAGTAGTTTATGTCATTTGGAGATACAATTTAATGTGAAAGACTACATAACCAAATTCTTATAAGTTTTGGGTTTCAATATTAGTTTGGATTATATTGAAGTATTTTAAGGACAATTGTTTATTGAATGGTATTTATTTAACTTTGGGGGTATTGTTGGTTTAATTTTAGAAATTAAGATTCGTGTTTCATTTCTAATGAAATATCCTTTTGGGGGTCAAATGATCTTGTACTAACTATTTTGGTTTTGATTTTTCTCTAAAGACAAGTTAAATATATAGTTTATCCTTTTTGGATCATGTTATTCTCTATACGTTTATTCTATCTCTTCTAGTGTGAACAAGTACTCTGGAATACACATCGTTTAAAAATGAGTTAGTAATAGAAATTTATTAACGAATGAAACATTACTTAAAATGTATGTATATATATTTTTGTTCTTAGTCAATATCATAAATGAATTCCTCATCTTTATGTAATGTAACTTAAAAAAATGTTGTCCGTTTACTTTTCCTACTGAGAAACTAATGACTGTTTGTCCCATCACAAGTTTGTGGTTTTCTTGTTGTTAACTTTCTCCTGATCATGTTTTCTATCCCACTCTATCAGAACTTGACACTTATTTTATCATCCATATCCATGTTTTTCTACATGGAATCCTAGTATAGGTTATCTCGGGTGACCTTTTTACTTCTCTTTCTTTCTTTTAAAGTGATAGTTTTATTGACTCTTTTTCTGATGTGGGACTTTCCATTATATTCCCAAGCCCAATTTTAAAAATTATGAGGACAAAATTTATTGAATTAGGGGATAATGTAACACCCCAAGCTTCCACAGTACACTTCTCTTTGAATAATATTGTAGCATGTGTTGTACGCAACTTCGAGTTCTAACACAAACCACAACCCATCAAACTAGCCGTAATGAATAATAATAACCACTTTTTGAAATAATATACATTTTATCTTTCAAAATGGACTTCATTTTTGTATTTTTAATATCTATGTTAGCCTAGGGTAAAATTTTGGTACTTTTCGGATAACTTTTATATTCTGATGAATAGTGAAAATTAATTAATTTTAATTAAAAACATCTTTTTTAATGAAAATAATTAATAGTTATAAATTATTAATTTGATTGGTTTTATAGTTTATTTAGAATATATTTTTACCATTTAAAACAATGTTGTTCATTTGACATAATTTTACAATTAAATCGGATATAAACAAGTGTCAATCTTTGAATAGCTATTATTTCTTAAAAACACGCTTTTTTGACAGTGGGAATTAATTTTAAATTAATTTATGCCACTTATGTGTTTTGAATTTAGTAAAATGGATTCCATAATTTTAATCAGTATGTCCAAATTGTGTAAATAGAAAACTTTTATTTTTAGACATTTTGAATAATTACTTCGGTAAATATTTTATTTACCATGGTTAAAAGGTAAATCTGGTAAATAAGGGTAAAAAATAATATTCTAATAACAATAAAATACCTTAAAAAGTGCCCTAACCTTGTTTTTTTATACATTTCCGGCCATGGGCGTCTTTGGGTCTATTTGGGGACCCCATGGAGCCACTTGTAGGTGATAAGGACACTTTATATTAATTAAGTTAAAGTAAATACAAAAATGACATAAGCATATATCTTTTAGAAAAACAATTTTTATATAGGTTTATATATGTTATATATTCAATTAAAAATATTCATTAAAAATATAAAACGATTTCCTACATAAATTTATTTTATTTCTAATTTTTATACATGGAATAATTAAATATATTTATGACACAATAATGATGCAGTATTTCCCTTATTAATGAAAGAATCAAATAATTGGTTTTATAGATGTTAAAATAAATATAATTTGAAAGTTTTTATGACATAAAATAATATTATTTGTTAATAGGAAATGTTATTATTTCATAAATGAATATTGTTCTAATTAAAAATGTTTTTAATACTTTAACAAAAATAAATTATTGAATAGTGTCAAAATTGACATAAATGAGTTTTTAAAAAAACTATTATATTATTAATTGATATTCTATTCCTAAAAATATGAGGTTAGGCCAAAGTACTTATATAATGATAGTTGTATTATAAATGGACCAATTTGAGGTCTCTTGAAAGTTATTATAAGTTTATTAACCATATAATATAAAAATAAAAAGTGACATGGTTAATGTCAAACTATTTAACTAAGAGTTAAAACTAAAATATAAGGTTAATAAAGTGACCCAAACCTATCTAAAACCTATTGGTTGAGTCCTTTTCTACCTATCCCCTCCTTATAATTTAAATAATTCACTTTTGAACCATTATAAACCGAATATGAATTTATTATAAAATAATATTTCTAGCTTTTCCTAATGTTCCCCTCACTCTTCTTATAAAAGGGCACTCCCCCTTCTCTCAAATTCATACCCTCAAAGCCTTTTGGTTCGGACAACCCCTGCCCAAATATTCTATCAACTTCCCTCAATTCATCCTAGAGGCCCTCCATTGGTCATAAATCCTACTTAAGGAGCCCTTTTGATCAAATCAAAAGAAATAACCCGAAGAAGAGGTAATGTTTTCACCACCCTCATTCAAGTTCCTTTCTTCTTCAACTTCTTATTTATTTGTTATTTCTTTTATAAAATAATAAATCCAATATCTTCTATATAATGTGATGTTATTATAAATATGGTACAACCATATTCATTATTCTATCCATCCTTTGAATGACATGTCACCATACGTGCGTACGTACGACCTACCGTCTCTACGTCGTGGTGTAATTGTTATTCAATATATTATTATTTTGATGGGTATAATAATAATGTCTAATTATTTGAAATAATAAATATAACATGATATTTATTCTTTATATATGATATACCATCCAATTATATATTATTTTAATATCAAAATACTGATATTGTCGCTCGTGTGTACGTACGGATTACCGTCTCCACGAACACGATGATATTCATTCTCCCATCATATCCATTCGAGACTAAATTTCATTCGATGATTAAAATTAATGTTTAGAGACATGATATCATTCTATATATGAATAAGATACATCCCATCCATATCAAATATGGCTCACATAACAAATAATATAAAGGAAAATGAATCTGTTAACACCCGAAACGACGATAATACTAAGATATTATTAACAAATCAATGTTAAAAGATCATATATGATATCATATTAATGTATATTATTATTGTATAATACAATAAAAATTATTTCAACATTATATAGAAGTTTAACATATCCTCTAACTTAGTAAAAAGTACAAATTAATGGGTGTCTTATCTCACTTTTAATTCTGTGAGATTTCGATTGTTCTCCACTTATTTATTGCATCTTGTGTGTGTACTACCCATGTTTTTATTAATTGTGTAATATAATTTTATTCATGGATATTTAAATCATCATTGTATGATCCTTCTTTCATGGGTGTATGTTTCGTAAGTTACCAAATCAAAAAGAGAATTTGAAATTTCAATTTCCACTCATTCGGCTTTACGCATACTTCATTGATTATTTTACTCCAAGATTATGTGTGGAATCACTATTAATTTGCTTATGTCATAATTTACACTACCCTTTCTATGGATATAATTTTAATACACATAATAACTCCATTTATAAAATCTCAAGTCATCGGTATGAACTTGATAAGAGTAATTTTTACTCAATCTCGATTTGTTGAGTTAAACATCCAATTCATTGGTGTTGTTTTTACAAGAATAAGTGAGAATGTACTTTTATTGTTTTACACTGAATATCCAATCATATTGAGTGTATTTATATTTTTCAAACATAATTATGACATTGATTTATCTTTAACCTAAGGATACGACCTTTATGAGAGATTTCATCTCAATTTACATTTCACTGAGACTCCTTTGTTGTTATACACCAAATCACTTTTATATGGTGTATATAATGTACTTTGACATAATATATCATGAATATCTTTATTCTCATGATATTACAAAGTTTTTATTATCTCAATTATTTTTATTCAAGTGTCTCTCTTTTGGTTAGGAACTCTAACTAAAATATCATTTTAAAATGGTTTAAAGATTTGTTATTCTAAATATTTCTCATTAATGTCCATGTTTTAAAAATGGTTTTAAGGATTTATTTATATGGACATTAGAGTTTCCAAATAAAAATACCTTTTAAAAGTTTCAATGTGGTATGAGACACTTTGATTCAAAAATCTATTTTAAATGGCTTTTTGAAAAATAGTGTTACTTTTAAACGTTTTCAATAAAAAGGGGGATATTTCTCTCAATAGTTTGGAGATTATTTTAATCTATGTGAATATCGTTCATTATTCTCAATTGAGGTTAATCTGATACAATACAATCTTCCATATTGTATCGAATGAGTTATGTTTGACTGTGCATGTGTTATTTTTATACCATTCCTGGTTTGTGGTTAAAGTATTGTCATTTCGTATGCTGGTTTTAATACGAATGTTTCTGTTATATTTAAAAAAATTCATATGATGAATGCATTGGACAAAGTATGTGATGGGTGGAGCCCTATATAGCTACATGATGCATTGGTAGGTCTCATGAGACAAACTAGTGTCTTGGAACGAGGCTTTGACAAAATATTATTTGTCGTCTTGGCATGAGGCCTTGGCTAGGTGGTTATGATAGTCTGGAATTATGAATTCCATCATTATGAAAGTGGTTATTGATATTGCATGTGATTATTCTACTAGTAGAATATCCATGTGATTAAGTAAATGGTAGTATTTCATTTAATTTAAGCCATATTAGGATGAAGTTCAAGATTAAAAGGCTTTTGTTTAAGTTATACATTGCCTTAAATGTTTATGCTTATTTATGAATGTTTACGCTATATTGTTATCCTTACTGAGCATTTGTGCTCACCCCTTTCAATGTTTTATTTTTCCCAGTATGTGAGGAAGTATTCTATGATTGACCTGCATGGATAGTCTGAGGGGATATTAGTGTGGACTATGGAGACTATGTTGTTTTACTTTTCTTTTTATTATGTAATGTAAGACATATGAATGTATCTAGTGTTTCCAAGGATACTAAACTAATCGGTCTTTCAAGACATGATATTTTTTTATCATGCCAATGTTATGTAATAATGTACCGACTCTGGGGAACTGGGTTTGGAGTGTTACATACTGTACACCTACCATTACTGTACACCTACCGATAGAGCTACCGATAGAACTCACCGTCCTAGAAACACTGTACACCTACCGTTACTTTACACCAACCATTATTGTACACCTACTGATTGAGCTACAGATAGAACTCATCGTTATGTAACCACTGTACACCTATCGTTATGGTACACCTACCGTTAATATCCACTTACCGGTAGAGCTAACGATAGACCTCACCATTCTGGAAACATTGTACACCTACCGTTACTATACACCTACCGTTACTGTACAACTACCAATAGAGCTATCGATAGACCTCACCGTTCTGGAAACATTGTACACCTACTGTTACCGTACACCTAATGATACTGTACACCTAGCGTTACTATACACCTACCATTCGAACACTTCACAAAACCTCTCCAATATAACTGTTCTTAGAACCTCACCAATAGAACTGTTCACAGAACCTCACTGATAGAACTGTTCACTGACTTGGAAATTTGGCAAAGTGCTGGGGATAAGTCACCTTGACCTCCCAGAACACGTCAACACCACAATTTTACCATGTAATGGACTGGAGAGGCCCCATCCATTAAAATTTATAGATTAAAAAAATAAAGATAATGTGACCAACCTAATCACACATATATTCATGCACAAAAAATCAATAAGCATCAAAGGTCAGTAATATCAGTAAAAAATGTAACTAATCAATCTTTCCCTCATCACTATCACTATCATCACTATCATAATCAGCCACACCCTCATCCTCAACGTTGTCCCCATCACCATCCCTTCCCTTCTCAACACCCTCCTCCTCGCCCTCATACTCAACCTCGACCACCTCATCACCCTCCTCCTCCACCTCGCCCTCCACCTCACCCTCGTACTCAGTCTCAGCCTCCTCCTCTCCTGCCTCCTCCTATGCCTTGGTCTCCTCCTTGCCATCATCTATACCACCACTATAAATTCCACCTAGTGCACCATATATAGAACATATCGAGGACATATATTCATTATAAGTTGTACTGGCCTATGGTGGAAGTGTTGGATGTAAAACTTCTATCAGTTTCAAAAATTTAGTGTTTTCCCTAGAAAACTATTCTACCATCTCCATTTCCCTTTTTTGATCATGTTCTAACTGTGCCTTAACCTTCTGGAACGTAGTGGTGCTACAACACATACTAGAGGAGGGTCAATACCTTGTTGAAACTATAATCTTCCCAGGATGGCAGCTTACTCAACCAGGGTGCTCATTTCCCAACACCTAATGTAAGTGATCGTTTGACCCAAAATTGTCAGGTTCATGTCCATGAAGGGGGTAGGGGGTGTCCAGAGGTGGGGGCGGGATGTCCATAGGGGTGGGGGCTATTTAGGGGGTGGAGGGATATCCAGGGGGTTGGGATAGGGTGAGGGGGGCTGTCCATGGGGGGTGAGGGCTGTCCATGGCGGTCGGGGGTGTCCAGGGGGTGTGTGGGGCTGTCCACGGGGGGTGGGGGCTGTCTAGGGGGGTACGGGGTGTCCAGGGGGGTGGGTGGGGATATCATGGGGAGTATGGGGTGTCTAGTTGGGTGGGCGGGTTGTCCATGGGGGTGGGAGCGCAGTCCAAGGGGTAGGGGTTTCCAGGGGTGGGTGGGTTTTCCATGGGGGTATCAGTGTATAGGGGGTTGGGTGGGTTGTACACGGGGTGAGGGTGTATCACCCGAGACTTTTATGTTATATAAATCATCAAAGGAATCTTTTTCTACACAACACTTGCTTGGCTTGCTTTACACACAATCGCGACCTTCCTCGATAGCTTGCGTTGTACGCAATACCGAGTTTCACTAAACGGCGATATGCTATTAAAATATTATTTAAAATAGCCATTATGAATAGTAATAACCAATTTTTGAAATTTTATCTTTCAAAATGGACTTCATTCTTGGATTCGGAATACCGAAATTAGCCTAGGGTGAAATTTTGGTATTTTTCTGAAAACTTTCAATTTTTGATGAATAGTGAAACCACTAAGTGGTAGGTTAAAAACTGAATTTTGCATAAAACTTAATTTTACCGCTTCTGTGAATGGAATTTTGAAAATACAACAGACCGTTGATATCAGTAAGTAAAATGTGGTTCAATGAGATAAAAATAATTTTTTGGTGAATAGTAACTTTTTACTTTTTTTTACCGCGGTTAATAGTAAATAGGGTAACTAAGGGTAAATATGATATTACTATTACCCTAACACATGTCCTAATTCTATTGGATAAGTTTAATTCGACCAAAAAAAACTTAGTAATAAAATATGACCATTTAGGCCCACATGGATTAGATTAGGACATTTATTATTAATTTATTTAAAGAAGGGTTAAAATAGTTAAAATCAAAGTTTAATATGTAAATAATTTTTAATATGGGGTTACACATAAGATAAATTAGACTATAAATATTCATTAGAAAGATAAATATATTTCATACATAATGGTATTTTATTTATAATTTTTTAACATTAAATAATTTAATTTATTTATGACACAATGATGATGTAGTAATTATCTTATTAATGAAATATTGACATAATTGATGTTATAAACTCCAAAATCAATATAATTTGAGACTTTTTATGAATCCCACTAATTTTATAGGTTACTATGACATATTAGTGTTGATTTAATCAAATTTTTTCGAACATATAATTCTGTTATGACTTTCACAAAAATCATATATCAAATAGTGTCAAAATTAACACAAAATAGTTTTTAAATCAAATATTATATTATTAATTGTTATTTTATTCCTAAAAATCTAAGTTTCGTCCAAATGACTTAGATAAGGATATATATATTAATAATAAAAAATTTGGGGTTCGTTTGGCATGTTATAGTAAGTTTATTAACCATATAATGTAAGAAAATAAAAAGACACGGTAAAAGTTAAATTATTTAACTTAGAGTTAAATCTAATTGATAAGGTCAAAATAATAACCTAAACATGTCTAAATCCTATTGATTGATAGTATTTCGACCCATACCCACTTTATCTTCGAAATAAGACCCTTTGGAACCATTATAAACCGATATTGACTTTAAAATAAATAATATTTTGAGATATTCCTAAGGTGCCCTCTCCTCTCTTATAAAAGGGCACCTCCTCCCCCTCCTCCTCACACCAATTTGAGCACTCAAGCTCGGCCAACCCCTGCCAAAATCCCTTCTCCACTTCCCTAGAATAATCCTAGAGGTCCTGGTCATCTTCAAAGGCCAATCTTAGTTCCCTAAGTGGAGGATTCAAAGAGGCGTTCCAAAGAAGAGGTAATATCCATTACCGATCTTTTCAATTTCTTTCTTCTTCAACTTATTCTTATTTAGTTGTTTCATGATAAAGTATTAACATAAGTATTACTTACACACTGATATGTTATTATAAATATGAAACAACCCTAATTCACCTTCTATCCATCCTACGGAAAAATGAAATCATCGCGCGTGCGTACGTACGGAATACCGTCTCCACGCCGTGGTGTAATCTATTTTCCACCATCACCATACAAGGATGGGTATAATGGTGTAATGAGTAACTATTTATGATTATTATAAAGTAATATTGATACTTAAATAATATATATATACTCCAATACAATTCCACGATCATAGGAACGATATCATCACTCGTGCGTACATACGGAATACCGTCTCCACGATGTGATGCAACTCGTTCTACATGATCTTCATTTCATAATGATTATATAAATGAATTGAATGAATGAATATGATATATACTACAATAATACCATTCTGTAAATGAGTTATCTATAACCTAAAGATACGAATAATAATTTATTCGACAAAACACGCATAAGAACAAAAAGTTATAAACACCCGAATAACAAGTAGCAATGAAATATTACTACTAAGAAGCTAAGAATATGACCATATATGATATCATAAAAATAAGTATGATTCTGGAATAAGTCAATAACATTATTTAAATCATTATACAGGAGGTTAGGACACTTACAAAGCAAGTCGGACCTAAGGTAAGGTAAATATCACAATCTCATTTTTATCCGAGATTGTTTATACTTTGGTATTTACTGGGGTGTATTTTATAATCCACATCCATGTTTACTCAATATGTAATATTTTTTCCATCCACCTACAATTTTTTAAATCCAATTTTACCCTTCGGTGAGTTTTTAGTAAACGATATGAAAGGAATCTTTTGTCGTTTTTCGTACGAGGTACTTTTTGACTTTTTCGACAAAAGTACAAAGAATGTTTTTTTTAACTTATATGGCAAGAATGGATTTTTAAAACATTATTTCCAAGAATATTCCTTTATAAGTTTTCAAGTTTATTCTTAATCAACTTCTTTTAGTTTATAATTGTATGACATGTTAAGAAAAGAAATGTTTTTTTTAAGTAGAAAGGATATTTTCCTTAAGAATGGAGTTCAAATGTTTTATCAAAATTATTTTCCATCTAAGATAATATAGGGTTCTGTTTTTATCCCTATTATTACATTGATTTGAGTATGTTGTGAGGGAATTATTTTTATGAAGTCATTTACCTTATATGATTTTTTTATGATGTCATGATGTTTCAAGAATCCCATTTTTGTTACATGTGTTATGCGATGATGTAAGATTTATGATTATGTGGCACACATAAGAAAGGATTCATTATAAGATGGGTGGGACCTATATCTCCCTCCAATGCATTGGGTAAAGCTTTTATATCTCATGAGATAGACATGGCTGGAATGGTAGGTTATACCGGTTCAGTGAAACAGGACTAAAACGAGGGTGACTCGGTTCAGAAAGGGACATTGTCTACTAAGATAGTCTTGTCAATGAGTCTTGACTAACAAGAAATGATTCTATATGATTATGTGTGAATGCCACAAAGTTTAATGTTTTATGTTATGATTATTGTTATTACATTTTACAGCCATGATTTATCCCATGTTATGAAATTATGATCTCTTTTGCAGGTTAAGATTTCCAAAAGTTATGTGCTTATGTATATGATGTGATTGATATTTCTTTTTTTTTTACCCTTACTGAGCATTTGAGCTCACCCTTTTGTATGTTTTCTTTCCCCAGGTCAGGAAGAAGGTTATTAAGTAAGATATGCCAAAAGGGACTATAGATATGATGAAATAAATGGGAGACAGTGTAGACGCTTTATGAACCAGTTGTTTATGTTTCCCAGTTTCTAAAGACACTATACCTATACGGTCCTTTGTGGTTTTGTCATATGTTGTAATAAGTGTGCTTCAATTTTGAAGTATTAACAATGTATGTAAAGTATGGGTCGTTATAGAGGGTTTGTCTAGGGGTTGGTCGGGCTTTCCACGGGGGTGGGGGGATGTCCACAGGTGTAGGGGTTGTCCAGCGGGGTGGGCGGGGCTATCCACGGGGGTGGAGGCTGTCCAGGGGGGTCGGGAGTGTCCATGGGGGTGGGTGGGTTGTTCAAGGGGTACAAGGTGTCCAAAGAGGGGGGCGGGTTGTCCACCGGTGTGGGCGAGATGTTCACGGGGGTAGGCGTGTTGTCCGGGGGTGGGGGGTTGTCCATGGGGGTGTGGGTGTCCTGGGGGTAGGGAGGGGTCCAAGGGGTTGGAGTGGCTATCCAGGGGGTGGGGTGGTGTCCATGGGGCTTTTCATAGGGGTGGGGTGTTTAGGTGGTGGGGTGGGCGGGCTATCCAGGGGGTAGGGATGTCTAGTGGGTGGGCAGGCTATCCAGGGGGTGGGGGAGGGGCTATCCACAGGGGTGGTGGTGGGGGTTGTCTAGGTGGTGGGCGGGGATGTCCCAGGGGTACATGGTGTTCAGTGGGGTGGGCGGGCTGTCCACGGGGGTGGGTGGGCTATCAATGGGGGTATGGGTTGTCCAAGGGTGTGGGTGGGCTACCCACGGGGGAGGGTGGGCTGTCCACAAGGGTGCGGGCGACCCGTCAACAGGAGTGGGGGAGCATCCATAGGGGGAGGGTCTATCCAGGGGGTGGGCGAGTTGTCCACAGGGGTGGCGGGGAGGGGTGGGGGTCTAGGGGGTTAGAGTGGTTATCCAAGTGGGGTAGGGTGGTGTCTAGGTGGTGGGGGTGTCCTGGTGGTGGGGTGGTGTCTAGGAGGATTGAGGGTTGTAATGGTTTTAATGGAATGAATTTCATGGATTTTAAGATCATGGGTATTTTTAAAATGGTTTTTTGATTTCATTTATATTGTTGAACCAATATACTTAATGATTTTTGAAATGGAACCTTAAAAGGGATTTTTATAAACAAGCATTGGGAAAGGCCGTCCACAGGGCCGGGGGTAGTCTGGGGGTTGGGGTGTCTAGGGGGATGGGGCTGTCCAGGGGGTACGGTGTGTCTAGGGGGGAGGGCGGGCTGTCCACGGGGGTGGAAGGTCTATCCATGGGGGTAGCCAGTGTCCAGGGGTTGGGCGGGTTGTCCAGGGGTAGGGGGCTGTCCACGGGGGTGGGGGATACCCAAGTGGGTAGGTGTGTCTAGGGGGGTCGGGGCTGTCCTAGGGGATGGGGGGATGTCCAGGGTGGTTGGGGGTGTCCAGGGGGTGGGAGGGGCAGTCCATGGGGGTACAGGGTATCCAGTGGGGCGGGCGGGCTGTCTAGGTGGGTAGGGGTTGTTCGATGGGAGGGTGGGCTATCCACAGGGGTTGGCGGGCTGTCCACGGGGGGGGGGGGGGGGGGGGGGTTGTCTACAGGAGTAGGGGTCTATCCACAGGGTGAGAGGCTGTCCAGGGGGTGGACAGGATGTCCACATGGTTGGTGGGGCTGTCCAGGGGGATATGGGGTGTCTAGGAGGGTGGGCGGGCTGTCGACGGGGGTGGGGGCTGTCTTGGGGAGTGGTGAATTAGTCACAACAAATCATCTAGTCACATTTTATTATTTATAGATAAAAAATATAATGTGACCTATAGTGTCACACATATATTCAGGCACAACAAATAAACAAGCATCAAAGGTCAGTAATATTAGTAAAAAATGTAACAGATCAACTTGTCCCCCATCACCATCACTATCATCACCGTCATCATCAGCCTCACACTCATCCTCATCGTTGTCCCCATAATCATCTCTGGCCTCCTCAACACCCTCCTCCTCTCCCTCATAATCTTCCTCAACCTCCTTATCACCCTCCTCCTCCACCTCAACCTCCTCATCACCCACATACTCAGCCTCAGCCTCCTCCTCGCCCTCCTCCTCTTCTGTCTTGGACTCCTCCTCACCATCGTCTCAACCAGCACTATAATTACCTACTAGTGCACCATATATAGAACATATCAATGAAATATATTCATCACAAGTTTTTCTAGCCTCTGGTGTAAGTGTTGGACGTAAAGCTTCCATTAGTTTCATAAATGCAGTGTTTTCCCTAGCAGATTGTTCTTCCGTCTCCTTGGCCCTTTTTTCAGACTATTCTACCTGTGCCTTAACCAGCTGGATCTCAGTGGCACTACAACTCATACTTGAGAAGGGAAAATACCTTGTCATAAATATACTCTTACCAGGTTGGTAGCGTACTCTACCAGGGTGCTCATCTCCCAACACCTAATGTAAGTGATCGTTTGGCCCAAAATTGTCAGGTTTTTGGGCATCAAGGGCCTCTAAAGTAGCATGTAACCAATATAAATAGATTATTATGTTACAAAATAGAGACTAAAATTTTAAATCTACAAAGTAAAACTTATAATCTGCTGGTGAGTCAGTTCATTAAATGCACTTCCATCTTTCTTCCTTCTACTCGATAAAAACAGTTTTCTCAAGGCACATGTCCTTATATATTCAATTTATGCCCCTAAAATTACATTGAATATAGGAATCCATAATTAAAAATAGGATATCAATAATTAATTTCATAACTAAAATAATATTACAACTTTAACAATCAAATAAATTATGGAGGTAGAAATAGAAAGTCCAATTCGAAAAGAAAAATTATAAACTATCGTACTTGTTGCCTCTCATGATCTGGCATTGTAGTACGTCCCAATGTGTGGAAATATTTTTTAGAATCAATATTTCTTTTATTTCATCCAGATGAATCATGAATAAAATTAAATAATTAGTATTAAAGAAAAACATGAAAATTTTCATTTAAATACCTCTAATGTGATTAATACCTTAAATTGGATAGTCGTCCAATGAGTAATCATCTGTCTATACTTCTCTAATAGAAAATAATCCACGACAGGGACTGCCACTAACTATGTGCCCACTGTAGCACATTAGACAATGTATATATCATGCTTATAAGCTCTCCAAATCTCGCTTAAATCATTTAGATGTGTTGTTCGTTCATGATCACCATCGAGGAAACTAAACCGTACCTGACACCAAAATATAAATTCATATAAATACAAAAAATTATGTATTGCATAAAATACAACATATTTTTTTACCCATATCTCTGCCCAAGCTTTATCCTTTACATCATTTGGCCACTGTCTCCATTATATTGGGATGACAATAATGATTCTAGAGTATTTGGGAAGCGTCACCAAAAAACTCAAAAATTGCTGCCCAGATTTTTCAATCATTTGACTATCTTCATTATAGTCCACCATCGACTACGTGTGGAGGTTCCACACTGTACGTATGCGTGTACACCCATTACCCCAACTCTTATTAGTATATGTATCTATTATGAAATAAAAACAAATGTTCTATCAATTCATGTAATAATGAAAATAAATAATGGTGTAAAAATTTGTCCGGGTTATATAAGTATACCTGTGGTAGTCTGATCAATGGGTACCGCTGGATCTACAAAAACTGAAGGAATGCCCTATACAGATTGAGTGGGTCCCAATGTATGCTCTATAGGGATAGACTTTGGCAGGGCTTTAGTTGAAGAAGATGGAATATAAAATCCTGGAGAGAAGGAAGCAAAAGTAAAAGAAGATGACAGGGATGGCTGGCTGAACACTGGATGAGGAGTGGGAATAATCATCAAATATGATATAGACAGGCGAAGAGGTTAAGATGTAAAGGGTGGTGAAAACATGGGAGTCCAAAATATAATTTGTGTCCCTAATGACTCACCAGGATCAGAATATGGGATGGGTGGTATGTCAATGGGAGGGGCAGGGTCTAAATGGGTACGCTGACCAGATCGTCTAACTCTCGTACCATCCCCCTCATAAAAACAACTTGAGTACTGGGACAACTACTAGGCTTCTCATCAAATAAATGTCACCTAATAGATGGATTTAGAAAAAATGTTTTAAAAAAATTAATCACAAGATATTATATATTATTTAAATATATTTATTTGAAATAAAATACTCACTGCAGGCACTTGTGGTGAAATTCCCAGCTTAGTCATGCGATTATTGTTGTCCACAATCTATTTTCGTTGCCTCTCTTCAATTGGGTTCATCTCCTTTATTTAAAAACAAATAGGGAAGTAAATGGTAAATGATAACTAAGTTTCATCAGTCTATTAAATTCATGAAACATTGATTCTACCAGATTCATAATGTGTAATGAAGTTGTCAAAATTAAGGAAAAATTTAATTTCTTTAGCCCATTTAGATGATGCAGGTTTCAATAAATGTTTTGCAAAATAATCAAAACAATCATGTTCGTTACCTTGTAAAATGTTAAAGAGAGGTCTTAGAGTTTTACAAAATTTATAGAAATCACAGTTGAAGCATTGAAATGTTCACTAAGTTAGAAATTTTAGTTTCATAGGTTTGAATACAGTTCCATTCCAAATTAGAAAATGCAATTCAAATAAAATTAAAAACAACAAACATTACAAATTCACATAATGGTCTAGTCAAATACAATATATTTGTAATCAATATTAAATTAATTTTAATAGTACCAACCTTAACAGCCCAAGTCTTGGTAAACCAAAAGATTTGAGAACATGAATGACTAATTTTATATATTTCCCACCACAACTTTGGGTTCACAGCCATGTCTAAAAATTTAGAAATCAGATTAAAAGTAATAAATGGATCATTTTCAATGGCAGAATGGATGGTGTCAATTTCATCATTGCCATTATCAAAAATATGTCATGGAATTACTTCAACAATGACACCAAATTTAGGTCGAATATGGTCTTCAACATTAAAAAATTGTTTTTCCATTGATTCTGATATATTTGGTTCATCAGTAGCAAGAGTGTGAGTAATATCAATTACTCAAAATCCACAATTATCAATAAATGTTACTTTCCTTGACGTCGAATCAAACCACTAGAATTTCATCATCCTGACTCATCCATGATAATAATAATCCAATTTTATTATTTTTCAATGACTCCATAATAACCTACATTTTCAAATCGCAGTCTATTATCTAATGCACAAGCATAACTGTCTGTTGTGGCAGTAACCATTATAACATAATATTGTGTTCTAAAGTTCTTTGCTCCTTCAGGGCTAATAAATTTGTACCCATTAATAACAATTTATTTACAATCACGAACCATGGTATTAGGACCAAAAGCCAAAGCTATTATTTCCTCAGAGACAGAGTAGGCATGAAAACTCAATACCTGAAATATAAATCATTATTAAACTTAATTAATTTTTTTTAATTATTTTAAAGATTAATATTATTACCTTTAATTTTATCCAAGAAGAAAACTCGTTGCTATGCAAAGTCTCCCTCATTCTCAAAGATAAAGAACGATGCTTTCTATTTATCATCGCTTTATATTCCCTCTAGATAAAAATAGATATAGTTTAATAGATATATAAATATATATATAAGATATACATATTCAATTTACTTACAAGATGTAGTCATCGAACAGTTCATAGTTGAAAAAAATTGTGTGATGTACTATCTGTCGCTGGTCATGGCTTAATGTCATCAATGTATAATATCCAAGAATTCCTCCTATTTAAGGAAGTGATGGAAAACTGGGTTCAATTTTCTTATATTGTTCTTCATCGTTTCTCGTTGGTCTGTTCATTCTTGTAGTAATATCAGACAAATACATAGAGTAGAAATCCATACATTCTTGAGCCAAGTAACCATTCATGATAGAATCTTCATAATGATTCATGTTACGAACATAAACCTTTAACGTGTACATATTTATTTCAGTTGGATACATCCAATGAAATGAAATAGGTCCTACGAGAAATATTTCAGTTGGAATATGGGTTGTTAGATGCAACATGCATGTGAAAAATTATGGAGGAAATATTTTCTCTAACTCACACAAAATTAATATGGAATATTCCAACATTTGTTTCAATAAAGACTTGGCCAAATTCTTAGAACAAATATCTCTAAACAACTAGCACAACTGAATAACACCCACGCTTACAATATTGGACAAAAGATGAAGAATTGATATTGGAATCAACTCATGCATAAGGATGTGATAATCATGAGACTTCAAAAATTTAAGATTCAACACTCTTATATTGACCCATTTAGATATGTTTCTTGAATAGCCATCAGGATAATTAATAGTATCTATTACTTCTATAAATTTATTTTTTTCTGTAGGAGTCATCACATAAGAAGCAAAGGTAACTTGCCATTTATTTTCACTAATACGCATAAGATGCAATCTTAGTCTGATTCCCCAATCCACTAAGTCACTCTAAGACAGTAATTCATCTTTTATCATTCCCTTAACATTTAGAATAATCAAAAGAAACATTTCACATATTTTTCTTCAATGTGCATTGCGTCTAAGCTATGACGTAACAAATTGGTTGACCAATAACTCAAATCAAAGAATATACTTCTCTTCTTCCAATTGTAACAGGTTTCAGTGGAAACATTCTTTCTCTTTCAAGATTTCATTTGACCCTTCATGAATGAATAACTGAAGTCTTTAAATTCATTAATCACATCAGTTCTAGACATATGCTGAGGTGGGTCATCGGTTTCCTTGGTATTGTCAAATATTTGACGATTATTTCTATATGGATGGTCCATTGGAAAGAATCATCGATGTCCCATAAAACTAAAACTACAATTATATTTCAGTCTTATAAATATTGTATTCTTCATAATAATAAGAAATGATAGTTATCTTTTTGTGCTCCATCCAGACATCATTGCATAAGCAGTAAAATCATTGATCATCCACATAAGCGCATCACACTTCTGAAATATGTCTTTAGAAAATGAATCGTATGTGCACACACCCACATCCCAAATAAGTTTCAACTCTTTTATTAAAGGATGAATGTATACGTCTATATCATTGATGGGATCAGAAGGTCCAGATATGATTATACTCATGAAAGTGAAAGGTTTTTTCAAACACAACCATGGGGAAGATTATAAATGTGTATAAAAACTGGCCATGCGATGTGTGAGATTAGCATATTCCCAAAGAGATTAAAACCATCACATGAAAGACCCAACCTCAAAATTACGCACGGATACTAAAAAATATGGATATCGAGCATCAAATATCTACCATAAAAATCCATCAACAGGGTGAACCAACTCATAATCAGTCTTCTTTCTCTTGGTATCATTCCATTACATTTTATTGATATTTCATCATACAAAAAATGATTCTGGTGTCTGGGGATCAATGAAAAGTGCCACATTACTTTCTGTGGCACACGGGATGGTGTTCCATTATCTTTTGGATTCCTGCAGGATGTACCACATTTTATACAATCATTTCATTTAGCAGTTTCCACCCAGAATAAACAGTAATCTTTTGGGCAAGCATGAATTTTGTTTCTTGAAAATCCAAGTTTCTCAACTAACTTCAATGCCATATAGTGGTTTGAGGGAATATCTGCTTCATCTAGAAGTAAGTCCTTCAAGAAGGTAAGAATGTAATCTATGGCAGTATTATAAATCCCGTACATAGTTTTCCCATCAAACAATCAGATTAAAAATTCCAGCATTTTCATTTTACCACATTGTCGACATACTAGAGTCGTGGCAGTATCATTCAATTTTTTCACCCAGAAAATATCATCATTTTTATTAGATGCATCATGTATGCTCATATTTGTTTAATCGGAAACACCCAATGATTCTATATTCATTTAGACCTATTTTCCAGAGGTAGGTTCTCAATAGTTGTGGAATGATGAGGCTTAATAATTTTCATTGGCTAAGAGGATGGGAGTTCAGGTTCATCACACCTTTTGGGGGGAATTATTACCTACTCTAGGACTCTCTTATAGATTTATGTTATGTCCATGAATCCTAATTAATTCACCAAGCATAAAAATGAGTTTCCTTTTGATATGGAAATCAATGATTGATATGTATGGGATTTAGAGAATCTTTTATATGTATTTGAGTATCTTAGTCAATGGTATCCTTCAATACATTATATCGAAATATCTTGGTCATTATAATGACCATACTGGTTTTAAAGCCACTCATTGGGGCACTTGAAGTTTATTATGATTCATAAATATAGGGATTATTGTAGAGTTGGGATCATACCCACAGATGGGCTACCTACGTATCCTCGTCAAAAAGGAATCAGAACCCACGTTGTTTGATAAGAAGGATATAGTTTAACGTCACATGGGATGGAAAAAAATTAATGAATGATGGGATTGAACCATAGAAATGCTTCCTACGTACTCTACTTTTAAGACTGAGATCAATTTCCATGTAGTTCGGGTGAAGAAATTTGGGGCTTATGCATGGTTAATGGCTCAAAAAGAGATGAAGTGATTACTTTTACACTCTTAGATCATGTGATTCATGCTCAGTGTGAGAAAAATGTGGTATCATTAAACCTAACAATTGTGCCACAAAAGATGCAAACACAAGAAATGATGTGGGGCTTACATATGTATGACTGCCCAAGTAGATGAAGACCAAGACATACATCAGGAATGAATCCTAGGAGTAGGGTCCACAAAGGTATTTGAAATTTATAGAGATTTGGAGTTTTAACTTGGGACTTACTCTTAAGGAGGATCCCCAAATTAAAGGGGACTTATAACTTGGAGCATACTCCTGAGAAGGAGGCCCAATGTTAAACGAAATTATGACTGGGGCTTACTCCTGAGAAGGAGGCTGAGGATAAGGGGACTTAGGGATTACTATTGAGGAGGATTCCTTAATTAAAGGAATTATGATTGGGTCTTATTACTAAGAAGGAGACCCGAAATAAGGGAACTTGGGACTTACTCCAGAGGAGGATACCCTAAATCAAAAGATCTTCTCATCTTAAAGGATGAGTTTATATGGATGAAAAACTCTAACTTTAGTGACATAAATCTTGTAAGTCACGAGGTTTTTGGAGATGTTCTCATAGAATTCCTTTCAGATAAGGAATCCAACAATGGAACCATGCCATATATGGATTTGAAAAGGGGTTTGAGTGCTAATATCATGAAGAGGAGAGGTGAACGGGAGACTGGCACACAAATGAATTTGGCGCACAAGTGTAGGTCACATAAGTCATTTGGAATGCACGTTTTGGCCCCACAAGTGTACTTGCATGGCATGGGTTCACCTAGGTTAGGAAGAATTTGTAGGTTAATACTTGGGAGAGACTTAACTCAAGCCTTTAGTATTATCCTAAGATGTTTCCAAAATGGAAGCATGAAAGTTTCACTAAAAGGGTAGGGTGGCGCACAAGTGTTTCCATTTTTAAGAAGGTCCAGATACTTAGGCGTGCAAGTGTAGGTGAATTCTTAACACGTATCCCTTATCCTAATCCTTAAAGTCTTCCATTATAGGTAAAAATTTACCTTATACGCTTTTTTAAGAGTTTAGTTGAAGACTTGGGAGACCATATCTTGAATTTGTTTTTTGAAAAAAAAATATTCCTTGAAAAGGGGGCCCACAATGGCTATTTATAGGCCACCTTGCACCTTGGGCGAAAAACAAAATAGGGAACGCAAGTGTGTTGCATGACCCATAGGTGGTGTGTAAGTGACTTGCATAGCACACAAGTAAGTTGTGTGCCTCACTCGAAATGGGAACCTAGTCCATGACTTCATCAATTTTTTTTATGTTCTTAAAAGGTTTACCCTCTTTGTGCTTAAGGTATTCCCCTTTTCCATTCGTTGGACTTTGTGACGGAAAGGAGTGTCAACAAATGTTCCCCCTCAGATAAGGATCTGAAAAGGAAATAGGATCTGGCTCTGAGGTAAATCTGAAAAAATCAAGGGTCTTTGGCATGAATGTTCGGCGCGCATATGCTGGGGCGCGCATGTATGGTGTGCAGGTGGTCTGGATCGCCTATATATATAGGCTCACTCTTACACAAACTAACTCGGCTTGCAAAAACTTGAGATCTCATCGTGCAGGTGATTTTTTCTACGGAGAATCGCCCTTCTGGATTTTGTGGCGCTTTTTTAGAAGGTATTTGACTTGTTCACCGTGACTAGGGCATCAAAACTTGTGCAACCGGTTTGAATTGTGTTCCAAGTTGTGACTATCACGCCTTAATGCCTTTGCCATTTTTTTAAATTTCCTTCATCAAAATTTCACAAAATAAACTTACAGAAATGTTCATTGATTGATCTTTCTACAAATTCAATGGCTCCCAGAAGAATAGGATCAGTTGATGAGTTGGCCAGTAAGAGAATAGATGACATGATGAATGTCATTGGCCATGACTGTTATGTTATCTGCGAAATCACTCTCCCAAATTTGGCTATTTACTTAATGAAATATCCTTCCAATTTCCCACAAATCATCTAATTTTCTTTGTATGGCCATGGTCATCAGCAAGGAGTCAACGTTCTAGAGGCAATGAATTATATCCTTCATTCCTAGTTTCAAACCTACACCAACTTCTCTTCGGAAAATGTCTCAGTTGCAGGATCATTTTTCAATGCTGGGATAGTGGAACATGCATACATAATGCATCATATCCCATTTAATCCAGATCTGAATCCTCACACACCTGAGCTGCAGCCGCATTTCTATCCCCCGATTTTCCGAAATTCTCAGATGGACCAATCTAAGGGATGGAAGAAGAGTTGGGATTTCCGTCATAGAGTAGGTGTGAAGACGACTTGGATAAGGTCATATTGGGTGAGAAAACCCTATGAAGAGTTTTCCGATGATCTGAAGGGAGCTGCAATATATGAAGCTTTTTGGACTATGAATACATATGTCTACAGGAGTGACAATTTTATGCTAGAATTAATCAGTCGTTGGATCCCAGAAATGAATTCTTTCCATATGAATCATGGAAAATTAGGCATCATTTTGTGGGAGGTCTACAAGATTTTAGGGGCTCCAATTTAGGGAGATATGTATGACAAATTCATCCCCCCAAAGGTGACCCATAATGATTCGGAGAAGACTTCGGCTTTGGCTTGAGAGTTAATGAAAATTTTCTACAAGCTTAAGAATAAAACCTCCACAAAAACCCACTTCGGAAAAGATATCCATCCAAGGGAGTAGATGGACATGTTTCTGATTAAGAAGAGAGAGTGGGGACCTTCCTGCACTTGTCCTACTAGTTTCCCTAGTCCATCAAAGAGGGGTGCCTTGGGCACATTTTGGCCAACTCTGGACGCAAGGGGGTTTGATATGTGGGCTTATGAATTGAACCATAAAATTCCTGCAAAGACCCGTCTGGCAGGATTTTTGGCCTTGTGGGTCAGTGTCTACCTTTTACCAGTTCATGATTCGAAAGGAGGTGTGGGGCCAGGGACCTTTATCATTGCAGCCAAGTTGGCTGAAAGGAAGATGGTTGGGTTGGACACCCCAGTTATGGAAAAGATTCATATGATCATTTTTCATGTTTATATGCGTAAGTATTCTCTAAGAATAGTGGTACCATTCCACGTTTTATGGGGATGGATCACTGCCCACTTCAGAACATATGATGTACAAAGTAGGGCATAGGTTCCTAGAAGTTCTATCCAGCCATATATTAAGGCCTTTTCTGGAATGTAAACCTTATCTCTCAATTCTTATGATATCAAAATAAGGTTGAGCATGTTCAATCAGTTTCCAATCTTTCCTTATGGAAATCCATGAAGAGGTCGATTTGTTGATGATGGAAAAGTCAGCCTATAGTTAAGGGAATATATGTAGGCACGTAGAGATGGTACACTGGCCATGAGGATTGACGGAGAAATTATATGTGAGGCTTATGCTCCATACAGATTCACACGTCAATTCAAATGTCTACATCAAATTACCATATCCTTTATGGTGCATGTCAAGTTAGATAATCATACGATGTTTTCTCATAAACTATGATTGCTAACATGTATAGAGAAGAATGGGCGGTATTTGATCTACTAGCTGTTGAAGTGGAAAGTCGATTGACTACATGGTATGCCGAGAGTTGGGTAGCATCATACCCTAAAGGGGTACTAAATCAGTCGGTACCTTGGGTGGGGATAAAGAAGAGAACCATTAGGAAGGAAGATCTTCATTTGGAAGGTGACACTTCATCACCCGGAGCTGATTCACAAGATTCCTCACCTAGATCTGATTCCCCGGATTCTCAAGATGGGGATGATGGGGCTCAAAATGCGTCAATGCGGCCTCGTGCGAGATATAATATGCCTGCCAGAGTCAAGAGACCTACTCCATCGACTCTTGGTGAGGTACATCATTGAGGAAATTGAGTCACCATTATTTTAAAGAGAAACATGTTACATTTTTTTTCCTTTATCTGTGAATGCAGGAGTAGGTAAGAAGTTGAATTCCTAGATTGTAAGACCCTCCTCACGGCCTTCTGGTGCACATTCTGAATATTTACGACCAGAGGCTATTCTTACATTGAGGAATTTATATTGTGATGCTGAAACCGCCTTGATGATCTTATGCGTAGGGCTGCATATCCTTGGAGTGGGGAATCTCCGGGCTTCCTCGAACGCCCGTTTTGAGGAAAACCCTAATGAAGTGAGGGATTACATCAAAGAGCTAGAAATGCTCATATATTCCACTGATGAGTCATTTCCTGTTACAAAGAGGGTGAAGGAAATGATAGACCATGTTACCACTGAGGGGATTGGTCCTTCATTAGATGAAGAGTTGCATGATTATGTGGATCTTGAAGATGTAAGTTTCCTTTTCCTCGTATTTATATTTTCTTTTCAATTTGAATGTTCTCAAAGCATTTTTATTCAAGGAAATAATCTTCTTCATCCTGCAGCTTGTAAAGGAAAGAACCACTGATATCCCTTTGTCGCAGTATAGCCCTAGTGGCACCGCTCTTGGAGCCACTGAATCTCCTCATGAGTCAGGAGAAGTATCTCTTGGCCAGCAAGTCATGGAAGAGGAGTTAGAAAGGGCGTTATTGTATCTGATAACATTTTTTGGAGATGATGAAGCCAGTCCACCCTAAAAGGCCAAGAAGAAAAGGCATAAAAGAAAGAAGATCATAGTAAAATGCTTCATCAGTAGTGGTAATTCCTTCTGGTATTCATGAATCTTAATTTATAAAAAAGTTCCCAAACTTCTTGGGATTGTAGGGGCTTCGTTAGCTTCCCCTTTAATAGAAATTACTGACCATCCTCAGAGTACAACAGAGGGTGCTCTAGAATGGCTGCATCTTCCTGCTGAAATGGCTGTTCTGGAAGAAATACTAAGAGAATACAAGCTAGAATCTGTTCCCAGTACCACTTTTGTTTCTGATTCTAGGAGAGAATAGACTTCTAGTAAATTAACAATACTTCATAGAACCTCAAATGAGACAACAACTGACTTCCATTCTGCGATGTTTTAGTTCCAACACATGCACCAGAACATTTGGAAACCACCAAAGATGACACCACAAATTTCATTGAAGAATTTATCTGGGGTCAGATATTTCTAGATGAAAGTCACGAAGAAGACATGTTGAGTGATCCCACTGGTGATACAAACCAAGGATTAGGGAAATTATTGGATAAAATGATAAATCATGGCATGTCCTTTGAAGAAAATTTAGAACATGTCAAATTACCACATGATTTAGAAGATTTTGGAGATCTAGTTATAGAATCAACTTGACATGAGTTTCATCATTTGTCATGTTAATCATTTCATGATTACACTTCAAACCATGTTTGGTTAAAAAATGTTCCATTCCATCTGAAGAAACCGCTGAATCAAAAATTCTTGAAAGGGGTGTAGACATTGTTTTCAAACCTGTTATTGTAGAAACACTAGTTTAGGTAGAACATAGCACATCAGACCCTCCTGAAACCCATCCTGAAAATCCTGTTGAATCTAGGAAAGATGGGGAGGAGTCTTCACTAGTTGTTGATCTACTGTTAGGTAAAATATGATGATATTTATTATTTACATAACCTGCAAGACAATCAATCAACTTTTAATCTAATTTGAAATTAACCATACTTCTAATGGACCAAACAAGGTTGTCAACTTCAATGGATACATCTGGAGGTGAATCCTTAGCCTCATCCCAAACAGTAGCAGAAGGTGAAGCAACTGGGCTCAGGGATGGAGGAGAACATGACACTTCCATAAGTACCCTAATCCCACACTATGTTCCCCCCTGTGATTGAAATGCCGAATCAGACCCATAGGTGCAAAAGTCGCTCCAATTATCACGTTGTAAGGCATGTTAAAATATATGGAAGTTGATATATAAGGTTTTTCTTAAAGAGAATCCTTCAGAAATTCCAAGACTTTCATCCCTGTCCTTCATGCGGGGACTTGGTGGTTTTGGATATCAAGAAATCCGTGTGGCAGTGAAACAAGTCATTTGAAGGAGGGAGTAAGAGAAAAGGTGTCATCAAGACCTGATCAGATCTAGATTACTAACCAATATCAGGGAATATCAGACTGCAGTGTCCCGAGATGAGGCCGATCATGTTTTAAAGCTAAAGGAGCTAAAGTAAAATATCAAGGAGAAGATATTCTAGTAGTTGCACCTTCGGCAAGAACTAGATTTCGTTACTGGGGAAGTTGACCAGCTTCATAATTCATTGGAAGAATTCCACGTGGATGGTATAAAATCCATCACAGATTCCAAAGAATCACTTCATAGAGATGAAGAGAGTAAAGCTAGTCAAGTAAATGAACTTCAAGTGGATACTGATGAAGCTCGAGATGATGTTAAACAGATGGTAAATCATGTTGAATGTATTTTGAAATTTCAAGAAAAAAAAGAGAAGAGACTCCAGTGTGTGGATGTTCTTCTACACCTATTAATCAATGATAAAATGTTCATCTTCAATCATCTATACTTACATTTTCTTGATTATTGATCTTATTTATTCCTATTCCAATGGTATTAGTATACATATTTGGATTTTAACATGGGTTATATAAACAACCCCACAAACTTTGCATTATTTAATTGCTCAATATTGCCTAAATCATACAAAATGTATGTTCAGCGAGCTGGGACTCGACTTTTGTTCAGAGTACCCTTTATAGGTTCAAAATTTAATGAGTACCATGTATTTTTTTATTGTCAGTTTACATTCATGAATGTTGGACTATAAATATGATAATATTTAAGGTCAAATAGTTTTGAACGAATGGATGACATTGACTCAATTCTTGATAATTTGTTTGGAAACATATTTCCATATTCATGTATGGAGGGGGGAAATTGTAAATTTTGACTTGAGAAATTTTGAATATGAGGAATGACATGGGAAAAGAGCTAAAAGGAATTAGAGGAAGTCTTTTTAAGAATGACGTTACCACTACTCGACAAACCCATTATGGGGGCTGTATTAGGCAGGGCCAACTAGGGCATATGTTGTATAGTTAAATAGTGATATCTTTTGGCTGACAGGTCCGTTATGTAGACAACTTATCCAAGGCCACCTAAGGGAACATGCTATATAGTCGGGCATAATAACTCACAAAAATTTGACTTTTTATTGCTAAAAGTGGAAGAATGTTTTATGGATATTAAAATTTTCCAAAGCAAAGAGTATGCTTTATGGAGAAAGGTACTTGAATATGGAGAGGATATTTCCAATCAGAATTGTCCAAGAATTGGAGGAATGTGAATTCTATGAAGGTTTTACCCAAATTTAGGAAATAAATGTATCTATGGTTTTAAATCATATGACTAAAACCGGAGATAGAAACATTATACGACATATGTTCAAGTGGTACATGGTTATTTTATATATCTCTGAACAAATGGAGTAGGAGTAAAATGTAAACAGTAGAATTGAATAATTTCATATCATAAAATAGAGTATGGAACAAATATGTTAAGGATGATAGTTTTTTTGTGGATACCTTCATATCGTTGTTATGACCAATAGGAACAAAATAACATTCTCCAAAGAATGAAGTTACCATTACATGACAAACTAATTATGGAGGTTGAATTATGGAGGGCCAACTGGGGAATAAGCTGCATAGTCAAATAGTAGCATCTTTTAGCTGACAGGTCCGTTATGTAGACAACTTATGCATGGACACCTAAGGGAACGTGCTACATAGTCAGGAAAAAGAACTATTAGTTATCAGAAATTTTGGGACCAAAAGTTAGGAAAAGGGTTATGGAGTCCATAAATATTATTTGTATAATGTTGTAGTTGGGTCTTGAGTTGATATTCTAGATGTCAATAAATATATCATTAGAATTAGAATCAAGCCACAAGTATTTCTAGAAATATTTTTTAACGTCTTGCAGGTCGAGAGCATGGAAGATCATAGTTTAGGGTCATATAGCTTAGACCATATTGAGGGAGACTCATTGTGCATTTGTTATAAAACTGATGTGAATAAAGACCAGGGTGTTCCACATCACACCATGTGCTCTGAGGGGGGCTTTTCAGCCAAGTGACTGAAAGTGGAGTTTTGGGTTAGGCCTAAAGGCTCGGTGATGGACTCGAGGAATGCTCACGTGTTCCTACATATCCTATGAGGATGGGAATCGAGCTGCACGTAGTTATTGAAATACCCTTTATACAGATTTGGTTCGTACATATGAGGGGTAAAGAAGACATTATTGGAATTACGGCTGGACCTAAGATTAAAGACTTGGGTGTCACTACGAATCTCATAAAGATGTGAATCAAGCCATACGTAGTTCTTGAAATAAGACATTGATAGAGACCATGTCGATGATGATTCCTCTTGAGTGAGGGTATTAAGGATTGTTGCAGTTTATTTTTCATACATGACAAATGTATAAATTGTTTAAGGTCATATGCATGGACCAGTGCTATGAAGTTTAATGTCTTGCAGAAAAGATAATGGGTGATTGTATATTTTAATGTCATATAGCTAGGACGATGGGCCGTAAACAGTTTAATGTCATGTAGTATGAATGTGAACCGATATGAATAAGATGGTTGATGGGGGCTTTACATATCAAAATCATATGGGAAGGAGGTGAATTGTTGTGAAGAATGTGGTTTCAGTTTTGAACCTCAAGAGGGTTCCTACATACCTAAACTAGGAGGCAAGGATCAAAGTCCAGGTAGTTCAATTGAAAGGGATTCATCGATCGGGGTGTTCTTGAGGACAACGACCCAAAGATGATGTTGGGACCTAAGCATGGTTAGTGTCCCAGAGAAGACTTCATGGTCGAAGCATACTCTAAGCTCATGTGTGTCATGCTCGGTGTGAGAAACAAGAGGCAGCAAGAGACCTGATGATTGTGTCGCGAAAGATGAGACCACGAAGGATGGTGTGTGGATTATGTATGGTTAGATACCTAGTGCATGCATGGAAACTGAGTTTAAAAGAAAATTGTGCATGGGGCGATTAGAGTTTAATGTCATGTGTCAAAGACATGGGGTGATTAGTATTTTAACGTCCTACAGCTTGGACGATGCACAGTTTAAAGACATGTTGGATGATAGAGTGGACACTATTTAACGTCATGTTGGATGATAGAGGGGGATATGCAATTTAATGTCCTCTAACAGGGACAATGAGTGTATTTGGGTTACACAAAATACTTCTTCAATAATCTTGCATTCGTTGGAATTGTAATGAGTCCTCCATACATTGATATTAAAGAATAATCTCAATTGGAGTAGACCCTTTGTATTGAGTAAGGTCCTTCCCACTTTTACTCAAGATTTGGAGGATTCTTTCCCGATATCATTGGGGTTTTGAGAACCAATACCAATTATCCTTGAATGAATTAATGACGATGAAATTTTTTATTGAAAGATCATGCTATTCGATTCTGATAGACTTCTAAATGGTGTAGTGTACACAATCATTTTTCATCTAGTCGTTCCAATTCATCCAATCGCTTTTGAGATTGTACATCTGTAGATAACTGATCACAAATGGTGACTCAAAGAAATGGAAATGAGACTTCAATAGGAAAGATTTCTTTTGTTCTATATACCAATGAATATGTAGTTGATCATGTAGTATTCCGGGTGGTAGTCTGATAAGCCCATAGATCATGAACAAATTTATCAAGCCATGAATTCTTATCGTTATCCACCATCTTTTGAAGTATGTTTGAAAGAGTCTTATTGAAATCCTCTACATTACCATTGGCAACTTCATGATACTGAGATGAATGGTTGGATCTGATATTGTATTCTTGATACAATTTTCTTACCTCATATGAACAAAAGTTGGTGCCATTATCCATCAATATGGTATAAGGAACACAAAATTTAGTAATGATGTTGGACTTGAAAAATCTAAAAATGATTTTAGCACCGACTTCATTGAGAGGTATTTCCTCTTCCCATTTGGAGAAGAAGTCAGTAGTAGTAAGAATATACTTAGACTTCTTATCTATAATAGGAGGATAAGGTCCTGCTACATCCATTCCCCATGTAGCAAATGACCAGGAGTATTTAACGATATGAAGAAACTCTGGGGGTGGATAAATGATTTTGGCACATACTTAGAAATAATGACACTTCTTAGTGAAATCAGCACAATCATGCATCTTTGAAGGCCATAAGTATCCCAGCATTCAAAAATGACAATAAATTCTATGTCCAGACTGGTGGAAACCACAAACTACTACATGTATTGTATTCATGACATCCATTGTCTCTTCACCATCAATACATCTGAAGATAATTCCATCAAAACCTCAATTGTAGAGAATTTTTTGGTGATCTCGGCTATCATAAAGAGTAAAATTGACCACACCTCACCGGACTTGTTCTTTCCTGGCTCTATTAGGTGGGACTGTTCCATTTTAAATGTATTCCATGATAGGTGGCATCCATCCTATAGTATGACCATATGGATCATAAATGGGACCCATTTCATTGATTTACTCTATTATAATTTGAAAAAAAGGTGAATCTATATGACGGTGGTCAATACTGATGATAGTTTCATCCCGATTTGGATCTGTCAGGGTTGTGGCTACATTATCCAGTGCATCAGCTTCGGCATTCTGTGATCGTGGTACATAAGAAAATTTTGGTTCTGAGGGAAATTCCACCATTAACTCTCTAACGTAATCACACAAAGGGATTGACTCTTCTTTTCTTATGGTATAATCCCCATTGATTTGTTTTATTACCAAATATGAATCACCTTTTACCTTCAAGTGATTCACTTGTGCCTGAAGCACCAATTCCAAGCCTATGATGAGAGCTTGATATTCTGCTTCATTGTTTTTACTGCCTTCCAACAATAAGATGGAATAGGGTATCACTACCTTTTCTGGGGAAATAAGCACAATTCCTAACCCAACATTGTTGAATTTAGGATCTTCCATTTTCTTCCATGTTGGACTTATGGAGGCACCATAAAAGTACATGTCCCATGTTTGAGGATTATCTTGAATAGAGAAGACTTACTTATCGGGAAGTTCAATATTTAAAGATGTGTCTTCTATATATGGGTGTTTAGTAAAGAAATTGGTCAGAGCATAGACCTTTATTTCCTTTTAAGACACATACTGGATATCAAACTGCTGCAAAATAACTACCCACCTTGCCAGAAATCTTGTAAGCATTGGACGACTAAGGATAAATTTGAGCGGGTTTTTGTGAGATACCAATTGGACCTCATGAAGTTGCAAGTAGTGTCTCAATTTCTGAAATGAAAATATTAATGCTAGGAAGCACTTTTCAATACTTTAATATCGAGTTTCTACATCAAGAATAGTCAGAAGGAGATAGTAAAGGTTGTTTTCATTCCCATTATCATTTTTTGGGGAAAGGAAGGAACCATATGATTTCTCTAAAGCTGTTACATAGAAAATAAGAGGTCATCCTTCAACAGGTGGCTCTAATACTGGTATAATCAAGAGATATTTCTTCAGGATATTGAATGATTCTTAACATTCTTCAGTCCACTAGTAGGTGACTCCCTTCTTCATTAATCTGGTGAAGAGTAAACACGTTTCTGCCAAATTGGCAATGAAACGCCGAATATAGGCCAAGTGTCCTTGATGTCCTTGTAATTCCTTAAAATTTCTAGGAGGTGACATGTAAAGGATTGAATTTTCCTTCTCAAGATCAAATTCGATACCATGATGGCATACAACAAAGCTGATAAATTTTCCTGAGGTTACCCTGAAAGCACATTTCAATGGGTTCATCTTCAAATTGTTTTGTCGATGTTTGTTGAATATGATTTCCATATCGGCCAAGTCACCATAACGTTTTCTGGATTTAACCACCAAATCATCCACATAACACTAAACAAATTTCCCTAAAAATGGTTTAAAGATATGGTGCATGGCACGTTGATACATTGCACCTGCATTCTTCATGAAAAAAGGCATTACCCGATAGCAAAATACACCTTGAGGAGCTCTGAAGGATGTAGAATCCTCATATTCTGGGGCCATTCATATTTGATTGTACCCAGAGTATCCATCCTTGAAGCAGAGATCTTTGTACCCAGTTGTTGCATCAATTAAGAGTTGTGTGATCAGAAATGGAAAATCATCCTTGGGAAAATGCTGATTAAGTTCTATGTAGTCAATGAAAACTCTAATTTTTCCATTATTCTTTTTCCCCGGGACAATATTATCCATCCATTTGGGATATTTAACTTTTTAGATTAAGTTAGCCTTGATAAGCTTATCAACTTCATCTTCAATTTTGGAGGCATAAGTTTGGTGTGTTCTTCTTGCTGCTTTCTTGAATCCTCAATGTTCTTCTGGAAAATCTAAATGATGAGTGGAAATATCGAGATCAAGACCTGGTATATCTATATACATCCTCGAAAATCCATCTCAATTATTTTTAGGAATGAAGTATACATTTATTACTCTTTAAGAGTCATGGTTGCACTAATTAAAGTTGGTCGCGGATCTTCTTTTGTCCCTAGATTTCTTTCTCTGAGTTTATCTATAGTGGTAGAGATACCCTCTTCAAATTATAGAGGAGAATCCCTGAGATCTTCCTCTTCTTCTTCAATATGGGTTACTTATCCTATTTCTAATTACATAGTAGATGAAAAAATAGAATTTCCATGGTCAGGGGAGAAGTTAAAATTTGAACATCTTGAAGAAGAGGATTCCATTTCTGACACTATTGATGATGAAGGGTCTTCTTGGGATAATAGAGAAGAGATTATGGATTGAGAATCAACAGCATTGTTTTCCTCTGGTATTGTTATAACCTCTTCTAGCTTGGTTGCTGAAGTATAGAATTGCTGAATTTCAGTGGTTGAAATGAAGACATCTCCATTTATGTTTCCATCACGGATTGGAGAATCAACAATTTCTCTCATGTTGTCTGGCTTGACTGACATAATTTTTATTATGGAAGTTTCCATAAGAGTGTTTGGATTTAGTTCTATCCTGTCAATTTGTCTACTAGGAAACACATTAACATTACTCACATGTATGAATTGGTTTACTGTAATCTTCTCCAAACCATTTAGAGCATTAATTTTGATGACCTCCTTTGTCATGGATTTTTCCTTTCCCTCCATGTGATAAAATTCTGCCTCAATGTATTGAGATTCACACGTTTTGAATGGGAACTTGTCACCATACAATTTCCCAAATTGACCATTGAAGAAATATTTGAGATATTGATGGTATGACGAAGGTATGACTGCATGTTAATGTGGACAAGATCATCCAAGTAAAATGCTGAAGGTGGTGTCCTGACGAACCACCATGAAATCTGAATTAAACACAAGGTCTCCAAACTAGATTCTAATTTTTATCTCACCCATAGGATCCGGTTCATTCTTACCATATCCTTGAAACATCAAAGTAGAAGGAGATAAATTAGATTCGGTGAGGCACAATCGATGACGTGTACGAATATGAATGAGGTTGACTCCTGGTCGATTATCAATGAAATCTCATCAGATGTCTATGTCATTAAATTTTCCAGATAGATACAAAGGTCTGATATTTTGATGTACAACATCATATTCTTCTTCATCTGTAAAATATATCACTGCATGGAATTCTATAGGATCATTCTCTATAAGGTAGACCTCATTTGTAGCAATTTCAGTTTCGAATTCTTGAGGACTTGACAAAGCTTCAATAAGAACCTCCTGAAGATGTTTTGATAGATTCAAGGCATCCAAAATTAAAAACTTGTCTGCTAATTGAGACAAATTCTTCAAGACATCATACTTTTGGTCCAAATTTCTGCATTTCCCAGCTTGAATATGTGGTTTTTCAGTTGATTTGGATGTTTATGCTTTGGCAGTAGATACATCCCATATCGGGGAAGGAATTGGAAGCACTCCTAGAATCGGTAGATTAGACCGACTAGGACTATCTATATGATGATAGGAATAAGGTGTAACCTCTAACCATTCCCCCCAAATAACGGTGTCAGGACCGAATCTTCCATGTGTAGAATAACTTTCTTATTTCTATTGATCCCACTGAATGGCTTTTCCATGAGTTTATGCCACATATACAGTTCTTGCTTAGGTAGGATTGAAATAGTGGCTTCTGAAATATCCACATCTTCCCCTGTATCTGAGATGTCTGTCTCTTCCTCTAATTCTTCTGTTAGATACAGGGAACTTAGGCTCATCATTATCAAAACCGTCATTAGAATAGGGATCCTCTAAATCAATAATATTAACAAAACCAAAGATCAATTATTCATCCGATGAAGATTCTACCTGATGAACCATTTCAATTTCTGTCGTTTGGTGGGGTGGTGACTGTGCTTTTGAAGCAGATGGCATAAAATCTACTAGAGTCAAAGACAATTTAGGCTTTGACACGAGCTCATCTTCTTCTGACTGCTCTACTTTCTTCAAATTGCGCCGCTTCATTGAGGATTTTCCTTCTAATGAATGGGGTTTTACTGTGGCAGAAATAGAAGAATACACAATTGATTGATTCAATTGTGTTCATAAAATGGCATGAGTTCGGTTGATAGTTTTCCTGACCATCCAATATTTATATTTCTATGTATTATTACTTCTGACATCGTGCCACTTTCCTTCTTCCTCTGGATTGGTAGCAGTAACACATGCTACCTGGTCTTAAGAACCTTTCAGTTTTACTTGTCCAGAGTCCACCATCTTTTTCAGGAGGTCTTTAAAGAAAAAACACTCCTAAATGGGATTCCCCAACATTTAATGAAATGGGAAATAGTTGGAGAGGTCTTCATATCCTTCCTTGTTCTGCATTTTGGTCCTTGTAAATTGAACCAGGTTGTTTTCCAGAGTTGAGATGAAGTAACCAGGACCTTGTTCATTCTGGAAATAATAAACATTGTTCTTTAAATACTCAAACTATTTATGCATTTGGTCTCTTTTAACATCTTGAAGAGGAGGCAATTGTTATTTATGCTCAGGAGGAGGAGCCTTTTGAAATGATGAAGGTTTTGAAGTAGAAGCAGGTATGGGTGCATGTTTATGTTTAACTGTAGTAGTATCTGCTTTCCATATTCTTCTTCCCAGAACTGATGGAATTACAAGAGTTTTATCCCTAGTCTCTATAAGGGAGTCTTCTATATACTGAGGGATTTAAGTAAGGTCGTGAAACCCTCCTATGTATTTCATAGAGATCAATGGTGTGCATAATTCATCATGATGATTGGCCACAAATATTGGCAGCAACTATTCTTTGAGGGAGTGCTAAACTTAAGAAATATGTTAATCCCTTCCAGTGAGCAATGAAATCAAAAAATCATTCACATTCCCCTTTTTTACAATTGGTATGGTAAAAAACTATTATCTTTGGTAATGTTGAGCTAAATTGAAGAAGGAATTTTTTACAGAGATCTTCCCACACAGTAATTGACTGAGAATGAAAACATGTATACCAGAAAAAAGCAGGTCCTTATAATGACTGTACAAAACATCTAATCTTAACTACTTCTTGTTGTTGAGGAGTTCCCATCAATGGATTACAAAGAGAGACAAAATGTGTTAAGTGATGTTCTGGATCTCCCGAACCATTAAAAATTGGGAATGTGGTATTCGTAAAATTTAATGGGGTGCAATTTCATCCACTAATTCAAGATAAACTCTTTTTTCTGGTTGAACTGGTTCACTTTGTCCTTCCATAACTTCCAACCGAGCTATTAATGACTCAATAGTAGTGATTAATTCTTGAGAAATATCTGGTTGAGCTTGGACATGAGCAGGTGAAAGAACTGGAGTTTGGACGGGTGTGGCGACTGGTACTGCCACTGATGGTAGTATTGCTGGTTGTTGTCACGTATGACCCATAGGATTAGGCATCTGAGGGTGTACTTGTAAAGGCTGATATTCTTGATCAATCCCAATAGCTGCAATAAATTCCCTTGATTGATTAACTCCAACATTCTTAAGAGGAAGACTACCTTGAAGTAGTTCTACATTTAACCGCCTTAACTCCTTTATTTCTTCTTCTTTTTGTGCGAACCTTTCCTCTAATGAGAGTGATTATCCATCTCCAGAGGTAGGGTGGGATGTAACCTGACTTTTACCATTTTCCTTGGCATGTGCCTTTCTGGAGTATGGAAGGAAATTACCCGAAGGAATGTCTTTCTTCTGGGATACCTTATAGCATCTAGTACGCACACCTCCTTCATTTGTTTCTATGTGTACAACCTCTTGAACATGAACTTATTCATCTGATTCCTCTGAGTGATCCTCATGTTCTAGGGGATCAGTGACAATGGCATTGATGACATTTATCAATGCATAACGCATTGCAGCCCTTCTATCAGCGTTTCTATGATATTGTCTTATTCCATGTCTATTATGAGACATTGCCTTTTGTTTGGTTGATCCCTCAGGAACTTCTTGATGAACCATAATTTGGAGGGAATTTCCTGATAATTCAGCTATGTGTTCCTCTTGTGGCTTCTTCCCTAATCGAGAGAAGACTGAATTTCACTGAGGAACAGATTGAGAATTTGAAAAGGTCCCCAGTCCGGTGGACTGGGGCTCTTCCTGTTTTTCCTGCTCAACTCCTTGAATCATGTCTATTGATTCTAATAGTTGGATTAAAAGAGTCCCCGGCTTGGAAAGCTGAGGTGTCTCTTGAGCTAATACATCTAAAAATTTCTTAAAATCTCTACTGATTTTGCAGATTTTAGTCCGGAAATTGGCCGGATTCATCATCTGACATCCACTCAAATCAACTGGCTCAGATGCCGTTGGATTACTTATGACACCTATATCACCTGATGATTCCCATGCTCTAAATGGGAATCCTGTTTGATATTCTCATTTGATTGATGCAAGATTATTTCGACAACTTGTTCTTTATATTCCTGACTTTGGGATGAAATAGTTGAGGCATGTTCTTGAGCAAGCCTTTGATTTTACAAAAAACCAAATAGCTATGGCTAGACATGGGAAATAACATTTCATGAGACCACTTTGGCAGGATTTGTTGACTGGAGAGCATAGTGAAATGAAATTCTCTATGAACACCCCATCCCCTGATATTAATACCAGGTGAGGCATTGGTAATTAACTGGCACAACCTTTTTAATGTTCCAAGGAATGTACGCTGAAGGGATCTCTTCTGCTTTTCAACCTTTGTATGTCGGGAAATTGAGAGAGATTCCAAGTCAATTTTGCATTGCAACCCTTCTATCACCTTAGCATGATTTTTTATATTCATCATAAGGTAATATTTTCTCTTTTTAGTGATAAAGAGTTTTCCATATGTTGAAAAAAATATCGTGAATATAATCTTCTGTCAATGTTTCTAGAATATCATACTGAGAGTCAGCCAAAGGACAAAACAAGACTGGTATTTCAACTTTTGCCAATTGTTTTCCCTTATTCAGAACTTCATCTTTGTCATTTGATGAAGATTATCCTACCTGATTGGACCAAAGCTGGTTCTTCTTTGTTGCTTCATCAGATTCAACAAGATTGGTATAGAATTCATTTGTCAAATTAAAAGATTAATGACCCAGGGGTGGTTCATATAATGACCTACACCCTGGGCAACATTATGATTCAGAAAATATTTCACCTACTAGCGGTAAGGCATCAGACGTGATTGGCTTCGCATTTGCAAGTGCCTCAAGTTAAGAGGGATTTCTCGTTACTGCATTTTCCATTGAAGAATTTTCCAGGAAATGAAAATTACTACTACAGAGAGGACCTTCACAGATAAATACATCATCATGGGGAGGACCCCCATGGTGGGTTACAACAAAATATGAAACCTTTTTCTCCTTGGTCTTCTGGCCACACAGAGGGTTATCATGGCTCTCTTTTGAAAATTATTCTTTGATATTGTCCTAATTTTCCTGAATCAAGCATTAATGAGGAAGTGTATGATGAATACCTTTGGAATTATTGTTGTTATTTCCGGAATTTGGAAATGAGAGAGTAGAATATTGATTTGCAATAGATAATTTTATGAGGTCTTCAAGAACTCCAGCATTGAGTAAGGCCTTATTGAAATTTTTCTCTTGATTTTTTAACTATGTTGGATGGGTATTTTTATTGGATACATTCTTACTCACTTTGGAATCCACTTGTTGATGAAAGTAGTTATTATGGGAAGGTGTATGTTCCTGCTCATGAGAAATGGTTAGGTTAGGCTGACTATCTCTATTTTAATCAGGTGTATGTGCTCGACTTGATTGTCTGTATGACATGAGGTGTATGCCCCATGACCCTACTAGACTAGAACATAGGTGTGTATCTTCTTTGGGGTGACATGTTGATTAGTCACTCCACTGATAGGGATAGATTTATGTTGTTTACCCTGTGATGTCGCTGACCTTGTTATAATATGATAACAGGTATCCAGAATATGGGCAGAGATTTGATTATGCTCTTTCACCATTGTCAGAATGTGATTGGTGACTTCATCTACCAGAATAGGAATATAAATCCATTCTGTGTTTGGATTAGGTGTGTGTTCCTGCTCCTATCCTCCTTTTTCTGTCAGTTAATTCTAACAGTACTCATGTGTGGGGGCAGAAAGTTTTGTCTGCCTATTTTTTGTCCTTGGAGCATTCCAATTGACATCTCTGAGTGATACCAAAAGATATTATTGGTTATCTTGATGAATTTCATGTGTATGTTCCTACTGATTGTTCTCCACCAAATATGATTAATTAACTTCCTTCAATACTGGAAGAGGAGACTGCTGGCATAATTGATGAGTGTAAGCAGGTGTATGTTGGTCACCACATTTGTTTGGTGGGCTTCTTTTGATGCAGTCAGACGAGCCTGCTGATTAACTGATGATTTATAAACTGGTTCATGTGCCTACCTATAGTACTCCACTGTAATTTCCTAGCCAGAATGGTGTGTTACTTCTAGATGAGTCTTCTGGGCAGTGAAATTAGGACGAACTGGTGTATATGCCCACTGGTTGTTAACCATCAAGATAGGATAATGGAATTCTCCGAAGGGGGAAGAGGTAAAATACTATTCTCTATTGGCCGAATTTTTCCTCTGAAGGTTCGTCTTGCATGCTATGTTCTGAGGAATCTGAGCCTAACACCTAGAGGTGATACCCCCACCAGGTTGAGGGTGCACTACTGCACGATTCTGGCTGTTATTGTTGGTGGGATTCCTCAATAATGACTCCTACCTTCTTGAACTGAGGATTGAGTGGCCTCTTAAATCACCTACCAGTGATATGGTAAGGCCTTGTTGTTGTGTTCCAGGGATAAAGACCCAAAACAGTTGGATACTGTGGATGGCACCACTTTCTTCTTGACCACTTGTCGTCACTGTCCGGGAAACCAGGGTGAGTTGTTAACTCGGGGGAGGGGGGGGGGGGTCTTGTAGAGTGGACTCCAGAGTCGAGACGGTACTGTGTGGATGGTATTCCCTCGCTAATGAATTTGATACCCAGCACCAAAGATACTGAGTAGGTGATGTCTTCCTCAGAGCAGGTGAGGATCAAGCAGGAGTAGCGGATGAGGCATTCACATGTGTGAACATTAAAGAAGCCATTTTGTGTTACAAAGAGATCTTGGAAAAGATTTCATGTTTGATATAGCAAACATAATCAAGATAAATCTGGCCAGACTATATGTTTTGGATGAGCACATATGTTATTGATTTCTTTGTTATCCCTCATATTGAGTTTAATAGGGGCCTAACAAATAAGTAAAACATCATTTAACTTAGTAAAGGATTCATGTCGAGTTAACCATTTTTTGTTTCGTCTAGAAATGGGGATGACCTTGTTTGTTTAAGGTTAAAACTTTCTGAATCGGTTTCTAAGGGGTTTATTCATAGAACTAAAAACACCCAATGATTCTATATCCATTTGGACCAACGTTCCAATGGTAGGTTCTCATTAGTTGTGGACTGATTAGGCTTAATAATTTTCATTGGATTAGTGGATGGGAGGTCAGGATCATCACACCTTTTGGGGGGGAATTATTGTGTAATCCAGGACTCTCTTATAGATTTAAGTTATGTTCATGAATCCTTATTAATTCACCAAGACTGAAAATGATTCTTCCTTTAGATTTGGGAATCGATGATTTGTGTGTATGGGATTTAGAGAATATTTTATATGTATTTGAGTTTCTTAGTCAATGGTTTCCTTCAATACATTATATATAATTCTCTTGGTCGTTATGATGACCATACTGGTTTTAAATCCACTCAATGGGGCACTTGATGTTTTTTGTCATTCAGATAGATAGGAATTATTTCAAAGTTGGGATCATACCAATAGATGGGCTACATACATATCCTCTTTAAAAAGGAATTATAACCCACATAGTTTGATAAGAAGGATATAGTTTAATTTCATATGTGATCGAAAATAATTAATGAATGACAGGAATGAAACTTAGAAAGGCTTCTTACGTACTCTACTTTTAAGGCTGATATCAAAGTCCACATTGTTCGGGTTAAGGAATGTGGGGATTATGCATGGTTAATGGACCAAAAAGAGATATTGTGAATATTTTACACTCTAAGCTCACTAATGTCATTCTCAGTATGAAAAACAATAGGTATCATTAAACCGGACATTTTTGCCACAAAATATGTTGTCACAAGAAATGATGTGGGGCTTACGTAGGTAATATTTTCCAAGTAGATGAAGACCAGGACTTACTTCAGGAAAGAAGCCTAAGAGCAGGGCCCGTAAAGGTATTGGTACATTATGGAGATTTGGAGTTTTAACCCAGGGCTTACTTCTAAGGAGGATTCCCAAATTAAAGGGGACTTATAACTTGGGTCTTACTCCTGAGATAGAGGCCCAATGATGAATGAAATTATGACTAGGGAATACTACGAAGAATGAGGCCCGGTTTAAGGGGACTTGGGGATTACTCTTGAGGAGGATTCCCTAATCAAAGGAATTATGATTGGGGATTATTCCTGAGAAGGAGGTCCAAAATAAGGGAACTTGGGACTTACTTTTGAGGAGGATTCCCTAAATCAAAAGTTCTTCTCATCTTAATGGATGAGGTTATATGGAGTAAAACCTCTAACCGTTGTGACATAAAGCTTGTAAGTCACGTGGTTTTCGGGGAGGTTCTCACATAATTACTTTCATATAAGGAATCCAACAAATGAACAATGCCATAAATGGCTTTGAAAAGGGGTTCGAGGGATAATATCTTGAAGATGAGAGGTGAATGGGATAGAGGTCCCCAAATGAATTTGGCGCGCAAGTGTAGGTCGCGTAATCCATTTGGCGTGAAAGTATTGGACGCACAAGCGTACTTGCGTGGCAGGGGTTCACCTAGGCGATGATGAATCTGTAGGGTAATACTTGGTAGTGACTTAACTCATGCCTTTAGTATTATCCTAAGATGTTTCCAAAAGGGAGGCACGCAAGTTTCATCAAAAGGGTAGGGCAGGGTGCAAGTGTTTCCATTTTTAAGGATTTATGGATACTAACACACACAGGTTTTGATGAATTCTAAAGACTTAGGCCTTATCCTACTCCTTAAAGTCTTCCATTCTAGGAAAAAAGTTACCTTAAAAGCTTTCAGAAGTGTTGAGTTGAAGACTTGGGAGACCAGAGCATGAATATGACTTTTGGAAAAAAATCCTTCCTTGAAATGGGGGACCACAGGGGGTATATATAGGCCACCTTGAACCATGAGAGAAAAAACAAATAGGGCATGAAAGTGTGTTGTGTGTCCCATAGGTAGCGTGTATGTGAATTTCACGGCACGCAAGTAACTTGTGCGCCTCCCTCCAAATGGGATCCTAGTCAATGTCTGCGCCTCCCTCCAAATGGGATCCTAGTCAATGTCTTCATCAATTTTTTTTTGATGTTCCTCAAAGGGTGACCCTCTTTGGGATTAAGGTATTCCCCTTTGCCATTTTCTGGACTCTGTGATGGAATGGAGGATCAACAGCCCACTATATGAAGCATTGTGAAATGAAAAATCTAAAAATCTCTCCAAATTGTTTTGAAAATCGCTTGAGATCCATTCGGTTTCATACATCCAACATCCATACATTTTGTAAAAAATTGTTAGAAGTGATTTCTTCAAATGAAATTCAATAATATTGAAGTTCCATCGAAAATATTTTTATGTAAATGATAATTTTTCACTTTATATGAAAGCAGAACTGACACACTACTTTGTATGATAATCATAATATAAAAAACAAAAAAAATACAATATTTATAACAAAATATCTTTGATGAACTATACATGAGTGTAAATGATCATGTACACTGGTGGAGGAAAATTATTCAGGAGTTGAGTAAATTTTAGATATAAAAAAGTTAATATTTTAGTAGATTATTTGAGTGATGACATACACTGCCCAAGGGGGTGGGGGTGTCCAGGGGGTGTCCAGTTGGTGGGGGCTGTCCTGAGGGTGGGGGCTATCCACGGGGCTGGGGGTGTCCAGTGGGTGGGAGGGATTTCTATGGGGGTGGTGGGGCTGTCCATAAGGGTGGAGGGGTTGTCCAGTGGTAGGGGTGTCTAAGGGGGGTGGGGGTGTGAGGTTTATCCATAGGGGTGTGGGCTATCTAAAAGGTATGGGGTGTGAAGGGGGTGGGGGTGTCCGGGGGGATGAGGCGGTGTCTGGGGGTGGGGGTGTCCAGGGGGTTTGGATGGGTTATCCATGGGTTTCGGGGCTGTTCAGGGGGTAGGGAGTGTCTAGAGGGTAGGAGGGTTGTCCCTGGGGGTGGTGGGGTTGTCCAAGGGGTACAGGGTGTCTAGGGGGTGGGGGATATCCACGGGGGGTGGCAGGGTTGTCCAAGGGGGTAGGGTGGTGTCGAGGAGGTGGAAGGGATGTCCACAGGGGTGGGGGCTATCAACAGGGTAGGGGTGTCTAGGGGATGGGCAGGCTGTCCATGAGGGTGGGGGCTATAAAGGGGGGTACGTGTTGTCAAGGGGGTTGGGGTGTCTTGCGATGTGGGTGGGTTGTCCACATGGTTGGGGGCTATCCAGGGGTAAGGGGTGTCCAGGGGGTGTTCGGGCTATCCACAAGGGTAGTGGTGCTGTTGAGGGGGGTACGAGGTGTCCAGGGGGTGTGTGGGCTATCCACGGTGTTGGCGAGACTGTCCAAGGGGGTTGGGGGTGTCCATGAGGAAGGGGGTTGTCTAGGGGGTAGGGGGTGTCTAGGGGGTGGGCGGGATTTCCACATGGGAGGAAGGTCTATTTAGGGGGGTACGGCGTGTCTAGGGTATGGAAGGGTTGTCCATGGGGGAGGTGGTGATATCAAGGGGGGTTGGGGTGTGCAGGGGTGGGTAGGCTTTCCACGGAGGTGAGGTGGGGGGGGGGGGGTTGTCCAAGGGGGTCGGGGTGTCCAGTGGGTGGGGGTGTCCATGAGGGTGGGGGTGTGTCCACAGGGGGGTTCAGAGGTGGGGTGGGGGCTGGGGGGCTATTTAGGGGGATGGGGGCTGTCCAGGGAGGTTGGGGTGTCCAGGCGGTGGGGGTGTCTGGGCGTGTGGGGGTGTCCAGTGGGTGGGGGTGTCTTGGGGGTGGGAGGGCTGTCCAAGGGGGTGGGGCACAGTCCACGGGGGTGTGACTGAGAGCTATGGGATTTAATTGGGTTTCCATTCATGTTATGAAAAACAAACGATGGGTGTTATGGATTAATGTAGTATTTTTTAGTGAAAATCTAATTGGTAGGATTTGTTACATGATAACATGATGGTATCAAGTATGCAATTGGAAAATTTTGGGGCATTAGATTCTAGTGTAAGGAATATGGGATAGTGAATATATATAGGTAGTTATTAGGAATTATATGATGTATGGTAATGAGTTTGTAAGTATTTTCATCATCATGGCATGATGATTAAGTGTATTTTCTTATATGAAGCTGTATAGATTCCTCAAAAAAAAATTCATCATAACATGACTTAAATTTAGGATTTCATTATAAGGTTAGGTCTATATAAAATCACTACTCATTTAATACATGGAGAGGTTGGATTGTGAATATGGGAAGTGCATATGGTAGTAGGTCCCTGGTCAAGGTGGATATATATAGTGATTTTCCTCCCTAGGTCTCTGTATGAAATTATTCTAAATGGCTCCCACCACCTTATAAGGATATATTCTTTCTAAAAAAATGTTTTGTCGGAGAAATAATTCATCCTATATAGTTTATGTCACTTTTTTAGATCATGTGATTCCTTACTCATCTAGATGACTAGATAAGAACCAAAACCAAAGAGGCCTCAGACCTATACAAATATCTAGAAGTGATGACTTCCCCGTGCTTATTGGTGAACTATGGAAGTGTTGACTTCCCACCTGCACAACCCTCCTCCCCACCTTACCCCTACCAAACTCTTCCTACACAACCCCCTCCCCCTGCACACCCCCCCGCCCCACCTGCACACTGCACATCCCCCCATCTGCACACCCCCACCTGCACACCCCCCTCCCATCCTGCACCCCCCACTTGACCATCCCCCCACCCCACCCCCACCTGCACAGCCCCCCTACCTATACACCCCCACCTCACCCCCAGTAGAATCCCACCTTCCCAGCCCATCCCCCCCCCCCCTCCAACCTGCACACTCCCCTCCCCCCACCTACTTGCACACCCCCACTTGCCCAACCCCCTCCCCCACCCCCACCTGCACATCCCACACCAACCCCCCACCTATAAAACCCCCACCTCTCTCCCAAAAAGCTCCACCCACTACACACCCCCACCTGCACATCCCCCTTCACCCACTACACATCCCCCACCTATACACCCCCACCTACAAACCCCCTCCCCCCATCCACTACACCCCAACCACCTGCACCACCCACCACTTGCACAACCCCCTCCCCCACCCCCATGAGCACATCCCACCCCCACCCCCACTCCCACATGTACCCCCCCCCCCCCACCCACCCACCTCACCCCAGTAGACCCCCTCCCCTACATAGCCCCCCCAAAACCCCAACCATGCATAGCCCACCCCCCACCTGCATAGCCCACCTCACCTCACCTCCATCTGCACCACTACTCTAACTGGCCCCAATACCTTTGTATGTTTCACTAACTCTACAAACTAGTGTCTATAAATACATCAAATAAAGTTGAATCACAAAATATGACTCACGAAAATAATGACATTTTAATTGTAGAACAATAATAGAAAACAAGTACAATTTCAATTATTGGGTCTACCATACCGCACAGTCCTCGAGTTTAGTCCAAATCAAAACATAAAAAAAAAAAAAATAGACGGAAAACATTGAACCTAAGGTACTACTTACAGATTTGAAGTGAATATGAAGAAAACTTTCTGATTGAAGGGTGGAATAATTTTACTAGTGAGAGAGCTCTATGTCTCGGCTTTAGGTATGTAGTCGGGCGGATGGGGATTGGGGTTGTCGACATTTTTAGGGTAAAACATTCCCAACAATTTTTTAAAACTGTTGGGAATGGTAAGCTTTACCAATAGTTTAATAAATCCTTGGAAAAGGCTTCCTAAAACTCACACATATCCCAATGGTATTATTAAACTGTTGGTTAAAACTCATCTAAAACTCTCTATTACAACTATTTATTGAAACCGTTGGGTAAATACCTTTCAACATTCCTACTGCAGTGGATTATGAAAACCATTCGTAAAAATCCATTCGTATATCCTCTATTTATAGTAGTGAAAAAAGGGAAAGACCATCTCTCAAAATAAACATATAAATTGGTCCAAGAACCTAACATTAAAAACCAAAAATAATAAATCCATATCTCAAATTAAACATCTATCTCAACATTTACCACATCCCAACAAATAAAATACCAGAAAACCAATTTCTCTACTTTTTTCATCCATCCCTCACCTAATAAAAAAATATTCTAGTTCTAGAGTAGTATAAAGAGATACAAAAAGATAAATCAAAGATAAATAAATATTCATATTCCCCAAATAGAAAACTCAAGTGAGAAACAAGGTCATATCACTGAGGCATACAAGCCAATAACAAACAAGGATGTGCTTACAAAAGGCAAAAAAATTTGTTCCCATAAAATAATATTTTTCATTACCATCTTGAATCAATTTATTCTTTATGAATTGGTTTTAGAAATAAATAACCCTAACATCTTAAAATGACAATATACAGAAAAAAAATAAACATGCTTCGAGAAATTATTTCATATTAGAAAATTTTCAAAGAAGAACGATAACTAATTCCACATGAATCATTAATTATCCACATTATATTACCATATTTAAATTGTTTATACAACTTCAATAAAATAATCCATGTAAGGGAACAAAAAGAGTCACTACAATCAATCTCACACTATCTAGAAAATATCATGAGGCATCCAACATAATATAAACCACATGAAATAACCACATCCCAATCCATATTTTATTATTCAATAGATTTATGGAATATATTTCTTTATTAAGTTCAAATCCCCTATTACCAAATAACATAAACATGTTAAACCCACCTTTTAACATAAAATTAGTAGGAGCAACATATTATCTACCTCACTAAATGACATTCAACGTTCTCTGAGAAAGAATTGATGGACAAGCACATTCCTCTAATCACCACTACCTTCGAGAACTCACAAACTGTCGAATATCCAATACTAAATATAGAGTTTAGGGAATTGTGAAAAATAAATTGGTCTCAAAAACATCCCTAATAGCTTCATTAGTCACTTGGGGTTCAAGGGAAAATGTATGAATATGTGGAAATCGAAGTGGGTTACGAATTTATACTGACTAGTTAAAAAAAGATAATGATTCAACACCCATGAACTTTCTAAAATGGTAAATACTTTCACAAAAACAATGATTTGAAAAGGTCTTTCATACCTCAAGGGTACAAGTAAAATCCCCCCCAATCCATTGTGAAAATCCCCGATATACCCCCTTTTAAAAATTTGGTCAAATTCTTTTCCCTATAAACATAGTGTAGGGTTGTGGATCAACCTAATATAGCATACCACAAATACCACCAAATTGGAAGAGGTAAGGGAACCTAATACATGAGGTTCATGGAATTTCTCTAAACCCATTCCATAATAGCACTAAAACCAACAGATCCACCAAATGAGTAACCTAAGGCCCTATAACATAGACTAACTAGCCACACCATAACATGACATCAGAAGAGTTACATCCTAGTAAATAATAATAAAATATATGGTATATCTCAACATTCCATGTCCAAATATAACTTCATTTGATTCATTATATTTACTATAATTAGATCTCTTGACCTCAATATTATAATTCCTACTGAAGATCCCTGTGAAAATTTTAAAGGAGTTATACATATTTTCAACCAATTATTGGAAGGAGGTAATAGTGTTAGGGAATATATTTGAAGACTTTTTTTGATAGGAAATGGTTTTATATGTGGTTCAAGAGGAGTTATAAATATCTATGTGATACCTACTTAAGGATGATAGTTCTCTGTAAGAATCATTCCGTAAGCATAAACGTGTAAGCATGAATTAGTGTCTGTATAAGGATTATTATCCTATGTAAAAACATTTAAATAATCATCACCTTAGTGAAGTTAATGTGAATATTGTGAAAAGTTAATTTCACACATTTTTAAGCATGATTAAAGAGAACAATAAGGATCATATTGGTAAGAAATATTTCTATAAGGTTCATCTATATAAGAATGATTGAAGAGAAACATATAGATTTTCTGAATAAGCATTACATGGCCTATATAAACATGTGTTGTTGAGATAGGTGAAGATGATTTCCATTCAAATAAGTATGACCCATAAGGATAACAATATCCTTACAATGTTTAAGAAAAATTTCAAATTTAATATTTTGATAAAAGGGTAAATTTTATTTAGATGATGCATAAGAACTGTTATTTACTAAAATATGTATTACAATTTATTTTATGATTTTTATTCATTCTAAGATAAATCATCAAATCAATATTGATTTTATGAGAATATTTTGTATATTTATTCACCCTAATAGAATATTACACAATGCATGCATTGAATATTCATGCATACATGGAAATAGTTTAAAAATATGGATTTTAAGGAGAAATATGAACTATTATAAAACTATTATCAAATGATGTTTTAATGAAATATATTTTTGGGGTATATTTGATATTATTTGATTGTATTTAATTAAATTTAAAACTCTAAAAAATGATAGATGATTTAAAGGATGAGATGGAGGGGGTTTTTAATATGGATATAAATAAATGAATAACATTCATGTACTCTCATATAACTAATTCTATTATAATTGAGAAGCACCGCATAATATTGTATCACATAACTTTTTATTTTTTTGTTTAATTTCAAGATGTGGTTTTTATATCTTTTTGTATGTATAAATAGAGTCTATTGCACTAAATTAGAGAGTTATTGACATGATATTTAATTTTGTTCATCTGAAAAACCCACATATAACTATGGAAGATGTCATGTGTGACCTGGAATCTTATTCTCCAACAATAAACTATGTAAGAGGCATTTTTATTTGACATCCTTGTGTGATATTCTACAAAAAAACTTGATCGAGTTTGTGGATAAAGTTTAGTTAATAATAATATTTAGGGAAATAGATGATTCTATGTAAAAGGGATTATGTCTTTTCTTGAGGCTGAAACCCTTGTTTGACTTCTTCTATGCCTTATTTTTTTGGGATTTATTTATTTTTAATTTTTTTCTACCATAATAGTTTCCATTTTCTTAATTATTAAGAAAAACATTACTATAAAAGTTAACTTAAATTATTGTTTTATATATAGTGTCTTATATGAGTAAATTAGTTTCAAAATTTAACATATTTTCAAGAGTAATTTAAATAAGCTATGTTTGAGATTTTTATAAATGTTCTAAAGATAAAATTACATAATTATAGTATTTTTCTTAGCTAGTTATTTTCATTAAATTGGAGGACTTAATAATTAAATTTTTTTAATGTTAATTTTATATTGGAAACACAATTCACTACCCTCTTGAGTTGTCCTCTCTTACCAATATTTGGTATCAGAGGGATTTAAACATATTTTTTTTTATGATCAGGTTTTTCAAAAAGTTCTAAATTTATATTACATCTAAATTTCAGTCTTTATGGATAATAATAAAAAAAGAATAAAAATCCTCAAATAATACTCATTATTTAAATAGAATATAATTTTCTCAGTGGATTATCAAAAATAAAATTCATCTAGAAATCATGGTCATTGATATTTGAACTGTTATTGAAGATAGGTACAAAAAAAGTGATCATTCTAATTAGATTGATTCCTATAAGGTTGATTATGATTGAAACTATAAAGAAATGAATGCTCTATACTATGATTTATATGAATAATAATTTAATATAATCTCTTCATATTTTACTGATTTGGAGGTTTGGGATGATCTTTATATTTCTCAAGAGGGAACCAAAAAAAGTTAACGAAATTCATTTAAATACTTATACAATTAATTATGATACATTAAAAATTAATCTTGATGAAAATATTTATGATATGTATATTAGGATCAATGAAATAGTGTAAATAATTCATGCACTATGAAGAGAAATTGCTTACAACTATCATGTAATGTGACTGTACAAATACTTACTTGACAAATAGAGAGGAACATCAGTTTCAATCAATGAATCATTGAAAATTAGTGCACTACTAATAAAGGATAACATTAAAAATTATTATGTATGTGGAGGAATTATAATTTTACAAGTAAGATAATTAATCAAATAGTAATTTAAGATTCTTCAAGACATATGAACCAATTATAAAATAAAAGATCAAAATGAAAGTTCTGGTGATGTGGAATCACCATATGATAGTGATTAGGGAATTGATAATTTTACCAAACAATTCAAGAAACTTTACAGTAAGAATAAATTCTTCAAGAAATTGATTTATAGTGGTAATTATTCTAATTAAGAAAATTTGAGAAAACTATGGGAAAAGGATGATTCCAACAATGGGATAATGTGAAATGAGGGTCAAATAAAAGGACATATTATGTTAGGTTATACCAAGTTAATATATAAGAAAAATTATGAGCACAAAGGTAAAAAGTATAAAAATTATATGAAATCAACATGTAGTGCCTTATAGGATAGCTCATGTGATTTATAATTTAGCATATAAGATAAAAATGATAGAGCTAATATCAGTTTAATGAAAAATACATCTAAGGTATCAATTTTTTAATCACTTATACGTATTTTAGTTTTTCATAAAATGACAATAGTGATGAAAATATGTCCAGCAAGGATTTATTTGAATATTTTAAATTAATGCAAGAAAAATTTAATGAATTTAAGGATAAATAGAAAAGTTTCAAAAAGGAGTATTCTCTATCTTCTCACTTTAAATCCAATTGTGAAATAGATACAGATAAGAATTCCCAGTCATTAAAAGAAACAAATGAGCTTAAATTATCTAATGTGAAAATAAATAATTATATAAAAAGAGTTACTAATGTTAGAAAAACTATAAACCATATTATTGGTAATAAAAAAACTCCTAAATATTCTATAGTAATTGATTACCAACGTGGACATATAAGGGTCTATAAAAATAAATTTCTCCCAAATTCTAGTTCTAAAAAATATGTAAAAATATTTTACTCCTATGGAACTAATACTATTTTTATTTTTTTTTATGTCTAAGTTCTTATTATAAGAAACCAGTTAAATAGTTATTTACTTTGAAATCAATTATTACTAAAATTTCTAGACCTAAATAAATATGGGTTTGAAAATAATTTCTCATTTAAATTTCTTTTATTGAATGTTTTTTTGACAATTTGACAAACGAACTTATAATATCTTGATAGTGGATATTCCAAACATGTGACTATGGACTAATCAATATTTTGTATACTTATCAAATTTGAAGGTGGACATGTCACGTTTTGTGACAACACCAATGAAAAAATAATTGTACTAAGACAAATTAGTAACTCAAGTATTGTTTTAATTTCCAATGTATTATTTATATATTGATTAATTCATAAACTGATTAGGATATCATAGTTATGTGGGGATGGTTTAGTTATTTATTTTGAGAATAATTCCTATAATTTTTATGATTCCATGAATTTTGTATTATATACTATTATATGAAAATATAATGTATTTTTTTGTTTTTTTAATTCTTTATTTTTTAGAACATTCCTTATTTAAGATCCTTTCATAAATATACTTGGTTTTTTCATAGAATACTATGACATTGAAAAAATCACTCACATAGAAAGATGAATATAAAATAATAAATTTGGGATCTACCAAAACAATAATTCCTAAAATACAAAATTTGTAACCCATGTCAAAAATTAAAGCAACATAAAATATCTTTCAAGATAATGAAATAAGTTTTCACTTCTTGACCACTTTAGTTGGTTCAAATTTATTTTTTGGGACTTCTAGTGTTTCTATCATAAATGGTAAGCACTATTAATATGTTCGTGTAGATTAATTACCTATATAACTTTGTGTATTTTTTTTAATTCACAAATGTGAACCTTTCTCTTACTTTTCAAAATATGAAAAATATAAATATATAGAGAATATTAGTGGACTTACAATTAAATCCTTAATAAGTTATCATGGCCATGAGTTTTAAAATTAATAATTTGAGTTATTATTCTCAAAACAAGGCTATTTTTGATACTTTTATGCTCTTAGAACCCTATAAAAAAATTTTGTAGTAGAGAGGAGAAATAGATAACTTCAAGAGATTTCTCTGACCGTGCTATATATCTTTATTTTTTGGTATAATCTATAAATAAATCCTTCTATATTATTAATTGTGTTTTTATTAGACGTATTTAGAAACTCCTAAATGTATTACATAATTTAAGAAAAACAAAAGTTAATTAATTTAGTATTTTTGTATTTAAAGACTTTATACTCCATAAAAATTATAATTTGGACATGTTTCTAACCAAAAGTGATGAAGAAAATATCCTTGGATATTCTACATCTAGTAACTCATACAATGTATATAAATGAATGAGTATAATTTTGGGATAATATGTATATGTTAAATTTGTTGAGAAAGATCCACATGTTCCTAAGAACTCATTATAGATTCTTGAGTATAACCTTTCCAACATTGATTTCAATTATAAAACTAATAACAATATTTTTGAGACATACTATAGAGAAATCCCCTAGTTATGAGGAACTATATGAACCTAAATCTATTGATGAAAATGAAGTATCCAATACTTTTAACTCAAGATTTATTAAGACTCCTAGAGATGATCCTTTAGATGTTATTGTAGGAGACCTAAATAGAGAAACAAAAACAGGTGATTATCTTATAAATTAGGTTGAACATTAAGATTTCTTGTCACATCGTTGAACAAGGAACATAAAGGAATAAATTGGTGATGAGTTTTGGTTTAGAAAAATCAAATAAAATATAAATCAGATTAAAAGAAATAGAGTCTGGGAACTAGTTGAAAGACCCAAATAATAATTGACTTTTGTTAGTAAATTGATGTTCATGAATAAGGTCAGAGAGTTGGGCATTATATTTATAAATAAATGTAGATTGGTTTCACAAGTATACAATCAAGAAGAAGGTATTTATTATATAGAAACCTTTTCACTAATAGCAATACTTGAATCCATCAAAATGTTTCTTCCCTCTATAGCACATTTAGATTTCATATTATATCAAATGGATGTAAAAATTTCATTACTAAATGGCTATATATTTTAGGATGTTTTTTTGAACAACCCCCTTGATTTTTAAACCCCCACATTCAATATAATTTCACTAATTAAGAAAATATTTACATGGTTTGAAAGAAGCTATTGTATATTTTTATGATAGTCTCATCTCTTTTATAATTTCCAAATGTTTTTCAAAATGAAAAGACAATCCTAATTTATTTATTGAAATAATTTAAAAATATGTTTTAGAAATAAAAATCTATTTTCATGATATTTTTTGTACCATCAATAAATTATTTATATACTATGTTTTTAAAACTAATTCAAAATTTATTTGAAATTAGTTTTATGGGAGAACATAATTTCATTCTAAGATTTTAAATCTTTTAAAACAATATAGAGATTATTTCAAATAAAATCAACTACTCTAAATATCTTTTAAAATGATTTGTTAAGGATAATAATAAATGTATTTATAATACCATGGGTACATGATACAAATTAGATCTTCATCAAAATAAAAAACCTATTAATCTAACCATATACAAAGGTATGATTTGAATAGTACTATACATTACTTTTATCCAGTCAGATATTATGTTTTGTTTATGTATGTGTTCCCATTTTCTATATAGTCTAAAATAATACTATTTTCATGATATTAAATGTTTTTTCAAATAAAAAAGTGAAAAAATCTTAGTAGTATTTTATTATAAAAGGAAAATATTTTATTTAGTATGTTATTCAGATATTGATTTTGGTGGTTGTGAGTGAGATAAGTAAAAAACATATAGAACATATCACTTTTGAGAAAGTATCTTGTTTCTTGGTGTAATAAAAATAGACAATCTATTGTATTATCCACTGATATAAATTATTGAATAGCTTCATGCAGTTCCTGTGCATAGATTTTGTTGATGAAAAATACATTACTATACTATGGATATCAATTCATACATGTCCCTATAATTTGTGATAATACCACTATGATAATTATTTATAATATTCTTGTCTCACATTCTAGAATATAACATAATAATATAAGACATAACTTTTGTAGATGTCATATAAATCTTGAATTCATTGTTATTGAACATCATATTACAAATATTTTGACAAAGCCATTGAATGTTGAGAGAATCCTTTATATATGACATGAATTGTGTATAATAAATATGTCAAATTCATTCAATTTAGTTTCTTAGATTTTTTACTAATATTTATTGAAATTAACCTTGAAGTATGGTTCAAATGGTCATTATACTAACTCTGTGTTTTTGTTCTTACAATTACAATATAAAATATTACCAGTTTTTCATTTGGTTAGCATACCTACCATGGAACATAACTCACATTTTCAATTCATACCTAACATAAATATTTTATTCATTCAATTATACAACGTCTAAGTCCATATTCATCATACATATTATACCCTTGTTATCATAGTACACATGGTTATTGTATCTACCAAGTCTATTTTTTCATAGTATTTCTCCTATAATTTATTGGTGGGATTTCTATTATTTTTATTATTATTTTAATCACTAAATGATTTAATTTTGAAATTAAAATCATAAGTAGATTCAATGAACATATCTATCTAAAAATCCCATATCCTTTGTTCTACCCAACAACATCTACCTAAACCATCCCTCAAGAGACCCATTTTCCAACCAAGACCTTTTAGTTTTAAACCTCTCTCACAAATACAAGCCTTCTCAGTTTGAATTGAATGAAAAATTCCAAGGATGAGGCACACTGTCGATGATCCTCCTCCAATCGAATATCCGCCTAATAAGATATAAAATAAAACAACATTATCCAAATACCAAAATTAATGCTACAAAATCCACATCATGTAAATCAATTAATTTCAATATAAAAATAATTCGATTCATAGTGTTTTCAATCAATTAAATCACTGGTTTAGAATGAAATTCAGAATTGAGGACGGGGTATGTTTCTTAAGAAAAATGGTAATCTGTTCTTAGTAAATATTGTTGTGTAATTCTATTCACCTCTATAATTATCTCCCTAAAAGATAAGACACAATTTTATGATTATGATGAATGGTGAAATTATGAATATCTCTTCGAAACAATGGTAAAAGTGCTTGGGAGTGCCTCACAAAAAATAATTTGAGGATTATCAAAGTTTTTATCTAGTTAATCATTAAAATTTTCTGTTTAAATGTTTTACATAAGAACAAAATAGAAATGGAACCCCCATGTGACCAACTCTTCTTGAACATAGTGGATAATATAGGCTACTGGTCACGTTTTTTCAACACTATACATGTCCAAGAAAATGATATTTTAGAATCTTGGGTAATCGGGATCAATTTTTCATATTTTTAATGAAAAATAATTTTTAAATTAATATTTGTAGATATTTCATGAGATATATGTTTTAGTTATGTAGGAATTATTTGATATTCCGTTATTTACCTTGTTTAAAACTTAAGTTAGGATTTTTGAGTGAAAAGGGTTAGTTATTCTAAGGGATAATCACTTCATCATATGGCCTTTATATTAATTATTAAATTTATAGTAAAATGAAATTTATCTAAAATCCATGGAAAAGGAAATTTGCGGATAAAACAAAAAACTTATATGAAAGGTCTGATCCAATAATGTACACAATTAGACCAATGGATCATCTAAATTAATGTATTAAAAATGATGATGTTTTTCATTATTATTATGAAAAAGTGATTATTGGTATGGTAGAAGTAGAAATTAAAGGGAACCCAATAAAAATAAGAGATAAATAAAAAATATGAAATGTTTATTCTTGATGAGGAAGCTAGAGTGGCTCACGAATATGGAATGGAAGTATCTCTTTTCCATGTATGTGTATCTAAATATTTTTCTTTCCCTTTATGGTCACATGTGGAAGAGCATGTTAATGAGGATCTGGTAGACACTGATTTGTCTGTATCAATCTATAGAACTATTTGTGTTGATTCTAAACACTGTGAAGAAGCCGAAGGATGTTTAGATTGGTCTCTGATTATTGGTAATTATCCAAGATAACATGTACCTGATGTATATTCTAAGGGGGATAAATCCCCTAGATCTGTTATTTTTGGCATGGTTTATTCTGATCTAGATGGAGATAATGGGGGAAATCCACTATGACCTGGAAGACCATCCATCCATTATTCTCATAGAGTGTTTTAGGGATCTCTTATTTCTATTATGTATTCTTAATAAAGGCTTGAGGTATCTCCTATGAGACCATTTGTAGACCAAACTCTACAATATATTTTTGTTCATTCTATTGGTAATGAAGGTTATGAAACTGATCAAGGTGTGTTTTTAGTAAATATGATGATGTTGTTGATTCTGATATTCATGAAGAAGTGTTTATTGATTATCTATGTCAATAAAATTTTGATATATGTGAATTAGTAAAGGTTTTACCTAATTTAGATGGTAAGAAATGGGATTATAATCCATCTAAATCTATCCCTTCAACATTGTAAGTCACTGAGAATGATTTTAATGAATAAAAATCATATAATATGGGTGTTTTAAAGGAATTATTTCTTGTATTTGAAAACTCTTTGATGAATACCTATGATTGATATCTTAATAGGGTAGTGATCAATGAAATTTCTCATATTTAACCTAAATTCTATCAGGATATGAATTTTTTTGGAATGTAAAGTTGAAAATTTTAAATCACATATTGGATCTTTCTAAAAATATATATTTGATGTGGTGTTATAGTTAGATCAGAGGTTCGTGAATTTAGTGCTTCATACTAATCCAACTCATGTTCTTAAACCACCTCTTACTCCTCCTTTTCAGACAACTTTTTATGAAGAGAATATTAAGAAACTCAATAGGGATGAGTTTAAGGTTATGTTTGATGAGTTTTGAAAAACCATAGAACTTTTATTTGATGATATCTAAATAATTTTTTCCAAAACCTTACCTGTGGTTAGGGAAGATGTTATGAAAGATGGAAAATAGATAAAAAATAAAGAAGGCTATTAATAACTACATTTTTATAATCATTACAAAATATGATTTTAAGGGTATGCCAATAACCCTTTCCCAAGATCTCAAAATACCTCCCTTGAATAGATATTTTATGTTAGAAGTGGGTAATATCAAGGTACCAATGGTAGTTTTGGATGCTTTCATGGGAAATATAGAGTATTTCCATTAGGCATTGGAGTATGATTCTTGGGCAGTGAGTGAATTTACTAGGTTGATGAAACCTTTCATATACACATGAAATAAATATTTGGTAACCCATCAAGTTAACCCTTTTTCCTTAGCTCTAACCTAAACCTCCAATACTAATAACCTAATTTTCTTGTCTCATAGAAAATAAATTGAGTATCTATGATCAGTTTCAATGTGTATGGTCATTAGAGACCCTCAATCCTCATTTTCAACTGATACTACCTCAAATACCACTACAACTACCTCCAATGGAAAGTATGTGATCCTTTATTTGGATGTTAGAGATGTGAATTTTTACTAGAATCTCAAATAGGCACTTCTTGTAAAAAAAAATTCTAATATGATTTTTAATTTTAATAAAAAGCTTATTTTACTCTCATTTTATCATTTTATTATCTATTTACATTCCCATTAATTCACATTTTGATAATCCTAAAATGGGGAGTAAGTGTGTGAAATTAATTTCAATTTTTTTAAAATCTTTTCAAAATTAAAGGTCCTTGATAAATATTTAATATATTGATCTATATATTTTTAAATTTTTTATCAATATTATTTTGATGTATTCAATTCATTTCATTTGTAATGTCTTGAATTGTGATTATCAAAATGGGGGAGATTTCTGGATTATAACAGAACAACCTTATTTTACTGATCCCAAATAATGTTTATTATGTTATCAATGAATTTCATGTTCTCTATGAGTAATTTTTTTTTCCTATCCAAATATAAACAATTGGATGTTTATGGATCTTACCATGACAACCTACTATATGGGTAATGTACCTACCATAAGATGAATTTGAACTAAGAATGATGGTTAAGATACCATATGAAGCCTATCACACATTGTACTTGAACTGATTTCATGAAAAAGAGCCTATTGTGTGTCGGATGAGAAAATTATTTTGATGTCTTGAACCTACCATGGGTCGATAATCCATATATTGCAAAAAAATAAACCCAACTTCTAATAGCTTAAAAATATTTATTTAAGTCTTATGTTTACCATATATATACATTTTTTTAGTTAACATAAGAATAAATTCCACCCAAATAAATAATGGAAACTACCATGAGTAAAAATAATGTTGTTGTGTGGGGTAATGAAGCTACCTTGAATCAGTGTCAAGTAACCACATGAATAAAAGAACCTACAACATGAAGGAATGAAGTAACTTGGACAAGATTACATGTCAATTAACTGTGATAAATAACAGTGATTTCAAGTGATCATGTATTAAGGAAGACACCTTACCATGTCTAACTTAGTAGTGTAACATTTTCAAATATCTAATAGCTAGTATTAAAAGCATTAGATACAATGTCAATGAAATTAAGGTTGCATTGATTGTTCCCCAATGGCTAATTTTGGATGCTGTTCTTTTAGAAGAGAAAGGCCATTTATGTGTGAATGAGGATGATATAGTATATAATATTTAGATAATAATAAAGGAATATATTTATGATTCGTTTCTTTATAGGGGACTTGTTCAAAACTCATCAAGACACTTTTCCTTTCCTAAACATATAATGAAACCTATTTGAGATCCGCTAAAATAGAAATCTATGGAATTTGGGAAAAACCAATCTATTCAAATTGAGTGGCACCAAGTTAGCATTTATATTAAATATATATGTTTATTTTTATAACCTAATTTCATGTTGTGTTATGTATTGATATTTTTATTTTTAAACACAGTATCCTTCACTTAAAAGAATATTCATTGACACTTTCTTTAAATTATTTTAGTCTAGAAACCAAGGCACAAATATGAAACAGGTTTGTGTGACTTGGAATATTTTTCTCAAACAATGAACTATGAAATTGGCTTTGTGATTGAACAAAATTATATTTTTATGTGTACAAACATGATATTGGTCAAAGATCAAGTTCACTTATTAATAAAATGCATTGAAGTGGTTGATTTCCAAGTGGGGGTATTAAGTCATGGCTTGAGACTGAACCCCTGTTTTTAATTCCTTTTTTACTTATTTTTTGTGTTTTATAAGTTTTTTATTCTTTTAGCCAGACTAGTTTTGTTTTCCAATTTATTAGACCAAAATTTACCCTAAAAGGCAATTGAAATTAGTTTTTTCTTATAAAATATTTAATATGTGTAAATAAGTTTCAAAAGATAAATTATTTTGAAATACATTTTAACTAAGATGTGATTGGTAATTTGAGAATATTGTTGAAAGATAAAATTATAAAATTATAAATTTTTTGTTAACATTGAATTTTTGTCAAATTAGTGGATTTAACAAATACTATTTTTTCTAAAAAAAATTTTTAACTAGAAACACAAATTTACCTCCCTCTTTATTTATGTACTATGACAGGAATAATTATTATTGTTGACATGTAAAGAGGTCATAATAATGTCTTCATTCTCTTATGAATAGATATATCCTCTAATAGCATTGAGAGGAAAGGAATACATGTTACTATAGTTTTGTATTCATCAAGACAATCAATTTTCATTCAAAAGTAGATATTTTCTTGATTTACAAGCATATGGAGATTTGTGAAAGATCTAATTTATTCTAGATTGAAATAATATGCTTTGAAGAACATGTGATTCCTTTATATATTATATATAGAAATCAATACTGTTATGTGGATGATACATGACTGAAAGAAGATGTGGATGATACCTACTCAAACCTCATGTGCCAATTTATAGTAATTTTTAATCATAATAATTTATAGTAATAATAAAATAGATTCCATAATCAAAGGATTATCATAATAATGAGTGATATCGCTCTTTGAGGATAAAAGTTCAAAACATTTCATGTGTGATATTTTTATTTTATACAATTCATGACAATATTTTGAGTGATAGAATATAGAAATAAATCATTCACACTGGTTAAATTTCAATATAATTTTTAAATTAGTTTATTACCAATAATTCACCCCCAGTGGTACCCTATGAGGACTTTTGATCTCCAAGTGGATTCAACGATAACCATTTTTCCCTGATATTATAACCATTTATGCCTTATCATGGAGGATGAAATTTCAATTAACAATAGTGGTGTTTTATTTTTTGATAAAGAAAACTTTTAAAGTTGGAATAATTAAATAATACCATATTTTCATTCAAAAGTATTTGATTTGAGTGATGTTTTAATTGTGGGTTGTCAATAAATTATATGGGATAGTATGAAAATATTTTTTTACAAGGGAAATGTTGAGATTGATAGGAATGATAGAAATTACAATCATACTTTTTAGACAGAAGGTAAACCAAATTTATGGGAATTTATTCAGGTAAAGATATGTAAGACAAGATTCAGAATATATATGAAGGTAACATCATAATTAAAAAATAAAACATATATATTTTTAGGGATGAATTCAAAGATAATATAATAGTAGAAGATGAGACTGTGATGACTATTTAACTAAGGTAAATAAAATAGTTTTCTATATTAGAGGGTTTAAAAATAGGTTGGATGATAATACTGTCATAAAATAATAATTAGAAAATTTCTAGATGGATTTCATTTAAATATAGAATATTTTCAATAAATACATTATATATACATTGATGAGTTCCATAACACCCTCCTAAATTATGAAATGAGAAAATAACAAATTTCCAAGAATAAGGAAAAATAGGGGATATATTTTAAAGCCATGAGAAAGTTTAATTTTAATGAATATTAATATAAATATTTATGTGATTATGAAGAAGATTATCAATTTTATGAGGGGATTAAAATGGATTTGTATTTCATCTCAAAAAATGTTAAAAAGGGAAAGGTCAAATATAAAGGGAAGATCTCAATCAAATATTTTAAATGTAGAGAAGTTGAAAAAATTATAGCTATCTTTTGAAGAATAAATAAAAGTGTGGATATTATGATAAAGAGAATAATTGAAAGGCGCAATGAATATCTATAAATGGATCCTAAAAATGTATAAGAAATATGCTAAAGTATATATTAAGTGCCAATGAATAAATAGAAGAAGTATGTTGATTAATTAAGTAGAATATATTTCTTCCTTGATAGATGATTCTAAGTATTATTTTAATTATAAAAATACTAATTTGATGTAACAAGTTAAAAAGTTTAATGATAAATGTATTAGTAATGAAGAATAGAAATACGAATCATTTACGAATCATATGTTGAAAACTGAACATGAAGAGTTCATTCAGTGAAACCAAGAACATAAGAATGAAATTAGAGCACTGAAGAGATAGTTAGAAAACTAATAAAAATTGAATATGAGTTTTATACTGAGAATAATGATCATAATTAATAAATAAAAACTATTAATGTGAAGGTGGCTAAGCAAGAATGAATCATAAAAGAATATGACATTAAGTTAGATGAAAAAGAAGAAATACTTTACCAATCTGAATAAATGTGTCATAAGAATTAAAATACCCTTATAATACTATATATTTTCATTGATAAAGATATAAGATATCATAGGGTGTAAATAATTCTTGCGTATCAACTCAGTTAAAATATATACTTTTAGTTTTTTGAAAATATTAAAACTTCTCTCAGCTAACTGTGTAGGTTCTAAAAATAGAATTGGGTGAACCAATTTGGAGAAAATCCTTGATTATAAGACTCGCATATCAAAGGGTGTTGATAATAGTAATAAGAATAAATACCTTTATAAAACTATGTAAAGGATAATTCTTTATAAAATCGAAAGAATATTTATTGGGATGGAGTCAATAATTTCATATAAAGTTTGATTTTAGAGGTTTCGATTTGTGATGTGACGTATATGGGAATATATAATATGTATTTTGGAATAATATGTATCTTAAATGTAACTAAATAAGTTTATAATTAACAAGGAACAACTCTAAAATTTGTATCTCAAGACTGATAATGAAGAAAACATGATACGTAAAGACAATATGGGTTTCTATATAAAACCGGTATGGCGGGCTTGATGATATCTGTGGAAGTTTTGATTGAATAATTTATTCTGTGAAAGAGTATATAAAAAATATTCCAAAATAAAAATAACATATTTCAAAATAGATCAATACAAAAAAATGAGTCAGAATACAATTCATTAATTGTAGAGGTCACAATCGGTGAAATTAAAATAATAAATCCATCGATCCTTGACAGTGGATGCTTATCACACATGACTGGTGATATTTATATTCATAACAATGAAAAGTAAAATTATGGAAGTGTAATAAAATTTTGAAATTATATCTGTCTACAAATTATATTCAAATGAAGAATTGATATTGATAATAATGAGTTAAAGTGAGAAGATGTTTTGTTTGTCGATGGAACCAAACATAATCTATTTAGTGTAAGTCAACTTTGTAATAAAGGTAATGATGTAATATTTAATAATAATAATTATCTCATAAAAATAATTAATAATGGTAAAATCATCACTATATTAGGATAAAGAAATAGGGATATATTTCATAACAAATAACCTAGTAATTTATGTTACCGTAATAAAAGAGAGGAAAATAATTTTTGGCCTAAAAACATGAAAACATTGACAAAAATAATCTCTGTAAAATCAATAAAGAAATTATTATTAGGTATCAACACTAATTAATTCAAGATATAGATCTAGTTTGTATAACATGTTAAAAGGGTAAATTACTAATAGAAAGCACAAAAGTGTGGTGACATAATTAATAGGACCTCCTGAAATCATTCACTCAAATTTGTAAAGACCCGTGCGATAGAAATTAGAAAGAGGTGAATTATATTTTATCAAATTCATTGGTGAATATAAGAATAATATTTATAATATTATTTTAGGAGTAATGAGTCACAATAACTGGACATGCTCAATATTTATATATTAGAGGTTAAAAAATATCATTGAATTCCCATCACAAAATTTAGAACTAATAATGGGAATGAATACACCCAAAATTATTTTGATTCATACCTTATAAAGTATGGGATTATACATTAACGTATTACTCCTTATAAACCCCAACAAAATGGTTTTTCTAATATAATGAATAGGTTAATTGTGTAAATTGGGGGAACAATACACTTGATGAATTTGAAATATTAATGATCCTTCGGAGAAGAGCAATGTGAACTATTCTGAACATTCAAAATTGAGGATTTTTATATCCAACATTAAATATGACCTCATATGAAATTCCGTATAAATGGATTCCTATGGTGAGTTATTTAAAGGACTTTTAGAGATGCTACCTCGTCAAATTTGAATACAAAATTATTGGAAAATTTGATGGAATATTTCAAAGAGACATCTTTCTTAGGTACCAATATAATATAAAATACTAAAAATAAAAAAATAAGAAATTTCAAAATTATTTTCTTGTTATGATTTAAAAGTCATGGACAAATTATACAAAAATATTGTTCCATTTATAAATTTTTTTAAAAAATAATTTTAATATACAGAATAAGAACAATATAAAATAGTGAAAAAATGTGGAGTTTGGGAAACAAATAGTAGATATGAATTATAAACCGACATATGTTGAAAATAAGGTTGCTAAGATTGATAAATAAAAGTTTCAAAGGATAAATAAGCATAGAGATAGAAAGTATCATTGGAGAAAAATCTACACTAGTGTACCCCAGATGAAAACCGAGATATGTGGAACACATCAAATAATTTAAAAATTAATGTTGGTGTTTGAGAATAAGAGCTCAATCATCACTCAATTTAAACAAAAATTAGAGAAATAAACCTCTAAACATGAGTACTGTATAGTGGCAATAGATGATAAGAAAAATTAGATAGATAATAATAATGCATGGGATCTTATTCCAAGACCCAATAATAAGAATGTAATTGAAACAAGAATGGTATTTAGGAACAAGTTGAACGATCATGGAAATTTTATCAAGGATAAGGCTAGACTAGTGTGAAAAGGGTACACTCGTTTTAAAGGAGTATATATTTAAGATAATTTCCCTCTAGTTTAATGGAAATAGGAAATTAGGATTGTCCATACTAGGATATCTTATATAAAGAATAATATCTATCAAAAGAATGTCAAATATGCCTTATTATGATCCACATATGGATCAAACTAGTACACAAGGACTTGATATTAAAGGTTGGGAAGCTGTTATAGTAAATTATAATTAATAAAATGAAAAGTGGATAGAAACATTTATAAAACAATGAATATGGTTATACTTATTATAAATTTATATGTTGATAATATCATTTTAATATGAATATGAGTTTTCTTTTCAATTATTTTTCAATAAAAATAAGCAACAATTTGAAATGTTCATGATGGTTGCGCCAAAATACATATTTGGTTTACAAGTATTGAAAGTTAAATATTTTTATTTTATTTTTCCAAGAGAAGTACTCTGTTTAATTATTGAATAATTTCTATATATAGGACTCTAAAACTATATCTACACCTATTAAAGTGCAAATGGAATTTCCAAAATATATTAATGGTGAAAGTTTGGATAAAAAGGATTTTATAAATAATATTGTGATTTTTCTTTACATCACATTATCTTGTTTAATATAGTCTATGTTTTGAGTTTCTGTAAAACATATCATGTGATCCTAAAGAATATCACATTACAATAGCTAAAAGAGTTCAAAAATACATCAAGGGAATATCATTTCATAGGTGTCTATATAATAAATAACTCAATCAAAATCTATTTGGATTTATTGATGCTTACTTGGATGGATATTTTTGTGAAAAAAGTTTTACTCTTTACAGAATATTTTTACTGATATAACATCCTATTAGATATCACCACAAGAAGAAACATTTAGTGTATTTAAGAACCATATAAGTTTATTATGTGGTTTTTATAAGTTCTTATGCCCATATGATATGGATTAAAGATAATCATGATTATTTTAGGGTGAAAGTGGAGAACCACTAAGAAAATTATGTGATAATCAATATTCTATATACCTTATTAAAAACCCATTGCATCACTAATGGTTTAAGAATATTGATATAAGATTTCGTTTTATCAATGAGAAGGTGGAAAATAGAGACACAAGGCTATAATTTATGCTAACCAAAGATAATCTAAAAGATATTTTTAACAGTGTTCTCCCTCATGATTGATTTTAGACCTTCAGAATAAACAAGGAATTTTATGCCCTCCCTATCTCTAAATAATCTTTCGGATAACCCCCATCTAGTGATAGATTATATTTTTAAAGGGGGATATGTAAGTACGCACCTCTTTACTTATTGAAGAAAAAAATTCCCTTATAAAATAAAGATGTTTATTTCTAAATGGGGGTAGATTCATTTATATCGTTATCTTGTTATAATACAGTGTTGTCGTTTATAATTAAATAAAGATTTAATTAAATTGGTCAGTGAATTGATTTATGGGAGATCATATTTTCACTTTTGACATATGTTTCTTATCATTAAGAGAAGTATATCACTCAAAAAAACCACTATAAATAGTAGTGTCCAGTCAATATGTTTTTCATAGGACAAATGTTTGGATTTATTATCTATTGAATGAGAAATTAAGTTTTAAGAATGAGTTAAATGGGTTTACAACAAATCATTTGGTGGGATTAAAGATCACCATAAATTTATTGAAGGAATTTTATTTATTTTCTACCATTTATTGGAAGCTATTAAGAATGTTGTCTAATGTGTTTGAAGTGTTTTTTGAGTTGATTAGAGGTGACTATGGATAAGTATTGAAAATTGATAAAAATTTCTATGTGATATATTTACATGTTTAATAGTTATATGTAAGAATTATTTCATAATAATCATTGCATAATCACGAATAAATGTATTCATAAGGATGTGCATCCTATGTAAACATTTTTATATAGGCATCACCTTCAAAAAGATAAATTACATGCTATGTAATAAAAATTTCTCATTGTGAAAATATGACTAAAGAGCATTGTAAGGACCATTTTCATAGGAAAGTGAAGCATAACGATCATCTCTATAATCTTGAAATAAGAGAACCATAAGTATCAACTATGTACAATTATGTAACCTATATAAACATGAGTTTTTTATTTCTATAAATATGATTAAAATTAACATGAGTATGACTATGTAAGGTTAAATTTATCCTTTTAAATTTTTAGGGAAATTAAAAATATAATATTCTGAAAAAATGGTATATTTTATTTAGGAAATGCATAAGGCCATTTCTTAACAAAAATATAAATCACTACTAATTATGATGATTTAGATTCATGATGATATAAATAATCAAATTGAAGGTGATATTGACAAAATATTCAGGAGAATTTTGTGCCTCAAAGGTATTTTTCATATCGCAATCCCTACATGTGTATGAAAACATAGAAGGAGTTTGTTTTTTGTATATTTTTAGAGAAAAATGGTATGTGATTAAACTATTATCACAAGAAATTTAAATTAATTATCTTTTGGAGATTCATCTATTATTATCTAGTAATTTTAAATTAAATTTGAAATAATTTTAAATACTAGAGGAGTTAATGTTTGAGATAGATATATTTTTTAATATAATGAAAAATAGGAGAATTTTATTCATTTTCGTTGTTCATATTTATTTTTGATAAATTAGAAATAATTTTTTTTCTAGAATTAATGTGACCCCAATACTCTTCTATATAAAAGATAAATAAAAAAATAATAAAATATTTTGTTTCATTTTTGTTTTGGAAGAAGTCTATGTAATCTAGTTCATTTTCAAATTCTGAAACACTTATATTTTTGAAGGATAAAGGTTATATTTATGAGTTCATAATCTAATGTCAAGATATATCATCCAATATAATTGCGAGGAAGGGGTGATGGGATTCTACAGTTCTATAATTATCCCAGAAGGTGAATTTGTTATAGTAGAAGATATTTAATTGATTTGTAGGCATATATTGATTTATTGAAGATGTGATTCATTTTAGATCAAAGAAATATGAATTCAGGAAATGTTTTTTCATTTCTAAACAATTTTGAGATTTCAACTACGGGAAATGGATGATACATGCCCGCAAATAGAAATAGATGATACCTACATTATATTTTTCTCCAATTTTGTATAAATTTATAATCAGTATAAGTTATAGGGATAATAAAATCATGGGTTTACCCAAATTTATAAGATTATAAGGAGTAGGCTCTCATTCCAAGGCTAAACCATATAAAAATTTATTATGTGTTATATTTCTAAATTATTTTTTCATATATATAAGGAGAATAATTTCTATGAGAGAATATATACTTTAACAAGACATTAGGGATAAATGAAAAGATTATATGTAAAGGATAATTATACCACTAATATTCTAATACCCTAAATTTTTTTGTGAGATATATTTTTTTAAAATAATTTGGTTTCATTTATCTCTTTTCTTATACGCTACATCAAGTTAATCTTTCACTACATGCAACACCTCATTTGATTTCTATATGTGTAACACCGAGTTTGTACAAAACAAAACATTATTATTATACTTTTTTAAAATATAAAATTATAAATTCACCATTAGAATCTCATGTGTGAACAAGATTAACTAAATTATGAAATTAAGGTTTAAAAATAATTTTTTTAACATTTAATTATGAGTGACTGTAAACCCCTTTTTAAAATAAAACGAAATGTTTTCATAAAAAAAATATTTAAATGTGCACAAGGGTGTTTTATAACAATAAATAAATAAATAAATATTATTGTTATATATTAATGAAATATATATATAATATATTAAATAAAATTTTAAACATTCATCTGTTGTGTTTTCTAGAAATGATATAAGAAAAAAATCAAATTTTATATATAAAAGAAGTATTTCACTTTTAATTTGTATATAAAAATATTTTAATTTTTGAACATTTTCACATTAAAAATATGTATTCTCATTCCGTCAATGGGATTAATTTAAAATTAATTTCTAAAAATTATGTATTTTGAATAGTGAAAAATGGATTCCATAATTGGAATCATACGTTAAAAATTTATTAATCAGTTCCCTTTTATTTTTGTTCAACATGAATAATAACTTTAGTGACCTGTATTACGACGATTTAGGGTAAATCAAGTAATTAAGGTTAAAAATAATATATAAATATTTGAAACCAACCCTAACACATGACCAAATTTTTCTGGATAAAGTTAATTAAATCATTACCACATAAGCATAGATATTGGATAATTTAATGGACATGTCTCCATGAAGATGACTTAAATCTTATTAAACTTAAAGGAAGTGACAAAATATCACACTGTTACCTTTAATATTTTTAATATTTTTAATATGGGGTAAAATAGATTATAGGTTGTAGGATATATTTTATTATGGAATATCAAATTTTTATATACATCATATATTTTTTTTGAAATTTTTAGTAAAGAAATAATTATCATAAATAATTAAAAAATGACGATGAAATAATTACTCGATTAATGAAACAATAAATTAAATGATATTAGAAATATAATTTTAATTAATTAAGGTGATCCAAGAATTTTATATGTTGATAGGATATATTTTGGGTGTATTAAATTAATTGGTTTTAAGTAAGATTAATGGATTTATTTTTCATAAATTCAATTTTATATTGGTTTATGATATTAATACCTTATAATATATTATATTTTAATCAATGGAATTATTAGGAAATTTTATTGAGATTGAATTTATTACAAATTAATATTTGGATAAATTCAAAAGGTGACCCTCTAATCTCTCATAAACGAACACCACTTCTATTCTCCTCACACTTTATAACACATTTGGATCAGACAAAATATATCTAAATATACTCCCAAAATCCATCCCTTCATCCTAGAATCATTATTTTGGTCATAAATCCTACCAAACGAGTCCTTTTTTCAAATCAAAAGACGATGCCCAAAAAATAGATAATGTTCATCAATAAACATTGTAATTTTATTTATACTTAAACCCCATAAATTTTTTGTACTTCATATTTATATAAAAACTTCAGTGTCCTAAATATAATAATTTGTTGTTATATTAATTTTTCTCCATAAACTCACACACACTTCTATCAAATGGGAAACATACATACCATTCTTGTTTTCAACGAACTGCCACCTCACGAAATGATATTGTTCGTTTTTTCCTTTACGACCTCTCCTGGTAAACTATTATGAGAGAAAATATGATTTTATAATATTTTTATGGAATTTATGATTTCATTAAAATTATAATAATTTTATATGAAACATACATTAATTATTTTTATTGTGTTGAAATATGATAACTTCTTCTGTGGATGTGTGGACTATCACCTCCTCAAAGCGATGTGACTCATTCACACTTTTCAAGGAATGAATTAAGGATGGGTTTAGGAAAATTATATGAAATATATGAAATAATAATTATACTATAATGATATTATATATATATATATACATATATTTCATTTACTTTATTTCTCTCAATAAAACATGAAATGGAATATATGTTAATATTCACCTAAGGCCTACCGTCTCCATGAACAATGTATTTAATTTTCTATTTATATTTTTTATAGATAAACATAAATACATATATATTGAATATATAGAATATTTATATCATTTTTATAATTCTGGATATAATTAAATACTAATCTAAGTATGAGGACCAATAATAAAAAGTCAAAACGTGTATGAGAAACAAAATAGTAATTACCTGAAACATAACTTCAACATGGAATTGTTAACAAGAATGTAATATAAAGTAATAATTAGGTCATATATAGTATTATATATATAAATATAGTTCTATAATAGATGTATAAGAAATTTATATTTATTATAAAATATGTTTTCTAGTATACTATGAGAGTCAAGACATAACCAAGCGTAGGGTCTAGAGGGACCTATCAAATTTAAGACGACAGTCAAGACATAAGGTAAGGGATTTATCATTTCACTTTAATTCTATGAGATATATGCGATAGTCACAACTTATTATTATTTTTGGTGTATATATTTCTCTATGAAATGTTATATAATGAATTTCCTATATTTAATAATATTACATGTTTTAATTTATTTGATTCTTTACTTGGAATCACGATTCAAAAATTACTTTAGTATTAATGGATTTATGTCTCACTTTCTTTTATTTGGTACACATGCCTTATACACTACTTTTTTGTTCTATGTGGTGTATATATGTATCTTAAATGTATTATATGAGTCTTATCTAAAATATTATAGTATTTTTATATCCATATGATTTTATTTCGTTCATGGGATATATAATATTCTCTCCTATATATTGGAAATAGTTTCGCTTAAATTCTCGATTGGGGAATATTAATCTTCCATGTCTATGTTTTATAAAAATGTTTTCAAAAAATGTGATTTTTTAATATTATCCTATTATTATTTAAATTTAATTTTAACAATGTTTTTCTTGTTACAAAATGGTTTCAAATAAATCATTTTATCATTTTCCAAATGAGGTACTTTGTGACTTTCCCAGCAAAAGTATGAAAGGAATGTTTTTTTGCACATATATGGCATGACCAGAATTTCCCACCACAATAAATTCATAATTATTTGAGCTTTAATTTATATTATTTTAGGGTTATTTTCAAAAAAAATCCTTTTAAAATTTCACTTCATTTTAATTAAAGAAAATTTTTTCCATGCAGAAAGGATATTTTCCTCAAGCATTTTTTTCGAGTGATCTCTCAAAATTATTTTCTTTATAAGATAAAATTATTTAATGTCACTTATATTTTAATTGGAATATGATTAAATGATATTAATTATCTATGTTTATGAAAAAATGATATATATGAATCCCATTTATTTTCCATGGTTTATGTTGTCATTTAAAGATATTTATAAAACCCATTTCATTTTATTGGATTTAATTTGATGCAAGAATTATTTTCTTATTGAAAAAATATATATGGGGTTCATTTTGTGATGGTTGGTAACTATATCTCCCTCCACTGAATTGGGTAAATATTTATATCTCATGAGATAGAGAAGACTAGAATGGGGAGTGAAATCAGTTCAATAAAGGACTTTGTCTACTAAGATGGTCTTAGGAGTTAATCTTGAAAAGTAACATAGTCGTGGGAGTAAAAAATGACTACCAAGATGGTATGGGTAATAAAATAATTCTAATAATATATTTTATACATGATGAATTGACTACTATAGAAATCATTTTATATAATTTTTTGTATTCCAAAATTTCATGTCTTATGACAATGTTATGTTCTCTTGGTTATTGGTCTTTGATTTCTATTTGATTATTGTCATAGAAACTGAAAATATTTATCGCACAATTAATTTTAATCATATTTTATATGCAGGGTATGATATTATAATGTTATGATCACATTATGATACCCTTATTCACATGTTTATTCTTAAATATCTTCTTAATTTACACTTACAATGCATCTAAGCTTACTCTTTTCTTATTTTTTCTATCACCAGGTTATAAGTAATTGTTTTAAGAAGGAGTAATTAAGGTAAATATCATTTTGTAAAACATTGTAGAGATTCCAACATTATATAAGTTTGTGTTCTAATATTATAAATGTACTAAATAGATATGGTGTTTACGTGTGTTTGTATAATGTATAAAATGTTCTGCAAAAAGGATACAAAGTCAATGTACCTTAATATTGGTTCTTTATAGTTGGAATCAAATTGAAGGTTTAGACAACCTTTGTAAATTTGGATGAGAAAACTTTAGTGAGATCCATAAAGATATTCCTATTGATTTTTCTTGGGATTTTTTTATGGATAATTCTATGTATAGGTTACAATCCTAGAATGTTGGTAACGATCAAGAATATCATAGGATTAAACCTAAGATGTTATAAATTGAAAGTAATTTTACATGACCATGATGTTTTCTCGGTATGATTATTGTTTCTCACAATATTTTATTTTGGTTTTAGTAAATAGATAGAACTTGAAGGAATTATGTCATTGTGGAAAAAATAGGTAATGAAATGATGTCCCTCTTGAGCAACTGAATGTTATGTGAGGTGAAATGAAAAAACTCACTGTTATGACCACAAAAACTTATCAATCGAAGAATCATTATGGACTTCCAAAATACCAAAGGAGGGAAAACATATTCTTTAGTCACTCTTAAGGCAACATCCACCTTCTTTTAGTGGAATGATCAGACCACTAGTTGTTGAGAACTGGATCTAAACCATTGAATATATATTTTTCATTCTCTATTTCTCGTAATGTGAAAAAGTGAATTTGATAACTTTCTCATTGAATGTGAAGTTAATTAGTTGTGAATATTTATCAAGAATATGAGGTAATAAGATAAAAATGAATTCATGGATTGGGATGAGTTCAATAACTTGTTTTTTAGTAAGTAACATCCCTTTATTATTCTTAAAAAGGGTATATTTACATTTCACATCTATCTTATAGCTATGATAATAATATATGAATATATTAAAAAGGAAACTCTCAAAATTATGGTGATTAGAAGATTATATTTACTTTATATTCAATTTTTTAAGGGAATATGGACGTAATTGTCTTAATGGGACTCATAAATGTTTTATGTATGGAAATGAAGGTTATGGATCATTTTACTGATGATGTAATGGTAATAAAAATAATTCTCCAAAAAGTTCACCTCCCATAATTTAGTGTTTCAATTTTAGGACTTTGGGAATTACACTAACAAGTTCCTTAATCCAATGAGTAATGTGGATAATAATCCACAAAAACCTCTATGAAAAAGGACAAAATAAAATATTATAGTGTCATAAGAGATGAAGTGAACCCTGATAATTAGGGAATACTTATCCACCTTTCATTTTTTTTAATTTCATTTTTGATTTTGAATGAATTAACCCTTTGAAAATATTATTGTTTATACATTACTAGAATTCATGTAATTATATACTTGGATTCTAGAAAAATTAAATAACATAATCTATCAGTACAGGTATGAACCTAATTTTCCAATGAAATTTTTTTTGTATAAGAAATTATCTTATTTAAGGAATGAATAATCATGTGTGCATAAAATGAGGTTTTTTAGTAACTCAGGTTATTACCATGTTCCAAGATAACACATTATAATCATCATCTCATGATTGGTGTGTGGGAATGAAGAGATGCGTAAAGTTATTTTGGGGATTAATTATATATTGATTTTGAAAATTTAGTAACCAACTCTGCAAAGTTTTTGATTTTATATTTTAAAGGGTCCATAAGGGTTGTAATTTTTGAAATTTTTTACTTTGAAAATTGGATGTGGTTTTAGATATTGAAGTATTATCTCTATATATGATGATTTATGTATAATGGATAACAATTGTTATAGTTTTTATTATGATATTAATAAAAATATATTAATCTTTTATTATATGGATTTCATGATCTTATAATGCTTTAAGAATTAAAAAATCACTTTCATTTCTCTAAATAAGAGATGAAGTGGAAATTAATCCTGGAACAATAAAGGGATGATATTAGGCTTATGAAATCTAATAAAATCAAGTAAGTATTTATCCTCATGAAAATTATTCAACTCTATAGAAATGTTCTTAAAACTGAAAAATTTATCCTAGTACATTATTTTCTAATGAAAAAACAATTTCTTAGATTATCGTAGATTTATGGCCTTATGATTTTTACCCTTCTCCTAACAATGTTATCTACCAATATTCATCATAACTTGATAGTTATATTTCTCTTTCATGTCCATTTTTTCACTTCCCAAAAAATTTCCCCTACATATAAACCTATTTACGAGTCTCTTTGGGTAACTTTTAAGTTTCCAACTATCAGATTTTAAAACAAATTTATAGAATTCATTTTTATGATGTGGGTTTCGATGAAAGAAACATTCTGGTATTTAAACTTTGATGACCAAGATGAATTTTAGGGTGGAATTAATTTTAATGTGGATATAATGTAACATCACAATATTTTTATGAGATATATTTTTTTAAAAAATAATTTTATTTATTTAATGCCTTGGGTTATATGCTACACCAAGTTAATATTGCTCTATAAGAAAAATTGACTTATATTTCTTTACATGCAACACTGAGTTTCTACGAAACATCATTTTATTATTATAATTATTTAAAAGATAAAATTATAACCTAATATTTAAATTAGAATGTATGAATAGGACTAACTGAATTATGAAATTATGTTTTACCCAAAATTCTTTGGGGAATTAATTACAAATGAAGGTAAAACCGTTTTTGAAATTCAAGAAAATGTTTTCCCACAAGAATTAGTTAAATGTGGACTAGTTTTTTTTCTACCAATAAATAAATAAGATATTAGATCATATTAATAATATATATATATATATATATTAAATATAATTTTCAACTTTCATATTATGTTTTTTACACACGAAATAAGAACAAATCCAATTTTACATATGAAAGAAATATTTTTTTTCTAAAAAGGCAGTTTTCCTACCTTTTTATGGTGCACTTATTTAAAATATTGTTTTTGAAATTTTAATATATTATATTTTACCAAATAAAATTATTATTTGAACTCTAGATATTAAAATTTACTTTGGGTGAACTTTTTTTTATTTTTTTGAGATGTTTTATGTTTTTTATGAATAGTGAAATATACTGAATTTCAATTTAGAAATTATTTTTCTTATAACATATTTATATAGTGAAAATATATTTTAAATTGATTATAAATTATAATTATATCACTTTATTTATCATTTAATCCAATTAAATTCATTTTAATCAATTTCACATTGAATTTGGATATAAAAACATTTCAATATTTTGAACGTTTTCACTTTAACAACTTGTTTTCTCATTTCCTGAATGAGATTAATTTTAAATTATTTCAAGAAAATTCTATATTTTCAATTTTAAAAAATGGATTCCATACATTTAATAATAAGAACAAAATTTATTAATTAGGTCCCCTTTTTTTGGACAATATGTAAAATAACATTAGTGATATTTATTACCACGATTAATGGTAAATCCTTTAATTAAGGGTACAAATGACATTATAAATATTATAAAACTACTCTAACACTTGAAAAAATGTTAATATATGATTATAATTTGGCCCTTATTACATAAGGATATAAATTTAATAATTTAATGGTCACTTGTTCATAAAAGGGATTTAAATATTATTAAACTCAAAGGGACTAAAAAATATCACACTCTTACTTTTAATATTTTTAATATTTTTAATATGATGTAAAATAGAATATTTGATCTAGTTTATATATAATCATTTAATATGAAATATTTATCTATGCAATATAAATTTATATTTATTTTTTTACTATAGAAATAATTATCATAAATAATTAGAAAATGATGATGCGGTAATTACTCAATTAATGAAAAAATCAATTATATGTTATTATAAATTTTAAAATAAATATAATTTGAATTAATTAAGGTATGGAAAATATTTTATAGGTGAATATAAAATATTATAGGTGTATTAAATTAGATGGTTTGAATTAATCTTCTTGTATTTATTTTCTTAAATTCAATGTTTTGAATAGTGTCAAAATTCGCAATGACGATATTTTATGAAAATAATAATTTATTAAATTATATAGAAATCATAAAAATATAAAATAAGTAAAATTTTATGGTATATGGTTTAGAATATAATAAATTTTCCATTTAAGATTTTATTGAAACAGTATATGTCAAAATTAAATCCACATAATTTTAAAAACTTTGTTACCATAATTAAAATTAAATTGGATAAACCGAGGGTTGATCAAAATGATAATGTTTTCAATGATATGAAAAAATATCTAAAATATGTTGTTTTATTATATTAAAAATTATCATATATTTTAAATAAATAAAATTTATTTTGAGTTATTTGGATTGAGATTAAATTTATTATAATATAATATTTTGTAAAATTCCAAAATTTCCCATCTACTCTCTTCTAAAAGGACATCTCTCTTTATCTTCTATTAACACTTCAAAACCAATTTTTTTTCAAAATCTATCTAATTATCCATCCAAATTCCCTAAATTTTTCCTATAATCCTTAATTGTTTCATAAATCCAACCAATAAAGTACTTTTTTGAAAATAAAAAGGAGATGCAAAAAGAAGATGTAGCATTAATCAATGAATGTTGTTGTTTTATTTGTTCCTTAAACCCCTTAAATTATTTTTTTTTCATGTATATATAATAACCTATGTGTCCTTGATATACTGAGATGTTTATATATTATTTTTTCTACCTACACTCACAAACACTTCCATCAAATGAGTAACAAACTTAGAGAGCTTGTGTATGAAGAACTATCGCATCACGAAACGATGTTGTTCATTTTTTCCTTCACCACTTCTCATGATTGGTAATTATGATGAAAACTCTGTTTTTATATGATATATATGGTATTTATGTTGCCTTTATACTTTTATAAATATTATATAAAACATATCTCATTCTTTCCACTTTGGGGAAATATGATATCTTCATTTGTGGACATGTGGACTACCGCCTCCTCAAAGCAATGTGACTCATTCACACTTTACATTTAATGTATTAAGGTTGGATTTATTAAAATTAATATTAAATTGAATTGAAGTTGTGTTCATGCATATGCGAAACCTAGCATCTCTATGAATGGTGTATTTCATTTTCTATTTATGTCTTTTATAAATATCCATATATAAATATATAATGAATTTATATGATATTTATATCATGGTTATCTTTCAGGATAAAATGAAATAAAAATCTATGTATGAGGTATAAGAAGAACAAGTCAAAATATATACAAGAAACATTGTAGTTATTACCCGAAGCATAACTGAAATTTGGGTTTAAGAATAATTAGGAAACATAAAGTCATAGGTAAGTCATATATGGTATTATATATATTAATATGGTTATATAAAAGATATATCATTAACATATATTTGTTATATAGGAGGATTTCACCATTGTAATGAGAGTCAAGACATAAGGTTAGGGATTTCTCATGTCACTTTATTTCTATGAGATATATGTGATAACCACCACTTATTCATATTATGTGGTGTATGTATTGCACTATGAAATTTTATATCATGGATATAATTTATTTAATGATATCAAATGTTTCAATTTATTTTATAATTTCAGGGGTATCAAAATTCAAAATTTACTCTAGTATTAAAATATTTATGTCTCACTTTTTATCCTTGGGACACATTCCTTATACACTACTTGTTTCTCCTATGTATTGAATATACTACGAATTAATGTATTTTATGAGTCATATAAATAATATAATGGTGTTTTCATATACATGTGTTTTTTATATCTTTGGGCATATAATGTGATCTCATCAATATTTGGGACTATTTTTTCAGTCTCTGTTGGGGAATATTTATCTTCCATGTCCATATTTTAAAAAAAAAATCAAAAAATATTTTTTACTACTCTCCTATGAATATTTAAATTTTATATTATTATTTTTAAATATTTACTAAATTTTGTGAAAGGAATCTTTTTTTCAATTTTCAAATGAGGTACTTTTTGAGTGTTCTAGAAAATGTACAAAATAAATGTATTTTTAAATTATATGGAATGAATGGAATTTTCAACTAACATGACACCATAATTTTTTGAACATTACTTTAATGTATTTCAGTGTTATTTTTAATGAACATTTTTTCCTTTAAAAATTCACATTTTTATGGAAAGAAAACGGTTTCAAAGTATAGAAAATATTTCCAACAATTTCATTTTCAAGTGATTGATCAAAATTATTTTCCATCGAATATAACGTTACTTGATGTCACGTATGTTTTACCAGGGATATGGTTAAATTATAATAATGGTTCATGTTTATTATATAATGATATTGATGAAGCCCATTTCTTTTCTCTGGGTTATTTTATAATTGAATGATGCTTATGAAACCCATTTCATTCCATGGTTTCTGATATAATAAATGATTCATGTTCTTGTGGTACACATATGTATTGTTTTCATTATGTGATGGGTGGACCCGTAAATCCCTACAATGTGTTGGGTAAAATTTAATATCACATGAGATAGACATGGCTATAATCAGGAGTGAACTCGATCGAATAAAGGACCTTGTCCTCTAATATCATCTTAGGAGTGAACGTTAACTACTAAGAAGGTCATGGGAGTTAACCATGACAGCCAAGATGGTATGGTTAGTGAACTCATACTAATAAGATAGCCTTAAAAGTGATTCCTTGAATAGAATCGAAGTCATTTTATATGCATAGTTGTATTCCATAATTTCATGTCTTATATTAATTTTATGTTCTTATGGATTCAATTCTTTTATTTTCTTAGGATTCATGTCTTAGAAACTTCCAGTATTTATTCCAAGATTCATGTTTATGATCTTATATATACAGGGTATGATTTTCTAATGTTATGATCACATTATCATACCCTTATGCTCATGTATATTCTTATACATCTTCTTTTTTACCCTTAATAAGCATTTAAGATCACCCTTTTCATATGTTTCCTTTCCCCACGATCTAAGGAATATTTTAAATTAGAAGTACTAAAGGTAAAGATCTTTGTGTGAAATATTTAATATATTCCACCAAATGATAATTTTTTGTTCTACATTTCAAAGCCACTAAACTAATGTAGTCATTGGGAGTGTGTCTGTATAATTTATGAAATGTTACACAGAATGGAAAAATGTCAATGTATGTTAATATTGATCATTATAGATTTACCCACACCTCATAGTGGAATTCTATTAGGATTTGGGTTCTTCACCTACAAGTGTGTTGGACATACTCCTCCTCCATTTGAAATTTTTTCTTAAACATAATTACAACTCCACTATCTTCCCTAAGACACCTCTAACCCCCTAAAACCAAAAATAAATGTTTTGAGAAAAACTAGGACTTCACATAAAATACCTCTCAAAAATTATCATCCTTGACAATTTAAAATGAAAACCCAAGAATGAGATAAAATCTACCCATACAAACACCCCATCAAATACCTTTCAAGTATTTTTCTACAAAAAAAAACACAGCAAAAAATAAAATAAAAAACACATAAAAACATACCAAATCATCAATAATATCATAAATCTAGAAAATTTCAGACATTAAATTCAATAAAATAAAACTTCAGGCAACATGGGATATCAATCATGAATTTTTGTGTCCCAATACCATGTAATATACCCTCAAACACCATGCCACCACAGTACTTGAACTAAGTGAATAATGTCATTGGGAAAAGCATATCCCTGATAGCCAAAAATGTCAACAGGCCTTCTATCTAAGGTCATATCATCCATAACATCCGTCTCACCCCAATCGATGATATGGGAATCATCCTGAAGATATCGGGAAATATAAAAAAATAAAATACAACATCTATCCTGACGCCCATCAACTGGTTCCCCCCTCAGGTCACAAATGGAGAAAAAAAGAGATACAAAGAGTGATTGAGTGACTGAGTGAGTGAGTGACCCTGGAATCCCACATCTAATAGACAACGAGTTGGAAACTATCATCGAGGCTATAAAACACATATTAGGAGTCATTTACATCAATATATGAATTTAAGTATAGGAGATAATATGGGAAAACCAATCAACAAGACATCATATAAAATAAAATAAAGTTACTATGATAATAAAATCCCATAATATATGTTATTATATACATGTAAGTCTTCATAGAAAACTACCAAATGACTCCTAGGGATAATAACCAAGAGAAACTCTCTCGTCTATGCTAGTATGGTCTCACTCTATCACCAAATATCTCTAAATAACCTAAAATATAGTTTATATATAGAGAGGAGAGAAAATCATGTATACTTAGTAAGATCCTCCCCATAACCTCTCATGAAAATTTTAGAATATAAAATTAATTCTCTACTGAAAAATTAGTTGAACTGACAAGCACCTACAAGGTCAAATACCCGCCCCCAAAATTACCTAGGATCACTCACCAAGTATCACACTCAATGGAAGAACATTATATCTGAATAATATAATCATAGTCACCCTCCAACCACTTCCCTACCATTTTTTCACTCCCATTATCTAAGTTTATCCATATTATACTACAATACATTCCATATCATCAACGTCATCATAGAAAACAATCCCATATCTCAACCTATTCTAATTACCACTTCATCATAATAGGAAATTCTAACTTTAAAGTTATGCCAATCATTCGAACTACACATCACTGCCTTATCACATTTTAATCCATCATAGTAGAAAATCATGGATATGAAGGACATCATCCATGTTCTCTCCTCCTTCCATGCATGACCCCCACCATGTACCTATGTCACCATGTACAATGCTCAAAAGAATAATGGAGAATAAGTGGGATCAATCCATCTACCATCATAATCCATGAGGTTAGGAGAAAACACTCTGAATGAAAAAAATGGGTATTGGTATGATTACTCAACTCTAGTGTGGTGCATAGAGAAATTAGTAGAAAATATGAGGATAGATAGTCAAAAAAAATATTAGCCTATGGTATACATGAATAGCCTGATAATAACCATTATACTCTACCATTGTGTCATCAATACACATTAACAACCATCGTAACCTCTATAATAAGACCATCGATGAACCCCACAGACAATCATATAACTAAGAAAATTTTCCCATTTAATAATTTTTTCTTAAAATTAAATATTTTTGAATATATTTTTATATCGTTTATTACCCATATTTAATAAAAACCCTTAGAAAACATCTCATCTATAATATTTTAATTATATCATTTTATTTATTTTATTTTAATTCATAAACATTTACGACATCATTAGCTCCATACTAAAATCCCCATTTCATGTTTTTATTAATCCATACTATCACATAGTATAAATAACTGTTAACAATGCCACACCTTTCACACACAACATTTCATGACTCATAGCCATCCCATACATTATGTTGTGCACTATTACTACCCTCTTTTTATTCACCACCCCTTGTAACGCCTTGACCCTAGTTACCTGGAGTCGGTGCATTAATTTAATACATTGGTATGATTACAAGGAATCAAGTCCCAAAGGACCGATTAGTTTAGCAGTCTTGGAAAATAGATTACATACATTAACATTACATTACAATTTCAAACATAAAACACATCGTAAATAGTTCTTTGAGAATTCCAATATTCCCTTTATCTTAACCCTGCATATCAAATCATAATACACTTCTTAGAATCCTGGGGAAAATACAACATAGAAAGGGGTGAGCTCAAATTCTCATTAAGGGTAAGCAATATAGCATAAAATGACATAAATATTAAACATGGTGAATAATTGAAACCACATGCCTTTAAAAATAATAAACATGAATATGTTTATGTAAAGAATATGAGTTGAGTAAATAATGACATAATAAAACATAATCATGGGTATTCTACTAGTTAAATAACCACATGAACCATCAATATTATTTCCATAATGAGCGAATGTATAATGCCAGAAATTCTAAAACATTTTTTCTGGGGCTCAACAAAGACGTCTAAAAAGATTAAGGCCTCGTCCAAAACCATAAATCAAATTGGGAAAGGGCCACATCCAATTCCTAGTCTAGTTGTCTCATGAGACCTACCGATGCATCGAGGAGCTATACTAGGCTCCACCCGTCACTTACTATGTCTAATACATTCCTCATATGAAAATTATGAAACTTAACATAAAAATTTGTATAAGAACTATGATACAAAATGTAAATACTTTAACCATAATCCATGCATGTGATAAAAATAACACATCCACGGTCAAACATATCACAAATCCTTACATACAATATCCAAGTTTTGTATCATAATAAATCAACTTCAAAACAAGTTTAAAATCTATTAAAGGATTTGACATAGATGGAAATTATTTCTAAAAATCATTGATTGAAATATCCTTTTTCATGAAAACAATTAAAAGTTACACAATTTAGAAAGGAAGACATTTAAATAAATTTTTGAATCAATGTGTCCCATACCATTTTGAAACTTTTGAAAGTAATTAACATTTTTAAAACATTTATGTCCGTATAAATAAAACCTTAAAAATCATTTTGAAAACATGGACATTAATGAGAATGATTTAGAAGAATAAATATTTAAAACATTTAAAATGATGTTTTAGTAAAAAGGCCCTTAAAAATAATCCCTTTGAAAAATCATTTATGAATAATGGACATGGATAGTAAATATGACCTAGTAGATACCTGCGTAATAACAACCTCAGATAATAATGAGATTGTGAAATTAACCATTTCCAATTTGGTAACATACGAAACATACACCCCATGAAAGAAGTATCATACAATGGATATGTAAATACACATCAATTAAAGTGTATTTCACAAAGAATACAATTATGGGCAGTACATACACCACACAAAAGTTAATAGTGGGAATATGGCATGAATCTCATGGAAATAAGGAGTGAGATGAAAACCCCTTACCCTGCACTTTCCTTTAGTCGAGGGTATGTTTAACCTCATGTATGAAGACTATAGTATGTTATTAAATTATAACAGAACAATATTAATATTTATGATATCATAAATTATTCTTTTATGACTTTATACTACCTAATTAATAATAATTTTCAAGGTATATTAATAGTTTAGGTAATAATCGCTTTCTTTATCATGCGAGTTTTAACTTGTTAATCCTGATTGTATCACATAGATCATGATTTAAATAATTCCATAATTTAAAACATGATTTATATATCATATATATTTAGAATAAAAATATATATAATAGACACATATATGAAATGGAAAACATCGTTTATGGAGACGGTAGTCAGTACGTACGCATAAACGCTGTTTCTGTTTTCGTATAGTATTGAACAGAAGTAAGTGAATAAGATATATGTAAGTAAATAAATAATTATATATATAAATATATATCTCTCCAGTAGCATTATTATGTCATATATTACATACTTATTAGTAATATATATATATTTATAATCGTCGATGAATGGTGAACTTGGAAATTAATCTCATCGTGTCGTGGAGATAGTAATCCGTACGTACACACAAGCAAAAATATCATTATTTTGATATTAAAATAATATATAATTGGATGGTATATCATATAGACAGAATCATTATCATGTTTTATTTATTATTTTCCTGAATTATAAATCATTATTATACCCATCTAAATAATAATATATTGAATAACAATTACACCACAACGTGGAGATGGTAGGTCGTACGTATGCACGTATGGTGACATGTCACTAAAGGGATGGATATAATAATGATTTTTTTTGGTCCATAATTATAATAAAATCATAGTATATATAAGATACTGGATTTATTATTTTATAATGGAAATAAAAAGGAAACAAGAAGTTGATGAAGAAAGGAACTTTAAAGAGGGTGGTGAAGACGTTACCTCTTCTTTGGGTTCTACCTTTTGATTTGATCAAAAGGGATCCTTAGTTTGCCTTTCTAATCAAACTAAGGCCTCTAAGATGAAGCGAGGGAATTTGAGAGAGTATTTGGGTAGGGTTTTCTTGAACCAAAAGGCTTTGAAGGTGGGAATAATTGGTTAGAAGTTGGGTCCTTTAATAAGGTGGAGGAGGGGCTCTTTAGGAAAAACTTAAATTATTAATTTATAATAAATTATTATTCCTTTTATAATGGCTCAAAAGTGGATTATTAAAATTATAAGGTGTGTATGGGTCTAAATATTTTCAACCAATAGATTTTATACAGTTTTGGGTCATTATATTAACCTTATTTTTTAGTTTATCTCTTAGTCAGTTAGTTTGACACTTACCATGTCACTTTTATTTTTATAATATATAGTTAATAAACATACTATATACATCCAAGCATCCCAAATGTGGTACATTAATGATACACCAATAATGATATAAGTCCTTTGGTCGAACCATAGATTTTTAGGAAGAGAATATAAATTCATAATATAATATTTGTTTTAAAAACTCATTTATGTCAATTCTGCCACTACTCAATAATTGATTTTGGTTAAAGTCTTAAAAACTTTATTAATTCGAAAAAAAATCATTTAAGAAATCCAAACCTGTCATAGTATCCAATAAAATTCATTTATGTCATCAAAACTTTCAAATTATATTTATTTTAACATTTAAATACCAATTGTTTGATTCTTTCATTAATATTGAAAATACAGCATCATTACTGTGTCATATATATTTTTACTTTTTCAATGTCTAAAAATTATAAATAAAATACCACTATGTAGGAAATATTTTTATATTTATAATGAATATTTTTAATCTAAAATATAACATATATAATCCTATGTAAAAAATGTTTATCTAAAAGATATAATCTTATGTCATTTTTGTATTTACTTTACCTTAATTAATATAAAGTGTCCCTATCACCTACAAGTTGCTCCATGGGGTCCCAAAATCGACCCAAATATGCCCATGGTCGGACATGTATCCAACAATAAGGTTTGGACACGTTTTATGGTAATTTATTATTATTATAATATTATTTTTTACCCTTATTTACCGGATTTACCTTTTAAACGTGGTAAATAAAATATATAACAATGTAATTATTCAAAATGTCTAAAAATAAAAGTTACCTATTTACACAATTTGGAAATCCTGATTCCAAATATGGAATCCATTTTTCCAAATTCAAAATACAGAAGTGGCATAAATTAATTTAAAATTAATTCTTGCTATCAAAACAAAAAGCGGGTTTTTAAGATATAATAACTATCAAAAGATTGACACTTGTTATGTCCAGTTTAATTGTGAAACTATGTCCAATGACCAAAATTGTATTAAATTGTAAAAATATATTCTAAATATAATTTAAAACCACTCAAATTAATAATTTATCTCTATTAATTATTTTGATTAAAAAAGTTGTTTTTAATTAAAATTTATAATTTTCACTATTCATCAAAATATAAACGTTATCCGAAAAGTACCAAAATTTCACCCTAGGATAAATTCAATATTCTGAATCCAAAAATGAAGTCCATATTGAGAGATAAAATTTTTATAATTTCAAAAGGTGGGTAATACTATTTATAATGGCTACTTTGATTATTCGCTGTGTGTTAGAATCTCGAAGTTGCGTACCACACACGCTACTGTATTATTCAAAGGGAATCGTACCGTGGAAGCTTGGGGTGTTACATTCTCCCATCCTTTAATAAAATGCGTCCTCGCAATTTATTCTTGGTATTGGAAACTTGTGGTTGACATTTCAAAATATCATAGTTGAAATCCCACATCAAAAAATGGATTAATGAGGCCTCTATTTAAAATAAAGAGTGGTATGTATGAAGGTTACCAAAAATAACACATACTAGGGTTTCATGTAAGAAAACATGGATATGGAAGAGAAAAATGACCATCAATATCTGATGGAGAGTGGTAGAGGACCTGGCTATAAAAAGGGACAACAATCACAAAGCCATAAATTTGTGATGATCTAAGGTACTATCTAGGGCAACGTTTTTATTCTAAGTTCCTTTTATTAATATTGAGGAATTTATTTATGAGATTGGATAAAATCATAAGGACATATTCTTAAATTATAATAAGAGTTTTATCCATTAATAAATTTCTACCACAATCTCTTCTTTAACTCCAAAACAGAATACAACTCAAAAATACTCTATTTATCCTAATTGTATTAGGTTCAAAATATAATGAATTTATAATTCAAATATCTGACCCTTTAAAAAAAGAAACTAAATTATACAATCCAGGTACTTCACATAGTCCAATGGTAGGAAATAAATCCTAATCGCACTATGGTTGTGGGTTTGATTCCCAGAGTTTTGTCCAACATGATGGGTTGTCACACGGTCTGTGTGTTGTCCTTTTATAAAAAATCCAAAAATAACCTTTCAATCATAATCAATTCCAAACTTTAGACTTATACAAAATACTACTATCCAAACTCACAGTCCAAAATTTATAAGGATGTTAAACACGATGAAGATCCCTTTTTCCGACGTAATGACATGTGAACACATTCATCATGTATTATTTTAAAACATGGTAACATCCTGAATTGCCAAAAACCTTTATGGATTACATTCATGCTCCCTTATTCCTTATAGAATACTTTATATTCTCCCTCTATCCAAAAAAAGTTGTAAACTCCAACAGTGACAAATCATTAATCAGTTTCAAGGTAGTCAAGAATATCCAATATAATTTATTCTAATCAGGCATCTCTTATTCCAAAATCACTACCTGATTATAGGGACCATATTAAGGATTACCATTCCTTCAACCATGTTTTTTCAAAAAGTGTAGCTTACTATTATGTAACTTTTTGTAGAACCATATAATCTCAAATCCACAGTAAAAATAGTATTTCAGTACAATCCTTATTTATCTAGATAATTCATGTAACTAGTATATTGTTGATACAACACTCAAATAAAATAATTCTATAATAACAACATAAGAACAATAGTCATTCCTCTTCATCTGAGGTAGTATAATTACTTTATTACTATCCAATATCATCATTTGGTGCATACTCTGATGATTTGGACATTGGTTTGCATAGTGTCCCAACTCCTTGCCGATGAAGCATTGTACATTTGAAAACTTTATCTTACCATTGCAATCATGTACTTGGTGTCCTTTCTCTCCACAATTATAAAAAAAATTCATTCCCTTCAATCATTTACCAAGGTGATGCATTCCACGTTTATCACATATTGGAAAATCCTTCTTTCCCTTGTTCAATTTATCTGTCCTTCTCTTTACCATCATTTTCTTCTCTCGCTTCCCTTCGAATCCATATGACTCCGATAACTCTTTACTTATCTTATCAACACATGATACTATTTCTCCATATGATGATAACACATGGGAGTCTATTTACCTTCTAAATTATGGCTTAAGATAATGAAAGATATGATCCTTCTTACTATTTGGATCATGCGTATTGTTGGAGTTCTCATTCTTTCTACTGGGAGCCATTTCTAAACAATGTCATACACTAGATTAGTTTATGAATAACAATACCTAATCCCAAACTTGTAAAACACTTAACATACATTAAACATTTTTTGGATATAATCCATAATCAAAAAGATGTTTTCTTTGAGGAAGTATATACTCATAAACCCTTCATAATGGTTTGTAAATAAAATGAGAATTATCCTAAGCATATCCCCCGGGAGTGTCATAACCAAGAGTGCAGCAAGGCCCGTTGTCGTGCACCAGTTCCCATTCGAGTCTAGCTCAAAGCAGTTTTTTCTGGTTTTACTCCTTGGTACATTTATGCCAGAGCCGCCTCTACCTGCTCATATCCAGATAGGGAAGTATTGCTCGGAAAACTCACAAAATCTCTAAAATACCAAAATTCAAGGTAGTTCTTCTATAATAATCCTCAAACTCTATCTTAGGGTAATGTGCTCTAAATAGAGTTTATCTAAATCTAGTTTACAAGGTTATTGTTAAACGTCCTCTGATACCAACTATAATGCCCCAACCCCAGTTACCCAAAGTCGGTGCATTATTTTAATACATTGGCATGATTACAAGGAATGAATTCACGAAGGACTGATTAGTTTAGCCGTCTTGGAAAATAGATTACATACATTAACATTACATTACAATATCAATCATAAAACACGACGTAAATAGTTCTTTGAGAACGCCATTATTCCCTTTAGCTTAACCCTACATATCAAATCATAATACACTTCTTGGAATCTTGGAAAAAATAAAGCATAGAAAGGGGTGAGCTCAAACACTCAGTAAGGGTAAGAAATGCAGCGAAAAATGACATAAATATTAAGCATGTTGAATAATTGAAACCACATGCCTTTACAAATAATAAACATGAATAATTTTTTGGCAAGAATATGATTTGAGCAAATAATGCCACAATAAAACATAATAATGGGTATTCTACTAGTCGAATAACCACATGAACCATCAATATTATTTCCATAATGAGGGAATGTATAATGCCAGAGATTCTAAAACATTTTGTCAGGGCCTCGGCCATGACGTCTAAAATGATTATGGCCTCGACCAAAACCATAAATTAAATTGGGAAAGGGACTCGGCCAATTCCACGTCTAGTTGTCTCATGAGACCTATTGATGCATCGAGGAGCTATAGTGGGCTTCACCCATCACTTACTATGTCCAATACATTCATCATATGAAAAGGATGAAACTTAACATAAACATTCGTATAAGAACTAGGATACGAAATGTCAATACTTTAACCAAAATTAATGAATGTTATAAAAATAACACATCCACAATCAAACATATCACAGATCCTTACATACAATATCGAAGTTTTGTATCATAATAAATCAAATTCAAAACATGTTTAAAATCCGTTAAAGGATTTTACATAGATGGAAATGATTTGTAAAACTCTTTGATTGAAATATCCCTTTTTCATGAAAACATTAAAAAGTTACACAATTTAGAAAGGAAGGCATTTAAATAAATTTTTGAATCAAAGTGTCCCATACCACTTTGAAACTTTTGAAAGTAATTAACATATTTAGAACATTCATGTCTATATAAATAAATCCTTAAAACCCATTTTGAAAACATGGACATTAATGAGAATTATTTAGAAGAATATATATTTAAAACATTTAAAATGATGTTTTAGTAAAAAGACCCTTAAAAATAATCCCTTTGAAAAATCATTTATGAATAATGGACATGGATAGTAAATATTACCCCGTAGATACTTACCCAATAACAACCTCGGATAATAATGAGATTATGAAATTAACCATTACCAATTTGGTAACTTACGAAACATACACAACATGAGAGAAGTATCGTACAATGGATATGTAAATACACATAAATTAAAGTTTATTACACAAAGAATACAATTATGGGTAGTACATACACCACACAAAATGTAATCATGTCAATATGGCATGAATCTAATGGGAATAAGGAGTGATATGAAAACCCCTTACCTTGAACTTTCCTTTAGTCGAGGGTATGTTTAAACTCATGTATGAAGACTATAGTATGTTATTAAATTATAACAGAACCATATTAATATTTATGATATCATACATAATTCTTTTATGACTTTATACTACCCAATTAATAATAATTTCCATGGTATATTAATATTTCGGGTAATAATCGCTTTTTTATCATGCGTGTTTTAACTTGTTACTCCTGATTGTATCACATAGATCATGATTTAAATAATTCCAAAATATAAAACATGATTTTTATATAATATATATTTAGAATATAAATATGTATAATAGACACATATATGAAATGGAATACACCGTTTATGGAGACGGTAGTCCGTACGTACACATAAATGTTGTTTCCATTTTCATATAGTATTGAATGGAAGTAATTGAATAAGATATATGTAAGTAAATAAGTACTTATATATATAAATATATATATCTCCAGTAGAATTATTATTTCATATATTACATAATTATTAGTAATATATATATTTTTATAATCGTCGATGAATGATGAACATGGAAATGAATCTCATCGCATCGTGGAGACGGTAATCCGTACGTACACACGAGCAAAAATATAATTATTTTGATCTTAAAATAATATATAATTGGATGGTATATCATATAGACAGAATAATTATCATGTTATATTTATTATTTACATGAAATATAAATCATTATTATACCCATATATATAATAATATATTGAATATCAATTACACCACAATATGGAGACGGTATGCCGTACGTACGCATGTATGGTGACATGTCATTCAAGGGATGGATAGAATAATGAATTTTTTTTTCCATAATTTTAATAAAATCATAGTATATAGAAGATACTGGAGTTATTATTTTATAATGGAAATAACAAGGAAATAATATGTTGATGAAGAAAGGAACTTTAAAGAGGGTGGTGAAGACGTTACCTCTTCTTTGGGTTCTTCCTTTTGATTTGATAAAAAGGGATCCTTAGGTTGGATTTATGATCAAACTAAGGCCTCTAAGATGAAGTTATGGAATTTGGGAGAGTATTTAGTTTTTGGTTGGCCGAACCAAAAGGATTTTAAGGTGTGAATAATTTTTTAGAAGTTGGGTCCTTTTATAAGGGGGAGGAGGGGCTCTTTAGGAAACACTTATATTATTAATTTATAATAAATTCTTATTAGATTTATAATGGCTCAAAAATGGATTATTCAATGTATAAGATGGGGATGGGTCTAAATATTTTCAACCAATGGATTTTAGACAGTTTTGGGTCATTATATTAACCTTATCTATTAGTTTTAACTCTTAGTTAATTAGTTTGACAGTTACCATGTCACTTTGTATTTTTATATTATATAGTTAATAAATATATTATATACATCCATGAGACCACAAAGTAGTCCATTAATGAAACACCAACAATGATATAAGTCCTTTGGCCGAATCGTAGATTTTTAGGAATAGAATATAAATTAATAATATAATATTTGTTTTAAAAACTCATTTATGTCAATTTTTTCACTACTCAATAGTTGATTTTTGTTAAAGTCTTAACAACTTTATTAATTCGAATAAAATTAATTTAAGAAACACTAACATGTCATATTAACCAATAAAATTCGTTTATGTCATCAAAAATCTCAAATTATATTTTTTTTAACATTTATAATTCCAATTATTTGATTCTTTCATTAATAAGGAAAATAGAGCATCATTATTGTGTCATATATATTTTTACTTTTTCAATGTCTAAATATTATAAATAAAATATAATTATGTAGGAAATATTTTTATATTTCTAATGAATATTGATAATAAAAAATATAACTTATATAACCTTATATAAAAATTGTTTTTCTAAAAGATATAAGCTTATGTCATTTTTGTATTTACTTTAACTTAATTAATATAAAGTGTCCCTATCACCTATAAGTTGCTCCATGGGGTCCCAAAATCTACCCAAATATGCCAATGGTCGGAAAGTTATCCACCAATAATGTTAGGACACTTTTTATGGTAATTAAGTATTATTATAATATTATTTTTTACCCTTATTTACCAGATTTACCCTTTAACCATGGTAAATCAAATATTTACCGAAGTAATTATTCAAAATGTCTAAAAATAAATGTTACCTATTTACACAATTTGGAAATCCTAATTACAAATATGGAATCCATTTTTCCAAATTCAAAACACAAAAGTGGCAGAAATTAATTTAAAATTAATTCCCCCTGTCAAAACAAAAAGCGTGTTTTTACGATATAATAACTATCAAAAGATTAACACTTTTTTATGCCCGGTTTAAATGTGAAATTATGTCCAATGACCAAAAGTGTATTAAATGGTAAAAATATATTATAAATATACTTTAAAACCAATAAAATTAATAATTTACCACTATTAAATATTTTTATCAAAAAAGTTGTTTTTAATTAAAATTTAGTAATTTTCACTATTCATCAAAATATAAAAGTTATCCGAAAAGTACCAAAATTTCACCCTAGGATAAATTCGATATTCCGAATCCAAAAATTAATTCCATATTGAGAGATAAAATTTATAAAATTTCAAAAAGTGTGTATTACTATTTATAATGGCTACTTTGATTATTCGTGGTGTGATAGAATCTCGAAGTTGCGTACCACACACGCAACTGTATTATTCAAAGATAATTGTACCATGGAAGGTTGGGGTGTTTCACCCTTCATCGCATCATCTAGAACTTTTTCACATACCACAAAAACTAGGAACTAAAACTATCCCCATTCATTTCCTAACAAACCACATCACCTATATCATAAAAAATCCAAGACAACAGTCATTAACTAGAAAACCAACACATCACACAAACATTCCCAGTCATAGGTGAACCATATATCACGAGTACACTCACATTGTAATGAAAAAAACAACATTTCCAGAAATAAATAATATATGGTTAGACATAATATATATTACATTATTTTCAACCAACACTTTTTATTACTAGATTTATTTATCATTCAATTATATGATGTATTTTTGAATTTTTAAGGGAAAAACAATAAGTTCAGCAGATACAAATAAACTCACAATAATAAATGGGGTCATAAAATCCTGAAATCATTCATAGATTTAAGGGTCTGTTTGGTTTTCATAGAAATATTAGAGTTCACCACACACTTGTTACTCTTAGATTTCCAATTACATTTATCAAATTATTCCTTTGTTATTTGTTCTTTCTCTTACTAAATAAGCAATAATAGTGGTATCATAAGAAATAACACATAATATAAATAAACCATATACACAATATGTACCTTCTCATTTATCACTCTTAATGATTATTTATATTCATTATGTTTCATACTAATTATCCAAAGAACTAGAATCATGAAAACCCCATGATTTTTATGAACAAAAAAGAAAGTCTTGAATACCCAGTCTCAATATGTATCTTTTACAGACCACTACATTAGAGAAAGTTGATCAAGGAACAAACACCACCTAATTCAAATGGAAACTCTCCAAAACAAATAAATACAATAAAAACATCAATGAATTCTCAAAACTCAACTCCAAACTAGGGAAATATAAAAAACATTCCTCTAAAAAAGGGAATAAGGAAAGAGTAGTGGATGGGTGAGGAGAAAACATTGAACTAAGGGAATCGATATAGATAATACAATAGGTTTGGTCTCTATAAGGGAATGGACCGAGGATGTTGAGAGGGATAGGGTTTTACTGGGGTTCAAAGATAAATAGTGATAATTGAAATAAGTAATATCCAATGCCTTATTTATAGAGGTAGTTCGACTAACCTTCACTAGGGTGTAGAGCTATATAAAATGACTTTGGTGCTCTAGTAAAAGGGAGATATGATTCTCCCATGATTTAAACCATGAGAATTTATCCTATTCAAAACCTCTTTAAAAAAATTTATCCCCCACCACACCTTTCCTTATGAAGTGGTTCATGGTGTTTCAAGTTCCTAGTAGGTCACCATGGCCCCTAGCTATGGAAAAAATTCCTATCAAATTTTTCCAACTACATCATGGGTTTTTTCATAGAGAGCTCTAACTCATTATTTTCTCCTCCTTTTTCTTGACCTCACCATAACCTCACACACCACAGCATCACAAAACTATGAGTTTTAAGTGTAACAATTTTATATAAGAGGGAATATCCATAAACCATGACTATTAAAACACTCATAGGCTTCGGTATGGTGTTTATTTCACCAATTAATCCCTCACTGTGTTTCTATAAAACTCCATATCATCCTCTAATAGCATGGTAATAAAACCTATTTATCATAGAAAAAACAAAATCAAATCAAAAAACATTGTAAAATATAGACCCTCTCTATTTCAATCTTTATGTTTCACTGTTCATTCCAAAATGGATGGTCTCTATAGAAAGCCACTAAAAGGCCCATGATCCTCCCTATACTATATTAAAATATCCACCAATATATATATAATTATGTAATGGTGGATGTTAAGATATCCAAACTCATCTTGCAACTCTATAATTCCTATTAACTCACTCTTGATGCCATAAAACACACAAAACACACAAGGTAACAATCCAATATAGTCTGGTTCATTACATAAAATGCCTATAAAACTATTATGATCCCAAATAAATAAAATAAAACTCAAAAAGGAAGTGAATAAGAAATATTCTATAAAACCACCCCATAAGATACCTCTTAGAATTTTCTATATAACCCAAACATGACCTCCACCTAAGGATAAAAAGGTTCAGAAAATGTGCATGAAAGGCCTCAAAATTCACTCTTAAGGGAGATACCCCCAAAAGAATAATGAGCCCATAAAAAAGAAAAAAATCCATTGAATCATCTTAGTTTAAAATATCACTTGGAAAATTTCATTTAACTCAAAAAAACCCTCCCAAACATCACAATTAAATAAAGAACAAAAAAAATTGGGATACAGAGTGTGCACCTACAACTCATGTTTACATGAAATCTGCTCCAAACCATGATGCCTCTAGAGATCAGAAACCAATGGGATAACACATGATAAAAACACCTTTTCTAGATGATCATAGATCCCAATTAGCCACTCCAGGAATATAACATCTTCCACTATATATGACTCTCCCAAATAAACCAAATATAAGTCATCTTGAAGATACCGATAGTTTAATGATAATTAGAGGAAAATGTGGATCCTCTCCAACTACAAGGAATGATCTAATTAGTACACCAACTTTTTAAATTGTCCCAACACTTAAAGTTGGGAAATAATCCTAGGATATGACTGACTCCCAAGATCAAACTGTTACATCCCCGGATGAGGAGAAATACTCATAACCACATGATACAAAACCAAAGACTCTAAAGTTCTCCAACATTAATCAACATAGCAATTGCAATTGTTATGATCTTCCTTCATCATCTAATGAACTACTAGGACCTTCTTGTCCATTATTTTCAATACTTACAGTCTAAGTACAATTGTCTCTATAATCATGGTCAAACACAACATGGATAAAAAAAGGTCCCTATACAAATCCAAAAAAAAAAGATCCATTCTGGTATAGGAGTATTATAAATTATTTTAAGAGAATTCCACTAACGATGAGGGATTCACCTTTGACCCAACAGGTTCAAAGATACAATCCCAAAACATATCCTCTAATTTATTGATTTTTTACTAAAAATTACCATATTTGTTTCAGTGTAAAGATATATTAATTCTTAAATTTAATTGAAAAAAATATTGATGACCACCCAAATCTCATGGGGTAAAATGAGGGTCCCAGTATGAGATGGTGGTCCTCAGTATCCTGTAAATCCACACTATCTAATATTCATATTTCCTTGATAGAGAATTTATAACAATTGATTCATTAATCAATATAAAATTCATTTATTTCATTATTTGTTACATGATTACCCAAATAGAATAACAACATTCTTGGTATCAAGATAACCTAGTGAAAAATTACATCTAGAAATCCTACAACTTCTTCTTGGGGACATCCAATGACTATAAAAGTCCTCCAGGAAACTAATGATCGACCTTTACCTATTGACATTTTAGACATCCTTCTATACATTCTACTATATATCTCCATATATTAGGACTCCAAAAATTCCTTATCAAATCATGGCACATCTTGGAGTCATCCATATGAAATTCAAGAGTTGATTCATGGAACTCATAATGAAACACCTATTACATCACTAAAATAGTAAATAATCTATTATAGAACAAAATTTGATATCAATAATCTTTGATGAAACTTTTAGTGAGTCACTATGGGTAACATGATCTTTCATCAACCCCACCTTTGAGATTCCCTAATAAGAATCCTCCACTTTCCAAAAAAAGAAGGATTCTGCTACCTTTTGATAAAAAGATCATCTACATCTAACCTCCTCAACAACAATGTGAATATCCACTAACTCTCCCATTCTTCTCTTGACATTATCCGACTTTGAAAAAATATGTCACTCCAACTTCTATATTATTGTGTAAGAAAATATATTTCCTTATCTGAGGGTGTAGAATATCTATAATTTATTATCTTATTGAAACTAAATCCCCATCCACTAACATCGACTTTGGTCCTGTTGAGATAACATATACTTCAAACCATTTAATTCTCTTAATACCACAAATAGATCTCGAATGAGTTTATTTCATTAAAAAATCAAAAAAAAATTCCAAAAAATCCTAATCATATTCACAGGAGGAATTTTAATAGTCATAATTATGTAACTTAATATACCCATAGGATAAAACCACCCTATGCTACACCAGGACTCACCCAAAACCCAAATGGGAAGTAACATAGAAGATGCCAAATGGTACATCTTCCTATGGCAATCAAGGAATGGGATCACTAAATAACTATTTATTCATGCAGTCGAAAGCTATATTTCACTAATCATCTGATATGAAGTCTCAATATGACATAGTAATGGACGGTAATGTGGCCTCAAATAGGGAGAATCCAGACATGAACCTCTAATAATAGCCCACTAGACCCAAAAATATATGGACCTCTACCACATTATTTGTTGCTTCCTAAGACAAATATTCCACAACAGTTAATATATCAACTACTACTACTTTATGAGACACCACATATATAATAATGTTAAATTTTCACAAAAAAACATTAACATAGTTATATTCCCATGGAGTTGGATGTTTCAAAAGGTTTTTATGATTGAAGTCAGGTGTTTTTCGTGCTCCTCATCCAAATTTAATTATATAATAATTGCATAATTAATGTAACAAAAAAATAACCCATGAAAACAAGAAATATTAAGATCATGACTCCCATAAACACATCGGTTTTCATTTTTGACACCAAATGACTTGAAAACAAATAACAAGTTCCCATATAGACACCAAAATGTGATCTTGAGGATGTCTTAATCTTTAACCTCAACTAATGATACCCAGACCACATATTGATCTTTAGAAACAAGTTGGATCCCTTTAAATAATAAAAAAAATCATATATCCTAGGAAGGGGGTAGTGATTCTTCTTAATAACCTAATTCAATCCTTGATAATCCATACACGTCCTCATATCACTATCTTATTTATATTAAAACAACACTAGAGCACTACAGAAAGACACATTGGGCTGGATAAATCTCTTATACATCAAATCATAAACCTATATCCTCAATTATCACATCCCAAAAGGTTTCATGTGACATAGAGATATCAAAATCAGGAAACAACCTAGGTGCAATGTTATCTGAAACTCGATATCACATCGAGGGGTTAGGGTTAGGACTTACTTGGTAAAATTGTATGGAATATCATTAATTACCTTAGGATACTCCACTATATGATTATATAGGGGATCTAAGCTCAAATATTGATGTTTTGATAGAACTGTCTTCAAACACCTATGATCTATGTGGTAATCTGGTTCACCAACAAACACCAAACATTGGATTTCCACACTACATAATACAATCCTCATATGAAATAAATTTATAACTACCAATATAGAATGGAAACATACCATTCCAAGTATGACATTATATTATTTAATCTATATTATGATGTAATATATAGATGACCAACACTTCCCTAACATTAGATCACAACCCAGAAACATGTCCAATAAACTCTATTGACCTCTGACTAGAGTATTCAACATTGAGGGAACTGTAATCCTCTCCAAAATTTCTTCTGTGGAGTAGACTACACTATAAGGGATAAATGGATACAATTCTCTTGAATAAAAAAATACATGAACCAATTTATATTATAATAAAATCATTCCTGAACTGATCTATGGCCCCTCTGGCACTAGTAATCTGATAGAAAGAAGCTTCCCTCAACTATGGTTCTAATTATAATTATAAATAATAATGACTATCAAAAATACACACTCATCTTATTTTATTTATAATTTAATTAACCGTTCTTTAAAATAACTATTCTAGGAGTAAACTTAAAACAAAATAAGAAAGATGCACTCATGGTTCCGAGTGCAACTATAGTAGGCATTTGGAAGTCACAAAAAATGAACATCGGGTAACTAGGAACTGAAAATCAAAAAAATAAGGGAAAGTCCAAGTCTTAACCTATACCAATAAAAAATAAATAGCTCAATATAAAATACCATAAATAGAAAATCCCCACACTCAAACTATACTATCCATCTCAACATCAACAACCACACACAAAATGAGCAAAGTAAACCCAGCTATCGACCTATGTTATCCATCCCTCACCTAATGTATTGTCTATGACTCTTCTACAACTATATATAAAAATGGATCAAAAAATATAAATAAAAAATATTGAAACAGTAATATTTTCAACATAAAAACTCCAGGGGCACCAAAGTCTATATCAAGAAAGAATATGAACCCATTATAAGGAAAGACAGGCTTGCAACTAGCATAAAATATCACTTCCATCAAATGAAAATTTCATTACCAAATTGAATTAAATTACTCCTTATGCATAGGTTTTATAAAAAGATATCTAATAGATATAGTTTTCAATTTCTAAAAAAACGACCATAAAAATGCTTTGATGAATGCATTCATATTCAATAATTTTTAAAGGAAAAGATAATTAATTCCACATGAATCATTCATTATCCACTTTATCATAACACATTTAAATTAATAATACTTTTTCATATAAATAATCCATTCCAAGGTATAATAATAATCACAAAAAAAAAATTTCACCTTCTCTAGAAAATATCTATAAGAATCTAATATAGTACAAACCAAATTCATTAACTACAAATCATTATATATTTTATACTTCCTTATATACTCTTGATTATTATATTAATGAAGGTATATTATTCCATTACTGAAACAAATAAATCACGTTAATCCCACATATTCAAATATAATAAATTAGTCCCAAATACTCTACCTCTCTACAGAACTTTCAATGTTCTCTATGAAAGAATAGATGAACAAGAGAGAATATATAATCACCACTCCTATGTGGAACTCAGAATCATTTAGATCACCAATACTTAATCTCTAGAGTTTAGGGGATTAAAGAAAATTAATGGTGATCCACTTCCTCCTATAACTATCCTATTTTCTCTTAGGGTTTAGGGGAAAAGAGATAGAATAAGAGGAAATCAAATTGAATTTTAAATTTAAATCATCTATATAAAACAGAATATCATGGAACAACACCCTTGAAAATTCTAAAATGGTCAGATATTTCATAACAACTATAGTAAAACATGTGTGTTCATTCATAAATAGTTAATTTCATATATGACCTCTAAAATATATGTTGTAAATCCCTTATATCACCCCTTTCCAAACATTGGTTAAATTTTAAACCCTATAAACCTAGGTTATCGCTACTGTTTAACCTGAGATATAATATCACAGCTACCCCCAAATAAGTAGAGATAAGGAAACATAATCCCCATGGTATATATAATATCCTAAAACCCATTTCATATCTAAACAAAAATGAAAAATAACCACCAAACTAGACACTTGATCCTTCTTACCATAACTTATGTATCCACGATGCAAGATGAATTTTTTATATAAAATTCATAAAACATAACATTAAATCCATAGTGTAACCCGACCTTCAATGTCGTAAGATTACATCAAATTATATATTCATTTTTACGAAATTAAATCCCTTTATATCCACATCATAAGTCCATATAATGTGCCTTATGGAATATTTTAAGGAGTTATATTAATGGACAACCATTTGTTAGAGGCTAAGAAGAATGTTGATGAATATTTTTTTACGTGTTTTTAGTTAACTAAAAATGGTATATGATTGTTTATAAAATATTTTAAAATTTATATGTAATATCTACATAAAGATGATATTTTTAAATAATAACAATTTCATAAAAATTACTATCTAATAATGAATAATAATATTTAATAGAATGATTTTCCTTTGAAAATATCATTTATGTAAGCATCAACTTTATAATGATCATTTTCATGTTATGTAAGGATGATTTTCCATTGTGTAATAATGATTAAGGAGCACTATAAAAATTAAATATGTAAGTATCAACATTGTAAGGATAATTTTTGTAATCGTGATTGAAGAGAATAGTAAGGATTAGCTATGTAAGAATAATTTGACCTTCCAGCACATTAGTTTCTATGATATGTAAATATGACTTTCATTACTATAAAAATTACCCCATAAGAATAATTTTTCCCATAATTTTATTTGTATACTTATATAATTTAATATTAGGATAAAAGTGGATATTTTATTCCAACAATGACCAAGAACTGTTCTTCATTGAAATAATATCCAATCTAATTCAGATGAATGGGATTCATGTTAACAGGAACCATCACACCAATGCTGAACCTGTGAGAATATTAAGGGGTTTTTCTCCTCAAAGGAACATTACCTGGCATAATCATCCATATTCATGTAATCATGGAATGATGTTTCTGTTTTTGGTTTTTTTGTAGAAATATAGGATTTGATAAAACAATTATCTCATGAAATTTAAAATCCATATATTTAGGATATTTGTATGATATTATTTGGAAACATTAAATTGAATTTATAACACTAAAAAATGATATAATATTTTAATTTTTAAATGGTGGTATTTATTAATATAGTGATAAATCAAGGAATATATTTCACACAATTTTTTAAAATTTATTCTTAAGAAATTAGAAATTAGCTCGTTATTTAAGAATCCAGGATAACTCATAAAACCATTATATTGAAGAGAGAGATGTTATAGAATATTAACCTATATTGAATTCTTTTTTATGGATTGTTTGATTAAATATTTTTCATTTTCCAATCATCAAATAATTTCTACTCATAAATAAGTAGTTCATATTCATTCATGTGTTATCTCATGCAGGGATAAATTATCCTATAGAATTATAAGGAAAGAAAAATATTTTGCTATATATTTTTTATTCATACAATTAGTCAATGTTCTTTTAAAATAACTAAATTTCTTGATATATAATAATAAAATGAATTTATATTATCCAATTCATTCTAAAGTGAAGGAAGGATTTTCAAGAATAGGGTGTTCTAGTATAAACAACACTTAGAAATAAACAGTGGGAATTGGATGATACACGCCAATAAAGAAAAGTGAATGAAACATTCCCAAACCACATGTTACAATTTCTAGGAATTTTAATCACTAAATGATATAATTATAATAAAATAGGTGGATGAATAAAGGTTCATCATGGTAAGTAGTAGGATCTAACATTGAGTTCAAACCTGGTATAAATTTCACGTGTGCTATGATTCATTAATATTAATGTATATGAGTGACAAGAAGAGTTCAATAAATATAATTTATAATAAAACCATCCATATGGAATAAATTAAATAAAAATTTTAAAATAACTTGCTACCACTAATTCAACCCATCTCCCACAAGTGTTATCTAAACTAGATTTGGGTGCTTCAAGTAGTATCAGGGGTAACTAGGTTCCCCAAAAAATTTACCCAACTAGGGTTTATCATGAATGAATTATGTTCTATGAATAATATAGGTATTTACATATTTATAGGAAAACATTCATGAGAGTAATAATTAAATGATATTATATCTTATTTCCTAAATATCATATATGAGTAATGTTACCACTCTGGGTTATCCACCAATTATAAGTGATACTGGCATGAAATTTATTAATAATAGAAATCTTTAAATGGATGAGAAGGGTAGAAATTATATATTATCAATTTTTATAGGCAAATTGAAAACCCATGTTATGAGACTTTATATAAAAAATATATATATGAAAAGATAAATAATATTTATGAGGTGAACATTAAAATTAAATAAGTAATGTTGTAGATTTTTAGGGAAAAATTAAAAGAATACAGAATGGAAGAATATAAAACAATTGATGAATATTTTTCTAGGTTAAATTAAATAATTATTCGTATCATAGGGTTTAGAGACAATTTGAATGATACTACCTAGTTAAAAAATCAATTAAAATCTAGCTATAAAAATTGAGCCCAAATATATCAACATTGGAATAAATAAATGATATATGCCTAAATGATTTTCAAAAACACCCTCTTAAATTATGAAATGATAAATGAATAAATTTTCATGTATAAGGATAAATATGTTCTGGATTTTAAATCCATGAGTAAGTTAAATATTAAAAAAGTTGAAATTGAATATGTAAGTGAATCTAAAAAAGATAATAAAATTGAAAAGATTCTCAAAAGTTTTATGTATTGAAACACAAAAAAACTATAAAAATAGTAAAAGTCAAATATATGGGGAAGCTCCCTCTAAAATATTTTAAATATAGAGGACTTGAAAACTTTTTATCAAAATATCTGAGAAGAAGGAAGTGTGTTTAGTATGATGTTTAAGAGTATGAATTAAATAATTAGTGAATATCAAAAAAAATATTTAAATGTGTATAAGAAATAAAATAAATTTAGAAGTGGTGGGTTTATTGAAAACCAATAGTGTCACTGAATAGAGTTTTTTGGATGGAGGTCATTGGATAGAGATTATTGGATTGAGATCATTAGATAGAGACTATTAGATTAATGATTTATATTGTGTAGTTTTCAGAGTAAACAGTGAAAAAAGGTTTCACCAGATAGACTTCCATCTGATAGATTCCATCAAATAGGGATGATCGGGTATAGATCATCATATGGAAGTCCATCAGATAGATTTCATAGATATGTTTTTCACCAATGGTGGTGACTCTTTGTGTGGGTTTGATGTTTTGTGACCAGATGTTGTAAGTATCATTAAATGAATCAACTATGTATCAGAGATTGTTCAGGTCAATGGTCGGATGAATATGAATCATAGTGGTCTATGCAACATGTCATCAGATGAAGACCTATATATAAAAAGTTGGTAGCACAACTAATGGATGCATGTACTCATATGATTAATAGTGGATGTTTTTTACTTAAATTTCTGAAAATTTTTAAATATAGATGAATTAAGTGATGATTTTTTTATTCACATTCACATTCTATAATGAAAATGTATATATAGTTCTCATATCAATGTGACAATTTTTTTTAGACAACATAAATATTTTTTGCGAACATTCTTCTTTTCTATATGTGAAATATTTTCAAGATGTTTTATGAAGGATTGGGTGGGATCTTATCTAACATCCAATGAAAAAAATTAGGGACGCAATTATTATATATATATATATATATTTCTAGTAACATTTTGGATCTTTCTATTATAATAGATAAGGTGATTGAATGAACTGCCATTTATTGTACATGGTGCATGTTCTATTCATCTAGTGGAATAGGTAGGGGATTAATTTGATTCCATCCAAAATAAGTGGTATAAAAGGGCGTTGGTTCAAATTCACTCACAATTACTTTAGGTTTCACCCCTCCTTGTCGAGTAATATTTTTTTATTGTAGTTGTTTTTACTATAATTGAGGATAATTACTTCAGTGAAAGGAAAGTTTTTTATCAATAAGTTTGATGGAATGAAATTTTACATTTGGAGAATACAACTAAAGGATCTATTGATTAAAAAAATTGGATTCTCATTTGTCTGGTCGATTAATTAAAATAAAAATAAAATTTAATTAATGTGATTGGGTAGGAAGTATTTATAATTTATCAAGTTGTATATTTCTTTTAATATTTTGTTCAATATTATAGATAAGAAAACAATTGTATAATTAGGAAATATTTGGCTGACATGTATGGATCCCAAGAACTCTTAACAAGGTTTTCATGATGTAAAGATTGTTTGAATTGAGGTTTCCAGATAGAATGCCTATATTAAATAATGTGAATAGAGTAAATATATTCATAGGGAAGGTCAAATTAGTGAAAGTAACATTCATAGATGACATCTAATCTTTTCTTCTTCTTTACTCACTTCCAGATATCCAAGATTCCATATTGAGAGTAGTGAGATACTCCAATGGGAAGACATATATTTTGTTTTATTACATTAAAAACAAGATCTTGAATGAGGATTTTATGTGGAAGGAAGTTCAAACTCAATCAAAAAATTCTCTCAATACAACTAAATGGGGATGTTTACCTAAAAGGAATGATTTTCAGAAGAATAAATCTTCAAAGATAAGTCCCAGGGAAGATTTCAAGTGAAATTAACTAATTATAGTCATACATGCACGATTTATCATAAGAAGGGAAATATCATGAAATACTATGTGAAACAGAATAAAGATTCAACTTCCGGATAGATAAATTAGTAATTATAATGGATGGATGTTCCAACTCTATACTGAGTATGATTATTTAAGAGGATACATGGGTCATTGACATAATTGTATCTTTTCATTCAACTAGTGAGTGTGGGTGTATGACTGATTATGTGTCTAGAAACTTGGTAAGAGTGCATATTACCAATGTTAAGCTCTGGATATAGTTGGTAAAGGTGATGATAACATTTTATTGGAAAATAAAAGTATGATAAGGCTAAAAGATGTTAGACATGTTCCAATAATCTCTAATTACCTCACATTAGTAGAAAAACATGATGATATATGTTTTATAATTACTTTTCGAATGATGTTTGGATGATTAAAAAAGTTACCAAGGTAATTAATCATTTTGTAACCCAATGATAAAGTTTTAGTGATTAGTAGTACTTCATTGGATGGTCTAGGAATATTTATTTATTAGTCTTATCACCTTAGTAAGAAGAATATTAAATTTCTAGTGATGAAGGAGATACATAAAATCAATCACACAGAAATCAGAAATTTAAATTTTTTTATATTGAGGGAACACAAGGGTGTTTCCTTCAACTTGGTTGGTAGAAATCCAAGGAAGAAAATGTTAGAACTTGTTTATTTTGATATTGGAGGACCAAGCCCTATTCTCTCAAATGAAGGATCACTATAATATATTAACATCATCAATGGTTCTACATGAAATGAATGGATTTAATTCATAAAGAATAAATATTATTTATTTTGGTCATTTACTTGGTGGAAATACTTTTTTTCTTAATGAGTGTGCCAAAAATTTGGAGTGTCTTTAGAAAAATTATGGTGGGGAGTACACCAGACAAAACATTCATAAATTTTGTTGAAGGAAAGTCATTAGGCATGAGAAGAATATTCTAGGAACTCTACAAAAAAAATAGAGTAGTTTAAATGATGAATTAGACTTTGAATGATAAATCTCAGTGTATGAGGCTTCACATTGGAATGCTTTGGGTAATTTGGGTACATGTTATAAATACAGTAACATATTTGATGAATTGAAGTTCAGCTTCAATAGTGGGACAATTTCTTCTAGAGGATCTATGGACTTATAAAAGACTATAGGTGAACCACAAATAAATATTTGGTAGTATCACATATGTTCATATAGGTTAAAAAATATATTTAAGTTGGAGAAGAAATATAAATTATGTTTTCTCATTAGATATGTTTATGAGAACATTTTATATCACCCATGTGATGATGAAGAGAAAAAAATTATCTAGAGCTGAGATGTTGTTTTTAATGAATATATTATGTGGAGTGATTATAAATTTGTTGAGAATTAATTTTATCCTAGATAAGTTGTCAATGTAAAAAGTGATCAGACAGAGGCTACCAGATGAAAAATAAATCTATAAAATTCAGTGGAAAATTCATAGGTTGGAGATCCAACATTTAGGCTATAAGAAAAAGGATGATTGGAAATAAAATTAATAGATAGAGAGTAATTAGATGGAACTATACCAAATGTAGAAATACTGTAAGTATTCCTATCATACCCAGATTTTCTAATGGATTAACTTGAGGTTGTGATAAGGATATCCACTCATATTAGAAAACAATTTTAGAACTTTTGAGATGATATGAAGTTCTTACAAATAATAGATGTAGGTGAGTAAAAATATTCTTAAGAAGAAGATACTCTTAGAGACTCAAAATAGTGTGTGTCATCTATAGAAGAGGAAATGAATTACTTGAATCCTAAAAATACATTTTATTTTTCTGAACTACATAAAAAGTATCTCGACAAAAAAAATGAGTATTTCATTTTAAAGAGGAATTTGATAAATATAATAGGTAAAAATTAGGGTTGATCGTGAAGGGTTTTCAGTAAAAGGAAGGGATTAAATTTTCTAATTTTTTCTCAATAACATTGAAGCACAAAACTATTCATATAGTTTCCAATATATTTGTGTTTTTTGATATACTCTTGTAGAGGATGGATGTAAAGATATATTTTCTTCCAAGAGATTTGGAAGAATAAATTTAAATATTTTATCATGGGGGTTATAAAGATCATCATAAAGAGGATTTATATTGTTGGATGAAATGAAGACATTATAGAATTAATAATCCTCTAAGATAGTGTAATTAGAAGCTAAAAACTATTATTCTAAAGGAATTTTTCATCCAACATTATTCAGATAACTATTTTTATACAAAAAATATATACAATGGAGAAAATATCATTCTATTTTTATTTATGTATTATATGTTAATTTCTTGTAGGGATTTACATCATATTAAGGAATTAAATTCTAGGATGTCAATATTTTTTAGATAAATAACCCCAGAAAAGAAAAGAATATCATGGGATGACAATTTAGAGGTATTGTAAAGTTAGATCATTGGTATTATCCTAGAAGTAATACATAAGGAATTTCATCAGAATATTTAGAATGATTGGTTATAATTCTATCCAAACTGCCTCACTAAACACTTAAACATATCTAAATCACAAGAACCATAAATAGATGGAGAATTTTGAGACACAAGGAAGGTTCTATATTCTTTAGTTATAAGAATAGTTATGTACAAAATGGTTTTTATATGATTATATATTTCTTTTATGGTGGAGGTTGTTATTTATTTCATATCAAAACGTATAAGGAAACATCTTGAAGTTGTGAAATGGATCATTAAATTATTTATGGGTTTAGAGGATGAAAATCCATATATAATATATGTTTATTATTTGAAATTTTTTGAAGATGCATATTTTACTGGATACATGAACTCATGAAAAAGTATTGTAGGATTTTTATTTACATTTGATTAAATATTAGTTAGATGGATTTTTCAATTTCATATAGTTTTTAGTTTATCTACAATGGAAATATAGTGATTTTTTCTAATAAATTATGGAACGATTTTATGTGGTTAATTCACTTACTATAATATCTTGAAAAGTGATTAGATAGATAAATATTGTTTTGTGATAGTTTGAGTGCCAATTATATTATTGTAAATCAATGGTTTTACGCAACAATGAAACACATTAATGTAAATTATCACTTTATATAAAGTATTAAAGAGTATTTTTTTGAAGTTGTAGATGTTTTTTGGAACAAAATCCTACCGATATGTTGATAAAGGTGATATTATATAATTGTTTAGTAAATAATGTGCCTCAGTCAGACTCACTTTATTGGATGAAAAGGATAGTACTACATCAATCAAGTATAGGATGAGATCAGATGGATGATTAAATTAGGATTAAATCCTAAAGTAATTACCATATGGGTTATTTTTTATTTTTCAAAAATCATTTGTTTCACTATAAAAAGTCTTCCATATGGATTCCATTAGATAGAGATGATCATACTGAGATTATCAAATAGATACCACTGGATGGTGGTTTTTTGTTGTATAATTTTTAGAGAATTTATGCTTAAATGGTTTCAAATAATATAAATTCATCACACAAAATCCATTGGACTGGGATGATTAGATAGAGAGCATAATGAAACTTCTATCAGATATAGTTCTTGTTGACAGTGTTCACTGGTGGTGGTGAATCTTTTCATGGGTTGTGTGTTTGGTGACAAACTATTGATGGTTTCATCATAAGGTTTAACAGTGTATCAGAGGATTCCCAATTCAGTGGGAGGTTGACTATAAATCTTAGAATTTAGTGAAACCAGTTCACTAGATTAATACCTCTATAAAAGGAGGTGGTGACCTATATGATAGATGTATCTACTTCTAGGCTAAACAGTGGGAGTTTCTTACTTAACTGTCTAAAAAAATTAATGGTGATAAATTGAGGGATGATTTTTTATTCTATTTCATCAACTATAGTGAATTTTTTTACATTGGTCTCCCATGGATATATGAATTTTTTTGAACCATATCAACTTTTTTCATTTGTTTTTTTGTTTGTATGTGAATTGTGTCCATGAAATTTTGGTGGTGATTATGTGTCCTCTCGTACTAGTACTAGTGGATAATATTTTGGAATGGTAGTTATCAAACATATCTCCATTTGGTAAAATTATTTATCTTTCCTATATATTTTTTATGGTGATCAGATGAACATCCATATGGTCTTATGTAGTTCTTTTTGTGTCTATTCAGTTGAACAGGTGGTGTGCTACTCTAGTTTCCATCTCTAAAAAGAAGTAAATTTCTAGGAATAAAGAAAGGAATAATGTTGATTAAGGAACTATTTTCTAGGAAAGATACCAATTTAATTTCACATGTTAACAAATTTTATCATAGCTCAAGTAGTAATGAAGAATATGGATAATAAAACCATTTGAAGCATACGTTGAAAACTGAACATGAGTCGTGCCTTCAGAGAAACAAAAAAAATAAGAAAGAAATAAAATCTATAAATAAGGAAGTTAGTAAACTAAATAAAGGTAAATATGAGTTTTATAGATAGGATAATGATCATAATGGGGAAATAAAAATTCTCAAAGTTAAGTTGGTTAAGAAATAAAGAATCATAAAGTCTAATAAGAAGCTATTTGAATAAGAATAAATCCCTATCCAAGGGGAATCAAAGTTTATTAAGGATAAAAAGACCCTTGTAATGATGAAGAGTGACTTGATTAAAGATTTTTATTTTAATGTTGTGTATTCATAGGTTATTATGAATGTTTGTTCATCAACCCAGTTAAAACATAATCATGTAGTTTCTAATAGTGCATGTTCTAAATGAAAAAACATGGAAAACCTGGGTTAAGGAAAAACATGATATAAAGACTATTATATAAAATAATGTTTCTAATATTAAGAAAAATCAATTAATCTAAAACACCAAGCATACCAAGGCTAATTTAATTGGTAAAAATAATGCATATTTTGAGATACAGACACAATAATTTCCTAAAATAACTAACTTCAGATAACACTATTGCCGGTGTGGTGTCTATGGGAAAAAGAATATGTTGTTTGGTATAATACTTTTCTTACATGGTACTAAACAAGTTCATAATTATGCTACTTATAATCTAAAATTGGAATCAAATTACATGGAACGAAGTAAACTAGATATGAGAGTATTTTAGGTGTATCTTTAAAACATCAGTATGATATGCTTGAGGAGATCCATGGATGGTGTGACTAATAAGTTCCCTATGTAGAAGTTTGTATAGCCATTATTATATGTAAAAAATAATATATTCCAAAATATAATAGTACACCAAACCAAGAAAAAATAAAAAAGCCATTGATTACATAGGTAACTCTCAAATCAAGTTAATAGAGTAAGACATTGATCCCTTATAGTGGATTATTATCACACATTTTCGAGGAAATAATTTTTTTAGAAAAATTAACATAAAACTATGATGATGTAGTATCTTCTAAAAATGTGATATCTTTGAAAATAAGAGGCATTAGATCAATTTAAATGTATAACAATGGGTTGAAGTCATAGGATGTTATCTTTATTTATGGGGTCAAACATAATCTATTATATAAGTCAACATTATGATAAAATTAATGAGGTGATATTAATGAATAATTAATGTATCATAAAAATCATTTAATATGACAAAATATTTCTAATAAGATAATAAACTAGTAGGGGCTTAACTTATATCAAAGATCCATGAAATTCATACTACCTTAGTTGAAGAGAGAAAAATAGTATTTGGAAAAGAATACTTGTCCATATTAGCCAAAATGATCTAAGTAAAAATTTTAAAAAGTTATAGAGAGTGATATACCCCATTTAGTTTGAGATATAAAACTAGACTTTATAACCTATTGAAAGGGGGAAATAATTGAGGGAAATACAAATAAATGGGGACACAATCTACAAGGCCGCTTAAAAAGTTTTACTAATATTTATGTATACACACGAGAAAAAAATACAAAAGAAGTGAATTATATTTTTTTCACATTCCTTGATTATAATATAATAATTTAAATATTATTATTTATGAATCACTAGTCACAATCAGTGGTCATGTTCACGATTTATGAAATCGATGTCGAAAGAGATATTGACATTCCAATCAAGAAATTGAGAACTAATATCGGGAACAATTATATTAGAAATTCATCTAAATATTACCATGGAAAGTATGGGGTTAAAAATCAATATTTCACTCCTTAAACACTAAAAAATATGGACATTATGAGAGAATGGGTATGATATTTATGTAAATGGGGAGATCTATTCTTTTCGAATTCGAAATATGAAATTTATTTTAAAAAGAAATAGTGTTCACTACTGTGCATATTCAAAATAGATAATTTTTTTGTCGAAACTTATACATGAACTCACATAAAATTTGGTATAATTTAAAGATTATTTGAGTTATTTTAGGGTTTTTTGGATCCCTTAACTCATTTAATTCAAATATATAAATTTAGGAAAATTTTATGAAATATTTGAGGAATATATCTTTCTCGGGTACCTATCTAATGGAAACTGTTACAGGTTCTAGAATAAGAGACATCAAAATGTGGTTTAATATTATGATGTGAATATCATAGAAAAAAACCTAGAATAATTATATACATAAAACAATTTTAAGGAAAAAAGTGAATACAAAGAGCTGAGAATAGGGAAAATTGTGAAAACATGTTGAGTTCTATAAATAATTAGTAGATTGAAATTAAGACTAGAAATATGGTAAAAATATGTCTTCTAAGAGTAAGAAACAAAAGTATTAAAATTTATATAATCATATAGATATATAATTTATAATGAGATAGGAATTTTTATCTATTTTGACCAGAAGAAAATATATATATGTGGAACCCAAAAACAATTAATAAAAGAATTCATTGGTTTGAGAATCAAACATCACTCATCTCTAATGTTAAGCAAAAAATAGCAACATAATCTTTTAAAAAATTAGAGTGAATTTAGGCTACATATGATGAACTAAATTAGATAAAAAAAATCCACATTTGATCTTATCCAAGATCTAATAACATTAATTTCATTAAAATATAATGGGAATTTAGGAACATGTTTAATTATCAAGGAAAGTTTATCAATAACAATTCCAAACTAGTGTGACAAGGGTATTGTCAGGTAAAAAGTGTAAAATTTAAAAAGTTTACTCCAGCTATAAGGTTGAAGGCTATTAATATGTTCTGTAATATCAAAATTTATAGTTAGTATAAAATATATCAAATGGATGTTAGATATGTATTCTTAAATAGTAATCTTGAAGAAGATGTGTATATTGATAATCCTGATGATTTTTTTGGTTGATGGTGATGGAAGTAGAGTTTTTAGATTTATGAAAGCCCTATATGTCTTAAAATAGACCTCAAGTGCCAGACATTCAAGCTTTGGATGTTTCTTGAATGTGTAAAAATTCATCAAGGTAAAAGTATAAATCAAATTTAATATTAAATAATAAATAGTAGGTAGACTTGTGTAATTTTATATGATGATAATATCATTTTTCTAGTTGAACATGAGAGTAATTTTAAATAATTTTCTATTACAATAAATCAATCATTTGAAATTTCTGGGTTGCATAATCTAAAATACTTCCTTTCTTTCATATTTTTTAAGTTAAAATTTTAGTTTTTCCAATGAGATGTACAAAAAATATTTTTTAGGGAAGTTTGATAAGATTTAATATAAACTTGTATCTATACCTATTGATGTGGGAATAATTTTTTTAAAAGATTACGTGAATGCGTGGATCAAAGGGAGTTCATAATGTTGATAGTTATTTTTCATTAACTCACTTTATCTTGATATGATATGGTATATTTTTTCATTTTGGGTGATTGATATCAAAATGATAATAAATAATTTCATCTTATAATATCCAAAAGGGTTTTAAAATACATCAAGGAAATATCATGTTATGGGATATTGTGTAAAAAAGGAAATAATATAATTATTTCTTGATTGAATAATACAGACTATATAGGGGACTGTGATAACTGAAGGTATACATTAGGTGGAATCATTTTATTTAGAAAAAGTTAGTGTAAACAGGAATTTCATGTTGAAAAATTCTGTTACTAAATTACTATAGAAGGTGAATATGTTCTTACTATATGTGATTGCACCCATATGATATAGATGAAAATGTAGCAGGGTAATTTGAGGTTGAAGGTATAAAATATCTCAAAATATGATATGAAGACAAATGTTCTATTGACCATTTTAAAAATATATTTTATCACTCAATATTTAGCATTTTGATATTATTATCCATTTTATCAATGAGAAGTTGTAAAAAAAATACATAAGGATATAATTTATTCCAACTTGAGATCAATTGGAAGATGTTTTCACTAGTTTTTTCCATAAGGATATTTCTGAGACTACGAGGTTGAACATGGGTGTTCATCCACTCTCGAGATCTAAATATACTTTTGGAGAACCCCCAATTTTTTTTTATTATATTTACAAAGAAGAACAAGTATGTGTACAAATTTTAACCTGTTAAACAACATATTTCCTTATAAAAAGTAATTTTATATTTTTCTATAGGGTGAGTGGTCTGTTTATATCATTATCTTGTTATAATTCAGTGTTTCTGTTTATATTGAAAATGGGGAGTTATATTAATAGGTTATTTAATTGATATAGGGGTAATCATTATATCACTTTTTCAAAATGATTCTTCTCACTAGGAGATAGTTATTTCAATAAAAAAACTACTCCAATATGGGGTGTGGTGTCATGATTATTGTCTCATGATAAAGGATGTGATTTTGTGTCTCTTTAATGAGAAATTTAGTCCTAAGAAATTTTTTCAAGTGTTGAAAACAAATCCCATGTGAGGATTTAAGTGACTTACGACATTATTGAATGAGTTGTAATTATTGTCAACAATTTATTTGATGTATATAAGACTATTGAGGAATGTGTTTGAAGTTTTTTTGAGTTTATTAGAAGTGGTTGGAGAGGGGTTTAAAATGGATATAAAATGTATAAGTGATATCTACACAAGGATGACATTTCGATAAAAAAATTATTCTATAAGAATCACTGCATTATCATAAATCAATGTAAGTGTAATTATTATTTTCCTATTTAAATATAATATATGTAAATATCACCTTTATATAAATAATTTTACTTTTTTTATGTATGATTTACCACTATGTAAGAATTATGAAAGTGTAATATAAGGATTATCTATATAATCATTGTCATAGTATGGATCATATGTGTAAGCATGATTTAAGAGAATTGTACTGATCCCATGTATAAGAATCATCTAACTTGTGTAAAAGTGAGTTAATAAAGTACATAAATATTATTTACACTAATGTATGGATGACTATTTAAGGGTCATTTTATCCCTATTATGTTTAATAAAATTTCAGAATATAATATTCTGATAAAGGGGGATATTTTATCTAGACGATACACAAGACCTATTCTTTAAAAAATATATATCAAAATTAAGTATAATGGTTGTGACTTATGTTGATGGTAATCATTAAAACAATTTTTATTATATGAGAAGATTCAATAGAGTTTTTTACCTCAAAAGTATTTTCCACATCATTATAACTTCATATTCATAAAAACAAGGAAGGAGTTTGTTTCTTTTTATTTTTTGGATAATTATGGGATTTGATAAAACTACTATCACTTGAAATTTAAAATATATATCTTCAGGAGATTAATATGATATTATATAGTAGTTTTAAATGAAATTTAAAACACTGATAAATGATTTTGGATTTGATCATCGAGATAGAGGTATTTTTTTATTATGGTTTTAAATTAGGGACTTTCGTCAATGAGGATTGTGAATACTTATTCTGGATAAATGTGAAATAAATTTATTGTATGAGCATTAACAATATCTTAAAACTCTATTTTATTAGAGATTCAAAAGTTAAATAATTTTGGTTTGTATAGAATTCATATTTCTAAAGTGTTCTAGGGAATCTAGTTCATTTTCGGATTATAAAATTCTTTTTACTGGGAAGGAAAGACGTCATCTTCATGTGTTTATGGTCTCATTCATGGATATTTCATCCTATATAATTATTAATAAATAAAACTGTACATCTATAATACTTTATTCATCTATCCAATTTCAATTATTTCATAAGAATATGTTTTCTCAATATATAGGAATATATGGATTTTTTGAAGATATAATTCATTCTAGGGAGAAAGATGAATCTTGGAAGAATAGTTGGTTTATGTACCAACAATACTGAGTATTGAAATTTAAAAATGGGATGATGCATGCCCACAAAGAGATGTGGAAGATACTTACTTTAACCTTGTTTTCCATTTTCTACGGGTAAAAAATCACTATAAGTTATAGTGATAATAAAATCCATTTCTAGACCAAATGGTTGATCATGATAAGGAGTAGGCTCTCACATCAGGTCTAAAACTTGTAATTAATTCATGTGCATTGTGTTCATGTACTATTATTTCATACGAGTGAGGATAAGAGTATTGTTTTGGGGGAATCTAGACATTAAAAAGGCATAGGATTTAAATTTAAAGAGATTTTATAAAGTATGATAGTATGACTAATTCAACCCCCACCTTTTAGTTGTAACCTTATAGGATATGGGATCTTCACATGCTATTATTCCTCAATCCTCCTCCACCACCTAATATTTCATCAAGCACCACACTAATACTCCTCTAACTTCTCCTAGAAACCTCCAACCACACAAAAACACAACTAAAGGGCTTGATAAAAAACTAGTCCCTTACATAAAAACCTCTAAAGAAATATTTTCCTTGATAATTTAAAGAAAAACAAGGGAAGGAAATGAAATGATGCCAAAAAACAACCCCATGGGATACCCCTCAAGGATTTCTCTAGATTAGGATTACAACCAACACAACAAGGTAACAAAACCAAAAAATATGAAACATAAAAAATAATCTCATAAATCATGAAAATTTCATATATAACATTCAAAAAAAATAAATCATCGAAAAACTCAGGATACTGAGTGTGTATCTACAACTCCAACTCCAAATTACTTTTCTCCATGACAACATACAACCGTGGAAAATGTATCAAGGGAATAAAATTCCCTCACAAAACATTATAATGATGGTCCTTAATTTCAACAAGTCACCCTACTATGGTCACATCATCCTCAACATCCATCTCACCCCAATCGAGGATTTTGGAATCATTATGAACATATTAGTGAAGATACGAGATATGAAATCCATTATTTTTCATGTTCCACCTTTACAAGTTTACCTCCAAGCTGCTAATGAATAGGGAGAGTGACCCTCAAAACCTAACTCTAATAAGACATGTGTTAAGGACTAGAACCAAAGGAAAAACACACTTTTTAATGTATTACCATTGATATTTGAAGTTAATGAAAAGATATAATATGAGAACCATAAATAAAAACAACAGCAAGATACTACTACAATAAAATCACATAATGAATTATATGAAATATAGGAAATACCACAAAGTAATGTACCAATGGAATACAAGGAATAAATGCCGAAAAAAACTCTCCCTTCCAAGATAGTACGGTCTACCCCAGTCACAAAATCCCTCCATATTACTTAAAAAATAGTCTTAAAACATACAGGAGAGAGAATAACGTGTATACTTAGTTAGATACTCCTCAGGAACTCTTATGTAAATTTTAGAATATAATACTAATTCTTTAGTGAACAAGTAGTTGAAATATCAACCACCTTCGAGGTTCACTACCCATCCCCAACCTCACCAGGCTCATTCACCAAGTATATCACACTATGTAAGAACATAATATCATAAGGACATAATTAGATTCACCCTATAACCCCTTCCCTAATTTTTTCACTCTAACACCCCAACATCAAATAGCCTATCCTACTATTCCTTCCATATCATCACAATATTACCTCTCAATGTGAATTAATCACCACATAATAATAACAAGTAATCTCATCTATCAACCTATTCAGATCATCACAAATGCACATTAAAACCTCATCACATCTAGTTGAATCACAGTAGAGAATCACATATATGAAATACATCAACCTGGTACCCTCCTCAAACTAAGAAGTACCCCCACAATTTACTAATGTCACCATGTACTATGCTCGAATAGAGAGTAAGGAAAAGAGGGCTTAGCTAGCCAACCACCCTCACCAAAATGGATGATAGGGTAAAACACTCTGAACATAAAATATTTGGGCATCAGAAAGGTTATTTGAATTTGGTGGGGATGCATATAGAAATCACATCAAAATAAAAGGATAGATAGTTACACAAAAATCATGTCATGGGGTACATATGGACATCCTGATAATAAAAAGATACGCCAATAGTACATCTCCACTACCAATCAAAAATCAGTGTTACCTATACAACATGACTAGTCATGAACCACATGAAAATATTCATACGACATGTCATAATTTCTTAGTAAACAATATATTCAAATAATTACAAATTTATCAATTTATATGTCTATAATTTAATACCAATATTTATGGATAAACCATCCACAATCAACCACCCATGATATACTAATACTGTCATTCAATTCATTATAGATAAATTTGTAGACATTTACTATGTTATCAACTCCATCCCAAAATCCTAATTTCATTTTCATTATGAATCCATTTCATCCCATACCATCAAGTGGTGTTTACAAATCCTCCCATCACACATCAAACATTATAAGATTTAAATCCATCCCTCAAAACAAGTTGTGAACTATTACCGTCCACCACACATTTACCACCCATCATTTCATCATCTATAAATTCCACACAAACCATATCAACCAAAAACCAAAATTCTACTTGTTCCATTCCCAACCAACCACATCACCATTTTCACAATAATTCCCAGTTATTAATCATGCATCAAGAAACCATATCTTCACACAAACATTCCCAAACTAACGTGCACCCCATATCACAACTACACTCACACAACAACAAACAAAAATAACTTTCAAGGAATATATATAATATGTTCCATTGTAAAAATAATTTCAGTTATAAGATAATCAAACTACACTTTTATTACTATATTTATTTTTCACTCAATTATACGTAGTGTTTCATAGATTTAAACACAAAAATAAGAAAGTATTTTAATAGAAACAAATTCAAAACAATAAATGGGATCATAAAAACAAGAAATAGTTCTTTAATTTAAGGGGGAGTTTATATAAAAAATATGGTTAACACCACACATATTCTTCTTATGTTTACAATTTTATTTATCATATTCTTCCTTTTTTTATTTATTCCTTCCCTAAAAAATATTTAAAAATAGTAGCATCATATGAAATAACACAAAATATAAATAAACCACATACCCAATAGTTTCATTCTCAATTGTCTATATTTTTGTAATTTATCTTCATTGGGTTAATTCTTATTAATTACCCAAAAGAACAAAAAGCATGATAATCAAATGATTTTTCACAAAAATAGACAGAGTGTCTTTAATCCCATAATTTGATACAAATATTAAAAGGACTATCACATAAGAGTAAATAAATGAAGTATCAACAACCAATAAATTTAAAGTCAACTCTCCCGAACATATTCACAACAAACCATATTGAAAACACGAACAAAACTAGAATTCAAAATATATGAATCTCAACATAATTGTCTGATAGAGATGTGAAATAATGAATTATGGTAGTGTAGTATAATTTAATACCTTAAACTAATAAAATCAATCTTGATAATATGAGATTTTTAGATTCTATAAGGGAATAGCTGGAGGACAGTGTGCATGATTGGGTTTGAAGAGAAAGACTGTAAATTAAAACAAGGACTATTTCCCTTTATATATAGAAAAAGTTATAATAACCATCACCATGGTGTAAAGTTAGGGGAAACTCATTTGGAATCTCTCATCAAAGGGAGTTCTCATTCTACCATATTTAAAACCTAGAACATTTATTGTATTCAAAAACATATTAAATAATGTTTACCATCACCACACCATTACCTACAGTGTGGTGCATGGTATTTTAGATGCCTAGCCAAAAACTATGTCCCCTTATTATAGTATACGGATAAACCCTTACTAGTTTAGAAACATCAAGCTAAGGACTTAACTATATATATCTCTAGGTAGTTGTTCCTCCTCCTTTTTATGGTCGACCTCAACTTGACCTTGCACAAAACAACACCTGAACAATAGTTATTTTAGGGGTCCCTTTTTTACACACGGGGCCTCTATATAAACCAAACCTATTAAAATGATTATAGATATTTTTATAGTGTTCCTTACACCAAGGAAGACCTCACTATGATTCTATGTAGAACTACCTATTCCTCCTATGGAATGGTGTTCCCCCATTTTCTCACAGGAAAAAACCCAAAGGAAAAATAAAAAAACCATACACGGACATTTCACACCATATGGCGCACCATTTCTCCTAGAATGATTTGGATCTATGTACATCCTCCAAAAGTCCCAAGATTATTTCCCTAATTCTCCAAATTGACCACCACCATATAAAACATAATGGAATGGTGGACCGTTAGATGTCTAAACTCATCTCACTTTTTTGGAATACCTCTAAACTACCACTAGATTTCACAAAACACCCAAAATACACAATGTAATGGGTCAGGAAGGTCCGAGTCATTATATTATACACTTATCAAACTATTATCATCCTTGATAATTAATATATCTATAAAGTAATATACTAAATAAAAAGTATGAACAATTACCCCATGAGATACCTATCAAAAATATTATTATAACCCAAACACAAACACCACCTATGAAGAACAAGGAACATAATTTGTTTACAAAAACATCAAAGAACACAATCCTTGGATAGATACCTCCAAATATGAATGACACCATAACCAAAAAACAAAAAACTATTATGAATCCTCCCAAGAAAAATACAACTTTTAAACATTTCATTCAATATAAAAATCTTCATCTAAAAAATCATAAAAAAAAGATCAACCCAAATTTTCATAATGACCACGAATATATGAAACATATTCTTATTTAGTCTCATCTAAACCACTATACCTCTAGAGAACAAGAACCAAATGGATAATTCATCAATGCAGCAACTTCTCATGACAATCTTTTATATTAAATAGTGCGTCTATAAACACTATATCACACTCAACATATAAATCAACCAAATAAATTCCAAGGGAGTAATCTTGATGATACCAACACATATATGAAACAAGGAATTCATCATGGATCCCCTCCAGCTATGGGGGATTATTTAATCAGAAACTATCACAACAACTTTTCCTAACACCACCACAAAATGTCCAATAAACCTAAAACTGAACCTTTATAGCCCATTTTGAGGGTGAACCTTAAAAACACATGATCCTCAACCGGACACTCCAAAGGTTTCCTCCTTTTATCAAAATAATACTTCTAACATCCCCTTTTTAAATTCATCTACTATTGAATCACCTATACTTTCCCAACCATGATTTAAAACATATCTAGTCTAAGGATAGTTTTCTCTATAATTTTGGTCAAATACAATGAGGATAAAAATGTATCATAAAAAACCAAAAAATGATCCATTATAATGGAATAATTATAGGTATTTTTATAATTAAACTCCACAAATTATAGGTTCCTCGACCATAACATTTCCAAATAAAAGATACAATACCAAAAAAAATCTCTCTTTTTGGATAGTTCACTTTATCTTTCCATTCATCTGTGGGTGAAATGATATGATAACAATTAATTGTGAACCAAAATCACATTGAATAATACCATTTATTCATGTGGTAAAATGAGGGAACTATAAAAAATTATGTTCCTTAGTACCCCATGAATTTAAACTATCCCATCTTCATACGAGCCTAATAGAAAATCTACGACACATGATTCATTAATTGATATGAAATGATTTGATTATATCAGTTCGTCCATGATCAAAAAAATATCATTATGTCCTCCATGGTATCATGGTAAATTGTTGATAAAGACTATAGGTAAATCTTCCAATTTCTTCATAGGGACATCCAATGATAGAAAAAGACTTCCAAGAACACAATGATTTTTATTATCTTCTGACTATTTAGGAATCATGCCACAAACTCTAATATTTACCTCTTTTACATGATCCACCAAACCTACTATATCAAAGTATTGTATATATTATATACACATGGACTCACTATTATAGGTGACTCATGAGACTCATGAAGAACATATTCTATCATCAATGGTGAAAAGTATACCTTGAGACACCATTTTATGTCCCATGTCCTCTAACTAACCTTCAGGAGTATAACTATGAGTAACACGATCTAACATTAGATCCAAATCTGAGTATCTCCATTGCGAATCTTCCACATAATACAAAAAGGATAATTACACTACCCTATAATACAAATATAATTTTCCATAAATCACTTATACAAAAAAGTTGAAGAGTTATTAAATCCCATATTCCCCTATAAGAATCCTTAGATTCCAAAACAATATCTCCATGTAATATTCGAATTAGCATGTTAGCAGCCATATTTATTTTCTATAGGGTGTGGGATATATTAAATTCATATTCAAAGAGAAATTTTATCCACATCCATTTACATAAATTTAGATCCCACTGAGAGAAGATAACCCTCAATATCTTGTGAACTGTAAAGACAATAATTTGTTCTCTAATATGGTAATGTCACTAAAAATTCAAAGAAAAAAACCATAGTAGTTAACCCATGGTCATGGGAGAAGTAGTTACACTCATGGGGTCATATATTCCATGACTCAAATAAGACGACTTTACTATATTATAACACACCCCAAACATTGAAGATAAACAATATAGAAGAAATAAAACAATACTCCTTTCTCTTCCAGTCATAGAATGGGAGAACTGACCAATTATTTGTTTATGTAGTCGAAATATTTCTAAAATTGATCATTCCATAAATATACTTGGTCTTTTAATGTCATAGAAATCAATAGGACCACAATTCAAGATAATTTATACCCAAACCTTGTATAATATCCTACCAAACCTGGGAAGCTATTGGCCTTTACTACATTCATAAATGTTTCCCAACAAATAACAACCTCAACCTTATACGGACCCGCTACTACTCCTTTTTGAGACACTACATGTAAAATAATTGCACTTCTAGTAACAAAAACATTCTCGTGGACATAGTTCCATAGTAATATTAGTGTCAAAGAGTCTGTAATACACCTCTTAGTTGTTTTTCACGCTTCACTTACATCATAGATTATATGAGAATTTCATCAATGAATAAAATGTAAAAATTTTCCAACAACATGTATTCTGTGAAGTTTATGAGTCCTATACACACATCAAGTATGTTCCTAACATTGAACAAAATTACCATGAACTCGAAGTGTGCATATTGACAGTAAAAAGTTATCTTCAATACTTCCTCAACCTTAACCATCAACTAAAGATACCTAAATCATGGATTGGTCTCTCAAAACCAATTGAATCCCTTATGTACAACCATAAGATTCCACAAAAGTCTTCTTTTTAAATAATTCAATATCTAGTGCTATATGTAATATTGAGTTAGATTGCTCTATGACCTATCAAACTAGCCTTTTCAAAAGCGGTTATGAATAGTAGTAACCACATTATAAAATCTATAAATTTTATTTTTCAAAATATAATTTATTTTTGGATTCATAATATCATAATTAGATTATGGTGAATTTTTGGTATTTTTCTGAACAGTTTCAATTTTTGATGAATAGTGAAAATACTACATTGTAATTAGAAACCCGAATTTTTCATTTAAATAATTATTTATCAATAAATTTATTTTAAAGTCACAATAGATAAAAAAATATATTTATTAACCCTGTGTTGGTCATTGGAATCATTTTTACAATATAATTAGACATAAAAATTTATTGAACTTTTGGGTGTCACTTTTACCCGCCATCTAACAACATTTTCGGATTAGAATTAAATATAATTTTAAAGATTTATTGAATTTAATTTAGAAAAAATTAAAGAAATTATCATATAATTATGAATAATAGGTTCTTATATTATCAAAATAATTTTTGGTGAAGACTAACGTTTCGATTTTATTTACCATAGTTAAAGGTAAATTTGGTAATTTAAGGTGAAAATAATATTATAATAATATAAAATTATCATAAAACATGTCCTAATTTCCATGAACAGGTGTCTTTCGACCAAAATAAACCATTGGAAGAAAATATGATCCTTTTTAAGAAAATTTTGTCAGATTGGACATTTATTATATTTTATTTAAAGAGTTAAAAAATGTCATATTCAAATTTTAATATCTATGACATATTTAATATAATGTTAAATATGTGATACAGTCTAATATAAATATTATTTATAAATATAAAATTTTTGTCTACATGATAGAATTTTATTTATAAATTTATGAAATAAATAATTAAATTAAATGACGAAACAATGATGATGCGGTAATTGATTTATTAAAGGAAGAATCAATTAAACAATATTAATAAAATTAAAATAAATATAATTTGAAATATTCTATGTCATACATGAATTGTTTGAAAGAAATTTACATTTCAGGGAAGATTTAATTTAGTTTTTTCTTAGTAGTCGAGTTGTTATAACTTTAACGAAAATCATGTATTAAATCGTGTCAAAATTAAAAGAAATAGTATTTTTAAATAAATAATATTTTATTAAATGATATATAATTAATAAAAATATAATATTCAGAAAAATAACCTTTATATTGTTTAATATGTAATAAATTTTCCAATTGGGATTCTTTTGTAATGTTATAGTAGCTATATTAACCATATAGTGTAAAAAATAAAAGTAGACACGGTAAGAGTTAAATTGTTAAACTGGTAGTTAAATTCAAAATATAAGGTTAATTTTGTGACTGATGGTTTTCTAATTTTTTTTTAAAAAAATTTCAACCCATAATCATCTTACACTCTAAAAAAATCACTTTTGAGCTATTATAAATTGAAAAAACATTTATATTAAATTAATATTTTGGAGTTTCTATAAGTCCCCCTCCCCTCTCTAATAAAATGGCACATATTCTTCCCTTTTATTAACACCTCTAAAGCCCTTTTTCTCTTCCAAACCAATCCCACTTCCCCTAAAAACTTGCCTCACTTCTTTATAGAGGCAATACATTGGGCAGAAATCTAACCTTATAGAGTCCTTTAGTTCAAATCGAAAGGGAAAACCTGAAAGGATGGTAATTGTTTTATCAAATCTTTCCAAGTTCTTTTTTTCTACTAATTCTTCTAACTATGTTGTTTCCATACAAAATTAATAAGTTTTTTATCATTTAAATTATTATTTTTTATTAAAATAATCGGGAAAACATATTCCTCCTTTTACCTATCCTAAAAATAATAATATCACCATGCGTGTGTGCGTACGACTTACCATCCCCACATCGTGGTGTAATTTTTTATTCCAAAATGTGTTATTTGGATGGGTATAATGATTAGTATAATGGATATAAAAAATTAATATACCATGATAATGACTCATTATATATAATATATCATCCAATTCCATACCATTTAATCATTAAGGGAATGATATTGTCACTCGTGTGTACGTACGGCCTACCGTCTCCACGACATGATGAGATTCATCTTCTACTACAACCATTTAACAATGACTATGATCATGTATATAATAAATAAAAATAACATTTATGAGCTTAATATCATTTTTTATAGGAATAATATATATCTTATTCATAAGAAACATGACTTACATAATAAAACAAAAATTGGAAAAGAAGGTCATTAACACCCAATACAATGGTAATACTGAAATATTATTAGGAAAAAAAATAAGAGGATCATATATGATATCATAAATATAAATATTTTCATGGAATAATTTAATACTATGCCTTAAACAATATACAATAGGTTAATTCACCCTCGACTAATGGAAAGTATGAGGTAAGTGTTAATTTAACAACATCATTATTATTTGATGTTGTTTATACGTAATTATCTACTAGGACATCCTTATCATCCATGTACATGTTTCTAAAAATGTATTTATAAATATTATCATCAATTTTTTTAATTTCATTTTTACCCATGTTGGATATTTTATAAAATGTTTTGTAAAGAATCGTTCAGTCTTTCTCCAAATGAGGTAATTTATGACATTTTCTACAAATTAAAGTAATATTATTTTGTTACCTTTTAAAACATGAGTGGATAATTTCCACCATTAGGAAGCCTTAACATTTTCAAGATTCCCTTACAAGAATACACGGTTATTTACAAAATAAATGTTTTCATTTAAAATTTCCTATCATTTAAATGATTTCAAAGTAAAAAATGGATATTTATCTCAAAGATTTTTAATTATTTTGTTTGATTATTTTCATATATTTCAATATCCTTTATTTGATTAAATTCTTAGTTCATGTTGATTTATTATGGTAAAATATTCCATATTTTATTTAAGGATTTGTGATATGTTTTACTGTGGATGTTCTATTTTGATATCATTCATTATTCTTAGTTAAAGTATTAACATTTTGTATGAATTTTTCGATAAGAATGTTTATATTATGATTCACCCTTTTCATATGAGTAATACATTGGACATAGTATGTAATGGGCAGGGCCCACTACAACCCATTGATGCATCGGTAGGTCTCATGAGAAAAAATAGTTTGGGTTTTTACCTGTTTATGTATGGTCCTAGCATGAGGCCTTAACAGTATGGTTATGATGTCTGGTATTATGAATTCCCTCTTTATATGATTATTTATTAATATTAGATGTGATTATTCAACTAGTAGAATATCTATGTGAATGTATAAATAGAATTATTTGATTTATTCTTGACATATTATACTGAATATTATGTTTAAAAGGATTTTTTTTTCAGTTTTATACCTTTCCTTAAAAGTTTCTACTTATTTATGAAGGATTCCTCTATATTTTTTACCCTTATTGAGCATCTGATCACCCCCTATTCTTACGTTTCATTTTCCGTTAAGATGAGAATATGTATTTAATGACTAGATGATGCACACTTGTCGTAGGGCGTGTCAAAACAATTATTTCCTAAGTTAAAATGTTGTAATGTGGTTGACCTAGGATGTCTCCCGAAGAGGAGTGCACACAAAATGGGTTGTCACTTTAAAACGGGGGTAAAAATGTTGTGAACGGAAATTTGAAATTCAAATGATTGAAAAACAATGAAATTTAAAACGGTGATTAGGTCGGGGTCAATTTCCTAATTATAATGCTATCCTTGTTCAATTTAATTCAAACCTCTTCTTCTTAGTTGATTAAAGTGAGTTTCCACAATCGTTTCCTCTCACTTCCTTGGTGAAATTATTATTGTGAGAGAAAACCTTACCAAGATCTTGGTTTGGTCAACTCTCCTTCCATGTGTAAAATAGTTGTATTGAATATTCTTAATTGAAATGGGAAATTCCCGATCGGGTTTTGTTTATCCCAAACAATCAAGAACATTCACTACACCTTTTACACGTACTAACGATCGTCGAGTACTTCACCACTAATTCCTGGTTTATTCCATCGTATATAAACCAGAAATTAGTAGAGGGAGATATAGATTATTTTACCAAGACAAAAATAAATAACGGAATTAATATTCAAGAAAGATCTAACATGATAATAAAATCCGCTATAATAAATTGAAAACAACTTTGAAGAAGAAAGAAATTTATTCAATTGCATCCAAGAACTCAAGCATTACAATGTAGAAAACCAACCCTTCCCCAATCACTCCAAAAGTTTACCCCACCATGGTAAGGGTAATCGAGTTGAATGGGGAAGAAGAAGGCATTACAAAACTATGAAAAAGAAAATAAATAAAAAAATAAAACCGAAAAGATCTTCTTCTTGGTGTCCCGGAAGGAATGGGGTGGAAAATGGATGCCTTGAGAGGGTGGAGCTCTCCTCCTTTTATAGCCAGAATGTTTCCCCCGAATGTCGACGCGTTTTAGCCCCATTAAATGACATCTTCACGCGTTTATCCCTTCATCAATGTTGTTCATAATTCCCTTTTCCGTGTCTCCTCAAAATTCCAGCGGATTTGGACATGTATTCCGAGAGTTATGGCCGTTTTACCTTGAGAATTTATTCTGTCCAGTCAGACTCTCCAAAACGAAACACTTCGGATTAGGGTGCTTTAATGACCCAATAAACGGCCAATTCACTCGGTTATTCCTTCATAAAAGATGCTCCAAAACCCCTTTCGCGTCCACTAACTGCATTTCACTAGCTTTGGGCCCACAGTGGATGAGTTATGGATCCCACATCAAAACTAGGCAGAACTGAAAACAGTTTTCTTGAGCCAACTTGTGAGATTCTTTTGAGCTTCCATATGGCCGATTCGGATTTTGGTCCAAATATATTAAATGAATACCTGGATGTGTAAAATATGTAAAAGAAAAAAAATTTCAATTTGGATCAATGTAGAAAATGTTATGGCCAACCTACCGAAATAATTTAAAACTATTAAAAATCCAAAATGGCCAATTTTTACTATTCAACTCAAAATAACACCATTATCATAAAAATGAAACAATTCATCTTAGAGGAACAATTTTGTGGGTTTAAAAAATGATATTCAATATAAATTAATTGAAAATATTTGCTCTATCAATTCCCCCACACTTAGCACTTGGACTCCTGGACAAGTAAAAATCAAATCAAATCAAAATCAAAACACATATCAATGAGATCATTCAAATCAATTTCACGAAACAAAAAGATTTCATGCCTCAAAAAAAACTGTTATTTCAAGTTCTCCATTTAAGATTTTAATATATTTACACTTCATTTCTTATCCCATGCACACAAAACACCTACCTCACATGAATTTTCTCTCATCTCACAAATATAAAGGCTGAACAAGGCTTTTCTCATCCAAACTCACACAAGAGTCACCATAGGTTTGATAAATTCCTACTTCTCCACCCGATGTGAGTCAAGGACATCTGTTTCTCATGAGGACTTTTCAAGGTTGTTATGTGGCTTCCGGTTGGTAGGATTTAGATGTTAAAAGTTCTGAGGCCGAAAAAGGAATGCTTGGCTCTTATTGAAGCAGAATTGCAAGATTCTAGTTTTCACTCAAATATGGTCTCCTTCACTTCCCCTTTGCTGAAAATAGGATTCATCATCATTAAATCAGCTCAGCAGCAAACATTTCAGTCTTTTCAAACATAATTTTTTTAAAGCTCCAGATAGGCACAGCTTTCTTTGGTAAGCTCCAGAAAGGCACAGCTTCTCTTTTGGAAGCTCCAGAAAGGCACAGCTTCTCTTGTCATAAAAGCTCCAGAAAAGGCACAGCTTTCAACAGAATAATTTTTCAGAATCACACACATCTCTTCCACAATTTATTTTCCACCCAAAGTATAACCAAATGAGGTAGTACACCACAAGACATTTTCCCCCACACTTAAGTTCACCTAGATCATGCAATTTTACTTCAAGAGCAGGTATGATAGGGAAAATTGGCTTGTAATGTGGCTAACCTAACAGGAAATTCATGGATACTAGGGGCTACAATGAAGGATAAATGTAAAGGTGGGCCATAATGAAAAGGATTATTTTGAAAAGGGGGATTCAAACAAAATAAATGCCTCAATCATTTAAAACACATGTACCCCAACCCTCAAGTTTTGAAAGGAATAAATCAAATTCTGGTTAAAGCAAGCATGGTCTGGTTCTCTCAATAAATGAGTTGAATGAAAAGAATATGAAAAAAATGGTTCAGAAGCCTCACAGAAAAGTTATTTCAAAGATATAGAAAGTGAAATATGGCATGAGATTTAAAAATCAGTGTACTTTTCATGAATTTCCAAAAGATTTGAACTTGAAACAAAGTTATTTCAGCATTCATTTAAGATTAGTTTCATGAAATAGACCGGTTCACTCATTGACATGGGTTTCAAAAATGGTATTGATAATCATTTCAGCTCAAAAGTATCAGAAACACACCAAAAATTGAAAAATAAACACACAAAAATTTGAAAAAACGCATTTTTTTTTGAAAAAAAACATCAAATAAAAATCCTATACTACAAAGGTTCCCTCCCCCACACTTAAATGATGCAGTGTCCTCGATGCATTTAAGTGGATTTAACATGTAAGAAGATTTCTGATTGAATCACAACAGTAAGAAAATGTGAAGGAGAGGTACAACCTGATGGATCTTATTGATAAATAGGTTGGAGGAGCATGATCTCCTCCAATGGCTCTGATGGTAGGGTCCCATGGAATTTCATCAACCTATGTCCATTCACAGTGAATGGATCCTGCTCTCCATCCTTCATAATCTGCACAGCACCAAAAGGATATACATGAGTAACAATAAATGGACCTTCCCATCTGGAACGAAGTTTACCTGGCATCAACTTGAGTCTTGAGTTGAATAATAACACTTTGTCTCCAGGAGAGAAGTCTTTTGGTTGGATTAGCTTGTCATGGGCCACTCTTGTTCTTTCTTTGTAAATCCTTGAATTTTCAAATGCTTCCCTTCTTATTTCATCCAGTTCTTGCAACTTCAATCTTCTCACCTTCCCAGCACTTTCAAGGTCCAAATTCATTTTCCTCACAGCCCAATATGCCTTATGCTCCAATTTCACAGGTAGGTGGAAGATTTTCCCATAAATCAGCCTATATGGACTCATTCCAATCGGGGTTTTATAGGCTGTCCTGTAAGCCCATAAGGTATCATCCAACCTTTGGCTCCAATCCTTCCTGTTTGGATTAACAGTCTTTTCCAAAATTCCCTTGATTTCCCTGTTTGAAACTTCAGCTTGCCCGTTAGTCTGTGGATGATAGGGAGTTTATGTTTTATGATGCACCCCATACTTCTTCAACAATGTCTCCATTCTCAAATTGCAGAAGTGAGTCGCTTGATCACTGATGATTGCTCTGGGCACTCCAAACCTAAAAAATATGTTAGACCTGACAAATCACAAACAACTTTAGCATCCTCAGTTCTGGTTGCTTTTGCTTCCACCCATTTGGAAACATAATCAACTGCAAGCAAGATATAAGAATTTCCAAATGACATCAGGAAAGGTCCCATAAAATCTATCCCCCAAACTTCAAAAATGTCACAAAAATTCAATGGAATTTGGGGTATTTCTTGTCTCTTTGAAATATTTCCTGAAAACTGACATTTTTCACATATTTTGCAAAATTCATGAGCATATTTAAAAATGGTGGGCCAATAAATTACAGATTCTAAAACCTTCCTTGCTGTCCTCTGAGGTCCAAAGTGGCCTCCATAAGCTAAAGTGTGACAAAAATCAAAGACAGATTTAACTTCACTTTCATGTAAACATCTTCTTATTACTTGATCATTGCAAATCTTCCAAAGGAATGGATCATCCCAAATGTAATATCTAGATTCAGCTTTTAGTTTTTGAATTTGGTGATAATTGAAATGAGATGGGACCTGTGATGTTAGCAGAAAATTGATTATGTCAGCATACCAAGGCACTTCTCCTTCAATCAAGTACAACTGCTCTCCTGGAATTTGATCATTTAGTGGGTCTTTTTCTGGAACTTTAATTTCAGCAGTGTTTGGCAGTCTACTTAAGTGATCTGCGACTTGGTTCTCAGATCCCTTCTTATCCTTGATTTCTATATTGAATTCCTGTAGTAGTATCATCCATCTCACTAACCTTGGTTTAGCATCAGCTTTCTTCATCAAGTACCTCAAAGCTGCATGATCAGAAAACACAGTGATTTTAGTTCCAAGAAGATATGATCTAAATCTTTCTAAAGCAAAAACAACTGCAAAGAACTCTTTTTCTGTGGTTGTATAATTGAATTTGGCCGCATCTAAAGTTCTCGAGGCATATGAAATGACTTGCGGTCTTCCCTCAATTCGTTGAGAAAGGACTGCTCCAACTGCTTGGTTAGAGGCATCACAAAGTAGTTCAAATGGTTCTTCCCAATTTGGAGGCTGTATCACGGGTGGTGAAATCAATCTCTTCTTCAACTCATAAAAAGATTCCCTACATGCATCATTGAAATCAAAATCAGCATCATTCAAAATTAATCTAGAGAGAGGGAGAGAAATCTTACTGAAATCTTTGATAAACCTCCTGTAGAATCCTGCATGTCCTAAAAATGATCTAACATGTTTCACACAAGTAGGGTAAGGTAATGAATTTATCACTTCAATTTTTGATTTATCCACTTCAATTCCATTTTGGGAAATGACATGACTGAGCACAATTCCTCTTTGAACCATGAAATGACATTTTTCAAAATTTAAAACAAGATTTTTTTCAATGCAGGTTTTCAAAACTTTTTCCAGATTTTTCAAACAATGATCAAAAGAATCTCCAAAAACTGTGAAATCATCTAAGAAAACTTCCAAGAAATTTTCAATGTGATGAGAAAATATACTCACCATGCACCTCTAAAATGTACCTGGAGCATTAAATAATCCAAATGGCATTCTTTTATATGCAAAAGTACCAAAAGGGCATGTAAATGTTGTCTTATCTTGATCCTCGGGAGCAATGGGTACATGGAAGTAACCAAAAAATCCATCCAAAAAGCAATAATGAGTTCTCTCGGCCAATCTTTCTAACATCTTCTCAATGAAAGGGATGGGGAAATGATCTTTTCGAGTTACCTGGTTCAATTTCCTAAAATCAATGCACACTCTCCAGTTGTTTTGAATTCTCATAGGGATTAACTCATTCTTTTCATTTCTCACAGTGGTCAAGCCAGTTTTTTTTGGAACGACATGAATAGGGCTGACCCACTGCGAATCTGAAATGGGATAGATGATCCCAGCTTCCAAGAACTTCTCGATCTCCTTCTTCACAACCTCCATCAAGGTGGGATTCAGTCTCCTTTGGGGCTATCTAACAGGTTTTGAATCTCCCTCAACAAAAATTCTATGTGAGCATATTTTTGGGTTAATTCCTGGGATATCACCTAAGCTCCATCCTACTTCCTTGACATTCTCTCTCAAAAGATCAATCAATGATTTTTCTTGGGTTTTAGAAAGATTATTAGCAATTATCACTGGTAGATTCTCTCCCTCCCTAAGGTATACATATTTCAAATCAGTGGGGAGTGGTTTGAGATCAATGTTAGGAGGATTCTCAAGGGATGAGACTAAATTGACGTTTTCTTTTTCCAAATTTTGGACCTCCTGCACAGAAGAGACCATATCATATTCCTCATTATTTAACAAATCATTAAAGAAATCAGATTTTACCTCTTCCTCCCACATGAAGTCAGAATCTCCAACATCTTCAGCATCCACATGTTCAATGATATTTTCAAGGGAAGAAGTCTCTCTTAATTCTAAGAATTCATAGAGAATACCTGATTCTTCAATTGGCTCTTCACCAACTTCATGGGAAAGAGAAAAGAGGGAGTGATCATCTGATGGATGCCTCATGGATTCAAAAATATTGAAGTGGACTGTGCTCTCTCCAAACTCCATGGTGAGTGTCCCCTCGTGGACATTGATGATGGTTTTGGTTGTCTTCAAGAAAGGTCTCCCCAAAATGATTGGTTAATGAGATGGGATCCTATCTTCTTCCATATTGAGCACGTAGAAGTTAGCTGGGAATAAGAGATCTTTGACTTTCACAAGGACATCCTCCAAAACTCCTGCAAGAAAAACTGTGGATCTGTTTGCAAGCTGGACCACCACTCTTGTGGGCTTCAATTCTCCCATCTGCAAAGAAGTGTATATCGAGTGAGGAAATAAATTAATTGAAGCACCTAAATCACACAAAGCATTAGTGAAATTTAATGAACCAATGGTGCATGGAATGGAAAACGTCCCTGGATCTTGACATTTGGTTGGAATCTATGGTGTGATAAGGGCTAAGACACTTCTTCCCAAGTTGATTCTTTCATTCCCATGAAGTCTTATCTTTTTGGTGCAAAGATCTTTCAAAAATTTTGCATACCTTGTAATTTGTTTAACAGCTTCAAGTAGGGGGATATTGATTTCCACTTTCTGGAAGGTGTCCAGAATTTCTTTTTGAAGTGCTTCTTCATGCAATTTCTTTGATTCAATAATCCTTGTTGGAAATGGTGGAGGTAATTATTTCTTCTCCCTTTGTTTTCTTTGCATTGGCGTTTCTTGTTTCTTATTCTGTGGCCTATCCTTCTCCTCCTTCTCTTCCTTTTCATCTTCTTGGTGGATTCTCACAAGACTTTTTGAATCATTATCCCTCAGAATATGTGGTATTATTTCAGGTTCAGGGTTGGATGGAGGTGGGATTTCTTTTCCACTTCTTGTTATGATTTCACTTACATTCTCTTTCGGATTTGGCACTCTTTGGGATGGAAGCTTACCTGGATTCTTGGACATTATTTCAACAAGACTTCCCACTGTGTCTGCTAGATTTTTAACCTTATCTGCTAGGCCCTCATACTTTGATTGTAGCTGTTCCACAGAAGGTTGTGTGCTGGTGGATGGTTGTTCATATCTCTTTCTTTGGAATGGTGGAGGCTGAAAAGATTGTTGGTGTTGGAAGGGCTGTTTATAAGATTGTTGGAAGGGAGGGGGGTTCTGGTATTGCTGCTGGTGGTAAGGAGGATGAATGGGGTGCTGGTTAAATTGTCTCAACTGGTTTTGTTGGTTCTCATATTCTTGTTGGGATTGCAGTTGATTTTGTTGGAATTGTCTTGTTTGAAAGGCTGCAGCACAGTATTACGTCCCCTGTATCTCAGGGCACTGGTCAGTATAATGAGTGGAAGAATAACATAAACCACATACCTGAGATGAAGCTTGTTGTCCATTTTCTTGTGTTACAGCCATTTGACGGACTAATCTTGCAAGGTCATCAACTTTGGTTTCAATCAATGTAGGTGAATCAGATGTTTTTACCTCATGTATCCCCCCGGTTCCCATTCCTCTTAGTCCAAATTGTTGTGAGTTTTGAGCAATCTTCTCAATTAGTATTCTGATATCTGCAGGAGACTTGTCAATCAGGGACCCCCCTGATGAGGCATCTAGAATATTTCGATCATTATCCCTTAGTCCTTGGTAGAAGAACACAAGGAATTGGTGTTCCTCCATTTCTTGATGTGGGCAGCTGGAACATAGCTTCTTGAAGCGCTCCCAGTACTCGTAGAGGGTTTCTCCAGTTGATTGTCGTATGATGTAAATCTCCTTCTTGATGGCAGTGCTCCTCGATGTGGGAAAGAATCATTGCATAAAACTTCTTTTTAGGTCTTCCCAATCACTGATCTCCCCTGGTTGTAGGTTGTACAACCATTCTTTAGCTATACCTTCAAGTGAGAAGGGGAATGCCCTCCACTGAAATTGGTCTTCGGGTGCTCCTCTTGGCCTGAAGCTTGAGCAAGTGTATCTGAATTCTTGCATGTGCCGATTTGGATCTTCTCCTGCAAGACCATGAATCTTTGGAAGAATAGGAATCATATTGACACGTAATTCAAAATCATTTGGTTTAGTGGGTGCAATTAGTTGGTTATTTTGAATGGAAAATTGTGGTGCACATAGATCACGCAGGGTTTGGTTGGGATTTCTGGCCATTATTTCAGGTTCAGAGTGAACACTAAGAGTTTCACTTGAATCTGAGAGATCTATTTCTTCAAATATTTCTGGTAGATTTCTTTTTCTTAGTTGGGTTAATGTTCTTTCAATTTCTGGATCAAATTCAATTAATGGTTCTTTTGAGGTGCGGGTCATTCAATTTTGTTTTTTTTTTGTTGCACTGCCTCCCCGACAATGGCGCCATGTTTGACGCACACCTGTCGTAGGGCATGGAAAAACAATTATTTCCTAAGTTAAAATGTAGTTAAGTGGTTGACCTAGGATGTCTCCTGAATAGGAGTTCATACAAAATGAGTTGTCACTTTAAAACGAGGGTAAAAGAAATGTTGTGTTTTTGAAATGAAATTTGAAATTAAAATGATTGAAAAACTATGATTTTTAAAAGGGTGATTAGGTCGGGGTCGGTTTCCTAATTATAATGCTATCCTTGTTCAATTTAATTCAAACTTCTTCTTCTTAGTTAATTAAAGTGAGTTTCCACAATCGTTTCCTCTCACTTCCTTGGTGAAATTATTATTGTGAGAGAAAACCTTACCAAGATCTTGGTTTGGTCAACTCTCCTTCCATGTGTCAAATAGTTGTATTGAATATCCTTAATTTAAATGGGCAATTCCCGATCGGGTTTTGTTTATCCCAAACAATCAAGAACATTCACTACACCTTTTACACGTACTGACGATCATCGAGTACTTCACCACTAATTCCTGGTTTATTCCATCGTATATAAACCAGAAATTAGTGGAGGGAGATATTGATTATTTTACCAAGGAAAAAATAAATAACGGAATTAATATTCAAGAACGATCGCACTTGATTATAAAATCCGCTATAATAAATTTAAAACAACTTTGAAGAAGAAATAAATTTATTCAATTGCATCCATGAACTCAAGCATTACAATGTAGAAAACCAACCCTTCCCCAATCACTCCAAAAGTTTAACCCACCATGGTAAGGGTAATCGAGTTGAATGGGAAAGAAGAAGGCATTACAAAACTATGAAAAAGAAAATAAAAAAAAAATAAAACCGAAAAGATCTTCTTCTTGGTGTCCCGGAAGGAATGGGGTGGAGAATGGATGCTTTGAGAGGGTGGAGCTCTCCTCCTTTTATAGCCAGAATGCTTCCCCTGAATGTATACGCATTGTAGCCCCAATAAATGACATCTTCACGCGTTGAGCCCTTCATTAATGTTGTTCATAATTCCCTTTTCCGTGTCCCCTCAAAATATCAGCGGATTTGGACATGTATTTCGAGAGTTATGGCCGTTTTACTATGAGCATTTATTCTATCCAGTCAGACTCTCTAAAACGAAATCCTCCGGATTAGGGTGCTTTAATGGCCCCATAAATGGCCAATTAACTCGGTGCATCCTTCATAAAAGATTCTCCAAAACTCCTTGCGCGTCCACCCACTGAATTTCAAAAGTTTTGGGCCCACAGTGGATGAGTTATGGATCCGACATCAAAACTAGGAAGAACTGAAAACAGTTTTCTTGAGCCAACTTGTGAGCTTCTTTTGAGCTTCCATATGGCCGATTCAGATTTTAGTCCAAATATATTAAATGAAGCCCTGGATGTCTAGAATCTGGAAAAGAAATAATGTTTCAATTTTGATTAGTGTAGATAATGTTATGGCCAAACTACCGAAATAATTTAAAACATTTAAAAATCCAAAATGGCCAATTTTTACTATTCAGCTCAAAATAACACCATTATCAAAAAAATGAAACAATTCATCTTAGAGGAACAATTTTGTCTGTTTAAAACAATGATATTCAATATAAATTAATTGAAAATATTTTCTCTATCACTAGACTATTTTTATAGTGTAATAGATTTGAGGATTTTCCAATGTGATATTATATTGTTTTTCATTTCACGAAGTATTGTAAAACTTATGTTTGTATCTTGTTTTTTGAAGGCTACTAAACCGATTGATAATTTGGGATTTGATTTGTTTTTATCATGCCAATGTAATGAAATAATGAACTGAATTTGGGTAATTGGTCTTAGGGTGATATAGTTTGCATCAAAGGATGCTTTGTACAAATCTTGGAAAAAATATTTAGAAAAACATTAATTAAGGAAAATTACCCTATGAAAGACTTTAAGAATAATTATAGAAGAATATCATATAATTTTAGTAAAATAGAGTTTTATTGCATTTTACAAGAAATTAATCAATGTCTGGGTACTATAAGAGGATGTGTTTTTTGATCATATGTACCTAGGAGCAACAACTCAGATAAGGTGTTCTGGGCCAAACATAGGATAACTTGGTACACGACAATGGGCCTTACTGTACACCTGGACCAACACTCCTAGTGGATCTTCTTTGGATAATTAAAATTTTCATCACAAACCATTATGAAGGATTTGTGAGTAAATATGTCCCTAAAGAAACCATTTTTATGATTATGGATTAGATGTGTATAATTTTTTTTTTAATTTATGTTACATATTATACTGGTTTGTAATTATTTATTATTAATAATAACCTAATCTAGTTTTTGAAATTGTTTATAAATGGTGCATAGTGAATGGAATGGAAACCATATCAATGTACGTAATCCCTGTTGGTATTTCCCTCTTATACAAGATAATGATAGTGGAGGTGGTGATACAATAGGTGCTAAATAGCTTATAACCATACTGGGAAAGATGACTCAGGTTATGAATAATAACCTTACCAGTATGGAGCTCCCTGAACCACAATGAAGAGGATCAAAGTTAGACTTATTCCTGAGACAACAACCTCCAAAATTAAATCTGAGTACAAATCCATTTGTAGTTGAGAAATGGATAAGTTCCTAAGAGAAAGTATTTCTTACTTTCGGGAGTAATGTGAGGGAAAAAGTTATCATGGAAATTTATTTTCTCCCATGAGATGCAGATCAATGGTGGTCAATATTTAAAAAAATGAATTAAGATGGATAAGTATAAAATATATAATAGAGGTAGTTTGAATAAATTCATAGAAAAATAACTTCTTTTTGAACAACGAGATGATATAGGGAGACAATTTCTGAGTCTGAGGATAAAGGAGGATTAGAATGTTTCCAAGTATGAGGATAAAATCACAAGGTAATTAAGACATTTTGGAGACTACATATGTAACCTATGTATATTTATTTATTTGTTCTTTGAAGGGTTAAAACTATTCCTTTGATGGGTACTGGTCTCAAAATATTTCCCATCATATGAAGATACAGTATCATGTGCTATAAAAATGGAAAATGAATTCTTTAAGTATCATGAATTTAAAGGAAATCAGGATAATAAGAGGGTCATAAAAAACTATGGAAAAGGAAATAATAGGAAGAAGGGAAAAGTTGACTTTCCACCCTATGGTTATTGCGAGAAGAAACACCTTGGTATTAGCCTAAAGAGGATAGGAGATTGTTACATGTTTGTATAAAAAGGCCACCATGAACGTGATTTCAAGGAGAATAAAGAATCTAAAAATTGTCATTGAGAAAATTTTAAAGATATGGGATATTATTCAGATCATTTTCCTAAGCGTCAAAGAAATTTTTTTTAGAAAATTCTAAGGGATAAAGGTTAAGATTTTGTGATCACAACTACTGAGGTTGAAGCTCTTAATGATGTGGTGGTAGGCACTTTAAATATACCTTAAAATTTAGCTAAATATTTATTTGATTTTGGATCACTACATTCATTTATATCTTCCTAGTTTTATTTAAAAATTAGATATTTCAAACTCATATTAATAAGGGAGTTTCATGTCAAAAACCCAAAAAGAAGTCTCATTGCAACAAATATGTGTCAGGTAGTTCCCATTATAACATATAAACATGCCTTATCAGGTGAATTCATCATCATATATATGGTAAGCATTGATATAATCCTCATTAGGGATTGGATATCAAAATATGTGGCAAATTTTTATTGTAAGAAGAAGGAAGTTATGATTTTTGAGGAAGGTGTAGAATCTATTATCTTTAGAACTGAAACTTCATAACCTGGTTCTTATCAAAACCCACCCCCAATATCATTACTAAATGATATTCTTGGGGTGGAAAATAAAATTACATCCAGGTATAAAGAAAGAAAAATTAAAATTGATGATGTGCCAATTTTAAAGAATAAATTGATTTTTGCCTAAAGATTTACCTGGACACCCCCAGGGTGTGAACTTTCATTTTGTAATGATTAAATACCTGATAAAAGACCAATATCAATGACTCACTATATAATGACTACATTGAAATTAGTAGATCTGAAGAAACAACAAGATCAGTTGAGTAATAAGGGGTTTATTACCCCAAGTGTTTCTCCATTGGGATCCCCAATTCTTTTTAATATGAATAAAGATAGATTGGTGAGGTTTTGAAATGAATATAGAGAAATCAAAGATATTAATATAAAAAAAAGTATACCTTGCATTGATGAATTTTTTGACCAACTGTATACTGCTCAATATTTTTCAAAGATAGGACTACATTATAGATATCATCAATTGTCTGTAACGAAGGAAGATATTCTAAAGAAAACATTCAGAAATAGGTATGGATATTGTGAGTTTACAGTGATTCCATTAGGACAGACGAATTCACCCTCTGTTTTCATGGATCTAATGGATAGAGTGTTCAAGTAATATCTTGTTTATTTTTCCCTATTATTTTTTAATGATATCTTGGTATACTCCCAAATCTATGAATACCATGAGAACCACTTATAGTTTGTTCTAAAGACATAGAAAAAATGATCTGTATAGGAATTTTATCAAGTGTGAATTCTAGCTTCAAGAAATCTATTTTCTTCACTATATTATCTAGAAGGATGGAATCGTTGTATCTCATTCAAAGATAAAAGTAATTCAAGAATGTCCAGTAGTGATGAGCATAACCAAGATATGCAGTTTTATTGGTTTACCGGGTTACTATCAGCGTTTCATCCATAAGTTTCCCTAGTTGTCTAACCTGTTAACCAAACCCACAAGTAGAGGAGTTAAATTAATTTAGACAAATGAGTGTGAAGAATGTTTTGAATAATTGAAGGGAATATTATTCAATTATCTGATCTTGACATTAACATTTAGGAATTATGTGTTTGTGATTTATAGTGATGCATCATGGAAAGGAAATGGTTGTTTCCTTAATAAGAATTGTATATTTATTTCATATGCATCAAGGTAATTAAAAATTAATGAAATAAACTACCCAACTCATGATCATGAGTTACAATTTATAATATTTTATCTAAAAATATGGATATACTATCCCTATAGTGAAAGATGTGAGATGGATATTGATCACTAGAATTTGAAATATATTTTTCTCTAAGAAATATTTCAACATGAGTTAGAGGAGATGGATTGAGATACTTAAGGATTATGATTTTACAATACACTACCACTAATGGAAAGAAAATAAGGTGGCAGATGCTTTGAGAAAAAAGGAACATAAACTTCTAAACAAAATGAGAGCTGAAAAGGACCCTACGTTTATGGATCCAGTAAAGATGGCTATGGAAATTATCATGGAATGTGAAACAACACTACTTTTTCAAATGGTTTCCAAACAATATTCACTGGAAGGAAAATAGATTTATCCACCTGATGATGATGATTTTCAAAAGAAAATTAATGTTATGAATGATGGTACATTGATAGACTAAATATATGAAGATGGAGTTTTGAAATTTGGAAAGAGTTTGTGTGTTCCTTCAATACCTAAGCTAAAAATGGAATTATTGGTTGATTCTCATAGCTCCAATTTCTCTAAAAAATATAGTGGCACAAAGATGTATAGAGATTTGTTGGAACCTTTTTGGTGGGACAACATAAAGAGGGAGATTGCTGATTATGTGTCAAGATGTTTAGTTTTTTCAATAAGTGATTGTTGGAAGACAATATCCTATAGGAGTCCTGAATCCTCTCCCAATACCTATGTGGAAATGGGGTGATATTATGAGGACATTGTCATTAGTCTACAAAAGACTCCTAAAAGAAATAATTTTATATGGTTTATTATTGATTGTCATTCCAAATCAGTACATTTTTTTGCTATAATAGAAGATTTATCACTTAAATATTTGGAAAGACATTACATTAACGATGTTTTAAGACATCAATGTGTACCCCTATCAATTTTTTCTAACCGTGATCCATGTTTTACATCAAGATCATGGAGAATTCTTTAGAGATCCCTAGATACTATGATTCATTTGAGCAGTGAAATCCACCATCAAACTGATGGAAAATAATAAAGGGATATTAAAAAATTATAAGACATGATGAGATCTTTCCCCCTTTACTTTCAAGGTACTCGTGATCAGTATTTACCTCTAGTAGAATTTTACTTAATAATAGCTTCCATTCAAGCATTTAGATGGAACCATATAAAGCCTTATATGGAATGAGATTTTGCATACCTACTTGTTGGGATGATGTTGGTGAAAGAAAACTCATAAGCCCAGAACTTTTTGAGGAAACAATAGAATTGGGCAAAATTATTCAATCCCATATGAAATCAACTCAAATCATAAAAAATAGGTAAACTGATAATCATAAGAAGGATTTGGAATTTCAAGTAGGTGGTCATGTTTTCTAGAAGATATCTCCATTGAAGGGTCTAATACGATTCGGAATGAAATGGAAGATGAGGGACATATATATAAGTCCTTATGATATTATTGAATGAATTGGAGTAGTATATTACTATTTAGAAATTTCGCCAAGTCTCTCCAATGTTCATGATGTTTTCCACATTTCACTATTAAGGAAATACATGCTAGAACCAATTCATGTATTCACCTATAACGAATTATAACTAGAAAATAATATATATTACTATTAAGTGAATATCGAGATTATTGACACCAGAGAACAAGTTTTTGATAGTCGGAAGACTCCTCTGGTAAAATGTCTTTATAGAAACCATAAAATGGAATAGGTGACCTGAGAAACTAAGGAAATTATGTTTAAGAACCAGCCTAATATTTTTATGAAGTGATATTATAGAAATTTAGAGGATGAAATTATTTGAAGGATGTAAGAATGTAACACCCCAACCATCAAAAAAATGCTTCTTTTTAAATAATTCAATAGCTTGCGCTACACGCAACATTGAGTTCGAGCACACCATGACCAGTCAAACATGTCATTTGAAAAGAGACTATAAAAATTATTAACGAAATTTATGAAATTTATAAATTTTATTTTTCAACACAGAAATCATTTTTTAATTATAAAACATCCAAAATAGCTTAAGGTGAATTTCTGGTATTTTTCTGAAATGTTTCAATTTTTGATCAATAGTGAATAATACTACATTGTTTTAAAAAAACCAAATTTTCATTTAAGTAATTTTTTACATTAACTTGATTTTAAATTCACAATAGATAAAGAATAAATTTATTAATCCAACTTAGTTCGTTGAAATAATTTTTATAATAGAATTAGATATATATTTATTTTTAACATGTGAACGTCACTTTTACCAGCGTTCTAACCACATCTAAAGATTAGTATTAAATTTAATTTTACTGATTCTGTGAATTGTATTTCAACAAATGATCATAAATGGTTGTAATCAATATGAAAAATGTGATCTAATAGGATCCAAATAATTTTTGGTGAATAGTACCATTTTAATTTTATTTACTATAGTTATATGTAAATAATGTAATTAATGGTAAAAATATTATCAAAATATAAAATTACACTAACACTTATCCTAATATCATTGGATAAGTTTTCTTAGTCCAAAATAAACCTTAGTATGAAAATATGATCTTTTTTATTCCACTTGTTATATATTATGACGTTTATTATATTTTATTTAAAGAGGAGTTTAAAATGTCATATTAAAATTTTAATAACTATATAATTTTTAGTATGAGATTAAATAAGTGATATAGTAAACTAAAAAAGATATTCAAATTGATAAAATTTTTATTATCATAATGTTAATTTATTTATAATTCTAGTAAATAAATTATTAAAGTAAATGTTGACACAATGATGATATGGTAATTGATTTATAAAAGAAAAATTAATTATATGGTATTAATAATATAAAAATAAATATAATTTGAAAATTTGATGTCATAAAAAAAAATTTGGATGACATTGAAATGTTAGGGATTATTTAATGTAGTTTTTTTAGAAAAAATAATGTTTTTATGACTTTAAAAAAATCATGTATTTAATTGGGTCAAAATTGACATAAATGAGATTTTAAAATAAATAAAATTTTATTAAATGATATTAAAGTTGTTAATAATATAAGGATCACAAAAAACATGGATATTGTTAAATATGTCATAAATGAACCAATTGGGGTTCTTTTTGAATTTTATACTAACTATATTAACCATATTGTGTAAAAATACATATTAACATGGTTAGAGTTAAATTTTTTAACTAATATTTAAATCCAAAAGATAAGGTTACTTTTATGACATAAACATATCTAAAAATAATTTTTGAGATAATTTAGGCCCATGAACGTATTATCCTCAAAATAACTCACTTTGAATCTATTAAAAATAAAAAATACATTTATTTTAAATTAATAGTTTAGGAGTTTCCAAAAGTGCCCCTCCCCTCTTATAAAATCCATCCTCTACTTCTCTTTTATTCACACATCTAAATCCCTTTGTCTCAGAAAAAACCAGCACAATTATCCTCCAAAAATACCAAACTTCATCCTAGAGGCAATATATTTAGCATAAAGCCAACCTGTTTAGTCCTTTTTTTCAAATCAAAATGAGATACCTGAAAAAAGAGGTAATTATTTAATCAACTCATTCAATGTTCTTTTCTTCTCCTACATCATCATCCTAGGTCATTTACATAATAAAGTAATAACTCTAGTATCATCTACATTCTAAGATTTTATTATATTTATGGGGAAACATATTCCTCATTATCTCTATGCTACGAATAACATTGTCACCATGCGTGCGTAAGTACACCATACCATCTCTACATCATGGTGTAATTCATTATTTAACACTACATTGTTTGGATGGGTATAACAATAAGTATAATGGATATAAATAATGAGTATGACATGATTATAATTCTTTATAAATAACATACCATCCAATTTTATACCATTTAATCATTAACGTAATGATATCGTTGCTCATGTGTACGTACGACCTACCGTCTCCAAGACAAGATTAGATTCATCCTCCCCTAAAATCATTTAAGAATAATTATGAAAATGTATATAATAAATGAATATAATATTTATGAACTTAATATCATTATGGATATGAATAATATATATTATTCATAAAATATATTACTTTCATGACTAAACAAGCATAGGAAAATAAGGCAGTTAACACCCGAAACAATGGTAATACTGAAATATTATTAACGAAATGATATAATTGGATCAAATATGATATCATCAATTTTAATATGGTCCTCGTATAATTTAATTGAATTATTTAATAATAATATAGGATGTTAATGCACCCTTGACTAATGGAAAGTATGGGATAAGGGTTAATTACACAACCTCATTATTATTCGAAGTTGTTTATATGTAAGTATCTACGAACACATGTTTATCATCCATGTCTATGTTTATTAAAATGTATTTAAAAATATTATCAAAAATTTTTTAAAATTAATTTTACTTGTTTTTGAATTTTTATAAATTGAATGAAAGAAATTTTTAGTCTTTTTCCAAATAAGGTAATTTACGAAATTTTCAAAAAATTAAGGAGAAATAGTTTTGTTTACTCATACGACTCGAGTGGCTACATTCCTATATTATGAAACTATAATATTTTTAATATTGAATGTAAAGACCTGGAATTTCCATGTCAATTTTCTTTTTAATGAAATGGTAATTTTATGGGTCCGTGAAACCTGACAGCACGAGATTTTGAGGCCCGGAGTGCCTGTAAGATCCGTCAAAGTTTTTGTTAAGCTTAAGTTAACGTGCATAAGTTGTTTTCCTGAAAAAAGTGGAATAACTCTTAAACGGTAACTCAGATCAAAAATATGAGGGCAGCGTTGAACTCAGGATGGCGGGTTTACCCATGGCGCGACTTAATATTAGACGGCGTGGGCCTCCTATGGCGAAACCCAAAAATGGAATAATAGTAAAAAAAATAATTAAATAAATTATTTTATTTTTCAAATGATTATAACTCAGAAATGGTAACTCGGATTAAAAATATGAGACCATTGCTGAACTAGTTAGTTTATGCTTTCTTTAAGAAGATACTAACTTTGGATGGCGTGGGCCACCATAGAAAGTTAGTTTTTGGCCGCAAATAAAATAATTAAGTGAAAATTAATTTATTGTAAAATTCATTACTTTTAAAAGGTAACTTAGATTGAAAATATGAGAGTACGGTTGGGTTTGTTGGGGTGTGTTTCCCCTATGCAGATCCTAACCTCGACCAGCGTGAGATTAGGGTGACTGATAAAAATTTTCTAAACTTTTGTTCTGGTACGATTAGTAAACGCACGAGTGGTGTTTTGTAACTTTTGAACTGGTGCTCGGAATTGAAATATGAGGGCACCGTTGAACTCGCAGTTTCGGTATTCACTTAAGGTGACTTTAACTTCGATGGAAGTTGGTATAGAGTAAAAGTTATATTTTTTGTTTTTATAAAAAAAAAATAATAATGTGAGCTAACACTTTATTTTATTTTAAGCCGTAATGTAGAGGTTCGGTGGTTAGAACCTTCTCAAGGGATTTGAAGGTGGGGTCACCGCAACATAACCTCCCATGAGATGTTATGGTGGTGGGGTCCACCCAAACTCAACCTTCCATATGAGGATAAATGAGGTGGGGACCACACGGGGCTTAACTCCCCTATTAATGGGAGGAGAGGAAAACCTCTCAACTCCCCTCATTAATGGGGGGGGGGGGGTTCTTGGAATCATCCCATTAATTAAAGCCAATGCACCTCTTAAATTGCACCAACGTAACTTAATTGGCTCACTCCTTTTAATTTTATGCAACCGTGTCGTTGTAATTTATGAAGGTTCCTAATAAATGAACTGTCATAAATTCCAAAGATCGTTACCAACATCCCTCCCCATCCTATTTAAAGGAATATTGGGGGGAGGTTTTGGGATGGATTAACCATGCAACGAAACGCTGACAAAGTGACACGACACCCAACACATGGAGGATTACACCTTCTCCAATGAAGAATGAAGAACACCGACCTTCTTTGACTTCTTCCTCGGACACCTACCAACGTGGAGAGTTATCAACGTGCCAACGCAACTCGGGTTTGGATGTGCTTGGCGGATGTGACGAACGATGATCCTCTACATCTTCTTCCATGACTCCATCAATGAATGACTTCTTCCTTTCTGCGCCAATGTCAACCAACTACGAGCAAGGTAGGGGGTTTATTTATTGATATTATTATACCTTTTTCATATCTTCCTCATCGGATAAAAAGGTATTTTTGAGGGTGTGTTATTGATCATATACTTTTCTAGATGATCCAAAGGATACCTCCTTAAACGCGGAGGGTGCGGGCAAACCTAACATGGCCCGGCACTCTTCGCCGGTTTTCTTCCTTGTGGTGATCTTCGAAGTGGCAACGAGGCGATGCAGGTGGCAACGACAAAGGCCGCGCTACCTGCGGCCTCCGCAAACAGAGCCGCCCCTACGGCACTCATGTGTTCCTGGACGAACACCTCTGGCCCACACGGGCCTAAGCTAAGCTGAACCGGCGCTGCCCGGCAGCCCCCGGCCGACGGCCCGCGAGCTTCCCGCACCCCACTGGCATGTCTGCGCACTGCCTACTCCCTGTCGGCCAGCCCGCGTACCTCGCCGGCCTGCCCGCGCCCTACGGCATGATCATGCGCTGCCCGATGCCGCGCCAGCCAGTCCATGTGCGGCCTGCCCATGCCCCATCTTCTGGACAAACTGGACAAGCCGCATCGGCCACCTGAGCCCGCCCACAGAATCCTTCCCGGCATCACTGGACGAATCGGCCCAGCCTTTCGGACCACATCGCCTGAGCTGCACCCATCGCAGCACTGGCCGAATCGACCCTGGCCTCCAGGCCGAGCCTCCTATGCGATGAACACCTGGTTGAATCTCCACCACAGTCCATTGGGTCAGGCCCAGCAGACCGGGCCGAACCTAGCAAGCTGACATGGTCGACCAAGACTGTGTCGGACCAGACCCAGGCCCACTACCGACCCTTGTACTTTCTTTGGCCATATCTTTTGCACCGGACGTCCATTTGAAGAATCGTCTATAGAGATGGAAACCATGGATCGAGATGATTCTTCTGGAATACCTCACTTGAGTTTTGGATGTCGATGGGGTACATTCGGGTTGGATTGAACCTAAATCCAACCGGACCCTCAGAACGAAAATGCTAATAACTCTCAGACCGGGCATCTGATTGACGCACCGTCTGTCATGTTGAGTTTCTAATGGAAATAAGGATCTTTTGGATACATAAACATGAGACTTGGTGGCTTTTGATTTGTCAAAACTTGGATTCAGAAGTGGACCCTCCCAGAATCGAGCGTGCTTTGTGAAAACCCGGCGGCTGTCTGTGCACTATTGATTGTTCTTGGATCATGTGTTGGTCCGACAGTTCTGATGATTGTTCCTGGAACATGTGTTGGTATTATAGTTCTAACTTCTGTTCCTAGATCATGTGTTGGTCTGAAAGAATAGCTGGACCTGGATCATGTGTTGGTCTGACAGCTCTAAAGACTGTTCCTGGATCATGTGTTGGTCCGGCAGTTCTAACATCTATTCCTTGATCATGTGTTGGTCCGACAGAATATCTGTACCTAGATCATGTTTTGGTCCAATAGCTCTGACAACTATTCCTAGATCATGTGTTGGTATGATAGTTCTGACTTTTGTTCTTGGATCATGTGTTGGTCCGACAGAATAGCTAGTCCTAGATCATGTGTTCGTCTAACAGCTCTGATTATTCAGTGGCTATATCTGATCATATCTATCTCTTGACATAAGTTTTATATATGTGTGAGATAAGTCAGCGGCATTTGTGTTTTCCTCATGTTTGAGATGGGTTACTTGATAACATAGGTATATGTATGGGCATATAGATAAGTAATGGATATCCGTTGATTTATTACATTGTGGGTTATCCTTGTTGGATTTTGTGAGACGTTGAGGGTCTTGAGATCCCTACTGAGTATCGTTATACTCACCTCTGCACGGGCTATGATCGAACCTCATTGTGTTGGTTGCTGACGACAGACAACACTGACTGAGGATCAGAGTAGCAGGACTGGATGGTACCCGGAGGTGGAGCTTACGGCTAGTCGGTACACGAAGGAGACTGGCGGACGTGGAATATTGAGGAGGCTATCTGTACCTAACCATCAGGTAGGAATCCATGGAGGAAGACCCAGTAGCTTCTTAACCTTTTCTTCAGTTTTACTTATTTCAGTTGTACATGTACTTTCCTGTTGGGCTTCTATTTCCAGTCTCTTTTACTTTTCAGCACTCCTTTGAATACAGTTTTTCTTAGTGTTTTACTTCCATCTCATACTCTGTTGTGTGTGTTTAGAATTTACAAAGGAAACTCCTTCCCACTTTTTGGGATATTCTCCTTTGCTGCAAGTCGCCAGCCCCTGGCCTGTGGAAGGTGGGCTTGGGGTAGTCACGGCACGAGCCCCAGGGGACGGGTCTTGACAAATTGGTATCGGAGGAGTCGGTTCTACCTTAGAACATAGGACTATGATCTTTCTTTTCTGTGAAGCAATAGTGTTTAGAGTACTGAGTGTGGTTTTTAGTCTAGGGAGTCCAGTGTTGGTGTGGCGGCCGACATATCCATACACCAGGAACCTGACTTCTGATTTTCGACTCAGTTCACGAAAACACTGATTGTGAGTGTGTTTTTAAGAGTCTTCTTCATGAACTATTTGAGTTAGCTTACCAGGTATAACTAACTGACCGTGGCGCACCTATTCCTTATCTAGATTCCTCTGCATAGACAGCCAGCTAGGGTTCCAGAGAGATTAAACGATGATGGCCCATCGAGCGACGAGGCTCCGGTGTAGGGCCCTCCTACTGTGTTGGCACCATCGGGTGGTCTACAAGCAGCACCAGCACCCGTAGGGCAGCAGATACCACCATCCGCACTGGCGTACGATGCACGCCGACAAAGCACAATCATACAAGTTCCAGCAGCAGAGGCCTCTTAGGTTTCGAGGCGAGAGAAATTCCCACATAGCTAAGGGCTGGCTAGAGGCGATTGCTAGAGTTTTATGCCTAGTTGAGACACCAGTAGAGTATATGGTGACCTTAGCTACTAGAATTTTTAAGTGAGTGACCATGAGGATGGTACGCATAGTGATGAGGCCCCAATACATGGACCATTACCCGAGACAGTACCTCAGGGTAGTGTGTCAGCTATATCATTGTCTGTTGGTCAGCAGTTGCAACAGGTAGTACTGGTAGAGGAAACCTATAGGCATAGTGCCTTGCATGTTTTTCAACATCAGATAACCCTCAGGTTCCAAGGTGAGCCTGACTCACAGGCGGATGAGGACTGGCTTGAGGAGGTGGCTGAGAGTTCCCTAGAACTTCTACAGCTTCAGTAGGACGACGTGTCGGTAGCTAAGTATTCATCAAGGCATACCGATCTTTCCTGGTACTCGATGAATATGGTACGATCTGTGACTCAAGGCTCGAACTTCCAAGCGAGGTGTGTTTAAAGTACATCTGTGCTAGCACAATTCATCTACACATTCCTACTTATGTTAGGATGCTAGAGATAACCTTTGTGGTTGAATATTCTTTGGCTGAGCGGATATAGGCAGTGATTGTTAGCAGTGGGAAAGCAGGAAACCGACACAGTCTCAGAGACTTGAGCTTGTAAAAATATTTCTGGAAGAGGAAGTGCTAAGGACAGATGAATCTGCAGGGAAGTAGATGCAGAAGGAGAGCTAGGAGAGCAGCATGAAGTGGTGTGCATTTCAACATGTTACAACCGTCCCCTTTTTTGGAACACTCCAGGCTCAGGGTGCTAGAGGAGAGGGAAAGAGAGTAGTTTCATGCGGTCAAGGAGTGTGACCCAAAGGCTCAGGGAATGATTCGAGGTACGGTCTGTATCTACTACTTGCTATCGTAACAATAGACATAGGTACCAATCATTCATTATATCCACAAATCTTGTCCAATACCTAGACTTTCTGGTTAAACTATTGAATTGACCCTCACGTTTGGAGATACCTCTAGGTGGAGACTCGATAATCACAATTGTGCTGACGGTGTGATCTGACCCTTGAGGAGAGAGTTTCGGTAGCAACCTCTTGGTGGCAGCGTCGAGGCCTTGCGACATTAGTTTGGGTTTGGACATGACACCCACAGTTCACACTCAGATTGACTGTATTAGGCAAAAAGGATGTGGTTTATCTACAACCTTGGGATTGGGTTTTCATTGGTTGGTGAAAAGGAAAACCCAGGCAGCATAGGATGAACTCATACATAATAGGGTGCAGTCGATCACTGATGAGTCGGCCAGACTTACCTTTATGCCATACTTCTCCAGAGTTGCAGCACCACTATCATCTTTGGTGAAGAAGCGGCAACCCATCGTGTGGTGGGAGAGATGCCAGCAGAGCTTTCAAGTGCTAAGGTGGAGGCTAACTAGTTCCCCAATCATGATGATTCTAGATTAAGGCATTGTAACACCCCGATCATCCACGATACGCATCTCTTTCAATAATGCAATAGCTTGCAATGTACGCAAGTTCAAAATTCTAACACACAACGACCAATCAAAATAGACATTATGAATAGTAATACCCACTTTTTTAAATTATATATCTTTTATATTTAAAAATGGACTTCATTTTTGGATTTAGAATATCGAAATTAGCCTATGTTGAATTTTTTGTATTTTTCTGAGAACTTCCAATTTTTTATGAATAGTGAAAAATACTTAAAAACAACTCTTTTAATAAAAATAATTTATATTGATAAATTATACTATTGAGTGGTTTTAAAGTATAATTATAATATATTTTTACCATTTTATCCCATGGTGGTCATTATAAATAATATCACTTCGAAATTGGACACAAACAATTGTCAATCTGTTGATATATATATTGTTTCTTAAAAACACGCTATTTGTTGTGACAGTAGGAATTAATTATAAAACTAATTAATGAAACTTATATGTTTTTAATTTTTTAAAATAGACATCATTTTTGAATTCGGAATATCAATTATAGCTTAGGGTGAAATTGTGTCATTGTTCTGAAAAACTTCAATTTTTGATGAATAGTGAAACCACTAAGTGATAGTTAAAAACTGATTTTTCTTTTAAATAAAAAATTACCACTTCTATGATTTTATTTTAAAAAATCCAACATACATGGTTGTCATTAAGAATTAAAATGTGTTTCAATGGGATTAAAATAATTTTTTGGTGAATAGTAACTTTTAAGTTTAATTAAACGCGATTAAAGGTAATTAATGAAATTTAAGGTAAAAATGATATTATAAAAATATGAAATTACCTTTACACTTGTCCTACCTTTATTGGATGAGTCATGGCCGAACAAGAAAATCCATGGGTCAACTTGGGGACCCCATGGAGCCACTTGGGTAAGAAAATGACATTAATAACTTTTTATTTAAAGTAAAAATAAAATTGTCACTAACATGTGTTGTTTTACTAAAACAATTATTACATGGAGTTATATAAGTTAATATTTTGACTATAAATATTAATTGGAAAGATAAAAATATTTCCTACAACATGGTAATTTTTTTTATAATTTTTAGACATCAAATAAATTAAATTATTTATGACACCATGATAATGCATCGATTACCTCATTAATTAACGATTTAAATAAAATGAAAAGATAATGTAAAATCTAAGGCTTAAACTTGTCAAAAACCTATTGTATGAGCATATTTAGAACCCTTATCACCTTATCCTATAAATATATCATTGTGGGACCTTTAGAATCCGAAAATCATTTCATAATAAAGTAACATTTCAATCTTTTCAAAAGTGCCCCTCCTCTCCTATTATAAAAGGCCCCCACCTATACCACCTTATTCACACCATAAAAGCCATTTTTCTTGGCCAAACTCTGCCCAAATACACTCTAAACTTCCCTCTATTACTCCTAGAAGCATCTATTTGGGCAGAAGTCTTCCCAAGGAAGCCTTTGGCTGAAATCAGAAAGAGTTACCCGATTTTAAGGTAATGTGTTCTCTTGTGTTCTTTTGTTTTATTTTTCTTCTCCAACCCCCTAAACTCTTTTTATTCTTTTATTTTGTAACAAAACAATTATATTCAATATAATAGGATGTTTTATGATAATTATTTGAGCTACACTTACACACACCTCCGTCTAATGGTTAAAGAACATATTGTTTCCGTGGATGGCGAATTACTGCCTTACGAAACGATGATTGTTCTATCTTATCCTACCACCTCACATGGTGGCCATTATGATGGCACTATATTTATTTATGATATATATTATATTTATTTCTTCTCTACACTTCTTCATTTTACATTTAAAGTGTACCTTTATGCTTTTCATGTTGTGCAAATGCGATAATTTCATTTGAAGAAGTGTGGACTACGCCCCCTCAACTGATGTGACTCGTTCATGGAATACATATAATGTATAAATAATGAAATTAATGAACTTATGTGACCTATATAACATAGATATTATACTAGTATTATAATATATTTATCTCATATTGTTTTAATTCCATTAAATATGAAATAGAAATGAAAGTAGCCTTCATGCGTAAGTACGGCTTACCGTCTCCATGAACGGTGCATTTTATTTCCTACCTCCAAATGTTATGTAATTTTATAAATGCTTGTATATACTGGATACATATGATATAAATGATATCTACATCATGAATATAATTCTGGATATAATGAGTATTTTAACACTTGATCAACTTGTAAATATAAGAAGTTTATTTTTGACTCAAGTACCAAAGATCGACACAACGACCATTATTATCTTAAATAATTACATAATGTTCATAACATGGTAATAAGTGATATTAAAGGAATAATGAACTTGAAAAAGGTTCTTAAGCAAGTATAAATTAACTCTAGTTTATTATTCATGAGGTTAAAGAGCGGTCGAGTAAAGTCGGACACGAGGTAAGGGAACTTCTTAACCCAATTTCTATTCTTTGGGTTAATCTCCTACTTTCAAATTATGTCATGATATTATTATGTCCAATATTGTATTTGTACTTTCTTTATGTGTACATATCGTGAATACACATAATAGATCTATTTTATTTAATAAAATGATCTTTGTAAGGGACTTCGTCTCAATCTCCTTTCATTGAGGGATATTTTGTTTTACACACAACTTTATTTTATACGGTGTATAACCCCTTTTGACTTTTACATTTATTCAAACAGAATCTTTTTATACGAAGAATTTACTATACGACAAAAGGGAATGTTTTTTTTCGTACATATTTGGTGACAACGACTTCTCAGCCGTCATGACCATTATTTGAGTTTCGACTTCCTCAGCAAGCCATAACGTTTTTTTAAAATGAAAAATAAATACCAAGTTTTAATTTTCTATTATTTTGGTATTAAAAATGGTTTTATTATATCAATTTTTTGTATTTATATCTTGTAATTGAAATGTGGAATTGTTATGTTTCCTTTATGCATGTTTTATGAGATACGATTATGTTATGGCTTATGATATGTTTAAACCTATTCATATGAGGAATACATTAGACTTAATAAGTGATGGGTGGAGCCCGCTATAGCTCCTTGATGCATCGGTAGGTCTCATGAGACAAATTAGTGTCTTGGAATGAGGTCTTGACAAAATATTATTTGTAGTCTTGGCACGAGGCCTTGGCTATGTGGTTATGATAGTCTGGCATTATGCATTCCATCATTATGAAAGTGGTTATTGATATTGCATGTGATTATTCAACCAGTAGAATATCCATGTGGATAAGTAAATGGAATTATCTCATTTTAATTTTTCCATATTATGTTGAAGTTCAGGTTTAAAATGCTTTTGTTTTAGTTATACATTGCCTTAAATGTTTTTGTTTATTTATGAAAGCTTCCGCTATATTGTTATCCTTACTGATCATATGAGCTCACCCCTTTAAATTTTTAATTTTTCCAGGATGTGATGAAGTATATTATGAATGACCCATAGGGATAGTAAGAGGGGATGTGAAGACAAGATGTTTTTTTAGTTTTGTTTTACATTATGATGTAATGTTAGACTTATGAATGTATCTAGTGTTTCCAAGACTACTAAACTAATCAGTCTTTAGAGACTTGATCTTTTGTGATCATACCAATGTTATGAAATAATTCACCGACTCTGGGTAACTGGGGTCATGGCATTACAATTGGTATCAGAGGCAGTTTAGTACTAACCTTTGATGCTAGATTTAGATAAACTCTGATTACAGCACATATCCCTAAGATAGACTTTGAGGATTAGTATAAAAGAACTTCCTAGAATTTTGGTATTATAGAGATTTTTTTAGTTTTCCGAGAAATATATCCATGTCTGCATACGAGCAGGTAGAGGCGGCTCTGGCACAGATGTACCTAGGGGTAAAACCCAAAAACACCACTTTGAGCTAGACTCGAACGGGAACTGGTGCATGACAACAGGTCTTGCTGCACTCTTGGTTACGACACTCCCGGGGGATTTTCTTAGGATAATTTTCATTTTATTTACAAACCATTATGAATGTTTTATGAGTATATACTTCCTCAACGAAAAAATTATTATGATTATGGATTATATCCATAAACTGTTCAATTTATGTTAAGTGTTTTACAAGTATGGAATTATGTATTTTGATTCATAAACTAATCTAGTTTATGCCATTATTTAGAAATGGCTCCTAGTGGAAGGAATGGAAACCATGTCAATGCACGCACTCTATGTAGGTATTTCCCTCCTACTCAAGATAATTATAATGGAGCTGGTGATACAACTGGTGCTGATCAACTTATCACCATACTGGGACAACTCACTCGGGTTATGAATAACAACTTTACTCGTATGGAGCACCCTAATCCGCAACATGGAGGATTAATGTTAGACCGCTTCATGAGGCAACAACCAATAATATTCAATGGGAGTACTAATCCCTTAGTATCTGAGCAATGGATAAATTACCTAGAGAAAATATTCCATGCCTTGGGGAGTAGTGAAAGGGAAAAGTTTATCATGGAAGTTTACTGTCTCACTAGAGATGCTGATCAATGGTGGTCATTGATTCAAAATACAAAGGAAGATGATGAAGTATCGAATATGGAATGGAGGGAGTTCAAAGAGATTTTCTTAGAAAAATAATTTCCTCATGACCATCGAGTGGATATGGAAAGGAAATTTCTGAGTCTAAGACAAAAGGAGGATGAGAATGTCGCCAAGTATGAGGCCAACATTACAAGGTTAGGAAGACATGCTGCAGATTATATATGTAACCCAAGAAGTAAGATTGATCATTTCTTTTATGGGTTAAAACCATTTCTCCATCGAGCATTAGTCTCACAAACCTTCTCGTCGTACGAAGATATTGTCTCATGTGCTATCAAGATAGAAAAGGAATTCTCTAAATCTTATGATTATAAAGTAAAGCAAGATAAGAAGTGAATGGCGGAAAAAGAGACAGATAAAGGGAAAAGGGAAAGAAATATTTTCCATTATGCGGTAATTGTGGGAAGAATCACCCCGGTACTTGCCTAAAAGGAATGGGGGTTTGTTATAAATGTGGAGAAAAATGTCATCGGGCTCGTGATTGCAAGGGAAAGAAAGATGATATCAATGTTGAATTCTACAATTGTAGAGAAATGAGGCATTTTACAAATGAATGTCCTAAGCATCAGGGAAACATAACTCAGAAAAGGCCAAGGGATCAAGGACAATCTTATGTTGTTACTATAGTTGAAGTGGAATAATTAATGTATTGGTTCTTTTGGACTCAAGGATTATATTCTGGTTATAAGAATAATGTGATATATATAAGGATTGTACTATAGTACTTGTTGTTTTCATTAAGGTTTTAATATGATGAAGGTAATCATATTTTTGTATGTGACAATAAGAGAAACTTTACTTTGTTTGTGGAATCTAATGATACAATTGATTTTGGAATTTAGGGGCCTTTTAGAAAAAGTCTAGACAAAGGTATTTTAGATAACTATAAAGGTTGGAATGGATTAAGTTGAACTTTGGATATTATTGTTTAAGGTTAAAACATTTCTGAAGATTATCTTTGAAATATTATAATACTATAGTTTTAGGAAAAGGAAAACCTGCAGGTCGGGGGATAACCCGTCGCATCGGAAAAAGCAGTAGGAATCAAACCCACAACCATAGTGCGACAGGCCTTTATTACCTACAACTAGCCTACGGAAAGTCCCTGGTTATTACAAAATAGTTTCCCTAATATAAATGGTATGTGTTAATATTTGGAACATCATAAGATTAGGATAAATACAATATTTTTTAGTTATATTATCTTTTTGAGTGAAAGATGAGTTAGTGGTAGAAATTAGTTGAAGGTTGAAACTCTACTTGTCAAACATAAATATATATATACCTATCTCTTATTTTATGAATTAATTAATTATTAAACTTTAGTAAAGGGATATTAAAACAAAAAAATGTGTTATCTTAATACCTTATGTCCTGTTGAACTGATAAAATTTTAAATCAACATAGATTGAAGGCTTTGAGGCCCCCAATTTTACACTTGTTTGTGATTGATGACCTCAATCACTCCCTACAAATATTTATGTTTTTTCTCCAATTATATTTATCTAATTTACACCAATGTTCTCCTTATTGAGATCATAATTTGGTGGTGACTTTTTAATTTCCCTTTCCCTCTTATTAAGGCTAAATTTTATTAACCTTATTTCCGATGTGGGTTTTACACAAAGGTACTTTCTATTTTCAACTTTTTATTTTCAAAGAAAAATTTCAAATTGCAAGGATGAAATTTATTGAATTAGGGGAGAATGTAACACCATGATCTTCCACGATACACTTCTCTTTCAATAATGCAATAGCTTGAATTGTACGCTAGTTCGAGATTCTAACACAACACGACCAATCAAAATAGCCATTATGAATAGTAATACCCACTTTTTAAAATTATATATATTTTATATTTCAAAATGGACTCCATTTTTGGATTCGGAATATCGAAATTATCCTATGTTGATTTTTGGTATTTTTCTGAGAACTTCCAATTTTATATGAATAGTAATAAATACTTAAAAACAAATTTTTTAATAAAAATAATTTATAGTGATAAATTATACTATTGAGAGGTTTTAAATTATAATTAGAATATATTTTTACCTTTTTATCCAATTTTGGTCATTATAATTAATTTCACTTTGAAATTGGACATAAACAATTGTCAATCTTTTGATATATATATATTGTTTCTTAAAAAAACGCTATTTGTTATGACAACGGGAATTAATTATAAAATTAATTAATGAAACTTATATGTTTAGAATTTTGTAAAATATACATCATTTTGGAATTCGGAATATCAATTATAGGTTAGGATGAAATTTTTGCATTGTTCTGAAAAATTTCAATTTTTGATGAATAGTGAAACCACTAAGTGATAGTTAAAAACTGATTTTTCGTTTAAATGAAACTTTACCACTTATGTGATTTAACTTTCAAAAATACTACATACATGGTTTTCATTAGTAATTAAAATTTGGTTCAATGGGATCAAAATAATGTTTTGGTGAATAGTACCTTTTATGTTTAATTAATCGCGATTAAAGGTAATTAGTGAAATTTAAGGTAAAAATGATATTATAAAAATATGAAATTACCTTTAAACTTGTCCTACCATTATTTTATGAGTCATGTCAGACCACTAAAATCCATGGGTCAACATTGGGACCCCATGGAGTCACTTGGGTAAGAAAATGACATTAATAACTTTTTATTTAAAGTAAAAATAAAATTGTCACAAACATGTGTTGTTTTACTAAAACAATGATTAAATGGGGTTAAATAAGTTAACATTTCGACTATAAATATTCATTGGAAAGAAAAAAACATTTCCTACATCATGGTAATTTTTTTATAATTTTTTGACATAAAAAAATTTAATTATTTATGACACTATGAGGATGCATCGATTACCTCATTAATTAACGATTTAAATAAAATGAAAAGATAATGATTAATCTAAGGATAAAACTTGTCAAAAACCTATTGGATGAGAATATTTCTAACCCTTATCACCTTATCCTATAAATATAACATTTTGGGACCTTTATAATCCGAAAATAATTTCATAATAAAGTAACATTTCAATCTTTCCAAAAGTGCCCCTCCTCTCCTCTTATAAAAGACCCCCACCTCTACCACATTATTCACACCATAAAAGCCATTTGGCTTGGAAAACTTCTGCCCAAATACTCTCTCAACTTCTCTCTCTTACTCCTAGAAGCCTAAAATTGGGCATAAGTCTTCCCAAGGAATCCTTTGGCTCAAATCAAGAAGAGTTACCCGATTTTAAGGTAATGTCTTCTCTTGTGTTCTTTTGTTTTATTTTTCTTCTCCAATCCCCTAAACTCTTTTTATTCTTTTATTTTTTAACAACACCAGTATATTCAATATACTAGGATGTTTTTATGATAATTATTTGAGCTACACTTACACACACCTCCGTCTAATGGTTAAAGAACATATTGTTTCCGTGGATGGAGAAGTACTGCCTTACGAAACGATGATTGTTCTATCTTCTCCTACCACCTCTCATGGTGGCCATTATGCTGGAACTATATTTATTTATTATATTTATTATATTTATTTTTTCTATACACATATTTATTTAACATTTAAATCATACATTTATGCTTTTCATGTTGTGCAAATGCGATAATTTCATTTGAGGAAGTGTGGACTACCGCCCCCTCAACTGATTTGACTCGTTCATGAAATACATGGAATGTATAAAGAATGAAATTAATGAACTTATGTGGCCTATATAACATATATATTATACTATAATTATAATATATATATCTCATTTTGTTTTAATTCCATTAAATATGAAATAGAAATGAAAGTAGAGTTCATGCGTATGTACGGCTTATCGTCTCCATGAACGGTGCATTTCATTTCATACCTCTAAATGTTATGAAATATTATAAATTCATGTATATACTGGATATATATGATATAAATTATATCTACATCATGAATATAATTCTGGATATAATTAATTTTTTACCACATGTCTACTTGTAAATATAAAAAGTTTATTTTTGACTCAAGTACCAAAGATTGACACAATGACCATTATTAACTTAAATAATTACATAATGTTCATAACATGGTAATAAGTGATATGAAAGGAATAATGAACTTGAAAAAGGTTCTTAAGCGAGTATAAATTAACTCTAGTTTGTTATTCAGGTGGTTAAAGAGTGGTCGAGTAAAGTCGGACATGAGGTAAGGGAACTTCTTAACCCAATTTCCATTATTTGGGTTAATCTCCTACTTTAAAATTATGTCATGATATTATTTTGTCCAATATTGTATTTTTAATTTATTTATGTTTACATATCGTGAATACACATAATAGATCTATTTTATTTAAAAAAATTATTTTTGTAAGGGACTTCATCTCAATATCCTTTCATTGAGGCATATTTTGTTCTATACGCAACTTTATTTTATACGGGGTATAAACCCCATTGACTTTTACATTTATTCAAAAGTAATAGTTTTATATGAAGCATTTACTAAATGAAAAGAGGGAATGTTTTTTTTTCGTACGTATGTGGCGACAACGACTTCCCCGCCGCCGTGGCCATTATTTGAGTTTCAGCTTCCTCTACAAGCCATACCTTTTTTTAAAATGAAAAATAAATAACAAGTTTTAATTTTCTTTTATTTTGGTATTAAAAATGTGTTTATTATATCAATTTGTTGTATTGATATCTTGTGATTGAAATGTGGAAATGTTATGCTTCCTTTATGCATGTTTTATGAGATACGATTATGTTATGGTTTATGATATGTTTAAACCTATTCATATGAGGAATGCATTGGACTTAATAAGTGACGGGTGGAGCCCGCTATAGCTCCTCGATGCATCGGTAGGTCCCATGAGAAAAACTAGTTTCTTGGCATGAGGCCTTGACAAAATATTATTTGTAGTCTTGGCATGAGGCCTTGGCTACCTGGTTATGATAGTCTGGCGTTATGCATTCCATCATTATGAAAGTGGTTATTGATATTGCATGTGATTATTCGAACACTAGAATATCCATGTGGATAAGTAAATGGAATTATCTCATTTTAATTTTTCCACATTATGTTGAAGTTCAAGTTTAAAAGGCTTTTGTTTTAGTCATACATTGCCTTAAATGTTTTTGTTTATTTATGAAATCTTCCGCTATATTTTTATCCTTACTGAGCATCTGATCTCACCCCTTTCAATGTTTTAATTTTTCCAACACTACTAGAAAATAGGTCTATACCCACGGTTTTGAAAAAAACCGTGCGTATAGGGTACCGCTATACCCACGGTTTTCCAAAACCGTGGGTATATGGATAGTAGGAGAACCTATACCCACGGTTTTCCAGAACCGTGGGTATAGGAAACCTATACCCACGGTTGTGCCAAAAATCGTGGGTATCATTTTATTTTAAGACCTATACCCACGGTTTTGGAGAAAACCGTGGGTATAGGGTATTTCCCGAGGACTTATACCGATGGTTTTTGAAAACCGTAGGTATTATGAATTTTTTTTTGAAGACCTATACCCACGGTTCTCCAGAACCGTGGGTATAGCTTTCCCACGTTATGCCAGGGAATGAAACATAGGCCAGACATGAAAAATTTTGCGGGTAGACATTTTGTCACATACTAATATATATATGAGGATATATTAATGTATACTTGATAAAAATTACAGGTCGGTTGGTCTGTTTGTGGGGGCTCTGCCGCGAGTCTCAGGACAAGTCTCAGTTTTGAAACCCAACGGAAGCTATTTTTGAATTTCGATATAGAATATTAATATATATATATATATATGCAGATAGTTTTATTATATAATAGATAAACATCCCAGCTCTGTTGGTGCGGTGCTGAGGCCTTACGTGCGGTGCAGGTTCGAAACCCACTGGTTGCGTATTTTGGATAACATCATTGTTATTAATATATTATAATAAAATTACCATTATATAAATGAAAATTAGTCATCTCATTTGGTCTGCTGTGTTGCATGGCTGTGTCTAAATGCGGGTGGCGCGGGTTCGAAACCTACTGCCCTCGTTTTTGAAAATTTTAAATTTCCCACGGTTTAAAAACTGTGGGGTAAGTTGTATCCACGCTGTACACCAGCATGTTGGTGTATGAAACACCTATACCCACGGTTCTACAAAACCGTGGGTATAGGTCAAGACCCCAATCCCGACATCATTCCAGCCCACGGTTCCCAAAACCGTGGGTATAGGTCGTTTTTTCAGTAGTGCAGGATGTGATGAAGTATATTATGAATGACCCGCAGGGATAGTATGAGGGGATATGAAGACATGTTGTTTTTTTAGTTTTGTTTTACTTTATGATGTAATTTAATACTTATGAATGTATCTAGTATTTCCAATACTACTAAACTAATTTGTCTTTCTAGACTTGATCTTTTGTGATCATGCCAATGTTACGCAATAATGCACCAACTCTGGGTAACTAGGGTTGGGGCGTTACAGGCATAGGGTACGTAGTTTATTGTGACGCATCAGGGACCGGACTCAGATGTGTCCCAATATAATAGTGAGAGGTGATCACATATATTTCTCAATAGCTGAGATAGCACAAGAAGAACTACACTACCAATGACCTGGAGTCAGCAGTAGTGGTATTCACCTTGAAAATGCGATGGCACTATCTTATGGGTGAACATTTTACCATATACTCTATTCACAAGAGTCTCAGGTATATATTCTCTCAGAAGGAACTGAACCTGAGACAGCGACGTTGGCTTGACTTCTTCCAGGACTATGAATTCGAGATAGTCTATTCTTTTGGAAAAGGGAACATTATAGCATATGAACTCATTTAGAGATCTGGTATACAGATGCAAGGCGAGGAGAAAGAGCAGTTGGCTACTTTATAGATATCCTTTGTGGATAGAGATGGAGCAGCCTTCCTTCAGTCTCTTACAGTCACTCCCCCACTTCCGCAGCGAGTCAGGGAGGCGGAGCATGGGGACACTGACTGCGAGACACGATGTGCTCAGATATCCCCAAGACAGGCACCTGATGGATTTCTTGAAGGTAGAGAGCACGTCATCCTCTTCAGATGACGTACTATGGTGATAGTGTCACTTAAAGAGGAAGTGTTGAGGGAGTTTTACACATCCCCTCTAGTGGTACATACAGCAGTAGCAAAGATGTACCAGGACCTTCGATGATAGAACTGGTGTCCAGGTTTGAAGAAGTTAGTAGCAGAGTTTGTCTCTCGATGCCTCACTTGTCATCAAGTGAAGGCGTAGAATCAGTTACCAGAAGGTTTAGTTCTGCCTTTAGAGGTCCCAAAGTGAAAGAGGGATGAGATATACATGGACTTCGTGATGGTTCTTCCACGTACATCTAGGGGACATGACTCTATTTGGGTGATCTTCGACTGACTCGCCATGTCGGCCCACTTACTACGGACCAGAGATGGTATGAGCTACCACGGAGAACTTGCAGGTCATCTAGGAGCAGATGAAGACTGTACAGAGCAGACAGAAGTTGTATGATGACAGTAGGTAGAGACCTCTGGAGTTCAAGGATGGAGACAACATCTTTCTACTAGCCTCACCTCGACGAGGTCTACAGAGATTTGGACGGGGAGGCAAGTTATCTTTGAGATTCATCGGACATTTTCAAGTCCTCAATAGAGTTGGAGAGGTGGCATACCGCTTAACTCTTCCACCTCAATTGCACCAGGTGCACGACATCTACCACGTATCCCTGCTAAAGAGATTTGTGCACGACCCTTCCCACATCATCAACCATGGAGAGTTGGATGTTGATGATGGGGAAACTTTTATAGAGGTTCCAGTAGAGATTGAGGATCGATAGGAGTGGGTCCTTTGTGTACAGTTGATACCTCTGGTCCACATTCATTGGCAGCACGAGAACCTACAAGAGATCACATGGGGAGCGGGAGGCTCAGATGCATGCTCAGTACCCCCACTTGTTTCCCTAGTTGTGATTTGTTGTTTACAGGGATGTAGATCCATGAGGTGGGGATAATGTAACGACCCAAAATTTCCATGTTATTTTTTTAATTAAATGAGAATTTTACGGGTCTGAAAAATCTGACATCAAGTGATTCCAAGGCCCACAGTTACTGGAATGATTCGTCGAAGTTTTTGTTAAGCTTAAGTTAACGCGTGTAAACTGTTTTCCTGAAAAAGTTGAATACTCTTAAATGGTAACTTGGATCAAAAATTGGAGGGCACTGTTGTGCTCAAGATTGCAGGTTTACCCTTGTCACGACTTAATATTGGTTGGCGCTGGCCTCCTGTGAGGAAACCCAAAAATGGAATAATTGTAAATAAAATAATTATATAAATTATTTTATTTTTCAAATTATTATAAATCACAAATGGTAACTCAGATATAAAATCTGATACCACCACTAAACTCATGAGGTTATGTTTTCATTAAGCAGATACTAACTTTGGCAGTCGCGGGCCACCAGAAAAGTTATTTTTTGGCCGTAAATAAAATAATCAAGTGACAATTATTTTATTGTAAAACTCATAACATCTAAATGGTAACTCATATTGAAAATCTGAGAGAACCATTAGGTTTGTTGGGGCATGTTTCACCTAGGAAGATCTTAACCTCGACTGAGGTGAGTCGAGGGTGACTGATAATAATTTTCCGAACGTTTTTTTGGGTATGTTTAGTAAATGCACAAGCGGCATTTTGCAACTTTTGAACCTGTGCTCAGAATTGAAATCTGAGTGCACCGTTGAACTCTCAGCATTGGTATTCGCTTAAGGATACTTTCACCTCGGTGGTAGTTGTTCGAGAGTAAAAGTAAGATTTTGGGTTTTTATAAAAAATAAATTAATCAAATAAAGTGATCTAACACTTTATTTTATTTTTGGCCACCATGTGACGGTTGGGTGGTTAAAACCTCCTCAAGGGAGTTATAGGTGGGGCCACCGCAACTTAACCTTCCATGAGAGGCTATGGTGGTGGGGCCCACCCGAACTCAACCTCCCATGTGAGGATAAATGAGGAGGGGACCAAACAGGGCTTAACTCCCCTATTAATGGGAGGAGAGGAAAACCTCTCAACTCTCATCATTAATGTGGGAGGAGCCTCTTGGAATCCTCCCATTAATTAAAGCCAACACACCTCTTAAATTGCGCCAGCATAACATAATTCGCTTGCTTCATTTAATTTTAAGTAACTACGTCATTGGAATTTAGGATGGTTCCTAAAAAACGAACCGTCATAAATTCCAATGGTCATTACCTACCTCCATCCCACTTCTATTTAATGGAAGCTTGGGGGAGGTTTTGAGACGGCTTCACCAAGAAATGAAACATAGGAAAAGTGACACGATTCCCAACACTTGGAGGATTATGCCTTCTCCAACGAAGAAGGATGAACGCCAACCTTCTTCGACTTCTTCCTCGGACACCTACCAATGTGGAGTGTCTTCAATGAGCTGACACAACTTAGGTTTGGAAGATCATGGTGGATGCGACGAATGAAGATCCTCTATGTCTTCTTCTGCGACTCCGTCAACGAATGACTTCTGCCTTTTTGCACCAACATCAACCAACTATGAGAAAGTTAGGGGGTTTATTACTTGATATTATTATACCATTTTCTTATCTTCCTAAAAGGATAAAAAGGTATTGAGGAGGACATGTTATTGATAATCTACTTTTCTTGATGAGACAAATGATACCTCCCAAATTCTGGAGGGTGTCGGCCAACCTAACATGGCCCGACACCCTCCATTGGTTTTCTTCCTTTTGGTGATCTTCGAAGAGGCAACGCGGCGACGAAGGCGGCAATGAAAAATGCCATGATACCCATGGCCTCTGCGAACCGCGCCACCCCCGCGGCCCCCCGGTGTTCTCGACAGTACACCACAGCCCCGCGCCTGCCCCCACCGCGCCAAACAGGCGCCGCCCGGCCGCCAGCCCACGCGTTGCCCGCGCCACTCCGGGCAACCCACGCGCCCATACCGGCATGACCACGCCCCGTCAGCCTGCCCGCACGCTGACCACACACCCCATCGGCCTGCCCATGCCCTGAATCCTACCCACGCCCTACCGACTCCCTGCGGCCTGCTCGCGCGCGGCCCGGTGCCCCACTGGCCAGCCCCGCCCCGGCTCCCAGCCGAACCGGCCGAGCCATGCCGGCCACCCGAGTCATCTCGCGGAATCCTTCATGGCATCTCTAGAGGAACCGGCTCTGCCTTCTGGGATGAGTCACCCGAGCCGCACCCCTCGCGGTGCTGGTCGAATCGGCCCCCAACCTCCGGGTCGAGCCTCCTACGTGGCGACTACCGGGCCGAATCACCCCCACAGTCCGCTGGGTCAGGCTCAATTGACCAGGCCAAACCTAGAAGGATGACCCACCCAATGGGTCAGGTCAGACCCAATGGGTCTGACTGGGTCGACCTAGACCGGGTCGGACCAGACCCGGGCCCACTACCGACCCCAGTAATTTCTTTGGTCATATCTTTTGCACCAGACATCTGTTTGACGAAATGTCTGCGGAAACAAAAATCATGGTGCGAGGCGATTATTTTGGCATACCACACATGAGGATTGGATGAAGTTTGTGTACGGTTGGGTTGGATTGAACCTAAATCCAATGGGACCCTCAAAACGTAAATGCCAATAACTCTCAAACTAGGCGTCTGATTGACCCACTGTCTGTCGCGTTGAGTCTCTTATGGAAAGATAGATATTTTGGACACAATGACTTGGGACTTGGTTGTAGTTGACGTGTCAAAACTTGGCTTGAGGATAATACCCTCCCGAAATCGAGCGTGCTTTGTTAAAACCCTGCGGTCGGTTGTGAACTATTGACTGTTCTTGGATCATGTGTTGGTCTGACAGTTCTGATGACTGTTCTTGGATCATGTGTTGGTATAACAGTTCTAACTTCTGTTCATGGAACATGTGTTGGTATGACAAAATAGCTGGACCTGGATCATGTGTTGGTCCGACAGCTTTGACGACTATTCCTGGATCTTGTGTTCATTTGACAGTTCTAACTTCTGTTCATGGATCATGTGTTGGTCTGACGGAATAGCAGGACCTAGATAATGTGTTGGTCCGACAGCTCTGGTGACTATTAATGGATCATGTGTTGGTCCGATAGTTCTAACTTCTGTTCCTGGATCATGTGTTGGTCCGATAGAATAGATGGTCCAGGATCGTGGGTTGGTCTGACAACTCTGATGATTCAATGGCTATATCTTATCATCTCTATCTCTCTACGTAAGTCATATTCATGTGTGAGCTGAGTTAGTGACATCTGTGTTTTCCTCATGTTTGAGATAGGTTACTTGATAACTTAGGTATATGTATGGGCATATACCTAAGTAATGGATATCCGTTGATTTCTTACATTGTGGCTTATCCTTGTTGTATTTTGTGACACCTTGAGGGTCTCAGGGTCCCTACTGAGTATTTTTATACTCACCCCTACATGGGATATGCCCGAACCATGTTGTGTTGGTTGCAAATGACGGACAGTGCTGACTGAGGATCAGAGTAGCAGGACTGGATGGTACCCAGAGGTGGACCTTACGGTGAGTCGGTACACAAAGGAGACTGACAGACATGGAGTACTGAGGATACTATCTGTACCTACCCTTCAGGTAGGAATCCTCGGAGGACGACCCAGTAGCTTCTTTACCTTTTCATCAATTGTAATTGTTTTAGCTGTACTTGTACTTTCCTTTTGGTCTTGTATTTCCGGCCCCTTTTACTTTTCAGCACTCCTTTGTATACAGTTTTGCTTAATGTTTTACTTACAGCTCATACTCTGTTGTGTGTGTTTACACATTACAAAGGAAATTTCTTCCCACTTTGAGGGATTTTCGCCTTTGATGCTAGTCGCTAGCCCCTGACCTATGGAAGGCGGGCATGGGGTAGTCATAGCACGGGCCCCGGGGGACGGGTCGTGACATTGAATTACAAGCATTCAAGATTATTTTCAAAAGAAATTTTTTCTTTTATAATTGTGCATCTTTTAAATGATTTCAGAGTAAAAAATGGATATTTCTATCAAAGAGTTTTAATTATTTTGTTATATTATTTTAATCTATGTCAACATCCATTGTGGGATTTTATTCTTAATTGATGTTAATTTATTGTGATACAATCATAAATATTGTTTTGAAGGATTTATGATATGTTTGACTATGGATGTGTTATTTTGATATCATTAATGGATTATGGTTAAAGTATTAACATTTCGTATGCTAGTTTTAATTTCAATGTTTACATTATGATTTACCCTTTTCATATAATTAATGAATTGGACTTAGTAAGTGATGGGAGGGGACCACTATGTCCGCTAGATGCATTGTTAGGTCTCATAATACAAACTATTTTGGGTTTTTACCTTTTTATTCATGGTCAGGCCATGAGTCCTTAATAGTATGGTTATGATGTCCGGTATTATAAATTCCATCATTATGAGATTAGTTATTGATATTACATATGATTATTAAAATAGAAGAATATCCATGTGAATGTATAAATGGAATTATTAATTTATTCTTGCCATATTATTCTAATTATTATGTTTAAAAGGATTTTTCTATAGTTTTATACCGTGAGTTAAAAGTTCATGCTTTTTTATTATAGCTTCTTCTATATTGTTTATCCTTGCTGAGAATCTGAGCTCACCTGTTTATTATGTTTCATTTTTCCCCAAGATGAAAATTAATATATATTGATAGACCTACAAGAATATTATAAAGGATATGAGTGTTTTCAAAGGTGATACTATATTGTTATTTCATTTTATAACGTAATTTAAAACTTTTGTTCACATCTTGTTTTTTCAAGGATACTAAATGGATCAATCCTTCAGGATTTTATTTCATGTGATAATGCCAATGCAATAAAATAATTCACTAACTCTCTGAAACTGGGGTCGTGGTGTTACACCATACAATAATAAAATTATCTTTTTTATACTTGGAAGATGATATTGATTCTTTATCATCGTTGGGGCCAACTACTGATAATTTATACACCACCTCAAACTACCATATTCTTTCTTAGAAAACAACATTGGTGCAGCCGAAAAAGATACATTAGGATAGATAAATACATTTAGATCAAATCATCAAACTAGTTTCTCAATTACCATACCGAATAAGAAATCATAGAATATAGATCCATCAAAATCAGTAAAGCACTTGGTTTCAATGCTTTCCAAAACAAAATTTCTATCATGGGTGTTGGTTCACACCATACTTTTGGGTAATGTTTAAACTCTCATTAGTGACCATATAAAATTTACTTCAGCATCCTCCATAATATCTATGTTCAAGATTTTTTCTACTATAATAATTGATGTGAACACATATGGACCATCAGGTAATATCACTCTCCAATAAAAATCACATATTGGACTTTCGTACTATATAATACAATACTTATCTAGAAGTATTATATAAAATTTCATATAAAATATACCAATACATTTCCATTATGGGATATTATGGTTTTTTATGTAGCAATATGAAATCTCTAGAGGAATGATGGTTCCATAATATTAGTTCATTGACCTAAAACACATCAAAAAAACTCGGGCAACCACAGTTTGACAACATTAACAACTGAGGCACTGGAACTGTCACTTCCTTTTATTCTCATAAAATAGACTAAGGCATGAGAGATGATGGATTTTGATTCTCAAAAATAATATAATCCATACATAAATGTAGATGATATGAAAATCATACCTCTGATGATATTTAGACCTCGTTGTTCGACCAATTTGATGGAATGAAACTTCATATAGCTAGATCTTCAACCCCATTAGATATGCTTATGTCAACCTTTATGTACATGATCTACCCCATGTACTTAGGGGAAAGGCACATCACAAGTATAATTCCTATAATAATTTTCACCTCTTGATGGAACAAAATCTTATTTTCCTTACTATTAAAGATACTTTAATGTCCCCTAATGTTGGAACTTCATTTTTAGAAGTTGTGTTGAGGTGTATTCAAAAGAAAAATTCTATTTCCAAAGTGGCTCACATTGATGTATGGGAACTAACTCAACCTATGTCTATGGGCTTCACAATAGAAACACATAAGTTTTAGGCCCAAAGTATATGTGTTGTTCCTATTAGATCTAGGAAACTAGGAATTATATTACCAATATCAACTCCCTATCATATGAACCTCAACAATCTTAATATCGAAGACCCACTATCTGAAATTATACCTCCAAAAAAATTCCCATTGGGATCCCTGATAATACACCCTATTGATCACCCAATAATAATTATGTAACTCCAATTTTTTAGGAAAAGTAAATCTATGAATTTCATATCTAATAGCTATGAATAATTCATCCTCAAGTCACCATACTCTGGAATATTCTCTAGGAAAGAGGTCAAGGGAAAATAGGGCAGGTAATTAAATGTAATTCAAATATCTCACATGATCATGATCCCATTCTATAGGGAGGGAAACTCATTCTACTCATTTGTGCTCATTATCTAAGATATAAACTCTAAATATTGCTTCTTCTATAAATCAGTCCATGAGATATTTTATTCCTTCTACTCTTAGAGATACAATATCCACCAGTAGTTGGTGGCTCATCTCATCTAACAAACTACCAAATAACCCAATACTCAGCATTGGAACAAATCATAAGAAATACAATCTCCCAATCCATTAACCAATGTTTTTTCTCTATTTCAATGAAGATCCCCACATATTTCACAAAACTCTAACACTATAAAAATTTCATTTCCTCTTCCATAAATCATCCTCATTAGTTGGGTTGATCATATGATGGTAAGAAAAATCATCTTGTTGAACCGCACCAACCTACTCCACATGGGGTTGACTTCCAACAAATATCTCTATAAAAAATGAGAAAATCCTAAGCATGATGGTGAGGAATTGATTTTATCAAATTCATTTATTTGTTTTTGTTTTATTTTTCCTAAAAACCCCATTTAAAACACAAGTTCAACCAATCATAATTAATGTACATCTCATATTTCTCTACCTCTTAGGTTGCATCGCTTTACATAGTATGTTTCTTAATATTAAAGTCCAGTCATCATATCATGGGGGGATATAAAATGTTATGTTTTAACCTTACCCCCTTGAATGAGTCATATACAAAGATCTGTTGGTGTTTTTTCAATAAAAACCCCTGAAATCTCTATCAATTCCTATTCCCCAAGATACATAATATCTCACAAACATCATATTTGATAATATTCTATGATGAACCCATCTCCACTAGTATCCCTCCTAGGTTGGTATCAAATAGAGAGAGTGACCCCCGAAGACCACCTCTAATAAGAAATGGGTTAGTGACTAGAAATTAGGGTATAAAACACATTGTGGGAGGAATTTTCCTTAATATATAAATTTAAGGGTAAATGATATGATGAGAACCACTAGTTAACACTACATCATACAAAATAAACCAAGATCACATAATAGTAAAATATCACAATTCAAGATATGAAATACATATAAGTTCCTAAATTCAGATACTAATGTACTCCAAGGTAGCAGAACCAACATAAACTCCCCCCTTTGAGCTAGTATGGTCCATATTGATCACCAAATAACTCTTGATCACCTAAAAAATTCGATTACATATATTGGGAGGATTATAACATTTATACATAGTAGAATCATTCTCAGGACATATCATAAAAATTAGAAAAGAGAAAAATAATTCTCCTATGAAAAAATAGTTGAAGTAACAATCACCTACAATGTTAATTACCAATCTCTAGACTCAACCGGAATAATGCACAATGTAGGAACCTAATATCTTAATTATATAATCATAGGTTCCCAAAAACCAAATCCCCATGGGTTTTTCACTCTCATACCCCAAAAATTAGATTTCATATACTCGTATCCCTTCAATATCATCTTTCTCGTCATAATAAGAAATCCTATAGCTCAATGCATTCTAATAACCACATCATCACAATAGGAAATTTGAGCTCTCAACTTGTACCAACAACCCCGACCTCACATCAGAACCTCATCACATTCATATCCATTATATTACGGTGCCATAAAAATGAAGGATATCAACCACATTCCCTCTTCATAGCATGCTTGACCCCAACTATATTCCAATGACACCATGAACTCTGTCTAAAGTGACAGTGGAGAAGTGGGGTACCCAACCATTCGTCCTCTCTAACATAAATATTAAAAGACCAAGAACCCAAAATTTTTGGGTGTTTGTGATTTTACTCAACTATAAGGGTGGTGTATATAGTTATCACAAAAAAATATAGTGATTGATAGTCACACACAAATTGTAGCATAGGGTGTATGAAAACTACCTATTCAAAAACCTATATACTCTACCATCATATCACTACTACCCATCAACAAAACATTAAAACTCTACCACACAAAAAAAAATTTACCACATGAAATAATTTTATAACCATATGAATTATCTCTGTAAAAAATATATTGAACTAATTATAGATTTTCCAATTTTTGAATCCATCATTTTTATCCATATTTATTAACAACCCATTCACCCAAAAACATATATACTATTATAGTTCTATCTTAATATTCATTAGATCTAAATTTAAAAACATTTACCAAATCATAATATAAATATAATAACCCCATTTCATATTCATGATTAATTAATTTTGTACCATTCCCCAAGGTTGTGAAAATAAATACACACATCACACAACCAATACCTCAAAATTCATGGTCATGTTGAACAAAAAGTCATGCATTATTTACATCCACTATTTATTAAACACTCCTCATCCAGCCATCTAGAACTACCACACATACCATGTCAACCAAGAACAAAAACTAGTCCCATTACTTTCCCAACCAACCAAATTCAGACTACCCCAATAATTCTCATCCATAAATCAGGATCCATGAAACCAACCCACTATAAAAATAATTTCATCCATATAAACCCACATATCACAACCACACACACACAACAAAAAAAATACAATTATAGTATTATATAATATATTTCCCAGTGTACACATTAATTTTAGTTCCAAGATAATAAACCAACCCTTGTTATTTCCAATTTTATTTTTCATTAAATTATGTATTGTGTTTATGTTATTTAAACCTAAAAAGCATGAATTTTAATGTCGATTAATTCATAACAATAAAGGGGATCGAAAAAATATACTATAGTTGATTTAAGTTGTGTTTAGTTTTTATAAAAAAAATTAAGGTTTAAACCACACTTCTTCCTCTTAGATTTCCCATTACATTTACAATTTTATTCTTTAGTTATTCATGCTTTCCCTTACCAATCTAGAAACAAAAGTAGCATCATAAAACATAATATAGAATAAATAAAACCACATATGTTTAACTTAATTTATCATCAGTAAATATTTTAAATTATTTATCTTATTTAGGTTCAATCATATTAATTACCCAAAGAATAAAAATAAAGATAACTCTATTATTTTTACCAATAGATAAAGTGTCTTTAATCCCCTACTATTTTATAACCTTCTAGAGGACCACTACAAAAGAGTGAATTAAATCTGGATTAACTATCAACAAATTCAAACGGAAAATCTCTATAACATTTCCGTATAAAAACACCATCAAAGTATGTTTGAATATCAACTCTAAAATAGAGGAACCTAAAAATTATAGCCGTATAAAAAAATAAAAAAATTATATAAATGATAATATGAGTTGATATTAAATTTATACAAGTGAATTGATCTATAAATTTCATGTGGTTTAGACTCTCCAAGGGAATTTATGGAGGATGGTGAGTGGGATAGGGTTAGACTAGGGTTTAAATATAAATAGCGAAATTAAAATAAGGATGATCCGGACCTCTATTAATAGAATAATTTTTACTAACTTACACCATGGAATAGAGGTGTGCAAAATGATTGTGATGTCTCCATTCAATTGGACATATGATTCTCTCATGATTTAACCCTAAAAACTTGTTCATATTCAAAACCACATTAATTTTTTTTACCTCCGCCATCAATTTCCCTTCAACATAGTTCATGGAGTTTTGGATGCTTACGAGGCCACCGTGGCCCCTCACCATTTCATATAAAGAACCCCCTTAGTGTTTTGATACACCATGATATGTACATTGGATTAAAGATCTAAATATAACCTTTTCCGCCTCCCTAATGTTATCATCCTCACCTAGCCTTCACACACCACCCTACACCAACACATTGAGTTTCAAGGGTCCTCGTTTTTCACATGGGTACCTCTCTATGAACTACACCCCTAAAATGATTATTGTTCATGATCTATAGAAGACCATGGACTATATAGAGAAACCATCAAAAGAAAAATATAATTAAAATAGATACCCTATCAATTACACTCCGTGTCACACATGATTTATCCTAAAATAATTGGACACCTTAAAAATCCTCTAAATTTCACAATGTCCTCACTATACTGCATCAAAACAACCACCAAAACACCTACCACCATAGTGCGATGGACCAATAGATATCAAAACTCATATCACTCCTCTAGAAATCCTCCAAACTCTTTATTAATAACTAAAAAAACCGAAAAACACCAAATAATAGGATGGGAAGGTCCAAGAAGTTACATCATGAGTCTAGATCATCTTAGGGTGATTGTTAACTAATATTACACTTCTAAAATACACAAAAAATCCATGAAAGGTCTAACAAATCAAAGAAAAATCTTACTACCATGACTGAACCTATGCATCCCACCATGAGGAGATACCTTAAAGAATATATGATATCCAATATAAAACTAATGAGACCTACCCCAACAGACTTATTTTTCCGAAAAACTCAGAGGGACTTGGACACCTAATATTACATTGGTCAAAACAAAACATAATACATGACATCATTTTGATTGGTAAATAACCAACTCAACGACATCATTTTAGTTAGAAATAAGTAAGTAAAAAAGTATAATTCAAAGAGTATGATATACATACAATCAGTATTGAAGTTATGAAAAGAGTGTAATGAATTTCATAAGTGAAATGCATAACTCGTTTCCTAGGATCATTATAACAATGCATATTGATTACAAATTATAAACCAGTTATGATTCTTAACTTAATTACGATGCATGATATTTAATCTGGTTACGATTCTTGGATACAATATATATTAAGAGTATGAGGCATAACTTGGTGACGATTCTTAACTTGGTTATGATATCGTGATTACGATACAATATTACGATTCAGAACATAACCTGGTTACGAGGTAAAAATATGATGCGGTACATAACCTTGTTATGATACATGAGTACAATGATTTACTTATCCAAGTTACGATTTCGTATTATAATAAAATACAAATTTAGGTTGTGATTTCTGATTACGATACAATTCATAATATGGTTATGATTTTGAAATAACAAATAAAAAAAGGTGTATAAACAACAAACACGACTTTCATAAGGATACATCAAACATGACAAACAAAGTCAATGATTATGATTGTTGAAATAACATACATGATTAACAATATATGTAATTAAGATATGGGTAATTTGTGATTTTTAAAACAAATGATTGATGGAAAAGTCAAAACATGTTTAGACTCAACAATATCTCCCTTTTTGGAAAAAACAAAACAAAAGAAAAGAAAAATCGGATATCAAACAATAAATACTTATCTTCCCTGAGTTTAATAACTCTAGTGAATACAACTAATTCCACCTTTGGTTTAAACAAGTCACAGGGGATCATATTCTCCATACGTTTTTGTGACATCACCTCCTTAATTAGACATTCATAAAAAAATTCTTTTCAAAACCATTCTGCCCCATTGTGATTTTCAAAAAGAGTAAGGGAAAGAATTTATTTCCTAAACAAGGTTAGACAAACATAGTAAGAAACAATAAATATTACGTAAAACAAAATGTTATTACAAAAACATTTCAACCATCACTCTTTTCCATTTTGTTTTTTCAAAATATTAAACAATGAGAGTTTCATATTCTTGAACTCTTTTATATCCTACATGAGTGTGTCAAGAGATTCTTTCTGAGATTTTGGATTCTTATCTTATTTGGCAATAATATTTTCTTACTTCCGGAGTTGATCTTCATGAATCTATTTAATAACTTCCTGAGGTTTAATTCTTGCTTCCTGGTTATTGAAATCATCCATCCTGATTTGACGGGATTTTTCTAAGATAACTACTCTATTCGAGAGTAAAAACAAATCATTACTCTTGTCTTCAAACTTTTCATTTAAACTCCCAAAATATTTTGAAGCTACTTATATAGAGGTATTAGGTCTTTGAAATTCATTAAACCTTTCTTTCAAGTCATCAATCAGATTTAGATAAACAGAGTTGAGTTTTTTTATCCGATGTAAAAATTATTTCAACTTGTCCAGATTGTTATTTAGGCTTTCATCAACTTTATAAGTCCACTTCATAACTTTATTACAAGCATTTATGTGCTCATTATAATGTTCCCTAAAAATATTGAAATTGTCTTCAAGACTTAGAAACCTTTCTATCAAAACCATGACAGAATATGTTCTTTCATTATGGTCATTTGAATTAATTTTCATTCTGGATTCAACTTTTGTAATAAAATGTAACAGGTTATCCAATCTATTCATAGCCAGTTCAATGTACTAAACCCTTTCACAGTGATTGTCCTTTCGGAATCTATATCATCAGTAATTTTGGAAGATCACCAAATGAGTCTCAATACCGATTACTTGAAATGGTTGATTCTGATTCTTATCAAATTCTTCTTCTTCTTCTTCTTCATATTCTTTATTGAAAATATGAATGACTCTATTGGAGGAAACCTTTTGAGAAACTCTCTTGGAGGGATGAGGATCTGGAGATGGATAAACAAAAGATGGTACTTCTAATGAATCTTTGGTAAGAGTTTCATTCTATGTATATTCTTTTTCTTAGACTTTAATTTCCTCATGTTCATGTTCTTCTTGATCATGTTCCTCTTGACCATTTTATTCTTGTTCTTCTACCTCTTCTTCATGTTATTTTGAAATAGATTGTGTAGTCGATTGTTCAGAAATTTGTTTCTCCTTGCCTTTCTCTACTGGAATCGATGGAGTTTTACCAGATGGATCCCTTATTTCAATTCTAGATTTTATTTACTGATCTATTATTAGAACATTTTCAATATCAATAGCTTCATTTTTTATTTTCTTCAATCTCTTCTTTCTCTCTTCTTCTTTCAAAGTCTCTTAAGTACTTACTTTTAAAGATAAATATTCAGCCTGATCCAATCCAAACTGAGGATACCCTTCTTTCCTTTCTTGATTTTTCTTCCTCTATTTAAAAGCCACCTCATCTGATACAACCTTTTGTTTCTTTAAGGGTTTTGGAATTGTTGCCTTTACATCCTTTCTTTTGTTTTAAGATTACTTTGATGGCTTAGATGGTTTCTCACTACCATAAACATTATCCTTTTCATTCTTAGCATCTAGATCAATCTCAAACCTTTTCAATTCAGAATTGAAATGTAAATTGAGACTCCTTACTATATCCTTGATAATTAACGGATCTTTGAAGAAATTCAGATCTATCTTAATTGTAATATTAAAAAATTCCAAGCACACTTTCAGAAACATATGGATAATCAATGGAAACATGATTAGCATAGATTTTATACAAAAATATTTGAGATTCTTATTTGTTAATAAAGTAAACTACATAAGTTTAATCTACCTCATGTTGACCAAGTAGTCAATCACATACGCATCTGAAATTTTCAATGTTTACTTATCACCTTTTATCGGAACCCAAACCCCTTACATCCAAATGTCTATGTAACTATTATATTCTAATAGATGACTCAGTTTTCTTTTGTCCTCTTGAATATCCAAAAGGATTTCTTCAGCTTTAGACCTATCCATGGTTCCATCAGCTTTTGGTAACTTATGTGAAGGACATAATGAATCTCCCTCAAATGGAACATCTAGAAATGTAGCTTCCTGTTTTGAAGAAGTTGTATAATTCTTGTAAAACATCTTAAAACAAATCATATGATCCTTATCTATCTCTACTAATTCGTAAAATTTTATGACCTCATCATGATAGACACAATCCTGATCAGAACCAAGTCCTTCCCCAAAAATTGATTCACAGCCTTGAAAACTTATAATTATTTTCAAAGAAGAATCAAAAGACTCATAAAAATCTCGGGAGACCAACCTTTCACCACAATAGGTCATGGAAGAGAAATTTTTTAGAGGCATTTCTTTCGGAGATGAAATAGAAAAATCAAACATGAAAGACTAACTCGCACTGATCACCACATAAAGTCATGACATAGGTTCCAATTACCTTTTTAATCGTGGACATCCGGGGATAGGAAGACAGCCATACCAATCATCATATCTAGGGCTTACCATGGTGGTGGTAAGACAGACCTTCTCTCCTAGGTGAAAGGATACCCTTCTGTTTGGGTTAAAATAATTTTAACACATTTACATTTCCGCGGATTTTTGTATTAGAAAGGAAATTGTACTGTGTCCCATTTCTTTTCATATTCAGTTCAACAGTAATTATTTCAATTATAATTTATATTGTATTAATATATTCTATACGATATATGGTAGAATAATTAACATTTTATTACTACGATCATTGTTTTCAGTTCAAAAACAATTATGTTACATTACTTATATTATTATATCTTAGTATTTCTGTCAGATCCAAGACCTATGTTGTATATTTTATTGATTGTAAATTGTATTAGTTTAAGATCTGTTAAACTAAGTTCTTTTTTAAATTTTTTAAATAAAGGGTTTTTAAACCTACAATTAACCCCCTCTTGTATTGTTCCATCTTATATACATGTACATTTATATTATGATCCAATAATTGGTATTAGAGGTTATGATAAGAGTGTAATGCATTTCATAAGTTTAATACTTAACTTGTTTGCTAGGATAATCATAAAAATGAATATCGATTACAAATTATTACTAGGCTATGATTATTAACTTCGTTACAATGCACGATATTTAATCTAGTTACGATGCTTGTATACTATACATAACAATAGTATAAAACATAACCTAGTGATGATTAACAACTTGGTTACGATATCGTGATTACGTTACATGATTACGATTCAGAACTTAACCTGGTTATGATGTATAAATATGATGCGGTACTCAACCTGGTTAGGACACATGAGTACGATGTGTTACTTATCCCAGTTACAATTTCTGATTATAATGAAACACATAGTTTGGTTATTGTTTCCAACTATGATACAATGCATAATCTGGTTATGATTCTGAAACAGTATATAAAACATGGTGTATGAACAAAAAACACAACTTTCATTAGGATACATCAAACATGAAAAACAAATTCAATGATTATGATTGTTAAAACAACATACATGTTAAAAAAATGTGTAATTATGATATGTGTGATTTTTTATTTCAAAAAAATGATAGATAAAAAAGTAGAAACATGTTTTGACTCAACACCGAACATATCATACATGGAAAATGATTGTTCTCCCACAGCCTATGGTAGACATATAGAATAAATTCATTCCAAATGAATGTTCTACGATCTGGTTGCTTACTCTAATCCTAAAATGGATTTCAATGACTTGAAAACCTATTGGATTTCTGTTATGTCACTATCCCTTTCTGGTTGCATCGAATAAACTCCTTCCAAGAGTGGTTTTCATAAAAAAAATACACAATAATTTGATCATATAAATTAGATATGATAATTAAAACTCTAATGGATTTTAGCATAACAACTTGGTATTACTAATAGATCCTTATTGGCACCACACATGTACCATACATGTATCATATCACTTGAATACCCACCGTAGTCTTCAAAATAATAATCCCATTTCCACCTTGATACAAGGAATCCGTTATTTTATTTTAATAGACCTTTTCAATATTAGTATATTTTCATATACTACCTACATGTAAGAATTATTATTTTCAATGAAAAATGTATCACCATCATTAGTAAATATAAAATCATCATTATGGTTTTAACATTCCTACTTAGTATGTGTCTCTGGAACATTCGAGTTCCACATCCACTTATTGAACTAGTTCATATGCCAATTATTTGTGCATCTTTATATTTGACTAAATCCAATTCAATATTTCTCCCAATATCTAAAGTATATATGTTTACCCTGATATAGAAATATAGTCATTAATTTTGACTATTTTTTCTGTCTCACGGTTTTGTGTAATATCCTAAGCTAACTTTAGGATAATTACATTAGATTCACATTATGTTTTTATTGATGCAATTTTATTATTTCATAACAAAAACTTTTCATATTAACACATGTCCTTATGACATAATGGATTTTCATAATACTAGGAATCATATGACATCCATTTTCCATCATAGTTGGAATATAGTTATAGGATATCTATATTATTTTCAAAGAACAACTTGATAAACAAAGGATGTTTCTGCACATTGCAACATTGATACTACATACATCATGACTCTGAAGTATAAAATGTGCATTTAGGAATTTCCACTTACTAAATTTTATTGATCAGTGTTAACGTGTAAAAATTATCATCTATCCTCCTTATTATCATAAATTCCGTGATGTGGATAACATAATGTGCATTTTTGAATTTCTCCGCACTACATTTTATTGATCGATAAATAATTGGTTAGGATATTCTTCAGCATGTCGGCCCAAATAAACTCATATATTATAACCATGAATATATCATAATTCACTTTCATATTCCTTGATTATTAAAATTAATATTATGAAGAATATTTATCACCAGCTTACTCCTAGAATAATTCATGCTCACTATCTGAACTAATTTTGAAAACATTATGGCATACCTTTTTTTCTAATGGTTTATTTTTTCCAAAATAAATAAGTATATACATCAATAATATATACGGTGTTTATCTCCTTCGAGCCAAAATAAAAAACTTGTCTTATCCTTATTGTCCACTTTTTGTTTTACTTGATAAATAATTTTCCTTCCAAAACTGGGTAAATAAGACTTACATTTTATACTCTTCGCATATTGCCTATGATTGAAGTATCATATAACTATTTGTTGAGAATTAGAAACCAAATTCAAAATTCATTCCAAACCAAAAAAATGTATCCTTATTCAAAAAATAATTCTGGGAAAAATGTTTTTGTATTACTCAATGAAATTTATACTTGAATCAATCACTTTGCAGTCATAAGGTGTGTGCTTATCATCGTTTAGTTAGGAATCTCCCCTTCTTAGCTGCTTGGGGAATACACCTAACTTCTTGTAATGATTATATTCTTACAGGGTTAATGCATTCACATTCTCATATTTGACTATCATATTTCAACTTTATGCCCAAGAATAATGTTACAAATATTAATTAATGAATATAAACTAAAGAATAAGTGATTAATTTCATATTCAATTAAGTTTATTGAATTAAATTCAATAAATATTGTATCATAATAGAGAAAAAAATAACCTCTTATTTAATTACCACCTTCCTTGAAGAAAATTTCAAAGGTTTATTTGGTATATCTCATTCAATTGGCCATTTCACATTGTCTATCAACTTTTCCTCCATAATAATTAATGTTTAAACTTTCTTTAACGTTAACATTTACTTGGAAAACCTTAACTAAAAGGTAATGAAGTGTTTACTCCATCTAATTTGTTTTTTAATCTTAAAAAACAATAATAAATGGGTTAAGATGATATAAGAAATGGATCTAGGGAAAGATCATGATTCTTTTTTCAATTAAAACATGTCTAGTGTAATCATTACCATATTCATATCTTTCTTCACTTTTTCCTCAGATGTTACTTGGAGGTGAGACAACATGTTAAATTGTATTTGTCCTGATGTTGTATCCAAAACTAACATCAGATTTTGGTGAATGAATTATGACATAACTATCATATGCATTATACATGAATCTCCTATAATAATTTTTAGACCCTCGCTTCTTAAGGTTTATTAATATGTATTGGGTACATCGACACCTATAATTTACAATATCATAGTATTATGTTAAAATGCCTATAGTACACAAGGAAATTCATGATGGTTTGGATATTTACAATGTACAATATTTATCATAGTGTATTTGTGGTACTAATTAATATTTAATACAACAAACTAGCTTATTTAAATTTTTATAATGATTACCGATTTAGACATTATTCATTAAATAAATAAATAATTAAATGTCCCCCACTATTTAATCAAATTCCCAAAACCTATATACTAGAATCAAAATAATTTGTCACATTAGTATTCTAGTGGAAAGTATCCTTGAGAATCACCTCATAATCTACAAGCTTTTGATACACCACTACTTATAGAGTTCAAGGTAAGAGTTTGACCAGCCAACTATATTAACTCATAGTTCCTTGATCTGTTATGTGAAGTATCAGCTTCTAAAATCATAAACATTTTTTCTCGACACCTGACACTAAAATTAGAATAAGATATATTTGGATACTTCTTTGATGGAATTTTAGTTAATTCAACCTATGATTCTCATAAGAACTCCCTGTTAGTAAGTGGCACCCTCAACATTAGTTTATGGTAACCTCGATCACCTAGTTTTGTTGAAATTCAGATGATGGAAGGTGGGTAAAGACATAATATATCTATGATGGTGTTTGGAAATATTTCTTGATGAATGTAATTCATTTCTATTATGTTTTTTCACCAATGTTTTTATTCTCACAAATTAACATTAAAAAATCATTTCTTCTTTATGTATTTTTACTGTTTGTTATGTTTTTGTATTTTCCCATTTTTATTAAATACATAGAATAATAAATAAACTCATAGAGGAAATCAAATACCCAACCGGGCTTGAGAATCGAAAACTGGTAGATCACTTTAAACTTAATGGATTAATCACGACCTGGTGGTATCATACCTAGTTGTAGATTGACTTGTAATGTAACTTGTTCTCATCCAGTGTGTCCACACCTCATCTAGATTTTTCTACATCTTGTTGGGGTCCACATATCATTTAGAGTACCACGCCATCCTGGCATGGTCCATGTCTTACATCATCTTCAACAAAATGAAAGCATACTCGCATGCAATGGAGGAGAACTAAAGACTGAAATGTACATCAGATAAATTGCACATGCATTTCCTTATACATTTTGGTAGAATATAAAAATGTGGAGGCCATCATAATTATCTTAAGTCATCACACAAAATTATAAATACTTAAATATATGATATACATACACATATAGGTCAATTCTCAATACAGGACATGGGTAAATTAAATGTGTGATAAAAAATAAATTGTTATAAATCAAGTTTAAGAGTATTTAATCAAATTATTTAAATTATTTAAATTCAAATAATTTCTTTATATTAGGTCCAATGTTACTTTAATTTTAATTCTCCAACATAAATTAGCAAATTAGATTATTTAAAAATTAAAAATAAAATAATTTTAAAGTGTTCTAAAAAATAATTTTTTTATTTTTTAACTAAACATAATATTTAAATAAATTTAATTTATTATTGTATTTAAAATAATTTTAGTTAACTCCAGTCCCAAATCATCATCCAAGGCTTGTGGGGGTCAATATGAACCAGAAATGGTCTACTTTCTATCATGAAAATCTCATGTAGGGCTATTCAGAGTCAGGCAGGTCTGCCCAGCCCCATTCTGCTTTGGGCAAACCCATCCTGGCCTATTTTCAGGGAAACCCAATATTGAGTAGTAGGTTAACTCTCTATGGGGGTGTCTCTCAACTTAGTATCTGATCATATATTGACTTCCAATCCATGCAGAGTCCTTTAGGGAGGGAATTAGCGCTTCCCAACAACTCGTGAAGACGAAATACCTTCGATGTATAGAGATAAACTCAATTTGATCACTTGGATCATGAGATTATCTCCCTATAAAGTGGTAGATGAGAGAGATTATCTTGAAATATTAATACAAATTATCATTCCTCAAGTTCCTATATTCTCTATTTATAGTGAATGATCAAAATACCTAGAAGGGTTCCCCGTCCCCCAGTTAGAAAATTTCCACAAAATAAACAATTATAATGAAATAAAATTCATCATAAACATTATTTATTATTTTATCACCTACCTAAAATATCAAATATATGAGGTGATAAAACCAATTCATTAACTCAAATCATAATTCCCACTTAATATTAAATGAACATAGAATATTAAAATAATATTCTTTAGATTAATAATATTCCTAATATTTACATAACTTGAAAATACTCTTAATAAATAAATTCAACCCAATTATTATTTACCTGAATAATAATTAATTTATTTAACATTAGACAATAAATGACTTGGAAAACACTTGAACCCCATAGTGGGGCTCACCATGTCCAATTTACACATTCAATTAAATAGGGTGTATTCTTAAATATGCAATTGTGTGTAACCCTATAGGACTTTCTCCTGATAACAGTTAATAATATTTATAGATCAAGAGTGGAGTCTAGAAACCCAACAAAAACCCTAATGAGATAAGGATGGTCATAGCAATGACAAACAACCTAAGAACACACACAAATAAAATTATCTCCCAACATACCTCACTTCCTCCAAGAATCATTACCTTTGAAATAAGGAAACTCAAGGAATCCCTTTGGTTCAAATCAAAAGGAGTTAACCGATTTCGAGGTAGCATCTACTCTCAAACTCCTTTCATTTATTTTCCTTATCCAACCTCCTAAACACTCTCTATTACATTATTTCATAAAAAACTAGTATTAAAAATTTAATAGTTTGTTTTAATGATAGGGTATATTCCTACAATTACACACATCTCCATCAAATGTTTATTTAACATACCTTTTCTGTTTATGACAAACTACTACCTCATGAAATGATGATTGTTCAATTTTCTCCTACCACCCCTGATGGGGGAAATTATGATGAAAATATAATTATATATAATATTTATTATATTTATAATTTCTCTATGATTCTGTAATTTTTATTTACAACAAAATTTTATTTTTTTATAATGTGTAAATATATTAATTTCATTGGATGAAGTGTGGATTGCCGCCACCTCAAATTGATATGACTCATTCATTCCATACATGGAATGTATAAAGGATTATTTTAATGAACTTATATAACATATATAACATAGATATTATAATGTAATTATAATATGCCTTTGTATTATTTATTTCTCTTTCCTATAATATGACAAATAAATGAAAGTAGTGTTCATGCATACGTAGGACCTACCCTATCCATGAACGGTGCATTTGATTTATTATCTCTATTATCAAAAAATATATACTGAATATATAGGACATTTAAATAATTAGTAATATTCTGGAGATTATGGAATTTTTACCACATGAAAAATTTACATCAAAATAAGATCATTTTTTACTCAAGTACCGAATATCGACAAAACAACTGATATGAACTTAAATAACTATGTAATTTTTATTACATTGTAATAAGTTATATAAGCGTAATAATGAACATGAAAAAATTTATCCATCATATATAAATTAATATATGTTTATTATTTTGGAAAATAAATAATGTACGAGACAATTCAGACTCAAGGTAAAGGAAATCGTATCTCAATCTCCAATCATTGAGTTAAATATCAATGTCGTTGTTTTATTTTTCCAAGAATATGTGTGAATGAAATTTTATTTTTTTACACATAATATCCACTTATATTGGGTTAATTTATTATTTTCACACATAATTATTTCATTGATTTATCCTTAATCAAGGGATACGATCATTACAAGGGACTTCCTCTCAATATCCTTTCATTGAGACATTTCATGATGATATACAACTTATTTCTATATAAAGTGTATATACATCCCCTTTTACATTAATTTTTTATATTATATCTATACTAATGATATTTAATGTGTTTTATAATTTTCTACTTTCATGTGGCATATAATTTAAATTTTCAAAATTGTAATGTACTCTTTATCCAAAACATCATTTTAAATGTTTTAAAGGTTTAATCTTATAAATCCTTATCTTTAATGTCCATTTTTTCAAAATTATTTTAAGGGCTTATTTATATAGATATGAATATTTTTATTTGTAAATTATTTTCAAAAGTTTCAAAGTCTTATGGGACACATTGATTTAAAAAACATCACTTAAAATTTTTTAATTGTGTTTTTAAAGGGGATTGATTATTTAAATAACATTGATTATTTTTTTATATATACACCATGAATGTAATTTCTCAATTTTATATCGCTATTATGTATAGATGTTTACTTTCAAATTTTTGCATTTTATTTTAAAACAATTTTTTTTTCATTTATGAGTGTGTGGCTTAAAAATATTAAATGCGATTTCAAATTGGAAATGTTATTTTTTTATGCTTGGTTTATGTGTTATGATTATGTTATGGTTCTTGGGAATTTACTATGTATATAAGGGGTTATGTGATAAACCAAGGGAGGGTTAGCATGTGATAGCTCTCCAATGAATTGGGCAACATGATGGAGGTTAATGTTAAGGTTTCTACTAAGATATTTAGGGAATATACTATGACGGGTATTTCAAACCTAACCATGAAGTTTACTCCCTAATTTGCTATGAAAGATACAATGTAAGTATGATATGGATGCCACATGTTACCTTTATGTTTTATTATTTCTATGAAGTTTTGTAGGAATATTATGATTACATGATGTAAGGTTATTAGTTTATATTTTATGGGTGAAATGTTTTATTTTTTGAAAATATTTTCATGGGATTTAAATATTAATAGACTAACAGTTTGATTCCTGAAAAAAATTTAACTTGTTTACTACCATACTATTTTGGAGGGAAAAGTGAAAATCCAAGAGATACAACATTACAACCACATAACAACCATAATATAGAATAACCTAAAACCAACTACATGATCTTCCCCTCCCCAATAACTACACCATGAGTCCAAATCATGAACATTCGGATAGCTATATCATGGGGAAGTTCATGGGCCTAGAACTGATGGCCTATCCATACCCTCTTAGTCTTCCAAATCCAAATGAATGCACTGATGAAGTCTTCAGGCTCTTATCCCCCTCTAAATTGGATCCAAGTAGAGTGCCGGTTGCGTAGCACCATACTTCACATCAAAACCAAAGAGAAAGCTAATCCAAGAGTAGACACACCTTGTACTAGAATTCCTCTCAATCCATCCAACCAATACCATCAAATTAAATAGAGTCATTAAATAATAACTTGAGTTTACAAAACTCCATTTCCCTAATAAATTTCTAGGATATAGATGACACATGGGTTCCTGGTACCTCTATCATCAATTTCTCAAATTCAAAAGCCAGCTGGTCCTAAGACTGTATGTACTCCTCAATTTTGGTCTTCCATTTATTGAAGCTTCCTACCAAAATTTGGTCATGATTGACAATCCACGAGTATTGATCCTCATTGAGAGTCACCCTTAGAGACCTCACCATAATTTTAGTAGCCTCCTCTTTTATTTATTAATAAGACCAGCTGGACCACTTCTTCTTTGGATCTTCAATGAAAATCCAAGGGTTGATCACCCTAGTCCCCTGGTCTCTGATGGGTCAAAGTCTCAATGTCTACCTTCTTGTAATTTATCTTTTTTGTTGATAGATTCTCCAAAGGAGGTGGTAAAGATGAGTAACCCTTCCCCCATTCCTCCTACTAAAATACTTATTACTCATCGGGCATGAAGCTCCATCTGTCGAGTGATTGAGATAACTTCTATTAGGTTCCTTCACACAGACCCCATCTACATAAACGGATTTAGTTTGATCAGATCTCAAACATTTCTCTGTAAGGCCTTCAAAACAATTACTCAAGTGGAGTGAGGTCCGAATCAAAGAATATGAACCCCTTGTTCTCCGAACTCTGATTGGATCTGCTACATCCATAGAAGACCCATGCCTCCCCTAATGAAAATAACCACTACCCGAACTTAACACATAAGTGAAAGAAGAAACAGAAACAACCTCCTCACCACCCACCCTCTTCCCCATAACTACTTTACTCCCATTCATCTGGTTTTCCACTCAAATAGCCTCATTATAGACCAACCCATCACCCTTCCACACAATAACATTGGAAGGACCATCTAGGTCCTTCCATGGCCTTCTAAACACCTCAGACACCTATGGGTTAACCTAAGGCACCGTAGCCTTATTCACCAAATCAATGCCAGGAACATCCCCAAAAGTTGCATTGCATTCCACTAGAACACTATCGGGTCATTCATTCTCCACCATCCCCAACGACTGAGGTCCCCAACCAATAACCTCCATATCTGTTTCCATCTATTTAAAGATAGCCTCCTCACATAATTATGGAACCTTACCACTACTGCTATCCTCCATCCTTGTCGTAAAATAATCTCCCCAATGAAAAATCTCTATTGAGTGACCCAGCCGGTTGTATACAGAACAAAATTTATTTCCATTTCCCCTACCAAACAGCATTGAAGGCCCCCATTGACAAAAATCTATAGTGTCCCAACCACTTGTAGGTAGAACATAAATCCATTCAGTTTTCATATATCACACTCTTTTGGCAACTATACTACTCACCGATTGTATTCCATACATATTCAAAAGGTGTTCTGGACACATCCAATTTTACACAACCCTGCGGATTAAGAGGGTAACATACTGACTTAGTATGAATATCTGAACATAACAATCTACAGAAGATATTTCCAAGAATTCTAATAATAGATGTTTTTTGAAAAAGTAAAGTTATATTAGGAAAACGTACCCAAGCCACAGAGTAAGGGGGTCACGTTTTATATGGAAATAGAAAGACTAGTGAAACAGGAAGAGTCAAAACACATTGAAGATATGGGGAGAACTCGACCAGGCTCTGATGAGGTCCTCCTACGATACAAATTGAATCAGGATATGATGTATTTCGAGAAAACCCACTATTATCCTCTTTAAGATCTCATGAACCAAATAAAAACCTATCTAATGAATCAAACTAAGGTTTCCTCTGCTTAAACAGAGAAACTATGGTGAGATTCAAAATCATGGAGCTTTCTGTGAACTCTAAAGTCAAAATCTGGATTTTAAAGATTCCATTGAATGATCTGGAACATTAGGTCATAAATAATATTTCAGAAAAGCGTAAAGTAAATCAGGGTTTTAGAAGCGACAAAATGAAGGCCCTACTCTGTTATTGGATGTTGGAAATCCCTTACCCGCTGGGGGAGGAGGGACCAACACTGTTGTCACCGTAGTTATAGAGAGGAAAAATGGATCCTTACCAAAGAATAATATTTCCTAATACGGTTTGATTGCTTATTTTATATTCCGTAAAGTTCTATTTATGCTCATCCTAAATTTTTAAATGTTTTCCATTGGGTATAATGATGTGTAAGAGAAATGAAAAAGTCAATAATATTTTTATCAAGAAAAAAAATAATATTTTGTTTAAAGGGTTTCCTTTGTTGGAAATAGTGGATACCAAGTGTAACTATCTGCATGTAATGTATGGGTATATTATTTAATAGTTATGGACTATTTCTCTAAAACTCTATACTTGAGAAGATCATTAGTTTGAATTCTTTACATAAATGAAGATTATTAATGTTTAAATATGGGGTCTTATAGTTGGTATCAGATGGTGGTTTAGACAAGTCGGGAGATTAGGATGTTCACTTAATTGTTAGAGATATCAACATGGGTTTATAATTTTAATTTATATCATAAGTTCAACATCTTAGAAACCTCATTTTAGGATTTATGATCTCAAATATTAAGGTGAATAATGGTATTTTTGGATACATCACCTTTGAGAAAATTATGGGTTGTTAATTTTTGGGATGCAAAATTTGAGGCATGAGATAACCATTGAGGTTAAAATATGTTTTGGTTATTTTTTATTATTATATCTCATTTTTTGGAATGTTATCAAATTATATAGTATTTGAAAAAGGAAAACACATAGACCATGTGAATACTTATCGTGTTGGACAAAGCTACGTTTTTTACACCCATAACCGAAGTGAAACTGAGATTTATCACCTACCACTGTCCTATGTGAAGTCCCTGGTTAGTATGACTTGTAATTTTTAGTTAAATGATTTTATGGATTAATAATATTTTGATTTTTGGAATATATGCTTATAAAATTTATATCCTTAGTATAGGAAAATGATTTGTTGATTAAGTGATAAATGTTATTTTGGAAGACATTTGATATTTTGGGACCAATATATGCCTAAGGAAGATAGAATACTATGGGATTTCATTTGAGGAGTAATGGTTGAATTTTATAATTTAAGTATCAATGTTTCTATTATCGATTTGTGTTGATTTTGGCTTATTTATGAAATTGATTGACCTATCATAGAGAATATGTGATTAGGTTAATTACTTTTCAGTATGTGACTTTTAGAGTAGTCGATGTTTTTTGGAGATAAATGTCAATATTTATTTTTAAATACTATATGATCAAATATATTAGAATTTTGGGTTTGAATCTTAGTTTGTATTGTTATGAGCAAGTTTAGGTAAATGATTCCGTTTAATGGTCTATATAGAACTTTGGTATTACTGATGAATTTTTGAAATTAAAAGTTGACCTTATCCTAATAAAGGATTAATCTTTTGGGGGATTATCTAATATTTTACTAACCACTTTAGTTGTGGATATTGTTTAATGGTTGGAGAAATAGATAGTTAATATTTTGTGGAATATATGAGTTTTTTTAAGTTGATTATAGTGCTTCAGGCATGAAAAATTCATCTAGAATACTCATTATTTGAAGAAAAAGATGAGCGTGTGGTAGAAATTGATTAGAGGATGATACTCTACCTTTAATGTTAGTATATTTCCTTATTTTCTTATTCAAAGTAGAAAAATAGTTCCTCAACTTTATTAAAATGATCTTAAAACAAAAATGTTTTCTATTTAGTTCTCCAACTATGAAATAAAATACTGTTTAAACAAACACAAGCCTTTGGTTTTCAGATTGTTAACATTCTCCTGATCTTATTTTCTACCACTCTCGATTAGGACATGAAACTTATATTTTCTTCCATAACCATGTTTTCCTACAAGGAACCCTAGAATGTGTTATCCTTGGTGACCATTGTACTACACTTTATACCTTTTAAAGTGGATGTTCTATTAACCCTTTTTCCAATGTGGGTTTCCAATAAATGTATTTTGAAAAGTCATACCCTAGTTAGCCACCCCAAATTCAAATTTTTATGGTAAAATTTTTTAAATGGAGATAGGATGTAACTTCCCATGTATTAAGAAATAAAAACTATTTTCAATTGTGTACATGACACGCTACAATGAGATCAAACAAACAACTAAATATTATTATTTAAAAGTTACCATTATAACCTAGCCATTGGAATTTATGAAATGAATAATATCAACTTAATTATCAAAATATGTTTTACACAAGTTTAAATATTGATTTATTGGTTATAAAATTTATTTTAAATGGAAATAAAAACTAATTGAACATAAAGGATGTGTTTTAATGAAAACCTATTTAAAAGAGAATAATTGTGTTTATAAAACCAGATCAATATTTATGGATTTTTTATATGTTATATATTCAATGTAATGATTAAAATTCATATTATATTTTTCTATATAAGATATATGAACAAATCCTATTTTTTCGGATAAAAGAACAATTTTTCAAAAAAAAATGTTATATTGCATTTTGATGGAGAACCCTCTTTAAATCTAGTTTTTGACAATTTTATAAGTTCTATTTGACATAATAAATTTTTCCTTTAGAATAGGTAAATAAAAACTTACTTTTGTTTATTTTTTGGTATTTTTTTTATAAAATTCATTTTTAATGAATAGTAAAAAATATTGGATTTTAATTCCAAATTGCATTTTTATCTAATTTTTTATATAGATGGATTTCATTTTAATTTATTTGAAAGTGTAATAGGATTATTTTTTTATAATTTAATTAATTTTTTTTGCATTGACAGAAATTTCTTATTTAAATTAGATATAAATTCATGTCAATTTTTTGATGGTTATTACTATTTAAAACCTTGTTTTATCGTTTGGACAATGGGAATTAGTTTTAAATTAATTATTGCATCTTCTGTGTTTAGAATTTGTAAAAATAGATTCCATATTTGGAATCATAACTTCTAATTTTTTTAAATAACTCCCTTTTATTTTTGGACATTATGAATAGAAATCTCAGTAATCGTTTTTATTTATCATGGTTAAAGGGTAAATCTGGTAAATTAAGGAAAAAATAATATTATTTTAATATAATTGTAACGACCCAAAGTTTCATTAATGGAAAATCCCTCTTGATCCAGTTAAATGTTTATTTATGAAAAATGTTTTTATAAGATGTCAACTTCTTTAAGTTTTACGTTAAGATTTGTGACCGTTACTTTTTAGCCGTTGAACAGTGATCATCTGGGTAGTTTAAATATAAGGCTTTAACGAACCAAATTTCTACTCAGACAAAGGAAGCGATGGCCTCATCCAGTAGAATTGCCCCTTAAGAAGCCCATTTGTCGGAGCTCGGAAAGGAGGTGGCGTCTTTGGGCTTTGCCCTTGACCAAGCCCAAGCTGAGCTTCATCAAGTCAAGCTCGAACGTGATCGTCTACGGGAAAAATGGAAGTTGATAGAGATCACCACTTAAGCGATGTTATCCGAGCAACCCCAAGAGTCTGTCACCATCGCACACCTTACCCTTAGGTCTTATGCGGCTATTTTAAGGGGTTATGTAACAAATAAGTAGCACCATGTTCATGTACATTATTTTTGTATATAATAATGAATATAATCTCTAGTCATTTTTGATGCATTGTAATTAGTTTTTAAAGTACAAATGATGTTTTTTGTTATTATTTAATTAAGAATTATATTTTATTAAATTAAAGGATTTTTGAATTAAATAATATTTTATTAAAAAATTATTATTAATATTAAATTAATTTTTATTAAATATAAATGATCTTATAATTTTATGAATGCAATTAAAATTTTTATTAAGGTTTGAAAGCCATTTCTGTCAAAACCCGTGAATTTTTATAAATGTCGGTTTTTATTTTAAAAGTGAAAATTCACATATTTAGAAAATTATTTAGATAAAATAAATATTATTTTTCGAATCAGGACGTCGAAATTATCCAACGGTGAATTTTTCATAATTTTCTGAGACAGTCAAATTTTTGGGTAAAAATTAAATACCATTTAAATATATAATGTGTTTTATGACATCATAATGACCCAATGGTGATGTAATAAAATACAATAATCCCTATGTTCGGCCAATATATGTTTTATCATTAAAATAATGAGGTTTTGGGTTGGTTTGACTCACTTTTCAAAGCATTAATGGAGCCCTCAAGACTTATTCAACACTTTGCCTTTTTAAATTAATTTCCATGGGAGTGTGACTCACCTCCACATAAGCAACCCTATTTGTTTAATAAGTTCGGACCTTGGCCTTGTAAAATATTGTTTTCCTCTTTCCTTTTCCAGAAACCATGGGCAAATACCATGGGATGGTTTGTGGTTTGGATTATTTTAATATAAGGGGTCCCAAACCTAAATAATAAAGAATTCTCTAACCTTTCCTATATAAACCCACCCAATCTCCCACTTCCTCCTCACTCAAAGCCCTTGAAGTTCGTCCAACCTCTGCCCTACTCTCTCTAGAATCCTCCCAAGGTGCCCCAAGCTCCCAAGAAGCCTCTCACAAGCCTCTCTCTAGGCTTTGGAAGCACACTTCCAAGTAAGGGTTTTTCTTCCTTTCTCATTTTTTTGTCAATTTTCTTTAAGTTGTATTGCCCTTTTTATTTCAATTATGAATTTTGGTGTATGGTTTCGCACCTCCCCCATACTGTCCTCTTATTGTTTGAATGATGGGAGAACCCTTTCTCTCTCATTAAATGCCTCCCATGTACACCCGTTACTATGCCGAAATTCCGAAAGGAACTTCTCTCTCTTCTTTTACATTCAAGAAATACTTTTGTATCATGAATCTAAATTCCATTTCTATTGTTGGGACATGTATATATATGATCTCCTTACTGTCCATTACATGTAAATATGATGAGGAACCCCTTTCTCTCTCATCAACCTTTTTTTATGAATTCTTATGTCACGCCGTTACGCTGCCGAAATCGCACCGATTTTCTAAGACAATGTCTTTGTGTAGTGAATACCATGCCCATTTCTCCGTCAAGGGTATTCACCTTTATGCACATTTACATATTGATTATAAAGTTTCATGTATGAATTCCACATTCCTTTATCGTGGAAAAAATGATTATGTTTTATGAATCCATGTTTTATGATCCATGTGGCACACTTATGCATGAACTGAAATGTTTAAGAAGGGTGTGCCCTTTATAGCGCTCCAATGCATTGGGTAAAGTATAGTATCATGATACGTCATGTGCAATGAGTGTTGACTCATGCTAATTCAAGTGCAACGAGGGTTTACTCGTGCTTCATGTGCAATGAGGGTTTACTCATGCTTCATGTGCAATGAGCCTTGGCTCATGCTAATTCAATGTTAAGTGTTGTTGCCACATTTCCATGTTATGATTATCATGCTTTATCATTCCTTTATGTTCATGTCTCTCTTATGCTCTATTGATATCACTATTGCCTAACATGTATTGTACTCCTCATGTTATTCATTATGTACTCCCTTACTGGGCTTTATAGCTCACCCTTTTCTTATGCATGTCCTCAGGTTATCCCATGCAATGCTAAGTACGAAGGAATGTAGTGGTCATGTAAAGGAAGTTTTCAATAAGGATGTTGTATTTCAAGTTTAAAGTTTTTATGTAATGATCCTAAGCCCCAAAGACACTAAACCTCTCGATCTTCTTTGTTGTATCAAGTGAAGTTTTATGTAATAAAGCATGTTTAAGTTGTAATAAAAAGCAGGGTTGTCATAGTTGGTATCAAAGGATAGGTTTAGTTATTTTTGGGATTAGGAAACCCTAGTAAAGCCTTAGATACAAGACTAAGCATAATAAAAACATCCCTATGTTTTGGTAAATACTAAGTAAGTGTTTTATCAAACAAATACATCCCTGTCTGGATACGAGCAGGTAGAGGCGGCTCTGGCACAGATGTATCCTAGGGGTAAAACCCGAAAACATCGCTTTGAGCTAGACTCGAACGGGAACTGGTGCACGACAACGGGCCTTGCTGCACTCTTGGTTACGACACTCCCGGGGGATATGTTTTGATAAATTCACAATCTTAGTATGAACCCTTATTAAGGGAAAAATGCCCCTAAGAATATATGTTAGAAGGAAGATCATGAAAAGCCTGGATTGAATCCTATAGACTCATGAGTTAAAGAGATTAAAGTTTATTTATAAGTCATCAACTTTTGTCTTTGGATTACCCTTTATGTGTTACCCCTAACTTTCCTTTTATTCCAGCCAATGGCCGGTAATAGGAGAACTCGGGCTAACAACCGTTGTGAAGATCAGTGTGATGATTGTACTTATGAGATGCCCAATCCAATGGGAGCGGGAATCGCGAAATTTGTCACGCTTCTCTCTCAGCTAACTCAAGTTTTGAATAGAAACACTGGTCAAGAGGAACGTCCAACCCCCCTAAGAAATAACAAGTCGCTATTGAAAGCTTCATGAGACAAAGGCCTCCTACTTTTAGTGGATCATCCGATCCCACGATTGCTGAACAATGGATAAACTCCATTGAAAAGATATTATCCATCCTCCAATGCTCTGAAAAAGAGAAGGTTCTCCTGGCGGCTTATCGTATGGAGGGTGAAGCTGATCAATGGTGGACGTTGATCAAAAATACGAAGCCTGAGGAGGAGATCGAGGCTTTGGAATGGAAGGTATTCTAGAAGATGTTTTTCGATAAATATTTTCCACGCACCCTCCATCTTAAGATGGAAAGGGACTTCCTTTCCCTCAAGCAGAAAGATGAGGAATCTGTGGGAGCGTACGAGGCAAACTTCACAAGGCTTGCACGATACGCTTCCGGCTTTGTCGTTACCCCCAAATGCGAGGTTGACCGCTTCTTTGGTGGGCTGAAGCCTAGCTTGCGGAAAGCATTAGCGATCCGTGACTTCGACAGCTATGAGGAAATTGTCCGATGTGCCCTCAAGGTTGAAATGGAGATCGGAGAATCACAGGGGTATCATGGGGACAAGAAGCGGAAGGTGGACTTCAATGCTGGTGGTCCGATGGATAAATCCAACGGCGCTAAGAAATTCCAGCACCCCACTTGCCAAAAGTGTGGAAAGAAGCACCCTGGAAATTGCCTTAGGGGGACAAGAAAATGCTTCAAGTGTGGAAGAGAAGGGCACCTAGCTGTTAACTGTCAGCAAGAAGGACCCGCGGCTGCGACGGAGGGGAGGAATGCTCCGTTCGAACCTCAACGCATTGTTCAATGCTTCAAATGCAAAGAACCGGGTCATTTTGTGAATCAGTGCCCTAATCCAAGGGTTATCGGAGGCAATCAACAACCTCCAAGACAGCAAGGAAGAGCTTTTGCCATCACTTCTGCCGAAGTGAACCCCGACAACGAAGTGGTGACAGGTACGCTAGTTATTCATTCAAGAATAGCGAACGTACTTTTTGATTCAGGTTCTACGCATTCTTTTATATCTCAAAAGTTTAGTAGAACAATCCCTGCACCACCACAAATCATGGAAGTAAAGATGTCGGTGAGTACGGAAAATGGGGCAATCATTGCATCCCATGAGTATAAGTCCTCCCCTGTTATAATATATGGATTGAATTTCCCAGCGAAACTCGTCATACTCCCTTTGGTGGAATTTGATGCAATTCTTGGCATGGATTGGCTTTCCTTATATAGAGCCAACATAAATTGTCGGGAGAGGGAAATCACACTCCATATGGAGAATCGACCCCCGATTCTTTACAAGTGTCAGGAGGAAGATGAATCTCCTTTAGCTCCATCATCTCAAGCATGGATATTACTGCCTTATGAGAACGCATATCTGGCTCAGATGATTGAGTCCAAGGAAGAAACCACCCTTGAAGAAATGCCTATTGTGAGGGAATTCGCTGAAGTATTTCCCGAGGAACTTCCTGGTCTTCCTCCAAGAAGAGATGTTGAGTTCTCAATTGAACTTATACCTGGGGCGCTACCAATATCCAAGACTCCATATAGAATGGCTGTGGTTGAGCTTGATGAACTGAAGAAACAACTACAGGAGAATCCGGATAAAGGGTTTATACGCCCAAGTGCATCACCATGGGGTGCACCAGTCCTCTTCGTCAAGAATAAGGATGGGTCAATGCGGCTTTGCATCGATTATCGTGAACTTAACAAAATCACGATAAAGAACAAGTATCCTCTCCCAAGAATCGATGACTTTTTTGATCAGCTGCGTGGAGCACAATACTTCTCCAAGGTCGACTTGCGGTCGGGATATTATCAAGTAAGGGTGAAGAAGGAAGATATCCCCAAGACTGCTTTTCGTACAAGGTACGGGCACTATGAATTCATAGTAATGCCTTTTGGACTCACCAATTCTCCAGCAATATTCATGGACTTGATGAATAGAGTCTTTAGAGATTACCTAGATAAATTTGTGGTAGTCTTTATAGATGATATTCTAATATACTCCAAAACCAAGGAGGACCATCAGGAGCATTTAAGAACTGTACTGGAGACTTTGCGCAAGGAGAAGCTCTATGCCAAGTACAGCAAGTGTGAGTTCTGGTTGAAGGAGGTATCATTCTTGGGCCATATCATCACAAGCAATGGGATATCTGTGGACCCCTCCAAAACAGATGCAATTGAGGGATGGTCGAGGCCAACATCGGTAACTGATATCCGTAGCTTCTTGGGGTTAGCTGGATATTATCGACGATTTGTGAGAAACTTCTCACGATTGTCCAACCCTCTTACCAAGCTAACTCGAAAGGGAGTAAAGTTTTCTTGGAGTGATGAATGCAAAGAAAGCTTCAAGGAGTTGAAAAGGAGGCTTATCACTGCACCTGTTCTCACTTTACCCACAAGTGGGGAGCTTTTTGTGGTATTCAGTGATGCTTCGAAGAAGGGCTTAGGATGTGTGCTGATGCAGAATGATAAAGTGATATCATATGCCTCAAGGCAGTTGAAAATCCATGAGCGAAACTATCCAACGCATGATCTGGAGTTGGCGGCGGTGATCTTTGCCTTGAAAATCTGGCGGCATTGTCTCTATGGAGAGAAATGTGAGATATATACTGACCACAAGAGTCTTAAATATATATTCACACAGAAAGAGCTTAATATGCGCTAGCGAAGATGGATAGAGCTCATAAAGGATTATGACTGTTCAATACATTACCACCCTGGGAAGGCGAACAAGGTGGCGGATGCCCTAAGTAGAAAGGATCCAGCAATTCTATCAATGATGAGAATTGAGAAGGATCCAATCTTCTTAGACTTGATGAAGATGGACGTGGGAATCATAAAGAAGGGAACATCATCAATCCTTTCACAAATGATTTCTCAACCATCTCTTTTGAAAAGGTTAAAGGATGCTCAAAATGATGATGCGAGAATCCAAGAAAAAGTGGAAGCTATCAAAAAGGGAAAATCCTCAGAGTTTAATGTTAATGAAGAAGGAATTGTGTGGTTTGGGAAAAGACTATGTGTCCCATCAAGTTCGGAGCTGAAGAAGGAACTTTTGGATGATGCACATAGTTCAAATTTCTCTATTCACCCAGGGAGCACAAAGATGTATCGAGATCTCCGAGAAAACTTTTGGTGGGATAATATGAAGAAGGAGATCGCTGAATATACATCAAAGTGCCTGGTGTGTCAGCAAGTGAAGGCAGAAAGGCAGATGTCTAAGGGGATGATGCAACCATTGCCCATACCAGAATAGAAATGGGAGAACATCACCATGGACATTGTCACCGGACTTCCAAGGACATCCAAATCCAATAATGCAATCTGGGTTGTTTTGGATCATCTTACAAAGACTGCACACTTCATTGCTATTCGAGAGGATTTCTCTTTGGATCAACTGGCATGGATATATATCAGGGAAGTGGTACGGTTGCATGGAGTGCCACTATCTATTGTGTCTGACCGAGATCCAAGATTTACCTCTAAGTTTTGGAAGAGTCTTCAACATGCTCTGAATACTGAACTGAACTTCAGTACGGCCTATCATCCTCAAACTGATGGCCAATCCGAGCGGACTATCCAAACACTTGAGGATATGTTGAGAGCGTGCTCAATGGACTTTAAAGGAGGATGGGATCAACATCTTCCTCTAGTTCAGTTCTCTTATAATAATAGTTTCCACTCGAGCATCCAAATGGCACCATATGAAGCCCTGTATGGGAAAAGGTGTAGAACACCGACATGTTGGGATGAGGTCGGTGAACGTAAGCTGCTTGGACCAGAAATGGTCGAAGAAATGGTGGAGAAGGTGAAAACCATTCAGCAACATATCAAGGCAGCCCAAAGTCGACAGAAGATTTATGCAGATAATCGTTGACGAGACCTTGAGTTTAAAGTCGGAGACATGGTGTTTTTACGCATATCTCCGTGGAAGAAGGTCATGAGGTTTGGAAATAAAGGGAAGTTAAGTCCAAGGTACATCGGCCCATTCGATATTCTTGATCGTGTTGGGGCTGTGGCCTATCGACTAGCACTTCCACCTACTATGGCCAAGGTGCATGATGTCTTCCATGTATCCCTCTTAAGGAAGTACATACCAGACCCTTCACATGTACTCTCTTCTGAGGTGGTACAATTAGAAGATGATCTTTCTTATGAGGAGCAACCAGTGAAGATCTTAGATCGTAGAGAAAAAGTTCTACGAAATAAGACAATGCCCCTCGTCAAGGTGTTGTGGAGAAACCACAAGTTTGAAGAAGCAACTTGGGAGTCGGAGGATATGATGAAGCTAAGTTACCCACATTTGTTTTAGTGTGGGAAAAGGAAAATTTCGAGGGCGAAATTTCTTAAGGGGGGAATGTTGTAACGACCCAAAGTTTCATTAATGGAAAATCCCTCTTGATCCAGTTAAATTTTTCTTTATGAAAAATGTTTCTATAAGATGTCAACTTCTTTAAGTTTTACGTTAAGATTTGTGACCGTTACTTCTTAGCCGTTGAACAGTGATCATCTGGGTAGTTTAAATATAAGGCTTTAACGAACCAATTTTCTACTCAGACAAAGGAAGTGATGGCCTCATCCAGTAGAATTGCCCCTTACGAAGCCCATTTTTCGGAGCTCGGAAAGGAGGTGGCATCTTTGGGCTTTGCCCTTGACCAAGCCCAAGCTGAGCTTCATCAAGTCAAGCTCGAACGTGATCGTCTACGGGAAAAATGGAAGTTGATAGAGATCACCACTCGAGCGATGTTATCCGAGCAACCCCAAGAGTCTGTCACCATCGCACACCTTACCCTTAGGTCTTATGCGGCTATTTTAAGGGGTTATGTAACAAATAAGTAGCACCATGTTCATGTACATTATTTTTGTATATAATAATGAATATAATTTCTAGTCATTTTTGATGCATTGTAATTAGTTTTTAAAGTACAAATGATGTTTTTAGTTATTATTTAATTAAGAATTATATTTTGTTAAATTAAAGGATTTTTGAATTAAATAATATTTTAATAAAATACTATTATTAATATTAAATTAATTTTTATTAAATATAAATGATCTTATAATTTTATGAATGCAATTAAAATTTTTATTAAGGTTTGAAAGCCATTTCTGTCAAAACCTGTGAATTTTTATAAATGTCGGTTTTTATTTTAAAAGTGAAAATTCACATATTTAGAAAATTATTTAGATAAAATAAATATTATTTTTGGAATCAGGACGTCGAAATTATCCAACGGTGAATTTTTCATAATTTTCTGAGACAGTCAAATTTTTGGGTAAAAATTAAATACCATTTAAATATATAATATGTTTTATGACATCATAATGACCCAATGGTGATGTAATAAAATACCATAATTCCTTTGTTCGGAAAATATATGTTTTATCATTAAAATAATGAGGTTTTGGGTTGGTTTGACTCACTTTTCAAAGCATTAATGGAGCCCTCAAGACTTATTCAACACTTTGCCTTTTTAAATTAATTTCCATGGGAGTGTGACTCACCTCCACATAAGCAACCCTATTTTTTTAATAAGTTCGGACCTTGGCCTTCTAAAATATTGTTTTCCTCTTTCCTTTTCCAGAAACCATGGGCAAATACCATGGGATGGTTTGTGGTTTGGATTATTTTAATATAAGGGGTCCCAAACCTAAATAATAAAGAATTCTCTCACCTTTCCTATATAAACCCACCCAAGCTCCCACTTCCTCCTCACTCAAAGCCCTTTAAGTTCGTCCAACCTCTGCCCTACTCTCTCTAGAATCCTCCCAAGGTGCCCCAAGCTCCCAAGAAGCCTCTCACAAGCCTCTCTCTAGGCTTTGGAAGCACACTTCCAAGTAAGGGTTTTTCTTCCTTTCTCATTTTTTGTCAATTTTCTTTAAGTTGTATTGCCCTTTTTATTTCAATTATGAATTTTGGGGTATGGTTTCGCACCTCCCCCATACTGTCCTCTTATTGTTTGAATGATGGGAGAACCCTTTCTCTCTCATTAAATGCCTCCCATGTACACCCGTTACTATGCCGAAATTCCGAAAGGAACTTCTCTCTCTTCTTTTACATTCAAGAAATACTTTTGTATCATGAATCTAAATTCCATTTCTATTGTTGGTACATGTATATATATGATATCCTTACTGTCCATTACATGTAAATATGATGAGGAACCCCTTTCTCTCTCATCAACCTTTTTTTATGAATTCTTATGTCACGCCTTTACGCTGCCGAAATCACACCGATTTTCTAAGCCAATGTCTTTGTGTAGTGAATACCATGCCCATTTCTCCATCAAGGGTATTCACCTTTATGCACATTTACATATTTATTATAAAGTTTCATGTATTAATTCCACATTCCTTTATCATGGAAAAAATGATTATGTTTTATGAATCCATGTTTTATGATCCATGTGGCACACTTATGCATGAAATGAAATGTTTAAGAAGGGTGCGCCCTTTATAGCGCTCCAATGCATTGGGTAAAGTATAGTATCATGATACGTCATGTGCAATGAGTGTTGACTCATGCTAATTCATGTGCAACGAGGTTTTACTCGTGCTTCAAGTGCAATGAGGGTTCACTCATGCTCCATGTGCAATGAGCCTTGGCTCATGCTAATTCAATGTTAAGTGTTGCTGCCACATTTCCATGTTATGATTATCATGCTTTATCATGCCTTTATGTTCATGTCTCTCTTATGATATATTGATATGGCTATTGCCTAACATGTATTTTACTCCTCATGTTATTCATTATGTACTCCCTTACTGGGCTTTATAGCTCATCGTTTTCTTATGCATGTCCTCAGGTTATCCCATGCAATGCTAAGTACGAAGGAATGTAGTGGTCATGTAAAGGAAGTTTTCAATAAGGATGTTGTATTTCAAGTTTAAAGTTTTTATGTAATGATCCTAAGCCCCAAAGACACTAAACCTCTCGATCTTCTTTGTTGTATCAAGTGAAGTTTTATGTAATAAAGCATGTTTAAGTTGTAATAAAAAGCAGGGTTGTCATAATAATAATACCGTAACACATTTCCTAATCCTCTATTTCATGAGATATGTCCGACCATGAGAATCCTTGGGTCCATTTTAGGATCCCATGGAGGCACTTGGATGTGATGATGACATGTTATAATAATTAATTTAAAGTAAAGAAAAATATAATAGAAACATGTAACTTTTTACTAAAAAAAATTAAAATTGGGTTATATAACTTATAACATTGACTATCAATAGTCATTAGAAATATAAAAAGTTTTTCTACATTATTTTATTTTATTTATAATTTGTATACATTAAATAATTTAATTTATTTATAACATAATGATGATGCATTGATTTCCTTATTAATGAAAAATTCAAATAAATGATATTGTAAATTTAAAATAAATGCAATTTGAAACATTTGATTCCATACAAAAAAATTTGTATATTTGTTAAATTCTATATTTGATTTAATACAGTTTCTTCATATAAATAATGTTTTCATGACTTTAACAAAAATCAATTACTAAATAGTGTCAAAATTGGCATAAAAGTGTTTTAAAAAATATACTATTTTATTAAATGATTTAATAGTCATAAAAATATAATATTTTTTAAAATTTATTTTATAATGTTACCTATGTTATTAAACATCCACTTGAGGTTCTCTAGGAATTTCGTAGTAACAATATTAACCTTATAGTGTACAAATACAAGAATACATGGTAAGAGTTAATTTATTTAACTATGGGTTAAATCCAAAATATAAGGTTCAATTTGAGACATAAACTTGCCTAAAACCTATTTTATGAGATTATTTACACCCCTAATCATATTATATTTACTATATATTACTCTAGAGAGATTATAATTTGAAAATAAATTTATAATAAAACATTATTTTAAGACATTCTAAAAGTTCCCCTCCTCCCTCTTATAAAAGGCTACCAACTCTACCCATGTACTCACACATCTAAATCCCCTTGGATAATCCAAATTATACTCAAAATATACTCCCAAAATACCTAACTTCCTACAAGAATCCCTACCATGTGCATAAGGAGACTCAATGAAGCCTTTCAGCTCAAATCCAAAGGAGTTACCTGATTTAGAGGTAACATATTCCCTCAAACTCCTTTCATTTTTTTCATTCTATAACCCCCCTAGAATATTTTTCTCCATTATTTTATAAAAAACAGGTATTAGCAATAAACTAGTATGTTTGTATGCTAATTCTTCCACCTAAAGTTACACACATCTTCATCTAATTGATATTGAACATATTGTTTCTCCGTATGGTGAACTACTACCTCACGAAACAATTATTTTTCCATTTTATCCTACCACTTATAATGGTGGCCATTATGATGTAATGGTAGTAATATATGATATATATATTATTTTTATATTATCTCTATGATTCTTTAATTTTTATTTAAAACCTACCTTTATTCATTCCATAATGTGTAAATACGATAATTTCATTTGAGGAAGTGTTGATTACCACCCCTCTAAGTGATATGACTCATTCAAGCCATACATAGAATATATAAAAGATGATGTTAATGAAATTATGAAAACTATATAATATATATTATAATGGAATTATAATATTCATATGTATCATTTATTTTTCATTCCTTTATTATGACAATGAAATTAAAGTAGTGTTCATGCGTACATGCGGCCTACCGTCTCTATGGATGGTGCATTTCATTTCTAATATGCAAATTTAATGGACTATTATAAATAAATATATACTAGATATATAAGATATTTAAATCATTAATAATATTTTGGAGATGATGGAATTTTGCAACAAGGAAAAGTTTCTTCTATAAAAGTTCATTTTTGACTCAAGTATTAAATATCGACAAAACGACTTATATGAACATAAATAATTATGTAATTTTCATAACATGTTAATAAGTGATATAAAAGTAATAATAAAATTGAAGAGGGTTCTTAATAAAGTAGAAATTAATCTATGTTTATTATTCAAGAAAATAAGGAATTCACGAGATAAGTCAGACTCAAGGTATAGGAAATCTTAACTCAATCTCCATTCATTGAGTTAAATATCCATGTTGTTGGTTTTTTTCAAAGAATATTTATTATTGACCTATTACTTTTATAAACTTAATATCCACTTATATTTTTTGAATTTATATTTTTCACACATAATTATGTCATTTATTTATCCTTAATTAAGGGATACAATCTTTGTAGGGGACTTCGTCTTAATCTCCATTCATTGAGACATTTCATTATGATATGCAATTTATTTCTTTATAAAGTGTATATATAGCCCCATTTACATTACATATACATATTATATCTATAATCATGATATTTAATGTCTTGTAAAATTTTCAACTTTTATGTGGCATATAATTTAAATGTTCAAAAATATAAAGTACTCTTTATATAGAACACCATTTTAAATGATTTAAAGATTTAATATTCTAAATCCTTATATTTCATGTCCATGTTTTCAAAATTATTTTAAGGACTTATTTATATGGACATGAATTTTTTTAGTGTAAATTAATTTCCTATGATTCAAAGTGGTATGGGACACTAAGTTTCAAAAATATTTTTTAAAATGTTTTAATTGTGATTTAAAAGGGGATTGATTATTTCAATAACTTTTAATGATTTATTATATATACATCATGAATGAAATTTATCACTTTTATGTCAATATTATTTATTTATGTTTACTATACATGTTTTACATTTTTATTTTAAAATAATGTGTATGTATTTATGAGTGTTTGGCTTGTAAAGATGAAATGTGATTTTAAAGTGGAAATGTTATTTTTCCTTTGTGCTTTATTTATGTGTGATGATTATGTTATGGTTCTTGGTAATTTATAAATTATACAATTGGTTATATGATAAAACAGGGGCATGTGAGCCCATGATATCTCTCCAGGGCATTGGCTATCATGACAGAGGAAAACGTTTAGTTTTACCATAAGATATTTAAAAAATATACTGTGATGGGTATTCCAAACATTACCATAAAGGTTCCTCCCTAATTAGAAGTGAAAGATACTATGTAAGTATGATATGGATTCCAAAAGTTACCTTTATGTTTCATAATTTATATGATTTTTTTAATAACCTTATGATTACATGATGTAGGATAAGTTGTTTACGTTTTATAGGTGAAAAATATGATTTTCAAAAAATATTTTCATGGGTTTTGAATATTCATGGACTAACAGTTTGATTCATTATTTTATATTACTTACTGATATTTTTATTTTCATCCCATGTTTTGAAATTTTATACATTCTGTATAAATATGGGTAAGATAAAGGAATATTTTAAGAATATTTTTATCAAGAAAAATAAATCATGTATTGTTTAAAGGATTTCCTTTGGTGGAAAAAGTGGATATTGAGTGTAACTGTCAGCATGTAATGAATAGGTCTATTATGTAATATTTATGGCCTAATTATCTAAAACTCTAAACATAAAAATATACTCAGTGTGAATTCTTGACATAAATCAAGATTAAGTAATGTTTAAGGATGGGCCTTTTTTTGATATTAGAGGATGGTTTAGACTACATTGGAGATTAGGATGTTTTTGTAAGGGTTAGGGATATCTTCATGGGTTTATAATTTAATGTTATATCATAATTTCAATGTCTTAGAAACCCCTTTTGAGGCATTATGATCTGAAATATCAAGGTGACTAATGGTATTTTTGGATACATTCACCTTTAAGGAAATTATTCGTTATTAATTTTTTGATGCAAAATGAGAGGTATGAGATAACCTTTGTGGTTAAAATATGTTATGGATATTTTTTGGATTTTATTTCATTTTTGGTAATGTTATAAAATTATATAGTTTTTAGAAAAGGAAAACACACAGACACTATGAAAACTCATCGTGTTGGAAAAAGATACCAGAATCGAACCCACAACTGTACTACTACTGGAATTAATCACTTACCACTAGAATGTGTGAATTCCCTAGTTAGTATGACTTATTCGTTTTAGATAAATTATTTTATGAGTTAATAATAAGTTTATTCTAATAATATACATTTTAGCAAATGTATATCCTTAGTAGAAGAAAATGATTTCTTGATTAAGTGATAAATGTTATTTTGGAAGACATTTTTTATTTGGGAAAACAATATGCATAAGGAAAATAGAATACTCTAGGATTTCATTTTAGGAGTAATGGTTGAATTTTATAATGGAAGAATCTATGTTTTTATTGTGGACTTATGTAGATTTGGGATATTTATGGAATTGATTAACCTATCATGGAGAATACATGGTTTGGTTAATTAATTTTCAGTATAAGACTTTAAGAGATGTCGATGTTATTTGGAGATAAATTTTAATATTTATTGTAGAATACTATGTGATAAAATAAATAGTAATTTTCATATTAAATATTAGTTTGTATTGTTCTGAGGAATTTTAAGGACATTTTTTCTTTAATAGTGTATGTAGAACATTGATATTACTATTAAATTGTGTAAATTAAAAGTTGTACTTTTCATAATAAAGGATTATTATTTTTGTTGGATTATCTGATCTTGTACTAACCAATTTGGGTTTGGATAATGTTTAAAGGTAGGATAAATATATTGTTAACTTTTTGTAGATGATATGAGTTTTTATAAGTTTATTATAGTGCTTTAGGCATGAAAAATTCATCTTGAATACCCATCTTTTGAAGAAAAAGATGACTGTGTGGTGGAAATTGATTATAGGATGATACTATAACTTTAACGTAAGTATATTTCATTATGTTATTATTATAAGTAATAAAATAATTCCCCAAATTCATGAAAAGGATCTTAAAACAAAAAAATTTATTTGTTTACTTTTCCTACTATGAAATGAAAGATTGTTTAACCCATCAAAAGTCTATGATTTTATTATGGTTAAATTTCACCTGATCAAGTTTTCTATCACCCTCTATAAGAGCTTAACACTTATTTTTTCTTCCATATCTATGTTTTCCTACATGGAACCCTGGTATGTGTTATCTCAGGTGACCTTTATACTACACTTTCTATCTTTTAAAGTGGATGGATTATTAACCCTTTTTCTAATGTGGGTTGCTAGTAAATGTATTTTGAAAATTCATACCCTAGTTACCCACCCCATTTTCAAATTGTGGGTATGAACTTTATTAAAGGTAGGGAGGATGTAACGTCCCGAGTTTTAAGAAAGAAACATTGTGTTCAATAGCGTACAAGATAAGCTACGTCGAGCATAAACGAACAACTAATTATTATTATTTAAATATTACCATTATAACCTTTCCATTAGAATGGTGGGAATGAATAGTATCAATTTAATTATAAAAATATGGTTGACACATGTATAAATAATGATTCATCGGTTACCACATTTATTATAAATGGAAACAAAACCAGTTGAATATAAAGGATGTGTTTTAATGAAAACCTATTTAAAATAAAATAATTATGTTTATAAAACCATATCAATATTTAAGGATTTTTATATGTTACGTATTCAATTTAATGATTAAATTTTTCTTATATGTTTTCTAGATATGATATATGAACAAATCCAATTTTTTCCAAAAAAAAGTATTTTTCAAAGTAAAAATGTTTTACTACCATTTGATAGAGAACCCTCTTTAAATATAGTTTTTGACAAATTTATAAGTTCTATTTGACATAATAAACTTCTTATTTTAAATAAGGAAATCATAATTTACTGTGGTTAAATTTTGTTATTTTTGGTTAAAAAATATTTTTTAATAAATAGTGAAAAAATATTGGATTTTAATTCAAAACTGAATTTTCATCTAATTTTTTATATATTTAGATAGTCATTTTAATTGATTTTAAATTGTAATTGTATTATGCTTTTATCATTTAATCAAATTTTTTTAATTTTAATTAATTATACATTGAAATTAGATATAAATTCACGCCAATCTTTTAATGGTTATTACTTTTTAAAAACCTCTTTCATCATTTTGAAAATGGGAATTAGTTTTAAATTATTTACCACAACTTCTGTGTTTTTAATTTTTCAAACTGGATTCCATATTTGGAATCATAATTTCCAAATTAGGTAAATATTTCCATTTTATTTTTGGACATTCTGAATAGTAACTTTAGTAATTATTTTTTTACCATGTTTAAAGGGTAAATTTGGTAAATAAGTGTACAAAATAATATTATATTAATATAAAACAACCCTAAAACATTTCCTAATCATATTGGATGAGATATGGCCGACCATGGGTATCCTTGGGTCGATTTTGGGACCCCTGGGAGCCACTTGGGTGTGATGATGACATGTTATAATAATTAGTTTAAAGTAAAGAGAAATATAACAAAAACATATATATTTTTACTAAAACAATATTAATAAAGGGTTATATAACTAATATATTTTACTATAAATAGTGGTTATAAATCTATAAAGATTTATTACATCATGTTATTGTTTTTATAATTTTTATAGATTAAATAAATAAATTTATTTATGACACGACGAAGATATAGTGATTACCGTATTATTGAAATATTCAAATAAATGATATTATAAATATTCCAATAAATGTAATTTTATAATTAAAATACCATAAACCAATTTTATTGATTCTTATTACATGTTATATTTTATTTAATGTAATTTTTTATGGAATCAAGTTTTCATGACTTTAACAAAAATAAATTACTAAATAGTGTCAAAATTGACAAAAATGAGTTTAATAAAATACTATTTTATTAAATGATATAATTGTCATAAAAATATATTATTTGGCCCAATGACTTAGATAATGATAAAAATATCATTAATGATCCACTTTAGGTTCTCTAGTCATTTTATGGAAACAATAATAACTTTACAGTATAAAAATACCAGAAGACATGGTAAGAGTTAATTTATTTAGATATGAGTTAATTCCAAATGATAAGGTTAAATTTGTGACGTAAACTTGTCTAAAACCTATTGGTTGAGAGTATTTAGACCCATACTCATATTATACTATTAATTTATTAGTTTGAAGCTATTATAATTCGAAAATAAATTTATAATAAAATAATATTTCAAGACTTTCCTAAAGTTCCACTCCTCCCTCTTATAAAAGGACACCACCTCTACCGATATACTCACACATCTCAAGACCCATGTATCACCCAAATTATAATCAAATAAGATCCCAAAATATATAACTTCTTTCTAGAATCCATAACTTTGGTAGAAGGAAAATCATGGAATCCTTTTGGCTTAAATGAAAATTAGTTTCCTGATTTAAAGATAACGTCTTCTCTCAAACTCCTTTCATTTATTTTTCTTCTCCAACCCCCTAACCTCCCTTTTTCCATTTTCTAAACAAAAACAATATTCTAGATATACTAGTATGATTTTATGTTAAGTTTTCTACTACATTTACGCACATATCTACTTAAGGGATATAAAACATACTGATTCTCTATTCCGTGAACTACTACCCCCAAAATTATGATTGTTCAACTTTCTCATACCACATATCATGATGGAAATTGTGATGGAACTATATTTATATATGATATATATAATATTTATATTGTATCTATTCTTTTTTAATTTTTATTTACAACATAACTTTAAGATTTCTATAATTTGTAAATATGATCGTTTCATTTGAGGAACTGTAGACTATGGCCTCCTCAAAATGATATGACTCGTTCATACCATACAAGGAACATATAAAGGACGGAGTTAATAAAAATATGTAACATATATAATACAGATATTATACTCGAATTATAATATGTCAATGTATAATTTAATTTTTATTCCTTTAATATGACAAATAAATGAAAGTAGAGTTCATACGTACGTACAACCTAATTTCTCCATGTATGGTTCATTTAATTTCTTATATCCAAATGGTATATAATATTATAATTACATATATACTATATATATATTATATTGAAATCATGATTAATATTCTAGATATGATGGAATTTTTACCGCATGGAATATTTACTCCAAAATAATTTCATTTTAGACTCAAGTACCGAATATCGACAAAACAACTGATATGAACTTAAATAATAATGTAAATTTTATAACATGGTAATAAGAGAAAAAAAGAAATAATAAAAATTAATTTTTTTCATGAAACTATAAATTAATCTATGTTTATTATTCAAGAAAATAAAGAACATATGGGACAATTCAGACTCAAGGTAAACAAAATATTAACTTAATCTCCATTCATTTAGTTAAATATCCATGTCATTGGTTTTGTTTTTATAAGAATATGTTTAAATGAACTTTGATTATTTTACACTAAATATCCACTTTTATTGGGTTTATTTATATTTTTCACAGTTAATTATGTCATTGATTTATCTTAAATCTTGGGATATGTTCTTTGTATAGGACTTAGTCTCATTCTCATTTCATTGAGATGTTTATTCATGATATGAGACTTATTTCTTAATAAAGTGTTTATAAAGAACTTTTTTAAAATAATTACCCATATTATATCTATCCTCATGAAATTTAATGTATTATAAAATGTTCTACTTTCATGTGGAGTAAAATTTAAATGTTAGAAATTGTAAGGTACTCTTTATCTAAAACATCATTTTAAATGTTTTAATGATTTAATATTATAAATCATTCTCTTAAATTTCCATGTTTCCAAATGATTTTAAGGAGTTATATATATGGACATGAATTTTTTAAGTGTAAATTTGATTCAAAAGTTTCAATGTGTTATGGGACACGTTGATTCAAATATATTATTTTAAAATATTTTAATTATATTTTAAAAGGGGAATGTTTATTGGAATAACTTTGAATGTTATATATATATATCATGAATGGAATTTCACTATTTAATGTCTCTATTATTTTTTTATGTTTACTTTATAATTTTACCATTTTATTTTAAAATAATTTGTTTTCATTTATGAGTGTGTGTCTTGTAAGGATTAAATGTGATTTTAGAGTGAAAATTTTATTTTTTCTTTTTTTCTTGGATTATGAGTTATGATTATGTTATGTTTCTTGATCATTTATAAATTATACGGGTGAATCCATGATAAACTATGGGTGGGTTTTCCTATGATATATCTATAATTCATTGGGTAATGTGATAGAAATAAACGTTAAGGTTTCTCTTAAGAGATTTAGGGAATATACTATGATGGGTATTCCAAATGTAACCATAAAGGTTACTCCATAAGTATATTTGAAAGCTACAATGTAGGTATGATATAGATGACACAAGTTACCATAATGTTTTATTATTTCTATGAAATTTTTAGGAATCTTATGATTACATGATTTAATCTAACTAATTTATGTTTGGTTGGTGAAAAGTATGATTTTGTGAAATTTTTTCATGGGTTTTAAATATTCTTGGACTAATAGTTTTATTCCTTCTTTTATATTCTAAACATATCATTTTATCCTCGTCCTAATTTTTTGAAATTTTTTCCATATGGTATGAAGATGTGTTAGAGAAATGAATAAGAGAATAAAATTTTTATCAAGAAAAAGAAATCATGTTTTGTTTAAAGGGTTTCCAATGGTGGATATTATCGATATTTAGTGTAAATGTACACATGTAATGATTGGGTATATTAGGTAAAATTAATGGCCTAATTATCTAAAACTATAAAACTAAAAAGTTCCTCAGTTTGAATTCTTGAATTAAATCAAGATTAAGTAATTTTTAAGGTTAGGGACTTATAATTAGTATGTTGTTGGATAAATAGAGAAATATACCAATATATTTCTTATTAAATACAAGGTATAGTTTCACTTATGGACTTGGTGGATATGTAACAACGTTATCCCGTTCGATGATCATATTAAACATCTTGGAATCAGTCTTGCATCTTGCTGCCAATGCTGTGATAACAAATGTGATGAAACCATGGATCACATCTTTTTTGAAGGGGAATGGGCTCGGCATGTGTGGAGGTTTTTTGGTCTCCACTCAGGATACCATGCTCTTGGGTGTAATGTGGTGTTGTTTATAGAGCGTTGGTTCCAGGAAGCAAGTGTGTCAGCGGGGGAGTCCAAGGTGCGAGCCGCCATCTTCAATGTGGTCTGCTGGAGCTTATCGCAAGCCAGAAACAGGGCCAAATAAGAGGTAAGAAGCGCCACTGGTCGGTCTGTGGTGGAAAGTACCTGGTGCATGTTGATTGACTTGATTGGCTCCATTGGAATCAGGAGAGAGAGAGGTCATCTGTGTGTGTGCTGAAGGATCCTCTGAGGAGTGTTACCAGGAATAGCGGGGTGGAATAGGGTAGATGGATCCGTTGTATCCCCCCATCTGAAGGGCTCAAGACTAATACTAATGGTTCATGTGTCTTGGGTGACATGATTGGAGGTATAGTTCTTCAAGACTCCAAAGGGAGTCTAGTGCTGGCCTTCTCAGCTCACTATGGTAGCGGTTCATCAATACAGGTGGAAGAAATGGCGGCTCTGATAGGCATATCCTTATGTAGACTCTAGGGTATTCTAATTAACCACATGGAAACGGACTCTATGATGATCCACGACACCCTTCTCGGCAGAGGCACCACACCCAAGTCTATCATCTATACAATTATATAGTGGAAGTCTCTCATAGATGACAGAGTTAGCATTACACACACATGGTGTGAAGGGAACGAAGTGGCGAACTATATGGCCTCTATTGTGGTTCCTGGTACATGGGTGACGTGTCTTACTAGTGTGTCCAGTATGAAACCAGAGGGGGTGAACCTTATACGGGGGGATTCCCTTGGGCTCCATTATTTTCGACCACCATGATACATGTTGTTTTTTCGGTTGGTCCCTCATGGCCCACTTCCCCTTTTCCCTTCATGAATAAAAATTTTAACATTGGATGGATGTATTGGTTCTTTTGTTATGATAGGGTAATGGTTTTGAACAGAAGATAATTTGACTAAGAGATATAACTGGAAGTTAGAACTTGTGTTGCTAAACATTCTCAGAATGATCTCAGAACACCTTAAGATAAAAGGATTTAGAATGTGGATTTGTGGAAACTTTATCTATTGAAACTGATCAATTAAAAAATTCTAATATGGTAGCAAATCATCTTTAGTTTATTCAAATATCATTATGTAGTTATTGAGGAACAATATCTGGTATGATGATGGGATGACATGGGTGAAATTTAATGTTTTCTCATTAAATTTCAAGGATTATTTTGCATGACTATTATATCCCTGGATGATTAGAGTTGAACTGTTTTGATAAAATCAAGGGACAAGGGTTATTTCCTCATGTATAATCAATTAAAAATGATGGGAGTATTGTTAGAACCCTGAGTGATTAATTCCAAATTCAATTCTGATATTGGGGGTACCATGGTTTGAAAATTCATAGTTCAAGACTAGAACCTATAATCGGGATCAACATAGGATTGTTGATGTAAATATATGATGATGTAATAATTTCGTGGGTTTTATGGTCTTAGTTATGTGTCATCTAAGTTTTTTTTATGGTTTTAAGCGTTGGCTCGAGTTTTAAATTTTTAGTTTCCTATGATTAATGTTATTCTTGAGGGAGAATTTGGAATTATTAAATTCAAAATGACTATTTCAATTGTAAATAATCAATCCACATAGGCCAGGTTATGTTTGTTTTGTTCACTCTTTCTTCTCAGGGAAAATAAGTTCAAATATGTTGAGGTTTTATCATCTCATGTTTTGGATTCTTGGATGTTTCTAATGGATTTTGAATTTTCATTTGGTGGATGGTCCAAATGTTGAACTCATATTTAAATGGTAATTTCAAGAGTTTTTAATCTTTATGATGTTGATTTTGGATAATTTCTAAGGACCATATTGTTTCTTGGATGTTCGGTATGTTTTTTAATCTTTTATCATAGAGAACTCAGTTTTGGAAGAGGTTGTTAAAGGTGCATAGTTAGTGCCAACCATGGGGCCTAAACCGTGTAAACTATTTATAGAGGTGCATGGTTTTTTTAAACCATGTGAGGGAGTATATCAATAAATTAATTTTAGTGAATAGGGTCACTATTATCCACATGGTTGGACCACGGTCCACCTAAACGTGCAATACAACCGTGTTGGGTAGGGGTGTTCTTAGGATATAACACTACATAGTTGTTTCACAGTTGGTAAAATGAATGAGGAAACTGTATGGCTTGGTGGTGCTATGGATAAAGGAATTACATGGTTTGTAAATGTTCTTCCTAACTATTATTACTAACCATTATCCTCCTAAAGTGGAAAAAATTACCATTTTTCCACACCAACCATAAAAGTGTTTTTACCCAATTTCTCCTCAAATTTCTTTCCAAAAGCACCCTGAACACACCCCCTTCATCTCCTATTCTTTAGGTGGTTACTCTTTTTTTCTTGGTCTGATTCAGGCAATGTTCATTGTTTTAGGAGCCTAGAGGTAAGGCTGAGATTACTCCAACACACCTTCTCTGTTTTCTTCGCCATATTGGATGTTATTTTCAAATGAGTTATATACCCTATTTTTATTATGTTTTATGATTCATTCTATTTATATAATTTCTAATTAATTAAAACTTCTATAATGGATGACTGAAGCTTCAAAATCTTGAGAGAGGAGGTTTATTTTTTTCTAAAAAAACTCAATGATTAAATCATGTGTCATTGTGTCATGTACCAGACATTCCATGAATGACCTCATAAATGTAAAATTAATTTATTAGATTTCTAATACCTTGTATTGGATAGTCATCATACACTTAATTACCTCGTGGATGGTGGACTATGTCAACTTGAGCCACCCCCTTGGGGTGTGTTCCTTATATACCCATTACCTTTAAACCTTAGTAATAAATTGAACCACCTTTGAGGATTATTGTTTATATATTGCTAAAGGGACTAATATATGGAATCAAGTGAGGTGATGAATAGAAAAAATTAAATTGTTGGGTATTGTATAAAAAAATTGGTATTCAAATATTATGATGGGAAAAATTAAATTGTATAATTTGAATGGATAATTTTCATGGATTGTTTTCCTAGGCCTTGAATTATAAATATAGGAATACATAGTTCATGGACAATGATTATCAATTGAATGTAAGGTTCCTATTTCAGTGGGACATTGAATTCAAATATTTAATTTTTTAGTGATGTTGGACATGAAGCTCCTCATTCATTACAATATTATTGAACAAGATGTGACTCGTTATATATTGAATTTGTTGGATATGTCGCTTCTTGATATTATTATAAGTTGTTGGAAAATATTTTCCTTGTTTTACCATTACATTTTTTTAGTTATGAAGTTCCTCATTACATTTTTATTTTTTAATACAAGATTTCAATTACTTAATATTTGAAATTTTTGGGAATGGTGTCCCTTGTCATTGAAATATAATTATGGGACATGGAATTAACCATATTCATCTATAAATTGTAAGAATTCTGCTTCCATATTTTTGTTATAATTATTGAGCATGATTACCCCTTAGTTTAAATTCATGGGCATGACATCCCATATCATTCATCTAAAACTATTAGGAATGGCATACCTTATCATTCATTTGAGAACATTGGTCATGACATCACCCATTTAAATCATGAAACTTATATGATATCCTTATATAGACTCCTAGGTATTAAGATTTTTTCCCACACCTATGAATATGTATTGATATATATATAATATAATCTCTAATTATGTTTTGGATTAGGCTGAATATGGTATAGTATGTTGGGTGTTCTATGAAGAACGTTATCCAACATGTGTTATATTTTTATTCATTACACAACTTACCATTATATCTATGCACTACTGAATTTTATAATAACTAGTTGGAGAACATTAAACACCATTTTTGGTGGACTACTATGTTTTACTCAAACCCTATTTGGGACAACATTTAGTAAATAAACATGTCTCTTGGTTATAGGTTAGGAACCTAAATCACGCTTCTTATTTTACGATATACTAGGACTTGAAATGTCGATGGGGGTAAAGAATTTACCCAAGATACCTACTAGAGTTAGGTATTTTCATTCTATTCCTTTTATTATCCTAGACCTATTTTATGTATTGCCTATTATATGTGGGACTTCATTGTATTTTGAATACCATTTCATGAATGGTTTTTCATTTGGTGTTGTCCTGGGTATCATTTAAAATTATTGTTTTTGTTTCATTATTTATATTTAATTGCCTTTATTTATTATTATGTACACTATATTTAATACTTATCTAGAGGTTGTAGTGTAACATCTCAGTTCTGAAAGCCACCCCGAGGTTCCCCGTACTAGGTTGTTCACTTGGACTCAAGCACAATTCCCCAAACGCCAGAGGCTACCGACTAGCATCGAGGGTCTTTGGTGTGATAGTGGGAAAAATAGGCCCTCATTGGAAGAGTACACAGCGGAAGTAATCAAATAAATAGAAGAGTGGAAGCAGTAATAATGAAATACAGAAAAAAACTAAAGGTATAAACTGGAGAACATATATAAAAGGATGCATAATACATATGTCTAGGAAAATATCCAAACAAGTCACTATTCTAGAATACAATAGTACTGAATCAAAGTGAAACAGAATGCAGATAAACTTCTCAGCATCGCAAGACATATCTTGGTCCCATTCTCTCCATCTCTACAGCAAGTCAGGTACCTTAAGTAGAAGGGTGCATGACCTTATCTATACCTGCAACAGTATAATCTGTTTGGGCCCAAAAACATGGACAAAAATGAGTGAGAGACTAAATCCCAGTAGGTAACCACCATGAGATCTGTTCTTAACAGTTACTGAATATATGACAGGTAAAATACAGAAGGAATTAAACAAGGAAGGGACACAGTAGTAAACAATCCATAGTTTCAAAGCATCCAAATCACCACACAGCATACAACAGATAATCAAAGCAGATGAGAACAACAAATAACCCTCTGGGAAGTACTGACATCCTATCCCCTCTGGTTCTACCAAACAAGTACAAGAAACCCTCTGGGAAGTACACTCAGACTAACCCCTCTAGTTCAACTTAAGCACAAACTCTCTGAGGAATCACTCACTATTAATTCCCCCTATATTCTAATAACGGTACTAAAGGCACTCTGGGGAAGCACTCAATATATCATTCCCCATGTGGCCTGCATCGAGGAACTACAGACACTGTTTGGAATCACTCAACATCAATTACCCTTATGGTCTCGCATTGTAAATTATAAAGACACTATGGAGAATCCCTCATCATCTATCCTCCCAATGATCTATACACTAGGTTCTCATGGCCCTGTGTAAGTAAAGAAAATGTAGCAGCACGTAACATCCAAGGTAAACCTCATGAATTACTTCGCTATCATTCTATCGCACAACAGGATAACAGAGCAATAGTCACACCATCCTACAATACTTGGCATGGGAAAGTAAACAGCATCCTAACAGGAAAACAAGACCCAGAGGTCAAAACAGGAAAAACATGCATGGGCAATACATCTAAAGCACATCAATTCACCCTATTCATAATCAATAATCATCTACTCACGCATACCAGCACAGCAGAGAATCAATAGGGCCAAAATGGTAAACAAGAAAAACCATGTTAATGGGTATTGGAAAAATTTGCCCCTAAAACTCAAATACATTCAACAGAAAGGGACAAACCACCTACCTTAGGGTTTGGAGATCTCTATAGGTGAACCTTGAAGCCTAAATCTCTTTGGAATGTTGTAGATCTAAGAAAACGCATAAAAAATTCAACCCAAAATGACATGGAAAAGAAGAGAAAACTTGAAACGAGGTTTCAGTAGAAGAGATAACTCACTAATACGATTCCAACGTAATTGATGGTGTTCGATTCAGAGGATGGACAGAGGCTCGGGGGCTCGTTGAAGATCCATGGATTCTTGGAACTCTTGGATGAACAAGGTTGAGAAGGAGACGAGTCTGCCTGTTAGACGTGACCATGGTGCATTTAATGAAACAAAACAATATACACAACGTGTACTTTTGAAGTACATGGCGTATACTCGCCATTTCCATACTCTGATTTCGGCGGCCTCTAGGTCATCACGAATGGTCATGTGTAAGGCCACTACATGGCCAGAACACGGCTACCCATGGTAACTGAGTATAGGACATGTACTCATAAAGTACACGGTGTTTACTTCAAAAATTTCTAGAAAACTCCGCTTTTCTCATAAACTCTAGGAAAAAGAAAAACATACCTGAAAAGAAGATTCGTGCTGTTAAATTTAGTCTCCCCCTTGTACCACCACTATACTCTCATTTCTTGTTGGTATCCTATAGCATAAGGGGAGGTGTTATTTTGAGGTAATGTGGTGAACTTGCCCAGGGCTTCAAATTAGAGGCTCCTAGGTCGGGATGTTATAAGGACATTTCCAACCCTCGACTTATCAGCACCTTCATTGATGGATAGTGTGAATTTTTTTATAATATATAAATATGATATTACCAATATATTTATATTATAGAATTAATTTTACTTATATATTTATGATCTAGAACAATAATAGTCAAATCAAAATAGTCAAGGATAATTTAATAAAAACATAGCATCAAAACAATTCATATTTAACAAAATAATATGAAATAAAAAGAAATTATTATAATGGTTCAATATCTCAATAAATTCATATAATTTAATTATGTTTTCATGTTTTAACAAAAATAAGTTAGCTGTATAGGATTTGTAAATTAGATAAACATAACAGTATTTGAGGTGAGGATATTATTGAACCCAACTCTTTCAATTTGGTTTATCTCCTCTTTCACAGTATTTTTAGTATGTATTTTTGATATTGTTAGTATTTTAATTATTTTTAATTTTTTTTCAAATTATTTTATCCCTGCCAATTAGTCTATTTGATTATATTTGAACCATTTTAGTGCTTTGGTGAATTTTGGGCTTAACTGTGAAAATTCCTTAATTCTACAAAATTCACAATTTTCTAGATCTTCTGTTTTTCAAGCCTAAATTTTAAATTTTTGGATCCAATTTAAGTAATAACTTTTTTAGGTTTTATCTTTATTTGGGATTCATTTTCATATTTTGGACCTAGACCCAATTCGACACACAATGTCCTAGAAAAATCAATCAAGTGGATAAATATTTCTGGATGGCAGAATGGACCCCACCATATTAAATTACACATATCTCATTATACCGAACTTCAAATTATGTTTTTACAGATATTTTAGATATATTACTTCAAATTTAAGGTTAAAATTAAATTTCATATATTAAGAGGCTCATTAAGGCATCTTTCGAGTGAGTCCAAGTGGAGTGGTTGAAATAGTATTTGGCGTCCAAGAAAAGTCATTCTCATTGATTCGAACATATCATTCTTTTCACCTTTTCAAATAATTTTTCATTTCTAGGGTAGAAATAAAACTTCATTCGAAACATTTTATAAGAAGAGAACTCTGTGAGTTTTGGCCAACTGCTGATAAGAATAAAACAAAACTTCTAGTGGATAGATTCTAGAGGAACAAAATTTATGTTTTTTGTTTTCTCTATTTTATTCTTCTTAGTCTTAGAATGAATTATTATTCCTGCTATTAAACAATTATCCTTACCATGGTGGAAAATTATTGTGTGTTATTGGTTAAGAATTGGTTTTTCCTTTTGTAATTTTTGAGTTATTGTACTTACTACATTAATATCCTTTTCTCCCTTTTGTAAAATCATTTTCAATTTCTTCTAACGGTTTTTACTATCATATAAGAATGTTTTTGATTTTAGATTATATTATTTTTATCGCTTTGTCCAATGATCAATTTCTCCCTCTATAGGGATCTCGTCTATATACAATGGAATCGATCAGTTCATAGTGGTGATATACTCAGTGATCATTGGTACGTGTGTGAGGAGTAGTGAATGTTCTTTATTTTTTGGATAAACAACACCTGATTGGGAATTTCCTAAGTCAATTGAGGGTATTAGCTACCACTACATCACACAATTGAAGGATAGTAGACCAATATGATATTTTATTAAGGATTATTATCACCATTATTATTTGACCAAGGGAGTGAGAAGAAGTGATTATGGATTCTAACTTTTATTGACTTAGCAGAATATAAATGGATAATTTGAACTATGATAAAATTGAATTGGAAAACTGACCCTGAACTCATCATCATCTCATATTATAGTTTTCAATAACTTTTTTTATAAATTTGAACTTAATATTTTTCTTCGTTTAGTTTCATCTTGTCTTTTCAAAATCAAACAATTTAAAAAACAACCACCACTTCATTATCTTATTTTCAATGACAACTTGATTGTTGTTTGTTATTATCTAGAGGTAACCACCTTAATTAATATACAACATTTTAACATATTAAAATATATTTTTTTACATAACCAACAATAGGAACTTTTTAATTTTTTCTAATGTCCTTAAAATTTCCTTGCAATATTATTTCTATTTTATTTTTAGTGATATAAAAGTTTTACCTTATAAAAATGATTTCTAATCCAATTAAATATATTTTTCAAAAGACTCTATTATTCTAACACACCTCATTGCCCCCAATTTAGTTTTTTATTCTTTAAATAATAATAATCTTGTATTCTAAAATATTTTTTCCCCTCATTCAATAGGGATCGCCAAAGTTTGTTCATTAAATTATGATATATGAAATCTTTATGATACCCATTCTGTTCCCTGGGTTTATTTCATGAATAAAATTGTAATATGTTCTCTTTCCAAATATCATGTGTGATCATAAGAAATTATAATGTGATAGGTGGTCTTTGAAATATATATCCCTAAAATTCATGGGTAATGTGATATACCTCATGATATTATGTATATTATGTGTGAACATGATGCTAATTTTGTCCACTATTAGGATTTTATTATTAATGAAAATATTTTATGCTTGAACATGATTCTAGATTTTTCATAACTATGTGTGGTATTTGATCACTATGTTAGGAAATTTCATTTTTATGATAATGAAATATTCCAGGACTTTATCAAATGATTCCCTCATGATAATGATGATTATCACAATCTTATTATATAATGATGATTATTATTATCACCCATGTACTATTGATTAATGTCTCTTATTCCTTTTATTTTACCCCTCCCCTTCCTGGTATTTTATCTCACTCATTTCCTTGATGTATATCCTCATCTGAATTCATGTACTAAAGTGAACATGAGTGATTTTTTAAAGACTGTGATGAAGTATTGAAATAATATTTTGTTTTATTATGTACAAGTGATGTATGATCCTAATAATTCCAAGATAATAATCCATTTGATTCTGTAATTCATTATTTATTTGTTTTTTATCTTAAAAGTCATGTAATAGTCATGTAAGAAATTGTTGGGTCATTATTTTGAACCCCGGTGATGCTACCTCCTTCAAAAGATATTATAAATGAGCATGATAAAGGATTTTCTTACTCTTTGAGGCTATTGTTTCTCCCTTCTATATCAACCATCTCTCATAATTACACTTAATGTGAATTAATTCAAATGGTTACTTGAAAATGGTTTATATTACCATTGGTCATAATTCACAACATTCATAATGCCCAACTATCATAATACCCAACTATCATATATGTTTTTTACTTTCAATAAACACATCAAACATCGTAATTTCATCATTCACATAAATTACACTAAATATTATATTTTTACTTTTAAAAAAGTTTTAACGAACATGCCTTGAGATGCAAATAATGAAAGAGATATTCCCTAAATCCATAAATATATATATGAGGTGTATCATTTTACATACAAATTATGATTTTAAGGCATTATAGGTATATCATGTATACTACCTATGATAACATTTATTTATTGAGCAATTATTTCATCCACATGGATTTCATTTATTGGAGTATTTAATGTTATGAAAGGTTTGGCAGTTTCATTCATGTATTTCATACATGAAACGACTATGGTATTTAACTCATATGTTTTAACATGGGTGTGAATGCAAGATATAAAGGAGTTTCTTAAATGTACTATTTTATATTGTCATATGATGGAAATATTAAGATTCTTATTTCTTAATACCCAAAAAAACTATCTAGAACTCATATCTCTCTTCATTACTCTCCATTAATCATGAGGCACTGGAACATTTTGGAGCATAGACGGATCATGTATGAACATCAGATGAGTTTTCTCAACCCAGGGATACACTATGAAGAGGGGATGTCCTTTATCTTACCTTGGTGATCATTATCAATCCTATATGATTGTTTTTTAGATGTTTTAAATACTCTACAGGCTATGGTATCCAGGATTTTTAGTGTTCTTCATTTTAGTATTTTGAACAGGTTCAATATTTCTATCATGGACATCATTAGGTTAGGGTTAAAATTGCATCGGCATGTTTTGATAATTTTTGTTAAGACACATTAAAAACTATTCTGTTCTGTCATATGGATCCCATGTTTTACATTTTTGAAATAAATCTTGTAATTAAGTATAATTCTCAGAAATAGAGTTAATTTTTTTCATTCTAGAAATACATTTTTTTAAATGGATTACCCATACATATCAGGGATATATAAAGTTAACCAATGTGTTAAATTAATATAGATGGGTTTTATAAAGATAAAAAATTCATTACACTTATGAAAATAAATTTTTTAAGGGTTACCATGGTATTACCTATACATGGGTGATCATAAAAAGGTAACTTGTGACTTAACATTACATGAAGAGGTTCATGTAATGGTAAAAAAGGTTTTCTTAATGGTATATAAACATAGACATTAAAATAACCTTATGTGAAGGTGTTCAAATATAGGTAATATTGAGTGTTCTTTTTCATCGCATGTGGGACTCTACCTTTACATAGATTATCTACGTAACGGTGGAAGGAGAACATCCTTATGCAGAATATGGATTCTTCATAAGTGTAAACAAAAAAATTTCAAAAAAAACTAAAATTATAAAATAGATTTAATGATTTATATAATAATTATAAACAATTATATAATTAATTTTGAGAATATTTAATTTATAATAAATTTTTTAATTTTTTAATTATTTATAAATTATTTATAATTAATTAATTATATGTTTAAGAATCATTTTTTCCCAAATATTAAATTTTAATATTTTAAATACCATTTTAACCAAACTATATGGAATTATTTATGATCTAGAAATAAAATTCAATTTATAATTAATAAAAAAAGGTTTATAAAGGGATATAAAATGTTAAATATGCCCAAAATATAGAATGTTTATTTTTAATTTTTAATTTTTCAAAATTAATTATTTTGAATTTTTTAAAATTAATTATTTTGAATTTTTTAAAATAAAGAGGGGCCTTATTTGGATATTATTTATTTCATATCAAAAATTATTTTGATGATCGATATGATCAAGGTTTTAATAATGATTAAGTAAATAATAATTATATTATGTAAAATGTTTACATAAATTGGACTATATATAGTTTACAATTCATATATTATCATATATTTAAAATGAAAAATCCATATAATGACAAATATGGAAGATTTTATATTAGAATGAATATAAAATTATTAAATACAAAATGACAAAAATTATATACTGTTAAAGATGAAATTATAAAAGGGTTTATAGTTATCTTTTATTTACCAATTATTCATTAATTATTATCTCATGTTTAAGTATTTTAATTATTTATTTATTTAAGGTTTAATCTATGTTATATTTATAATTAGTAAATTTTTTAATAAATGTAATTTTTTTGTACACCATAGTTTAAAATGTTAAACTAAATTTAGGATATTTAGTGTTGCATTGCATGCTAGGAATGACTCTATATTGAACGTAGCTTTCTATCTACTTTGACCATAGTTTTTAATTGAATTTATCAGCTTAAATTTAGTAATCAAATATAGTTTCTTTATATTAGGTCTTTGATTTATTACAATTTGGATTCCATATTGAGTAAAGTATCCTCAAGTATAGGGACTTAATGTTTGACTACATACTTACCTAGAGGCATATTCCTTTTCTAGGAAAGTGAATAAGGTTAACTATTTATTACATCATGATAACTCATGTAGATATTTTCAATCTCATATAATTCTAAACCCTTATATGAAGTGTTCATGTACCTTATTCATATTATGAATTCAAATATATTTAAATATAATTGAATTATATTTTTTAGTGAGTATGTAATAAACCAACCTCTATCGACCTATCACATCACGCAAGATATCCCTTCACATGGTGGAGATCAACAAAAACATCAAAACTAGTCTAAGTTGAAATAAAAAAAGAGAGATAAAAAAATACAATATATAAGAAAGAGTATATATACATAATTAATAAAAAAACAATCCAAATAGGTTAAATCTAGAAGAAAAAACTAAAAAATATTATATTTCTAAGTGACCATCCATCATCATCAACCAAAATCACTATGAAGGAAACATCAACCAATAGATGTTGGTGGGATACATATTTTCCTTACCCTTAACCTAGTACTTTAAAACTTGGTTAGTATACTTCAAAACGAATACACAATGTGTAAGGAAAATTCCCCTATTATATACCACCACTAATCTACAAAATATATATCACCATACAAAAATTACTATTTTATTTTAAACAAAATTACTTTGTAAAGAAATTTCCTTTGAAAACACTTTTTATAAAAAAAATAGTTTTATTCTCTTTTATACAATTTATATTCAAATCCACATGAATATGAACATAAACACGAGTGATAAATAGTGGGTAGTAATAAAAATAAACCATATCTCAAAAGAGAAACATATGAGTAATCAAACATCAAACAATGAAATCATGTGACAAACCAAGAACAATTCAGGCTTTAGCCAATGGTAATATGTACCGTGAAACATAAAATAAAAATAAGACATACATACTATGAATCCTACTGATTTCAAATTCTTGAATAGTCTATCGATATCACAAGAATAACCCCTAGTGGTGGCACACTCACTAAGGTCTTCATATGTCCATAACATGATGCAACCAATCTTCCCAACGTGATATGTTTGCCAAAACATTTAAATAAACCATGACTAAAATTTTATAAATAATTTTCCCAAGAAAATAATAAATTCTTCCATGCTTCAAAATCCATTTCAGATTATAAATTATTTTGAGGCATTTTACTGAACACAATATGTGTGTAAATATATTTTTCAAGAAACACCACATTACAAAATACTTTTCATGCCACCCAAGATGCGTTCTCATAAAAAAACCCATTAATATCATAATAGTTGTTGTGATGAATAAAAATAAAGTAATTTACAAAAACATTTATTAATTCATGTAATATAACCACTGAATAGAGATGTTCACCTCACCAATAGATTAAAATATATCGCCTTTGAAAATAGAGATTGTATTTCAAGAGATTTGGTCCTTACAATCCTTGAACCATAAGAAATGTCATTAATTTTCCACAAAGACAAATATGTGTATAAATCACAACATAATCGAGTTCTAATAGAACAAGGGGAATAGATATGAAGGTAATATTTAGTAAGAGGTGGTGAAAATGGTTGGAAATCAAAACAAACCTTGAAGAGATCCACTAAAAATGAAGGATAATCACCAAAGATCCAAGGAGAGAACCCTATAGTGCACAAAGGAGTGGTTAGATCTAGATAATTAGTGATTAAGAGGATTTTAGACATAAAAAACCAATGGAATTTTGGTGAAATTACTATTATCATAAAGGTGAAATGAGAACATGGTTAGACCATAAAGTTAGATAAACCATACACTAATAATGTAAAAGAAACTACCCCTTTAAAACAAAACTACATGGCTCCCTAGGGATAGCTGTGTGGTTTGGAAATCTATGATCAAGTTTTATAAATGCATAAAAACTCCACAATAACCCACAATGTTTTCTTAGTGTCATTCATAGTTAGATAAAATGTGATAAAACAATAAAAACCAACATATGAAATTATAGAGCCATTCTACATGGTCACTACACGGTTACCACTAACCATATTTAGATCATGTTCCTGACCTATTTTCTCTAAATTTAAAATTTTCATCCTTGACATTATGAATCCCTTTAAACCTCATATGATAAAAATAAAGGTCAAAATAAATCATACATGTGACATATAGGGAATCACATTTTACCCCACTATGGATTTTTCTACTCCCAAAAAGAGATCAAGATCCTAAATTCACAAAAAAAGGCCACTAGTACCACATCAAGGGTTCGCACTCTCGCATATCAGGGTTATCACATATTCCCTACCAAATTACATGGACCAATGAAATAATTTTACCAAAGAAAACCATGTCTTCGAAATCCATAATCTACGCCGATTAATCAACCATATAGGTGTCCAACACAAGGGCAATATCTTCCCATTAATTCAGACAAGTAGGGTCTGGTTGATGCCTCCTAATTTAGAAAACCTGAATCCCATCATTAATTGATTTTAAGAAAGAAAACAATTCTAACCAATAATCCACATTTTCGTGATGTTCAGTGATATCGAAAGGGACCAAAAACCTAGGTTCCAACTTACCCGTATTTCTTAATCAACGGTGTCCTAAGTGAGGATAAACTATGAAAAACACATAATCACCAACCTCAAACTCCATAAGAAAATGGTGATTGTTTTAATATGATTCATGATGTCTCTATCCCATAATTAACATCTTCTAGATAAATTTTACATTTTCTATTTTCTCTTGAACAATTCTCAATACAACCAAAGACCATTCTCCTAAATCCACAAAAAAATGTATATTAGAATATTGGTAAACAAAATTAATTCAAGGGTTCAATTTTAATCAACTCGTGATAAAAATTATTATACATGAGTTCATCTAAAGTTTGATGTGTTTCCCATTAACCAAAAAATCAAGCACCCACACCCGAAGTAGATCCTCAATAATCTTAATGGCTTGCTCAGTCTACCAATCTACCCTAGGATGATTCACTATGAACAAAATCAACTGGATACCCATCACTACTTTTAAACCCTTCCAAAACATAGAATTAAATATAAGGACTTTATCTGAAACAACAATAGTAGTAACTTTTTAGAGATTCATGATCTCTTGTACATATAGGATCTCAAGCTCTTCCACCTTCTTAATCTCCTTAATAAGAAATAAATTAGTTGATTTAATAATTCAATAAATGGTCACCCAAATTACATTATTCTTTATAATATTATATGGTAAACAAGTGATGAAGTATATAGATATCTTATCCAACTTTCCGATATGAATGGGTATAGTCTGTAACAAACTAATAGGTCTTCGGTGTTCTAGAATATTCTACTGAAAAGTAAGGCATATTGACAAAAAAATATACATGTGACTCCCTCGTCCCGAACTATCAATGAAAATGTCTTAGATCATGGTACATCATCATTGTCCTAGTGTTTATATAACCATAAGATTTGTGTCCACTATCCATCAATTCCTACCTCAGAGATATCGAAATGACTAATGTTTTTCAGAAACATAAACCACCAATTGGAGATTGAGACCCATCACACAAGGTCTCCCCTACATTAAGGATTATACTAAAATGATTCTGATTAGTATATGATACCTTTTCTAGAAAAATATAATCATAAAATTATGTTTTTTTCATCATAGAGGCTCAGAAAACCTACCCATAAACCTCTTCCTCTCCTAAGATCATCTCAGCAAACAAAATTACCAAATACCACTCATATATTGATTCCATCAATCCATGAGTTAGTAATTTCATTCTCATTGTGTAAGGGAATGAATTCATTTTCCCTAGTGTATATGAAATATAAAAATTTTATGTTTTTTGATACTTAACCAAGTGTTTAGGTCACAAGTTCATATCCCTATGAAAAAATATATATAATAGTATTATGATTTTAATATACTATAAATATCTCCACATATATATAGTGGCATTAATATTTGAGATCATGCATTATGGTTGTAAACTCAAGGTTATGAGTAGGATTTTTCTTCCTGTGAGGGAATAATTTTTAAGATAAATATGTCTCCACTTTTTCCCCTACATAAATACACACCCTAATAACATTATTTAGGCAGTATAAAAAACATTATAGCCCGAAAATGGTTTGAGAAGGATCAAAACTAAAGCTGATTTCAACCGCATATTAAATTCATCAAAGGATCATTGATATTTATAATTTCACTCAAACTATACATATTTTTGTTTCAAATAATCCATCAAAGATGAAACATTGGAGAAATCCTAAATAAACCACCTATAATAATTAGTTATGCACCAAAAGCATCGAATCCCAAAAAACATTCTGGGTTTTTCCTAGGATATAATTTCCAAAATCTTTTCAAGATTCACTGATATTCCTATATCATATATGAAATGGCCAAAAAAATTACTTCTTGGATAAAAAATTCAGATTCAGAATTATTTTGGTATATATCATGTTCCATAAATATTATAATGATGATATCCAATTGAATCATGTTTCCTTCCTCTAACTTTTAATGCATAAAAATATCATCCACAAAATGGTAATGATAGTGTTAATGTACCTATTAAATATCATTTTTATCAAATTCATGAACACTACAGAAGCATTAATAAGACCAAATATTATAATTAGGAACTATATATTCCCATACTGTCTCTTAAATGAAGCATTGTGTATATCCACTTCTTGAAATCTTAACTAATGGTGTCTCAATCATAATAAAATCTTATAAATCCTTTTGTTTCCACTGACTTTATCAACAAAATCATTAATCCTATAAAATATTTATTTGTTCTTTACAATCACATGATTAATATCTAGATAACAAAAATAAATCCGAAGGCTTCTATTTGTCTCCTTTATAAAAATAAATAGTGAATTCCAAGGTGAAACACTTGGATAAATAAATCCCTTGGGCTCAAGATCTATAATCTTGACTTAAAGTTTCATTCAATAATCAGGTATCATATGATATATTTCTCTATTATTTTTAAATAAATATGCTAAATACTATGATGAAACACTAGGATGAATAAATCCCTTGGAATCATGATCCTTAAGGTGAACTTTCAGATCCCTTAAATAGTAAATTTCCATTAGATATGATGGTATATAAATAGATGGTCAATAGTGAACTAGAAAACTATCTAAGGATGTATCCTAGAAAATCATCAGGAAAAACCTTGAGGTGTTCACTCACAACTTCCTGAAGTGGGATACTCAAAAATTGATCAATGGTGTCTAGAAACATTTCTGAAAATTGGCCTGAGATAATTCAATCACAAGGAAACACATGTCCTACTCATCCTGATCTAGGATCCTACTCACCTTGAGAGAAATGATGGGATACATATAAAGATAGATTCTAAACTCGATGATGGTAACAATTTATTTGGTCCTTAACATTGATCATAAATTCTATAAATATAATAAACTCAAATATATAAAGTTTAGGAACTAATAAATCTGACACAACATCTTGTTAGAAATCATCGCCCAACACGCATGACATTTTAAACCATGTTCCCTCCTCTTTCGCAAAGGTGTGGAAAGATCCAACATGAATGGAATAAAATCCAAGTGGAATCACAACAATAGAATCAACATAGTTGATATAAAATAATTAGACTCACCTATATCTAATAATTCATAGAACATAATGGAAAAATGAATATTGTCCCTCTAAATGTAGCTAGCCCAACTTCATATTCCTATAGTGCATACTCCGATGAAAAAAAACATCATGATCATATTTTATATAGGATTTATTTTATACATGACCATATGGCGTGGAATGAAAATCATATCTACCAAACTTTGATAAGTTTGTATGAACTTGGGATCCTTTTATAGAGTTGATCCAGCTCTACAATCTTGGGTCATTTTTATACAAAAAATATTATGAAGACTGGATTTTCCACAATAATGAAATGTTCTAGGATCTTTAATATAGTTAGGATTAGTATATATAAGACTTACACAATAATATAAAACTATATAATGTAAACACATATAATCCCCTAAAACTAGTCCTGGTGTAAATTGAGAAACCACACACTTCCTTTCCTGGCCAGGTCAAAAACCTTGGCCACTTCACATTATAACTGAATCTCTACCTAACACATTTTATCTGTTATATCTACCTTAGAGATAACTTATTTATCAACCACTTTAGAAAAGTAAAATAGGAATAATAGAATAAACATAGACTAAAAAATTTCTATTAAACCCATCTTGAAGTATTGAGATTCAAATTAGTCATTAGAAATATGTTTGGGTGATAAGTATACCCACTTGGCCAAATGAGTGGTTTACTCCATAACTAAATTATCCCCTTTCTCCAAGGTCAAAAAATTCCTATGTATTTCCCACAATCAGTGTTTTAGGATAATTTTTTTTGTTGGATAACTTACTGAAATAAGTCTAAGTAAGATCCTTGTGTAGAAAATCTTGCACGATGGATTACCACCATTTTATTTCTAGCCCATTAGGAATAAAAGTGTAAAGACCCAAATTAGATTACTCTAACATTTTTTTAAAGTTGAAGATCCTCTCAATATGTTCAATCCACTATTTTTTTAATTTCCTTTATCACCATGAAATATTGTTGATTTGTTTTGGAAAATTTTGAACCATGAGCCACCACTCATATGTGGTTTCTAACACACTTCTAACCCAATTTTATTTTTTGTTCAGATAACTACTTCAACTAATGAAGGGTCTATTGGTGGGTTATCCTATGAAACATGTCTCCTGGTTTCCACTTTTGGATTTTTAAAAGTTATTATTAGAATCATTCTCAAATATACATAAAAGATAATATTCCAGTATCTTAAGATAAAATCATTAAATAGAACGATAAATTATATAATCCATATTAAATCATTTAGACAACAATAATTTAAACCAACCATGTATTAAATGAATTAAATAAATTATAAAAGATTATGTTTTTCTAAATAAACCCCAAGTCAAGTTCATTTAAATGACCATAAAATGACAATATCAATCTTGAAGAAGATATCTAACGACCCATGGTAACATGAGTTGGAACAAAAAATTGAGATATAAAGGCTCCCTTCCACATTTACCACCTAAATTATAATGGTCCTAAATCTTATATAAAATAGACCCCAAACCAAGCGCTAGACATTCCATCACACTTTTGTCTTGGTATTCCCTATTATATGATTTTTTAATTAGACTACCTGAGTTGACCTATCACATCACCTAATATATCCCACAACAAGTTATAGATAAACACAAAAACCAAAAAAAGTATCAGGTGAAATATAAATGAGAAGGGTAAATATAAATAGAGTAAAACACTAAAGAAATATTGAATATACATAAGTCATATAAAACTAATCCAAAGGTAATAAACCAAGAAAAAAACTAAATAAGAACAAAACTATATCTCAATGTGAAATTTTTTCACCACCAACCAAAATCACTATAATGAAAAACTGAACCAAGAAAATCCAAAGAACTATATGACTCCCTTTTCATTACATGATTCCAAATAAACAAGGTCAGTATATGGCCATATGAATATATAGGGAAAGATTAAAACCACTAGTTAGATGCCACAATGAATCTATAAAATTTATATCAGCATGAAAATGTTAGTTTTATATTTTAAAGAAAACAAGTCTATAAATAAATTTCCCTTAAATTTTTTTTCATATAACATTCATTGGTTTCTCTGCAAAATAATTCATCTTAAAATCCACAAGAATATGAATATAAAACTGAGTGATAAATAATGGGTAGTAATCGAAAGCATCCATATCCCAAAACATGAACATGAGTGCAAAAAATGAAACATTACAATAATGATATAAATCAAGCACAAGTTAGTCTCTAGACTATAAGAATACATAAGAGGACATGGAAAGGAACACAAAGACATGAATACCATGAATCCTTACAATATCAAGTCCTAAAACATTCTATAGATATCAAAATAACAACCCCTAGTGGTTCAACACTAAAAAATGATTTCATATTTCTATAACTCGATGCACCCTTGGACCCCAATGTGATGTGATTGATAAAACATTTACATAAACCATGATCACAATTCTCTAAAACGTTTTCAAAAGAAAAACATCACCACTACCATTAATGAAAATATATTTTAGAGTAAAAATCATTTTGAAAATTTTAATTGAACAAAAGATGTGCATAAATCCATTTTTAAAATAAACCCCTTTAAAACATATTTAATTCCAACCAAAATTCATTTTCCAAAAAATATCCATTGATATAAAATTAAATATTTTCATGAGTCAAACCAAAATAATCTATAATTATGTTCCGCATTTCATGTGATAAAACCAATTAATTGATACATATACCTTTCCAATAGAGTAAAATATGTCGCCTTTGAAAATGGAGAATAGAATTGAAGATATTGAGTCCTCACAAGCCTTGATCCATAAGATACATCATCAATTCCCCATAAACCAACTAAATTCAGAAATCATATCCCAATAAGGTTCAAATTGAACAAGGAGGTGTGAGATCAAGAAATGATCTCATAAGAGTAAGAGAAAACAGGTGGAAATAGAACATTCCTCAAATATGTCCACCATGAACGAAGGAAATAGGAAAATATCTAAAGAGATAATCGTATAGATCACCAAGAAGAGGATAGGTTGAGGTAATGGGTGATTTTGATGAGTTTATACAAAAAACTACCAAGGGAATTGGTGTAAATGTCTATTTTTAGGGAAGTCAAATAGAACACATGGTTACACCTCATGATTATAAAAACTATTCTCTAACCTTGTGGTATCCACTACCCCTTGAAAAAAAACCATGTGGTCACTTGGGTATATCTATATGGTTTTGAAAAAATATTCCAAATTCACATGATAACCTCTATAAAAAACCCTATACACTGAAAGGTTGTCTTGGTGACACACAAGATTAGAAAAACCATGCCCAAACAATGAAAATCTTCATTGGAACATACAGATATGTCCTGTATGATTACTACTAACTATTTATAGATCTTTTACTTGGCCTATTTTCTCCAAATTTTAAACTTTTATACCCAAGACTCTGAAAATAACTTAAAAACAAAAAATTTACAAACCATACTCAAAACAAAAAATTAATGTGACCTATAGGGAATCACAAAGTAACAAAAACTTTTGGGTTGTGTAAAAGGTTATATATTAATATGATTTGAATACTTTGATTTTTTGGAGGGAATGGGGTCCCAAACTAAATAAATATAATCATTCATAAATATATAATAACATGACATAATATATTGTTAATAAAACCCCCTTTAATGACTAAGTGTGACATACCTAAAAAAATTGTAGTTTGAAATACCTTGATCATCAAACTAGGTAGGTCATAATAAATTCAGGTGCCCCAAGATTATCTTTTGTAAGGAAAGAAAGTAAAAAGTGACTCTATATTTTCCAACTAGGTAGATTATTTTAAATCTAGGATCCCATATATTATACCGTAATAGCTTGTTTTTGGTACTTTATTTAGGTAACACATGCTAGAAGGTCCTAATAAGATTACATTACGAGAAGAATAGAGTTGATTTTATCCATATGATGGATTAGAAAAATAAATTTCCACTCAACTTTTTATGATTCAAAATTTTTTTATTGGGATGATTACTAAACTAAATATATAATTGATGGGAGAAATTTTAATGTAACCCAGGGATTAGTAAAATATGGATCAGACCCACTAATGGATATGATGGATTTTAAAAGGGGGTCATCGTTTTAATGGGAGCCCATTTAAAAAAATTCCATAGTGAATGGTCATAAAACATGATACTCATCAAATAAAACCTTATACATTAGATAATATCATCATCATAATTAACATAAATTTTGTGATTAAGCATTGAAAGGTAAGGCTTAATATAATAAACACCCAAGACTGGTAACTTAATAAAAGTAATGAAATAATGTTTGTTTATTTAAGAAATTTTATTAAGGAAATTTATATGTGTGATGAAAAATCCTTCATTTATAACCAACTTCTAAAATATTCAATAACTGAATCTTGATGCTTATGAAAGTATAGAGTTATTCCATTATGGTTTTATAGGCATTATATTGAAAATTGAAAAAGGAATATTAGAATATAATCATCCACTCAATATGATTGGGTGCGTAAATGACCAAATTAATCATATCCTCCACTCATGTACTCAATATTATTTGGTACATCAATGATTTAAGGTGGTTTAATCTCATATACTCAATATTATTGCATATTTCAAATGCTATTCAATATGATTGAATACATTTATTAAATTGTTGAGAATAATATTTTCCATAATGAAATCTTGATTATAGAATTCAATTCTATCATTTTAACAGATATATAATATCAGATGTATGATCTAAAAATATCTTAAATAGATAAAAGGTCATAAGTTTAGAAATAATTAAAGATCAGATCTTTAATGAATATTTTAATTAATAGATAATCAATATTTCTTCAATGATAACTTGGATGCTTCAGGGAAGGATAAACTTATCATAAGATGTGTATTTTTTATCAATTAGCTCTTGGTTAGATCATATAATCAATATTTTTTTAAATGAATTTATATAGGTTTTTAAATATAAATGGTTTATAATTTGCTTAATTCTATAACATGATTTAATTGGAGACTAAAAATGGATTCTTATAGTTTGGGAGTTTATTATTTTTTCATCTATATAAATGTTCTAAAAATATGATTGAATTCATAAATATTTCCTGATAGTCTACAATTAATGGGAATAATTGAACTATCCACATAATTAATTGGTACAAAGGTTGTATAGACCGTGATAGTGGAAAAATTTTCAAACCGGACTAAGAAAAGTTAGTTGAAGAAGATCAACACATTTTCTACAACAATCCAGTCATGGTCATTAAAATATAGTGTTTTCATGAAATAGGAATAATAATTCTATATGATAGGATTATTCCAAATATGAGAAGATGTTTCTCAAAATCCATGGAATTTATTTTTTTGGTATGGGTGTTAAAGAAATTAATTATTCAATTTTGAAAGGTATATGATAATGAATGTATATTTTACCATGTTTTGTAAATATAGAGTTAAAAATAAATAATAAGAATTTATTGAGGTTGTAAATTATATTCATTAGATGAAGTAAATAATTAACAAATAAATGATTTTAAATTAAAGTATTTTATTAATCTCAAATTAATATAAATAAATTATGTGTATCTTGACCTCATTTCTCTTATGTGATAAGACAAAATATTCTATTTTTTATGAAAAAACATGATATTATTGAATATATATACACTTTTTATGATACATAAATTTCAATGAAATATTTTCAGAATAATATTTTGATAAAAATGTGTTATCTAGGATAAATTATTTATAAAATATTTTTTAAAAAATTTGATAATGTTTTTTTAACTCCAATCAGTGATATGTTTTGATAAACTCTTCTTTTCAAATGAGAATTTTCCAAACACACAGTATACAATATATAATATGGAAGAGTTATTTTATTTGTTTAATAGTATTACTAAAAGTGAGTAAAAGGTATTTCTAAACAAGAATGGTTTGTGTCGTTTCTTAGGAATATATAACGTAGACTAGTGTACAAAGGTATAGAGATACATTTTTTGATGAAGATCATGCTTGACCACTTTATTTATTGATTATCATTAGAAAAATTTATAAAGGACGCTATTGGATTATATAAAAGAATCTAGATAATTTATTATATTTTAAACACTATAATGGTCAGTGGAATCAAACATTGTAGTTGAATGGATGGGGATTGAGTTGGACTCAGTAAGAAACTCAAAAAGTATATTATCATTAATCAAACAGTGTTTCAGGTAGGTATTTACAATGTATTTCATATGATGTGACATAAGGTGATGTAAATAAAAATTCTAAAAATGTGCATTGGAAAATATCAAAAAGAGTTATGGATATGATTTCATGAGTTTTTGTAGATGATATAATATAAGGTGAAATAGAACTAAGTCTATGTAGATTTATTTCAAGTGTGACATTGACGGAGATATACACTAAATCCATGAATATATATATATAAAGTGTAGTTTTTTGTATGTAAATTATTATTTGATTCATTATGGGTATATATTTTATACTTCCTATGAAAATAGTTATTATTTTGTAATTTTGACATGACTATCAATTAATGAAGTGTTTCATATGATGAAACATTAGGGAGTTTAATTCATGTTTGTGATAGATGAAAAAAGAATTTAATTTAACTCATACATTTCAATGCATGACTGAATGCAAGCTGTTGAAGAGTGTCTTTGAAATCTTATATAATACTATCATGTGAGGGAAGTATTGATAATTTTCTTGGATTATGCATGACCAAAACACCATGTAGCCTATAGGCCCCTTCATTCTTCTCATTCACTCATGAGTTACAAGCGTTCCATAGAGGATATATGGATCCCATTAAAATGTTGGACGATTCTACACAACCCATAGATACACTATAAAGAGGTTAAATACTTTGTATACCCCTAGTGATCTTTATGAAACCCTTATGATGGATATTATAGATATTGGTGTATGGTAAGACTGATTTATAGTGTTATCTTTTTCTATATTTTTAAATAGTTTCATATTTAATGCATAGAGATCCTTATAAAAGGTTTTAAATTGCATCTATATATTATGATAATTTTTATTAGACTCATTCAGAACCCATCAAACAGGTGAGGGTACCTCTTCATTATTTCTTTATATGGTTCCCATGTTGCCGCTTAATACTAAAGGATTATCCAAATTGTGGTGACAAGGTGAGTTACCTTGTTGTAGATATATTTTTATTTTTGATCCAAATCTTCAATGGATTTTCCTCATAACAGAGATTATGATCATGTTGTAGCACCATTGTCTTTAGTACATGTGAGGGATTTGGTATATACTTATTCAATGGAGATACATGGATCTTGTTATGCACCTTAAACAATATTTGTGGTAATGATAGTTGATATTCCATTGTTTTATGTGATCAAGAATATCACAGGGGTCGATATATTTAAGACTTCAGTTTCCCTTATTCCTAAACCTAATTAATCTATTACATGGATATATTTCATGTAATACTTTATATTACTCTTAAAACTTTGTGTCTCATTAATGATTTTTGCCATAGCTCTTATATCATCTTTTTGTTGTTATGATGTGTTGTTGAATGGATTTATCCTTCTTGGCAATTTCTTCGACAAGTTTAAGTCCAAATACCTTATTATCCAACTTAATCCAATAAAATTGAAGTTCTATATTTTATATTATATATGGATTAATATGTAACCATATGAATTCTTAAGTGGAAGATATTTTTATATGAGAACTGGGAAAAGGAAGATTTTGATCCCAGGAACCTTTAAAATCATTATAATAGGTTCTGTTTCTGTCTTCTTTAGTTTAAATGTAATTTTCATATTGAACATATATTTGAGGATTATATTACATAAAAAAGTTCATATATATTTTCAAATCATGTTGAGTTGTTTTCCGTAACACTAAGGTGAACATTAGATCTCAATCAGATACAATCGATAGTGGTGTTCCTTGAAACCTCACAAATTATTTGATTTATATATTTTTAATTTGATTGAGTAATAAGTCCTATGAAATAGTTATGAAGTGAGAAATATTTTTAGGATGATCCACTAAAACCCCTATAGTATTATTTCTTTTTTATTTATTAGTAAGACCCATAACAAAATACAATTTTATGTTCTCCCATTTCATTATATGTATGGGTAATTATTACATCATTCCTTGGACTTGTTACTATATAATTTCACTCATTGGAATAATGATAATTTTGATGTGTATTTTGAAATATCCTTCTTCAAATTGTACCACCAATAGTTCTCTAAATTATCTCTATATAACATTGCACTTCCATAGTGGATTGAAAATGTTGAGCAATGAGCACAATCTAATAGATCTTTATTTAACTAAATCTATAATAGTAATCATAACTACATCTAAAAATTCAAAACTCTTTCTTTATTATTTTTTTACTCTAAGGATTTCCCCTTCCTTATTGAATCCTTGTTTTTATTACCTTTATGTCCTCTATCTTGACTTTATTGATCTTCTCTAGAATGGATGGTTGGGAAATAATTTGAGTAATATAGGATGTGGTTCCATCCATTATGAATCAAATATCTGATAATATGGGATCCTTCTCAATCCACATCATGAATAAGTTTGTTGGATATTTTTTACATATATAATATTTTAATTTATCTTCCTTACTATGATTGTAATGGATTGAGAAGTCATATAACTTGATTAGATCCAACTATCTCCATTAAAACATGTCAACTTCTAATATGTGAATATATACTTCATGAATTTATGATAAGTTTATAAACCAAACTTATCTGTATAAATATCATCCAAATATTCAATGGTAATATTACATCAAACTAATCAAAATCATTTTTTGGATTATTTTTCAAACGAAAATTTAACTATCTTGAAGCATATGTATTACTATCTCAATTTTATTTAGTACATATCCCAAGACCTTATTTTATTCTTCATTAAATATCATGAATACTTAATTTCATTAAGGTATTATGAGTATAGGTTTAATTATTAGCAACTTATTCAAATCCATGAATCTCTATTCATATTCACCAGTCTAGTAAAAAATTTATCCCTCTCTAGTGTAATGTTTTTGGTTGATATCTCTAATGAAGATTTTGGTCTAGACCATTCCTCAATTATCTTTATCTCTTATTGATCCCCATATATCACCTTATATGTGATGACATGCACTAATATTGTTAGTTACACAATAAAAAAGTCACAATTACTATACATTGAATATAATTTTTCTATTCTAAAAGTATTTAGTGTAGTACTCAAATATTTCCCATTTTCCAACCTTTATTTTAGAGTATATGAGAATTTAAACTATAAAGACCTCCAAAAATTTGTTGAGGTAATCTCTAAAGACATTATTCTTCAATTCCATGAAAATTTATGGTGACTTTTTTATTACAAATGGAATCACTAAGAACTCATAGTTTCACTACCTAAAATGAAAGGGGTCTAGAGAATATCCTCCCTCCCCACATTAAATTAACGATATCCCTACCAAATATCCACTTTATAGAATTATTTACCCCATGCATTAAATTGAAAATTTTATCAATATATGGAAAAGTATACTTGTTCTTTATCATTATATTTTTCATTTGATGATAATAAATATAGAGACACAATAACCCGTCATTATTTTGACAAAGAGGATTACCACAACCCTTGGTAATGAACATGGGGGTATGAAACCATTATCTATAGTCTATTTTAGTTTATTATTTCTTATAATTCAATGGGGTCTATTCTATAGATACTCATTGATATTAAAATCACTTTCTGTATAATTTTGATGAATACTTAACCCCCTAGTTAGGTGGAAGAATGGAAAACTCTTTAGGGAAAACGTAAACATATTCCCTTACAATATGAATGTCTTCAAATATGATCATCTTATTTTTATCAATAATTTTATACTGATATGTTTTCTCATAAGGTAACAATATCCAAGATTGAGATGTTTTTTTTCAATGGATAATAATCAATTTACTTACACTTGTATAGAATCAAAGGATGATTTAAAATATCGAAACTATTTTACATCACCCGACAGTTGATTTTGGAACTATATAAATATATCTGATCTATACATAGTATAAAATTGAAATATATTAAAGTGAGTATAACAAGGATTTATAGGAGATTATTTCTTAAAATTTTAATTTGGGAATAGATATATACTTGAGATGAAACAATTTCCCCACTTTGTGTTATCATTAATAACACATCTCTCATGTCTTGAGGTAGCATTTGAATATTTCTACTAAAATCGCATGATAAAAAATAAAAGTTAGATCCATAAAAAATAAGACATTCACTATTCAAGAATAAATAATAAGTGTACCACTTGAAAAAAAAATCATGATCTTCCTCAGTAATAATGATAGAATAATATTGTCTTTTCTCCCTTAAAAATTTAGGGCTATTGTATTTGGTTATATTAAATAGAAATTTTTTTAGTGCACGGATTTGAAATGTTTACATGTTCTTTGTAGTTTATACATTAAACCAAATTTATAGGATTGATTAAAACCTTTTTTTATTCCATTATATTATGGACTATTGATATCCCTTTGATATTTTATAGCTTTATTTCCCTCCTTTATACACCTAAAGAATCTCTTTATTCCATTGATGTTGTTTCCCATATAATTCTTCTATCACTAATAACATGTGAGTAGCTGATTTTTTTCCTTTATTTATATTTATCCATCAATCCTCTAAAATTAAACTCTATTATCTTATTTTTACCTCCATCTTCATAAGACTAGTGGGAATATATAATATTTTTCTCTTATTTTAGGCCACATCAAAATATTTCTTCATTGTTTTAAAATTATGAAAGTCTTAAGGCTTTTAAGAGTGATGACCTTATTCTACTAAATAAGCAATCCTCTTTACTATTGGGGTCAATGAAAAATAAAAAAGTATTCCTTTCAAAACATTTTCAGTTTTAATCATATAACATGATTGTTTCATCATCGCTTTTCTTGAGATCTTGTTACATCCTCTCTAATTTAAGATGAGGAGTAAGGGTAAAATATTTGTTGTATTTTTTTGAATTTATCCCACTCTATTGATTCAATTTCTTCCTTGGGTTTTTTATTCTTCATCTATGTCCTCTATAAATCATTTATTCCATCTAAGTTATTAAAATCCAATATAACATTATCCCATTTAGATAATTGGAGGAAAGAGAATATATTTTTTATGGAATTAATCTATTTTTTCATGATTACGGGATCATAATATTCATTAGAAATATTATTTTTTCATATAAAATAATCAACTTCAACTTGTTCTATATTAATAGAAGGAGTGTTTTCCACATGATTGAGTTATTACTCACATTTTGAGTCAATTTTCCAAGTACCATCATAATATTCTCAACTCCCCCTCTAATAATATTATTTATATCATTTAAGAAATAATTACACTAACCTTCACACTATTTGTTGTAATGGTTTCCATTATTTCCATTAATTTATTAAAATAAATATAAATAAGGTATCTGACTTCTAAAATTAAAAAGTATATTAAGAGTTAATTATTAATATATGAGGATTGAAAATGTATATTATTCTAAGAGGATGACAGGTCAAAGGGAACTGGAGGGGAAGGGAAAAAATGAAAAATATCATGAATCTATAGCCACTAATGAACCTAATCCCGCTAAAACATTAAGAGTTCTGATTCTATATGACCACATCAGGTATAGTGAGATCTTTCATCTCACATATAAACCTAATTTAAGGAATGATGATCCTAATACTCCTGTTTCTCCGTGGAATAAATTTTCAGAGGTGGTGGAATCTATTTCCTCTCTACCTTTTGTGGATTTTGATATACCCCATCCTAGTAGGGTTATCCAAAAGGGAAGAATTTCATATGTGGCATCAAACCAGGATGCGGTTGAAGAAACAAAAAGCCTATAAAAATACTCTAGAATCACATGTGTCCTGATTTCAGGGTGGGGGAATTGGAAGTTTTCATGACCTCACCTGAAGAATTTAGGATATATAGGGATTTAATTAATGGAAAATGACATCCATGGGACCTGTTTATTAACATATAGTATTTCCATATGATAATTTCAACAGGAAATCTTGTAGTTTTTTTTCAATATATTTGAAACATGTGTTAATGATAATTCATGAATGGGACAAAACATTTCATACAAACCTTTTTATAAATACATGCACTCATGTTTGGATCTGTATATAAAGGCTCAACGAGTTATACTAGACCCCGAAGACACTATGGGACAGAGGATCATCCACTGGAAATCCCATAAAGATGGGAAATAAAACTAATAATACAAGGATTGGATTCTGTGTTAGGATTTTTGTGGAAGTTGACATGTTCAATACATTGGTGGAGTAGGTGGTTCTTACAAAAAGTTATGATACCATTTATCTTGATATCTTGTATGAGAGGAAGCCCAAATATGGTAATAAATGAAACTTCTTTGGAGATTTAGTAACTGAATGAAAATGGGGAACATAGTGTAGATTTTCAAGATGAAATGGTGGGATATGGTTGTTTGTAAGAAAATTAAAGGGAAACCTATCATACACCCTGAGCGGACTACTATCTCCAGTGGTTCTGATAAGGTTGATAAGAATCTAGAGAACAACGATGACCCTATACTTCCATCATCAGATAGGACTATTGATCCTAACAAACCCAAGGTCCCCACATCCAATAAATATGGGGTGAATGTGCTAATCACTCAAGATAAGTGTATTCCTATAGATAAATATATATTCAATGATGATAATTTACTGGGGGGAATGAATTTTCAAACCTCACAGGAGAATTACCCAGATAAAGGATTCAATTATGACCTAAAATAAGATAATGGTGCTTCATAGGAAACTCCATAAAAGTTGAATGAGGCTATAAAATTGAGGACCCACTTTGATCAGGCCTCCCTATCATTGACTGAAACAGGATCCTGAAACATTGAGGTAGCTACAATTGAAACAAAATCTAAGGAATGGGTTCTGCAGGAATCAGACATGATCTCCTCAAGAGTCACTTATGATAATAATGATGTGTATAATGAAAAAGAAAATCTATAGGTTCCTAGTTTTGATAAATCACCCAACATTGGGCCAGAGGCCTGCTCATAAGAAAAAAGTTTGGAAGATTCTATATGTGAGACTCCAAACAATGACGGGGAGACATGAGAATAGGTACCATGGTATATAATGAATGTCTGCCTGCACTCTTAGCACACTGAATTAGAGGGGGGTTCATTGATTCCTACCTCAAGAGTGGAAAAAAATATTCTCATAGAAATTCCTATTGAGCTTTAAAAATTTGCTAACAGGTTTACACTGTTAAATGGATTCTTATAGTCTGATAATAGTGAAGACACACATATTCAAGAATATCCTGAGATTATCTCAACTGGGGAACATGTCTAAAAATACCTATAAATGGGTAAAAAATAAGTGACTAAAATGGGAAGTGACACAAAATAGAGGAAAAAATAAAAATGATCAGGGAAGAGGCAAAGGCCTGATGAATATGGCCCAAAAGGAAATCCCTCGAAAAGGGGGGAAACCCTTAAGCAATAAATATTTTCTATTGGAATTTTCAAGGGCTAGGGAATCTTCTAATATCTAATTCACTTATACATTAATTATGGCCTATAAACCACTGCTTGTTGGCATTACTTAACCCAAGCTTATTTTTGAGAATTAATAAGCCTATTAAATGGGTGACTCTTGGTTATAAGTTTTTCTCAGAAAATGTGCATGAATCTAACATGGATAATTTTTGGGTTGTAAATCATCAATGAATCCAAATTAATATGGTTATTAAAACACTTTAGAGTATTTCATTCTCTGGAAACATCACAAACTATCATTGATCAACCTCATTTGTTTATGCATATACATCCTATATAAGGAGAAGGGAATTATGGAAATTACTTTAGAAAATTTATAAAAATATGAATCAAGAATAGGTCATCCTTGGAGATTTCAACACTATTATGAAACTAGAGGAAAATAATATATACAAATTTAACAACATTTCCTAATTTTAATTCTCATCTCGAATGGATCAATGTAATATTTTTGAGGTCCCAATAACTAGAACTGAATCTAAATGGAGTATATATACTTTTAAGAGATGGATAAAAAGTAATATGGATATATTCTTAATTCAAATGGATGAAGAGACTTTTGAAAATGGAGTCTCGGGATTCACACAACCTAAAAATCACCCTAATCACAGTCCTCTAATTGTGGAAGTCTCTAGAAATATTTTAAGGTAAACTTTTATTACATTTCATTTTAATAATGGTTTCTTGTAATCCCTGGATGTTGGAAAACTCTAGTGGAGGCCTTGAAAACTGAACTTATTAGATCCCTTTCCAATAGCTAGCTAAGAAACAAAGGTACACTAAGATGATTCTAAAGAATTGAACAAGAAATATTTTTCAATGATATATTTGGACATTAAAGCTTCTGATAAATGTCTTTCTCTCAACTAGATTTGAAATCAAAATCAAAATACACCATCTCAAGAAGAGATACAAGCCCATCACAGGTTGGATGACCTTCTAATGACAAAAGAAATACTAGAAAGAACTAGCTAAATTTATAATGGATAAAGTATGGGGATAGGAACTCAGAGTTCCTTCAAAGACTACACAAAGAGAAGAGGTCCATATAAGGTAATAAATAACTTAGTATAAATGTAAACCTATACACCATTGAAAATTATATTTCTCATGTAGTTGTAGATAATTTTAAGGGAATCTAATCTGAAAATGGGCTGGTCATCACACACAAAATGGTTTATAATATAACTCTTTAAATTTAGGATCACTATAATCATGCTCTTGTGATGGTTCAACTAAGAAGAAATCAAGGTATCTCTTTTCTCTCTCAAAATAGAGAGTTCCCCTAGCCCATATGGATTTATTAACAAATTTATCATGTTTTATAGGGATATCATATATGAAGATATAACTCATGATATTAAGGAATTATTCACTCATTTTTACATTCCTTATGGGTAAATTAAAGCTTTATTACTTTGATACCCAAGAAAGAGAATGAAATTAATTATAAAGGATTCAGTCTAGTTTCCATTGGGAACACAATTCTGAAACTCATTAGCAATATTCTTATGAACAGGATGGGGGACTTGTCACAAAAATTATCACTACAAACCAATTTGGTTTTTTCCCTATAATGAGTATTCAACATTTTCATTTCGTAACTTCAGAGAGTGTAATAGTATTGTGGTGGAAAATTATGGGTGGTAATTTTTCACTCAACATTGACATATCCACTACTTTTGATACTTTGAAATGAAGTTTTATTTATGATGTTATCATAAAATATGGTTTCTACAATGTGTTTTCAAGTTTATTAGCACCATTCTAAGTACATATAGGTTTTCCATTCTTATTAATGTAGAACCCAGATGTTACTTTTACTGCACTAGAGGCATGAAAAAAGTTGATCCAATCTCAAGAATTATTTTTTACATTACTAAATACTACTTGGGTAGGCTCATAATTGATTTAGATCAACTTGGATATTAAAAACAAATCAAATCTAGCAGAAATGACTATATTCCTTCACATCTATTGTATACAGATGATATTCTCTTGCTTTAATCAGCCTCAAAAAAGATTATATCGTCAGTTAAGGACCTGTTTGAACATTATGAAGAAGATTATGGGAATTCCATATGTAGTGACAAATCCTTTATTGTATTCAGTTATGGATTATCAGTTGGTAACCAAAATAATATATTTAAATACTTGGAGTTAAGGGATGATCCCTCCAATTTTACTATCTTGGTGTCCCTTATTTTTAGGGAATGGTGATGAGGTAATATTTGGAGGACATGTGTTCAGGAATCATAAATTAAATGTCTTAGTGGAAAGGAAAGGCCATGTCTCATGCTAAAATCTTGTGTCTTGTCATTTCTGTGATCTCATCTACGTTTATCTATTCTCTATCACTTTACATATGTACTAGAGGCCCCATAAAGGAACTTCAAGGTATGATTGGAAACATCATATGAATTGGATCAGTTTATGAAAATAAATTGGTCATTATTTGTTTGGAAGGATTGTATTAAACCCATTGATCTGTTAGGGCTTGGTGTTAAAGATCTCGGGATCTTCAATGATGGCATAATTAAAAAATTTAAATAGAAATTGATTTCTTGTGATGTTCCTTATGAATTCATACTAAAATGTTTAAAAGGAGACTGCTTAATGGTAATAAATATTACCTTTCATCCTTTTTTTGTAATCTATCAAACACCACTTTAACAAAATCATTGACGATAGTAAATGGATAATTAGAAGGATTTCCATTATCTACTTCTGGACTACTACATGGCTAGACATTCCGCTATAGAATAACATCAACATTCCCATTGAGGCTTACCATAAGCCTATTGATAATTTCTTTTTAAAAGTATCGATCTTTGGTAGCCATATTCCTACTCAAAATACTTTTTAATTTCAAGGATATATCTTCAGATATCGTGACACTCTTATATGGAAACACAAAAAATGGTAAATTCAATGCTAATGATTTATATAGACTGGAATGTGGGGGTTTCAATCGACCACCAACATGGATAATAAAATTCAATTCCTACTTCATACATCCTTCCAAATTTATCCTACTATGGAAGATATGTAGCACAGACTGCACACATAGGACAAAATCAAAAAGGTAACCTACAAGCTTCCTTTTTCCTCTAAGCTATGTTTTTGGGTAGAAGAAGACATAAATAATATTTTTTCACATGTGATTTTTCTCATGACCTTTGGGAATACACATGCTTACTATTTGGACTGATATTTAAGAGAAACATGAAAATTAATGAATTCATGGAGAAGCTATATTCTGTTGATTATAGTGCACAAATTCATAACATGTTATTGGAATCACTCAGCTCTATTCTTTCATCTCCATGGAAAGCCTGAAATGAAAAAATATTTAATGGAAAGTGTCCCTCTACACATGTGGGTATGATGGAATTACACAATGAGGTTTATCTTTCTTTCATGATACAAATGGAAGCTATGAACAATAACATGAATGATCTGAATATTCTTATATTATATGGTGTAATAGGAGGACCAAAGAAACTCAGGATGCTCAAATTTAATTATTGGATCCCTCCAATTAACCCATGGATTAAAGATAATGTTGATGGGGAAGCCTCTAGCTTGTAAGGTCCCTTGTGCTGTGAAGGTGTCTTTTGTACACACCTTGGTTTTTTAAAGGATGATTTTATCATTACATTGAAATTGGGGTGGCCTATGATGCTAATGTACTTGCTATGGTTCATGAAATTAGATATATGGTCCAATATAATTGGAAATTAATATGGATTGAATCTTACTTTGAACTCATTGTGATGTACTAGAAGACAACAATAAGTGACATGCCTTGGAGAATCATACCTTGTTGGACTGGGTGCCTTAACAATGCTACTCAACTCAACTTGGAAATCTCACATGCATATAGAGAGGAAAATCAAGTGGTGGTAGTTTTTTCAAAGAATACAGTCATGGAAATGGACATGATGTGGTCTTTTAGGACCCTAGATTATTTTTCTGAAATGGTGGATGCATATTTGTACCATGAGATGTATTTTTGATTTTTTAATAACCCATAGTGACCCTTGAATTTACTTTTCCACTATTTATATAATTTTTATTTGGGCCATCTTTGACTGGATCCTGAACTTTTTGGTATATGAACATAAAAAGAATAACTCATAAATTAAATGATATACCAACTTATAAATTTATATATTTCAATAAAGATTATTAAGGGTCTATTTTATATTAGGTTCTTTAAAATAATCCCCCAAATTAACTAGGCCATACTCAGATACCAATTATAACAAACCATGTCTCATATACATATTCCATGGGTGAAAAACCATGGCCCTACGAAGACCTCAAATCCATAATTTATCTTTATTGGAAAAAATGTGATTGGAATATCATTATAATTGCAATAGGTTTTTTCCACATCCTTATGGGGAACAAGGATGGTGTACATTAAGTGATATTGATTACAAATTTTCAATTAAAACATCATATTCTGAGGCTATCTAAATGGAACATCAATTTCAATTCGTTCAATAACTAGAATTCAACTGCACATGTTTGGGTTATACTATATTGTATAAACAGGTTGTTTTGGAACACTAAAATCCTAAATGACCTTTCTTGTTGCATTGGAATACCTTTATATCTTGATCATTATACAATAAATGGTGAACTATGGATTTATGCTAGAGTATTGGTTGATACCAACATTTAGAAAAATATTAAAAATGTGATCAATTTCATTTCCAATGATTAAAAATATGTAATAAAGGTGTCATATGAATATGTTAACCCTTTTGTGAGTTTTATATAACATTTTTAAATTTCATTGTTAATTGTACGGTCATATAAAAACAAGTTAAAACGCCACAAAATTTCAATGCTTTAAAAAAGGCCAATATAAAAAAAGGAAAATCCATTGTTGTGGAAAATGGTGATCCTTATAAGAAGCATGATTCTGGGAGATGGGTTAAAAAATAGCCAAATACAATTGTAAAAATGAAAACTATTGGAAAGAATTGGAAAGAATTGGGTTTACCTTATTTATAAAGAAGAAAAGGAAAATGACTAACTCATCCTACTACAAATATTAACAATTTATTAGGTAATGTGGATAATAATGGAAGTATCCAAACTGGGGATGACATTTTTCACTTTGATATTTTCTAGAATAATAATATTTTTGTTAAAGCCATGAAGGTTAAAAAATTCAATGAAGTATATGATATGTAGGAAGGTTCTTCAACACATCAACATCAAATAAATCTATCACTTGTCACTAATTAGGAATTTAAGACTTATAATAATATTTTTTTTAATTATTTATATGGCATCTGATGATGATATAGAAAATAAACCCTAAGAGTACTATACTGTAAGTAATCCTCCACATCATTTATTGGAGACAGATAAGGCTGTAAAAAACTATATTATGTCTCCCCATCTAAAAAAACTCTAGAGTTCATTATCTATATATGATGATTAATCTACATATGTCAATGTTCAAAATCCTATGTGATATCCATTGAAGGAAACATTAAAGACATCATAGAATCTGGTGGGACATCCCATTAATATTCTATCACACCTGAAATTTTCTAGATTCACAACTATTTAGAGGAAGATGGTAACTCTAGGAAAACATCCTCCTCTATTGGCATTTTTTACACAACTCTTGATATGACAGAGTTGATGAATCCTATAAGCTACAACTTTAGGAATTTTGAAATCACAACTACATATTATCATCTTCTCAAAAATAAAGATACTTAAATGGAGATTTTATTTAATAATGTTTACATGATTGGTGAGGGTAGTCTTGATATTGATTCTGTATAAGATCAATATTCTTTTCCATTTTTTCATATAATAATTCAATGGTATTCTCTAGTATTTAATAATTCATTGAAAAATAATTCATCCATTCTAAATAAGGGAACAAATCTTTTGTGACAAGAAAATCAACCAAAAATAAAAAATTACCGTTGAAATTAAAAAGGGGGATCTTTCTTGAAGACAAGTTTAAATTAATATTTTATTCTGGAATTGATAGGATCCATCCAAAACTAAAACAACCTACTCCCTTTGTCTTTCTATAATTAAAATAATCATAATTTTCTCATTATTTAGGATCCAAAAATGATCTTTTCTGTGAGGATTTATTCTTTTTTGAATTTGGGCTATAATCATATAAATAAAAACCAGTCAAATAAAGATATAAAAAGGATTTGGATCTTAACTCATTTGATACATAATGTGATATTTTCCATCAATCGCTCTGATTAGATTGTAACTCTCAAATATAATTTTAGGGTCATGCACTATGTTTTCTCTTTAATTTATGATTACAATGAATACTAGGAAAGAAGGTAATAATATTAGAACATTCAGATTTTCACTAGATCAATAAATGGTTCTTGGATTATTTTTAGAGACATTAATTCCATTCTAAATTATAATGAGAGGATTTTCATGATGAAATCCTCTACCTTTATCTGATATTTCCGAGCTTGTATTGAAAATAAGAACATTCACGAAGTTTACTTGGTCAGTTCCAAGTATACTTTGTATATAAGGAACCTAAATAAAATGATTTCTAGTAAATTAGATATATTTTTTGTCAATGATTCTTCCCTCGATGTTTGGGAATTTATATTTTTCACCACCCGTGAAAAATTTAATTTTGGATTATCATCCTATATTATAAAATCTTTTATTCAGAGAGGTTAAACATCCTTTTCAGTTTAGATTCAAAAATGATTAGTTCTTGCAGCCTGACTGTAAAATGTTTTTTCAATACACATGGAACTCTCTTAACTATAAGGTTGATGCCTTGTATATTGTTTTAAATCTCAAAGTCATTAATAAAAAACTCAATGTTTGGATTCATTAATACTTCATTCGTATGGATGAAAACTTTTCTCATTTAGAATCTTTACTTCACTCTGTCTAAAAAAATATAACCATGTGTGACTTTTATACTAATATTAAGAAGTAAAATGTGGTCACTAATAACCTTAATACTCTTTTTAATCACATATATGGAATAAAAAGAGGATATTTTAAAGTTAAATAGATAAATTATGGTGACATTAATACCAAATTTCTCAACTCTCTTCAAAGAGTTATGAAACTCAGTTGACCCTTTACTCTATTAATTGGTAGTGGGGAGTTCATTAAAAAAAGAGAATAATTGTCTTCTCATATGGCCTCTAATTATAAGAATCTATTTGATGGCCCTAAAAATATCATTAAAAAAGAGAGCACTGGTCCATATGGGTTCAAAAACTCATTATTTCAAAACTTTTGATAGAATATCTATTGTGTTGTTTTTATACATGTCACAAATTTTTTTAAAGGTGGCCATCCAACACAAGGAATGAATGCTCAATTTATTTCAGTCATTCCTAAAGAGGATAACCCAAATGAAGTTTATCTCATTAGAACTGTGGATCTTGTTAATACTATTTATAATATTATTGTAAAAATCCTTTACAAAAATCTTTCCAGCACTTCCAATAGGGTATTGTCCTCAAACCACTTTTGTTTCATCAAAGATATAACCATTATTTATTGTTTTGTCACTAATTTTAAATGTGTTAATATTCTTAGTAAATCCACCATAAAATGTAATGCTTCCATTAATTTTGATGTTAATAAAATACTTTGACATGTTGGATTGGGGATTAATCTGTATGTTTTTAACAAGATTTTGTTTCTATAGTTTCCATATTAAATTGGTTAGAATTCTTATGAGATTAGATTACATTTCAGTTATTATCAATGGATCCCCTGAGGGATACATCACATGATCTAGAGGTTTAATACAATCGTATCCTCTCTAAAAGATGATTGTCTCTATTGATGAATATTATTTATGTGGTATTCTTCTCAACATGGTCAATGTTAACAAATTAAAACCCATCAGAGCTTCCAAAGTCCTTATTACTGCTACTCACCCTTTATATACTGATGAAATTATTCTCTTCACTCAAAGTGATCAATGAACTATTAAAAACATTAATAATATTCTAATTCATTGTGAAAACGTATATGGGATAGAGATCAGTTGAGGGGAATCATACATATACTTTAGAAAAACATATCCCCACATCTAGAAAAGTGAGCATTATCAATGAGTTGGGAATCAGAGAATGTGTGATAACATTCACATTTCATGGTTTCCCTTTGTTTCTAGAAAATTAATGTTTCAGTCATTTCTCTCAAATTATGATCCAAATTTAAAATTAATAATTCTCATCGAAAGGATAAACACACTCAATGGTATGTAGGGTTAGCCTTTGAAAATCTGTCATTGTGTCAAAAAACATTAATCATTTTTGGTTGATAAATGGCCATCTTCTCTCATTATTAATATAAACAAAAAAAGAAATAATTTTTTTTGTGTCAGAATCATCCTTAAGTGAAAACATTATACGGTTCCTTGGAAAAAAATCTATCAACCTATTCATTATGAAGGAGTTGGCATAAAAAATATCTGAAAATTAAATCATTTGTTATAGGATAATTTCATGTGGAGACTCATAAATGGGAAGTCAGAGTAACTTTCCATTCTAAGTTTTAGGTTCTTGAGTAGACTAAAAGCAGTGAACTTGAATTATTTGGATCCCTCCATCTGGACTTCCCTCAAGGCCTCATATTCTGACATTTCATTTAATTATCACTGGATGGAAAACATCAATAATTCTCTTATTTTTTTCGGATCATTGGATAGTTAAGTATTTTATTAATATTGTTAATTCACCTGACCCATCACTTGACACTAATGTGTTCATCAAAGAAAAAATGGATAAATCCTTTTATATTCTCCCTACTAAAGTCAAGGAAATGGTTTTGAACTATAAGTTTATCAATGTTTATAATATTTTGGTTTGTTTTCCAGCATCTAATGGGATGTTTTCAACAAAATTATTCTACTTGGATTCTATAAAAGGGAATATTAAAATTTTTCCAATGATATTTTGTTGAAATATTAATCTACCATCCTGGTTTACCATTATATAGAGTTTGATGTATTCCATGATACCTATTGATTAATTTCTTCAATAAATTGGTTTTTTTTTGTGCACATTATGTTCCTTATGTAATCAACATTGGTATGATATAAATCATATGTTTCTTATCTATGTGACTAATATAGATATTTGGGATTTTTATTTTTATCTCTTAGAGGTTATAATCCCTTACATAACCGATATTTAATCTCACTTTTTTTATGCATCAATCTGCCTATATACTAATAATTGAGGAACTTGTTCATGGATGTCTACACTAAATTTCTTAATGTGATATGTTCAATCCAAAGAATCCTAATACATGGGAACTCGTCATTATTTTTATATCAGATCCCTAGTCATATACTTATTTCTATAAAAAACACAAGTACACTTCAATATGGGTATTGTGACAATTCAATTCATGAGTTTTCTAGGATTAAGTTTTTTTATCCACCTTCTGGAACCTTTGATATCTTATGGATTCTTCCATTTGTGGGATGGATTAAATTAAAGGCATATGGATCATTATGAGGAAACTCAGGTCCATCAATCATTTGGTGTAATATTTATAAACTATAATGGTGATGAACTGGGATGTCTCTATAGCCCATGTGAAATCACCACTTCTCTTAATGATGAAATTCTTTGGATATTCAATGTAGTTGAAATGGAAAAGAAATGTGGTGGGATCAACCTGTCAATTGAATGTGATTATACTACTATTTTACAAGATATCAGGAATTGCATTATTCACCTATCATGTTTTTTGAGTACCAAATGGATAAATTTTATTGATTCCATTTTGTCCAGGAATCACATCATTACACATGCATATCATGAATCAAATCATATGGTTGATGTCCTTGTGAATAAATGGTTCATTATTCTTTAGATGACATGGCTCAGCGACATTCCTGATGTGCTCATCTATTTCTTTCAAATGGATAATTGTAAAAAAGCCTTATTTCTAACTTATGTATATTTTTCATTTAATAAAGGAGACTTATACTTTTAATAAATTTATCATTCCAAAAATATAATTATTGTGGAAACATCATAAAATATGACACCATAATCATAATTAATGGCTTACTACCATAACAATATACCATAGTGTGCTAAGCTTATTTCCATTGCACAATACATGGTATTTCATGAAATGAAAAAAATACCCAATACATTATGGGATTTATAACTCCATTCCCAGCCACTAAATCATAATATGTTCATGAATATTTGTTCCTATTAAGAAAATAATATCTTACACATAAGCATAAGAAGATCCCTTGATAAAGAAAGGGGTTACATAATATTATCTCAAAGAATAAAAAATAATATATAAGAAGAATTACTTTGAAAAGAAGGTAATAAATAATTTTTATTCTTATTAATGAATAAAAGATCAAAGTAATTGAATACTTAGTTCATGTGAAAATAAATTCATAAGAAAAGTGATGAGAAGTAGGAATAAACATGAACCTCTTTGGTGTTGTTTTAAGAAACGAGTAAAGAGATTTTATAGAGGGTAGAAACATAGTAATTTACTTAAAACCAATAATAACATATTATATCTCTACATAAAATATTTATTAATTTTAGAAACCATTTAATTTAAAATAATTTATAATAGTGTCATATGAAAAGGGATAAGGACAAAAGTATCTCCCTTTAATCGGGTTAACATTATGAAAACAATGAGAATGGAACTTGAAAAACTTCTATATTTCTAGAATAGAAAGGAAAAATAAACTTGTTATAAATTTAAGGAACATATACACAAAATTTAAATGAATTTTATTTTTATAACATTTAGGTAAAGAGAAGTAAAGATAGATAAATCAAGACACAAAATTAAATTTATTACATTGGGTCCCAACTTACTTGGTACGTGAATATATCCTCAAGAATAATGAAATTAAATTTATTTAGTAATTTATTAAGAAACTTTTCATTTATATTTAATTTTTAAATTCTATTTATTATATTATATCATTATTTATTTAATTTGTTATATATATTTTTCTCGCATCCTATCTAAGGTTTTGTTCAGTTAACTTCTCTAAAACTGCTTTGGTATGCTGATCATATTCAAAAGTGTTGTAAAATAGTTACCTGATCTATTAAATATTAATATTTTCATGAATATTATATTTATAAATTAAGTTTATTTTTAAATTCATCCATTTAAATCATAAATATTTCTTTTAACATCATCCATATGAGCGGTCAAAACTATCCATACGGGGTGAGTGTTAAAACAGTGATAAAAATGTATTATATAAATGATATGAGGATATAACTCAAATTAAAGTTGTATTATATTATTAATTATATGATGAATTTATTATTTATTTTAATTATAAGTATCATGTCTTTAAAACTCCAATTTTTTAAAATAATTATATGCTCTATAACTTGCTTAACACACAACATCGGGATTTAAGTGAATCGGGTTATAATATAAAAATATTGTTATTTAAATCTGATAGTTATATCCTAGACATTGAATTTGAATTTACGAATATAACTAACCGTATATATATATATATATGTCCTAATACAAACATATTTATTGACAAATTCTTAGTAATTAGTCACTTGATTTCTTAGTGAATCCGTTTTATTCTTCAAAAAAATTAGTTTTCTTCCAAAATGGTATTTATTTGTGAGAAAATATTATAATTAATTTCTGAAAAATTTCTAAATTTTATTTTATATAAATTATATCATTTTTAAATCATCATATCATAATTACTTTATAGTCAAATTTTGAGATTTTTTCAATGAATAGTGGAAAATATTGATTTGTTTTGAAAACTTTATTTTCTTTTAAAGTGTTTTTGAAGAGTTTTTTTTGTTATTATTAATTCTATATTGGTTAATTATTAATAAAAATAATCCAATTATTGTCTTTCGAATTAATTTCATACTTTAATTTTGTATTAAATCACATGTATACTTAAAATGGCATTTATCTGAAAAACTGTTTTTCATTATGTTTTTCATTTAAATATTAAATTAATTCCATACACTAAAAAATTGAATATTGTGAAATGGGTCACATATTTTGAACTAGGAGGTCCAAATTTTGTACATATGTTCATTTTATTGTTTTTCATTATTAATAGAAACCATAGTAAATAATTATCACCGTGGTAAGGGTAAATCTGGTAATAGAGGTTAAAAATATTATAATAAGGTCTAAAAAAGACCTTAAACTTGAATTTGTCCTATTTTATGACTTTATTTAATACATTTACATCATAATTTTAAAAATATTTCAAATTTTTTACATATTTATTTGATTTTGATAGATATACTATTCTATGTTAAGAAAACTCATAATTTTCATTCCCTTTGTTTTATTAACTCTAAATGTTCAATATAGGGATAAATAGATTCTATGTTTAGTTATAAATTCTTATTTTAGGGATAAATTTTTTTTGTTATTAAATTACCCATGGATCCCAATGTGATATGATTGCTAAAATATTTAAATAAACCATCCTCATAATTTTATAAATCATTTTCAAAAGAAAAGGATCACTACTCCCATGATTTAAAATCTATTTTTGGAGTCAAAATCATTTTAAGGAATTCAATTGATTGTAATATGTGCATAAATCCATTTATAATAGAAACCCCCCTTTAGAAAAATCTTTGATGCCACCCACGGTTCATTTTTATAAAAAAATATCAATTAATATCAAAAAATTCCTTTTATGAATCAACCCAAAAGAATTTATAAAAATGTTGAGTATTTCATGTCATAGAACCATTCAACAGATAAATATACCTTTTAAATAGAAGAAATATGTAACCTTCTAAAATACATATTAGAATTGAAGAGATATAGTCCTCACCAGCCTAAATCCACAAGAAAAATCATCAGTTCCCCATTAAGCCCACTAGATCTAAAAGTCATAGCCCAATAGGGATCCAATTGAATAAGGGGAATCAAGATCAAGAAAATTTCTAGGAATGGGAGGATAAAATGGGGTAAATATAACATTCCATTAATATATCCACCATTAATTAAGTAGAATAGCGAAATATCCAAAGAGATATCCCTCTAGATCACCAAGAAGGGGATTGGTTGAGGTAATGGTTTATTAGGATAAGTTTATAAATAAAAACACCAAGGGAATTTGGGAAAATATACATTTTTAATAAAGTCATATGGGACACCTAGTTATTCTACATGGTTATACAACACTTGTTCTGACCCTATAGTAGATACAACCCCTTGAAAACAAAACCATGTGGTCTCTATGATATAACCACATGGTTTTTAAAAATTATACCCTAGTAATGATATAGCCTCTTGACAAAACCCAATTCACCATAATGATTTATTAGTGACTCAAACAAATATAAAAACATGGCAAAACTATGAAAATATCCTTTATAACATACATATCCATTCTTTATGAATAATGATAACTATGTGTAAATCAAGATCCTAGCTTATTTTCACAAAATTTCCAAATTTTGAACCCCTAACCCCAAAAATCCCTTTAATTCTCCAAAGAGTGAAACCAAATTCACAATAATTTTTTTTATGACCCATAGGGAATCATATAGTAACAAAATTTTGTAGGTTCTGTTAAGGGTTTTATGTCAACATTGTTCGAATATTTTTATTTTGTGGAGGAAATGGGATTTTAATAAAAAAATAGAATCATTCATAACTATATAATAACATTAGATAATATTTATATATTAAAATTCTCTTCAGATACTTAGTGTGTCATTCCTTACAAATCAGTTCTTTCTAATACCTCGATCAATAAACCGAGTGGGTTATGATAAAGTCGTATTCCCCTAGATAATATTATGTAAGGAAAGAAAGTAATAAGTGAATCTAGATTACCCTTATTATTAGGTCATGTAAAATATAAGTGCCCATATATTTTCCTTTGTTATCTTGTTTTTTGAATTTTATTTCGGTTACACTAGATAGAAGGTCCTAATAGGATTAGGTTAATAGAGTAATAGATTTGAGTTTATCCATACGATGGATTAGACAAAGATTTTTCCACTGAACTATCTAAGATTCATATTTTTTATGATTAAGATGAATCATAACATAAATATCAATTTGGGGGAGAAATTATAAATAATCCCAAATCATAGTATAATATGGACCATGAACCACTAATGAATATGAAAGGATTTTAAGAGATGGTCAATGGTTTAGTGCGAGTGCATTTAAATAAAGTCCTCAATGAATGGTTATAAAATATGATACTCATATAATAAAATCTTATACTGTAGATAATATTATCATCATAATCAAGATAATTTTTTATTAATCTTTGAAATGGGAATATTAATATAAGAAACACCTAAGATTGGTAACATAATAAAAGTAATTAAATAATTTTTGATGATTTAAGAAAAATTATTAAAGAAAATTCTATGTTTCCTAACAAATCCTTCTTTGGTAACCAATTGTTTAAATTATTAAATAAGTTAATCTGGATGATTATGGAAGCATGTAGTGATTCCTTTACATTTAAAAAGTCATTACATGAAAAATGGACAAAGGAATGTTAGTATCAAATCGTGTAATCAATATTATTGGGTATGTAAACAACCAAATGAATCTGATCCTCTACTCATTTACTAAATATTATTGGGTACATCAATGATTTAAGTTAATTTAGTCTCATTTACTCAATATTATTTGGTATGTAAAATGCCATTCAATGTGATTGAATAAGTTAAATAAATTTGTTAGAATAAGGTTTTCTTAAAAGATATCTATATTATAAAATTCAATTCTATCATTATGATAGATAAATAATATCATCTATATGATCTGAAAATATTTTAAATATATAAAAGATCATAAGTTGAGAAATAATTAAATATCATATCTTGAAATATGATTTTAATTAATAGAGAAAATATATATTTTCAATGATTACATGGATGCTTCAATAATAGATAAACTTGTCATAAGAAGTGTATTTTATCTCATTTATCTTTGGGGTGGATCATGTAAACAATATTTGTTAAAATGAAATTATACAGGTTTTTTTAATATACATAGCTTATGATTTGTTTAATTATATAACATGATTTAATTAGAGAATGAAAATGTATTGTTCTAGATATATAATTTCTCTTGTTGTCATCTATGGAAATGTTCCAAAAAAATGATATAATATGTAAATTTTTCCTCATATTCTCAATTTATTGAGAATAAGTGAACTATCCAAATAATTAATTGTTAATAAATTCATTTAGATAGTGATAGTAGGAAAATTTACAAACCATAAGAGGAAAAGTTAGTTGAAGATGTTCAACAATGATTCTGCAAGAATTTAGTCGAGGTCATTAAAATATTGACTTGTCAGGAAAGATGAATAATAAAAATATATAATAGGATTATTCAAAATACTTTAAGGAGTTTCTTAAAATCCATGGAATATCCCCCTTAGGTATGGGTGTTATAGAAATTATTTTTTTGATTTTGAATCATATATGAAACTGAATGTATATTTTACAAATATTTGTAATTATAAATGAGGAAAAAAAGAATAATTGATTGATATTTTAATTTTTATTCATTAGATGAATTAACTAATTTCTACAAAAAGGATTTGAATTTAAATGATTTTATCATACTCAAATGAATATAAATAAAGTATGTGTATCTTCATCTCATTTCTCTTATGTGATAAGATAATACATTTGATACAAAAAAGATTTGTAATGAAAAAACAAGATATTATAGAATGTATACACATGGTTTATCATTCACGAACTTATATAACATGTTTTGAGAATAATATATGGATAAAAATGTGTTATCTAAGATAAAATGTTTGTAAAATATTTGTTACAAATGTGGTAATATTTTCCTACCTTCAATCATTGGTATTTTTTAATAAAGTATTATTTTCTAATGAAAAAGTTCCAAACAGATAATATACCACATATAATACGAAAAAAAATATTTTTTTAATGTTCCTAATGAAAGTGATAAAATGGTAATTTTAAACATAAAAGGTTTTTCTATTTCATAAAAAATATATTCTGGAAAGAAAATTGTTTCTAAGTTGTTAGTGGGAGTATGTTTTAACTTAATAGTGGATCAAAGTTAAATTATTATGAAAATGAGAGTTTAAAATATATTACAATTATTGTCTTGTAAAGGTAAAATATGAGAATGAATGGTTACATATAATGAGGACTAGTGTACAATGGTATTGAGATACATGTGATTGATGAAGATCATGCCAGGCCACTTTATATCTAGAGTAGAATTGAAACTTTCTTAAAGGATTTTATTTGATTATATAAATGAATCTAGAGAATTGATTCCATTTTAAACCCAATAAAGGTGAATTTAGTCAAAAATTGTGGTTGACTGGATATGTATTGAGTTTGACTCAGTAAGATAATCTAAAATTGTATTATAGTTAATCCAACATTGTTTTAGGTTGGTATTCACAACGTATTTCATATTATGTGACACAAGCTGAAGTAAATGAAAATTTTCAAAAAAATTGGAAAATATAAATAATATTTTTGGATATGATTTCATGAGTTATTTTATATATTTTAATATAAGGTTTCATGGAACAAAGTCTATGTATCTCTATTGAAAGTCTGATATTGGAGGCGATATTCTTTAAAGCCATGTATATATATATGTTGTAGTGTTTGTTATGTAAATTATTATTTGATGCAATATGGGTATGTCATTTATACTTCCTATGATTATATTTTTTATTTGGGAAGTTTGATTATACACACGAATATCAATTAATGAATTGTTTCATGTAATGAATCATTTGGGAGTTTAATTCATGTATGTGATAAATGAACAAGCCCTAGAATTTAACTCATATGTTATAATGTGTGAATGAATAAAATATATTGAGGTGTGTCTTCAACATCTTTAATAATATTTTCATGTGTTGTAATTATTGAGAATTTTCTTTCTTGATGCATGATCAAAACACCCTAGAACCCATAGCTCTCTTCATTCTTCTCCTTCAGTCATGAGGCACAAGCATGTCATAGAGGATTGTTGTATCCCATTCAAATGTTGAAATTTTCTATACAAACCATAGATACACAATAAAGAGAGCATATTCTTTTTATACCCTTTATTATCTTTATCAAACCCTTACTATGGATATTATAGATGTAGGTCTATAGTACACATGATTTAAAATGATTTTCTTTTTAGTACTTCACATTGGATTCATATTTATTTCATAAAGATCCTTGGAAATGGTATAAATTTCATCTATATATTCTGATAATTGTTATTAGACTCATTCAAAACCCATGAAATTTTATTGGGTAATTCTTTTTTATTTTATCCTTAGGTTATCATGTTTCATATTGATACTTAATAATTCTCCAAATTGATTTAAAAATGTGAGTTATCTTGTTGCATAGAACTTTTTCGTTTAAGTCTAAAATATTCACTGGATTCTCATGATAAGGGATATCCTGCTCAAACTATACCACCATTTTATTTGGTACATATGAGGGATTTGTAATTCACTTCCTCAAGAGAGATACAAGGAACATGTTACGTAATTAAAAAAATTGGGGCAAGGAGAGTTTATAGGCCATAGTTTTGACGCGATCGAGAATATCAAATGGGATGATATATTTAGGATATAACATTACCTAATTCTGAAACCTCATGAATCTCTTCCATGGAGATATGTGTAGGAATAATTTATCTTTATCTTCAAACTCTTGTTCTCATCAATGATTTTTATCATAGCTCTTCCATAAAATTTGTTTCACTCTTATCTATTGTTGAATGAATTTATCCATCACAAAAAATTCTTTGACTAGTTTTAGTCACAATATCTTATGATCCAACTTCATCCCAACATATTGGAGTTAAAAATTTCATCTTATATAGAGATTTATAAGAAGAAATATGAATGCTTGAGTGGAATATATTTCTCTATGAGAACTGGACAAAGGTATATTTAGATCCCAAGATCCATTAAATTCAATATAGTTAGCTTTATCATATATTCTATCATTTGAATTTTATTTTCAAATTGAACATATATTTGGGGATAACATTCCATAAAAAATTTCAAATCTATTTTCAAAACATATTGAATAATTTTCCATAACATGGAGATGAACATTAGATCTCCATCTGATACAAACAATAGTGATGTTCCATGAAACCTCACAACTTCTTTGATGTATATCTTTTAAATTTCATTGAGTAATAAGTCCTCTCAAATAGTGATTAATTGAGAAATATTTTTATGATGGTCCACTAAAACCCATATAGTATGATTTTTTTTGGATATCTTAGGAAGACCCATAACAAAATCCATAGGGATGTTCTCCCATATATATATAGGTATTCATTATTGTTATATCATTCCTTGTATTTTTTTCTCTCTAATTTCAATTAATGAAATACTAAGAATTTTGATTTATATTTAGAAATATCCTTCTTCACATTGTCCCAACAATATTTCTCTAAGGTATCTTTATACAAAATTTTTATTCCATGGTGGATACAGAGTGTTGAGAAATAAGCATAATCAAATTGATCTTTCTTAATCTTAAGCTCTAACAGTACACATAATTGTGTCAAAGAACTCATAAGTCCTTCTTTAGTAATTTTAAACTCAAAGTATTTCCCCTACCTTATATAATCCTTGTTATTTGGTATCTCTATATACTCCCTCTCGACTTTCTTAATCTTATTTAGAATGGATGGTTGAGAAATAATTTGATTAAGATAGGATGTGTTTCCTTCCTTTATGATTCACATGTCTATTATTTTCATGTATAAAAAGATAAGATCCTTTCATATCCTCATTAGGAAAACTTTTGAAGGATATTCTCTACTTATAGAATCATTTAATTTATTTACCTTCCAAGGATGGTAATGGATTGAAAATTCATAGTGCTTGATTATATCCAATTATCATTATTATCAAGTGTTGAACTCCTTATGGGTGAATATATAAATTAAGAATTTATGATCAGTGTATATACCACACTTCTCTTGGTAAATATGATCCAAATCACCAATGGTAATATTAAATCCAAAAAATCTAGATCATCTATTGGATAATTTTTCTCATGAACCATTTAATGTCTTAAAGCATATGTATTTCTCTCATTTTTTCTGAGTATATATCCCAATCCCTTCTTTTATTAATTGTTATATATCATTAATTCTTCGTTGAATTGGGTTAGTGTGAGTATAGGTCTAATTAGTATCCTCTCCTTCAACTCTGTGGGTCCATATTCATATTTATCATTTTATACAAACTTTACTCCCTTTTGAGTTAACTTTTTTAGTTGGTTGGACAATTAAGAGAATTTCCTCAAAAATCATCAATAATAATTAGTTAATATAAGGAAACTATGGATCTATGTTAAATATGTGGTTCTAGATGATTCTTCAATCATGTTTCTCTTTGATGGATCAACATATATCCCCTTATATGTGATGACATTCACCAAGAGTGTTAATTTCTCTATAGAAAAGTCACAATTACAATAATTTGTATATGAATTTCCTATTTTAAATGTATTTACCTATTTACTAAAATGTTTATCATGTTCTAACTTTATTTTGGAGTATGTGAGAATGTCATCTATAAAAACCAATGCAAATTTGTTGATGTAATCTCTAAAGACATAATTCTTTAATTCCATGAAATTTTATGGTGTATTTGTGAACCCAAATGTAATCGCTATGAACTTATAGTTTCCATACCATAAATGAAATGGGTCTTGGGAAAATCCTCCCTAATCACATTTATTTTATTAAATCCCGACCAAATATAAACATTATAAAAGTATTTACCCCACATTGTTAATCATAAAATTCGTCAATCTATGGTAAAGGATAATTGTTCTTTTTGATGATCTTTTTGAGTTCATGATTATAAAGATAGAGACACATTGACCCATCATTATTTTTTACAAAGAGGATTGACACCACCCATAGTAAAAAAAATGGTTGTATGAAACCATAATCAAAATTCTATTTCATTTCCTTGTTTCTTCCAATTCAATAAGGTATATTTTTTAGAGACTCTTGGATACTAAAAGCACACTTAGTTTAGATTTAATGTATAATCAACCACTTGGTTAGGTGGAAGAACAGAAAAATATTCAGGGAAGACATCAACATATTCCCTAATAATGGTAACATCTTCAAGTATGATCTTTTAAATTATTGAAATCATTATATATTGTTTATATTGCTCATAAGGTAGAAATATCTATGATAGAAGAAAATGTTTTAAAGGATATTAATCAATATCTTTACACTTGTATAGAACTAAAAGATTATTTGGAATATGGAAAATAATTTACATCTCCTATAAATTGATGTTTTCACTATATAAATATTTCCAATCCATGACTAGTATAGAATTTATTTCTACTAAAAGGAGTATAACAAGTTTTTATAGGATATTATTTCCTCAAATTATAATTGGGTAAGATATATATACTTGAGATAAAACAATTTCAACACTTTTTGTTCCCACTAATAACTCATCTCTGATGTATTGAGGTGGTTTTTGAATATTTCAACTAAACTTTCATGATATTAAGTAATAGGTAGATCCATAATAAAATATAACATTCACTCTTCTTGGATGAATAATAAGTGTACCAATTTTAAATTTTTTCTTGATCCACCTCAGCAATAATGATAGCATAATATTTTACTTCTTCTCTTCGAATTTAGGGTTGTTATATTTGGTTATCGTCAACGGAAATTGTCTTTGTACACTGATTTTAAAATTTTCTATCTTACTTATAGTTGAAACATTACACCAAAGGTAGAAAATAGATTAGAACCTTCATTTATTCCATTATATTATGGATTCTTCATCTCCCTTATATAAGTGAAAGCTTTATGGACCTCCTTTATCATCCTAAATAATATACTTATTCCACCTGAGGTAGTTTCCCATATTATTATTCCCACACTTATAACATTTGGGTAGATGTATTTTCTTTTTTTATGATATTTATTCATATGCCCTCTAGAATTAAACTCCATTCTCCTATTTTTATCTCCATCTACCAATGACTATTGAGACTCACTAATGTTTTTCTCATATTTAAGGGCACATGAAAATATTTCTTTATAGTTTTCAAAGTCTTAAATTATTAAGTATTTTTTGATACTCAGCCTCATTCCACAAAAGTATAAATCCTCCTCACTATTGGGGTCAATGAAAAATCTAAAAAAATTCCTTAATATTTTTTGTTTTATTCATAAATCTTGATTGCATCATCATCTATTTTCTTATGACCAAGTAACATCGTCTATAATTTAAGATGAAGATGATGAGAAAAATAATTGTTGAATTTTTTTTATATTTATCCCACTCTATTGGGTCAATTTTTTCCTTAGGATTTGAATTCTTTATCAACGTGAAATGTTGATCATCTAATACCTCTAAGAGAAAAACATCAAATATTATATTAACACAAATAGAATAATATAGAAATTAGAACAAATTTCTGATAAAATTAATCTATTTTCCATGATTAGGGGATCATAAGATTCCATAAAAGTAGGGTTAGTTTTTCATATAAAATAATCAACATCAACTTGTACTCTATTAATAGAAGGAGGTTGTACCATATGATTTGAGTTATTATTCATAACTTGAGACAATTTTCCAAGTAGCATCATGAGATTATTAACTTCCTCTATCATAATATTTAGCATATCATTTGATAAATAATCACAATGACCATCACATTGGTTGTTGTAATGGTTTCCCATATTTCAACCAATTTATTAAAATAAATAAAATTGAGAGATTTGGTTTCTAAAAATAATATGTATATTAAGGGTTAAATATGAAAACTATAGGAAATAAATCATAAATGAAATGATATACTAACTTATGTATTTATTGGATTCAATCTAGGTTATTCATGGTCTATTTTATATTAGGTTTTTTAACCAAATTTCCAAAAATAACGAGAATGTGCCCTAATGAGAATTATAATAAACCAAGTCTCATATATATATATATATATATATATATATATATATATTCCAAGGGTGACAACCCATGGCCCTACACAGACCTTAAATCTAAAATGTTTCTTTGCTAGGTAAAATATGATTGGAAGAATATTCCAATCAGAGGAGTTTTTTTCACATCCTTATAGGGAAAATGGATGATCTAGGTCTAGTGAGAATTATTGATAATGTTCAGTAAAACATGGTATTATAAGGATATCTAAATGGGAGATAAGTTTCAATCCATTCAATCAAAAGAATTCAACTACACAAGTTTGGGTTAGACAACATTATCTAGACTGGGAGTATTGTCACCCTAGAATCCTAGAATACCTTGATGCTTTCATAGAAATACCTTTGAATATGGATCATCATACTCTTAATAGTGAACTTAGGATTACTCTAGAATCTTGGTTGATTTAAAATTTTAGACAAATCTTACTGAAGTGATTAATTTCATTTCCAATGATTATAAATCTAAATTAAAGGTTCACTATGAATATGTTCCGCCTTTTGTGAGTTTTGTAGAATTTTTGTACATGTCAATGATAATTTTAGGTTTATCCAGAAACAAATAAATCCACCACCTAATTTCAATTTCTGGAATGTGGTCAATGAAATAAAAAAGTAAAATCCATTTTTGTGGAAATTGGTGAGCCTGCAAAAAATCATGATTTAGGGAGATGGGTTCAAAAAATCTGAATACCTTTGACAAAAATAAAACTATACGAAATAATTGGGATGCTCTTATTGATAAAAAAGAAAATTAAAGTGACTTAACACATTCTACTACAAAGATTAAAAATTCTACATGCAATGTGGATAATAAAGGAATTATCGAAACTGGGGATTAAATTATTTACTATGACATTGTACATAATATTAACATCTTTATTTAAGACATGAAGGATGGAAAATTCAATGAATTGTATTGTATGCAAGAAGGTTCCTCAATAAATAAACCTTAAATAAATTAATCACTTATTCCAAATCAGGAAGGCATAAATTATAAGGAAAACTGTTCTATTCTTTCTATGACATATGATGATGGTATTGAAAAAAAATCCTTAGAGTACCATGCTGGAATCACTCATACAGATCACATATTGGGGAAAAATAAGGCTAGATAAACAAATATAACCTCTCCAAGAATAAAAAAATCTAGAGTACATTCTCTAAATATGTTGATAAATATAAATATTTCAATGTTCATAAATCCTTTGTGACTTCCAATGAAGGAAAAATTAAATGCATCACAAAATTTAGTGGGACAACCCTTCAAGATCCTATCACACCTGTAATTTTTCAGGTTCATAATGATTTAGAAGATGATAGTGATTCCAATAAAATATTCTCCCATGTTTCTAATGTTTTCACTACTATTGATAGGACAATGTTTATGAATCCCATAATCTATGTCATATGTAATTCTAAAATCATAACTGCATCTTTACAGCTTCTCAAATAAAAGATACTTCATTATAGGTTGTAGCTGATAATGTTGGTTTGATAGATGAGGGTATTACAACTAATTATATTATATAACATCAATCTACTGTGGCTATTTCCTCGTATAATAATGAAACGGGATTCTCTAGTCCAAAATAATTCATAGAAAATGAATGAAACCCTTCCAAAAAAGGTAACACATCTATTATCACTAGAAAATTAACAGAAAATAAATAATATAGTGGGAATAAAAAAGGAATCTCTTTCTCTAATAACATGTTCAAATGAATATTTTATTCTATAATTTTCTGGGTATAGACAACCCTAAAACAACCATCACCTTATTTATTTTTATATGTAAACATAATCCTAATATTATAGTTAATTCTAGTACAAAAATGAACTTTTTTAGAGGATTCTGCTTTATGGAATTTGGTCTATAAACTTATAAATAAAAACTAGTCCAATAATGATATAAAAATTCATTGGGTATTAACTCATTTGATACATGATGGAATCTCATCCATCAATTACATTGAGTGGATGGTTACTATCAGATGTAATATTATGGGGATGAAACAATTTCTCTCTTTTATCTATGCTTACAATGGATACCATGAAAGAAGGGAATTATTTCAGAACATCCATATTTTGAAAAGATTGATAAATGGTTCTCAGCCTTTTTTTAGAGACTTAATACCATTATTAATCTAAAGGAGATTCTTTGAATGATGAAATTATCTTACTATATTAGATATTTCAGATCATGTATTAAAAAAGTCAATGTTATTGAATTTAAATTGGTGGGTTCCAAGTAAACATGGTATAGAAAAAACCTCAATAAAATGGTTTCTATTAAATTTGATAGAGTTTTTTTCAATGAATCTTCCCTTGAGAATTTCTAATCTATATCTTTCACCACCATTGTGAAATTTAATTTGGATCATCATTGTATATTATAAATTCATTTATCTAGAGATGTTAAATGAAACATCCCTTCTCTTCTTGGTTTCTTGAGAAGGATGAAAGATGTTACTTGTCCAAAAAACATCCCAAAGATGCCAAAGGATGTAAATAAATTCCAGAGGGTTTCATTTAGAATTGGGGGATGATTTTCCCTTTGAAAATAAAATAACCAACCAAACAATCCATAACCCAATTACCCACTACTTGATGCATTATATTAATGAAATAAAACTAAAAGAAAACCATTGACATTAAAATAAAACTAAAACCAAGTACTATAGTGGCAGTATATAATATCAAACTACACAGAAGAAGAAAAAACTCAAAGACTCCAATCAAAAACTCTAAATCTCTAAACATGCTCCATTCTCCAACTCCAAAAAACCACCCAAGTATCACGAAGTACTACTAAAGATGTGTGATACTTAAACTTTTCACATGTCTCAATAAAGAACATCTTTAAAACCTCCAAACTTCCAAATAAGGGGTGAGTAATGAAACATAGTATATTTTCCCCCATGACATACTTACTCACACCACTAGGATAGAACTGGTTATCACATTTTATAAAACAGTTTATATAAAAAAATATACAATTATTTTATAACTACATATAATAATTATCCATAGTAAAACAAATTTCTCAAAATAATAAAAAATTCTAAGGAAAGAAATCAAACAAGTTCTTCATGACCAATTCATATTTCCTTTTAGAATATCTCATTCCAATCCAAATATCTAAACATGAAAACTCCATTATAACAGTTCCATACTAATGTGCGGTTTCTTGTCGATGTAACAATTCATCATAAGGTAATTAAATCCCATGTTCCACTACACCTTTGGTACCGAGCACAAGGTCGTATTTCAACTAATCCTCATAGTGCAATATGAACACACACCACCAAGGATGTCCAAAAACCATGCCATACAATATCAATGTCAATCCATTTAACTTACAAAACCATTTCTATAAAACCCATTTTTATTGAAACCCATTTACATAAAACAAACCAAAAAACTATTTTAAATCAATATTTTAGAATCATTTATCAAAGATCAATGCACAAAGAATCCATAAAACATCACTAAAGAAGGTTTCTACCATGCTTTTCACAACAATTTCACAATCAATTTTAATAAATTTAATCAATTTAAAACTAATCATTCATGTTATAAATATAGGAGCTGAGAGTGAAGCTTCCTACATTGGGTGTTATATCTAAAATCAAGAATAATACTCAAATTCCAATGAAACTGGGTTGATACTCCAAAAAGCCATCTTAGATAACTTACCGTATCAATAAAAATCCCAATTATATTTATATTTGGCATCCACTGTCTTAGATCTATCCACATTGAAATAAGATCTATGAAACCAAGAAAGATAGATAAGTAGATCAAAGATAAACCACCAAGAACAATAATGAATGATGACCTACCATGAGAATCTAGCTTCAAAACACCAATTCAAGCCTTAATATTATCTCTAGATCTATGGTAGAATCATACTAAGACTTTGGGAAGAGATAATCTCAATTTGGGGACACATAGGAGAAAAAAATGAGTTAGAGACCAAAATGTATGGGGTCCACTATTTTAGGATCTCACTTTTAACGTGGGAATGCTTAGTCGCACGGTTAGGAAAACTGTGTGCTAATTTTGTGCAAGCCAAAACCTTTAGGATGGACCTCACATGTTTGGATATCATGGTTTACAAACCGTGTTCTAGCCATGCCAAATTCCAATATTTCATGATTCATGATTCTTCCTATTCTTCCTTATGGTTTGGACATTTAGAGTGCAACTCAAGAGCCTTACCTTACTCCCATGTCTCATTGTTCAATGTTTCTTATAGGCATTTCAAAGTTTTCCTAAACCGTTTACTAAACATTGACCTTCATAAAATCTCCAAAACACTCAGAAAGTTCTTTAATCTCTCCAAAACATCACCAATATACTTTCTATACTAAAAAATCATTAATAAATGGTTAATTACTAGAAAATGGGGGTGCTAAATTTTACCAACCATTTTGTTTTCCATCCCTATAATGTAGAAAACTACCATTGTCTTAAAAGATTTTTTTCTATTTATCCTTAATTTCCACCTATCATTCCCAAGTATCTTCCTAAATATGACCATGTTTCCACAAAACATACACTAGACCAATGGTTTTTCCATGTAATACATTCACTTTCCAAAACACAATCTACACCGGGATATATAGCAAATAAGCATCCAACTCTAGTTCAATGTGATCCCATCAAACCACATAGTCCGGTTTAGGCTGATACTTTTCAACTGAGATACATGAAACACATTATGCACCATACTGAACCATGGTGGTAATGCCAAAAAATATTATACCTCACAAACCTATTCTAGTATTTCAAAAGGGACCATTTATCTAGGAGATAACATATTCGTCTTTCCAAAAAGATTATATAATGGCCTTGGATAGGGCCTAAAGAACACATGATCACTCACCGTGAATGAAAACATCCATCAACGATGATTAACATACTATTTATGATAACTCTAGGAGGTCTCCATATTTTTCCTAATATATTGTGTCAGGAACTTGCACAGGTCTCTTGGTAGCATGATAACTGAGCCAGTCTATAAATATCTCAACGGGCATTCTTAATCCCCACAGGTCGGTGACTAGCACCTAACATTATAAAAAACTGGTAGTGGGAATGATTTTTCCACAAAACATAACGGAAGCAAGACAAACAAGATAGTAATCATACAAAATAAACTCTACTAGGATTAATGTACTAGAAGTAAAAAAACAATTAATGTCTATTTTACTAAAGCCCAAGTATCAAAATTGGGAAACACTTCCCAAGCCCCAAAGAAAAAAACTCACCATGTCCAAGGATCAAGAGCTAGATTCACTTCCAAGAGATCATTTATCCTTACTCGAACCTAGAAACAGAAAATATAAAAATACTTGTAGGTGCAAGTAGGGTGTGATCTAAATCCCAATAGGATTTCACCATAGATTCCATAACAATATTCCAGTATTAAATTAACCAGTAATATGATTACAATTTTCAAATAAATAGGTTTTTAATTGACAAAATAATATTTTAACAAATCATTCCATACAATTTCATGGATAGAAATAAATTTATATGATATTTCTTTACATTTCATATGATGAAAAAAAATCAAAATATGGAATATAACTTTAAATCAAAGTATTCCTTACACAAATAGCACTTTTCACAAAATGTATTAAATAAAATCTTTTATATAAAACAAATTATATAAATTCTCATGTCTTGTAGAATAGTTTACAACATTGGAATATACACTTGAAATACAGTAAGAGAGAAAAATGGTCAGGTTCCAAATAGTTATGAAAGTTCTAGGATATATGGATATAACACTGTAAAATGGTAAGTATGTACATACACCCCTTTGGGTTTATATCAAAGGGGAATCGTCACCATCACCTAAGGAATTATATGTGCTGATATGATGTTTTATAACATTATAAGTCATAAAGTGCCACCTAAGATAACTCACTAACTCTCTAAGGCTTAGATCTGACCAAGTTTAAAAAATGATGGAAAATTTATTTTAGGAATTATTAAAATAAAATTAAATCCCATCCCTCAATTCAAATATTAAAATTTTCTCTTTAAAAACCATAATGATTTTTTAATCAAAAACATACACTTTTACCCAGATCCTACCATAAGGTTCCCATATAAAAATTTTTAATCCAATTTTCATAATTAAGGATTTGAAACAAATTCATGAAATTTCATAATTAATGTCACAATTAAATTCAATAATTTAATTTTCAAATAATTCCCTCGATTTTATCACAAACCCCCAGTTCACTGGAATTGGAGTTTTTCACAAATATTTCAATCAAAAAAAATTATTCAATTAAATTACACAATTCTATTGATTCAATTTCCATAAAAAAAAATTTATATCTAAAAATTTAAATTACCACCATTCCATAAACACACCCTAATTCAATGGTATTATGGGTTTTCAAATTTCATTCCAAAATGCCATTTTTTATAAAAAAAACCCCAATTCACTGAAATTGGATCTTTTCCAAGAAATTTATTGAAAGATATTTTAATCCAAAAAAATTCATTTAATTTAATAAATTTAATTTTTTAAAATCAATAATGTTTAATAAAAAATGGTTATCATACTGGGACCACCTACCTCGGGATCAATGGATCTCAGATCACCGAACCCAAACCGGGATGTCAACAAAGAAAGAAAACAATTGTATCTAGGATAAATGAGAATAAATCATAGGTTTAGATCTATAATATTAGGTATTAGATCCTCCAAAAACAATAGAGATCTATAAAACCCTAGGAATAAAGAGAGAGACCACATGAGATTGAGAATGGGGAGGAGAAAACTAATAAGAAGGATATCGACCAACATTTTCCTATCATTGGATTGCTTCTAGGAGGGATATGAGGGGCCATGAATGCTTCTTAAGAGAACTATGGAAGGTATAACCAATATTGGGTCAAAAGAGGAATGTCTGTTACCTAAAAAGTGTATTTGGTAATTTTAACAAATTTTCGGTTCTCACAAAATCTCATCGACACGGTTTCCTTGGAATTGGCACATAGTTGGCTTAAATTGTGATTGGTACATGTTCCCATTATAAATGGGATGCACGGTTTCTCCTAAAAGGACTCAAGTATTGACTAACCGTACAGAAGCTATGTGGATCCCTCTTTCCAAATCTTTTCATTTTCTTGTAGTAGGGTGCATAGTTTGGAAAACTATATGCCAACCGTGTGCAAACCTTGTACTATCCGAGAAATTCAATATTTGTAAATTTTTAACCTAAAACCCCCAAAATAAACCCAACCAAACCTCAATTATAAAATTAGGGTTTACGAATATATGAAATTGGTAATATGATGTTTCAACCACCCCAACATAGGAACATTTTATCCCTAGAAATCCTACAAAGAAGATTCCATGTAAAAAAGATGAGGCCACTTCTCCCTCATCAATGCCTCCATATCCCACATATCTTGAGAATTAAAACCCTGATTCCATAGCACACGAACCAAAGTTATCATCCTCCCACTAAGTACCATGGTCTCATAATCAACAATCCTTACTGGCTGCTCTGTTATAGATAAATCAGGTTTCCCTTCAAGATCATTCTAACTCTAAACATAAGATGGGTCGGATAATTGCTTTTGAAGATGGGATGCATGAAATATGTCATGATTCAATTTTAGTTATAGTGGTAGTGAAAAATGATAAGAAAATTTTCCCACATTCTCAACAACCTAAAATGGTCTAACAAAATGAGGTGCAATCTTCCCTTTCCTCCCAAGTCGTCGATGACCCAATTGAGGAAAAACCTTTAAGATCACCCAGTAACCTACTAAGAACTCCCAGGGTCTATGAAAATGATCATCATAAGACATGTATGGGATTTATGTTGTTAAAATTATCTGAAGAATCAACTATATCTTTATTTCAATCTCTCAGACCAAGCTAATTCCAACCATGGAACTCTCACCAATTTTTAACTAACACACGGAGATTTACAAGGATGACCATACAAGGCCTCAAAAGGATCCATAATAATCGCAAACTAGTAAATATTGTTATAAGAGAACTAAACCAATCCCAAATTATCATCCCATTCTCCACAAAATTTGAGAACAAAAGAGAAGATCATGTCCTCGAGAATATGAATAGCTCTTTATATCTAGCCATCTGACTTTGGATGGTATATTGTACTAAAACAGATGTGAGATTTCAGTGCCTCTTAAAGTCCACTCAAAAAGTAATAAGTGAACCGCAGTTCCCTATCAGAGACTGTAGGAAATAGGACTTCCAAAAAATGAATAATATATATTACATATTGGTTTATCAACTCCTCAACATTGGAATTATCACGAATCAGTAATCAGTGAGTCAATTTACTCATCCTATTGATCACAATCCATATCACATTCTTATTCTTCTGGGTACATGGAAACCCAACCACAATGTCAATATAGATATCATCCCACTTCCTTGTGGGGAATGGAAGTGGCTGAACCAAACCTTAAGGTTTCTTGTTCTCGACCTTAACCTTATGACATGTATAACAATGAGAAACAATCACATTAATGCCTCATATTATACCTTGACACCAAAATTTTCACTACATGTCGTAGAACATTTTTGTGGTTCCTTGGTGAACTATACACTAAGAACTATGGTGATCCCCTAGCACAGATTTCCTTTATGATAATGGTGCCAAAATGATTTTGATAGCATAAAATACCTTCTTTGGACAATAACCATTTGGAAACTACCACCCCACCATAAAGAGAGTCTTTAATTCTACTGAACTCATCATCAAGTTGTTGTTCCTATAGAATCAACTAGAGAAGATTGGATATCAACTGAACACTATCCAAACAAACCTCGTCCCCTTTCTCCTAGACTCAAATATGAAACTGTGCAAATAAATTCATCAAGATCCACTCTTCCAATGATTCTATTACTCCTTGGGTGAGAAGAATCCTACTCAAAACATATTCAATGACCTTTATATTCCTCAAGGGTATATGTGATGTTGAAATCAAAAGACTGTAGGAATTCCAGTCAGTTCTTATAGAAGATATTTAAATATTTCTGAGCTAAGATATAACATTGATTTTTTGGTATGAAAACACAATAAAACTTCTCCATAAAGGTAATGCAGCCAAATCTTAATTGCATGCATCACAGCTGTAAGTTCAACGTCATGGGTCAGATAATTCCTCTTTTGTGTCCAAAATAGACAATATCCATAAGTAACTACAAGATCACTCTTTATAAGAATGCAGCCTAAGACTGAACTCAATGCATCATAACAGATCACATGGCCCAGGTTAGCCTCTAGGGGAGTCAACACTAGTGTAGTAGTCCAAATATGATTCAGCTGAAAAAATAATTTTGACACTTCTCGTCCCAATTGAACTTTACACCATTCCAATTCAATTCTGTCATCCAAGAATCGAACTTCGAGAAGTCCTTCATAAACTAGAAATAAGATCCATCTAATCCCAAGAATAACAAAATCTTCATGAAATTTTTTTGATGTTTCCATGTCATAATTTCTTTCACCTTATTAGGATCAACTGATATTCCTTTTTCCGAGACCACTTTCCCCAATAAATCCAATTCTTGATTCCATAAATTTCATTTTGAGACCTTGGAATTAATTAGGTGATTTCTCAATAATCCTAGAACTGTTATTAAATGCTTAAAATGATCTTATTTGGACATAGAGTATATGAGGATGTAATTAACAAATAATACCACGAAATTATCGTGATACTCATGTAAAATATTTTTCATTATTGTCATCAAGAATTAACAAGAATTGGTTTGACCAAAGGGAATAACAAGGTACTCATAATGATGGTACCTATTTTAAAAGTCAGTTTTCTGAATGTTAGATTTCATTATTCTCAACTGATAGTAACTAGAGAAAAGATAAATCTTTGAGAACAACTTTTCCACTTTCAATGGATCAAACAAATCATTAATCAATGGAAAATAATACTTATTCTTTATTGTAATTAGGATGAGCTTCCTATAATAAATGCATAAGATAATTGAACCACCATCCATCTTAGAAATGAGAACTAACACTACCCAATGAGGCACACTCAATTGTATGAAACCTTTCTCAATAAGATCATCCAACTAAGACTTTAGCACTTTCAGTTCAGCTGGTGCAATGTGGTAAGAAGGGATATAAACTTGTTGGGTTCTACAAATTAAGTCAATGAAAAACTCAACCTCCCATACTGGTGAAAAATTACTAAAATATGAAGGAAATGCCTCATAAAAATCAACGACGACTATATGGATATCAGCACTCAAATATTCCCACCACATATCAAAGGAAAAATCTGATATTACTTTCCCCAACTCTAGATAAGAAGGTCCGACCTTGTTTGAACTTGGTTCTCATTCTCCTTGAAAGATATGAGACATATCACAAGGTATGGTAAAGGAGGACCATCGAAGATAACAATAAATTTGAGCTTTATTAGTGATAATCCGGTCTATTATAAAACTTACATTAAGAGGTTTCATGTTAACAACTAGAAAAGTACAAGCTATCTTAATATCTGATGGAGAGAAATCCCAAGTGGGACAATTGAGACCTTGATCTCTCTTCATACCGAGGGGTTTAGTAATATTCATTTCACAAGATAAAATATTCATAAGAATATTAATCATACAAACAACATGAGTAGAAATAAATCAATGCAATTCACCAGTTTCAAATAGAGTAGTCAGTAATTAAGAAGCTATAGTAATGGTACCTCTCACAGTCACTAGACCTGTTTCCACTTCCTTAGGAGACTCTGCCACTCCATGGAAAAGATTTATTCCATATTCCTATGACTAGAACTTTTTTCACATGAAGAATCTAATTTCCCCACAGTTTAAGGATGATTTGATGATTTTTTTCCACTAAAAAAGTTGAATAAATATAGAAGAATAGATGTATGTTCCTAGAACTTCCATAGAATCTATAGTTATTGGGTAACTTAGTGCAATCCTTGTTTTAATGTCCTAACTTTCCACATTGGTAACATGCTAAGGAACCTATTTTGAGAACTGAAGGATGTCTAGAACGACCTTACTATCGAGAACTTCCATGAGAATCATTACATTTTTTCTTTTCATTGAAGGGAATCACACTAACACTGGTAGAAAAAACCCCCAATTAACCTGACATTCAAGCCAGGTCTATTTCAACAATAAATGAGCTATCTACTACATCATCATAAGAGAGAATCTTGAGAAAGAAAAACTAATAATGAATATCTTGACAAAGTCCTAACTTGATCCTTCGAGAATTCATCCTCTCATTTGATAATATCTTAGGTGTGGAGTACACGAGCTCAATAAAATGGTTTACATACACTATCATGGTCCTATCGGCATGCTCGAGTGTGAAAAACTATACATACTTGGACAATAACAACGAATCAGGATAAAACTAGTCAGTTGAAAAAACCATGAAGTCTTTCCCCTTCAGGCCCTCATGCTTCTTCACTATCACCATATTATCCCAACAGATTATGTTCTATCCTCTTAGAACAAAGGTAGAACACTGAAATTTGATTTCACTTGGTGGGTCAAAGATCCCAAACAAACATACCATACTACTTAACTACTCCTCAATATCGTGTGGATCATTTAAGCCTTTAAATGGTGCAGATTTCAAGTGACCGAACTCTTGCGAACTATCTTTGAGAACATCCCTCTTAGGTACCATAGCTACATCTTGAATTGGAATTAGAGGTGGTTCTTGTCCTAGAGCTCAGACAGTGTGCACAATCACCTTAATCAGATTAGTATTAGTAATAGAACTCACTCATTGAGGTTCATCAGTATCTTCTACATGGATTTGATTCATACTTCTTCTCTGATTCATGATTCTATACAACATCAATAGACAATAATAAAGAAATTAGATCCGCAGTCAAACAAAGGAATGTAGGAAAATAAATCTCAACAGATAGGACCACCAAATTTAGATTTCAGCCTTTCCAAATCAAAATAGAGAAAATACCAAAACTAATCCACATGGCATATTTTCCTAACCACCCCAGGTGACATATTGAGGTGATATATGTCTAGGAACTCAATTGTAAATACCTACTAAGTCATTATTAGATTTCAAAAATTAAAACTTAATTCAAGAAAAATGCTCAACCATCTTGGATACAACATTTTCACGAACCATCTCGGGTACCCTGGTAACCTGATAACCAAGCTAATCCTGACGCTGCCTGAAGGGAGTTATCAATCTCCACAGGTCAGAGACAAGAACCTGGCATCATAAAAACTATAAGGGGGAACAATTTTTCCATAAAACATAGAAGAATCAAGAGAAGCAAGATAGTATGCAAACAAAAGAAACTCCACTAAGAGTAAAGTACTAGAAGTCAACAAGAATTAAATCCCACAGTACTACAACCCAAATATCAGAATAGGGAAACACTACCCAATTCTCTAAGGATACAACTCATCAAGTCCAAGTTTCAACAGCTAGATCCACCTCCAAGAGATCATTTCCCCTTACTCAAACTTAGAAAGAGTTAATCTACATACCCCTAAAGGAACAATCCGGGTGTGAATCAAAGCCTAATATGATTTCACATAATATTCCATAAAAAGACGACAATATTCAATTAACCAGCAATATGCTTTCAATTTTCAAATAAATAGGTTTTTCATTTACAAAATAATGTTTAAAAAATCAAGATTTTCAATTTTAAGAATGGAAATACATTTACCAAATCATACTTTACATTTCATATGATGAAAAAACATTTTGAAAGACGGAATTTACATTTAAATCAAAGGATTCCTTACACAAATGGAACTTTAAAAAAATGGATTAAATAAACACTTTTATATAAAATGGTTTATATAAATTATCAAGGAATAGAAAAATTTTACAAAATTAGAATAAATATTGGAAATACAATAAGCAAGAAATAGGGTTATATTCTAAATAGGTACAACAGTTACAGGCTATAAGGATCTCATACTATGAAATAGAAAGTATGTACATATGCTCCATTGGGACAAAGGAAAAGGGGACTCATCACCATCACCTATGGAATGATTTGAGAATAATTGGCTGACAAAATCATCTCACTTATTACCCATTCATTATACAACCAAGGTTGAGGATTTGGGAAATTTCTATGTGAAATAGATTATTCATTTTCTCGTAGTCTCATCTACTATAGTCTCTGATAAGGATCCTAAGTTCACTTCTATATTTTTGAGAGGCATTTAAGAGGCACTAGGATGTCATGTTTGTTTGAGTACGACATACCATTCTTAGTCAGATGTCCAAATAGAAAGAGCTATACAGATTCTCAAGGACATGCTTCATGCTTATGTTCTTGACTTTGGTGGAGTACGGGATGATCTTTTGGGACTGGCTGAGTTTTCTTATAGTAATAGTCACTATTTCGTGATTATAATGGATCCTTTTGAGGCCTTTTATGAATGACCTTGTAAATCTCTATTATGTTGGTTGGATATTGGTGACAGTTACTTCTTTGGGCCAATATTGGTCTAAGAAACGATAGAAAAGATCTATTTTATTAATCATAGAATGTTAATAGCATAGAGCTGAAAAATGTATTATTCTAATTTCCATCATATACCAATGGAGTTCTTAGTTTATGACCAGGTGTTCTTAATGGTTTCACCTTAGTTGGTTCATTGACAACTTGGGAGGAAAGGGGAGCTTGCTTCTTATTTTGTTTGAACATTTGAGGTTGTTGAGAAGGTTGGGAAAGTTACTTATAATTTGTAACTACCATAACAGTTGATGTCAATACATAATTTGTTTCATTTATCTCATCTTTGAGAGTATTTATCTGACCCATCTCATGTACTGAGTTGTCCTGATTTTGAAATGGAACCTGATTTCTCTATGACTGAGCGGGCAGTATGGATTATTGATTTTAAGACTAAGTTAATTCATGGGAGGATGGTACCAATGGTTCATGTGCTATGTAAGAATGGTTCTGATTATCTTGAGGTATGGGAGAGGGAGGAACTGATGAGAAAGAAATAGCCTTATCTTTTTAACATGGAGGACACTTTATAATCTTTTAGGGGGAAGAAAGTTCTTATAGTTGGAAGCTAGTAACACACTGTTACCATTTTCAGGCATTCTTAAACCCTATTTTTTAATTAATTTTTTTTTGGGTTTTCTGGGGTTATTTTTGGTTAAAATTTTTTGAATCATGAACTTTGGGACTAGTGCATGTTTTACACACAGATAGCACACAACTTTCCTAATTGTGTGCTCTACTACAAGAAAATATAATGATTATTATAGAGAGCTCCATATGGCTTGTGCATGGTTAGTCAAGATCTATATCCTCTTAGGAAAAACTATTTGTTCCTTCATAATGAGTACATATCCTAAGAATGGTTTAACAAAACACTACACCGATTCCGATGAAACATTACATGCTATATGTTGTGAGATCTGAAAATATCTTAAAATTTTTTGAACCCCCTTTTTATATCCTAGATGGACTTTCTTTAACCCAAACTCGTTTCTCCCTACCTTAGAGTTCTCATGTTTGAATCTTATCCCCTCGAATCACTCTCAAATTCAATCTGAAGCTAGGAAAAATTGGGTCGATATCTTTCTGGTTAGTTTTCTCCTCCTGTTCTCAATCTCTCATGGTATATCTCTTGATTCCTAGTGTTTTATAGATATAATTTGTTATTATAGGATATAATACCATTTTTATGGATCTAAACATTGTTTTTATTCTTTTTTCTCTAGGATATGGTTTTTGTCTTTCTTTATTAAAGAATCCTAGCTAGGGTTTGCTAACCTAAGATCCATTGATCCTGATGTAGGTGGTTCTGATACGATTCCAAAATTTATTTTCCTTAATTTATTTGATTAATTTAAATTTATTTAATTAAAGAAATTTTTTTTATTAAAATCGATTTCATTAATTTTTTTAAAAGACATGATTATGATGAAATGGGGTTTTTTCATAAAAAATGTGGTTTTGGGATGAAATTAGAAAACCCTTAATTCTATTGAATTGGGTTTTGTTTATGGAATGGTGGTCATTTAAATTGATAGATTTAAATTTTGGTTTCTATGAAAATTAAATCCATTGAATTTTGGAATTTAATTGAAGAAAATGTTTTGATGGAAATATTTTCAAAAAACACTAATTCTAGTGAATTGAGGGTTTGTGATGAAATCGATGGAATTATTTGAAAGTAAAATTCTTGAATTTAATTTTGAAATGGATTGTTAAATTTTATTATTTGGTTTCGAATCTTTGTTTATAAAGAATGGAGTATAAATGTTTTTATGGGAACCTTATGGTTTCACCTTGGTGAAAAGGCATGTTTTTTATTAAAAACATGTTATGGTTTTTAAAGATAACATTTGAAAATTTAAAATGAGAGATGTTATTTAATTGTATTTTTAAAATTATTGAAATAAATTTTCAATCATTTTTTCTACTTGGGTATATGAAATCCATAGGTAGTTATTGAATTGTCTTGGGTGACACTTTATAACTTACAGCATTCTAAAACATCATATCAGTACATCCCCTTCCTTCGAAGATGAGGATGAGTCCCCTTTTCCTTAGACCTAAAGGTGGTGTATTATACATACTTTCTATTTCATAATGTTGGATCCATATAGATTGGAACTATAGTACCTATTTAAAACATGACCATGTTTCTCGCTTGTTGTATTTGAATTGTATATTCTCATGTTTTAAAATGTTCTAAATTCCATGAGAATTTATATAATGTATCTTATATAAAAGTTTTAATCTAATACATTTTGTGAAAAGCTATATTTTTGTATAGAATCCATTGATTTTAAGGTAAATTCCATCTTATGAAATGTTTTTTCCCTCGTATGAAATGAAAAGCATGATTTTCTAAATATATTTATATATCTTAAATTGTAAATAGTGACTTGTTTAAATATGATTTTATAAATGAAAACCCATTTTTTTCAATTGAAATGAAATTATTGGTTATTTTTATAATGGAATCTTATTAGAGAATATTTGGTGAAATCTTACTGGGATTTGGAACACACCCTACTTGTGCCTTTGGGTGTTTATAGATTGTCTCCTTCTATGTTCGAGCAGAGGGAATGGAACTCTTGGAGGTGGACCCAGATGTTGAACCATGGACTTGGTGAGTTGTATAGAATTTTGGGATTTTGGTTGTTTTCCCAAATTTTATACATTAGTTGTAGTAATTTTATATTTCTTTCCCATTTCACTAATGGAACATTACTCCTAGTGGATTTTCCTTTGTTATGAAAATTTTTTTAGTTATTTTCCCCCACAATTGTTAGTGGAAAAATCATTCCCACTTCCAGTTTGTTTGATGCCTGGTGCTAGTCACCAACTCGTAGGGATCATGCACGCCCTTCAAGCTATGTCAGGACCAGCTTGATTATCGGGTTACCAAGGATGATACATTATACTCAAAATTATTTAAAATGATCTATATTTATCGAGTCCTGATAGCTGTTGTTATACATTAACTCCACAAATGGTATATATTCTTCCTCTAAGCCACCAATATCCATTACACAAGACTAAAACATGTCTTCTAATGTTTTTATCATCCGTTCAAATTGTCTTCCAATCTAAGGATGATTCATTGTACTCAAAGTCAACTATGTCCAAAGATATATATGTAAGGATTTCAAAAAATGAGATGTAGACCTTATATCACTATCAGGCATGATTCAAATTAGTAATCCATGCCTCTTTACTAATTCTTTAATACAAATTTTTTTACAAGTCCTCCACCATATTAGATTCACGAAAATGGATAAAATGAGCCAACATTGATAGATGATCCACTATCACCAATATGGAATCTTTTTTCTGAACCATTCTTGGGAGACATTTTATAAAATACTTCTCTATCTATTCCCATTTACATACAATAATATGTAAAGACTACAACATACCTACGAGTCCCTGATGTTCTACCTTAACTTGCTGAAAAGTTAAGAATCATGAAACGAACTCAGACACTTCCTTTTCATACCAACCCACCAAAATTGTTCTTTCAAAGCCTTGTACATATTCTTCATTCTAGGATGAACAAGCCATCCTGAATGGTGTCAATAATGAAGAAGTTGTTCTTGAAAATCCATAGGTATGACCACCTGATTTCTAAAACACAACATTAAACTCCCATCAAGCATCTAGCCCTCAATGGTATCCCCACCATTGAGTTTTGACCTCATCACCACAAATTCTGAATTAAGAATTCGTGATTCTTTAAATAACATTACTAGATCATGAATCAAATAAATTAGAAATAAAACTGCAACATCAACATGGTCTTCACATTACAATTTCATATCGACTTGGACTGACATAAAATCCACTCATCTGAAGCTTCTCTTTCCAAATGAGTATATGAATTCATGATTAATTCATCGACCACTAAATTTTCTCTACAAGATGTACACATCAATTAAAATTCAAACATTTTAAGATAATCCATCCCTTTTTTTCTCATGTTCAAATCTTGTTGTGAGAAACTATTCTTCAATATCTTATGATCCGTAAACATAGTAAATTTCTCACCAAAGAGATAACGATGATATTATTTTATAAGATACACTATAATAGATAAATCTAAATCATGTGTTGGGTAATTCTTCTCAATCACTCAGAACTACCTTGATCCATAAGTAAATACATGATCTCCTTGCATGAGAACACACCCCATCCTAGATCCTGAAGCACCACAATATATCACATACCCTAGTCCTGATTCTGAAAAAATCAAGATTTTTTATAATGTAAGGAAAGCATTAAGCTCTTGAAATGACCTATGTAATTCCTCCCTCTATTGTAATTTAACATTATTATTTTTCAAATATTTGAAAGGTGATTCTAATCATGAAAAATCAAGAAACAATCATCGATAAAAACCAACCAATCCGACAAAAATGTGTATCTTAAAGATATTTTTGGTGGTTTCCTAGAGATAACAGCCTATATCCTTTCTAGATCCACAGAAACACCTCTTTCAGAAACTACATGTCCAAGGAGACATACCTCTTATATCCAAAAATAATACTTTGATAATTTCACATACAGATAATAATCCCTTAAGATTCCTAACATTATCACCAAATGTTACTCATGCTTAGCCCTTGTCCTTGAATACACCAAATTTTTATCCAAAAACACCACCATGAAATAATCTAGATATCTATGAAATATATGTTTCATAAATTCAATAAATACTATTGGTACAATCCTAAGACCACAATGAATCACTACATATTTCTAATGGCCAAATATGCTTCTGAAATAAATCTTCCGAATATCCTCCTTTCGAATCCCCAATTAGGGATATCCTGGTCACAAGTCAATCTTAGATAACCATTGATCACCACTTAATTGATCGAAAAACCTATCCTTTTGTGGAATTCGATATCTATTCTTTATCATAACTTGGTTAAGATTATAATAATATACCCATATCCATAGAGTTTTATCCACCTTTTCACAAACAAGACCGGTGTTGCCGATAGAGACAAGATCAACCGAATGAACCCTTTTCTTTCCAACTCATATATTTGTACTTTAATCTTCCTTAATTACACTGGTTCCATTTGAAAATATGGAAAGTAAATATGGTTGGTCCAATGAAGGATATTAATCATAAACACCATATCTATAATATGTGGCAACCCTGATAAGTTTTTGGGAAACACATTAGAAAATTGATCAACCACTACTGGAAAACTATAATTCTTAATCTCTTCCATCAATGCCAAGGTCAAAGCTTCCAACTGGTATCATAAAATTCCAACTTCTAGTAACAGTAATCATATTTCACCATCTTTTACATTTTAGTCCCCTCAAAAGTTATGCTTGATTCCATCTTTGGTTGTAAAACATACTCCTCGTGTGTACTAGTCTTTGTGAGACTTGAACATATAAGCCAATCCATACCTAGGATTATATCAAAATCATCCATATCATGTACTGAGAAATCCCATTTCAACTCTTCTCCATCAGTAGTTATAGAACATGTTCTACACACAAAGGCTCGACATTTTACACGACTAAGAGTAGTATTAAGTTCAATAAGAGAAGGCATTATCTTAACTTTTAAACCCAGTAAATCAATATAAATAGAAGAAATAAAGGAATGGGATGCACACATATCAAAAAAATATTGAATGAGGGTATAATTTAAAATAATCGTACCTTTCACTTTATATGGTTCAGAATGGCCATCCACAATAACATATCTTGCTCTATATAATTGTTTTGTCGCTACACTTTACTCTGTATTCCCCTATTGGGATTTTACTACCCGTTGATTCATGGTATTCCTGGAATAACCATGGATAACTCTATTCTTCTGATGAGATTTATTGTGCTTCCCTAGACCCATCAAAAAATATGACACTTGCAACACCTGAGAAATGTCTCGAACACCTTACCTCAAAGGACTGTGACAATAGCACTAAAGATTCCACATCTTGTTTTAATTGTGGCATTCTCACACTGGTGTAATACAATATCTCTTTATGAGGTTGAATGAACCACATTAGAAACATGCATATTGGATCTTTGGTTGTGGAGGAAGGTTTAATAATCTAACTATCTAATTTTGATTCATGATTTTACCTTAGAAATAGTTGTTCCTATTCTTCTAGCTCCCATCATTAGAGTTCCCACTATTTTTTATAGGTATAAACATAATTCCTCCTCATATAACTCATGATATGTCCCTTTCATCTATCATATCTCTAGGGGCTATATCTGTATCATCCATAATATGAAGCACGAAAATCTTTGAGAAAATCTCATGTCTCATCCCCAATTCAAAGATGTTTTCCTTCAAGGATGCACTAGAAGCAACTTCGGGTGAAAATCTCCCTAAATTAATAAATTTATTCTCATAAATTGTGACATAGATATTTTCATTTTTCAAGAGAAATAATTATGACATTATTTTAATTATAAACATTTGAGGATATTATTTTTTGTTGAAATATTTCTCAAAATCACCCCAACTAATAACTATATCTACTTTAGCCAATACTGCTAAATCCCACCACTAGTATGAAAGATCTTCCAAAATATAATTTTCCATCTTGACATTTAGATTTTTCGGTGTGATAATTAATTCATATATACGATTCAACTTATACAGCCACATGCCTGGATTTTCTAGTTCTGAATCCCCCTTAAAAGATGGGTGGATTCAATTTCTAGAACTGGATGGAATGATCTTTTTTCCTTGTCTCATCCCTCCTATTCGCGCTATTTATAGCCTAAAACACTTGAAAGAGACTCTGAACTAATTTTTGGTTCACCTGCGGATTAAGTGAAACCATGTTTCCCACAACCTCTTCTGGTGGATTTCTACAGTGCCTATCTGGTGACATTTTCTAGAATCACAACAAATTCCATAAGCCTAACATCTCTATTAACTGAAGTATTTCCTTTTCAAATTCCTCCATAACATGCTATCACAATAATGATGTCCAAAATAGATATTTTCCCTCTTCAACCATTTTTTAAAAATATCCCCTTCTATGGAAAATAAAATGATTTCCAAAATACCACAATCGTACTCTTTTTTAAAATATTACACTTGAAAACAACTTAAACAATTTTTTTCAAAAAAAAATATAGTACACCATATCACATATCATTACTAAAAATAAAATATAAACTACTAGTGTGAAGTTATTTCTATAATGCTTTCCATGCTCATCCCATTTTTTGAATCCCGTGACAATGAGATTCCAAGTCCTACAAGTGTATCCAAAACACTTATTACCCAACTCCTTGGTAATTTGAAGTTCAGAATATAAAGTTTAGCTGCATCTTTATATGCTCTATATTTTAAGTATGTCCAATCCTCCTCTATTATTAGAACCCAACATAGGGAATTGAGAATTATGAATTTAACCTCCAAACCCATCAACCAATTCCAAGTCAAATACAAACAAATAATAATACCACATGTCTCGAACAGATTTTTTTGAGCGAACAAAACTGATACCACTTGATCAATATGTAATTCAGAAGGACCAAACTGGCACCAATTATAGCATCCCTCCTCTTATCATTGTATTTAGAAGTTATAAGGACATTATTTGTCCTTAATATATATCCCTAAGATTCTAAAGTATTGAAATAAATGTAAGAGGAATTCATATACAATTGGGGGATGATTTTTCATTTGAAAATAAAACATCCATCCAAGAAATACATTACAAAATAACCAACTATATTATGCATGATATCATTGAAATACACCTCAAAGAAAACCATTGATATTAAAATCAAACTAAAACCAAATATTACAATGGAAGACTACAATATCAAAGTACATAGAAAAAGATAAAACTCAAAGACTTGAGTGAAAAACTCTAAATATCCAAACATGATCCATGATCCAACTCCAAAAAACTACCCAAGTATCATGAAGTACTACTAAATATTTGTGATAAATTAACTTTTTTCATGACTTGATAAAAAACATATGCAAAAACACTAAAGTTATAAAGTAGGGGTGAGTAATGAAACTCAATAAATTTGTCCCAATGACTTCCCTACTCGTGCCACTATGAAGGAAATGGAGAGCACATTTTATAAATTATTTTATATAAAAAAATTCTATAATAAATTTATAACTAAATATAAAAAATTTATATAGTAAAATAGTTTCCTCAAAACAATAACAAATTCCAAGGAAAACAACCAAGAAAGTTCTTCAAGACCATTTTATATTTCCTTTTGGAATATCTCAATCCAGTCTATAAATACACACATCTATATATGAATGATCTATTATGATAGTTCCACATTCCAAAGAAATGTCTCATCGATCTACCAATTCATCACAAGGTAATTAAATTACATGTTCCATTACTCCTTTGGAACCAAGCATAAGGTCATATTTTAACCAAGCCTCGTAATGCAATATGAACACACACCACAAAGTTTTCCTAAAAACCATTCCAATACAATAATGCCGAACCATTTTAATGTAAATAGATTTAAATTTCATAACGATTTCAACAAAATAACCTTTTTATTGTAAAATTTTTTCCAAAAATCAAACCAAGGGACTATTTTATAATCAATATTTTCTTATCATTTATCAAAGCACTTTGCACAGAAAATCCAAAAACCATCACAAAAGAAAGTTTATACCATCATTTTAACACCAATTTTAAAATAAATTTCAATCAATTTGAAAAATTTGAAACTAATCCATCAATTTAAAAATAGATAAGTCAATATTGAAGCCACCTACCTCATGTTTTATGGTGAAAATGAATAACCAAACTCAAACACCAATGAAACCATGTGGAAATTCCCAAAACTCACCTTAGATATCTTACCCTATCAATAAAAAAACCAAATATAATAATATTGGGAACCCACTATCTTATATCTATCCAAAATGAACATATATCTATGAAACCAATATTGATAGACAGGTAGGTTAAATATAAAATGCCAAAAACAGCCAAGCACTATGACTTACCAGGAGAATCCATCTTCAAAATACGAAGAGAAGAATTTGTACCCCCTCTATATCGATGGGAGATGATTCTTTAGAATTTGTAAAGAGAGAATATCTAGTTAGGGTTGAATAGGATGAAAAATGAGGGAGTTAGAGACAAAAACGCCTGAGATCCACAATTTTAGGATCTCACTTTTAACCTGTGCATAGTTAGTCGCATGGTTAGACAAATGTTGTGTTAACTATGTGTAGGACATTGCCTTAAGGATGGACCTCACATGGTGGGATCTCATAGTTCCCAAACCATGTTCCAACCATGAAAATTAATACTATATCATGTTTCTTGATTTTTCCTAGGCTTCTTTAAGATTTGAACAAACCGTGTGTAGCTCGTGAGATTTCCCTTTAGCCATTGTCTCGTTGTCCACAATTCTCTGTAGGTGTTTCATGGTTTTCCCAAATCGTCCACCAATCACGAACCATTAGAGAGTACTCAAAAACACTCTAAATTTTATCCAAAATATCCCAATATTCTCTCATATATTATAAATAATTGATAATAATAAATAAAGTGTTTCTTACTTGAAACCAGGGGTGCTATATTAAACCTCCCTTTCCATTCAGACTCAAAAATTCTTGGGTTTGAAACCCTGACTATGAAACATTATATCAAGAAACACGAAACTCTATTAATTACAAGGATGAGGCCTTGAATTGTGTTTTAAAGATCAATGTTCTTAATAAAAAGCTAAATGTTTGGATTCAAGAGTTCTTTAGTCACACAGATGAAAATATTTCTCATTTGGTATCTTTACATAACATAGTCCAAGAAAATAACTCCAGATGTGAAATTTATATGGATATTATATAGGAAAATATGGTCACTCATAACCTCAATACTCTTATCAATCTTATATATGGAATCCAAAGAGACAATTTTAAAGTTAAATAGATAGAGTAGGGTGATAGAAAATCCAAAATTTTCAACTCTCCTCAAAGAGTTCTGAAACTCAACAGACTCTTGAATATTTTATGTTGTTATGGGGGGATCTTTGAAAAAATAGAATACTTGGATGCCTCCGCACTCGCCCGACGCTCTTGAAGCTTCTGCTTCCCCTTCCTCCTAGGGTTTGCAGTTCTGTTCGACGGTGATGGCGATCCTCGCTCCTCCCGGTTCTGTCTTCTCCTCTTCTTCTTACTCTACCCTTCCCCCTTCTCGTCCGAAGCTGCTTCCTGGTGTGGATATCGTACGCTGCGCACTGCCCCTCTTTCCGCCTAACCCTACGCATCGGACCTCCATTTTGGGTTCGTGTTCTCGTGCATCATGCGGTTTGGGTCGGCGTCGGGGGTGCCGTCCGTTGTCCTTCTCCGCTGCCCTTGGTGGCCAACCCATCGTCCTCCACTCCATCTTTGTGGGGTTCGATGCAGGATCTGGGCCAACATGGGATGGTGTTGGAGGGGGTCTGGTGGCGGTATCGGTTCGTGTTCTTCATCGATGATGGCGTCTTCTCTTCTGATTGGATCCTTTATCTTTTGGGTTCGATGCATCTTCCTGGTTAGGGTAATTTAGCCTGTGGGGGGTCTGTTTTAGTTTAATGGGTTAGGGTTTTTTTTTAATTTGGGAAATGGGTTTGTTCAGCACCACTTGAAGTGGCGCTTTGACCCCACACCACCCCCAACCCCCATTTATATATATATATATATAAGAAATTTATTTATTTATAATAAATACATGAATAAATAAATTATAATAAATTATATTTTTTATAATAAATTTATTTATTTATATTTACTATAAATATAACACATACATTAATTATAATATATTAATTATAATTATATATTTATTCTATTTATAACTATACATTTATTATATTTCTATATTTATTATATTTATAATTATGTAATTATTATAATTAAAATTATTGAATTATAATAAATTTATAATGATAAAAATAATAACTATAATAAATATATAATTATCATAAATATATAATAGTACTAAATAAATAAATATAATAAATATACAATTATAATAATTAGAGAAATATAAATATAATAAATACAAAAATATAATAATTATATAATTATAGTAAATATTAATTATACTAAATATTTAATTATAATAAATGTATAATAAAATAATAACAATAAATATATAATAATATTTATTATTAATTATACATTTATTTAATAAATGTATACATTATTAAATGTATTGTAATTATTAAATAAATGTATATTTATTAAATGTATACATTATATTTAATAAATGTATTGTATTTATAATAAATTTATATTATATTTATCAAATACATTTATTTAAATATATTGTATTTGTAATAAATTTATATTTAATAAATGTATATTTAATAAATGTATATTTATATTTAATAAATGTATTGTATTTATAATAAATTTATATTATATTTATCAAATACATTTATTTAAATATATTGTATTTGTAATAAATGTATATTTAATAAATGTATTATATTTATTAAATACACTTATTATAATAAATGTATTATAATAAATGTATATTTATTATATGTATTGTATTTATAACAAAAGTATATTTATTAAATTTATTATTTTGTATTTATAATAAATTTATATTTATTAAATGTATTATATTTATTAAATAAAATTATTAAATGTATTATATTTATTAAATACAATTATTAAATGTATTGTATTTATAATAAATGTATATTTATTAAATATATTTATAAATATAGTTCATTTATTAAATAAACGTGTTTAGTAAGTGTATTTTATAAATGCATTATAATAAATGTATTTAATAAATTTAGTTTTTTATAATAAATGTATATTTATTAAATGTATTTCAATAAATTTATTATTATATTTATAAATGTAATACAATTATTATAAATATACATTTATTAAATATATTTATAAATTAAATACATTTTATAAATATATATTTATTAATTTATATATATAATAAATGTATTATATTCATGAATATTTGTTTATAAATAAATTTAAATTATATTCATATAATTATATTTATTTATAATTATAATTATAAATATATTTATTAATATAAATATATATATATAAATAATGAATATATTTATAAATAAATATAATTATATGATTATATTTATAAATATATTTAAATAAATATATTTATTTATATATATATTTAGATAAATAATGAATATATTTATAAATATTATATTTTTAAAGGTATAATAAATTCAAAATATATATTTATAAATTTATATATATATATATATATATAATGAATATATTTATAAATAAATATAATTATATGAATATATTTATAAATATTATATTTTTAAAGGTATAATAAATTCAAAATATATATTTATAAATTTAATTATAAATATAAATATAAATAAACATATTTTAATAAATATATTCATTAATTATAAATATTATAATTATAAATATACATTTATTAATAATATTTATTTATTATAATAAATGAATAAAATAAATGTAGATTTATTTTAATAAATAAATATATATTTATTATAAATATTAATATAAATGTATTATAAATATTTATTATAAATTTATTATAATAAATATTATAATAATATTTATTATAATAGCATTTATATAAATGTATATTTATTATAATAAATAAATGTATATTACATTTATAAATTATTACATATTTATTATAATAAATAAATGTATATTTATAATTATATAATTATAGTATATAATTATACATAGATATGATAATTATACAATAAAGATACATAATTACATATTTCAATTATTATATTATAATTAAAAAAATAAATTTATTGTAATATTTATTATACATTTATTATACGTATTTTTTATACTAAATGTATAAAATAAATGTAGATTTATTATAATAAATAAATGTATATTTATTATAAATATTAATATAAATGTATATTTATTATAATTAAATATTATAATATTTCTTATAATAAATATAAATTTATAATAAATTTATCATAAATATTTATTATAAATTTATTATAATAAATATTATAATAATATTTATTATAATAGATATTATAAATGTATATTTATTATAATAATATTCATTATACATTTATTAGATATTTATTATTATAAATATTATTATATTTAATTATAATAAGTATTTATTATAAATATAAATGTATTATAAATATTTATTACACATTTATTATAAATTTATTGTGCATTTATCATAATAGTATTTATTAATACATTTATTAGATATTTATTACAATGAATATTATAATATTATAACATTATAATATTTGTAATAAATGTATAATAAATGTATAAAAAATGTATATTTATTATAATAATATTATAATATTTATTAGATATTTATTATAAATAAGTAAATTTATTAGAATTTTTTGTATTTATTATAAAAAATATAATTATGTATTTTTTGTATTTTTTTATATTTATTATAATAAATAAATTTATTATATATATATATAGGGTTTGGGGGCGTGGGGTCAAAGCGCCACTTCATGTGGTGCTTTTCCCTTTTTTTGTCCAGTGCCACTTCATTTGGCACTGGACAACCCCATTTCCCCAAATATTTTAAAACCTACCCCATAAAACTAAAAAATCCCTACGTCTAAAATCGTCTCCTGGTTAAGCTTTACTCTTTTTGTTCGGTTTTTTTGGTCGACTTTTTCGTCTGGATTGATTTTTGCTGCTGATTTGTGTTTGGTCTGGAGATTTTTGTTGGGTTCTTTCTTATTCGGAAAGGCAGTGTTTTTTGGCAATGGTTTAGTTGGTTTTTTGTTGATGGTTCGATGGTTTGACGACGTGAGGTGGTATTTCTTCCCTCAGTGACGATGTGAGGCGTGAGTCTCCGAGAGGGCAATTACGACGGTGACGAAGGTTTTCTTTATGATGACGTTGTTGATTTCGGGATGGCGGCTCCCGCGGGCTTCTGGTTCTTTGATGATGGTGGTCTGTTGTTATGGAGGTTCGGTTCCAGCTAGTGGAGGCGACGTGCAACTCATTTGTCGGAGCATGGCTCGAGGTCTATGCTCGTTGTTTCGTGCCTTGAGGTTTCTCGTTAGTGATGAATGGCACGTGGTTATTTTGAATTTCAAATTTGGGATCTCAATCTTGTTTTTGAATTTTGAATTTGGTGGTTTGGGTTGAATCTCATAGTTGTGAGGTTACCGCTCACCCATAAAGCGGTTTATCCAAAAATCAAATAAAAATGGAATTGTTAGTCAGTATGCTAATGTGGTCTCTTACTATAAGAATCTCTTTGATGTCCCTAACACTAGAAATGATCAGATGGATGATATCTTTGCGATTATTTTTTTATCATGAATACAATTCACACCTTATAACTATTCCCCCCAAGTTTGAGATCAAAGAATATGTCTTTGGTCAGAATTTAGGTGGCTCTCTTGGTCAGTATGGGTTCACAAGCTCTTTATTTTAGAAATTTTGGTACATTAACCATTATTGTGTTTGTAGAAATGTCACTCACTTTTTAAATGTGGTCATCTAACATAAGGAATCAATTCTCAATTTCATTCCCTCATTCTTAAAGTTCATAAAACAAATTAGGTTCATCTCTTCAGACATGTGACTCTTGTTAATACTAATTACGAAATTATTGGAAAAATCATTTCCAACAATATTGCCAAAATTTCTAATAGGATAGTGTCCTCAATCAAATGTAGTTTCATCAATGATAGAACTATTCAAAATTGATTAATCTCTGCTTCTGAATGTGTTAATATTCTACAAAAAATGACCAGAGGAGGTAATGATTCCCTTAAACATGATGTTAAAAAGTTTTTTGAAATGATTTATTTGGGATTCATTTATAAGGTTTTAACCATTTGTTATTTGGATGTGGTCTTAATTAAAAGGTTAATAATTATTGGGAGCCCATCTAGCATCTCAGTGCTTATCAATGGATCCCCTGAGGGATATTTCACATTCTCTAGAGGTATCAGACAAGGCTATCCTCTCTTCTCCATAATTTTCACTATTTTTAAAGATTATTTAAGTATGCCTCCTCTCAACATGGTCAATGTCAACAAAAAAACCCCATCAGAACTTCTAGAGTCCTTATTACCCTTACTGACCTTTTTTATACCAATGAAATTATTCTCTTCACTCGAGGTGATAAATGAAATTTTAGAAATATCAAGAATTATCTAATTCATTATGAAACAAAATTCTTCGGGAAAGAGATCATTTCAAGAAGATCAAACTTATACTTTGGGAAAAAATATCCCTACATCTAGAAAAGTGATCATCATCAATGAGTTTAGAATTAGAGAATGTGTGATATTGTTCCCATACCTTAGTGTCCATATGTTTCTGGAAAAATATAGTGCCATCTATTTGCCTCAAATTAGGATACAATTTTAAAATTATTTAGCCTCATATAAAGGAAAAACAATCTCAATGAAAGTTTGGGTCAGCATTTTGAAATCTATCATTGTTCCCAAAAAAAATTACTTATTTATGGTCTATAAATGGTTTGATTCTCTCATTTAGAAAATCAATAATTCAATAATGAATTTTTTCTCGAGTGGAATCATCCTTCATAAAATACTTTATATGGTTCCTTGAAAAAAAATTCCATTAACCTATTGATTATGGAGGGATTGGAATACAGAATATCTAAAAATTCAATCATTTTTTACAGGATAATTTCATGTGGAGACTCATAAATATAAACTCAGAGGCATGTTCCTTTTTGAGTTGTAGGTTATTGAGAAGTCTAAAATTTGGGAAATTGAATTATGTGGATTTCTATATCTGTTCTACCCTCAATGACTTATATTCAAACATTTCATTGAATTATCACTGGACAAACATCATCAATTTATCTCTTAATTTTCGGTCATATAATTAGATAGGTATGCCTCTTATTAATATTTTCAATTCATGAGACCCATCAGTGGACACTAATGTGTCTATCAATGAATGAATGTATAACTCTTTGGATATTCTCATTAATAAAGTCTAGGAAATTGTTTTCAAATAAAAAGTACTCAATGGTGATGAAATTTTGGTTTGGTATCCTACATATAATGTGAATATTTCCACCAAATTATTCTACTAGAATGATATACAAGGTGTTGTTAAAAGTCGGGCTATAAAATTCAGCATAAAATTTAATCTACCATCCAGATTTACCCTTGTATGGAGGGTTATGTATTCCAATATACTTACTAATGAATTTATTCAATCCATTGATATTATATTGTTCTAAAGATTTACCCTATGTAATCAATATAGGGATAATATGAATCATCCCTTTGTTAGCTATGTGATGAATTAATATCTCTAGACAACCGTTGTAGATTTCTTCAAGATTTTAATTTCTTGAAAAGCTGATATTCAACCTCATTTATTTTCTTACATCCATCTACCTCTATCCTAGAAATTGAGAAACTTATTCATGGTAGAATGCTTGTAATTTCGTCATGTTATCCAGAAAAGTGAAAGAATACAACTACATGGTAACTCCTCATTTTTTACATCAATCCCTTATTCGTATCAATATTGATGTCAAAAATTCAAATACACTTCATGATGGGTACTATGAAAATTATATTTATGACCTTTCTATGCTTAAGTGTCTCGAAATTGTTGGTAACCTTCTTCCTTCTTATAGAGCCTTTTATGTCTTATAAATTACTCCATTTTTGGATGGATTAAATGAAATAAATATGGAGATTTAATGGGAAACTCAAGTCACTCTGGATGTGGTAAAATCTTTACAAACCATAGTGGTGATGCAGTGGCATGTCTCTATTGCCCATGTGAAATCACCACATCACTTGATGATTAAATTCATGTGATAATCAAGGCAATTGAAATGGAAAAGAAATGTGTTTCGCTCAACTTGTGGATTTAATGTGATTTCTCTACTACTGTAAAAGCTATCAGGAATTACACTATTCACCTCTCATAGATGTTGACTTCTAGATTGATCAATTTCATAAATTTTATTTTTTATAAGAATCACATTATCTTGCATTAATATCATGAATCAAATAATTTGGATGATGTCCTTGTGAAAAAATGGTTCACTATTCTTTAGTTGACTAGGCTCAATGACATTCCTAATGAGCTTCTCCCTTTATTTCATATAGAATTTGGTAAAAAAACTTATTTATAGATTCTGAATCATTGTTCTTATTTAATAAAGAGGACTTATCCTTTTAGTAAAGTTCTTATTCCAAAAAAACTTATAATTCGGATACATCTTAAAACATGTCACCATAAGCATAATTCAATCTTACTACTCAGACTATATACTATAGTGAGCTATGATTATCTCTTATGAACTATACATGGTATATCATGAAATGAAAACATTACCCAATGGATTAGAGGATTTATAACTCCAGTCCACACAAAAATAATTAAAAATTCATGAATATGTTTTCTTCATAAAGAAATCATACAAAACGCATAAGTATATGAAAACCTTGTGATAATAAAATGTGTTACATAATCTTATCTCAGAAAATAAAAATTGATATATTAAAAATATTTTCATGAAAAGAATGTAATACAGATTTTTTTATGTTTATAAGTGAATAAAAGATCATATTTGATGAATATTTAGTTAAAGTTAAAATAAATTCATAAGAAAAGAGTGGATAAGTAATAATAAACAATAACCTCTTTGATGATGTTTTAAGAAATGAGTAAATAACCTTAATAATGGGTATCAAAATAGTAATTTAATTAGAACCAATAATGAACTAGAATATCTCTCTATAAAATATTTATTATTTTTAGAAACCATGTATGTTAAAAGGCTTAAAAATCATGGAACATGAAAAGGGATAAGGACTATATAATCTCCCTTTAATTGGGTTTACATTAAGAAAACACTGAGAAGGGAAACTGAAAAACTTTTATATCTCCAACAAATAAAGAAAAAATAAACTATTTATAAATGTAAAGAAAATATATAAATAATATATATTAAATAAATTTGGAAAATAGATATGTAAATAGATTTAAATAGGTAGAAATCGTAACACAAAAGTAAATTTATTACCTTCAATCCCAACACGCTTGGTTTGTGCATCTAACCTCTTGAATAGTGAAATTAAATTTATTAAATAATTGATTAAGAAAATTTTTCATATAAATACTTTTTTAAGTCCATTCGTTGTAATATTTAATTCATTTATCATATATTGGTTTCTCAAATCATCCAGTTAGTGTTGTTCGGTCAACTTCTCTAAAACTTCATTAATATATTGATCATGTTCAGAAGTGGTGTAAAATAGTTACATAATCTACTGAAAATACATATTTTCATAAATATTATATTTATTCATTAATTTAATTATTAAAATTATCCATGTAAATCAAAAATAGATTTTTTTAACATCATTCATATGAGTAGTTAAAAATTTTTATGAGGGTCGAGCGTTATAAATAATGATAAAAACGGATTCAGTGACTTATATGAGGATATAACTCAAATTACAGTAGAATTATATTCTTAATTATATGATGAATTTAATATTTATAACAATTATAAATTTCATGTATGTAACAACCTGAGTTTTTAAAATAATTATATTCTTGATAACTTCCTTAATACACAATACTGGGCTTTAAGCGAATTGGGTTATACCATAAGAATATTGTAATTTAAAAGTGATCATTATTAACTTGCCATTGAATTGGAAGTTATGAATATGACTAAGAGTATTATGAAATATACATATATATATATATATATATATTTCCTAATCAATGAAAAATTTATTGATAAATTCTTAGCAATTAATCACTCAATTTTGTAGTAAATTCATTTTATTCTTCAAAAAATTAAGATTTCCTCAAAAATTATTTTTATTGATTATTTTAAGAAAATATTTTGATTAATTTTTGAAACATTTATAATATTTTTTAATATAAATTATATCATTTTGATAATCATCATATCATAATTAACTTACAACAACATTTTGAGATTTTTTCATCGAATAGTGAAAAATATAGATATTTATTAAAAATTGTATTTTTTTAAATATTTTCTAATTAAATTTTTATTTTTGATAAGTTTTAGATTTTAATTATTTAATTTTAATTAAAAATAATCCAATTATGGTATTTTGAATAAATTTTATACTTTAATTTGGTATAAAAATATTTTTATACTTAAAGAGGAAATCTCTGAATAACTTTTTTTGTGTTTTCCATTTTAATATTAAATTAATTTCATCCACTTATATAAATTGAACATACAAAAACAAAATCCATATTTTGAACAAAGATTTACAAATTTGGAAATAGGTCCCTTTTAGTTTTGGTCATTATGAATAGTAATCATGGTAAATGATTGTCACCCTAGTAAGAGTAAATTAGGTAATTAAGGTTAAAATAACACAATAAGAACTAAACATTGATTCTAAAACTTGAATTTATCATAATTTATAATTTTAATTCATCAATTTGTATTAAAATTTCAATAATATTACAAATTTGTTCAACATTTCTTTGATTTTGACATTTATATTATTTTATTTAAAGAAAAGTCAAAAATTTCATTCTCTTTATATTATTAACTCATAATTTTTTAAATAGGGATAAATTTAATCTATGTTCAATTATAAATTTTTATTTGAGAGAAAAATTATTTTTTATTATCATGGTAATTTATTTATAATTTTTAGTAAGAAAAAAATTAAATTAAATACAACCAAAGTATCAAAAAATAACTAGACCATCCTTTGATACCAAATATAGTGACACAAGCATTTTACACATATTATTACTTGATTTTTAACATAATTATCCATTAAATACAACCAAAGTCTCAAATATTGATGAAATACCTATTGGGGAGCTTGATATAAATGGACAACATAATTCAAAGGTATTATACAATTTTCTTGTTCAGGGTTCACATAAATGGGTTAGTGAATTCAGAAAGAAGTGGCTACAACCATCCACATTCATGCCCCTTTGGAGGTTGTCTCCTTACAAACTCCCTATGGATATTAACATGCAGCAAGTCAACATAAGAATTTTCTCCTGGTGTCTTTTCTGCAATCATCACCACAAGGATGTTGACCACCTCTTCCTTATATATAAAACTACATCTTCATTATTTAAGGATATCCTCGATATTTTATATGTTCGGCCACCAAAATCATACAGCATCTGTTATCTTTTTCTGAACTGGATTGATATTCAATTGTCTAAAACAATTTCAGTTATCTTCAAGACCGTATGTGTTTTGTTGGTTCATGATATTTGTAGGTGGAACAAAAATGTTGTACATAGTAAGGATTTATTAAGAGAAAATGAAACAATTGTTGAAGTTTTGATGGAAGTGCAATATGAAAATATGCTGCACACAGAACAATGCAGTAACGTAGTTCTGGACATCAGCATGCTAACGAGATTGATGATTAAGGGAACCTACCCTCCACCACGAAATACAATGAAGTTATCTTGGATGTTTCCTTTTATTGGATGGACTAAATGAACTTAGAAGGTTCCTATCATAGAAACCTCGGTCCTATAGGATTTGGGTTTGCCTTTTGGGATGCTTCTAGAGATTTCATTGAGTATCAGTATGAACCTTGTAGAAACTCTTTAGCACTAGAAGCTGAAATGTGTAGAATTATAAATGCAGTTCACAAGATAAAGTAGAAGAATTGGAGTAATATATGGTTTGACTGTGAAGTGGACTAACTTCCTACAACATCTTTCATTAATGAACTTCATTATTACCCATGTATTTAGGGAATCCAATTCTATTGATGATGCTCTTGAAAATAAAGGTGTGTCTTTCAATGATTTATTTTCTTCTAGTAATCTTACAAATTATATTCTTCCAATGTTTCAATAGGATAAATTTTGAATTCCAAAATTCATACTATTATAATTTTCAGCTTTAATGCAAGAGCCTTGTGCTCACCTTTCTAAAAAAACAACAAAAGGATCGAAAATCCTAGTTTCCTTGGGATAATAAATACGTAAAAATAGAATTAAAGTAAAATAAAACATGTATATTTAAATATCCATATTTAGATCCTAAATACCTTTTATCTCTTAAAAATGTATAAGATAACTTGGGGGATATATAAAAGAAACGGGTCAGCTATAAATCCTAGTAATAGAATAAACATAATGGAGAAGCATAAAATATAAATCAAAAGGCATAACATGAAATCATAAAAATGAAATGATCATGAATAATCATGTGTAATCATAGCATAAAGATCATGGAATCACTTGATCAAGGCATTAAATGAATTTTGTAGTAATATACAACATTATATAAGCATAAGTCAAGGATAATCACCAAGACCACATCACATGGTGTAAATAGTCCCATTAGGGATTATGTTGACTCCTTAGTCCCATAAATAATGTATCAAGAGACAAAAACATTCCCAATAAATTGGACTCCTATCTGGGAAAACCCATCCTAACATGTACATGCTTATGTGTTCCAAAAAAAGGAATCAATAATAAGGTATCATAATAACGAATTTTTTAAAAAAACATAAGGAATATATTACCCCATAAAATGAGGAAAAATTTGGATAGTTATATATATATATATATACTGTTAATAATCATTTTATATCATCAAATGGATAGAGAGAAAATTAGTTATTGAGAGAAATATCATGACCTGAAGAAAATTGGGAGTTTGGAGTGATCCCTTACCTTATGTTCTGGAATCGTTCTACACTAGAACATAATGACATGAATAATAAAATTAATTTCATAAATAACTTAATTTATAGCATTTTCCATATATATTTGATTTTATATAATTTTATTATGTTCATTTATGAACATTTCATGGAGATATAAAAACTAATTTCATTCTTTCGAGAGCATTTGTTTCATGGTTCCAAGGGAAGATCACTTACGGATAATTACTGATGTTATTTTTAAATGAGAATAAAAATATAAAAGTGAAATAAAATTTAATTCATGTACTTATATAAATTTAAATGTTTTCAAATACACAAATGTGTTATGACATATGGACAATTCATTTAGTAAAATGTTAATGTAACATAGTTAGTTTATTTTGGTGGTTTTACCAACCATATAAAACTAGTTAATTTTATAAATTATATCATTATTAAAATATTAAAAAATTGAAAATATGTTATATTATACTTATTATCATCATATTTTATCATAATTACATTTTTTCTGACCATTGTTGAAGGCGATGTAGTGAAATGAAGTACCTTGTTCATGGTAGTGGTGAACCAACCAAATTGTAAATAATGATTTCATTTAAGAAACAAAGGGAGGGTAAAATGTAAACTTTACACCATAATAAAAACATATCAATATATTTAGGATACTTATGTTACTATGTTTATGTGGATGGGTAATATAGGGGGTGATATAAGGCGAATAATGATGAATGATGTAAGTCAAGAATCTTATCTCTTACTTTAGTTATACCCTCTTATTCTACCCCTTAAGGGTCCTTGAAATGGTCCTTGGATGATACCATAAGCACTAGGACATTCTGAAATGATTATATATGGAATTGGGTAGAATTTTGGCCACTTACAAGGCTGTATTGTATGATCAGAAGTGGCACTGAGGGGTGGTATTTATAAAGATATTAGAGGGGAGTTTTTTATTATTAAATTCATTTGTTTATTATTATGGATCAATAATATTAATATTATAGATTATTGTTACTATATAATTTAAATGGTGTATGTTATTTTGAAATAATGGGTTCTTAGATCATCCATGTCTCACAAATTCATGTATTTAGTTTAGAAATTTATTTTATAATTATGAGAAATTTATTTTTGAAATAAAATTCACATTTATTCAAAAAATAGAAATTTTAAAAATACGATGGATTTTCTAAACCTTTGAAAAATTATTCACTGTCCCATAAATATACATTATTATTAGAATAAAAAATAATTTGCATTCATAAACCCATGTTTTGATAATAAAACTAATTTTAAATCAATATATTTTTCATAAATGTTTAAATAAAATATTTATGTTTCATAAATCATAAAAATAGTAAATTTATCATTTTAAAAAAATTATTTTCTTTTACCATGGTTTAACTATATCATATTCACATTTTATAAGATACCCATATACTATTTTACACTACCTTAGGTGAAGCTACTATTCTAATGTTCATGTTTTTTTCTTAATGGTCATATTAATATTCTATTGTTTAAGTTATTATTCTAATGGTCATATTACTATTCCAATAGTAAAATTATTAATGGTTATATGGGTTTACTAATTCCTATAAATATTACATATTTCATTCATTATTAATTCACTATTATTTTCTCACAATTTTATATATTATTTCATTTTAAGGGTGAATATTTCATTATTAATATTATGTTTATTTATATATTTTTATTCATGAGTGTGGTTATTCATGTGGATTGATAAGATCTAAATTTTCAAATTTTTGTTACCTTATTTTCTATTTTTTATTCCATTGTAATATTTAAAATTGTTATAGCCATATTTATTCTTTAAATGTAGTGTTCAAATTATTATAAAAAAATATTTTTTCTCTTATCATGTGGTTCATGTTCATTAAAAACTATATATTCAGAAAGTAAATTACATTGATTAAATGTGTGTTCCTTATAGTGGTGAAGGTTTCATTTTTATTTCATTCAAGTTCATCTTCCAAAACTAAAACAACTCTAAATGATTTATCTATCATTATTTATTTAATATACTTTATTTCTTCATAAATCACACTTATAATTTCTAGGATAATTTTCATTGGTCTATCCATAATATGTTTTCATTGTAAATTTATAAATTTATAATATTTATCTCTTTAATATTTGGTAATATTATGGTAGTTGGGTTTCAACAAGAGAGAAATTTTTTCAATGTAAAAGTATATGTGAAATAGATTTCAAATTAATTGAATTTAGATTATTTTATTAAATATTATGAGAATTATGTGTTCAAAATATTTTGAAGAAAATAAAAAGAAATTTTTTTTGAGGATTTAGACAACACCCAATGTATTAATTCTCTACATCATAGAAAAATTATTTGATTCATATTAATAAATTCTTAATAGAATGTATGTAAATATACTAAGGGGGATTATTCCCAATTTACTGAAGATTTCCAACTACCTAAACATAATTTCTTAGTATTGATTATGAATCAGTGTGTAAAATTATTAATATTAGAGATGATTAAAAACATATTAAATCAATTCCTTAATGATAGTTAGAAAACAATAAATCAAAAACCTAAATTTTAGAAAATTAATTTGATAATAAAAAGTTATTATTGATCAACCATTTAAAACTAACCCATTGAGTTTCATCCTTATCAAGATAACCAATATTATAGTCTTATATTGATGAATCTTTGAGAATATGAATACTAAACCAATTACAAATAAATGCCATAATTTCCAGGTATCAATCCTCTACAGTCATTATTTTTCCTTCCTTTTGGTGTTCCTTATATTCCATGGAAGATTTTTTACTTAATCGGGTGACAATTCACTTCCTTTCAACATAGTTCTCCATAATGATAGACTTAATTTTGACTAATTTTTTTCACATGGTGGCATGCCAGAGCAGTACAACCCAATGCCACATCCTACAAACCTCAGTCAAATATTTCTTATCATTAATCCCCAACCAATGTCTAATTGATGAAATATGGCACTTCCTTTATAAAATTAGAATATACACCGTGTAAAACTCTACCACTTTCATGAAATATTTTCCTTTTTAAGGGTTGAGTTGTAAAATAACACCTTATCCCAATAACTAACTACCATATTATTCACTTTAAGCACGTTCACTTCTCCAAATTCTATTTAAAAAGCATATTAAATAACTAAAAAACACACAAGAGAGTTCCAAAAATATTTTAAAATTAAGTATAAAAATATAAAAAATTAATAAAAATCCATATGCATCAAATTCCACCACATTTAAATATTTTTAGTCTTTATAAATTACAATCACAAATGAAAAAAACATCATTTTTTAAATAAAAAACTACCATTTAAAAAATTATCGAACCATTTACCCAAAAAATATATTGCATCCTTAAAATAAAATCTTCAAAAATAAAACCTCTTACATTTTCATTATTTCCAAAATAAACTATCTTTATCCATACTTTGTTATAAAATACCTCACTATCACTCTTATCTATTACGAATAAAAAAATTATAGGTTATGGTCAATTTTCATCGACTTGAAATATTACCAAAGTTCTAAAAATAATTTCACTACTTAACTACTAAAAATTACAAGACTATAAAATGATGATAACTAGTCAAAAGTTTTACCAATAATATAATAATATGTGGTCATAATTTTTTTTTTATTTTTGAGTGATAAATATTCTAATATACTAATGAAAATTAACTATTCCCTAAAAATTACCTCTCCCACACTTACACTTTTTTGTGTGTGAGAAAAAAATATAACACTAATCACATATAAATATATTTATATACATGAATCAAATAGCTAAAAATAATTTTTCAAGATTCATATAAACTTATTAGGTCCTAATATAATAAGATATTAAATTTATAGGTATCTTTAAATGTGAGGGTTTATATGTAAATTACCTCAAAATCTACTTATTCCTGACACCAAAATTAACTTATTTTCATGAAAGAAGTTAAATTATCTGAAATGAGATAATAAGAAAATAAAATAATAATATTAATCACCCAATTTCCATCAAAACATTATATAATTGTATTATCATTCCTCTTTAATTAAAATGAACAGTATTAGTGGAAGAAAAAGTAAGATATTATAAATTTATAACGAATATGAGGGTTGGTTGATTAAGGGTTTATAAAATTGCATCAATCAACTTTATTTAGTTCTTAAAAATTAGAAAAAATTTGATTTCAAAATCAAAGCATGTCATAAAATTCATACCTTGTTCAGATTCTATCAATGTTGATTAAAATAAAATGATGACAAGGGGTCAAAGTGCTCTCAGGTTTGATGTTTTTATTTCAGATAGTAATGATGAGAATTAGTGTTAATATAGGTTTCAAAAATGAAAAACATCAAAAATAGACATTCAACGATATGTAAATTTATTATCAATCATTTAATCAATGGTAATGTGGATCTTATAAATTTGAAACAAGTATTAAAGTAAAATATTTTTTCAATAGATATGATCATGTGTTCTTGATTTGTTTTTCCAAAAAAGTGTTTCTAATTTTCTTATGGATTTTTTTAATTATTAGATGAGTTATTTGTTTTATAATAATCTAAAAATATATAATTGTGTGATGATAAACAAAAATATAAAATAGTAAATTAAAATTAAAAAAACTCTTACATTGGAATTGATTTTCATTAGAATAATGATGTGAATTGAGTTATAAGAAATAAATTAGTGATGGTGTATAGAAAAATAATATAGATATAATTTTTTAAATATAATCATGCTAATATTGTACATAAACCAGGACATGCACTAGAAAATTAATGTTTTTTTTCTAAGAAACTAGACATTTGTAAAACCTAAATTCTGCATCGGATTGCCTCCTAGTATGTTCTTCTTTAAATTTGTTAACTGTACTTTAATACCTTATCATCCATGATCAAGAATTATATGTGGATTTAAATACACAAAAAACACGTTTTTCCCTCTTCCTTTTAAAACTGTTAAAATTGTTGATGGTCGTGAAAAATATATTGTTTTCCACACGACTTTGATGATAATTTTTCCATCATCCACCTTCCATTGTGAAATCATGAATTTTGAAATTATAGAAAGTATATGTGTAAAATAATTATAGTTTTTCTCTATGTTTTCATTTAAACCAATTTATTTTAGAGTTGAATTATATTGAAAAAATTAAACATCTCCAAAATTAGAGGTTCAATATTCTATAATTCTTTATTCACGAGATCTAGGTCAAAATAATCATTATCTAAAAAATAAAAAATAAAATATTTTAAATTTTGGTTACTTTCATTTTTTACAAAAAAAAGTGTATTAGAAATATTTGTATAATCAACCAAAATAAAAAAATTTAACTTTTCTATAAAAATACTTCAATTATAATTGAAAAAATAATAATTTCACCCTTCATTATTTTGTTAGAAACAGAGATAATTTATGAGTTCATCTTCATTCCATTCTATGAAATAATCATATGAAATTCCATGAAAAATAATTCCCTTAATTTCTTAAATACACTTATAAAAAATCAAGCATATTAGGGGATATTAAATGTATCATTAAAATTTAAAAAAGGAAAATAAAATGAAAAATAAGAAAAGAAGAGGATTTTACACAATCAAAAAAGAAATTATTATAGTCAAGTCTATTTAAATTATTCCCTATAAATGATTCCCAAAACATAGTATGTTTCATTTATCATAATAAATTTTACAATTTTTAAACCCCAATCCAATAATATAAGTTTAAAATAAAATTCACTGACAATCCATAAGGAACGATCCCCTACAGTAGAGTCCACTTTAACATAAATGTAGAGTCTAGAAGACTGATGATTAGAATTGTCACACCTTATCATCAAATATTCCCTCTTAAGTGTTTTTATTTACTTCATATCCATGTGCATCCCTTATTCATTACATTTTACTTAATAATGTTTACATATCTCTCATGCAACATAGTGGAAGCTTTAGGCATTCTCCTCCTTTTCCATGGTCATACCCAAAAACAACAATATGTCCCTACGACATGTTAAATGTCCTTATTCTGTCTCCATTCTCTTAGTATGCATAACCTATCACTTAATTAATGTATAAAACTTTTAAATTAAACGTATAATTAAGGAATAATAAAAAATAATTCATAATGAATAATCTACACATATACACATCAATTAATAAAAAATAAAATATAATTTATTAAATATTTTCAATATTTATTAAATTATATTGATATTAACAAATAAATTAAATTTGATAATATTAATAATAAATTACAATAAAAATATAATTATTTACATAGAAAATAATAATAAATATTGATACTAAATATAATAAATAAATGTATACACATTCAAAACACTCTTATTAGAAACTCTAAGGTAAATAAAATTTAAACCAAAAAATACTATTACCTATATTTGATGACGAAAATTATAAATTTTAAGGAATTAATTATGATTAAAACTCTATTATAATAAAATATTAAAACTATAATTATAAAATAGTTACTAAAATTTTAATAATAACATAATATTAAATAGTACAATATGTGAAAACCCAATTAATTTTAGAAATAAATCAATCTGATGATTTATAAGTATTTATTTAATGAATTTATATTAATCGTAGTCTTATAAATAATATTATAATATTTTTTAATTGAAACATAAATAGTTTTATTTAATTAAATTACTTTTCATGTTTTATGTTGTTTTATTTGATGATTAATTTTTTTTTATTTTTGATTTAAATTTGATAAAATTAATTTATATTTATAATCATCATTTCATGTTTTTCATATGAAAAATTATTGGTATTTTTCTAAAAAGATTCATTTTTGGGTGAATGGTAAAATATTCTTATATTTTTGAAACTATCCTTTATTTTCAATAATTTAAAATGTTCCATTATATTATATATTAGTTTTAAAGCTAAATTATTTCAACATTTATAGAAATAAACTAATTAATTCCATATTAATTATCATTGTACTTGATTTTAGTATAAAATCATTTTTTATGCTTAAAAGTGCATTTCTCAGAAAATTGCTTTCATCATGGTTAACATATTTATTTTGAAATTAATTTTTAGCACTTCTATAAATTTAATATTGTAAAAAATATTTCATACATGGAATTAAGGGGTTTAAATTTTTTAATAAGTTCAATTTCATATTCTGTCATTATGAATAGTAACCTTGCTAAAAAATTATCACTCTAATATTGGTTAAAAATAGTTAATGGGGGGTCCAATTAAGAGATATGGTATGATTAGTTGAGTTTAATTATACCATAAACAATATATGTTTATAAAATTGTTTATTTGGTTCTAATATCCGTTGATGTAGACATATAATATTTTTAAACTTTTTAATTATTTACAAGTGTGTCGCTCCCCTCACTTATAAATGGGAACCTCTTATCCTCAATTATTCACACACATTTATAACTCTATCTTAGCCAATACCTACCCATGTACCATTAAAAAATTTTACTCGCACGTCTTATAGGTCGCAGTCTTACAAATATACCAACCTAATAAGGATTAAGGTGTAATCCAAGAGAATTTTTTGAAATAAGATGTATTATTTTTAAATCTATGTTTCATGATTATTTCTTCTTCTAACTCCTTAAAACATTCATTAACTGTGATGCAATAATAATTTCACTATCTTTTATATATGGACGTTTTATTATAATTATGTTATAACTTTTTTTCATCATCATTTCCATTCTATGGAAAATGAAAACATCATTTCTGCGTACGTGTAAGATATCACCTCCATGAAGCAATGTGTTTCATTTTTCACCATCAGATCATATAGATAGTTAAAATAATGGATAGAATGAATATATATTATATTTATAACATAATTAGCATTATTTAAATATAATATATTACTTATTTTCTTAATATTTCATCAATTTCAAAATGATAAAGTTTCTCATGTGTAGATGTGGACTACCTCCCCAAGGTGAAGTGATATGTTTTTAATTTCCACCTTATAAAGCTGGACTTCAAGTTGGAAATAATGAATGAATATGAAATTTATAAAATAATTGAGATTCTATAAAATTAAAAAATATCCACTTTATATCTTTTCCACTGAATAGAAAAATGAAAGTGTTGGTTATGTGTACATAGGGACTACTATATTTATGAAATGACATGGTCATTTTTTAGGACATCCATACATAGTTGGATTTGAAAGTTCATATAATTATAAAATATAATAATTTCAAAATTTATAATATTATTTAATAAATTTAACCATAAAACCTTTTACCATGGTCAATTAATTGATGTTATTTTGATGTTATAAAATTAATATTCTCAAAATGTCCAACGTCAACATAACAGTTTTAGTAAAAAAATAAAACATGGTAAAAATGAAATAACGGTTTTGATGATAACATAATTAAAATGAAAAATGGTATTAACCATGTATAAAAATAATATAATTTTATTACTTTGGGGAGTTCACATACAAATTAAATGAGTTGGGACTCGAGGTAAGATATTTTTACTTTAAAACATAGTTTTAAATGACTTAAACTATTTATCATCCATATTAATGTTCTTTTAAAAATTTAAAAAATGATATTATTTACAATTCAAAGGATTATGGGGGTTATTTTTTAATATATTTTAATTTCTTAAACCAATAAAAAGTATCTTTTCAATGTTTTTTGTATGGGTAATTTTTTACATTTTACCAAAGTATAAATAAATTTTTTAACATATACAACATGAGCGGAATTTCCCACCTTAATGTCCTTTATTTGTTATAAATATTACTCTTCATGTTTTCATTTATTTAAAAAGTTAATTCAATTCTTATTATTTTGGGGGATTTTTCATTTTTATGATTTTTCAAACAAAAAGGGATATTTCTCCACATTTTTTAGTGAAAATGGAATGTGGTTTCCCATTAGTTATCAATGAGTCTTTCAAGGGTTTTATGATAACAATATACAAAATTAAAGATTTTTTTTAAGATAAGGTACTTGGTAATTATTGATAATTATGGGTGAGAAAGATATAAATCATGAAAATGGGTGAGCCCAATATACATATTTAAAATATGGATAATTATTAAGTCTTAGAAGGAAAATGAGGGAGACTATAAATAAGGTTCCATTTTTGTAATTAAATGCAATTAATTGGTCTGACATGGGTTAAACATAACTTAACATGATTTATGAATATGATTATCTAGGAAACTATATTATGCTTTCAAAAAAAAATTCAATGGAAATATTTTTTGATTTCTTGGGGTAAAGAATGTTTATGAAATTTTGAAGGTGAATAGATTATTTTTCAAAGAATTTTTTCAATAGTTCTTGTGTACCTAAAGATTCCTTATTGGATTTTTATATTCTTATTAATGGGTATTAAAGGTTTTATTTGAGAAAGGATTAATTTTTACAAGTGGAGATGTTTTATTTATTTCCTCAATGATTTATTATTAAAAAAGTAAACATATTCATGGATTTTCATATTTTTGTTGCACTAAAAAGATTCCTTTATATTTATATCCCTTATTGAGCTTTTTTTATTATACTATATTTTCAGCTTCCTTTCACATGATTTAAGTATTTTCCGAAATTTTAGCAAGGTCAATATTTCTTCCATAGTAACTCAACTTAAATGAAAAAAAGGATGTCTCGAATAAAATAGGGATGTAAACATAAAGCCCTATTTTTTTAGAAAAATTGTACACTATATTAAACTGTACACATTGTTATTTAATGTTTTACCTAATTTTATAAAAATATAAACTGAAAATAATATTGAAAATGTAATAAAGTGAAACTCTTGTTATAAATCATGTAATTATGGGTTGATAATATTATGGGGCATCATATTTGGTATTAGTGGAAAGTTTTAGACATATTTAGAGGTTAATAAAATGTTAAAAAACCCTTTAAAAATACTCTAATTTATGGTTATATTATCATAATAAAGATATTAGATATATCCATGTAGATTTATGTAATCAATTTTAATTAATAATGGTTTTCCATAGAGGAAACATGGAAGTTGAAGTAGGAACGCATTAAGATGGTAATAGCCATATAAATCAAAAAAGGGGAATGGTTGGAATAGAGTATTTTATGGTGGTGTTATCTAAGTTGATATAGGATATTAGTGGTGGAGCCCATAAAGATAATGGTTGAATTCTCCATAGGGGAAAATTTCTATGGTAAATCATTTTATGAAATAACATGCTATTGTAAGTGTGTGGGGGCCTTTAGTCTAGCTAGTTTGGACATTTTTTATGTGTTTTCTTATATTTATATTTGTGTCAATGGGATTTTGGTCTATTCAAATATAAGGTTGTGTGCCTCTAGGCATTCAATATAGTCATGGATTCTCCTTTAACCCAATCCAAAATAGATTTCTATCAATTTTTCTTTCTCTTTTGTAGTAATGGGGCTGGTCTCCAACCTATTTTAGTAAAGCAGGATCCGTGTCCACTTACAAAGAAAATTTTAAAAGACTATCCAAGTATGCGAAGAATTTTATTTTATACCATGAAATTAATGTATATATATTTTACACTAGTATAAAACAAATTTTATGGAATATTATTGACTACTTCTTAATTTTAAAGTTATTAAAAGTTTATTCTTTATACTAAGGAAGTTGGGATTGATTTTTCTGACACTTATGTACTTCTTCAAAATAAGAGTATGAAGCGGTATAGGTTGTAAGAAATAGAGAGTCATTCAAACAAGAAATAAGAAAGTAAGCCCCTAAGTGTTCCAAATGTGGTTACATAGATCTTAATTAACGATTTATAGGATCATGAATGTGTTATAGATGTAGTAATCTTAGTAATTTGGCTTGTGAGTATAAGGAGATTAGTTCTAATCAGATTATTAATGGTAAATAGTTAGTCATCCATAATTAAGATATTTAATTGTATGTAGTTGAGATATTATGCTAAATTATATCTAGAGTTAGTTACTCAAGGTGGTAATCATCAACATTGGAAATAGAAAGTTGAGGGAAATCCATTTTCTATTAATATGGTGGTTGAAAGATCCTTAAATTATGTATTGATAGATACATTACATGTTTATTCAGATTATGTTAATTACTTGTTTGATTTGGGATATAAAAATTCTTTTATATCTGGGAAATTTTAAAGTAAAATGGAAATTCCATATCAGTAAACAAAGTCATAAATTTTGATAAAAACTCATGGGGGTAGTATAAAGGAAAGAAGAATTTATAGAAATCTTTTTGTTATCATTTATGGAATGATTTATCTAGAAAAACGTATTATCTTTCCCATTATTGAGTTTTATGTTATTCTAGGTGTGGATTGGATTGTAGTTAATCATGATAATACATATTATAGACATAATGAAGTTATTTTTCAAATGATTTTTAGTTTGTATATAAGAAATAATTCATACTTTTGATATTATATTAAGAATATAACAAACTAATAACGGATGGGAGTGAAAATTACATTGTATATATTATTGAAAATTAATGAACTATTAAAATTAGTTAGGTTACATTAATCAATGAATATATATATATATATATATTTCTTGATTATTTTCTTATTTTTATTCCTGATTAGAATATTTAATATATTATTAAACTAATTTCAAAACCCCTTATCGAATGGATCTGTTAGAACTTTTGGAATTAAAAACGATGTTATAAGAGTTTTTTATAAGGTTTTCATACACACTATTATTTCAAATTGGGATGGTCTTATTTTTTTTAAAAAAGGATGGTTCCATGATACTTTTCATTTGTTATATATCACTTAATAACATTAATGTTAAGAAAAATTATTCAATGCCTTATATCGATGAATTTTTTGATCAGCTCTAAGGTGTTCAATATTTTATAAAGATTAATCATAGGTTTCGGTATCACCAGAACAATAGAGTAATAAATTATAAGGATGGTGTTTATAATAAGTTATAGTCGTTATGTGTTTTTTATTATTCCTTTCATGTTGAAAAGGGAACTAGTTGTATTTATTGATATTGTGAAAAGTGTTTTCCTTGAGTATTTGTATAAATTTATTTTAGTGTTAATTTATTTTATTATGTTTACTTTATAATCTATAAGGAACATGAGAAAAACCGTACGATAGTTTTGTAGCATTTAAAATAAAATAATTTTTTTAGAAAATTCAGTAAATGTGAATTTCATTTTTAGTGAATATCATTCATTGAGAAAAATATTTCTAAAGATGGCTTAACTATTGATCCTTCTAAAAAAAGTTGTGAAATAGTGTTCATGGCCCAGAAAATTCACTAAGATTCAAGGTTTTTTTAGATTAATTTGTTACTACCAATGGTTTTATGAAAACATTTCTCGGTTATCTAGGCCATTAACTAGGTTAACTCAAAAATGAGTTAAACTCATATGGGAAAAGTAATGTATGGAATGTTTCTATTAACTTAAAATAATATTAGTTAAATATCTAGTGTTATCTTTGAAAATAATAATTTATGAGTTTTTTATTTACAATGATGCTTCACTAAAGGCTCTCGGTTTTGTCTTGATGAAAGATGATCAATTAATTAAGCTTCATGGTGATTAAAACCCTATGAGCATAATTTTCCTACACATGATCATGATCATGAAGTGGTGGATTTTTCTTAAAAAAATTGGATTTAACATTTATGTGGGGTAAAATGTGAAATATATATTAACTAAAAAATTGTAATGTACATATTTACTCTAAAATAAATGAAAAAGTGGTAGATAAGATGGTTGCAAGAGATAAAGTATTTTGATTACACAATAAGTTATCATCCAGCAAAATAAAGCATGGCAGTCAACACCTTGAAAGAATTATTAAGTAAAGTTCGTAGATCTCTATTTTGTGTTCATCTAAACAACAATAAAATGTATTGAGACATTCATGAGTATTATTTGTGTGATTGAATAACAGTGGATATTACTGATCCTACAATGAACAGTTTGAGAAGTAAATAAACTAAATTAGAGTGATAATTACTTAAGGGTATGTAGTACCCTTTTTTAGTTCAATAATGGAAATGGAAGAACATATCCATGGATTTTGTGTTATGGATACTAAGTAAATCTTTATATAATAATAGAACTTTGGTTATTATTGATGATTTGACTAAATATACACATTTTCTTCTTATTTGTGACGTTATGTATTTAGATAAACTTAATAGAATTTATCTTAAAGAGATAGTCATATTATGTGGAGTTCCTTGCTCTGTTGAATCTAATCATGATCTTGGATTTACCTCAAATTTATTTACAGGACATTCGAAGTCATTTGGTGATGAATCAAATTTTAGGGCTAATTTTCATCCTCAATCTGATGGATAATTGGAGCGACCAATTCAAAATGTGGGATGCATTCTTTAGGATTAATCATTGGATTATTAGGTAATTTTATATTAGTATCATTTATTAGTAGTGTCTTAAATTAATAATAGTTTTAAATCCATTATATAGATGGAACCATTTGAGGAATTATATAGAAATCATTATTAAACATAATCTTGTTGGGAAAAATTATGTGAAATGAAGTTGTTGGGACAGAAGTTTGTATAAGGGATGTTAGAGAAGGTAAATATAATTCATCACTATATGAGTTCAGCTCATAGAAATTATATGTTTTTTATAGATAATTATATGAAATATCTTTTATTTGAGTCTGTAGATCATGCTTTTCTAAAAGTATATCCTTAGAAAAGTTACATATATTTTCATAAAAAGGGGGTGTTAAGTCTATAGTTTATTATACCATATTAAATTACTGGTAAATTAGAAGCATTTTATAATAGATTATCCTCACCATCATGTTTATCTCAGTTACATTATGTTTTTCATGTTTCTTTGGTAAAGAAGTCCATACCTAATGCATCTCATGTTTTGAGACCCAAATTAATATAGTTAAAGAAGAATATATCTTTTAAAGATAAGATAGTTCAGATTTAGGATCATAGCGAGAAGTTACTAAGATATATTTTGATTCACCATGTTACAGTTTTAAGGAATAATCACATGATATAAGGAGTAATATGGTAATTAAGAAAAACTTTTGAGGGAATCACATCCTTAATTGATTAAGTGATAAATAAAATTGCGAGGATGTGATTTCTTAAATGGTTGAAATATTTAAAAACCTAGGTAATACTAGAAATAAATTTATATTTTTATTTATTAATATTAATTTTAATGGTTTATATTCATCATATTTTAATATATAATTTTATATAATTTTAAAATTCAAAAAGTAATAGGTTTGTTTATAAAACTTTTTTTCATGTATCGCATGGATTAATTTAAAATTAAAATTTATTAATTTTATAATTTTAATTTTATTAAAATGAATACATTTTTGGAATTAGTACATCAAATTTATTATGGGGTAAATTTTTTGGATTTTTCTAAAAAGTTTAAATATTGGGTGAAAAGGGAAAAATGATGATTTTTATTAAAACTATACTTTTTTTCAAGAATTAAAAAATTAAATTAGATTTTTTATTTGTTTTAATTTTAAATTATTTCTATTAAAATAGATATTATATATTGAATTCCATATTAATCATTGTTATATATCATTTTTGTATAAAATCATTTTTTGCTAAAAAATGAAATTTTTCAAAAAACTATTTTTATTACGATTTATAGGGAGGGGAGAGATTTATTTAGAGAAAAAAATTGTTCTGGGAAGGTGTTGGGCTTCCCGGGGTGCCCTGCTCCTACCATCACATTTAGGGAAGCGAGTTTACACATGGATCTCATTAAAAAGTACTAGATGAGGAGCAGCAGGCCCTTTTCAACCTCATTTTTCTATCGCAGGATCCGAATCGTTGTGTTTTCAATCCATCCTCTTTGGGGGTTGTTGGCGCCAAAATATTGCACGAAAGGAAGGGACAAAAAAGACGGCACAGATGCTGCCACGCGAAGCACCGCCGCGAAGCACCCCGAGCATCGCAGTCCCGGGAAGCTCCGGAGGCGGTAACTCTCCACGAACGAGTTTGACGTTCGCGAGCCCGCCACGAAGCTCCAGAGGCAGTAACTCTCCGCGAACAAGTTTTATGTTCACGAGGCCACCGCGAAGCTCTGGAGGCGGTAACTCTCCGCGAATGAATTTGACGTTCGCGAGCGCGCCGCAAAGCACCTGAGACGGCGCACGAGTTCTGCTTCGCGGCGCCCCTTGCCTATAAATACCGGGCTCCCCCTGAGTCCCAGGGACGGACAATCCGACCTTTCGGCTTCTCCTCTCCTGATTCGCGAAGCACTCTTTTCCCCCGGGAATCATGAGCTCTGCGAGGTACTTCTACTTCGCGTGACGCCTTCGTTTTGTCTCGTTTTGAGCCCCTCTTCCGGGAGGGATGCCCTTCGTGAAGCTCAAGGGAATTCGAGAAGGAGGGAGATTCACAAGGGATCTCGAGCAGCCGCGGAGCGTTTATGCTTCACGAAACACCCAACTTGTACTAGTGATCCCTATGCTAAGGCAGGATCACTACACATCGCGAAGCACGCTGCTTCGCAGCACCCTCCTTCGTGAGGCACCTCTTCTTCGCGAGGTAGTACTCCGCGAATACTGTTCCACTTTGCGAAGCACCCTCCACTCACACCTATGCCCCATGATAAGGCCAAGGCACTCCGATTCGCAAAGCACACCCCTTTTCTTGACAATTACACTTCCCGTGCAACCCTCCAGGTATGTATGATGTGATTTCAAAGTCCCATGGACAATACTACTCGTAGCGTTGCTTCGCCTAATGCTTCTTCGCATAGGCACGCTAACGGCTATTTCTTCTTCGCATTTACACGCTAATTTGGCCCCCTCGATGGTTCACCCTACAACCCCCCTTGACTATGCCCTTTCCAGTACCTTCCCTCGCCCAAGGACCAGAGGGTACCGGTTATGTAAGTCCTAGGTGTGTGGAGTGAACCCACCTCGTCCGAGCTGCAGGATGTTAAACTGCCAAGCACCATGTCCTTAACACATGACGTTAAACTGTGATCCTACCTCGTGCCTCACACGAAGGGTCCCCCCAGCTCCAACATTTTTTACACCACTCTTCTCTACGGGAGTGGAATCACCCCTCCACAAGGGATGATATCCTCTTTATTGGAGCGGCGTATTTTCTTAGGAGAAGGGCGACCCTAGTTCCCCAACGGATGGCTGCAGTCCTGCATCTCCGTACTTCCCCACTACCAAGGTCAGTGGAGGGCGTGATAAGGAACGAGGCACCTCCCATCATTGGTCCCAAATCCCTCTTTCGCTGCGCTTTGTCTCACTTCGGGCCTCCATCCTGGAGTAAGTCTCAACACAATGGGCCGCCTAATGCGTAAGCCCCTCTTCGCTTCTCACGGACGCATCCTTCGCAATGTGATCATTGGGTCCCTGCAACCTCTTGTTTCTCACACCGAGCATGACACACGTGGGCTTAGAGTGAGCACCGACCCTGACCCCTACCCCTAGAGAACTACGAGGACTTTGATCCTTGTAAAGTCATGGTACGTAGGAAGCCTCCACGAGGTTCAAGCCACACCACTCAGTCGTTTATTCACGTCGAGTTTCACCCTCATCCAACATGACATTAAACTGCATGCCCTTGTCCCGTACGACATTAAACTAGACACCCATTTGAACTATGAGGACTTTGATCCATATCAAGGCATGGTACATAGGAAGCCTCCACGAGGTTCAAGCCCACCCATCATCCAATTCATGTCGAGTCCCATTTGCATCCAACATGACGTTAAACTACATTTTCGTCTGATGGCAAGCCGTTGTGACCATCTGAACTACGAGTACTTTGATCCGTGTCAAGGAATGGTACATAGGAATCCTCCCTGAGGTTCAAGTCCAACAATCATTGGCCCAGACCATCTCCTTGTCGGTGTGCCAAGCCCCCATTTTCAATCCGAACTATGAAAACTTTGATCCATGTCAAGGCATGGTACGTAGGAAGCCTCCCTGAGGTTCAAGCCCATCCCCCTTTGGACCAAGGTCCCTTTTTCACGTTGGTTCGCCGACACCCACCACAAGTGGACCCCTGGTTCCACCTTGACATCAGTTCGCTGACGACTTCCATTCTCTGAACTACGTGGTCTTTGATCCATGTCAAGGCATGGTACGTAGGAAGCCTCCACAAGGTTCAAGCCCACCGCCCGTCGTTTATTCACGTCATGGTTCACTCTCATCCAGCATGACGTTAAACTGTATTCCAGTCTGATGACTAGCCGTTACGACCAACCCGAACTAAGAGTACTTTGATCCATGTCAAGGCATGGTATGTAGGAAGCCTCCCAGAGGTTCTAGCCCACCACCCCTCGGATCAAGGTCCACTTTCACGTCGGTTCGCTGGCGACATTCATCGGGCCAAGTTCCACCTTCACGTCGGTTCACCAGCACCATCCCGAACTACGCGGACTTTGATTCCCTGCCACGGGGATACATAGGAAGCCTCTTCAAGGCTCAAGCCCAACTTCACTGTCTCCCCTACGATGGTCCCATTTCATTTCCCCGTCCACTTCATTCGCCCATCCATCATCCACCCTGATTCTCGCCCGGACCGTCATATCCCGGTGAGACCATGTCGGTCCGAGACCATGTCGGTCTGCTCCTCTTCACAGCCGCCCATGAGCTGGTCCCGGTATCGGCACCCCTTCAAGGGAAATCCATCAATCTGATCCATTCTAGCTAATGTTTTGATTGGGCTGATCCGTCTCCGTTGGACGTTAAACTCGCGGCATACCCTGTGTTAAACACAGGAAGCTGAGGAAAACCTCAGATATGTGTCTATGGCATATAATTCCCCACGCTCGATGTGGGATGCCTCGGGCTTCCACGCCCTCGAGAAGCCATGTGACCAGGGATAATAGAAAGACATGCCAGGTCCCCAGCATCCAGACACGCTACTGATGCCTCAACGTGACTACTCCCCTGACTGAAGGTTGCTACCCCGACCGGGCCCTTTGGAATGTCCCGACAGAAGTAGTGTAATTAACCGACGTCCATGGAAACATGGCACTGGGGAGAGTTTCATGAAAAATGTATTAAATCTATGAGGGAGACCCGGACTAGGTGACGAGTTCTAAGGAGGAATCCACGGAAGGAAGAACCGACATCCCATCATCCCGTTTCGATCAAGGAGCAGACGTCCCTGAATAAGGAGTGAATGTCGCCCACCTTTGGAAAGCGGGAATGTGGGGAAACAGTGCAGAGCGTCCTCCTCCGCGGACAGATAGATGCACGCGCCCTGACGAAAGCATCAGAAATAGAAATGGTGAACCTGAAGTGAATGTCTTCTCCTCAATGTGGAGATTAGTAGCGTTCGAGACACCAGTAGATTGACATGTCACCGGATCCAGATATCTGGCGCCTGGTCCCGCCAAGAAAATAGCGGGCTTGTCGTGAAACTCACTGGAAGTTGTGGTAGTAGAATGTGGGGCACTCCATTCTGCAACATGTTGGTGTGGATCCTTCTTACAGACATGGATAATGGAAAGAAGCTAGGGCACTAGTTTTCAATACTTTTCCTCGTAGTGCTGATGAGTTGATCCCTTCGTTTTCCATGAATCAGGTTACTATTACGGAGACACGATCACCGCCCGCTCGCCTACGCAGGGGCAGGGGCAACACCGGCAAAACCACCCCACATGGATCTGCTACCGCCATGATAGTCGCTATATCACGGAATACGGGGTGCCCACGTCCCCTCTCCCAATTAGAGATCATCCAGCGAAGGGTGATCAACAACCTTGTATGTAGGTACGAGGAGGAAGGGGACATCCCAACTCGAGATATGGCCCCCCTAGACCTAGAGACATCCAGGCCCCACCGTCAATGCCGCCGTAACTGGCCGCGTAGGGAGACCCTGCTCCCCACCCCAACGTTCAACCGTTTCAGGAGCCTGTCCTCGGAACGCCTCGACAACTCCTCGCCTTACGCTGACGAGGCGGGTGATGTCCGGCTCGGCCTGATCAGGGTCTCGACCCAAGGGCCCCAGGAAAGGGCTCCCGTCCGGCCACGTCAGCACCACCGTCTGACTCCGCAGGAAGAGCAGGCATGCCATGCCCCTACTCCACCTGCGCGAGCTCGTCTGACCCAACGTCAGAACCAGGACCGGGCTGAGGACGCTCGCCCAGGTGCGTCGACGTCAACTGCTACAGTGGCCCGAGCCACCACCGACGTGCATCATGGAGTCCCTGCATACACTGAGCAGGGGCACTCCTTCGCCCAACCTGGATCGAGACCCCAACCGCCCCACGGGCAGGCTGGGTTGACTCTTCGGGTGGCAGGCCTGAGTGGTGATCGTCGCGAACTAACCCGCGGTGATGTCACCACGTACGGAGGCCCTCCCCGTACCACTACTCCACAGAGCTTGGGCCTTCCTCTCTCCAAAGCTCGTCATGGAGGTATGCCTCGTGCTACCCCCATCCCGAAGGAAGACCTACCCCACGGTAGTGAAGCTAGGCGCGTAAACCTTTCCCATGCCCACTATACAGGGTATGGAGTCTATCCTCCTTCCCCTAACCGCCAATCTGAAGGCACTGTCCATCTGATCCTTCTCTAGCGTGGGGGCCCTCCCTGCGTCCTCTCTGTAATGGGAGAAGGTCCTCCTCGCCCTAGAAACTTGGGGAGTGAAGGTCAGCCTCGCTCCACCCGCATCGACCATGGAGGTCCTCCCCATGCTCCTGCCGATTCCAACAGAGGCTCTTCCCACACGGGTGTTGTCCATGGAGGTCCTCCCCATGTACCCTTCGACATTTTCCCCGGTGCCCCTCGCACCTCGGTTATCTCGAGCGGGGGCCCTCTCTGCCACGGCGCCATCGCCGCCCCAAGGATACCTATTAGGGATCAACCTTGTCCCGAAGAGCAACCCCGGGGCAGGAGAGCGGGTCGTCACCACCACAAGAAGAGTCCTGCGAACGCCCGGGTGGAGATCAAACCTGCCCTATTCTCAGATTCTGAAGTGGAATGAGTCTTAGTGATGGAACCTTCTCCCCGCTCCTCTGTATCAAGGACTGGGGAGGGAACCAGGCACGTTAGCCTCATTCTCTCGGAATGCGAGGTTCACCAGATTCCCACCTCTCTCCGCAGGTACATCGAGGAGGAAGAAATCATGGAAATTCTGCAAGTCTTGACTGTGTAATCACCACCATTGTCACCAGAAGTGCCCTCTACCTCTACCAGGGATCAGAGAGAGATATTTTGGGGGCCAATGGAGGTAGAGCGGTGATGTGACCTATCGCTGGTAGTCGCGACTCCTGTGCCAGAAGCTGTGGCTATCAACCCATCATATCGTGACATCATGGCCAGGTCACCTCACTCTTCAGAGGATGGCCCGGAATTCGGCGGCCAGTTAGCTCCTTCACCGTATTCTCCACCGCCGAGTTTACTATCCCAGAGGTCCGCCTCGGTACTGCTACTGGTCCCTCAGCCCCCCCCCCCCCCCCGATTGACGAGTGCGGCAATATAGGGCCAGACCTCGTGTCCGAACCTAGGAGCTTCTGGAAGATTCTCGCAGCAGATTACTTCCCAGAGAAGTTCTGGCCGACAGCGATGCTGAACTTTCACGCACCAGAGTCCCTTACCCCTGAAGAAGTGGGGTGCTTTTGTCGAACCCTATGGGAGACACACTTCCACCTTCGTTACGAGCGGGTGGTGTACCCCAGAAGTCGAGAGAACTTTGATGAATTCGGCGAGCAATGCTGCCTGATCGATTTGGCCGCACTCCTTGTGGCCCAGCACCCTGAGTCGCCGGGCCGTCAGAGCACCCTTCAATGGAAATGTGCTCGGAGTTTCAAAGTACTCCACAGAGTCATCATGGAAGCTACCCCCCATGTGCAAGTCCGTGGTTAGGGACACTATGCTGCTCTCCTCTTCGACCCTATCCGATGGCAACCCGATTCGTTATGCGACAATGAGGACATGCCCTCGAGAGGGGTTGCGGTCCACATGGCTGACGTAGTGTAAAAGGAAAACGAGCTTGAATTTATTAATGGAGACTTACCCCCTGAGGGCGTACCGCCACTACTGGACCCATCAAGGAGGGTTACCCGTCAGTAGAGGAACCTGCTAGGCCTCCCCGTACCCACCGAGTTGCTGGTACTCGGGCGAAATACCGGCAAGGGTAAGGAGCACGTCGGAACTATCAAGCACTCTGACCCATCTGCCACTATGCAGAAAATAGACGACGATCACGAGAAGGCCACGTTACACCAGCAGATTGCTGAGTAGAAGAGGCTGATTGACGAACTCTTGGCTGAGCGTGCTGTAGAGCGGTGACCCGACTATGGTAATCCCAGGCCGGGGCAGAAGGGGAAGGAACAATTTCCCCCCGGTGAGATGCCTCTGGGCAACCCTGATCATACTACTTCCGCAGACAGGGCAGAATCCAGAACTTATGACAAGAGGGCGCGATACGTCTCGCCAACCCCCCCCCCCCGAAAGATGGGGCAGTCTGAAGAATCCAGTCCGGATTCCCCCATTTGCCCCACAGGTCGTTCTGCCAGTCGATCCACGAGCTGTCGATGCTATTTACCGTGTTGAAGAACCTGGAAATGCACTTGTTATTAGGGATACCTATCAAGACAGGGACCCCCACCCGGATGATCTTATAGCAGCACTCACAACCCGCCTTGAAGTGTTGGAAACGCGGTAGGTGTCGGTCCCACCGGATGGCAACCCGTATCCTGCATGGGTGGATGATATGCCCGCACCCCCAGGTTTTGGGAACCCCACTTTCTCGCCCTTCAACGGGAGAGGGGACCCGCCGCAGCACTTGGATCATTTTTCTTCTATGTGTGGCCCCATGCTGGGGACCCCGTCCCAGCAAGAAGCCTCCAAGATCCGATGTTTCGTACAGACATTGGAAGGTCCCGCATTCATCTGGTATAGCCAGCTCCCTATCGGATCGGTGACAGGTTGGGAGGATCTGCGCCGGCAGTTCCTATATAAGTTCAGCTCAACCACGCGGAAGACTAGCATTGCAGACCTCTTCAAGTGCAAGCAAATGCCTGATGAGCGAGTCGCAAATTTCATCTCCCGGTGGAAGGGACTTACGTATTCCCTCGATATGCCACTGGAATAGGAGAAATTACTGACGATGTGTGTGGGGAACGTCAAAACGGAGCTGGTACCCTCCCTGATTACCCAGAACTACCCTGGAGGGTTTAGAGATTTCTCAGATAAGGCTCAGCACCTTGAGGAGGCTCTGCAACAGGCTGATCAGGCACGTTCGTTGCCCCCTATGATCCCAGCCAGGAGGACCGCCAGAGTCGAACCCGCCGCGGTGGCCCAAATAGAATCCCCTAGGCAGCTAGAATTACTTCCAGCGGCACCATCCCCGCAACCCCACAGAGGTCCTCCACCTCAAGCACAGGCTCCTACCCAACAGCAACCGCCTCAGAATAGACAGGTTCCCCCGCGCAATGCACCACCTCCACCTAGGCGAGACAATCAGGCGTCGTCCCCTCAGCAGGCCCCTCCGGCCCCTTGTCAGGGCCAGGCCCCTTGGGCCCCCTATCCAGAAAGAAGGCACCAGACTTATTCGTTCAATGAAAATCAGGTCCCTATCTACTTCTGAAGTGCTCTAGAGCAAGGGATTGTGCGCATGCCCGAGTGCAGAAGGCCGACAGAGGTGAATCTCACCGATCACCCCAACTACTGTCCTTATCATCGGATTCTGGGGAACACCCTTAAGCAATGGTATGTGTTTAAATACTGGCTTCATGACCAGGTCAACAACAACATAGTCCGGTTGGGCCCGACACCAACACAAGTGGCAGGTGTCTTTGTAGGGTCAGAGATCGGTAGCGACACCGAAAGCGAGTGGCAGCAGGTTCCCAGCCGCAGGATCCTGGAAATATGACGACTGGATGGCTCGAAAAACTGTCGTTTGTGCCCATGCTATCATCTGGGCGCGCCAGAGGCAGCCAGAACCTTTAGAAGAAGTAGCTGGTACCTCTGCATCGTCTTCACAGCCGACCTCTTCCCAAATGGGAAAGAAACGACGATGTAAGAAGAAGCATCGCGCTCCGCTGGTGCTGTCATCATCCCACACACTTGGTGACTTCATGCCCCCTGAAATGGTTATTCCTCCCAGAATCCGCCCGATGGTGGATGACTCATCAAGTGACATCCAGGGGTATGCTTAGGTTAACACCGTGGAGCTGGTAAATCCCTATATGACTCCCGATGAGGGGGAACGCCAGGCGAACCTCCCCAACCATTCCAGCCGACGTCAATGTCAGCGGAACCGCAACCATGCCGGTCACTGAGGTACGTCTGTGGGCACTTTCAGCCAGGTCGTGCATGCTACTGAGACCAGACAATAGGCTCAGCGCAGAGCTCAGCACACGCAACCCCATCTAACGCCCTCGGCTCTACCTCCACCGCCGTTTGTGCTACTAGATCAGGGAGAGCTTCCTCGTTCGTATCACAGTCAGTCTCGATCAGCTATAGGCCAGTCTCCGCTATCCGATCCTAGTCCGGCATCTACTCTCTAGGCTTCAACCAGTAGGCAGCAGGATGTACCCAGTACTAGCTGACCACTGGTTCAACTGGTAGGACCCGCTATGCCTCCAACTGCCGAATGACCTCCTGTAGGTAGAGGTTTGCATTTTTCATGAAAGTATGATGTCCTGAAGCACCTGGACGACATTCTGGAAAGGCATTCTATCCTCGAGGCCCTTCTTCTGTCATCTGAAAAGCGCGAGGCACTTGTCGACGCCCTAAGGAGCCCCCTCCAGTTTGAAACGGAGGTAGCAGCTGCAGAATCCTTCCATGCCGAGACAATTGAGAATGCCAAATATCAGGCGGTTATCTCGTTCTCCGGTGAAGATGAGGACCCTCCTATACAGGGGCACATTTTCCCATTGTACATCACTGGGTACTTCAATGGTGTGGAAGTCCACCGCTGCCTCATTGATACGGGTTCCGGAATCAACCTAATTCCGACTTGGACATTGCGAAAGCTGGGTCTGTCTGAAGGTGATTTAACTCCCTCTGACCTCCGAATCCATGGGTACGATAGGACCGAGCAAACCCCAGTCGGCAAGATCCGCCTGAACACTCATTTAGGTGGATTAATTGCCAGCACCGAGTTCATGGCCGTCTCTCAAGACACCTCCTACAATGCGTTGATGGGTAGGCCATGGCTCCATATGCATGCAACGGTCCCTTTGTCGTATCTCCAGTGCCTCAAATACTCACTCAATGGTTGAGTAGGTGTGGTCCAAGGAGATGCGTCTCCTTTCACCTCTTGTGAGGCCCGCTACTTGGATGCTGATTATTACAAGAGTAAGGATAAGCAAATCCTATTAAGTGAGGATAAACCCGCCCCGGTCACAAGTGATCCCTAGGCAAGCATAGATGACGCTTACATCCTCCCGATCCACCGATTGGAAGCCACGACCCCCAACATGGGGCAATGTTTTGTTGTTTCGGGTACACATGGAAGGCATGTTCTCCTGTCCAAGCGACGGCAGAAAATCACCTCGTACTACTACATCAACCAGGCTCAGGCAATCCCTGAACCTCCTACCCCTGTATGGTACCGGAGTGTCAAGATTATGACAACGGCGGTGCTCCATACGTGTCTCTTCCGCCGGGCTGGAATCAACCGACTCAGGCCGACACGTCACCAATGCTTTGATATCATCAAACATGGCCCCTTAGGCCGAAGTCCAGATGGAATAGGGTCGACTTACTTCATTGCTAAGGTTTCAATGGAGAGTGAGTCTCCTGATATGATGACCACTGCTTCCCAAGCCGGCACCAGCTGCCCCTCAGGCTTTGATATCCCAGAAGTATCTCCCGCCGTGGGAAATCCCCCCACGGGTGGAGAGAAAGACCTGGAGGATGCTCCCCCTGCATTTGAGGAAGGCGTCTCTACCACGGTTGATGAACTGGTACAAGTGAACCTTAGTAGTGAGGCAGATCCGAAACCCACATTGATCAGGGCAGCCATGTCCCCCGACGAGCGGCAGCAGTACGTAGACTTCCTCAAACAACACCATGACGCGTTTGCCTGGAGTTACAACGAGATGCCAGGACTAGATCCCCAGGTAGTTGTTCACCGTCTGGGCCTCCCGGCAAACCATCGTGGGTTTAAGTAGCCTCCCAAGAAGTTGCACCCTTCTCATGGTGCTATGGTTGAGGACGAAGTTGACAAGCTCATCAAATTCAACTTCGTTAAGGAAGTTTAGTACCCCAAGTGGATTTCCAAAAGTGTTCCAGTCAGGAAGAAGAATGGGCAGATCAGAGTCTGCATCAACTTCTGCGATCTTAATCGCCACTGCCCAAAAGATGACTTCCCACTCCCGGTGATGGAGTTATTGATTGACGCCACGGCCGGGTTCCAAGCTCTCTCTTTCATGGATGGGTATTCCGGTTACAACCATATCCATATGGCCCCCGAGGACGAGGAGTCCACTACCTTCAGGGCTCCCCAAGGTACCTTTTTCTACCAAGTTATGTCATTCGGCTTGAAAAATGTAGGTTCCACTTATCAGAGGGCCATGCATCGCATATTCAAGCCGATTCTCGAGACACTGGTGGAATGCTACGTAGATGACCTATTGGTCAAATCATGTCAGTGCCAGGACCATCTCAAAGACCTTGAGAAGGTGTTCGGTTTCCTCCGTTCCCGTCACCTGAAGATGAACCCATTGAAGTGTGCCTTCGGGGTCACCTCTGGGAAGTTTCTGGGCTTTGTTGTTAGATACCGAGGTATTGAGATCGACCCAGAGAAGATCAAGGCCATCAGCCAAATGCCTCCCCCGAGCAACATTCGGGAACTTTAAGTCCTCCAAGTCCACTTAGCCTATATACGCTGATTCATTGTGAATCTGTCCGGCAAGTGTAAGCCCTTTTCCTGGCTCATGAAGAAGGGTGCTGCCTACGAATGGGATGAGGAGTGTCGGACCACCTTCGAGGAAATCAAGCAGTATCTGCTCCAACCTCCGGTTTTGATACCACCCGTCTTCGGAAAGCTACTAGTCCTTTACGTGACCGCCCTGGAAAGATCCCTCGGTGCACTGCTCGCCCAGAAGAATAACGAGGGTACTGAGAACAGTCTCTACTATCTCATCAGCGTGCTTCTTGATACGGAGGTCAGATACTCCCCTATCGAAAAGAGCTGCCTTGCACTCGTCTTCACTGTACATAAGTTGTGACATTACCTACAGCACCATGAGGTGAAATTGGTCTCCCGGGTAGACCCACTGAAGTACATCTTGAACCGCCCCATGCTGACTGGTCGACTAGCATAGTGGGCGGTGATTCTCCAAAAGTTTGATATCAGGTTTGTACCTTAGAAGGCCATTAAGGGACAGGCGTTGGCAGACTTTTTATCTGCCCATACAACCTCTGCGGATCAATCCCTGGACCTGGATTTTCCTGATGAGATGATCCTCTCAGTCGATCATGCCATCCCGTGTTGGAAAATGCATTTCGACGGTGCCTCCCGGAGCCCCACCGGTAGGAGGCTCAACGATCCTAAGCTCAACAGAGTGGTCATGTGTATTGTCTTCATTACCCCGGTGCAAGACATCCTTCCATACTTGTTCCTGTTGTCAGAAGGCTGTACGAACAACGAGGCAGAGTACCAGGATCTCATCACCAGCCTTGAGTTGGCCCTTGAGATCCATGTGCCCCATCTACATGTGAAAGGAGATTCCGAGCTGGTAATCAAACAGGTTAAAGGAGACTACGTCGTCAGGAAGCCAGATCTTGTACCGTTGCTAGAGTACACCCTCCGCCTAATGGCCCAGTTATCTTCTCGACCAGAGATTACCCATGTCCCATGGTCACAGAACGGTCAAGCATACGCCTTGGATGGCTTAGCTGCGTCGCTCGCAGAACCCGAGCAAGATGATTTTATCATACATGTGGCACACCAGAGATTCATTGCCCTCGTCACCCAAGAGGACAATGATGGCCTGCGGGTAAGTCATCTCACTGCCGGACCTTCTACGTCAGGGGTCTCGGGTTCGTCAGACACAGTGGTTGAGGCCACTCCCGACTGGAGGGCACCTTTTGTCAAGTATCTCTAAAATGGTCGCCTCCCGGACGACCGGGCTGAGCGAGAGCGAATCCGATGCCGCGCGCTGCAATTTACCCTCCAGAGCGGCCCCAGTCTGGAACAGATCCTTTATAAGTAGAGCTTTGATGGAGTCCTCTTCTGTTTCATTCAAGGAGTAGAGATTCCTCAAGTTATGCAAGAGGTTCACGCCAGTTCCTATGGTGCTCATCAAGCTGGGCCGAAGCTGTCCCATCAAATCTGGTGGTTGGGGTACTTCTGGCCCTCTATGATCGACAATTGTATTGGGTATTCCAAGAGATGCCACACATGCCAAGTCCAAGCCAACTTCCTGCATTGGCCACCAGAACCCCTCCACCCCACCATGTACTCTTGTCCATTTGCGGTATGGGGACTTGATGTAGTGGGGCCATATCCACCGGCAACAGCTCACCAGTGTAGGTTCATCCTGACTGCTATAGATATCTTCTCCAAGTGGGTAGAGGCAGTTCCACTCAAAGAGGTCATGGCCCGTTCCATCGTCGACTTTGTGAGCTCCAATATTATCCACCAGTTTGGGGTCCCTCATGCCATCCTCACCGATAACGGCACCAACTTCCGAGTGGCTGAACTGAAGATATTGTACGCCAAGTACGACATCCGTTCGAACCATACCTCCTGCTACTACGCGCAGAAAAAAGGACAGATCAAGGTGTTCAACAAAACCCTCTCTAACATTCTGCAGAAGATGGTTGGTCATAACAAGAAAAGTTGGCCAGACAAGCTCCCCAATGTCCTCTGGGCTTATCGGACAACGACTCGCAACTCTACCCAAGTGACCCCATATTCCCTGGTGTATGGAGATGAGGCCGTTCTACCCATTGAGATCCAGATACCATCATTACGCACTGCAGTCTATGATCACCAGACATCAGATGAGGTGGCTGAAATCCGTCTAGCTAAATTAGAAGCACTGGACGAGAACTGGCTTCGTGCCCTGCACAATCTGGAAAGGCATCAGGATAAGATAGTGAGGGCCTTCAATAAGAAGGTTCGTCTCCGTTCTTTTCTACAGGGCGACCTAGTACTGGACCTTCGAGCGCCAATGATTCCCGGTAGGAAACCGCCAAATTTAGAACCCAAATGGGAAGGGCCTTATATCATCCACAAGGTTTACCCTAATGGAGCATACTCCTTGGTGACCACGGATGGAGAGCGCATAACCCCTCCCACCAATTCCAGGTTCCTCAAGCGGTACTTCTCCTGATCCTAGATGGTCTCACATGACCTTAAACTGCACGTTATCGTCCAATATGACCATAAACTGTAGGGTCCTGCATGACCTTAAACCGCATCTTCGTCCTGCAAGACGGTAAACTGCGAAATGGTCTGAGCTCTATGACCTTAAACTAAGATCTCCCCTCGTCCTTACTGTAAGACGTTAAACTGAAAGCCAGTCAGGCCTTCCGGACCGAGGCTCAGCCTCAGGCCCCTTGGCCTCCTCGGGCCCCCGACCCCCGTCCTTACTGTAAGACGTTAAACTGCAAGCCAGTCAGGCCTTCCTGACCGAGGCTCAGCCTCTGGCCCCTTGGCCTGCGTCGACTCTAGCTCTCTAATGGGATTGTACGGTGTGGTGTGGGATTACATCCTCATCCACGTCGGGTTACCCGCCGTACCATACATATACCCAGTTGAGACACATTTCTCATCCATAACAACACTAAACTGAACCTCAAGAACTATGTGTGGATTGATTCCCATCTTAATGGGATACATAGGAACGCTCAGACACCTCGTCTTGAGCCCAGCCCCAAGCTTTTCACTTCCACTGTCCCCCCTGGGAATAGTTTCCTTGGAGGATCTTTGTTTAGCGAGAAGTAGGCTTTCTTAACCCCACTCATACAAGGATTATAAGGGTTGCACCATGTGCCCACTCCCATTCTTCTATCCTCCCACGTCCTCATCGCATGACGCTAAACTGCATGGCCTTCAAGAACTACATATGGATTAATTCCCATCCTAATGGGATATGTAGGAATGCCTGGGCATTTCATCCGTTGGCCCAGCCCAAAAGCCAAAATCTTCCCCTCTAGTCAAAATTTATGGAAGGGTGCACACTTTTGCCCCAACTCATATCGAGCAAGCCTCGACCCGGCTGCACATCCCCCTGGAGATGCTTGCCTCTTTCGTGGATGGATACAACTATGCTTCACCCACTCCTTGACTGGGATTCCATCATTTTTCACACCTAGAGGGATCCCCAAGAATGGCCTGGAACTATGCTCACAGGCTCTCCTACAGATACAGGCCAACGCCCCAAGGGTTTTCAAGAAACAAGCCGATACAAGTCCCGCGTTGTGAATTTGGTCAATTGTCGACGCTCATTTGTTGCTCCAATATCAGGTTACCATAGGAACACTGTGTTTCGAACATGGTCAACAGTGTCCTAGATCTTCGGGTCCACCCCGAGATTTCCCAAACATCGAGTGCAGTGATTCTGCCCCATCCCGAAGTGACAAACTTCCCCCCGGGTGGTGCTAGCGGTTGGGCCCACGGCCCCGATTCCCCAATAAGGGATGTACGGTGTGGTGTGGGACTATGTCCTCATTCAAATTGAGATCATGTACCATGTCGTACGCCTTCCCTTATGAGGCCCAGCCTTAGGCCCCTTGGCCTCCTCGGATCCCCGACCCCCGTCCTCATGTAAGACGTTAAACTGCAGACCAGTCAGGCCTTCCTAACTGATGAATGACTTTAGGCCCCTTGGCCTTCTCGGGCCCCTCCGCCCAACCTCTTACCTGGGATGTACGGTGTGGTGTGGGACTATGTCCTCATTCACTTCGGGATCATGTACGATGTCGTACGCCTTCCCTCACGAGGCCCATCCTCAGGCCCCTTGGCCTCCTCGGGTCCCCGAACCCCATCCTCATGTAAGACGTTAAACTGCAGACCAGTCAGGCCTTCCTGACTGATTCCTGACCTTAGGCCCCTTGGCCTTCTCGGGTCCCTCTGCCCAACCTCTTACCCGGGATGTACGGTGTGGTGTGGGAATATGTCCTCATTCACGTCGGGATCATGTACCATGTCGTACGCCTTGCCTCACGGGGCCCAGCCTCAGGCCCCTTGGCCTCCTCGGGTCCCCGACCCTCATCCTCACTGCAAGATATTAAACCGCAAGCAGGTCAGGCCTTCCTGACCAATTCCTAACCATCAGGCCCATTGGCCTTTTCGGGCCTCGGCCCAGGTCCTCTCTTATAGGAGTGTATGGTGTGGCAAGAGATTATTATTTTTCGTACCGTACACCTCCCTTATTTGGGGATATATTACTCCCCCCTCGTCCCATATGACATTAAACTACATTTAGAGAACTACGTGGGGCTTGATTCCCATCCTCATGGGATACGTAGGACCACCTGAATGTCTAGGATTCGGGTCCAGCCCCATCTCTCTGGAATCTTCATCCCATCTTGGCCCCTAGGCCTACCCTTCCTCCATGAGAGGATTATATGGTGTGGTGTGGGATTATGTCCTCATTCAAGTCGGTCTCGTAATGACCACTCCATTTACCTCTCCCTCCTGAGTTGTTTCGTCGATCCCTTTTCGGCAGTTCACCAATGTGCCCAAGATTACTCTGGTTTATTACCTGGAATGCCAAGCTTTACTCGGACACGTCCGCACCCGCTTTCCAGGATTTGTGTATCCCTGTATCAGGGCTTCCATCATCTTTCACACCTGGAGGGACCCCCAAGAACGGCCTGGATACTACGCCCAAGGGCTCTCCTACCGTTATGGGCCAACGCCCCCGAGGGTTTCGGACAACAAATCGATAAAATCCCGCGTTGCGAATATGGTCAGCGGTCGATGCTCGTTTATTGTTCCCACCTCTGGCTAACGCGATACGGACGCTACATTTCCACCATGGTTAACAGTTTTCCTTTATCTCCACGCCAACCCATTAATCCCAAAATGTCGGGTACACAATTCACACCCTTCATCACTTCATCGTGTCCAAGTAGAGTCTCGGAACTCTTGTTACTTTTCCTCCGTGCACATCTGCGCGTTGGGGAAACAAGCCGCGTCAAAGCTGTCCTTCGGGGCTCTCTACCGACTCCCCTCTGATGGACGCCCCATGTATTGCGATGAGGATTCCCCCCCTTGTTTCCCACACCGATTTTAACTCACGTGGGCTTAGGGATCGGGTTGACGTCTGTGCTAACTTGGTAAGTTGTTACCATTCATGGTCTGAGCTCTATGACCATAAACTAAGATCCATCCGGAACAAAGTTCAGCTTGATTACCATCCTCATGGGATACGTAGGACCGCCCAGACACCTTGTATTCGGGTCTATCCCATTGAGGGAGATAGTCTCTCCCCCCTTGTTTCACCTCTTACCTCTATATAGGCCCCTCAGCCTAAGGTCTCCCTTTCCGAGTGGCTTACAATGTGATGTGGGATCATGTATCCATTAATTTTGTTTTATAACACTGCGCCCATTCCCCTCCTAGCATCGCCTCTACTACGTCTGCGCTGCATGATGATAAAATGCACGCTTGGTCCTATCACGTGACCCTAAACTGTGACATTATCATCCTGGCCGCACAATGAAAAATGACACTACATTGTGATGACCTCGTTTTAGAGGACATCACGTTGGGTATTGGTCACGTTCCATTCCATTTGTCAATTCCTATCACGACATGATTATTTTGGAGACACCACGACCTACTACTCTAGGCCTGTCGCTTCAAAAAAAACCACTCACCTTAAAGGACAAACAAGATTTATCAAATTCCGCTTCTTTTAGTGCAAGGGTCATGCCCGCACTCCCTTCTTTCCCCTGGAACTCGTACCTTACCATGCCACTTTTCAGAACTATGTATGGATTGATTCTCATCCTCATGAGATACGTAGGAGCGCCCGGTCACTTCCCCGCAGGCCCAACCCAACCTTCATGTTTGGTCCCTCGACTCGTGTATTTCCCCAGAGGACGCATGGTAAGTAGGGCTTAGGTCCTCATTCACGTCGGGTGTTGTAACCACCTTTCCATGTGTCCCTTTCTCCCCTTACCCACTCGTGGTCCAAGATCTAAGACCTTAAACTAAGACATTTTTAAGAACTACGTACAGCTTGATTCTCATCCTCATGAGATACGTAGGAGCGCCCGGGCACTTCCCTGCGGGCCCAGCCTAACATTCACTTTCGGTCCCTTGACCCAAAACCTCTCCCAAGGGGGTCGTGTAGTTTGATACGAGAGTATGTCCTCATTCACGTCGGGTTGTTCACCGCACCGTACACACCCCCTATTCCCATTCAAGCCAGGTGTTTGAGTTACTCCACAATGTGCCTCTTATGTTTCCTCCCATCCATGGTCCGAATTCTACGACCCTAAACTAAGATCTCCCTCTGGGAAAGGACTTTGATCCCCCTATCTAATACGTCTCGTTGTCGTATTCAGATGTGTTTTGACAAAGAGCCTGAAGTGTGGGATTTTCATAGGGACATCCCCCTCGTCCCATGACCAAGCTTCGTGAGCTCACTATTTGGATCCTCATCCTCTTACACATCCAAAAGGACCCTCAGATGACATGGATACTAGGCTTAAGGGCTCTCCATAAATGCTGGACCTAAGGGCCCTCCAATTGTTTCGGGCCAACGTCCCTACGGATCTCTGGCAACATTTGTGACATGATCCCGTGTTTCGAACATGGTCAACGGTCGACCCTCATTTGTCTGTCCCCATTCTAGGCTAGCTCGATATGGATGCTGGGTTTCCGCCATGGTCAACAGTTATCCTCCATCGTCACACCGTCATCATCGTGATCTAAATCTCGAGCGTCATGATTCACACATTTCCACTTCCTCATGTTCAAGTGGAATTGCATCACACTCGACTCTTTATCTTCACGCATATAGGTGCGCTAAATGATCGTGTTAGTGTTTTTGGTCCGGTATTCACATAGAGTCCCTTTTCCCTAACCTTCCCCTTTCTGTTTCGGGAAATTCCCACCACTACTTTTTGTTTCCCACACCGAGCACGACTCACGTGGGCTTAGTAGTTTTGGCGGGATGTGTACCAACACGGTCAGGCTTCTCATCGTCCCGCATGATGTTAAACTGCACTTCTAGAACTACGTATGGCTTGATTCCAATCTTCATGGGGTATGTAGGAACACTCGACTACTCTGCTTCGGGCCCAGCCTAATCCTCACTCTTGATCCCTTGACCTGAAGAGTTTCCTCTGGGGGTATGTGGTGTGATTTGGACTCCAAGTCCTCATTCACGTCGGTTTCATATCTACCGCACCACACACTCCCTGGGATCTTCCCCTTTATTCCAAATCCTATCGTATGATGTTAAACTACAGGAGTTCATATATCCTCAACGCATGACACTAAACTGCGGCTCTACCCTGAACAAGATCAGGATGCCCCATGTTAATCATGGGATGCACCAGAACCTCTACCAGAGAGGATTTCACCCGTCAGTGTTGGTCTATGACTGCACTGTACTTCCAGAACTACATATGGCTTGATTCCCATCCTCATGGGATACGTACATAAACCCTGGTATATTGCCTAGGGTTCATCCCATGGAAATCATTAATCCCATCCTTCCCCTTTCCGGTCCCCCTGGTCGGATCCCTCGCCAGAGAGGCCCTGTCCCAAAGAAGGAAGGATCTGTGACCAAGCCAACATGCCCATCTTGCGTAATCCCACCACAGTGGTGTGACTACCTAAGTGTTGGATTCTGTTCAGACAAACCATCACTCCATATTCCACGATTTTCATGCCCCTTATTCAGACCCTCACCCCCTTTCACTCCTGACGGGACCCCCTAACGGCCTTGTCTCATGCCACATCGGCTCACCTATGGTCCTGGGCCAACATTCCGGAAGACTGGTCATGTTTGGAAGGACCCCCCCCCCCTAATAGTATAGATGTTTGACCTATGGTCCGCCAACTGTCCTGGGTCAACGTCCCGAAAAATTGACCGACAATGTTTGTGACGTGGTACCGTGTTTCGAACATGGTTAACAGTTGAACCTAATTTTTGTCCCCATTATAGGCTAACGCAGTAAGGATACCGCTTCTCCTCCATGGCTAACAGTTGTCCCTTATTGTCACGCCATCCCCACAACGCTCCGAATCTTGGGCATCGTAATTCACGCTTCATGTTTCCGTCTGTTTGGACTGATTCCAGTGCCCATGGTGTTGCACCGTTCGTACATGAGGGCACACCGAAGAAATGGTAATTTGGCTGTTATAAAAAGTTCCTTCTCTGGTCAAGCCTCTCTCATTTTCGGAAACCCAAACTGGTAATCCGATTCCCGGATGCCCGGAGCATGGTCTCCAATCCTATGTTAGGTGGGACGAGAAGGCAACTATCTCCTGTTTCTCACATCGGGCTCGACCCCCGTGGGCTCGAGGAATTATCGCCGAACGTCCCGCAAACATTTTAGGGATGTAACGAGGTGATTCAAACAGTGGAAATTGTGCACGCTACGGCATTCAAAACAAATAAGGAAGAAATTGAAGCACGAAAGTACCAATAAATGTTTTTTTGGTATGTTACAATACCCAGGGGTTGACTCGCCCCATGGACGGGTTGACCCCGTCAAAAGAGCGTTGCATCTCCACCACCCGTTGGTTTGTGGTGTCTAAGGCTTGTTGCCGCTGACTCAACTCCCACTCCTCCTCAGCAGCGGCGGGGTGCAGTTCGTCAGCCTTGGCTCTGGCCCTCTCTACCTCAGCCTGAATGGCAGCCATCTTTCCAGAGGCCTGCCTCATAAGCTCCTCTGCATCCGCTAGTTGGGCCTTCAACCGGGAGATCTGCTCAGATTGCGCATTAAGAGAGGATGAGTGCTCATTCTCCCTGGTCTGTAGCTGTTGGACCTCACTTTCAGCCTCCCGGAGCTTCGTGACACTTGTCGCCTTCCTCCGCTGCCAGCCCACGCTGAGCCCACGATCATGCTCCTGGATCTTCTCAGCCATGATATCTCGGATGAGCGCATGAGGACATTGGGCATCCACTCCCCCAGCGCACAGTTCATGCAGCCGCGAGCGAAGTCTGTCCATTTCGTCCAGCCACAACGCTTGGGGGTGTCCTTTATGAAGCGCGTGATTAGCTTCCATGACCGACGGAGGACTATGCTGATGTCTTCCTCGTCGGAGGCTGTTTCATCCCAGTCTGCGCGATTGACAGACTCGTACGCAGGATACGCCTGCAGGAAGTCCTCAGCGGGATCTGCATCCGACATTGAATCTGGCGCGACATCTGGCACCGAAGTAGTTGCGACAGGACTAGGACTGGTCGGCCGATCCTCTTCATCGGAGTCCACCTCGATGACCTCAGGCACGACCCTGCTGGTGGTCCAGCCGGTGATGATGTGTGTTGCAGCTTGGGGAGATGGGGGGACTATCGCCACCATCACCGGCATGCCCCTAGGGGGGACGCCACCAGAAATCCCGACTAGTCTTGTCGTAGCATCCCACACCAGTCGAAGAACTTTACGACAGAGAGGGACATAAACGTTAGTTGGCATAGTCTACATATGACGACAAGGAAACCGGTAGAGGAAACTTACCGAGATCGACCTCCTGGCACTGATCTTGAGCCGGTACTAATGGGACCACGAGGTGAGGCCCTCCGTATACTATTGGCAGGTCTAGAGATTCTGGAGGAGCCACCTCGAGTGTTCTGGTCTCACCAGACGCGGAACTGGACGCAGCCATAGGCGCGGGTTCTGAAGGTCCGGAATCATCACCCGCCGAGGGGTGAGAACGAGGCCTACGAATAAGTTCCTCCTGCATGACTCAAACATCGGTGAGAAGTCCATAATGGCCCAAGAACGGACCATAAGGAAAGAAGTTAAGAATTCTACCTCGAGAGCCTCTGCAAAATCATCGAAATCTGAGCCTTGATCTCCGACCTCGCCCTCCTCCAACGGGCTCCCTCATCCTGCCTCATCCTCCCGAGAGGAGCCCTCTGACTCTTCCAGTAGGGGGAATCACTCCCTCAGATCGGCGGCTGACAACTGTGGGGGGACCGATCGATTCAGTAGTACCCTCACCCGGTCTGTCATTGGGCGAGGGACACCACTGGAGTGAACGTAATCCTCCAGCTGGCCCAAGTATTTCTCTGCCTCCGCCGGAGATGCAATGAATCCAGCCCGGACTGGGCCTATGCCCGGTAATTCCATCCTAAGGAAATTCAGGTGGGACCATATCTCAGGTGGGATGAGGAATTGCCAGTTGACATCCCAAATGTCCCAGGATTCCGGGAAGACGACATCCTCTACCATGTCGATATGACGCAGGCGCTTCCCCGGAGCCTGAGTGGATATCCTACGAAATCCCCTCGGTGGCCGCCCCTCCAGATGGCCCTTCTCTTCCAGAATCACCGGATCTGCCGCTGCTGCCACACCCTTGGCCGGTGCGGGTCTCGCCGCCTTGGCAGCCCCGCCACCGTGAGAGGCCCTAGCTTCCCTCTGACCCCGACCTCAAGATAGAGGAGGCCCACCATCACCGACCCGAATAGTTGGCTACTTCAGCATCTCCCCTGGGTAAGCATATTCCCAACTAATGGCATAATCCCTCACCAATCCGAAAGTGGCAGTGGATGGAGGAAATGCGATTCGCATCTTCCCATCTTCCCGTATGAACATGAGCCACAACTGCCTCATCACACATGAGTGCTCCTCGTGACGCACCTCCCAGTAGACCTACGGGGTCAGCCGCAAGAGGCACCAGAACTACCTCACAAACCAATGCGGGGTGTACGGTTCACAGAGTGGCTCACGATCTACTCATGCCACCAAAACTTCACCTCGAAAGGCTAGGAGGTAAGACCGATGTTCTTCCATTCCCCACCCGTCATCAGTAAGTATCCCCGTCGGCAACGGGAAGGGGTGGAAATTAAACTCATCCGCCCTCCACACCCGATTCAGAACCATCGGCACGGTTAGTTTGAACGGGAAGCTCCCGACTGCATTCAGGATGGAGGGGAGGAAGTATAATACCGGTGGAGAAATAGGGTTTGGATACTCATTGATCCCCCTGATGTGCACCGCAATCCACCCATACAGGAGGTGGAAGGGCCCACATATCCTTGGCGGCTTCTTGCCCTCGCTAATGTGCCGCAACATTCTGTATAGTTTGGTTAGCATTGGAATCCCCAAATTGAACCGCTACCCCCTGGCCAACATGTATGCCATAATAAACGATCTGGGATGCACCCCCATACTTGTATCCATCACCGGTAGAATCCAACCACAGATGAGAGTCGCGATGAACGCCGCCAGCCTGAATATCGGCTGTTGTTCAGTGCTGACACTGAAAACCCAAGTCTTCCATTGGCTGTCCTCCCGGACCCGCCAATACAAGTGACCCTTACCCCGTTGGGCCGCCCTCGGACAAGTTTGAGGCCTCAGAGGGAACTCTCGATTCTCTAGGAAATTCAGGAAGCACTTGAACCATCTCCTAAAGTGGACATCCCTCACTGCCTCCTTGTCCTCTCCAGGGATGACTGCCATCAACAATGATTCCAGTCGCGGCATTTTCTCTGTATCCTCCCACGTGCTCATGACGGGGAGGAACTCATCATACATGGCCCCCAAGATCGGAACCCCTGAAATCTGGTGGACATCCCACAGGCTGATGCGCACCTACCTGTGATGCAGGTGAAAGGTATTGGTCCTAGACAACCATCTGCTCAGTAATTCTGGCATCAGTTGTTTCGGTTGGTAAATGTGGAATTGGGAGGCCCATGCCACCTCATATAACCAGACTCTCCTCAGCTCGACCCCAAACTCCTCGCATGAGGCACCTACCCAGTAGGTCCAGGCCCATTCATTTGTAAAGTTGCCTCCCTGGCGCATGTCCCATTCATCGGACCATCCCTTCCTCGAATCCTACAAAGCCGCCTTCAGCATGGTATGGTAGAGAGGAGGGGGCGTCTCCGGTTATAGTGTCTTCCCATCAATACCGTTCACATGTTTGTAGAGACAGTTAGTGGTGACGGGTGTGAAGTCCTCCTGTGCATGACCATCGGCCACCCTGAACCATTGGTGCTGACATGGTGTGCTCCTGAACCAGCAAGCTGGTTCGTCCCTACTCGCCTCAAGGATGAATACATCGTCCCTCAACCCGAATCCATACAATGGCAGCTTCTTACACTGCGGATAATTCTTCTGACCCTCCTATAGCAGATCTGTTAAAGAAGTGTGGTCCAAATGGCTTCGGACCATCTCCCCAAGGCCTAGCCAGTTGGCCATCTCATCCCGATGGACGGCGTCTGCAAGCACTCCTAGTACAGCTTCTCGATGGGCCATTCTAGTTTTGGCACTCAGAAAAGAATTTTTTCAGAACGGATCGCGAAGCTGGATCGTGAAGACGGCTCGCGAATGTCGGTCGCGAGACCAAGCCACGAAGTCTAGCCAAGGCCGGCAAACAGGAGTTCGTTTGGTGCAGTCACGGAGTCAGAGACCCGCGGTTCGCCGTGAAGCTCGATTCGAGGAGAGCAGGCACGAAGTATGCGGAGCTTCGCGAAATCGAGAGCACAAAAAGACAAGAAAATCGCATGAAGACAAAATAGTTCGACCCCCTATTTATAGGCGGCGACCCCATATCATCGCGGCGTGCCTCACCCGCGCGGAGCATCGCGGCGTATCCGGATCCGTGACCCCGGTCAGCACCGCGGGCCCTCTTCGCGAAGTCGCATCGTGAATCACCAACAATTTTGGTGATTTTCCCTCAAACTTCGACACTTCACCCTCCGCGGCTCCAAGTATGAGGGGGGAATTTGTTGGCGCCAAAATATTGCACGAACGGAAGGGACGAAAAAGAAGGCCCGGACGCTGCCTCGTGAAGCACCGCCGTGAAGCACCCCGAGCATCGCTGTCCCGCGAAGCTCCGGAGGCGGTAACTCTCCGTGAACGAGTTTGACGTTCGTGAGCCCGCCGTGAAGCTCCAGAGGTGGTAAATCTCTGCGAACGAGTTTGACGTTCGCGAGCCCGCCACGATGCTCCGGAGGTGGTAACTCTTCGCAAATGACTTTGACATTCGCGAGCGCGCCGCGAAGCACCTGAGGTGGCGCGCGAGTTCTGCTTCGCGGCGCCCCTTGCCTATAAATACCAGGGTCCCCCTGAGTCCCAGGAATGGACAATCCGACTTTTCGGCTTCTCCTCTCCCGATTTGCGAAGCACTCTTTGCCCCCGGGCATCATGAGCTCCGTGAGGTACTTCTACTTCACGTGACGCCTTCGCTTTGTCTCGTTTTGAGCCCCTCTTCCGGGAGGGATGCCCTTCATGAAGCTCAAGGGAATTCGTGAAGGAGGGGGACTCCCAAGTAAACCCGGGCAGCTGTGGAGCATTTATGCTTCGCGAAACACCCAACCTGTACTAGTGATCCCTATGCTAAGGCAGGATTGCTACACATCACGAAGAACACTGCTTCGCAGCAGCCTGCTTTGCGAGGCACCTCTTCTTCGTGAGGCAGTGCTCCGTGAATAATCTTCTACTTCACGAAGCACCCTCCACTCACACCTATGCCACATGCTAAGGCCAAGGCACTCCGCTTCGCGAAGCAAACCCCTTTTCTTGGCAATTCCACTTCCTGTGCGACCCTCCAGGTATGCACGATGTGATTTCAGAGTCCCACGGACAATACTACTTGTAGCATTGCTTTGCTTAATGATTTTTTGCATAGGCATGCTAACGGCTATTGCTTCTTTGAATATCCATGCTAATATAGACCCCTCGATGGTTCACCCTACAACCCCCCTTGACTATGGCCTTTCCAGTACCTTCCCTCCTCCAAGGACCAGAGGGTCCCAGTTATGTAAGTCTTAGAGGTGTGGAGTAAACCCACCTCGTCCGAGCTGTAGGACGCTAAACTGCCAAGCACCACGTCCTTAACACATGACGTTAAACTGTGATCTGACCACATGCCTCGCACGAAGGGTCCCCCCATCTCGAACATTTTTTACGCCACTTGTCTCCATGGGAGTGGAATCACCCCTCCACAAGGGATGATATCCTCCTTATTGGAGTGGTGTATGTTCTTAGGAGAAGGGAGACCCTAGTTCCCCAACGGATGGCTGCACTCTTGCATCTCCGTACTTCCCCACTACCAAGGTCAATGGAGGGTGTGATAAGGAATGAGGCACCTCCCATCATTGGTCCCAAATCCCTCTTTCGTTGTGCTTTGTCTCACTTCGGGCCTCCATCCTAGAGTAAGTCCCAACACAATGGGCCGCGTAATGCATAAGCCCCTATTCGCTTATCACGGACGCATCCTTCGCGACGTGATATTTCGGTCCCTGCAACCTCTTGTTTCTCACACTGAGCATGACTCACGTGGGCTTAGAGTGAGCACCGGCCCTGACCCCCACCCCTTGCGAACTATGAGGACTTTGATCCATGTCAAGGCATGGTACATAGGAAGCCTCCACGAGGATCAAGCCACACCACTCGGTCGTTTATTCACGTCGAGTTTCACCCTCATCCAACATGACGTTAAACCGCATGCCCTTGTCCCGTACGACATTAAAATGCACATCCATTTGAACTACGAGTTCTTTGATCCATGTCAAGGCATGGTACGTTGGAAGCCTCCATGAGGTTCAAGCCTACCCATCATCCAATTCACGTCGAGTCCCATTTGCATCCAACATGACGTTAAACTGCATTTTAGTTTGATGGAAATCCTTTGTGACCATCTGAACTATGAGGACTTTGATCCGTGTCAAGGCATGGTACGTAGGAAGCCTCCCTGAGGTTCAAGCCCAACAATCATTGGACCATACGGTCTCCTTGTCGGTGTGCCAAGCCCCCATTTTCAATCCGAACTATGAGGACTTTGATCCATGTCAAGGCATGGTACGTAGGAAGCCTCCCTGAGGTTCAAGCCCATCCCCCTTTGGACCAAGGTCCCTTTTTCACGTCGGTTCACCGACACCCACCATAAGTGGACCCCCGGGTCCACCTTCACGTCGGTTCACTAACGACTTCCATCCTATGAACTACGTGGTCTTTGATCCATGTCAAGGCATGGTACGTAGGAATCCTACACAAGTTTGAAGCCTACCGCCTGTCGTTTATTCACGTCAGGGTTCACTCTCGTCCAGAATGACGTTAAACTCTATTCCAGTCCGACGGCTAGCCGTTGCGACCAACCCGAACTACAAGGACTGTGATCCATGTCAAGGCATGGTTCGTAGGAAGCCTCCCAGAGGTTCAAGCCCACCACCCCTCGGATCAAGGTCCACTTTCACATCGGTTCGCTAGCAAAATTCATCGGGCCAAGGTCCACCTTCACGTCGGTTCACCGGCGCCATCCCAAACTATGCGGACTTTGATTCCCTGCCACGGGGATACGTAGGAAGCCTCTTCAAGGCTCAAGCCCAACTTCACTGTCGCCCCTGCGATGGTCCCATTTCATTTCCCCCTCCACTTCATTCGTCCATCCATCATCCATCCTGATTCTCGCCTAGACCGTCATATCCTGGTGAGACCATGTCAGTCCGAGACCATGTCGGTCCGCTCCTATTCACAGCCGCCCATGGGTTGGTCCCGGTATCGGCACCCCCTCAAGGGAAATCGCTCAATCCGATCCATTCTAACTAATGCTTTGATCGGGCTGATCCGTCTCCGTTGGATGTTAAACTCGCGGCATACCATGTGTTGAACACAAGAAGCATAGGAAAATCTCAGATATGTGTCTATGGCATATAATTCCCCGGGCTCGATGTGGGATGCCTCGGGCTTCCACGCCCTCGAGAAGCCCTATGACCAGGTATAATAGACAGACATGCTAGGTCCCCAGCATCCAGACACGCTACTGATGCCTCAACGTGACTACTCCCCTGACTGAAGGTTGCTGCCCTGACCGGACCCTTTGGAATGTCCCAACAGAAGCAGTGTAATTAACCGGAATCCATGGAAACATGGCACTGGGAAGAGTTTCATGAACAACGTATTAAATCTATGAGGGAGACCCGGACTAGGTGACGAGTTCTGAGGAGGAATCCACAGAAGGAAGAACCGACATCCCATCATCCCGTTTCGATCAAGGAGCAGACGTCCCTGAATAAGGAGCGAATGCCGCCCGCCTTTGGAAAGCGGGAATGAGGGGCAACAGTGCAGCGCGTCCTCCTCTGAGGACGGACAGATGCACGCGCCCCGACAAAAGCGTTGGAAATAGGGGTATTTGACGCACTATAATTTCACCACACAAGGGGAACTTCATATGTGAAGGAAGGTTGTAATGAGGTGATATGGAACAAGGTGGATCAATCGAAATATAAATTCATGCTTTGGAGAATCAGAAACTGCACCATTCCTATGGATAAAAATATCAAACGTTGTGGTATCACACTTGCTTCTCGGTGTGCCTGCTATAAAGTCTACAAAGTGGAAACGGTTGATCATCTCTTTTTCTCTGGTGAGAGGGCGAGTACAGTGTGGATTTTTTATAGTGACTTTATAGGGTTTTGTGATCCTTGTCTAGGGGATCTTCCATTCTTGGACAAATGGTTTCAGGGGTCTGCAGATAAAGGGTTGGATATGTCAGCACGCTCTTTGATTCTTTATGATGGATATTGGTCCATATGGAAATCTAGGAACAAGATTAGATATGAGGGGATATGGTCTATGGGTAGGTCTATCATCATTAGGTCTAAAATAATTCTTATTGATCTGGCTTGTCTCCTCAGCAATTGGCGGGATGATATTTCCTTCAACTGAATTTTTTCCAGTTCTGCTTCTGTGCATCCGATAAGTAGTATAGACAGAGGTTGATGGGTTAGACAGTTTCCCCCTATCAGTGTTCTGAAACTAAATACTGAAGGATCCTTCTCAATGGGAGTGCTTCATGGGGGTGGAGTTCTTCAGGACTCGCGGGGATCGGTCCTCCTTGCTTTCTCCTCCTGGATATGACATGGATCTTCTCTTAAGTATGAATCCAAGGCCCTGCTCACAGGAATCAATCTATGTCACCAGAAGGGATTTCCATCAGTTTAAGATGAAATAGACTCAAAAAAATTTCATGATGCTATGAAGGATATTTTATGAACTCCATTGTCCATTACCTACATTATCAGAAATTTCAAAGGTATTCTCTCCAATGGTACCAAAATTAGTCACACCTGGAGTGAGGGAAACCAAATGGCGGATCACCTTTCTTCTATGGAGGTTCTTGGGCATGAGCCGATGTGTGTGCATGACATTTCAACTTTGCTGCCTGAAGGGGTTAATTTGATTATAGGGGATGTCCTCGGATTGCATCATTATATACCTCTTTAGGCATCTTTGTTTCTGCTGTTTGGTGTATGGTTCTTCGTTCTTAATAAAAAATTAAATTTGAGAGAACACATAAAGAAATTTAAAAAGTTAAAAATGATTTCATATTTTAAATTATGATTTTTAAATTTTTTAATAATACCAATTTAATTTTTCATTATTAAATGTAACCATAGTAAAACATTATCACCTCTGTAAAGGTTAAAAAGGTTGATGGGGGTTAAACTAAGAAATAATGTATAAAATATCTCTAAAAAATAGATAAATATTATTAGTTGGGTGAATTTAGACCATAAAAATTCATGGATTCTACATTTATCCATTTTTTCCACTTTTCACTGAAAAATGAATAAAATATATTTAAAACATTTATGTATTTATAAGTGTGTCACTCCCCTCACATATAAAAGGGAACCTCATCTCATCACTTATTCAAATAATTTAAACAATTTATATCATAAAATACCTATAAATATAACTTAAATAATATTCTATCCTTGTTTTATAGGTCATGGTCTCATCAAAATACAAACCTATGAAGGCTAAATATGTAAGTCAAAGGATGTTTTCCAAAGAAGAGGTATAATTCTTAATCGAGTGTTTTCTGTTTATTTCTTTTTCTACCCACATAAAATATTAATTAAACAATATGAAATAAAAAAATAGTATCTTCCCTATAATTAAATTTTATTATTATTATTTTACAACCCTTTTTCATTACCTTTTCAATCCCATTAAAAATAAAAACATAGCTTATGTGTATGTGTGGACTACCATCTCCACGAAGCAATGTATTTCATTTCTCATCACCCAGTCATATGGCTAGTTAATATTTTTGATAAAATAAATTTATATGATATTTATAACATAATTATGATTCTTTAAATATAATATAGTACTTAATGTCTTACCCCGTCATCTGTTGGAAAATTATAATGTCGAATGTGCATATGTGTGGACTACCTCCTCTATGAAGTGACGTGATTAATTTATCATTTAAAACTTACATGGATGGTTTTAATAATACAAATATAGAATAAATTTTAAATTTAAAACATATTTATGTTTCTATAAAATTAAAATATTATCTTATTTATTTATTTTTCTCTTTTTAGATAAATTAAAACATCATCCATGCATATGTACAGAGTACCATATTTATGAAATGACATGGTTCATTTTTCATGACTACCTAACATGGTTGATTTTAAAAGTGTATATAACGTATAAATATGATAATTATAACATGTTTAAGATTTTATATTTAATGGAATAATAACCCCTTTGAACAAGGTTAATGCTCCAAAGTTATTTTAAGGTTATAAACTGAATGTCTTCAAAACATACAATGATAACTTAATAGTTTTAGTGACTAAATAAAATATGTTAACAAATTAAATTAAGGAAAAATGATATTGTAATGAACATAAAAAAAATTATTAAAAAATATGAAAACTAATTTAATTTTTTACTCACGATGGAAGACATACAAATGAAATGAATCCGGACTCGAGGTTAGGGAATTTCCATTCAAACATTGTTTTAAATATTCTAAACTCCTCATTCACTATATAAAAGATATTTTAAATGTTTCAAGAATCGTATTATTTATTATTAAAATGTTAATAATGGTAATTTTTATTATATTTTATTTTCTTTACCATTTTTTAAAAAGGAATCTTTTCAATGATTTCTCTATGGGTTATTTTTGACTTTGTACCAACGTATAAAAAGAATTATTTTTTTAACATATATGGTATGAGTGGAAAATACACCCATTATATGGTTTCCTTATTACAATTTTTTTTACATGTTTTCATGGTTTTCCAAAGTAAATTAAATTCCCATTATTTTTTGGAATTTTTTATTTTAAAGATCTTTCAAAAGAAAAGGTATATTTCTCTATATTTTTATGTGAAATTGGTAAGTGCATTGATATTGGGTTAAAGTGATTTTTTCAAGGGTTTTATAATGAAAAATAAAAATATAATAGATATTTTTATTATGTTATGGTACTTATGAAATATATATTATGATAGGTGAGATCAATATAGCTCATAACAATGGGTGAGCCTGATATAAATTCATTGGGTAATGATTTAGTCTTATAATAGGAAATGAGGGCGATGATTGTGAACATTACTCATATAAAATAAATTAGGATTCATTTATTCTGACACTGGTTAAACAAGATTGAAAATGGTTTTTAATATTATTCTCTAGTATACTATATTATGTTTTCAAAAAGTGTGATTATGGAAATATTTTTTTTAATGAGGTAAGGAATGTTTATGAACATTTAAAGGTTAAAGGATTGTTTTTAAAAGAAAAGTTTTAATGAGTAATCACATTACTCAAGATTCATTAATGGTTTTCATACAATTTCAAATGGGATTCAAAGGTTTTAGTTGAGAAAATTTTTATTTTCACATATTGTAATTTTTTATTTGTGTTCTCAAATTGTTATGGTTAAGAAGGTAAACACCTTCATCATTTTTGATGTTTTTACTAGACTAAATGGATTCATTTATTTTTATATCCCTTACTTAGCTAAAATTTTAACAACCAACATTTTCAAAAAAATAACATAATTAAGAATGAATATAAATTCTATACAAGTTAATATTTCCACTATGGTAACTCATCTTAAATGAAAAAAAATTGTTTTGAATGAAATAGGGATGTAATATTTATGACCTTTTTTGTTGAGAAAATGTACATTGTATGAATCATTCCACTTTTTAATGTAATTTTTTAATTAATTACCTAAAATTGAAAAATAAAAAGATCCAAGAAATATAAGAAAGGGAACCCCTATTATAAATCATGTAATTATAGGTTGTTTATTTTAAGAGATGTGATGTTTTATTTAAAATATAAAGAAAAAAATTAACTAAAAATAATAATTGTTAAATAAAAATATCAAATAATATAATATAGAAAACATTACACATAATTAAACTAAAAATAATTAATTGAAAATATTTTATTAATATTTTCAAATTATTATCAAACTAATAAAATGATACTAACATTAAAGTAAATATTTATAAAAACTATATATATAAAAAATAATATAAAAAATACTTACAAATTCATTGGTATTATATTTTCACGAACTTACACCTTTTCAATTCTATGAAAAAGTAATAAAAAAAAGGAAAACTCTTAGATAAATCAAAAAACTAAAAGAAAAAATTGATCCTTTTAACAAAGAGTATAATTCTTCATTTAAAATAAAAAAAAATTTAAAAATATATTTCATTTTGATTCATTCAAAAATATACTATATTCATTCATGAATCATTATGACCTATCTCACAATCACACTTATCTCTCAAGATTGTAACTTTTTCAAAGTTATATTTAATTCTCATGAATGATTTCGATAGGCTCATAATGAATTTCATAGTGTATAGTTTAAAGAGAAAAGGTATATATGAATTTTTTTAGGAGATATAGAATTTAAATTATTTCAATACAGATAGTGAGAATCATAAAATAAAATGAATGGGATGAAAATACCATGAGATGAATGTTTTCAAGGCTTTAGACTCCACCCAATGTCTTAATAATTTTAGTATTATTACAATAATTTGATTCTTATAAAAATATTCAAATTGTATATATTTAAAGAGAATAAGGGGGTTGATTTACACATTATTGAAGATTCATATCCACCAAAACTAAATTTAATACTATTTCTTAAGAAATTGTGTTCAATATTATTAATAATGATACCACTCATGAAAAACATCAAACAATTATTTTATAAAAGTTAATCGATAGTAAATCCTCAATTTTACATTTGGAAAATCAATTTAATGATAGAAAAGTATTATTCATCAACCATTGAGAAGTACTCCATTGATTTTTTTCCTAACCCCAATATCAAACGAATTATTAAATAATTGTTGTACCGGGAAGAATATATATATATAAAAATATATAATAAATTATAAATATACGACATAATTTCCTCATATATAACCTTCATCATTGAAATTTTTTTCGTCCCTTCGGTGTTCCTTATTCCCCATATATTAATCCCCCATTTTAAAAGTGGAACTGCTATTTTTCTAATCATAAACATTGGCAATCATCAAATTAATTGCATTTTAAAATTTTTAGCATAGTGGGGATCCATAGTGTAATGGCCACATTCCAAATTCCATAACCCTCAGTCCAATTAATCTTTTCATTAATCACTGATTAATGTCATGTTTTAGATATTTATCATGTCCCGTGAAAAATTGGCAAAACACCAATATAACATTGTACCATTTTCAAACAATATACTCCTTTTACAATTCCATGTTGTAAAATTTAACCATAGACCTATAATTTTTATTTATATTAATAATTTATTTTATTTCACTTCTCAAAAGTATATTTATGAAAAGTCTAAAAAACTAAAAACAAACAAGTTAATTCCAAACAAACAATATAAATTAAAATAAAAAACATTGTAAGATTAATAAATACTATATCATCATCATGTATAATATTATTCTTCATCTCCTCTATGATAAATGAAAATCTATAAGGTGTATGATTTATGTTTTCTCTCCTATATTTGTGGAGGATCTAGCTACTTAATTGTATTTATCATGTTTCTCCTCTACTCTAACATTTTTTATCATTTCTTTTTCCATAAATTAATATTTTCTAAGTGAAATTAAATTTAAAATTTTATCATGATAATTGAAGTGTGACACAATTATATCATTTTAAGGTATAATATAAAAATATTTAATCTCTTTAGTGGAATAAATTAACAATTAAAGAATGAATTACCTATAATTTACTAACTTTTTAGTCTTCATGAAATATAAAAATGTAAATTGATGTCTTCCCACAACACATATACTCTCTACCTTTGGGAATACCCAATTAACCTTAAGGTAATGAATATATGTGTATAAAATCTAATTAAAATAAATTAATTTCACCTTATATAGTTAATATATATTTCAAATAATAAATTCATTCCACTAATATTTCAATTTTCCTTTATAAACAAGAAAATTATTTCTTCTTATAGATATGTGAAATTAATCTAAGACTTTTTTTAAATTCATTATATGATCGATCTAAAATAAATTGAATAAAAAAGTTGGTGTTTAAATAATCTCCTCCTCTTTAAATTTTCATATTTTTATTTCCATTTAAATAGAAATTAAAAATACCAAAGATAAAGTTAGATAAATTGGTTCAAGTTTTTATATAAGATTATTATATTCCACCATATTCACAAATATTTTCACCTATTCTTACATAACATTAGTCATTAAGGTTATTTTATTATAGATTCATAGAATTGATTTTAATATTTTCTCCAATCATATTCACCAAAATATTCACCTCTAATTTTTATTTATAATATATTTTAATTTTATAATTTTTACAATTTTCTCTTCATTTCTACTTTATTCGTTAAATTTTTCATTCCTTATACCAAAGTAAAATTGTCAAAATTTTACCTAAAAGAAAAATAATTTAATTTTCAATATAAAATCTATTTTTTAATAATTAAAAAAATGAAGCAAAACGTTTGATGAAAATAATGTTACAAAATCCATGAATCTATCATAAAATATTATACAAACATATGTTGTCAAATAAGAGATGAAAATTGTAACCAATGTGATTGGTTGAATAATTCTTAAAGAAATAAATGATGTTTTTTACCCAAATTTATATTTGTAATTCTAAAGTTTTCTTCAAATATAAATGGAATCTATGAATTTTTAATAAGAATAAGAGATTAATTTGAATAACAAAATTATTCTTTTAATTTTATAATTTATCATATTACCATTTTTAAAATAATTTCACATACCTCTAAGATGAAAGAACATACATAGATAGAATGAAAAAATTATAAAATGGTGTAAATACTTTACTTATAAAAAAATTAAATCATATAATATGAAATCATTATATCTCAAGAATATTATTCATAGATATATGCATTTTATTAAGCTTAACTTGATATTCCCAAAGTGAGAGAGCATTGGTGTTGTGAAAATATTTTAATATTCATATTTTCATTTCATAGAGATAGAAAACTAAATAAAGGGAAAATTTTAATAACACATTATATGGATCAAGTTATCATATTCTTATATCATTATGTTAAAATTATAACAAGACAACCACTTGTATATGACTATAGAAATGATTAACAGTATGGGTATAGATAATCTGCTAAATAAACACGATCAGGTGGTATGAATCTTAGGATATATGAGAGTAAACATCCTAGATAATAACCCTTAATTCTTATGTTTGATATGATGTAAATGAAAAATAATATTATGAAACTATCTAGGAAATTAAAAGTGGAATTATTGAAGTAAAATAAGAAGTACATGAAATAAAAAATGCCGAATATAATCTTTCTAAGCACAATTCTATATTTTAACTATGTACATTAAATAATCTATTAGGACACCATCAACACAAATTATATTGTAATTTTACTTAGATATATTAAATTCCATGATTTTGGAAAGAAATTTTATAGCTTTCTAAAAATTTTATCTTCTAGTATAAATTTTATTTATTTATTTATTTATTTATTTACTTTTATAATAAAAGACATCCTATCCATAATCAATTTTAAAAATTATGGATAATGTTCAATTTTATGTTGGGGTTTTGGATTTATTTTTATTTTTTATTTTTTATTAATATTGATATATTTATAATAACTTGGAATAATTTAGTTATTCACTTTTTTATCTTTTGAATAACTCGGAAATTTTCTCACTTTAGGTGTCTGTTATTATTTTGAGATGTTTATGATTACTTCATCTTCGGTGATAAATATTAATTTCTCTATAAATTTAATATTATGATAATGAAATAATTAAAATATATTTTTAAAAATATAGGGTATGAATAATTATAATTGATAAACCTTGAGAAAGGGAAGATTTTAAATTTAAGTGGATGATGACATTTTAATGAAAATTAAATGATTTAGTCGAAGAGTTTTCTACTTAGATGTTTGAAATTATGAAATATTGATATAGATTATTATTTTTTATATATAAGGAGTATTTAGTATATATATAAATAATTAAATAAAATTAATAAAAATCATGATTGGCCTATAATCTTTACATATTCCACCTTCATGTCTTGACTATAAAAAATTTCCTTAGGAGATGATTGATGATGGGAATAAATTTTTTTATTTAATTTTACTTAAACTATTTTCATGGTTGATGACTTATCATTTTACTCTTCTCATAGGAGTATTGAAATTTATTAATAACATGCCTAATTATTACTTATAAAAATATTCTTGTGATTATTTTTATTACTATTACTTTTATATTTACATCAATATGATATATAAAGATTATAAAGATATTTCTTATATTTGATTATGGATAAGAAAAGGTGAAACTATTAGGGGATTTAATTTATTTATATTATATATTTTTATATTTTTGAATAATTTTTTATGTGTTTTTTAACTAAATTTAGTTATTTTCATGTCTCCCCAAATAATGTTATCATGTGATTCCTTTTAAAGAATAAATATGTGGGAAATGGGATTTTTTATGTTCTAAAACAATTTTCACAACTATTATTAAATTTTATCATAGGTACTTTACAAAAGAAAATAAAATCAATAAAACATAGCGTGTTAAAAAACTACCAATACAATTTCACATGATACAATGAAAAATATCATAATCTTACTGATTGACTTAATTTATAGGTAAATTTTCCGAAAGTGTTTCCTAAAGATGGCATGGAACTCTTCTAATATCTAGAGTAGTTGCATGTAAATTATTTTAATTTGACCCTTTTCAAAAGTAATGAAGGGGAATGTGAATGAGATATTTAAGAATGAGAATCTAGCTTTCAATGAGGAGTATATAGAACAATGATAAGAATAATAAAGCTAAGGATCATTAAGCCAGGAGAGTAAAAGATTAATAATATTAGATTTTAATTTCATAACATATTTTTAATTATTATTTTAGTTACATATATGTTTATTTAAGACATTATATGAAAAGATAAGGATAAAAATAAACTAAACATTATTTTCTATGGTTAACTAATCATTTTAGATTATTTTTAAATTATTTTCACTTAGTTTGGATAAAATATTTTCTATTTTTTATTTATTAAATATAATATTAAAATGATTTTGTAATTATATTATGAATAAGAAATAATTCTATAATAAAGTTAAATAAAAATAAATATCCATAGAAAATAATACACTATCACTACAATAGAGTCTCGTTTTTTATTCTGTTGTCAAGTTTCATGTACTAAAAACACAATATTTCAATATGTATTTTACATTTTAAAAAACTAAAATATTTATCAATCTAGATAAAGAGATAATTATCATATATATTTTAGCTACATGCATAGTTTTTTTTGTTTGATTATGACTTTCATACTATACAACCATAAGTTGAATTAAGGATTTATAATTTATAAAATTTTAGTTCACTTGACAACAACAACCAACACTTTTATATTTTTAGTGTTTTTAGATTTATGTATAGTTACATTTTTTATTGTTAATACTAAATGTTTTTATTTGTTTTATTTTCATTTGAATTTACCATAGAGATCCTTTTAGAGTACAAAATTGGAAAATAAAGGATTTGGGCCATTTTTAAAGAAAAGTTCCTACCCCCATGCAATTTTAGTATCGATTCAATCTAAATTATGAGAGAAGATAAAAAGTATATATATTTACATACTTGTTATTACAATTTAAATATAGTCATTTTTAATACCCCATGTTGATAAATTTAGGATCATTTATAGAGAAACATGTATGGGGAGAATATAAATTCAGCACAACACTTGTGCCATGTATGGAATAGTGAGATATCAAATATATTAATTTTGTAATTTTCAAAACTAATTAATGATGAACATAAATAGGGGTTTTGAAGAATGAAAAACCATCATTGAACATGATGTATAGATAAAAAATTAGAAGGAATAAAAGGAATGGAGTATCGATTAAGGAGAGAAAAAAATCCAAAAAAATGGGCTAGACTTTCATTCCTTATTTATAATTTTTTTTATTTGTTCTTGAATCTATTTCATAAATTTTAGTTTAGTGGATTTTTTATATAAAAATAAAATATAGAAAGATATAATTATACAATGTTAATCATAATAAAATTTATAAAATGAATTTGGATGTGATGAAAATAAAATTTATTCTTTGAAGATTACACCATAGGTAGTATCTAATATAGTTATAAATTTTACATGTAATGAATATTGAGGTGTATATAATTTTAAAATTTATTTATGTATTAAATCTATGATTTCATTAAAAATAAGATAATAAAATTATATTGGATATAGAATATGGCTATATAATATGTCATACAAGAATGAGTGAAACCACCATCAGGTTTTCAACAATATTTTCATATAAATAATAGGATTGAGAGTCTCTTAGGATTTGGAATCTATTTGTTTGAATTTTATGACTCGTTTCACTATAATGAGGTAGTGGAAATGGGATTTCATTGTATAGTACAAATTCATATTGTAGGATGTTTTTGAACTTTCGATGGTCATTCAACGAGGGGGTATCATACCAGATGTTTGGTAGACCTTCCTATTATAAGAATAAGATTGTGGGTGTTTGAATAACTCTACCACATAAAATTATTTAGAAAATGGATTGAATAATTTTAAACATTTTTCACTTACCAATGATATGTGTTCATAATTAGGTAATTTATTAGGAGTCTGTTGTTTCATAGTGAAATGGATGGATGCACGAGAATGTAGGAAATCAATGTTACTGGGTGACTGAGTGAGACTCTCTTTAAAAGGGGGTTCCGGAAAAAAAAAATTTAGGTGTTAAGTGATCAATATATTTAGTTATATAAATGGGTATATAATCATAATGATTTTTACTTTTTTACTTTTTATATAAAAAAATATTTTAATGTTCTCCCATGGATATAAGAAGAAAATCCAGACCATGTAAAAACTCAGTGTTTAACTTTACTATTTCATTTTCTTGTGTAATAGATTGTGTTATTTTTTGTAGAATATTTTATGTGTGTTGATTTATAGTTGTTTAAATAGTAATATGTTCTATATAATTTAGTCTAATCTAGTTATTATGCCGACTGCATGGGAAGTTAAAGGCATATGAATTTCTAGTGTTTTGAAGAATCCTACTGATAATGTTTAAATCTGATATTTTTATTTTTTTCCACCTATTATTATTTCCATCATGTGGTATAAAATATTAGTTTCATGGTCATTGGACTCTCATAAGTATATTTAGTATCTTCATTTTAATTTTCTACCTTCAAAATTTGATTCTGTGGGAATTAAAATGTCCCAGATATGTCTTTAGATGAATATAAAGTTGAAGTTGATAGATTTTATGGAATCAAATTTTGTTTCTAGAAGATGAATATATAATATTATAGATCCAAAACAATATTGAATTATTGTTGAAATGAACAAAATTAAATAACATGGACAAGGATGAAGGGGAGTGGATGGATAGAAAATCCCTTAGTTTGATTCAGATGATGTTGGCAAGAAATGTTTCTTTCAATATCTAAGAGAAGAATAGTAATATGGAACTTATGGTAGAGTTTATAGATATATATATATAATATTACTTTTCTCAATAATGATTTTCTTATATAGAGGTTGTTCATTATGATATCATTAGATTGGGTATCAGTGTAATATCATGTTAATTAATTTAGCATTATCCACAATTATATCAAGGTAGTAATGGTAACATTTTCAAATGATGTTTTTGTACTTTTATTACTGTTGACCTAACCTGTTTTGATAATCCCAATTATGATTTTACATACTTTGATAATCCCAAATAATGTGTATATATATATTCATTATTTCAATCTATGATCAAGTTGATAATTATATTAAAACACTCTTTGAAATATGTTAATCAATGCTTATCTGTTTTTATATGACTTTTGAAATAATTCTAACTGAATCAGATATGTTTTTCATAAAATAGACAAGTGTTAAGTCACTGATATTCCTATAGATACTGATACAGATCTACTGGTACTTAGTCTACCGATAGACATAGTCACCAATAAGCAAAGGTCACCGATACACAGAGCTACTGGTATGTGTAAGTCCACCAGTAAGAACATATCACCCACAGATCAAGTCACCGATACAGAAAGATACTGATAGAATAAGTATACCAATATACACTTCATTAGTACAGAATGGAGCTACCGGTATGCATAAGTCTATCGATAGAACAAGTCTATCGACACAATGTCTACCGATAAATGTGGTTTCCGATACAGAGTCACTGATACAAAAAGAGTCACTGATACAAACGAGCTACCGATAGACCAAGAGATGCCGGTAGAAGGAGTCACCGATATATAGAGCTACTGATGCACAGAGTAACAGCTACCGATACAAGGAGCTACTGGTAAAAAATAAAAGAGCTACTGATAGGTTCTCACTGCTATACAAAGTCCACCGTTACACATATACCGAAAGAAGGATACTAATGAAATATTGACCGGTCAAACTCTATAATCTCAAAATTATTTGTTTATTAAGAAACAGTAATATTTTATTTTTTTAATGTAGTTAATGTTATTTAATGATAGTTTTTGGCATGTCAGGGAACCGTACCTAGTACCCATGAAAAGGTAATCATTCCCATTTCTGGAGCTAAAAGCTATAAAAGGAAGGACAAAGACAGGGAAAAAAAAGAAAAGTTAAAAGAGTGTAGAAAAGTAGTTGCATGAAGATTACATTCAATAGGAAAAAGAATTCTGAAAAGTGGTGCATACAGAAAGACTACTTCCAGACTCGAATATCCCTGAACATCCACGAATCCATTCTTCCAGAAGGAGAAAACGAGCTGCACCTTAGTCAAGGAGTGAATCACTACAACAAAATCTCTTAATTCACTCTAGCTGATCAAACTGAACTTGAAGAAAATGACCCTCTGTTTTTCAGACAAAAACTAGAGAAGGACTCAGAGCATCATTTACATCAGTCCAAGGAGCCCAGAGCTTCACTCACAACACATAGAGCACTCTAAACACATCTCTATATATTTAGATCTACTGTGTTTTATTCATTTACTTTTTAAGCAGTGTCTTTACACACTTACTCCTGGAATGAACTTGAGGATACTAAATCCTCACTCCAAACTTCTTACACATTACTATATTCCACTGTGAATTGTGGAAGGGGTCAATTGTGACCTGGATAGCCTGTGTGCTATTTTTTTTGTTCCCAAGTAGAACTATGGTAGAGGACTTAGTACCTGGACTGTCTTTGCACTGTTGTTTACCCCGATCCAAGGTGTGGATCAAATTAATATAAATTGTTTTAGAGGACAAAGTCTCAGATTGAGACTGAACCTCTTGGTTACATCTACTATCCATCTTTTATTAAGTTTAAAGTATACTATATATTTTATATTCCACTGCTAATTACTTTGAAATAGTATTTGTTTTAAAGTTACTTTGATAGCTAAAATATCAAGTGTTTATACTTATTGTAAAAAAGTAAGTTAGTTTCGAAAGTTAATTTAATATTATGATTAAATTAACTAAGACCTAATCAATCTTTGAGAAACTAATTGAAAATTTATAATCTATATAAATTCACTATAGTTTAACTTGTTTTTAAATTTGGGTTATTTTAATAGAAATATTTTTAACAGAAATTTTAATTGGAACTCAATTCACCCCCCTCTTGAGTGTCCACTCTGACCAATATTTGGTATCAGAGGTTATTTTTTTGTTTATCAAAGTTTTCAAAATACTCTATTTTTCAACTGTGATTTTAGTTGTATCTTAAAATATCATAAATTTTTGTTAGTTCTAAATTTTATCTCTTTAAATATATTTTCTAAAATCTATTTATGGACAATAGATTAGAAGGTGCTGATACCAACAAACCACCTTTCTTTAATGGCACAAATTATGCCCAGTGGAAGCTTAAAATGAAAATTCATTTAGAAATTATGGGATTTGATATCTGGACCACCATAGAAACTCAATATACGATTCTAGAGACTATTAGAACTACTTGGGATGAACCTACTAAAATAGCTTACAATAATAATTGTAAAGCTATGAATACCTTATATTGTGCTCTAAGAGATGAAGAGTTTAATAGAATATCTACTTGCAAAACTGCTTATGAAATTTAGAACACTTTGGCTATTTCCCATGAGGGTACAACCAATGTCAAAGAAATGAGGTTGAATAATTATACTATTAAATATGATAACTTTAAAATGAATCCTGATGAACCCATTTCTGACATGTATCTCAAGTTCAATGTAATTTTCAACACTATGAGCTCTCTTGGTAAAGTTGTTCCTACAAAAGAATAGATCATGAGAATATTAAGATTTGTTCCTGAAATATGGAGAGGCACATCTGTTTCCATTATAGAATCATGTGACATCAGCACACTTCCTGTTAAAGAATTAATTGGTAAGCTAATGATGTATGAGGAAGAACTCAAGGTGAATAAGGAAGAAGATGATGAACCTAAAAGGAATTCGGTGGATTTTACGTCTACTACCTCAAGAAGAAAGTACAAGGAGAAAATACACATACAAACTGAAAGATCAACAAGTGAAAGTTCAGATTCTTATAGTGATGCTGAGGTGGCTCAGATAGCTAGGAGATTCAAGAAGTTCTACAGGAAGAAAAAATTATTATTAAAATCAAACAACAAAAGAAAATATTATAACAAAGGTCATTAGAAGAAGGAAAAGAAGAAAGGTGATGAGATTATCTACTATGAATGCAAGAGGAAATGACATGTAAAAGCAGACGTCGAAAATTGATGTTCAAAAAGAAATATGACTACAAGGACAATAAGTACAAGAAATCTATGAAAGATAACTTGAGTGCTTCAGAAGACATCATAAGTGAATCTGAAGTTTTTGACTCTGAAAATAATCATGCTAACATGTGTTTTATGGAAAACACATCTAAGGTAACACTGGACCCTCCTGTTTTAAATTCATACTATTCTGAAGTTGATTCTGATTCTGAATATGAATCTGAAAATACGTCTAGTGAATAATTGTTTGAATATAGTGATATGCCAGAAGATACATGTAATGAATTTAAGGACAAGTATAAGACCTTGAAGAAACATCATGCTCTAACCAGTTCTGTAAAATCTGCACAATATGTAGAAAACGAAAAGAATGCTCAATTGAGAAAGGAAAATACTGAACTAAAATTGTCTAATGAGAAATTAAGGAAGGACTTAGTAAAATTCACAAATGGAAAAGATAGTATCACTCAAATTCTAGGAAAACAAGTGGCACCAAAGTATACTAATAGAATATTCTATCATCCTGGATAGAGACAGTTTACTAAAACTAGATTCATTTCCAAATCTTGATAGAATGCTGCTAGTTCTAGTTCTATAAATCTGTATGCATCAACTAGTTATTCATATGGTTATAGACCAAATAAAGTTTATCTTTCAAAATCTATTGATTCTGTAAATTATATGAAACCCATAAGACAAATTTGGGTACCTAAATCTTTGCTTTATAAACTTTTTGGACCCAAGAATATTTGGGTACCAAAATCAATTTCCATCTAAACCTGTTTTATAGAAAACCTTCTTGAAGAGTTATCATAAGAAGGTATGGTACTTGGAAAGTGAACGTTCAAGGAACATGTCTGGACACAACTTGTGATTTAAGAGTTTAATCAAAGTTGATGGAGGCCATGTCAAATTTGGTGATAACTATAAAGGAAAGATCATCGGCCTAGGATATATTGGTAACACTGATTCAGTTTTGATTTCTAATGTTTTATTTATTGATGGACTTAAATATAATCTGTTAAGTATTTCTCAGTTATGTGATGATGGTTTCAATATTAAATTTTCAAATGATTCTGGTAATGTTTTTAACTCCAAAAATGTTTTAGTATTTTCTTATTTGTGAAATGAAAATGTTTATGTTGTTGATTTGAATTCATTAGCCAAGAAAAATGTTACTTGTTTAAATGATTTTCATAAGGAATCTTGGATTTGGCACATAATATTAAGACATTGCAACATTTATTCACTTATAAAACTAACTAGGAAGAACTTAGTTAGAGACCTACCCAAACTTGAATTCCCATCATACAATGTTTGTAATCCCTATTAAAAGGGAAATGGACATAATGTTTCTTTTAAATCAAAGAAAAAAGTTTCAACTTCTCAACCTCATGAGTTGGTTCACATGGACTTGTTTGGACCTTATAGAGTTTCTTATTTAAATGGGAAGCACTATATCTATGTCCTAGTATATGAATTTTCTAAGTATACTTGGGTATACTTCTTATCTCACAAAAGTTAATCTTGTTCTTACTTTGTTAAATAATCCAAGTCTGTAGAGAACCTTAGTGGACTTAAGATTAAGAAACTGAGAAGTGATCATGGCCGTGAGTTTGAAAATCATGAGTTTGAATCGTATTTTTCACACAATGGCTATAGTCACAACCTTTCTTCCCCTAAAACCCCTCAACATAATGGTGTAGTAGAAATAAGAAATAGAACCCTTCAAGAAATTGCAAGAACTATGCTTAATGAGTATGACTTGCCAATTTATTTTTGGGTTGAAGATGTTAATACAACTTGTTATATTATTAATAGACTCTTGATTAGACCTGTTCTTAAGAAGACCCCCTATGAGTTGTGGAATAATAGGAAACCTAAGGTTAATTACTTCAGAGTTTTTGGATGCAAGGTTTTTATTCTTAATACCAAGGACAATATTGAGAAGTTTGCTCCTAAAAGTGATGAAGGAATATTTTTAGGATATCCTCAAGCTAGAAAAGCCTATAGAGTCTTTAATAAAAGAACCAAATGTGTGGAAGAATTTGTTCACATCAAGTTTGATGAAACTGATCCACATGAACCTAAGTCTCCTATTGAAAATCTTGAAGAAGAGTTGACTGTTCTGGACCTTAATGATAAAAATAAACAACCTATTGTAAAGACATATAGTTATGGACATATTCTAGAATATGCTTCTATAGAACTGGAATTTAGAGAATATCATGAAATTTCTAGTCCTACCTTTACTAGATCAAGTAGGATTCTAAAGAATCATCCTTTAGATGTTGTTGTTGGTAATCTTGATAGTGGGACACAGACTTGAGATTCTCTAAGAAACCAGGTTGAACATGAAGCCTTTCATTCACATCTAGAACCTAAAAATGTCAACGATGCAATCAATTATAAATTGTGGGTAATAGATATTCAAGAAGAACTTAATCAATTTGAAATAAACAAAGTCTGGGAATTAGTTGACAGACCTAAGGACACTTTGACAATAAGCACTAAATGGGTTTTTAGAAACAAAATTGATGAATCTAGAAATATAGTTAGAAACAAAGCTAGTCTAGTTACACAAGGATATAGTCAAGAGGAAGGTATAGAATATGAGGAAACCTTTTCTCCAGTAGCTAGATTAGAGGCTATTAGGATTCGTCTTGCCTATGATGCTCATCTGAATTTCAAGTTATATCAAATGGAAGTCAAAAGTGATTTTCTAAATAGTTTTATAATTGAAGATGTATTTGTTGAAAAACCACCTGGATTTACTAATCCTCATTTTCCAAATCGAGTTTTCAAACTTTCTAAAGCTTTATATGGTTTAAAACAAACTCCAAGAGCCTGGTATGATTGACTTAGTAATTTTATTATTTCAAAAGGTTTTACTAAAGGGATTGCTGATCCAACTCTTTTTATTAAAAGAATTTCTAAAGATGTTTTGACAGTACAAATCTATGATGATGATATTATTTTTGGATCTTCTAAACATTCTTTATGTACTGATTCTTCAAAAAAGTATGCAAAATGAATTTGAAATGAGTTTAATGGGAGAACTCAAATATTTTTTTGGATTTCAAGTTTTCCAAAATTAAAATGGTATTATTTCTAATCAAAGTAAATATACAAAGGATATTTTGAAACATTTTGGTTTGGATGGTATTAAGGAAATTGATACTCCTATGAGTAATGTCTGTAAATTGGATGCAGATGAAACTGGAAACCTAGGGGATCAAACCAATTACAAATGTATGATTGGAAGCTTACTTTATCTTACTGATAGTCGACCAGATATTATGTTTAGTGTATGTATATGTGAAAGATTTCAAGCTAATCCAAAATAATCTCATTTACTTTCTGTTAAAAGAATATTTATGTATCTTAAACATAATAAAAATTTGGTTTTGTTTTATCCAAAAGGATAATATTTTGAATTAATGAGTTATTCAGATGCTGACATTGATGGTTGTAAGTTAGATAGATAAAGCACATCTGGAACATGTCAATTATTGGGAAAATACATAGTATCATGGTGTGGTAAGAAACAGAATTTTGTAGCTCTATCTACTGCTGAAGTAGAGTATATAGCTTCTGGTAGCTGCTGTTCACAAATTTTGTGGATGAAACACACTCTTTTGGACTATGGATATGATTTTAAGCATGTTTCTATTAACTGTGATAACACTAGTGCAATTAATATTTCAAAGAACCTTGTGTATCACTGTAGGACCAAACATATTGATGTAAGGCACCATTTCTTGAGAGATCACTACCAAAATGTGATATTACTATTGAATTTATAGGTACTGAACATCAATTAGCTGACATTTTCACCAAACCTTTATGTTCGGATCGGTTAAGTTACATTATACATGAGTTAGGAATGATAAAACTCACCAATGTAAAACCTCACCGATAAACCTCACCGATAAACCCCTCCGATGTAATACCTCACCGATAAACCTCATTGATGTGATACCTCACCGATGGACCTCACTGATAGATAAACCTCACTGTTATGAATTCTCACAGATATACCCTACTGATGTGAGCTGTTTTAAACTTCTGTCTACCGCCAAAATCTGAATAGTTTATACTTATGATATTTTAATTATTTATTTTATGATTCCTAAATGATAAAACAAAGTCCTAGTTACCTCTCAATCCACCAAAACATTCCTTTACCCTCAAGCCTTATCTCCTGAATTTCTTGAAAAACCTATTTTCATAAAACCAGAGATGAAAAAAACCAAACTCCACACTGTTAGAGAATAAATTGATGGGCCGAATGTGAAGAAGCAGAAGACCGAGCCAGAAGAAAGTGGAAGTGTTGGTAGAACAAGGTCTGGGAGGCGACTAGCGAACCCTCATTTACAAAATAGAGTTATTGTGATCGAAAAAGAGATGTTCGTGGAATAGATGGTGTCCAGTAGATCATTATTTCTAGAGGTGCTAGATGATCAGAAGTGGGTAGATTGATTTCTGAACAATAATGGCCCCTACTATATGAATCTAGTGAAACAATTTTATGAGTTTTTAACCTTTGAGAATTCAGAAGATGAGAACCAAATGATTTCCTTTGTGAATGTAAAAGAGATATCTTTTTCATCCATTGAGTGGGATGAATGCCTAAAGGTTCCACCCGAAGGTGCTCCTAGATATTTCTCAAGATAAGTACCACCTACAAGTGATATATTTGATTATGAGACTACTTTAGAGGAGCTCATTGGTAGTGGAAAACAAAGACAAGTGGTGGCTACTGAAATGGATGGAGAGAACAGATTGATGTTCAAGTTTGTTCAGCATTTTTTAATTCCATGGAGAGGGGACTTTGAGAATTTAAGATATCAAAATATCTATTTGTTACATATTTTAAGACATGGTGTGAAAGTGAATATGTGTAGGCTGCTGATGATTCAAATAGAGTATATGATTAGAACAAAATAAAAAACCAGTGCCTTATTCTTTTCCAAGTTGATATCGGTGATGATCAAGGTGAAATGGGTAGCTGAGTCTCAGGATGAGACAGTGGTAGTAAAGAATAGTTTTTGTATCACAAGAACTGTTTCCAAATACATGAAAATAAACTAGAATCCCTGGAGAAGAGAGTGGGTTAATGATGACAAGAAGCTATATGATAAGTTCAATCCTGTGGATCATCCTTCAAGGCCTAAGGATGTGAGGGATCTAGGTCTAGGACCTGATGAGGAAGAACCTGAGTATAGTGATGAGTCTGATGAAGAGGAGACTTCCTTGGCTAATGTAAGGGATCCAGACTTGCCCCCAATTCCTTTTTATAAAATTATATCTTCAGGAAAGGAAACGTTTTTAGAAGAAGAAAAACCTATTGATGATGAAGACCATCTAGCTCCTGGGAATGAAGACGAATGAGAGAATGAATCTGAAGCCTCTGATTCAATCTGTTTAAGTCTAATTCCATTGATTGGAAGCTCAGTTGTTCCTATTAAGGAAGTAGTGGGTGATATGGAAGGACCTGTGCCTAATCCAGAGGAGCCTCTTGCTGTTGTAGAGATGGAGTTGATTGTAAAAGACTCTTTTGAGGAAGAAAGACCTGCTGAAAATGATGTTGTTGTACAAGAAAATGCATCAGTTGAGGGAGAGCGTCCAATCAAGTTTGGCAATTTTTCAGTGGCAGTTGAAATTGAGGATTAGGTAGAAGACCCAGGTGTTGTGGCTTGTGGTTTAGACTATCTAGATTATATTAATGAGGCATCCCTTAATAGACCAAAATAAATTATGATATGAAGACTCACCTGTTAACTGAAGATTTGGTCAGAATGCATGATCTGGATAAGCTCAAGCCTGACCTCAAAATCAGTTTTGTGGAAGAAATAAGGAAAATGCAAGCCTCACTGGTATCATCCATTCAATCGATTATGAATGACTCAGTGACGAGTATAGTATATGAAAGATTACTTGTTATGGTTTCACCAGATGTTATGCCTGAAAATATGATCACTAGATCTGATCTTAAATCCTTAAAGAATGAGCAGAAAGAGTCTTTTAGTGCTTCTCTTGTTGAGTTAAAGCATTGATTTTTTGAAGAGATGAGCAATTTGGAAAAATATTTTGAACTCTCTCTTGGATTTAATGTCTCTACCTTTGTGGTAGAAATAGTGGATGAAGTTACAGCTTCCCAGACTCAAGTATCAAGACTGGAAGAGGATATTGAAGTTCTAAAGAAGTCTGTTATCTCTTTAGAATCTTATATGAGTTCCAGACCTCAATCAGACAAGGATTTAGCTTATGTCAAAAGTGTTGTGAGCCATATGGTATCAGTCTTTGAAGGATTTAAAACCTCCATGAAAGATCATGTTAGCACCCAGGACTCTCAAGTGAAAAATATTATCAGTGGGTTGACCAAAAATTTCAAGGAAATAGTAACCTTCTTTATTGGTTCACTTGACTCTAGAACTTTAGTTTATTTGGATCAAATTAGAGCTGTGATGAAGGAGGAGCTTGGTTCAGCATCAACCAGTGGCTCTGTGGACTCATCCGATCTCACCAAAGTGGTGACTTCTACTAAAGATTTATCTAGAGAAATAATGAAGATAGCCCAATACTGTATGATAGAAGCTTTAGCCTCTCAAAAATAAGTGAAAGACAAGGTAGATTATTATTTCCAAATGTTTTATGCCAAGTATCATCTCAACAATAATTTCAAGCTTATGTTAGAAAACAAGAAGTTACCTCCTGTCAATCACGCCTTCAGAGAACAAGTCAGTAAGCTAAGGGAATTGACTCCTGCCTTGGACAAATTTATGGACAACAAGGATGATTTCATATTTTCTATGGAGAGAGGGGGGGGGAATCATTATTGATTTCATAAATATTTTGTTTCCTTTATTTCATGTCGATGCTAGGCCAGTGATTATACCTCCAAATTTACCTACCTCTGCCTCTACTACTTCTCCTATTCAGATGACTCCAGTCCAAGCTATCAGAATCCTTACTCCTATGATCACTCAGAGAGCTCAACAGTACAGACCAGGAACTGTTTCAGTAGCTCAACCACCTCTGATCATCTCTGGAATTCCTAACCCTCCACCTGCATCCACCACACTTGAATCTTCTTCTGATCCCAAGGGGAAATCCCATTATTAGGATGTGGATTGATCAGTGGCTAAATTTTTTGATAGGAATCACCTGTATTTATTTTTGTTTCATTTCTCTTTATCTTTGTAATCTATTTTTTCCAAGGAATATATGTGATCTTACTATCTTTTACCATCTGTTACTTCTCCTTTCCTATGTTTTTTTCCATCTTGTCCCATTTTTTTTATTATCAGAAAGGGGGAGAAATATTGTCTAAGGGAAACATATTTGGGAATAATAACTTTTATGAGAAAGGGGGGGAAAATTTATGAGTTTAATTAATTTATCTGTAATACTTTTGTTTCCTATTTTATCTTTGATATATGTGTTTTATAATACATTTTTTTATCTGATGCAATTCGATCTAATACTCTATCCTCTGATACATTATTAATTATATTGGGATTATAATATCATGAGTTGTGATTACCAAAAGGGGGAGATTATTGACCTCACATGTTTTGATAATCCCAATTATGCATTTACATACTTTGATAATCCCAAATAATGTATATCTATATATTAATTCTTTCAATATATGATCAAGTTGATAATTATGTTAAAATAATCTTTGAAATATGTTAATCAATGCTTATCTATGTTTATATGACTTTTGAAATAATTATAACTCAACTTGATATGTTTTTCATAAAACAGACAAGTGTTAAGTCACTGATATATCTATAGCTATTGATATAGATCTATTGGTACTTATCCTACTGAAAGACATAGTCACCAATAAGAAAAGGTCACTAATACGCAGAGCTACCGGTATGTGTAAGTCCACTGGTAAGCACATTTCACTGACAGATCAAGTCAACGATACAGACAGCTACCGATATACACTTAACTGGTACAGAACAAAGATACAGGTATGCATAAGTCTACCGATAGAACAAGGCTACTGACACAATGTATATCGATAAATGTGGTTTCTGATATAGAGTCACTGATACAAAAAGAGCCACTCATACAAGTGAGCTACCGATAGTCTAAGAGCTACTGATTGAAGGAGTCACCAGTATATAGAGCTACTGATACACAGAGTAACAGCTACCGATACAAGGAGCTACCAGAACAAGATAAAAGAGCTACCAATAGGTGCTCACTGCTATACAAAGTCCACCATTACACTTATACAGACAGAAGACTACTAATGAAAGACTGACAAGTCAAATTCTATACTTTCAATATTATTTTTTTATTAAGAAACAGTAATATTTGATGTTTTTAATGAAATTAATGTTATTTAATGATATTTTTTGTCATGTTAGGGAACCATACCTAGGACCCATGAAAAGGTAATCATTCCCATTTCCGGAGATGAAAGCTATAAAAGGAAGGACAAAGACCGGGCACAAAAAGAGAAGTGGAAAGAGTGTAGAAAAGTAGTTGCACGAAGAGTACATACAACGGGAAAAATAATGCTGAAAAGTGGTGCATACAGAAATACTAATTCCATAATCGAATATCACTGGACATACATGAATCCATTCCTCCTAAATGAGAACATGATCTGCACCTTAGTCAAGGAGTGATGAACTACAATGAAAGCTCTTCATGCACTCTAACTGACCAAACTGAACGTGAAGAAAACGACCCTATCTTTTTCAGAAAATGACAGGGAAGGACTCATAGATTCATTTGCATCAATCCAAGGAGTCTATAGATTCACTCACAACACATAGAGCACTCTAAACTCATCTCAATCTATTTATCTCTATTGGGTTTTATTCATTTACTTTTTGAGCAGTGTATTTACGCACTGACTCTTGGACTGAACTTGAGGATACTAAATCCTCACTCCAAACATCTTACACATTACTATATCCCACTGTGAATTGTGGAAGGGGTCAAGTGTGACCTAGATAGACTGTGTGCTATTTTTTTGTTTCCATGTAGAACTGTGGTAGAGGTCTTAGTACCTGGACACTCTTTTCACTGTTGTTTACCCTGATCCAGGGTGTGGATCAAATTTATATAAATTGGTTGAGAGGACTAAGTCTCGACATGAGACTGAACCTCTTGGTTACATCTTTTGTGCATCTTTGATTAAGTTTAAAGTATACTATATATTTTATATTCCTCTTCTGATTACTTTGAAATAGTATTTTTTTAAAAGTTACTTTGATAGCTAAACTAGCAAGTGTTTATACTTATTGTGAACCAATAAGTTAGCTTCAAAAGTTAATTTAATATTATGATTAAATTAACTAAGACCTAATAAATCATTGAGGAACCAATTGAACATTTACAATTTATATAAATTTACTACAGTTTATATTGTTTTTAAATTTGGGGGATTTTAATAGAAAAATTTTTTAACAGAAATTTTAATTCGAACTCAATTCACCCTCCTCTTGAGTGTCCACTCCGACCCATAATTACAATAGTCTTTACTAGAATCATGGGATGTTATTTTGAAGGCATTCAATAATTATTATGATAAACCTGGTCTCATGGTCAATGAGTTCAAGAAATTAATTTTGGATGAACATATCTGGAGTAAGCATGTCCAGTGATCTTTCAGAAATGTGATAAACATTGATGGAAGATATCATTCTCATTATCAAAGGAATGAAATATGTTCAATGGAATATATAGAGGGAGGATTCGAGAAAAATATACTAGACCCATCCCTATATATTGGAATTGTGGGAAGAGGGGTCACCTTATGAAATATTTACCATAATATAATACTATCAGAAGGATAACTTACAAAATCTCATATTACTCAAATATCATAGATAAAGATGGTTCCACTATGTTACTCACTTTTAATGTTCCAACAGAATCATGGATTTTAGATTCTGGAGCCTCTTTCCATTCCATGGGTGAAGGAGGATACATGTAAAAAAATCACTAAAAATTTAGATAAATTTCATATTGTGAATGCTGAATCTTTTCAAATTATGGGAAAGGGGATGTTAAAATTAAATTTAATAATGGATAATTTATTAAGTTAAAGGAATCTCAATATATACCTAGAACTTGAAAGAATATTATTTTTTGGTCAATTATATGACACTATATTAAGAATAAACTTTTAAAATTGGGTATGAAAAATAACTTAGAGTTATTTAATCATTTTTAAAGGGGTGAAAGTTAAAACTCTATACCTTACTAAAATAACTGTAGGATTCAAAATTGGTGGAGTGATAAATTTTTAATGCTAATATGTGTGTCACTATCAGATTGTATTTTATGGTGAGAAGGGTATGAAGATTATAGTGGATAAAGGTACATTAAAACATGATCATTTAAAAATTGGATGTTGTGAATGTTGTATACATGGAAAGAAATGGAATGTTTCTTTCAATATGAGTGAAAAAATCTAAAGAACCAGAATCTATAACTATTACATACTAATTTCTAGGGACCACCTCTTGTCAAATCATATATATTTTCATATTACATTAGGAATTATATTTATGAATAAATGAAGTAATATTGGGTTCATTTCCAAAATCACAAGTTAAATGTTTTTGGTATATTTTTTCAATGGAAAGAAATGGTGGATATAGAAACTAGATATAATCTAAATTGATTAATATTTGATAACATAATCAAGTTCATTTGAAGGAGTTTTTGGAACTAATATAGTATTAAGAGAATAAGAAATGATAAAATTTTTCTTGTAACACCTATAAAAATTGGTATTATTAGGATGATGAATTAAATGTTGACGGAGAAGGTGTGGAGCATGAAATTTAAATCTAGAAATCCCAAGACATTTTGGCCAGAATATTTGTACACATTTATGTACTTAATTGAAAAAAGTCCTTAATTATTTGTGAAGGTATTATCAAAAGCATGGTGGTCTGATAGAACACTGAAAACTCATCATCTCAAGTTCATTGGTTGTGTTTCCTTTGTTAATGTAGATGGTAAGGAATGGAAAAAAATTAAATAAATGTTTCACATATATATTTTTTAGGGTATGTTAAGGAAGAATTTTGATTTTGACTTTGGGTAATAGAAAAAATAATTTCATCAGAAGTATAAATATTTCTTTAATGAGAATATTCTTTGGAAGGATTGGAATTTGGTGGAAAAGGAATATGAGAACAAATAATCATCAAAATTCCAAGTTTACATAGGTTAAATTTATTTTCGAAGTAAAATTTTAAAAAGTTTAGGTGGTAATGATTCTCTAAGTAATTTACAAATTACAAAGTAATTTTTTGGATGTTTCATTAGAATCATAGATAGTCAACCATTTGTAGATTTACTTGAAATCTCAAAAACTGGTGAAGCTCAAGGAAGAGTACCAGAAGGGGGCTTTCCTGAAGTATCAGTTTCAAAAGGGTCAGAATCAAAAGTAGGGATTCAAATATTTTCTAGATTCAGAAAACCTATATATAGATATGGTGTTAATATTCACTTCTTAATCTTAATTTGTGTAGGGGAACATAAAATTATGAAATAGGTAGATAGTCTTATTGATTTTTTCAAGTATATGTTAGTTATGAAAGAATAATTAGATTTGTTACATATGAATGACACCTATGATTTGGTGAATCATCCTCATGGAAAGAGGGAACTAAAAAATAATTGGGGTTTTTGGTTAAATAATCAAATGGTTGTAAAATTTAATATCCTAGGTTGGTGGTGAAAGGATTCTATAAAATGAAGGTATTAACTTTTTGAAAATATTTTTAATTGTCATAAAGTATACTACTATCAGAACTAAGATTAGTATGGTTAATTTTGATGATCATTATCATGAAAAAATTGATGGTAAGATGGATTTTATTTATGGTGGTCTTAAGGAAAAAATATACATGAAGAAACCTGATTGTTTTATTGAGAAATGGAGCCATGACTTGTCATATAACTAAAATATATTCTCTGGGTTTGGGAAAAAATCCAAGTAAGTGGAACCAAAAATTTTCAAAATGTAGGTATAAAAAGGGTTTCTTATGGAGAAATTTGGGGTTTTTTTATCAGAAGAAGTTTGACGATGGAATTTTCGTCATTAATTTTCTATATATAGATTATATTCTTTTGGTTTGTCCCAATATAAAACATATCCATGAGTTAATGGAATGTTTTTTCCTATGTTTTGAAATGAAAAATCTTAGTGAATCTAATAAAATCTAGGACATGTGGATTAAAAGGGATATAATTTTTAGATGTTTGGATGTGTCTAAGAAATATTATATCCATAAATTCATTGATCATTTTCAGATGAATGGATTTAAACAGGTTCTTACTCTTCTTAATGAGATTTTCAATTTATCTAAGGAGTAATCACCTAGAATGGAAGACGAGGAAAATCACATAGATAAACTTATATTCACATATTCCATTAGAGGTTTCATGTATGATATGGTGTGTATTGGTCCACACATTACCCATATTATGGGAGTTATTATCCAATTTTTGGAAGACCCAATAAGAGAACATTAGGAAGTTATGAAGTGTATTCTCCCATATCTCATTGGAATTGAAGAAACTATATTGTGTTTTAGTCTAAATGAACCTATGAAAATTTATTTTTATGTTTATTTTAAGTGAGATTTTGACACTCATAAGAGTAATTTTGGTTATGTGTTTACTTATGGAGTAATGTCAATAATTTTTATGTCAATATTGCATCTAATTTTCCCTCTCTCATAAATAGAAGTGGAATATGATATAGTAATAGAAGAAGGTAATGAAATGGTTGGTTGAGGTGATTATTTGAGGAACTAGGAATGGGATAAGAATGTGGTACACTATTTTATGATTATCAAAGTTCCATTCACTTGGTAAAAAATATAGTTTTTTAATCTAAGGAAAATATTTATTGATATAAATTATCATATATCAATAAATTGATAGAATATAGGAATATTGAGATGTAAATTATCGCTGGAAACAAAACCTCAAAAGTGGTCCCAATCTTATTTTATTGAGATTAATACTTGAACATCTAGTAACACTGACTTCCTACATTTCTGGGTGTCCATCTATTGCACTATGAAACTATCAAATCTTAGTATCTATTTATGTATGACCACCTATAATCGATAAGTCAAAAAGTTTTTCTAATTATTCACTTATTTTTCCTAAAAAATATTTATCGTATAGTGATTTAAACACTAACTATTTTTCTTTCTATATCAGGTGGGTCTAAAAAACTTATGGTATGTTGATCACCAGATTAAAAATAATAATAAGTACACTAACTTCAAATAATATAGATTCTTTTCATCCAATGAAAACATATATCCATTACATTCTTCTAGTGAATTGAGACATGAAATTTCAGTAAATTGGAACTAAATACTTAAAGAGACTTCACAATCTTAACAATCCCCCATTTCAGGACTTGTTTATGGATCCCTAGAAACTTTCACCACTTAAGAAAACATGTGAACTTAATCTTCTTCCAATCAATGATGAAATAAACAAGTCCTGAAATGGGGGATTGTTAAGATTGTGAAGTCTCTTTAAGTATTTAGTTCCAATTTACTGAAATTTCATGTCTCAATTCACTAGAAGAATGTAATGGATATATGTTTTCATTGGATGAAAAGAATCTATATTATTTGAAGTTAGTGTACTTATTATTATTTTTAATCTGGTGATCAACATACCATAAGTTTTTTAGACCCACCTAATATAGAAAGAAAAATAGTTAGTGTTTAAATCACTATACGATAAATATTTTTTAGGAAAAATAAGTGAATAATTAGAAAAACTTTTTGACTTATCGATTATAGGTGGTCATACATAAATAGATACTAAGATTTGATAGTTTCATAGTGCAATAGATGGACACCCAGAAATGTAGGAAGTCAGTGTTACTAGATGTTCAAGTATTAATCTCAATAAAATAAGATTGGGACCACTTTTGAGGTTTTTAGTGATAATTTTAGTTAGTGATATACATTATGGTACAATTATAAGGATTTTATCTTTGTACTTATGATATAATAAAATCATGCAGTAATCTTACAAATATATAGGATGAAAATCCAAACCATAAAAAAAACTCATTCTTCTAATTTATTACTTCTATTCTGATGTGAATTCTTTTTTTATTATTTGCTTAGAAGATTTTTACCAAGGTGATTTAAGATTTTTTCAAGATTCTTATGTTCATGATCATTTATTAAGAGATGACTGGTGTGTTTTCATCATGTGAAGAAAAAGGTGTATGAAATTTTGGTGGTTTGAAGGATCCTACTTTCAAAGGATTAAATTTGCTGTTTTTATGCTTTTAACATGAGTCTCATCTCAAATATTAATATAATAATACATATTATTTTCAGAATAAAAAACAATAATAAATGTCAAAATATAAATTAATAAAGGCTCTAAAAAACACTTAATCCCATAATTATTAAATATTTGACATCCATGAAGTAAGGATTATTCTACAGTCCTTACAAATCAACAAGACTTGATTTTAGAATCTAGATACTCATATGAGTAAAATTGAAAATTTTCTATCTGATAGTGCTTAAGGAAAACTTTTAGGAAATAGTAAAATAAATAAAAGAGAATATGTGATATTGGTAAATTTAATAATTTCAAGGATATTGAATATTAATGGTATTTGAGAATGAAAAATTCATGTATGTATTGATGGATGAAATTTTTTAAGATCATCTTCAAAAAAATAATTTATATAAAAACTCATAATAAATAATTCAAACAGATAAAGTGTCAAAATATAATAAATTAGAACTAAAATTATATATTTCACCAATTCTTTTTCAAAAAATATTAAAATAATACAATAAGTTGGTTTAATTATCAAAAAAGTAAATTTATTTAGATAACCAAGAATATGTATTCCCACTAAAGATTCATTATCACAAATACCAACATATGTAATGTTTTTAAAAAATATTATTTTTATACCCCATATATGATTATAATTCACACTATGAAGTAATTTATGGGTCATAAAAATTTAATATCAATTAGTATATATTTTCCTCATCTTCCATATCCAAATGCATTGTTTTTAATAGTTTCATCATTCATTTAGAGTGTCTATAATCATCATTACAGTAATGACTACGCCATTACCAAATTCTAATTACCAAGAAAAGAATAAATAAAATAAAAATATTCATCAACTAAAATGGATCACATGGTTCATATCTCAACACTAATTCAAATTAATACATAACACTAGCATTGGTATTGTAGTGAATCATGTTCATTTCAGGAAATGATTAATGATCAATCATAATTTTTTAATACCTTTAATTAATAATAAATCATCATATGGAATTAAAGTGGTAATTTCAACCTTGTGTGATCTCAATATTCATGCCTATAAGAGTTTGTGAATTAATAATAAATATGTTCAACTCTATTCTTGTGAGAATCATTAACTCTTTTAATTTATTAGATGATGTTTCACTATAAAGACTATTTTGTTTTATCCTTACCACAAATTATTAACTCTGAAACTCTATAGACTCAATGTGTATCATTTTTACCTCTATACACTCCTCATATAACAATTACCTCAAAAATATAATTGTATGATTAATATAAAGTGTTGTTGTAAAAGATTCCATTAATTCCTCTCAAACTATTAGAGAGAAATTATCATTGTTTTGCATCACTTTAGACTCCTATAACCACATTAAGAAATGGTAGATATATTGTTGGATCATATTCTACCTTAACTAAAGTGGAAAATACCCTAAATAAAACCAAATGACTATGAAATTTCTACCTCATACCATAAGTTAACTCATGTATTTATCAGGTTATTCCAACAATGATAGGGATATACCCTCCAGCTTAATGCTCACTATTTTCTACCACTTATAATTAGTGGAAATAAAATTCATCAAAATTTTAATAATAACTTCTCATTTTGAGGAATAATTTATGAATATATTCAACAATGAAAAACTTTTCCCATGTATACAAGAAAAAAATAGCTGAGTAATACATACTAATAATATAAATTTATACTTACTCATGTAATATCCAACCAATTCAAAATTTAGAGTGATCATATATTAATATAAATATATAATAAAAAAATTCATGTGGATTTTCCTTCACCCATGTCAAACTCACCACCCCAATATATACACACCAACTTTTAAAAATCATCCATAGGAGTCTCTAACTATGTATCTAGGGATAATATATCCAATAGAGTTTTCATATATTTCTTAGTCAAACATCATTATATAAAATTATATAATACAAGTTTCACTAAAATATACATTATAGTATGGAAAAATCATGTAATAACATAAAATGTTCATGATATTTATATGAACTGAAAATGGTGGTGCACACTTTGTAATGAAAACCACAATATAATCCTTATAAGGATGACATGATATAGATATAGATACTCTCCGTATGAATAAAAAATTAGGCTTCTATGTGTTTAATGATTTCTCACACACCAAAGGATAAATATACTTAAAAAATTACTCAATATTATGATATGGTGTTGAGAAGATCCTTTTAGGAGTGGTATATAGATTTTATCCATTGTTTAATGAAACATTCCTAGAATAATAAAGTTCATTTTTTATTATATTATATTTTTCTTAAAATTAGATAACATTAGATGTGTGTATACCCATTATATAGGGGGAATATTCTTTGATTTAATTACTCATCGAGCTTAAACAGAAACCATAATAAATATTTATAGTTATTTGAAGTTGGAATCATTTTTTGAATAATTTTGGAGGAAAAATGAGTTGTTCCCTAATGTATCTTTGACATTGATAAACTCAACCATCACTAAATCTTCTCGGATATAATGTATATTAAAGCATTCTTAAATTCCACAGTCATTAATATACTTTTTGGTTTCTCCAAAGTCCCTTGGAACTAAAGTCCCCTATAACTAAATACATGCACTATTATACTTCACCACTACTAATTTTTATTTCACTGAAGTAACATAGTCTAGAACACATAGGATCCCCATAATACATAAAAACCAAGCTCCAACTCCTCCAACCATAGTGTGCATAATCCACTTTATATTTTATATCTCCACTCGAGTGTTTGAGGATAAAATTTATTATAAATTCCCTTAAAACACTAATAATGAAATGATGATTTTTATACACCTTGTTTATGGATAAAAATTATCTTAGAGATGAAATCCTAATTTCAATATGTAAAATTAATCATGTAACACTTTATCATTCCAAAATGTTAACATGACCTACACTTCATCTCACCCAGTAACATAGCATGCCCATTACTCCAGTGCATCTCGTTGGATCTAAAGTCAGTATTTCAAATCATATCTCTCTTAGGATCCCAACTCACCTAGAAATAATGTATCCCTCCATTCTTAATTACCAATTCTATAATATGCATCGAATCCACATTCTAATATATGTTGAGAATGAAATAAAACACTTCCACTCAAAGAACCCAAAGTGAAATATTCCCTACATAAATATTTGTGGACCCCCATGAATGTTTATGTCTGAGAATAAGTATGATACACAATGCCCAAATTTTATAACTAGATAAAAGTTAAATTTAAATACAAAGTTATCATGATCCATGAGGAACATGTATATAAATATCGAACATAATGGGATAATTTTGGAAATAACTCCCAACCAATATACAATGAAGAAAAAAAATTATGTATTCATGCATTCCCTTTTATCAAAGGGACGTAATCACTCAATGGGATATCTTTTTACCCTTTACTATCACTTGGAAATTAATGATAATTTTGGGTTACCTACAAGGAGACCACCTTACTTTATCTAATTTTATCTACTGGTTCCAAACTTTTGGAATATTTTACATAATCTCAACCTACGTTATATAGTATCCTCGCCTAGTAGGTTACCAAATTCCCCTTATTTATTAATTTATATTTTGTTTTGAGTTATTCCTATATGTTCTCCACTCATGTTACATGAGGGTATCATACCTTCACCTCTTAGTGAAACTCCTAACATTCTATGTCAAACCATGTGATTAGATATTGATTTAGCGTAAGCTCAATTTTTCTCTCACTGGTTCGCGCTGCCCATGTGTCCAGTCATCTGGTGTGAGACATTTGGCTACATTAAACTCATATATTAGAACAAAAAATAAATAAATTAATCTTCTTTAAGTCCCTAACCAAACCATTTATAGTTACATTTCACCTATTATTCTACTATTCATGACTTTAAACCACTTATAAATGATCCTAGCCATAGGACCTAGAACTAAATGGAATAATCGTCAAAAATTCATAACCTTAAAAGAAAAACCATTATTCAAGGATGCATGATATTAATAGGCACCATTATGGTCTTTTTTACATGATATTAAAAGTTATTCATTTCCATGTAATAAAACATTAAACTATGTGGCTTTTGATTCTTTTAAAACCTAAGTTCCCAAAATGTTCCTAAAGAGGCGAGTGAATTATGGTGTTTTAAACATCCAACATATATTAAAATTATTCATATCTCATATATATGTTTATTATAATTTTTTACTAGAATATCACAACTACACAACCAAAATGAAAATAATGATCGTAGATATTTTTGATTTTACTTGGTTCACCCACACTATGATACCTAAAAAGAGAATATACCAATGATGTATAGATATTACTAATAAAAACTAATTCACTAGTTGTTTATTATAATCATGAGGATATTATCACTACTCATTCATGATCTATTACCTATACCTCTCTTCTACTCACTTATTTCCAAGATGGATAAAAAATAATTAAAATAGACTACACAATTTGTTCTTAAAAGTATAGCTGAGAATGTAATGACACCACATTCTTAAGGATGTTCTCCATGAAGATCTAATATTTTATTTCTAATACTTACAATTATTAATAGAAAATACTTATCAATAAGACTAATTTTCAAACAAAAAAACATTCAGTGACAACTCACATTAGTAATCTTATATATTCAATGAGGTCCATATATCAATATATATATATCTCTCTCTTTCTGGCCATTTATGAATTTATTATATACCATAAGCAACCAAATTATCCTTTTATAACCTATGAAAGGTTTTGAATTTTTAAAATAAAATTTTAATTCTTAACCACCTTTAATTTTTTTAGTTCAGAATCATCCACTTCATGTTCCTTAAGAAAATTTTTTATTGTTGAACTCCTTTGTGACAGATGAAAGTCAATCCAAAAACATCTATGAACAAGTAACAATTCATGTTGATTCAATAAGGTTTCCTTATGAATTTTGCATTCCTTATTTTTTTGAAAATCACAAACACCCTATATTAAGGAAAATTTCTTTTCCCCTATATTTTTTATTCATAAGGAAAATTTTCCTTCCCCATGGAAATTTATCCTTACCATGTTTTCATTGTACATATTATAATCTAATTCATTTTATTTTTAAGTATAAAATTCGGTTTTGTATCTAAATCCTCATAATCATATAAATATGTAGATATAGAGCATTATATTTTCAGAATCCCAATTCAGGTTCTGAATTCTCTGAATTCAGACTCTAAACTTTCTGAGTTCTCACTCTGAATTATCTAAATTCAGACTCCGAACTTTCTGAGTTCCAACTCCAAACTCTTTGAGTTCAGACTCTGAATTCTTATGAATTTGGACTCTGAACATTCTGTGTTCAAACTTTGGAATTCAATATAATTTAGGTTCCAAATTTTTTTGAAGACAGAATCTGAATATTTATGAATTATAGACAACAAATGTTTTTTGGTTAGACTCTAAACTTTTATTTTTCCTTACATTCCTAAAAATGGTTTTTGTTAAGCAACCATATTTTTTCTTAATCTTGTTTGAGTTATAAAACAATGTCATGCTTTCTGTTTCAAACCAACCATTTTTTTAGTGACACATGTACATGTCCCTCTGAAATTCAAGGAAACATATGACCGTTGGAGGAGGGAGCTGACCGTTGAAGATGTGCCTAAAAATAGGATCTCATTTGAATGAGATCAAGGAGGTTGATCAATATAGATATTACATACTACTGAAGCTATTTTTAGAGAGATAGACTCTAATGCTTTGTGCGTACTAAACAACTTGTTCATAATTGCTTCATGCGACTCCAAATGTTGCTGAGTACATTTGAGGGCGTTCGGTGATAGGAAGACAGAGGTACCGACTACCCTGAAGTTTGAGGGCTTGCGGGGATAGCAAGACAGACTCTAATATTCGTATCAAGGTCTTAACCTAGTGTGGGGAAAGACATTCCTTCTTGAATGTATACATCAAGGGACCTTTATCCAAGGTTGTTGGATACCCTTCTCTTTGGGTTAAAAGATTTACTACTTGTTACTTGTATTGTTTCAAGTTTTCCACTACATTTTGGTTATTAAGGAAAGTATAAATATCTTATACTTTCTTTTACTTGTACTCAAATTAGTGATATTAAATACGCTTTAAGGAAGAATCTTTATCTTTGTAAACTTTTCTTAAGTTTCATTTTCAGAACCACATTTCTGGAATCAAGAAAGTTTGTAGAACTAAGAGGTTTTTTGAATTTACCTTGTTTAACTTTGTTAAACATTACCATCTTTAACAGTTCCAAAGGAATTTTTTAATGTATACAATTCACCCCCTCTTGTATATTGATCATCTACATCATTATTCTGATACTACAATCAGTATCATTTTGATCCTACAATTGGTATTAGAGGAGGTCTTTGAAATACTTACATTCACGTATAAGTTTTCTTGCTCATGTTTTTCATTATTATATATTTTACTTGCTTATGAAATTTATATCCTTGTTTACAAAATTTATTACTGACATGTTTGTGTGGAAATATTTTCTTTAAGATGGTAGGAATGAATGTTGGTTCAATTGATAATCTTAATCCTACTAGACCACCTATTATTGATGGGAATGATTACGAATATTGGAGAGATCATATGAAGACTTTTTTTATTAACACTGGAGTGGACAACTTTGTTATGCTAACAAGAGATTACAAGATTCCTAATAAGGAAGTTAAAACTTTTACTAATCAAGAAAAGTCAGAATATCAACTTAAATACAAGGTACAAAATAATTTATTATGTTCCATGACCAAGAATATATATAGCCATATTTCTTCTTGTAAAGCTACGAATTGTATTTGGAAGAAACATGAAGTTACACATTTTGGTACTCCCAAAGTTATTGAAACTAGAAGAGATAATCTTAGATCTGAGTACCATGGTTTTTTCTTTCCATATAGAGAACCTATATGAAAGGTACAAAAGATATTTATGACTATTGTCAAAATCTTACAATCCATGGGTGCAAAAGGTTTAGATGATGAGGAACTTGTAGAGAATATTCTAGAAATCATTCCTAATGAGTGGGAATATAAGAGAAAAGCTATAGATGATAATAAGAAAGTCTCACATATTACTCTTGATGAGGTTTTGTAACTCTTCTTCAACATGAGACAAGAATGAAGAGAGATGTTGATAATATTAAGAAGAAGAATGGGAATAGAAGTTTTGATTTTACAACTACTTCAAATCATATGAAACCCAAGACTCCTAAGAGAGTTACATGATCTAAGTCTAAGAAAGTTATTGTTTTTTTGAATCAAGTGAAAGTGACCATTCTGAGAATGAACTAGCTTATCTTACTCGAAGAATGAAAAAGATAGTTAGGAATAAATACATTCAGTATATATACAAGAAGAAAGAAAGCAAGGGTAATAAAGACTCTAAAGTCACTTGTTATTAATGAAAAAGAGGTGGACATATAAGGTTATATTTTCATATTCATAATAGAAAAGATAGAAAGGAAAATCATTTTTAGAGGAATATAAAGAAGTACTAAAAAGATAATTCTAAGAATGTTTTGAAAGCTAATGACACCTGGAGTGATAGTGGTGGAGACTATTTTGATGAATCATCATATTATGAATCTTCTGGAAAGAATAATATTGGTCTAATATCAAGACTACCTTTTGAAAATCTTTGTTTAATAGATAAGGTACACAATTCTAACTCTATCACCAATGTATCCTTGAATGAAAATTATAGTGATAGTAAATACTGTGAATCCCCAAAAAAAGAATCTTCTTCTAATGAGGATAATACTTTACCTACCTATGAAAAAGTTTCTAGGTTTCCTTAGCTTCTTGAGAATGAAAATTCTAAAATCAAGAAAAATCTTGATAAGGAAATTTCTAGAATTTCAATTCTTACTAAGGAAATGATAGATCTTTCTAAAGATCTTGATAAGAAAACCCTTGATTTTGAAATTATTTAAAAAACCCTTGAGGAATTTAATTATGAGAAGGATAAACTTTCTAAGAATCTAGAAATATTAATTTCTAAGAAAAGTTTTTTCGAGCCTGGCTCTTGTACTAAAACTGGTGATTTTAAGGATAAGAACATTGTTATTTGACTAAAGTCAAAAATATTTTCCTTGAGGAATTGTTTGTCAAACATTACCTTAGGTAAGGAAAATTTTGATAAGATGTATTCCCAAATTCGACCTCTAAAAAATAATTTTGGATCTGGTAATACTAGTTCAAAACAGATTTTTAGTAACAATTATTTTGTTCCTCAAAGTGATTCATTCTACGCTAAGAGTCAGTGTGGTGGGAATTGGTAAAAAAATTGTTCCTTAAAAAAACATTGTCATTAGGTTTTCATAAAGCTTATTTTTCAAAGAATTTGTGGATTCCAAAAATGTTTATATCTAAAGTTTCTAGATCCGAGAAAGTTTGGGTTCCGAAAGTCTAATACTCTTATTTTCATGAATACAAAGAAAGTACCCACAAAAATACTTTGTACATGGATAGTGGATGTTCTTGGAATATGACTTGTAACAAAAACATCTTTGAAAATATTATCAATAATAAAGGAGGAAAAGCAACTTTCGGAGATAATGCGAAGGGAGAAATTATGGTATTGGTAACATTGTTCTTCTTGGAAAAACATTGATTTCAAATGGTTTATTTGTTAGGGGACTTAATCACAACCTCATTAGCATAAGTAAATTATGTGATGAAGGTTACCTGGTGAATTTTAGGAATGAAAAGTGCTTAGTACACAATTACAAGGAATATTTTATTCTTTCCGCCCATAGGAAAGAGAATGTTTACACACTAATCTTAGAAGACCTTAGGAGCCAAGATCTTGTAGGACCCCGGGAGACCCTGAGAGGGTATAGGTGAATCAAGATGTCAAATTTTTCTCTTAATGTGATAGATATTGTCCCCATGTTGGTAGGAACTTGTAAAACCTGTATGATTGATATGATTAGCAATCAAACATTCACATGCAACGAGTTGACACAACACTTTTACTTGATTCACTGTTAAGGGCTACGTCTAAGGATCATATGCCGACAGGTTGTCATTAGTAAAAAATTCCACTAAACTTTACTAGTTGTGGATTACAAAAGTTTGAGCACAGTCACTCTGTCCCAGGCTCACTACCATTACAAAAGTTCAAGGATAACTCACCGCATCCCTCGGGTCACTCCCGTTGTCTCCCCCTGGCTCACTTCCTTTGATAAAGTCCCACTTAGTTTATAGATGTGAAGGTATCTTCATCATTTAAAAATAATGCATCCTCTGTTGTATTTAGATGCTCTGTTGAAGTCCAACTCTCACCATTAGACTAATCTCACTTTACACCGAAGGTATCAGGAATCTTCCAGTTTTCATGCAGCTCCAAAAAATTTGGCGTGCTTCAACTACACTAGGCGCGCTTCTCCATGCGTGACGCGCAAGTTTCAAGATGGCGCGTAATTCCAAAACAGTGTGCAAGTTCACCTCAACCACTTTCACAAAACTCACTTATTCAACTTCAAACTTGCGCGACTCACATCCTTTTATGCCCAAACAGATTTTGGCGCACAACCATCAACTGTTGCACTTCTTCAAAATCTGGCGTGAAAGTCCACCTCAACCACTTGCAGGACACCTCCTTCTTCAAATATAAACATAGTAAACCCACTTCATTTATATCCCAAACCACCTTCAATGTGAAACTATCACCTGGCCCACAACTACTACTTGTGCGACAACACACCACTTGCGCGACCACCACACCTGTGAGATGGGATTTCTGATTTTTTCTAAGGGTTGAGGTCTTTCAGAATGAGGATGGGTCAACATGTATTTATAGGCATTTGGACACCCTTTTCTATAGTGTTAAAGTCTACCCTTGGCATGAAAATCTCCCCTCGGCGCGTAAGTCTCGCCGCCCTAGTCCTGCCGCCCTTGTCTCTGTCGCGCTAGTCACTTGCGCGACCAAACCCAAAACTTGCATAAACCTTATCCCTTTGCCATATTTTGATGTTCTGATCTTGAAAAACATATGGAGAGCAAATTTCCAACCCTCCAAGACCTCGGCGCGCAAGTCCCTTTTCCAAAAACACTTTTCTCCATTTGTCAATTTTGAGGCCCAAAAATTTGGCAAACACTGGAAAATGGAGCCACCTTGTATCTGCTCTTTTTGTACCACCTCAAGATCATCCATTCCTTTGTCGAAGTTCTTGAATCAAACATGGATCATTAATTACAGCCCTTGAAATCGACATCACACCATTAAATCCCCTTTTTCAAAAAAATTTATGTCATTATTTTCTTTGTCAACAATCACAACACATATGTCCACTTTGTCAAAAAACACAATCACCTCAAAAATGCTTCTTTTCTATGATTTTCATTCTTCAAAAACTCTTCTTCTTTCATCAAAAACTCCACTATCGTGATATATATCCTTTTATAGATCATCTTTAACATCATCATATTTTGATACAATGTGAAGTGAATGGACATCTTAGAATTCCAATCCCTTTCCCGTTATCTAATTCTTCAACTGTCATTCTCTACTTCATGCTAATCATATGATTCTATTCTTCAAGAAGTCTCTTGCATGGTTCTTATGCAATCGTGAAGAATTTCATGGTCTTAATCAAATCTCCATTCTTCTTCAACTGTCTTTCTCAGATGGATTATACCTCACCATTCTTCACTGTTTTAAATAATGTGTCACCTTTGACACAAGTTCATTGAACATATGATCAATACAACAATCATCTGAATTTACATTCCTCCATTTCATTGGAGTACTTATTGATCTCCTTCATTTTGATCTTTATTGACAACTATTGAAAACAAATACAACCTTATACATAAAGTGGTACCAACAGATCTACCTTTCCTTATTGCAATGGAAGATCATTCTTGGTTGTGGCATAGAAGGTTAGGACAATGTAACCTTAGGAACCTATGAAAACTCTATAATAAAAGACTAGTTAAGGATCTACTGGAGATTATATTTGATTCTTCAAAAGTTTTTGGTCATTTTTAATATTTCAAGCAACATAAATCAAGTTTTAAATAAATTTGTTACGTCTCAACCAATGATGCATTAAAGTTAGTGCATATGGATCTTTTTTGTCCAACACAAACTGGAAGCATTGGAAGAAAATATTATGTATTTGTCTTAGATGATGATTACACTAGATTTACGTGGGCCTATTTTCTAGAAAATAAATCCAAAGATTTTTCTTATTTGAAAACATTTATAGCTCAAGTTAAAAATGAGAAAAACCTTCCTTTGATAACAAATCATAGTGATCATGTAGGAGAATTTCAAAATTCTTATTTTGAAACTTTTGGTAGTTGAAAAAGCATTACTCATAACTTCTCAGCACCCAGAACACCTCAGAAAAATGGTGTTGTTGAAAGAAGAAATAGAATTCTTCAGGAGATAATAAGAACCATGTTGAGTGAATATTCGATAGCTAAACATTTTTTTCTGAAGCTATAAGTACCACTTGTTATACTATAAATCATGTTTTGATTGGACATTTTCTTAATAAAACTCCTTATGAGTTATTGAATGGTAGAAAACGTAGACTTTCTTACTTCAAGGTTTTTGGATGAAAGGTATTCATTTTTAATAGAAAAGATAATCTTAAAAATTTCCCAAAAAAATCTAATGAATGAATTTTCTTAGGATACTCCACAAATTATAAGTCTTATAGAGTTTTCAATAAAAAGACGTGTACTGTTGAAGAAAACAGTACATGTCAAATTTGATGAAAATGATCCTTTTATTTTTAAACAACCTCAAATTACATCTTCAAATGTGTTTTTAAAAACTGATTATCAACCTTTGTTAGAAGATCCTCCTGATAAGGAACATGTTCAAGAAAATATTTCAAAAGCATTTACCCCAGAAGACTTTCTACCCTATATAGATGAACAGGTTTTACAAAAACCAAATCAGGTTTTTCTAAAGAATCATCCTAGTGATAGTATAATTAGTGATTTAAATAAATTTGTAAGGAGTAGAAGTTCCTTAAGAAATGAAGTTGAACATCTAAAATTCCTTTCCCAATTAGAACTAAAAAGCACTGATGAATCTTTAGGTGATGATGATTGGATAAAAGCTATACAAGATGAGCTAAATTACTTTAAAAGGAATAAATTCTGGACCTTGGTTGAAAGACCTAAGGAAACTTATGTTAATAGAGTAAAATGGGTCTTCAAAAATAAATGTTGTCAAAATGGAATCATAGTAAGAAATAAAGTTAGATTGGCTATTAAAGTCTATAATCAACAAGAAGGAATATACTATGAAGAAACCTATTGTCTAGTATCTAGAATTGAATCTATTCATATTCTACTTTCCTTTACAGTATTCTTCAATTTAATTCATTTTCAAATGGATATTAAATGTGCCTTCATTAATGGTTTTGTACAAGAGGATGTTTTTGTTAAACAACCTCTTGGTTTTGAAGATTCAAAACATCCTGAACATATTTACAAACTTACTAAAGCTTTTTATGGACTTAAACAAGACCCTCAAGCTTGGTATGATAGAACTACAGGATTTTTGCATCAAAATAATTATGTTAAAGGAAATGATGGTCCAACCCTTTTTATAAAGAAAGATAAAACAATGTTTTGATTGTTTAAATTTATATTGAGGAAATTATATTTGGTTCAAATCAGCAATCATTAACAGATTCCTTTGTGGATGAAATGAAATCTGAGTTTGAAATGAGTATGTTGGGTGAGTTAACATTATTCCTTGCTTTTCAAATTTCTCAAAACCCAGAAAGAATCTATATATCCAAACATAAGTATATTAAATATCTTCTTAAAAAGTATAGATATGAAAACACAAAGAGTATAAGTACTCCCATTGGTACCTCAAATTCACTTGATCTTGATGAAGCTAGGAAACCAGTAGATCAAACATCTTTTAGAGGTATGATAGGAAGTCTACTTTACTTGACAGCTAGTCATCCAGACTTAATGTTTTCAGTATGCATATGTGTAAGATATAAATCCAATTCTAAGGAATCTCATTTAAAGGCAGTGAAAAGGATTTTTTGCTACATAAAGGGAACCATGGATCTAAGACTCTTTTACACTTCTAAAAATGATTTTGTTATAAATTTTTTTTCAGATACTGATTTTGGTGGATGTAGAATGGATAGGAAAAGTAAATCCAGAACTTTTTATTTCTTAGGAGATTCATTAGTTTCTTGTTCATGAAAAAGGAAACACTTAGTAGCACTTTCCACTACTGAAGCTAAATATGTAGAAGATGGAAGTTATTGTGATCACGTGTTATGGATGCAAAACACACTCATAGATTATGGTATGAGTTTTACCAAAACACAAATTTTGTGTGATAATACTAGTACCATTTCTTTATGTAAAAACCTTTCACATCACTCTAGTGAAAAACACATAGATATTAGGCATCACTTTCTTAGGGATCAGACACAAAAAGGAGATATCATTCTTCAATTTATCGGAACACAAGATCAACTTGCTGATATTTTTACAAAATCCTTACCCTTCGATAGATTTGAATACATTAAATAGAAGTTAGGAAGCATAACTATAAGGTAATATACCATGTTAAATCCCTGTTGAAACCTATCTATTTATAGTAACAAAATCTATTTCATAGGGTGAGTATATTTTCTTATTAGGTAATCAATTTTTTTTCTGTAATAAATTTTTTCATAGTCTAAATTTTTTTTTGTTGTCAATTTTTTTTCGTAGTATAAATTTTTTTTCGTAGTCTACATTTTTTTCGTATTCTTAAAATTATCACAATGAAGATTTTTGTACATAATATTTTTGTAATGAAGATTTTCATACATAATATTTTCAAAATGAAGATTTTCATACTTAAAATTTTCGTAATGAATATTTTTGTACCTAAAATTTTTGTAATGAAGATTTTCCTATTGAAAATTTTCATTATCAAAATTTTCATAATCTAAAGTTCTTCAAGAAGAATTTTTCTCATTATGAATAATCTTCCTAGCAATCCTAAAGGTATGTTTCCTTTCTTAAATTTTTATAATCATATTTTACTTGTTTTTATTTTCATCTGTTTTTAAATTTTCGAATTCAATTTTTATTAAATTTGAATTTTTTTGTTAAAAAAACCTCAAAAGAACTGATTAAATCCAAATTTCATTCCTGCTATCATCTCAACCATCAGATCTGATCAGAAGGTTTTTTAACCATTGGATTGAGTATGAAAGTAGAACAGGCACCTCAGATGCCTATATAAAGGACCCCCTGATGGTTGTCCCACATCAAAACTCAAGCCTTCACGTGCTGAATCTCTACACTTCTACATAATCTCATTCCAAGCTTCCCAGATCTTTCTTACTTCTGAATGTCTGCCAAAGTATCCTCTCCGAAAGATTTGTCAACTATCAAACCAGTATCTGAATGGTAGATATACAGAGAAAGGTTAGTTGATCTGAAGTTTTTTGAAAAGTATGATTCTATTATATCTAAGAATATAAAGCTGAATGGGTGGGAAAGTGTGTGCCTTTCAAAACCAAAATCTCAGGATTTTTTATATCCATATTTGTTAATAAAATTCTATGAGTCAGTAATTTTCTTCATGGAAGAAGTGTGGAGTAAATTTTCATTCATGTGTTATGGAAAGACATATTCACTTTCTTACACCAAGGCTGCATTCTTGGTTGGTATTCCTTATGAAGGGGAAGCTGATTTTTGTTCTCATAAGATGCCTAATGTTAAAGGAAGTTTTGATAAGGTAAAGGTCATGGTGTTCCTTGGCCTCTCAGAAGTAAGGACTCCAAAGATTCTTCAACTGACTACAAATTATCAAATTCTTGAATTGTGGGTTCAAGGATTCATCATACCTAGAAAAGGAGACAAGGATACATTGAAGAAAAGTGGAATGTAAATTCTGGATATCTTGGTAAACCTAAGGAAGATAAAATTGGTTAATCATATCTTGGTTATGATTGACAACATAAAGAATGAAAATCTGGAGGCTCAGATTATCATGTATCCAACCATTCTTTCAAAGATGATTGTTTGATTTCTAGAATCCTTCAAAATTCCTAGCAGATCTAAGTCGAGGAATTGAAAAGTTATGTTGTAAAGTGATGAAACATTGATAAGAATGAAAGTTTGCTTTTCCATAGAATCCGAAGAATTCTTTCACTTTCCTGAAGAGGTAGTTGAAGCAATTTAAAAGAAACAGAAGGTGGCTGAGACCTCTAAAAAGGGTGGAAGGAAGAGTAATTTTAAGGATATGGATGATAAGGAAAAAACCCCAATGGCTAAAAAAACCCAATCCGCACCACTGAAGCCAAAGAATCAAAAAGCCTATCCTTATGATGTTGTGGCTAAATGGAGAGAAGACAAGAGAAATAAAAAAGAAGGGGGGCCTAAGTTTGGCTTGGACCATGCTAAAACATCATCTTTGAAAGAAAAGGAAGTTGAAGAGCTTGAGAAGCAAGAGAAAGAAAAGAATCAAAAGAAGAAGTGTTCTTAGGCTGAAATTATGAAATCCCTTTTGAAGGTTGCTGAGAAAGCATCCAAGAATATTTTGGTACTAGAATCGTTCTTGAGATAATCATTACCAGAGACTCTGGGAAAGAATTTTGTAACTCCTGAAAAAGTCCAAGAAAAAGAAGTAGCATAAAAATAAGTATAATAAGGAGAAGAAGAAGGTTGTGGTGATACTGAAGATTTAATAAAGAAATTAGATGATTTTCATTATATAGAAATCAATTATGAAATATTATCATTCCGAACCTCTCAAGATAAATCATCAAATCATACTACTCTTGGGAAGGATGAAGAGAAGGTTGAAGATGAGGTATACAACCCATCTTAAGAAGAAATAATCAATAAATATATTATTCACCCAGAGGATGTTGAGGTAGGATCCTAAAAGGAAGAATTTGATGAAGACAAAATCATTCGGATATCTGATAGTGAACATGAATCTCTTGATTAAGAGGAAGTCATTACGAATGTTGATAAGGGAAAACAAGTATTATTTGATACACTTACCAAGGTTGTGGTAAAGAAAAAATATATTGGAGGTTATTTAAAGAGGAAAGCTGTTGAGTTAGAAAAAGAAACCTCACCGAGAAAAAACTTTGATTCGAAATCGTCCTCCCTTGGACATGAATTTGTAGTCCAGTCTTTGAAGAAGCTTGTTGGGACTATACCAATATTTCCCATTATAGACTCGAGATTCCAAATGCTTTAAGACTCCTTAAATCAGAAATCAGATTCAGTATCCACGGTGATGGATAAGTGCATCAAACTTGAGTTTGATTTCAAAACCTTTTTCATAAACTACAAAGCTGATAAAAGATCTTGCAAGAAAATGACCAGCTGGTCAAAGAAAACTATGGAAGGCATTAGAATTCTTGATGAGTTCTAAGAAATTTTCAAGGATGCATTTGACACCAAAGATGTGAAGATCAAGGATCTCACAAAGAGTGTTGAGGAAAAGATAACTTTGGAACAGAATTCTCGGATACAAGAAGTGAAAGATCTGAATGGGAAGTTGTATCCAGTTGCTCAGAGTTGGAAGAGTGAAAGATATTTTCGAATAAAACTCAAGGAAAATTTTTCTAATAAACAAGAAGTTCTAAACGGTCAGGAAGAATCACTTAAGGCTCATGGACAAAAAATCAAATCCATAGAGAAGAAAACAGAATATCAGGATCAGCTCCTCAAACATGCAGTGGAAGATCATAAAGAGCTCAAGAAGCTCAAAAACATAGTAAATAAGTTGATGTCAAAGGAGAAGTAAGGATAATATTGTTCAATTATGATATTTTGTTATATTTATTTCTTTAATAAATTTTCCCAATCCTAATGAAATTTTAGGTTGCTCGTCTTTTGGTTGTATATTACTAATATTTCAGGTACTATATTTTCCTCTCCAACCGCTGTATTCCTTTTTGAAAATCACAAAGGGGGAGAAAGGAATGTTAAGAAAAATAATACAAAGTAAAATAAGAAATTTCACTAAGGGGGAGTTCATCTAAGGGGGAGTTCTTATCCACGAAGATTTTCATATATAATAAAATGCTGAGTCTCAATCCAGAAATCAAGAGTATGATCCTTAATGTTTCCAAAGACTAAGGGGGAGTTAGTCGTATTCTTCATTTCCCATGTGTTAAGGGAGATAATTTTTTTTTGAAAGTCCAGAAAAATATTTTCTAAGTCCTTATAATCTTTTTTTTGTAAGGATGTTTGTTCTTTCCAAAAAGGGGGAGATTTTTCAGTCAATAAGGTATCCTTATGATTTTTCCATTCTTTCTTGTTTTGAAAATCACAAATACCCTATATTAAGACAAATTTCTTTTCCCCTATATTTTTTTTCATAAGGAAAATTTTTCTTCCACAAGGAAATTTATCCTTACCATGTTTTCATTGTTAATATTATAATCTAACTAATTTTCTTTCTAAGTATATAATTCAGTTTCGTATCTAAAACCTAGAAATCTTATAAATAATTAGTTATAAAGCATTCTGTTTTCAGAATCCGAATTCAGGTTCTGAATTCTATGAATTCAGACTCCAAACTTTCTGAGTTTAGACTCTGAATTTTTTGAATTCAAACTCCGAACTTTCTGAGTTAAAACTACAAATTATCTAAATTTAGACTCTGATCTTTCAGAGTTCAGACTCTGAATTCTTATGAATTCAGACTCCAAACATTCTGATTTCAGACTTTGGAATTATATAGAATTTAGGTTCTGAATTCTTTTGAAGAAAGAATCCGAATATTCATGAATTATAAACACTAAATGGTTTTGTTGTTAGACTCTGAACTTTTATTTTTCCTTACATTCTGAAAAAGGGTTTTTATTAAGCAACCATATTATTTCTTACTCTTGTTTGAGTTATAAAACGATGTCGGTCTTTCTGTTTCTAACCAAACATTGTTTGAGTGACATGTGTACAGTTCCCTCCTAAATTCAAGGAAAATATGATTGTTGGAGGAGGGAGACAACCTTTGAATATGTGCCTATAAATAAGATCTCATTTGAATAATCTTGAGAAGGTTGATCGATCTAGAGATTATGTCACGAACAAAATCTTGTCACCATCAAAACCGACACTCGACCCATCTCGCAACATGGCCCGAAGGGCATTCCTAATAACCATAGCCTTACACAAGTTCCTAGGTCTCATAATATGATGTTTGGGAATGATTTACCTAAGTTTATAAACATTAAAAAACAAACTCAATAAAACAAATCTGGATTTTTCAACTAAAACAATCTTTTACAAAAAATCAGAACTGAATTACATATTTTCAAACAACTCAAAAAGACCATAAGAAGGGTAAAAAACCAAAAGGAAATATCCCAAGAACCCTCATGGCAAGGGGAATTTCCCTCAATCTATCTCCACAAGACTTCACCACCAAGGACCTGCTAGAAACCTGAACCACTGAAATGAAAAACTATACCCAACCTTCGACAACAAAAATAACCAAGTCCACTTACACCCAAAGGTGTAATTAGGGTGTGATCCAAATCCCAATAGGATACCACCACTAATAGATTCCATGTGATAAACATTTAAATATGAAAAGAATGCATGTTTTCAAAAACATGAAATACTAGTTACAATTTCTAAAAGATGAAACATTAAATAAAAACAGTTTTCAGGTGGGTTAATTTAAAGAATAAACACTTTTAAAATAAATACCAAAGCTACTTAATTTTCCATCCACTCATACCATATGCCGATGGATAGCACAAAATATCTAGTGAGCACAAGAAATGGGAAATAACCCCTAGGAACTAGCTAGCTGTGGGTCCCAAAAACCTCATATCTCGGTGAGAGTAACCATCACAAATATCCATTCTCATGCACAAGCCACTAGTAGGGAACATACCCATAACGTAGTGGTCCTAGATCATCATCATCATAGTTTATTTAGAGTTGTAATCGTCAATCTTACTAAGTTAAAATGAGGCCAAACCCCACAGATTCACTAGCATACTAGTACACATCCACCCACCTAGATACTCAAGTTTTCCCTTTGTGCTCAAACAAGTTCAAAAAGTCAATGAATATACTTTTCACATGAAAATATCATTTCTATATCATAAATTCACCAAAAATCCCACATGTATACAAAAAAAGTCACAAAATTACACTTTACATTCAAATTGATTTTAAAATCTGACTCACGCCCAAATAATCCACAACACTTTTCACATTTCTTTAACACGTCCACAAATCCATTAAAAAATTCTATAAAACCATTCCAATATATTACAACTCTCATAAAAGCCCACTATCTTGCTACATAAAACTATTTTTACCTTCAAAATCATTTTATCATCAAAATTACACGAAACAGCCCGCAAACAAGTTTCGCTCCAACATCACAATTTAATAAAACATTTCAGAAATTTAGAAAACATTCTAAAACTGGTTGACATCTTAAAACAAAACTTAACCTTTCAAAACCCCACAATATGTGAAAACACATACCAAACAGTACATATGAACCCATTTCACACTTTGTTTAACCAACTAAAACATTTACAATTCCCATAAAAAGAACCCAAGTGGTGTAAATATGTCGTGCACACAAAACCCATTTCAAAACCTCCATTTAAGACCAAAAACCATACCAATTATTATCCAAAACAGAATTTGAATCCCTAGAGACATTTATAAAACCACTTTTAAGTTTTATGAAATCACCTGGAATAATTCTACAAAAGATCCAAATGAAAACACACATTTTCGTAAAATGCTCTCAAGAAATATAACAATTTTTTACACATAAAACCTATTCAAAAACCCAATTTTTAAGCCCACATGACACTAATACATTAACGAACCATAATTTTCAGACCAAACAAGATTTATTAAACAAATTATATATGTTATAAAATACACCCAAATAATACCCCACTAGTAACACATGAAAACACACAATTTCAAGTTAAAATGCAACTATAAAATTAAACACTTAACCAAATCAATAATAAATAGTTTTCACACCACACCCAACATATGAGTAATATTAAAATTGATTAAATACTGCAAGTTAACTCATCAATAATTTTTTACACGTGGAACCACCTACCGAAAGTGCCGAATCCCTCAAAACTTGGTGCGAAACATCAACCGCACCATCACCGCATCACAAGGAAGATAAATCTAGCCATAGACCACAATATTTGACCAAAAATACACCAAATCAAACCATATGTTCAAACCCTAACTTCTGTAAATTTTATAATCTAATTAAATAGGGAGGAATCCCTATAGAGAAGGAAGAAATTGAATAGAGAAACACTTACTCAAAACAATATTGAATAAAACGACCCAAAATCCACTAGTATCTAAATTTGAAAACATCCAAACATAAAAGGGAGGTTATAAAAATGATGAGGAGATCAAATAGAAACTTAAATGGGGGAAAAGTGTAAAAATAGAAGGAGTTATGAAAGGATCAATTTACCTCACCAAATCTGAGAGATTTTTGAAATTCATAGACGTTTTGACCAATTTCGTGATTCTGTTGAGCTCCAAATTATGGGAGGAGAGAATGGGGGCGCACCTTAGGTATGTGGGCTCAGATGAGAGTTAGAATCACCGAAAAAAATGTAAATATTGAAGGAGTTATTAATGAATTAAAATTTCTTTTTAATGAAGAAAATGGGCTTTTGGGCAGGCCCAATCCCTTAAATAAAAACTCATATAGACCATGATTATGGATTACTAAATGGTCAAAATTAAAATGGTGTTAATAGGTATTGGGATGACAATTTGGAATTGGAATGGATGAAAAATGTTGAAAAATGAAGGAGTTATAAAGGAATAAAAATTTATTTTTAAATCTCAAATTGGGATCACAGTTCCATTAACACCACTATATTAATTTTGACCATTTAGGAATCCATAATCATGGTGGATATCCGTTTTTATTTAAGGGATTGGGCCTGCCCGAAAGCCCATTTTATATATTAAAAATAAATTTTAATTCATTAATAACACCTTCAATATTTAAATTTTTTCGTTGATTACATCTCTCACCTGAGCCCACTTACATAAGGCACACCCTCATTCTCTCCTCCCACGATTTGGAGCTCAATAGAATCACGAAATTTGTCGAAACTTCTTTGGATTTCTGAAATCGCCCAGATTTGGAGAGGTAAATTGATCCTTACATAACACCTTCTATTTTTACTCTTTTTTCCCATTTCTAGTTCCTACATGATCTCCTCATCCTTGTTCGAACCTCCTTTGAATAGTTGGATGTTTTCAAATTCAGATACTTGTGGATTTTGGGTCTTTTTATTCAAGATTGTTTTGAGTAAGTGTTTCTCTCTTCAATTTCTTCCTTCTCTTTAAGGTTTCCTCCCTCTTTCATTATGTTTTAAAATTTCCAGAAGTTAGGGTTCGAACCTATGGTTTGATTTGGTGTCTTTTTGGTTAATCATTGTTGTCTAGGGATGGATTATCTTCCTTGTGATGCGGTGGTGGTGCGGTTGATATTTTGCACCACGTTCTGAGGGATTCGACACTTTCGGTAGGTGGTTCCATGTGTAAACAATTATTGATGAGTTTTCTTGATGTATTTACTCATTTTTCATATTCTTTATATGTTGGTTATGGTGAAAAAACTATTTATGATTGATTTGGTTAAGTTTTTAATTTTATAGTTACATTTTAACTTGAAATCGGGTGTTTTCATGTGTTACTCGTGGGGTATTATTTGGGTGTATTTTATAACATATGGAATTGTTTTAATAAATCTTTTTTGGCCAGCCAATTCTGGTTTGCTAATGTATTAGTGTCATGTGGGCCTAAAAAGTTGGTTTTTGAATAGGTTTTATGTGTAAAACATTATTATACTTCTTGAGAGCATTTTATGAAAATGTGTGTTTTCATTTGGATATTTTGTAGTATTATTCAGGGTGATTTTATAAAACTTGAAATTGGTTTTATAAATGTATCTAGGGCTTCCATTTCTTTTTTGGATAGCAATTGGTGTGGTTTTTGTTATTAAATGGGGGTTTTGAAATGAGTTTTGTGTGCAAGATATATTTACACCACTTGAGTTCTTTTTATGAGAATTGTAAATGTTTTAGTTGGTTAAAAAAAGTGGGAAAGGGGTTCATATGTACTGTTTGGTATGTGTGTTCACATATTATGGGGTTTTTAAAGGTGAAGTGATGTATTAAGATGTCAAACATTTTTATAATGTTTTGTAAATTTATGAAATGGTTTATTAAAATTTAATGTTGGATCGAAACTTATTTGCAGGATGTTTAGTGTAAGTTTGATTATAAAATGATTTTGAAGGTAAAAAAGGGTATTACGTAACAAGTGAGTGGGATGTTATGAGAGTTTTAATATATTATAATGGTTTTATAAAATTGCTTAATGGATTTTTGGAAGTATTAAAGAAATGTAAAAAGTGTTGTGGGTTATTTCGGTGTGAGTCGGATTTCAAAATCAATTTGAATGAAAAGTGTAATTTTGTGACTTGTGTTGTATACATGTGGGTTGTATGGTGAATTTATGATATGTAAATGATATTATCATGTGAAAAGTATATTAATTGACTTGTTGAACTTGTTTGAGCACAAAGGTAAAACCCAGGTATCTAGGTGTGTGGATGTGTACTAATATGCTAGTGAATCCGTGGGGTTTGGGCTCAGTTTCACTTAGAAATATTGACACTTAAAACTCTAAATAAACTATGATGATGATGATTGGGTACCACTAGGTTATGGGAATGTTCCATACTAGTGTCATGTGCACCAGAATGGATATTTGTTATGGTTACTCTCACCGAGATACGAGGTACCTAGGACCTATAGCTAGCTAGTTCCTAGGGGTTATTTACCATTGCTTGTGCTCACAAGATATTTTGTGATTTCCATCAGCATACGGTATGAGTGGCTGGAAAATTCATTAGATTTCGTATTTATTTTAAAAGTCTTTATTCTTTAAATTAACCAACCTGAAAACTGTTTTTATATAATGTTTCATCTTTTAGAAATTGTAACTAACATTTCATGTTTTTGAAAACTTTCATGATTTTCGTCTTTAAATGTTTATCACATGGAATCTATTAGTGGTGGTATCTTATTGGGAATTTTCTCACACCCAACTTACACCCTTGGGTGTAAGTAGACGTGGTTATTTTTTTTGTCACGGGTTTGGTACAGTTTTTAGTTCCAGTGGTTCGGGTTTCTAGCAGGTCCTTAGTGGTGAAGTCATGTGGAGATGGATTTAGGGTGGTTCCCCTTTCCATGAGGGTTCTTGGGATATTTCCTTTTGGTTTTGTACCCTTTTTATGGTATTTTTGAGTTGTTTTAAAATATGTAATTCAGTTCTGAATTTTTGTAAAATATAGTTTTAGTTTAAAATCCAGATTTTTTTTATTAAGTTTGTTTGTTGTTTAATGTTTATAAACACGGGTAAATCGTTCCGAAACTTCGTTTTATGATACCTAGGGACTTGTGATAGCCTGTGGGGATCCGAAAATCTCTACGGGCCTTATCACTGGCTGGGTCAGGTGACATTTTCGAAGGTGACCAGATTTGGTTTGTGACAGATTAATTGCTGCTGAAATGATTTCTAGAGAGAGAGACGTTAATACTTTGTGTGTATTGAACATCTTGTTCAGAATGGGTTCGTGCGACTCTGAATGTTTCTGTGTACATTCAAGGGATTCTAGGGATAGGAAGACAGAGGTACCGACTACCTTGATGTTCGAGGGATTGTGGGGATAGCAGGATAGACTCTGATATTCGTATCAAGAGCTTACCCTGGTGTGAGTAAGACAGACTTTCTTGAAAGTATAAATCAAGGGACCTTTATTCAAGGTATTTGGATACCCTTATCTTTGGGTTAAAATATTTAATACTTGTTACTTGTATTGTTTCAAGATTTCTGCTTCATTTTGGTTGTTGAGGGAAGTATAACTATATTATACTTTCTTATACTTGTACTCTGATTGGTGAGATTCTATATGCTTTAACGTAGAATCTTTATCTTTGTAAACTTTTTTATGTTTCATTTCCAAAACCACATTTCTGGAATCAAGAAAGTTTGTAGAACAAAAAGGTTTTTTGAATTTATCTTGTTTAACTTTGTTAAACATTACCTTCATTAAAAGTTCCAAAGGAATTTTTTAAAGTATATAATTCACCCCCCCCCCCCCTCTTGTATATTGAGCATCTACATAATTATTATGATACTACAATCAGAATCATTTTGATCCTACAATTCCATCTCATCAAATTGATTAGAAATTTTTTCATAAATCTAGGGGTGACTTCACCCATTTTGGTAATTGTAGTTTGTTCCTCTAAGGGTTTAATTAAAATTCTAGATATATTGTGGTATGATTATATTATTTTCAGTGCAATCATCTTAAATGCATCCATTAAATAACTAAGTATCATGGACAAGTCATGACTCCCTGAAGAGGTTCCAATAACATCTAAACTGAACCCTTCCTCAACAACATTGGATAAAAAATACCATAAAAATATAAAACTCTAACCATCATAGAGTAGTCCCATTGTGAGTTTGAGAAAAATATCATCCACTAAAGGTTTGTTGTGTTGTGAATAGAACTTGATGCAAGAATCCACCATTCAGTTAATCAGTGTCCTCTATGACCTGTGGATCAGGTTCCCCATGAAAAGCCATAAATATTTTATTTTTAAATTCACATAAAACATTAAATCAATGTGTAATCCTACATGAATTAGTATGAAGTACCATCCACTCAATAGAAAATTTTTTACTAAAAGAAAATGGTGTGGAATATTCCCTCTGCTTGTGGATAAAATAAACCACATAATTGGTGTTCAAATCAATTTCTCATAGATAAAATGGTAAAAATTAAGGGGATTGAATACTAGAACAGGCCTATATAGACCCTTACTCCAAATTTCAGAAGGTTTTATATGAGTTTAATTATGTATTTGACTAAACAAACCCGTAGTTACTATAGTATATTTTCTTAAGGAGATAGAGGAAGGACATGAAATATCATGCTTGAATATTTTATAATGCATGTACCATCTTACTTATATCTCACAAAATGATGTCTTGGAGATCTATTTTAACCAATATGTTATCAATGTACTAGAAAAAGGATATATCAGCCTCCACACTTATGCTAGGTTCCATGTTCTGATAACCAATCACCAGACCTCTGTAACATCATTATCTTAAGTATCCTAAACCAATTCTCACAATACTATTAACTCTAAACTCTATCCCTATGACTCAGCCACTCTAATACCACTCTGACATGAAACAACCCATTATGGCCCCACCCGAACTAGTGGAAAGTCAAGGGTTCCACGCCAATCCACCTCCAATGGGTCAGTGAGCGATAACTAGAACCAAAAATGAATAAAATACATGTGAGGCCTTATCTTATAACAACATGTAATAAAAATTCATCTGAAACTCATTAGATATAATATATAATTTCTATTAATATAAATAAAACCAACTATAGAATATATATATATATATATATATATGAGGTAATTACCATCTATAATAGTGTTATGTGAGAAACTGGTCAGGGAAATATATTTACATCATACAAAAACACTGGGTAAAATGGAAACTAGAAAAGGAAAGGTACCTCCTCGATATTAGAATTATATGATCCACCACCCGCAACATATGCCACCTCCATGATCAATCATACACCAACTTCCATACACTATACTAGATCTTTTAGCTCCACATCAACTAAGGTCACCTCTAAACTATGAATCATTTCTACAAACACAAAACATGTGGTCACAAATCCCATGTCAGGGTGAGTATAAACATACCCAGAAATTTCATTGAAAAAAAAGTGGGATATGGAACAGTATTCTAGATCAAACTCTAAAATAATAGAGTATCTTGAAATAATAAATGGAATTAGATATTCTCTATAGTAAAAAGTATTAAGGATATAGGGAAGTATCAGTCATATTAGATCTACTACATTAAGGATCACGTCTCATAAGTATCAAAGGATTATCAAAATACCAAAAGGCATATAAGGTCTAAAGTTAGAAGCCCATATATAAGTTTCATCTCTAATGTATCAAGGAGTATCTGAGGTTTTATAAGGCTTGAGGTATATAAACCACTCATCCTTCCTAACCTATATGTTTCCAACCTAAACCATAGTGGTGGACCCAAACTTAATTGAGGTATGAACATTAGTTGAGGGATTACAAAACCCTATCCTTCATAACTACCCCCACCATAATAAATCCCATATCACTTCATAGATCAATTGTAGGGGAACCATGCCTCATTGAAGTATGTGCAACAATCTAGGGAGTTTTGAACCCCAATAGAGGATCCACACCATGTTGAGTAAATAACAAAAATAAATGGAATACATAAATACATATATATAGGACCCTCACTCTATTAATATGGGATTTAATAATTCATATATTCATATAAGGAAACCTATTCCTTTTTGAGACCATGTGATTTCTGAAATCATACCTAAATTTTGAGGACTCTCACTCAAAGTGTGTAGGGGTGTAACAAAATCTATTAAATAATATGTAATACTAATTCCCTATCATAAATATTTTACTTGTGGAGTAAAAAACACTATATAAAAATATGGGAACCAATCACTTTCATTAGTAAATCATTGTGGGTGTCCCCAAACTCATTTCTACTTCAATCATCTTTCTTAAACCTAGTAATCACCTATACAATTATAAGATCCAAAAATGGACTAAGACACCTCTTAAATGGTATCTTTTGACTAAAAGAAATATATTATAGTGATCTATGAAGCAAGCTACTTACAATAGACTATTTAATTATCTCATTCTGGTACCTTGGTGAGAAGTAATTAGAAGCGGTGAAATTAATATATTATATGACATGTACCTTTTTAGAGATGATGTGTGAGTCCTAGTAAAAGGATAGGTGTGTACTGCCATTTCCTTTAAATATTGATTCAACTATATCTAATGTTTTAATAGGGTATATATTGTGTGAAACACATGAGTTTCTCGAGCATGTACCACCAGTACACATTGAGCCATGTCGACCTAACATATATGTGTGTTATCCATTCATACATGATATGAAAAGATAAAGGGTAAATTGATGTGTCCTAAGTGGATACCCAAGTCTTGTTAAAAATATTATATATGGAATTTATCCTAGATAAAATGGAATATTTATGTAATGTGTAATTTGGGGAATGTGCACTAGTACACAACGATTCATGTGGCTCAACATACATGGAATGTGTAACTTGGGTAAAAACCGTGTAATGTTTTTATGGGACATGAAAACCTATTCCACTAGTGATGATCCCACATGAAGTATACTTCTAAACCATATATTGTGTGATATTATTCTCTATGAATGAACCCTATCACCATATGGGGAATAATAAAATATATGTGAGTCATAGAATACATGTCGTGTAATTGAATGTCTTAGATCCAAAAATTGTGGCTCAAAAAAAAATATCATCATCATAATCACATTTACCACTACTGCTCATCACACTATCTACAATGCCTATATTCTATAGACTATCATCCAGAATTCATAATTTCTACTTCTCATAATTATTTCCACCTTCAAGTTGAGCAATAATTCCCAATGCCACTGCCATACAAATCCTATCCATGATCATTACCCAAAGAGTTTCTATTGCATACCAACCATCACCATGCCACACTAGTGTTGGGAACTCTCTACTAAATTTACAAATAATATTATTTCCCTATTCAATCATCATCCATTTCACTATTATACACCAATATCATTGAATTATTTATTGTTTTAAAGGATGATGGTGATTGTTTACCATAGAAAGAAAAAATGAAAAATAGATGAAAAATGTGGAAATAGGATCAATATGTAAAAAAATGAAAATAATTAATTTGGGAGTTCTAAAAATATTCTCAGTAAGGGAAATATGTGATAGAAATTACCATTTTTGTGTTAATATCATCATAGATTTTAATAAACAAACACATGTGGTCAGGGGAATAATTATCTATCATGGTAATAAATAAAAATTCATGTATTTTGAATTAATAACATGAATAATCAAGAAAAAATAATACAAAAACCATACCTTGTGGTGAATTGTGAATGATTTAAGGGTTCATTAATTTATTCCATGTAAATATTCCCTTGACTCAAGACACCAACCATACCTAGATCCAAGATCCGATATCAGTTCCACAAAGATATGATCCCTCTAATATCACTCTATCCTCCTAGGGTTTATGTCAGAAATATTCAAACCTAGAGTAAATATTTAAAAATTATTTTATAAATGTGAATTAGTTCAAATTGATATTTTTAATTAAAAACTCAAAATGGGACAATCATGATCCCAAAACCCAATTAAATGTAACAACTCTCCTAGGGATAATGCAATGATCTAGACACAATCATTGTGTTAATATTTCCATATGTTTTTTTAGGAGATGTATCTACTCTTGTATGTGAGGTAAATATTAATAAATATATTAAATATTAAATATCACTTAAAATTTGATCATATTGGAATTATCACAAAAAAATCCCAAGTGTAAACACCATATTTTGATATCAACATAATTATTAAAAAACTGAATGACGTTATCTATGGAAAATATAATATTTTACCCGTATAGTGAACTTTTTACTTAGAAACTAAAAAAAATGATATACTTCCTAACCAAACAAAATTGAGTCACTATATTAAATCTCATGAATTCATGAATTAATAATAGATACATGTCTATAATTATTTCTATGAGTATATAAAGAACTAAGGAATTTTAGAAGACTTGTATAGGAAATATTTGACTAATAATAACTGTTAAATGTTCAATATAGTTCCCACCTATTTCTCTAGTAAAATCAGATTTGTATCAATTATGTATGGATTGAAATTGTGAGATACCATTATTTATACAAGTTTTCTCTAAGAGGGTATAATAGTTAATCTTAAAAATCAGAATTATTTTACAAATGTTTTAAAATTCTGTGATATTATTTATTTTTCTATTATTTTTTAATATATTTGTTTTGGTTTTATTTTAAAAGGGCAAGAGAAGCGTTTTGAGGTTTGTGATCCAACATAGAAAAATGTGAGGGTTAACCACATAATAAAGGGGATTCTTATATATATTTTATAAAATGATGAAGTAATAGGTTAAAATCCCTTGGGAATTTCAGACCACACCACCTATGAAAACATGATCATTCAATATGGAACTGTAATGGAATAATTTAAACTTCACATGTCGCATTGGAGAAAGGTTCTTAGAGATACCTTAATTTTTTCAAAAGAACATTTAGATGCAATGTATTTGATAGTCTATGATGGTTTAGGCCCAATCCTGAATAAGTATGTCGGGTTGACTGACCTAGTTCATCGACTATGATATGGACGGTAGATCTGATCAAGCATGATCGAACAAACTCATCGATTCATTGGGTGGATATTACCTAGACCATTAATCTTATAAAGTAAAATCTGAAAACCCTGATTAAATATGAATAGATATAACACACTATAATTGTTTTCTATCTAATCTAAATGGTTGAGATACTTCATATGAAGGGATAAATCTATAATTATAAAATAGAGAATCCATGGAATAGAAAAATAATTCTTAATCCAATTCAATCATGTTTTGTCACCTTGACTTCAAAATTATAAAAAATTATAAATATGTTGAAATAAAAAATACATAAATTACTCTCTTATTTCTAGAATTTATTCAAGGTTATCTCCCTACTATGTACACTACAAAGAACTGAGAGTTTAGCAGTGTTTTTTTATAAAATGCCACTAAACTGTTAAAAAATTTAATACACGCAACACTTCCCCCATCCCTAGAGACTCTAGATCCCCCCACCCACCCACCGTATGGACTCCCTGAAGCCCTAGCCTGTCGCCACCCATCTTCGACCCTCACCACCCCTCGCCTCGCTGCACCATAAGTCGCCATGCCTAACCTTTCCACACCTCCCCTTGCTTAGTCGTCCCTCACCGAACCTCGCCTCTTTGTACCTCACCTTTAATCATTGCACCTCCTCTCACTGTTCCTTGCAGCCCCTCACCACTGATCTTGACCCCCACCTCGCTTCCCATCAAAGGATGAGAGGTAAGTGAAGGTAACACATAACAATTTTAGTTTTTGATTTTTTTTCAAAATTGGAATATATTTATGGTTAAATGGGTGTTATATCATTGGTTGTTTTTTGAAATTATAGTGTCTTGAGTGCTCCATAGACCATATATGGGGTGTTAGACATGTGTTCATTGTGATAGTAGTACATGGGGTGTTTTTTATCATTTATACCTATTTTTTAAAAGTAAATATATAATTATAATTATTTATATGTATTTATTAACATTATGTGATGTGATAAAAAATTTTAGAGTTTATACGGACTTAGATGAAGCATGGATGAGATTGGGTGAGGTCTAGAGGAGTATGTTTTAGGTTCTAACATAAATATGGAGGTTGATGGTCCCCATAATTCAAGAAACTGTTCTTATTTTTTTCATGACTTACCACTAAAAGAATATTTTATAGTCTTTAGTAGAATTTATAGGGGAATTTTGTTGTTTAGTAAATGAGATATGATGGTGTTGGGATTCCTACACTTGATACAGGTTCACTTGATCACCTGGGTGAATTGGGATCACCTGATAACTATTTCTCCAAAATGCGGCAGTGTCGACATAGTTAGGAGGATACCATTTGTTTTTTTCGAGTATAAGGTGATAAATGGGTTTTGTAATATTTGTTTCAAGGGATAGTAAAGTGGGTTAGAGTGTCTTAGGCCTAATGATGACTAGTTAGATGATTGGACATTACAACCATGGTGAGTGACACCATGTTTAGGGTGGTTTGGGAAGTACTAAGAATTTAAAGCGGGATGGTTCCTTTAGGATAGAACAATTTATGATGGAGTGGGTTTCCTAAAATTAATTAATTAATGGATATCAATTAGAAGATTATATATGGGGCCAATTAGTGGTTCATGGGTTTTCATTAGGACTTGGCATTTGGATTCCATGGTTTTTAGAGTGACATGGACTAGGATGGTCCATGGGTAGCATGACTATGAGTGTGTTCTTGATTCAATTATATTGGAATGTACATAGATATCATATTATGGATAGAATTTTTTTACGCAGAATCACTAAGTATACAAGTGTGTGATCTTGTAACAAATATAATAAACCATGATGGTTATGAAAGTCCAAGTGGATTCCCTTGAGGGTGATGCAAAAATTGTTGTGATGAGGGGATATCATTTCAACTGTATGGTTCCCTAGGATTTTCTGGTGAACTATGTGACTGACATGGTCCTTTCTTATGAGTCATGTTCTTTATGTGAGCTCACTAAAGTAAGTGTTGATAGGTTAGTGTGTGTGATGTGACCTCCCATAAGAGACATGGGATGTGACATTATTTATGGAACTAAGACTATTCCATTTTTCCTCATGTAGGGGTTATATTTTAACAATGTATGATTGTTCCCTATCACATCATGTAGTTGATCATGTACCTCCCTAAGATATAGGTAGTGTGATAAGTTGACCTTATTTAGTATTATTTAGTTAAGGACCTCTATGATAGGGTTGTTCCATTGTACATTGTGATATTACATTGATGAACCCTACCTTTATATATAATGTAGTGGGATGAGAATCAATTCCAATATTTAAATAATTAACCACTAGTCACATTCAGAAAATTTTAGGATAGTGCAATGTCATTTTCAAGGTTTTGACCCCTATAAACATGTTTTTAGAATATTGTATTCTCAAAAATGAACTTGCGATCTTTTAGATCACACTAAATTTCAGATTGATGTACTATATATACATAAATTTAATAAATATTCAATGATTTCTTCCCTATAATTTTACATAAATTAAGGGTCATTTTATTAGTTTAATCTATTGTAAGAATATTTCTGAGTTATAAAATAAGATTTTTTTTAATTTCATTCATTAAAAGAGAACAAATACTCAGATTGATGTTATTTCTATTCTTATATTTCAAAACATAATCACCCGTAATTTTTATACTATTTCAAAATAATCAAAAGTTCTTTTTCTAGAATTTGACCCACTAAAACTTGTTTTTAAATACTTTTGTATCATTAAAAAAACTTTTTGGTTATTCTAAATAAACCACACATAAATTTATGCTTAATTCATTTATATATGTTAAACATTATCCAATAATAATTATTCAACAATTTCAAAATCAATCCATGGTCATTTTCTATTTTTTAAACATTACTTACATGTTTTAATAATTTTAAAATAATAAAACTAAATTTTTGTTTATTTGAAGAAAACTGACCCTCAAATATATGTGTAGTAGTTTCTTATATGTCACAAATTAATATGTAATCATTATAATAAGATTTCATGAAAATATTAGGCTCTTTTATTGGTTTAAAACCCTTAAATAATGTCTTTAACGAGTTTTATATCTTTAAAATTATTATTGAGGCAATTATGAGCTCAATGTAAATCAGATTGGTGTTCTATCTCTTCTTAAATGTAAAAATTATTCAAAGATGATTTTCTTACCATTTAATGTTAATTCATGGTTGTTTTCTATGTTTTCACATTAAATAAAATGATTTGTATGGAATTGTTATTCTATTCCTCCTATATACATTAATATGATAGAATATTCTATGGGCAGATGGTAAGGCCGTATAGAGATGTATTTCTCACACCATTCACGAGACCCCCTATGTGCATGCATACCTTATATTTAGACTTTATCTAAGCAAATCACATGTAGTGGATGGGTATTGTAAATCTTGATGCATATTTTTAGATAGGTTGTGTTGAGGCCTAAGGATGGATGTTGGTTTAGATTTATGGTGTTTTATTTTTTGGTTTATTTTATATTTTTCATCACCTCTTGGTTGATTAGTGTTTGTATGAAAATATAAATTTTTCATGGGATTTATTATATAATTTTGTTTATTTTATTGTATACATTGATATGTGGTAGATGTATTGTTTATTTTTTCATTATATTATAATCTAATTATATGTATTTTTCTACAATAGAATATGTATTAGTACCTTGCAATAATTTTTTATCCACTTTCATATGTATTGGAATGATTGAGGTACATCGAACCTCATCTCTTATGATGATTCTAGAATGGGGAATTACAATGTGACCTCATAGCATTTAGTTCATTTTAAAAATTAGGTAGATGGAAGAAGGTTATATGTGGACTTTATTTAATCCTATGATAGACTATATATTGGTGAGTCATGAAAACGTTTTCAGTGGTAATTCCAGTTACCATGTGTGTGGAATTTTTCTTATTTCATTTTTATGCAATGATTGAGTTTTTTATGGATTATATTGTTCTGACAGAAGTTGTTATTTTAATTTGTCATCTCCTCTATCACTAGAATGTGGCCCATGTGAATGCACCATATTTCTTATATATTAATTTCATGACATACACATGAATGAATTTAATTGGAATTTTAAAATGGTATTTAGTTGTTTAAAGTTTCAAAAAAACTTATATAGAGTTCAAAATATTTAAGCTCAAGGAATTTATGTTACATGATTGATCCCTTCAAAAATATAATTATTTATAATTTTGGTGATTGAACTCGTTGATTCATGAAAATTTTATCTTGATACCTTCTTCTATATTTATATAGAAAAACCTTTTTTAATATATTCATATTTTTTCCACTAGTATATATGAATCAATTTTTCTATTTAGTAATTGTTATGTGTTTTAATTTTATTTTAATAATTTGTAGCCATACTGTGATATATATGGATAAAATCTAGATCACATTACCAAGGAACACACCTCAGTTTGCTAAGTGTTTGTCAGAGTTTTTAGATTTTTCAATTTCTAATCGACCTGTTCATGGGAGAATAATATTTCCATGTCTTAAATGTAAATTTAGAAGATGTTTCATAAGAGATTATGTTTATGAACACATTATATTGAAGTAATTACCTACTCAGTATTTTTGTTGGATTTTTCAGGGAGAATAGAATGTTAGAGGAAGGTTGAGCACTGATGTCAATCCACATAATGAGCTCCCAACTTCGTCGAAAATGAACAATGAAATGAAAAACCTTATAAATGATGCATTCAACATTGCAAGACACAAACATCACCATCAAAACATATCATAACAACTAGTTAAGGGTGCTAAAAATAGAAATGTGACAAGTCATTTTTTAGATACTATTGGAAAAAAAGATCAAGAATTTAACATATAAGTGGATACATCTATTGATTATGTGGAGACTAATGTAAGGAAAAACTTCATTGATAAGACCGATGTATTTCATGGTTTAGTTGATGATGGAAATCCAGAGTTTTATAGTAGATGTTTGAAATATTCAAAACTTTCTTTTATGCTAATGTTGTACCATATCAAATTCCTATGTGGAATTATAAATAAGACGATGAACATAATATTCAAATTATTGCATCATGGATTTCCTAAAGTAAAGATCCCTGGGTCTTTTTGTGATATAAAAAAAAATTTTAGCAATCTTGGTCAACATTATAAAAATATAATGCATGTCTAAATGATTTTATTCTTTACTGGGGAGAGTATTCAAGAAAAAAGGATTTCAAGAAATGTTCTTCCTCTAGATGGAAGTCTATGGGTGGTGTTGGAAGTCTGAATCAACATACTACCATGAAAAATAATAAAATGAACACACTTCAAAATGGTTTTTCATTACTTTCCTTTAAATCCTTGATTGTAAATATAATTCATGTCATCGAAAACTGTGGAACACATGAAGTGTAATTTTTTAGATAAAAATAGTTTCTTACTAAGTATTTTTATACTCAAACTTGCATGGGATTTGCATGTATGTTTTTTTCTTATACAGATAACTTGTATATGGTGTCCTTAGTGGTCCTAGTATCTACGGAGCATATAATTAAGTATAGGCACTCACAATGTTTTGTGGTCAGACATAGGGATATTGAGTTGGAAAATCTTATTATTTTCACATTCAGTTGTTTCTAGATTGGGACCTACTTTCATTCTTGGTTTGGAATGTATTTTTACCTTTTCCTTTCTTGTATATTTTTCTATCTCATTTATATATATATTTTAGAGGTTACTACATGAAGTTTTTACACCAAGAGGTTTTATTTTATTATACCTATGCAGTATTTCATGGATTTGAGTGTGTGTGTGTGTGTGTTCATGTATAATATTATAATGCCTCCCACTTCAGTGATATTCATACATTGTGCATGTTGATATCCCTTCAACTATTGGGGGTGAACATGTGGTGTCACTCTCATCTTAATGGTGTCCCATGTAGAGTCCCTATAGGTCAATTCATGACACAAAACCCCATGGTTTTCTCCATGACCGTAATCTATATATAACACCAACCATTATAGGAAAGTCTATACCCTTATCCAAATATCACATCATGACCCAGTCCTACTTACCAAGGATCGTTTTATGTCATCTCTCACCAAACTAAGGTAATATATCACTTATCCATATAATGATATCTCAAGCCTATAACATATAGGACAACCCATGTCTATCAAACCATCTGTTCAATTAGAATCCTCTGGTTTTCACCATATTTGTTAGAGCTTAATCTTCAAGTGTTGGGTGATCTCCATTTTGGGAGATTTTTGTGTTCTATTTGTGTGTGGACCCTTTTTTTGTGATCTCTCTTATTGTTCTTAGATAATCCATGAGGATGTAATCATGTAACTTAGAATATGTGGATTCTAATTGGCCTTTGAAAATTGAGGCATCTATATTGTTTTTTTATCTCAATAAGGGGTGGGATCATTGTTGGAAGTCCAAGTATTTCATAAAGTATTTACCCATTGTATAAATCCAAGTCAATTTTAATCCTAGATTGTGGAAGTTTAGAGAATTTACAGATATTTCGGGTGATTTATCATTTTTCAAAGCATTTCATATTGGATTTGAATTAATAATGAACTTTTTGATGATGATGGTATTCATGATGGATGGTTTAATATTAAAAAATATTTCTTTATTATTAAATTAATTTATCTTGTTTGTAATTTTGTTGGATTTAGTTTTAACATGTGAAGCCTCATTTTAATATAAGTACATTGATTCTTTATAGCTTGTTTTAAATGTATTAAATTTATGTTTTCCTTGGAAATATGTTATTTAATAGTTTAAAGAATCAACCTACTTTCAATGAGAAATGTATTTATTATTTAAATGTATTGATACATGTATTATTGATTCTTTCAATGTGTTCATTCCTTATATGTTTTATGTATTATTAATTCTTTTAATGTGTTGTGTTTGGTTTGATTCTTTCAATGAATTGAGAAATGTATTATTTCTTTCAATGTGTTGTTTTCCTTTGTGAATTTGTCGATTCTTTATGTTTTTTTGATAATCAACATACATTGATTCTTTAGTTTTAACATGTTTTTTTGTTGTGTGTTGATTATATTTTTTATGATCTGGTAAACATTTTAGTCTCATTGTTGTATTGTTCTGGATATAGTTTCTGTGGCTGCAGAACATGTCGCTGCTTTTTTTAACTATATGAGATAGTGGTTGTTTAATCCTACATTATATATAGGATTTTGTTTTTCAAGGCGGTATAAAACGCTACTATATTATTGTATTTTTTTAAGGCTATTGTTAAAACCACCGTTAAATATGAAAAAATTTACTCAGTAGTTGTTTTATCCATATTAGTGGTAGTGTTTTTCGTAAAAGTTCAGACTTTAAAGGATATTAGAAACCCCCTCTTGATCCATGTTATTTTTTAACCTAAAACCACTGCTAAAAATATGAAAACCTCTATGAAATATGACTTCTATGAAACTTTCTAGAAAACATTGCTAAATGGAAGAAACTACCACATGTTCATCGCTAACACCCATTTTATAAGTGGTTTTTTGAAACTATTGCAAAACTATTTAGTGTTAGTTTAAACCACCAGTAGATAAAAAATGTAGTTAGACACTCAATTTTTTGTAGTGGTACTAGTATTTAGTAGTGATACAATATCATAACCTAAAGAGGACTCTCTTTTAAAACATAGTACTAAAAATGTGTTAGTGGTAAACCTACTCCTAGATAGAGACATCATAACATGTCTTGGATATCATTATATACTATCATCCAATTTGTCCATTACATATTTATACACCTTATAACAAACATATTTGATTTGGGTTGTGATCATATGGATGATGCATGATTGGGTTGGTCACATTATGGCATCTCATTATCTGCTTACATGTATTTTTTTAACCCTTGTTTTGATCATATTTGTTTTGGGAATTGTTTTGAGTCATTTATAAATATTTTAAAAGAATTTTCAAAATCTTTTAGGTTGTGAATAGTTGGTGTAGAGATAAGGAAACCCATGATGTTTGGTCCCGTAAATTGTGTGCCTTGTTTGAGGGTTTGGGGGTGGCATATGGTTAGTATAAACTATTCATCCACCATAAAAAACCATGCAGCCTTGGTAAGTGGGGGATTAAATGGTTGGTGTATGGTTAGACTAACTATGTAGACAAACCATTCACCCTTTCCATAATCCCAGTGATAGTGCATGGTTAGGCGCATGGTTAGTACTAATAGCACAGTTTAACACAGAAAACCATACAGGAAGGTTTTTAATTCCTTAAAAAATTTATCATGAACCCCCACTCCCAATTATTAATCATAAACACCACAAATTAAACCCTAATCAAATACTATATATTTGTTAGTCTCCCTATAGGTATTATTGGATTCTCCAACCCTCTTTATTGTAAATAAAAGTGCTAGTGGAAGAGATATATCCCTCTCCAGTAAGTGAAATATCACTTGATTTGGAAATAATATTTCCTCAATTTTCTCCTCCTTTATGAGTTTTGAATCCTAATTTGTTTGATGGATTGAATCATTGGTTTTATAGAAAGTGATTATAGAGATCCCTTTGTCTTCCTCACCTTTCATTCTCTATTGTTGATTCTTGTTTTGGGTGATTTATTAGTTGATCTCATGATTAAAGTTAGGCTATTTTATAATTATTTTCCCAAAAATTGAAACAAAAATTTCTTTAATTGAATTTAAATTTATATTAAATTATTTTTTAAACCTTTAATTTTGATGATTTCATGATTTATTTCAAAGGAATGTGATTTTTAAAAACCGATTTTTTTTTTAAAATTGAAATGAAATGTTGAACTTGATATTGGGAATTGAAATTATGATTGATGAATTGATTTTAAATGAATGATTTTCCATTGATTTATTGATTGATTGAAGAAAATGATATCCATTGTGGCTAGTGGGTGATAAAGATAATCACATTGGGACTCTAACTCCCAATCAATGGATTGGAAATGAAAACTCTAACTAAACCAAATATAGAATGATTTCCCTATTGGGGTGTTTATTGGTTATTAAGATAGATTGAGCCTTAGGGATTTGTGCCTAAATTTTTAGCCTTTTTGATAGGTTTAGTAGTCCAAGGATCTTATATCCAGAAACTAACTTATCTAAGGGCACATTCTAGTGATTGTAGAACAACTTTATTCACATACTTTCTATTTTTATGAAAAATGTTCAATAAAGCCTATTCTTTATATATCTATTGTCTACTTATTTTGAAATCATGTTTTGACTAAAAATTTATAATTGATTTAACATGACTTATTCTTATTTAAATTTAATCAAAAATGGATTATTTTTGTAGAAATTACTTATGAAACATTTGGTAGCATCATACTAGGATATTTGTTTATCACACTATAACTTTTACTTTGGGAGTTTTTAGATTATGTTATGCCAAGTCCAAGAAAAGGTAAAATGTCACTAGGAGGTATATTGTTTTCTTGATTCATGTGAATTGGAGTGAAAATTGTGACTGGTGGACCTATGGTCCACTTATTCTATAGAATTTTTTAGACTTTTTATTGGTGTATGATGTTTCATCTTTTGGATGACATTTTTCTTTGGGTTATTTCTTTGGTTTATTGTGGTACTCTTTTCTCATTGAGTAGTGTTTTGAATAATTACATTTTGTTCCTTTATGTTCAATTATTATATATTATTTTTTTATATTTTGTAAAAAATCATTCTCTTAAAATTCTTGTTGATTCTAGGTTCTAGTCTCTAACCTATGGGGATCAGTAACTAGCTTCAGACTATCCCAGGACTGGATTTGGTATCGATTTACCAAGGCATTCAAGCTGGTTCATGGGAAAAAGGTATCATGTGTAGGTTTGAGGGTCCTTCCATGAGGTTCGTATTTACCTAGGTATGTCCTTAATGATAGTAGGTATGATTATTGGGACTTATAGGGTAGTTATGAGTGAGTTCTTGGCCATCTCTTAATGTTGTGAGCCTTAGGACATCATGGGTGTTTGGGAAAAGATTCTCTAAGGAATAAATTGATTTTATCATATAATTTCCCATATATTTGATCTTAGTATGTTGAAATCCCAAAAAATTTAAATTCCCATTGATGGAATTGATATTCTTGTATCTCTTGTTTGATTTGATGATATGGGTATCCTTAAAGATGTTATCATGTTGGTTGTTGATGTTTTGTAATACCATAACCTCAAGAATTCATTTGAACAGACGTCATTATGGAGATATCGATGAACCATGGAAAGAAAACCCTCCAATTTTTTAGAATATTTTTTAGATACTACTTCATGTTGTTGAAGCTCTATGAAATATAGTTTCACCAGTTCCCATTCTGGATCTATTTGTGTAACCTCAAAGGGATTAATATAGAGATCATTATCAAGAGTTTATTTTGAAAAAAAAATCATCTTTATAATATTTTAATCAACTCATTAAGTATTGGGTTGGTTGAAAAATATTAAACTTATTTTGAGTTCTTAGAAAATCTGGATGTTATAAAAGTGTAATGTGCTACCTTCAATCATTAAGTTCCTAGAAGGACATGGTGATATTTGAAAGTTACAATGAAGAAACATGAGGTATTAGAGTGGAAATGGTTCAGATATATTTTCATGGAATAGTTATTTATATATTTTATGGTTTTGAAAATATATATGGAATTTATTAACCATAAATAAGGTGATAATACTATGACTCAGTATGTGAACCTCTTTACTGAACTTTTTTAGTTGCCTCCCAAGATGGTGACATACAAGAATTTTAAGGATCAAATATTTCATATGGGACTTTGATTTGATATCCAATATTAGGTTTTAATTATAAATCTCACTTATTATATGGATGTTTGGGATAGAACGTTAATGGATGATCTTGACCTACCAGGTAAGTCAGGGTTAACGGGAGTTCCTTAAACTCCATGTGTTAGTTCAAAAAGTTATTTTAGATGAAATAGAAAGTGTGATGAGTCTCATAGTGGATCTCTACAACATGAATCTTTCAAACCCTCTATATAATATGGAATATTCCATTTAATTTTATTTCAATGTGTCAAGTTCATGTTTTGAAAGTGAGATTGTACTATGGCACTGAAGATTTGTGGTTCATGAAGTTTTTCAAGCCACATTCATATATTATGTCTTGTATGTTTTGAACCACATGGTGTAACTATATATTCATCACCTAAATTTACTATGTTTTAATTATATGATTCAATAATTAATTGTTTCTAGACACATGTATCTGGAAAAAAACTTCTTTAGTCAATATAAGAGTCTCCAGAGGAAGCTGATGTGGGTCCAGTGATAGTGAGAGGTTCCATCACTATAGCTTCACGTTTAGTGACTTCTTTATTTGATACTGGTGAATCTCATTTATTCATATTGACTAATATTGTGTATTTTTGAAACCTTCCTTTGGATCTTATTTCATATATGATTGATATTCCTATACTCCTTGAAATAATGAGACCGTATGGGATTTTATGCCCCTATTTTGTTTACTCCTTATCATAGTTTGAGATCACCTTGAATTTTCTCATTCTCAATAAGAAATCTCAATATTTCATTTTTTTAATTTACTAGTGATTACCTATAAATACTGGAATGACAATTATCTTTGGAAAACCACTTTTATTACCCTTTATGGGGTGTTTCATGTTTTCTTGGGAGAATGGGATCCAAGATTGAGTAGAGCCAAAACTCCTCTTCCAGATTAGGGTAGAGGGATATTGGTTTCTTCTTTTGATATAGAGAAAGAATCATTGAGTGATGATATTCCTCCAATATTTATCAAGTTTCCTAACATGTTTCCATTGGAATTTTCTAGTTTTCCACTGATAAGGGAACTAGAATTCTCAACTGACATAGTATCGGGAACCCATCCCATCTCTATTTCTTCTTACTGAATAGATATAGATAAATTAAAAGATTTGTAAACCCAGATAGATTATTTTTTGGATAAATGATTTGTACAACTAAGTGTTCTACCATGGGCGGTGCCTATTCTTTTTGTAAAAAAAAGATGATTAAACACTTTTCATTTGTGTTCATTACTATAAAATCAATTGATTCACAGTAAAGAAATAATATATATTGTCTTAGATAGATGATTTTTTAGCTAATTGAAAGTGGAGAAGTGGTTATAGAATATTGATATTCAGTATGCCTATCACTAATTGAGAATTAAATAATCTTACATCCTAAAAACTTCCTTCAAAAGTTGGTATGTACATTCTAGGTTCTTTTTTATTCCTTTTTGTCTAACCAATGATCCTATATTTTTTATGGTTTCAAGAAATATTATATTTCATTATTAACTTAATTCATTAATAGTTGTGTTTGAGGATTAAATCTTCTTTTATTCCAAGACCATGGAGAATGATTTGTGTCAACGGAGATCAATTTTGGAAATTTTGAGAAATCACTAAATTTATACCAATCTATCAAAATTTAATTTATATACTTAGGAAGTGAATATATTAGGACACATGGTCTCAAAACATAGTATTTCATTTGATCCGAATAATTTTAAGGTTATTATGATATAGAAAAAGCCACAAAAAAATTACATTTGGAGTTTCTTGGGCATGGTGGGGTATTACCACCAGTTTATCATAGATTTCTCAAAGTTGGTTTCTCCAATGTCTTCTCTCACTCAAAAATAGGTAACGTTTATATGGGGTTAATTGTGTCAAAATTATTTTGATGATATGAATTATATTTTTACTTTTTTTCTAGTGTTGGCTCTCCGAAATATTGGGTAGATCTATGTGATATTTTGATACGTTTCAGGTTCATGTTTGGGTTTTGTTCTCATACAGGGTGATCATAAGTTGGCATATAGTTTTCGATAACTTAGAACACATAAAAATAACTATCCTAACCATGATCTTGAACTAATATATATGATCTGTTCACTTAAGAGTCGGTGTAATTACTTATCCAAACAAATTTTTATTATTTATTCCAATCACAAGAGTCTAAGTTATATCTTCTCCTAAAAACTTCAGAATCTCTAAAAGAGGAACTAAATGGAATTCCTATAGTCATTTGATGTGGGAATTTCCTACACCCCTAGAAAGTGGAATGTTGTGGATGATGCCTTGAGTGTAAAACTACTGACCCATGCTATGAAATAATCATCAGAATAGTGTAATTTTTTAGCCCTCTTTTCCTGAATGATTTTGGGGTTTTGGGAGGAAAATGTTGTGGTTGTGTTCCAAATTTACCCTTTTAACTCGTCTTTTATTTAGATGGTTCTTTAAGAGTAAAATCTAAATGATTAATTTCAAGGATTTAGTGAATATATTTATAGTGGAGAGACCATCAGAGAGTGTTCATTCTAATCGAAGTGTATCTTATATTTCTATAACTAGTACATCATACCTTTCCCCCTAAAAGATTTTTATGGTGTATTTCAATAATTCATAGGGGTCAGTGCACCCTAGCACCATAAGGATATTATATGACATGTGATGATGATTTTAGTGTCCAGGTATGATATGAGTCATTATTGATTTATTTTATCATTTTTATACTTTATTAGAGGATAATTCTGATAATCATAAACCTTTAGGTTTGCTTCAACCCCTTTAAGAACCAACATAGATGTGGGATGAAATTACAATGGATGTCAGGGTTGGGATTCCTTGTACCCATCACGGGAATAATGTGATATGTGTAGTGATTAATTGGCTATCCAAATTATCCCACATTATCCCCATTCATTATACAGAAAATTCTTAGGTCTTTGAAAGTAGTTACATGATAGATATTATCATATTTCATATATTTTCATCTATTGTAGTTTATAACAGGGATCCCCATTTTACATCTCATTTTTATAGATTCCTTAAGTAGGTTATGTGGTATTAGGGGAGTTTTAGTATGATATATTTTCCACCAATTGATGGCTTAAAAAACAAGCTCCAAAAAATTATCGATTAAATTCTTCATGATTTCTTCCTCGATTTTGATGGAGCATGGGAGATCTACTTGGTACTTGTTGATTTTTCTTATAAAAATAGTTACCATTAATTCATTGAGATTTGGTTTATTATTCATAAAATGGTGATGGCTAAAAGATGGTATAAATATTATGTTGATCATCACTGATATACATTATAATTTTCAATTGGTAACCAATTGTAAGTACCCTAACCCTAGTATCCCATAGTTAGTGGTAACATTATTTCATTAGTTCTAGCTACAAGCGATCATATCATAAATGACTAAATAGTTTTGTAGCCTTGTTAAAAAAGATACATACTTTACTATTATTTATATTTGAAAACATAAAATAAAATAAAGAATATTATTTTAGATCATCTTCATTCCCTCCAACATGTCCCTACATATATATTTTAAAACATTTCCTAACATCCTAGGAAAAGGAAACATAATAAACGGGTGATATCGAATGCTAAATAAGGGTATGCAGACATTGAAAGCTATCATAAATACATAATATGTTATCAACATGGAAAATTAAATAACTAAAAAACATTTCATTTAACTAATAAATTGAACATGAATAATAATATGGAAAGAATAAATAATTATTAAATAATTCTGCATGAACAATCTCATGAGAAAGAAACGAATCCATGGATATCATAAAAAATAAAATACTCACATGGAAATTGATAAATTAAAATATAATTATGTAATTCATAATTTTTTTTATTCAATACATACTTTCAAGTCCTTATTCTAATAAATATGAAATACCATTTATGCCTTATTCTAAGAAATCTATATAAATGAGTAAGGCCTCAAATAAAACACAATATAGTCTGTCTTATGAGACCTACAAATGCATCAAGGTGTTATAAGGAGCCCTTACCAACACTAATTAAGCACAATTAAATCCTCGTATTAAAGGGGTGAAACATAATCAACATTAAAAAATTTATTGAATAAACTATCATATGGAATGTTAAAAATTACCATAATCAATAATCATAATTGAAACTATCTAGAGTAATATGAATGCTATCAAATAATTATATCCCCAGTCAAACTGATCATAAACCATATAGAGAAATAATAACGATGGTGTCATTAAAAAATATACCCAATGGGGGATAATAATTTTAAGGTTTTTTGTTGTTTACTAATATAAATTCTACAAAGAGGTCATTAAAATATTCTTGAATAAAATAACCTTTCCCCATTGAAAAAAAAATTAAAATTAAAAAATCATAAAGTATTGTAAAAATAAATTTTTTGAAAGTAACCTTAGAAACGTAGAAATAAATTGTTAAAACATTGATTGTTCACGATGGTGGTAAATTTTATACATGTTGTATATGATAAAAAAATCATTTCACATTTTTGTAAGAAAAGTCAAAACAAAGATTATTTGAAGAACAATAGGAATATAATTTTTAAAACATTTTATAAAAATCCAATAATATATAAAAATTTATTAAATAAACCATTTAGATAATTATAAACCATTTCATGAAAAAATAAATATATGGTTTTGGAATAAAAAGGGTATTCGACTGAGCAAAGAAATAAAGTAGGATTTTCTTAAAAAAAATTCTCGATCATCTTAGGTGCCAATGAAAGGAAAAATGGTACTAGTACATAAAAATTAATTAATAAAAAATATATAATATAATTAATGAGTTTATTTAGAGTTATAACATAATAATTTCTCATTGTAAAAATAATCATAAACAATCCTAATAAACAATGAGATTGTAACATAAATCTTTATCACTTTGGTAATTTCTGAATCATATCCCCGTGAAAGAAATAAATTCAAATGAAACATTAAATAAAATTAAGATAAATTAATTGATTATATAACATATAAAATGGGGTAATATATAAGTCACAGAAAAGAACTATCTGGTGAATATGGCATATATCTCATGATAGTAAAAGTGAGGCAAGAAACCCTTACCTCAGGTTCTATTTCCTTTTTACATGCTCTAAACTAATTTATAATAAATATATACATATTATAAATCTATTATAGAACCATAATCATATGTATTATACCGTATATTATTTTATTATTGTATTTTATGACCCTTTTATTGACAATCCATTGTTAAAACTGATGTTTCAGGTGGTAAATCCTTTGTTTTTCATGTATGTTTTGGTTTGATAATTTCAGTAATTTTTCATTGATAATGGTTAAATCATCCTCATAATTATAATCGTGATATAAATTTAATATATTATCATTATATAATTATTTATAATAGTATATAATTGTTTTATATGGAAAAATTATTTACACTTTTGATAAGTGTAATTCATGCATATATTTTAGAATGCTTTAGTATATTGATTTTGTGGATTTAAATGAATAATATTTCCAATTTTGGAATGAATTGAGTTGCGTTATGTTTTATGGTAGTAAATGATGAATGTTCATAAAAGGAATGAAAAGGGGTGTAAATATGAGAAAAAGGTCCATTCACACCATGAGCAAAGTGAAACGGTGCAACACCAGATTTTTGAGGAAAAGGGAAGATGTAAATTCTATAAAAAAATGTGACATGTCGTGAACCACAAGTACACGTCGTGACCTCATTATAGAATAATCCCACATTTATAATAAGCCGTGAATAGAAAAAATTTTGTAAACTGCAAGTACACGTCGTGTACCTTCAGTACATGACGTGACAGCGGTCAAAATTCAAATTTATGAGAAATATTTTCCCATGATTCTTAAAAACATGGAGGTGACTTGAACTAGGTGTACACAACATGTAATACAACTACACACCATGTAGGTGGTAAAATTTCCCAAATCTCAGCTTAGATCCACGCACAAGTCATGCAGATTCACAAAAGATGGATTGCTAGTACATGACGTGACCACCAATACACATCATGGAAGTAGTTAGGCAGAACAATTTTAGTGCCTATAAATAAAGTCCATGGATTCACCTTTGGATCATTTGAAATTAGCTGGAGACATAGGCTTGGAGTGAAGCTACTACACCCTATTGGATTTATTTACTTAATCTATGTTTTATTTTCTCCCTCCCTCTTATTATCAGATCATTGGGATGAGGGGGTAAACCTACCAATGATAGGGTGATGTAATCAAAGGGGAAAAGGTGTTTTGTATTTATTTATATTTATTTCCATGTAGTTATTTTACCCAATTTTGTTCTTCAACTTCAAAACCCTTTATTTTTTTATATCGTGACCATAAATAAATTAATCAAAAAAGAAACATTTTAAATTGCACAAATGACTACCCTAAATATGGCATGACAATTGTCAAATTTAGGGGAAATATGGTTTCAAAAATATATTGAGACAAACTTGATTCGGTGAAATCCAATATTACCATACCAATGGAAATAGTGTATTTCCATTTTGATGAGGGTATACCATGAACATTGGATCTATCATGTCTCTACTATAACACCAATCAAAAATTAAACATATTTTATAAAATCCAATTATACCCAAACCTGGAAATTACATTACCCTAGAACTATTTAAAATATATTCAAAAACCAATCAATAAATCTATTTCTTTTTCATATTTCTCTCTCAATAAAAAAATTCACTCTCTTCATCAAGACATTATTTAATCAAATATTTTGAAAACCTAACAAAACTAAACCATTATCTCAGTGGTTTCGACCCCAAATTTACCTAATACTACATTTTTGTTAATTGGATAGCATAGTTTTGGTTTTAAAAATTTGTTTTTCCATAGAAACGTAGGTAACTAACGACGCCCTGTGGTTATATCAACCATTCATGGAGATGGTAGGTCGTATGTACACATGAACGTTGTTTCAATTTTTCAATAAGATGGAACAAAAGAAAGGTGAATAATATTTAACCTTTATAGAAAAAATTTTATATTTTATATATTATTTATATTAATAAAATCGACCCTTATTTCAATCCTTATAAATATAAAATGAAAAAACATTTCACATTGATATGTAGAGGTAGTACTTCACATATACGCATGAGAAACATTTTTATTTTCCAAAGTATTGAAAGGATTGAAGTAATATATTATATTATATTTACATAATTATGGTTAGTTCATAAATTTCATATAAATATGTTAAATCCATCATTATATCATTGCTTGAGTGGGGGTGATGGAAAACTAATTACATCGGTTCTCGAGGCGGAAATTTGTCATACACATGATTGATAGTTTTGTTTTCCATTTTATGGAATTGTAAATATATATAAGTTATTACACTAACATAATAATATATCAGTATATAGGAGACACTATTTTTCTTTATATTAGAATAGTTAATGTTTCATGGACTGACCCATTGAGGCCCGCCTGACTGAATAAAGGTTGAGTCGTAACTACCCCAAGCCCACCTCCATAGGCTAGGTGATACTAAAAAGTGCTAAAAGGTGAAACTAAAATGGGATTCCTTGTGCCTATATTTCCAGTATAAACACACCCAACCATCTCTATTCAAGAGTTTAGAGAAATATTAAAAAAGATTATAACATCTAGACTAAAATCAATGCATGTAATAACCTCTAGGGAATACAAAATATTACAACATCGCAATATAAAAATTTAAGGGTAAAAAATATGGTCCCTAAAGAAAGGAAGTTGAAACATGAAAAAAACTACAAAATAAATGTTGAGAGAGACTAGATCCAGATCTCCATGCTTTCCATCATATGGGATCTATGTATCCAAATATTCCTAAGCTCTTCCAAGTACACTGTCGACTTGTACATCATAAATATAAGATATGTTGCATGTGGGAGAATCCCATGAAAATGTGAGTAATTAAATACCTAGAAGTATACCATAAAACCTGAAGAGGAAGTGAATGAATACATGATAAAATTAGTCATCTCATCAAAATGAAGGAATTTTAATCTGTATATGATACAAAAATCATAATGAAAAACCATATATGATCAATAAGAAGCCTAGATGAAAGAGAAAAAGTATATCCATCTCCATATCCCAGCTAAGAATAATGAGTCTTCCCGAAGCACAAGAAAAGGGTCATCTCTGATGAATAGCATCTCATGTGTTTTCCCACATAATTACCTGTGTAGAGGACTCACACCTCGTCACTATGTCTAACAATCAAGTAGAACAATCTCCAAGACGAAGAGCCATGACCTAGAGGGTTTGTGGGTACCACCCAGTTGATAGAAGACCCATTCCCTAGTCTATTAGGGGGTACCACTAAATAGATAGAGGACCCATTCCCCAGTCCATTAAGGGGTACCACTCGGTAGATAGAGGACTCATGCTCTGGTTTGTCAATGGGTACCCCTCATTAGAAGGATAGAGGACCTACACCCTAGTATGTTGGGGGGGTACCACTCAATAGATAGAGGAACCATTCATTGGTTCATCATGGGGTACCACACAACAGGTAGATGACCCATTCCCTAGTCTGTCAGGGGGTACCACTTGATAGGTAGAAGACCCATTCCTTAGTATGCCAAGTGGTTACCACTCAGTAGATTGATAGAGGACCCATGACCTATTACACTCATTAGATATATAGAGTACCCACACCGTATTCCTTTAAAGGGGTACAACTTATTCGGTAGAGGACCCACGCCCAGGTCTGTCTGGGGGCACCATTCTCTGATGATCCTTTCTAATCAATTTTGTTATCAAGCATCTCATAAAGAATCGTCATGCTTAGAAAATCTCAAACCATATCTCAAAATCCAATAAAAATCCACCGTCACATTTTAAATGAAAACACTCAGGATATTCTAATCTTAGACCAAAATCTAAGTAAAATAAAGAAGATTTGATAGGTAGAAGTTTTTCAAGAAGTAAATGCCATGTAAGGGATCCATGCGACGTGTGGCCCCACTCCTCTTCCTAGTAGTGTCCTTGGAAGCACATGATATTCATGCCAAGTAATAATTTAAAACATTTAAAGGTATAACATGATGTATCCCAGCCAAAATCCTATAAAATGCTTGAGGCTCATCATCAGTTTAATGGGAAAAAACATCAAACAAACAATATGATATTTAAAACTATCCTAAATGGAGAAACCAATCACACCATTGTTATTCCTAACGAAGAACACTTGATATTGGCTATTCACTTTCAAAAATTGAACACTTAGTTAAAAAAATGCATTACACCACATCATGGTCAAAATAAATTTCATGGCCCTATGCCATGAGTCCCAATTAAATACCCGATATTGGTCACAAAACATTCACCTCGATATCAAGTTCACAATGTCATGGACAATTTTCCAATATGACATCGTACGAAAGAGTTACAACAGAGAAAATATTCCACAACAACAACAACAATATTATTAATATTGGGTGCTTCATGGATTTGAGCCACAAGCTATAAAAAGGTACCCAAAACTGGTCTCGAATTGATCATCTTGATTTCATGATCATGGTACCATAGATGGAGTGTTAATTCGACATTGTAAGGAGGAGTTAGGATTAAATGAGGTTTTAAAAATAAATGTAAAAAATAATAATATTCTATATTATTATAATTTTAAGGCCTCATTTTAAAAGAGGACAACCAATCTCCCCCTACTTCCTTGGCACGTACAATGCCTCCCTAATGCCACCCCATACGATTTTACCCCAAATTTTTATCCATTTAATCATCATTACTATTAAATTCATATTTATTTATAAATTATTCCATTTTCAATGATTTTCCACAATGAGACTATCTTTATGCATATAGAGGGAGTCACACCCATAATTGTTATTTTCAAATCTAATAGTAAATAAACTCTTCCAATTTAATTCCCATAAAATATAATTTCCTTTATTAAATCAAAACCTTTTAATTCTAATTAACCATTGACACAATTTTTTTGATGTTATTGTTATAATTAAAATTGATAATAATAATAATAATAACACCCATCGTGTTTACCACGTCTGATCACCTCGTCCATAATCCAAGTCTAGCCACCATCACATCAACGTCGAGTATCCTCCACCATGAGACCCTATAATGACCCAGAATTCAATCAATGAAATTTACCTTATTATAATTATGCAATATAGTAAAAAATCACATAATATCACATAGGTAACACAATAGAAACTTAATAAATGAAGAATAAATGAAATAAGAACTATTTATAGAAATTATGGAACATAAACACAAGGAATAATAACATGAACTTTAGAATAGTAATGTGATCCTTCAAAATAATATACCATCCAATAGAATAGTAACCTCACCTATAAATGTATAAATAAAATTTGGGAATCTTATAACTAAAAATATGATATAATTATATCATAGTATAAGTAATTAATTGTTTTAAAAATGATAAATTAAGTGTTGATATTTTTATGAAACATAAATGTTTATTTAGAATTTTATAAATAAGATAATGATTTAAATGAAAGTTTATTTTAATAAACTAGATTCGTAAAATAATATATTTTTTCTTATGATTATTAGATAATTTTATGAAATCTTAATTAATTTTTCAAAGTTTTATAAAATCAGTTTTTAAATATTAAAATTGGAATTTTTTTTAATAAATGATGATTTTAATTAAAAATTAAATTTCTCATATTTCGAAAATTATTTTCATTATTTGGAGTTATTTTTTTAATTCCACACAATGATAAATTGGTAGGGTGAATTTTTGGTATTTTTCTAAAATAGTTGTATTTTTGTGAGTAGTGAAATATGGTAATTTATGGTATGAGCTAAATACATGTTTTATTGATTCATGGTTGATTTATTTCTGATTTAATCACCTTTCTTCAGAACTCACATGCACTAGTTACTATACGTTGTCACAATAATTCACACTATTCATAGTCTTGAGCCAAAATAATAAACTATTGACTAAAATAATTGAACATCACCCCTCTCCTCCACTATAAATACATCCCCTTCTCCCCACACCTCAAAAGCCTTGAATCATGTCCAATTTCTACCCAATACTCTCCCAAGACTCCCGCCACATCCAAGAACATTTTTATCAAAAAAAATACCAAACACATTTCCCTAAGGAGGTTCTGAAGGAGGATAAATTCCAGGGGTAAAATTCTCTTCGGTTCTCTTTTAATTTCTTTTATTTTTCTTATATTTATTTTTTTATCCTCACTTCCCCTTATCCAAGTTACATGATAAATATAGTATATTTTTTATACTATATTTTTATTATGTTAATTTGAACAACCCATCATCTTTTCTCTTCCCCTCTCATTTTCTATTAAAAATGAAAACATCATCCATGATGTATTGATTTATCACATTCAAGGATGATCTATTTTCAATTTCTGTTTCCACATTCAATTATTGTCAAAAAATAGTTTTTATGGTTATAATATATTATAATATATTTATTACAGCCTATTAAATGTTCCAAAACCACTATATATACATGATATTAATTAATAAAAAATCTAGCTCACGATGATCAAAGAATGACGAAATAATCTAAATGATTATAACTAACGTTTTATCTAATGAATCATACCTACATCATAAAAAATGATATATAAGACCATTTAATCTTATATATGTTCATTAATAACATAAAAATTTAATTCTGGACAACTATTCTTATTTTACATGATTTTCAATACAGGTATATAAGTAAGCTGATCATGAAACCCAAGGAAAATAATGCTCTAGAGTGATGAATTTTTTTTTATAACTTATCAAAAAGTATATAATTGAACATAATAAAATTAAAATGAACTAAATAAATGTTAAATAGGTTCTTAGTTAAATTATTAATGAATACAATTTAATTACACATGAAATTAAGATCAAGTTCCAAATAATTTCATGTATAAGGTAAGGGATTATTTTTGAACCTCCATTTCTCTTTCGGGTCATGCTTTATCTCTTTTTATACCTATGTAATTATTATTTATTTTATTTAATTGTTATAAATTGTTTTTATATATTCTAAAATCATGTATTCAGATCATATCATCTTTATTTTATGGGGAAATACATGTTTTAAATGTTCCTTTCTCAATTCTTCCAGATAAGCAAGCCCGATTAAAGGAAATTTAATGATTTCATACCCATTTTCAATTGATCTACATTATCTATTTTAAGAACCCATTATTTTTATAAATCTTTTATCTTTATCATAAAAAATATCTTGGTTCATTTTTGGCTTAATAAAAACAATTACATTTTTTCTGTTTTAAAGAATCTTTAAAATTTTCTATTAAACCGCACTATAGTGGCTCACTTATAATGTTTCTTAAAAAATATTCTACATGTTTAAGTAGAACATAATTTATCATTTTCTATTAATATTTTAACTTATGAGTGTCCATGAATGTTTTAAATCCATTATTTCATAAACATCATCATGATACACACTTTGGTTATTCCTTATGATATCAATATGATACCCATTTATTTCCATGTGTAACCCTTATGTTTATGTTGGATTCTTCATGTGGCACAAATATTTATGAACATGTTATAATGCGTATAACTAAATAGAGATCAAATTAATTGGATAATTTTTATTCTCATGATACGTTATGTGAAATAGTCTTGGTGGTTAGCCTAGAGTCATGCTCCTCCATGAGTAGTGGTCTTGGTGGTTTTCCTTTACTCATGATCCTCTATGAGCAATGGTCTTGGTAGTTAGACTTGACTCATGATTATGTAATGTTTTTTGTTGTTTCAACAATTCTATAATTCTATGATTACTTATTCACATGTTCTATATTCTACACTTCCTTGTGATTATTCATGTTCCATACTCTTTTTTTATGTCATCAAGTTATGCTTTCTAACCCATGTGTTATTCTTTTTTCAAATGCTTAGTTACTTACTGATATTTGTAGCTCATCCATTTGTTCATTTTTTTCTCTAGGTTACCCTATGTAGATTTTAGATCTCAATTTGAGTTAGGATCTCATTATAGAGTTTAAATAAAAGTTGTTTTCATTTTTGGATTTTTTGAATTTTATATACCTAATCCCCCAGAGACACTAGAAATTATTATATTTGGTTTGAATATAATGGTTAATTGTGATTAAAGTTATGTAATAATATGTTTAAATATTTAGGGTCATCATAGACCCCATTCATGGCCACTGCTAAGAAATTATCTCATCACACATCACATCTTCATCATGTGTCAATCAGGAAAACGGGGATCCCTCATCTGATCTCATTGCATCGCATGTCATTGATTGTGAACCCCACCCGCAGTACCAATTTGATCCATTCACAAAAAATCATCCTTCTCGTTCATCAATTCATCCACAAATTGTCGATATTTGTGTCATTTGTGCTGGCGCAATGAATCTGTGGGATCAACCATGCTCAAACCCGCCCTATTAAATTCGAACCATGACCCCATTAGCCAATGGTGAGGAACGAGAAGAAAGGAGAGGAAAAAACACAAGAACAAAGTGAATCATCAATATCCAATAATTATTGGATAATGATTATATAAACATGGTGGTAACAGGTTCAATAAGTGAAGAATTATACCTAATCAATATAATCATCAAATTTTGGGGCTCATGCGAAGAACAATTATAATAGATCAAAAGAAGATAAAATTCATTGTCAATAATTTAATAAAAATTGAGAAAGCCACAAATTTTGAGCCCTACATCAATTACGGATCAATCATTGGTTAAGAAAAAAACTGATAGAATCGAATATTATTATCTCGTTGTGTTTTTCGTATATTGATTCACATCAATGAAATAACCAGACATCTTCCAACATAGATCTTTAAATGAAGGATGAATGGAAGCTCATCTCAAACATCCCAAGGTTATACAGCTAACCCTGAAGATTCTCCATATCATCTTATTTATATAGGAAAATATTTTAGGTAATTTAATTTAAAATTAATAACTTATTTATTTATTTTCTTTAAACGCACCTTCCAATAGCTACCTCTACCAGACATCCCATTCTGACCAATTGTAGGTCAATCCTAGGGTAAACCCTACACATATAATTCAACCATGGTATCTTATTTCCTATCTGAGTTTCCATTCATAATTTATTCTAATATTTTATGAAAACCATTTTCATTCAATAAATAATATACATAATATTTTTATAAAATTATTTTTGGGCTCACCAGGTATCAGAATCGCATACTGTCTCAGATCATGGCTCTAAAAATATTTCTATAAATATTCAAATGTCAAAAATGAAAATACTAGATTCTATAAATTATTCTTTTGTTCAAATATTTTATTCTCTAGAAAGCACAAACCAGGGGAAAAGGTAGGGATACTTATCCAAAATCTGACTCTATTTTATATCTTCCCAACACCAGGATGTTAAACCAAATTAGAAGTGTGAGACTCTCTCGTCACCTTATCTCATAACATAACCAAAACCAAAAACCTTCTTTGGAAAAGGATTATTTGATTCCCTTTTTGATTGAATGCATCAATAATATATCCACTGGATATTTGATCATGAAAGATCTCCATATTGATATCCCAAAGTTTTTCCTTCCTAATTCATTGAGGATACAGAGGGGTAATAACAATATATTGGAGGTCGCCACCCCATCCTCACCCAAAAGGGTCAAATACAAATATTTCATGACCCATCCCAATAGTGTTTTTTGTGACTCCCCAAGACCACCTATAATAGTCTAGGGGTAGGAAAGTAGCACCGAGTAGTCATATCACTGACATGGGAGGCCTTAGCCTATGTACATGTACAAACACACACATATCCAATCCTATGAAATGCTAAAAGGTAAAAAAACTTGAACAACCATGCATGCATACATCTATATCCCACAACTAGAGTACGACAAGAAGTAAAGGAAAATACATAGGTCCAAATACAATCCACCCAACAAGATTTTGAAAAGAATTTCAACTAAAAAGTAAAACAAGGATTACGGTCAAAATGTCGCACGAACACACCTCAATCAATCCAATTTCACTAAGAACCACCTGGTCCCAGTCTATATAGGACTCTATCAAAGGGTTTTCCATCTTTGCAATATAGAACATATGCAAGAAAATCCTGTGTAGGTGTAAGTATAACAATACCTAGTAAGACACCCCAAAACCACAAATCATACAACAAAATAATACAATAATCTCTACATAGGTATATTTCTACAATGAATATAGCAAGAATCTATAGATATTCTCAACAAATACACACATTCTATATGTAATTCACAACTGTAATGCTATCCTAAGATTCTAACTTGAAGGTTTCAGATATCACTCATCTAGGAGAATACACTCCTGGGTGTAATAGTACTAATGACATTCATCTAAGAGGTAATCCTAGTCAGGTATGACCATTAGAAGTATGCACTATGATTTTGAAGAGATATGATACATAGATAATAATCACACCCAAGGCCATGGTTTATACCAATAACTCAATCTAAATTAACCCACTAAGTAATGGATTAGTACCCATATAGTTTTGGTCACAAAGATACCAAGAACTTCACATAGGGAATGAGGATGAATAGAGGATCTCACTCTGGGCCTCATGAATTGATTCAAACAACTCTATCCAAGACATCATGATGAAGGGATCATGGTACAAAGAGTATAGGTAAATTCAATTCTAACCCTTAGGGAATGGATATAGAGAACACACCCTTAGAAAACCTATCCAATATATCAAGTATAAGGCCTCCAAGCCATGTTTTAAGGAGTACACGACATGTAGAAGGGTTACATGTCATTTCCCTTGACCCTGGGTCATGCTCATGTAAACGGCCCATGTATCATGAACCCTTCCTTTTAAAATTACATGTTGTTTCATGTTCCCATGTACTCTATTGGTGTACCAGTACATGGATAAGCCCATTTACTTTATTCAGGACATGTCCATGTGGGAGTACACGGTGTGCATGTGCCTGTGTACTCTAAACCATGTTCATATAATCTCTGAGGGCCACACTAAGTACACAAAAGTTTGTCACATGCTATGGAATAGGGGCACACGTCATGTCATACTTCTCTCCCTCCCATAATAATTGCTACATCTACGAGGGACCCACATGAAATTTGGCTCCCAGTTACATTCCATGTATATTGTAATTTTTCTGAATCCCATATCTGGTTTCTGTATTCATTCCCATGCCTCTATCCTTCAATACGATGACTATCTCGACAAGAAAATCAAGTAACCACCTCATATGAGCCTCTCCGTTGACAAAAAACAGGTTCATGTCTTCAAATCCATTTTTAAATAAAAATTTAACATTGTTCATCATTGTTTGGTAGAGAATTTGAAATCATTCATCAGAGACCATCTCATTTATCACCACATTCATCATCGTACCATAATCATGTCATGTCAATCCAGGAACTACAATATCAGATCATTGAATTGAGAAATGGGTTTGCAATGATCGATTCATTGGGATATTATGATCCACATTCCAAAAAAATAATAATCGTGATGAATAGTTAATTAGGTGAGAAAATCACAAGAAAAATCAAGAGTAATGAACCCCAATTGATGTTCGTGTCAACCTTGATTCAATTCCACACGAATAAATAATGAAAAATCAATAATACTAAATAAATTCTCCCATTAAATCACTGTAGTAAATCCATCTCTCAATATTCATGATTCATGGATCAATCGGTTGGTTTCTTAGTCCATGTTTGGCATAGAAATTAAGAATTTTGAAAGGAACCAAATCAAACAAATGTACAACCTTGATTTGGATCGATCGTTGATGAATAATGGAGCTACACCATGATGGTTGGTGATATCCTTTTAATTTACCTCACACCAGTGGTCAGTCTTTGATTTGGTCATGATATACCAATGGGATCTCCAATAATGGATCCAATGCCTCTCTTCAATTCATAGGTTAATGCAGATAACCCTGAAAATTTTATATAAGTGTGTATTTAAAGGAGGAAATTAGGTCATTGCTTCAACAAAAAAAAATAAAACAATTTATTTAATTATATTATTCAATTTACGTCCATGATGATTTTTCCACAAAATTCATGTGTTGAATGAGGTTATGCCATTTTTAGGGTAAACCCTTCATTCTAAACTAAACAGTTCCCTAAAATTTAGATTTATACTCCCATTTATAGTTTATCCCACATTTTTTAGGAAAATTTCATAGACATTCTATTTAATATTATTCTAACATTTATTATGGGAACACTGAGCTACAAAATTGAATTTCATCTCGATGACTAGTCTTGAAAATAATATATAAAATATCCAAAAAATAATACATAGAAAATCAGAGTCACTATATTCTCCCCACCTTGGGGCTTTACATCTTGAAAATCCTAAAAAATGGCTACATAAAGAGATATGGGTACTGAGCATGAATAAAATCATCCCTCTACTGTGTTCTCTCATGTAGATTATAGTGCAACCACTATAAATGAACTAAAGGAATAAATTTCCCATAAAGGATCATCTCCTATTGATCATCGATCTCTACTGAATACTCAACAAAGGTAGATCAATACTCAATGTCCATATCCCCCCAATCGAAAACATGTGATGGTTCATGCACGTACCTCCTCAACAATTAAATGTGGAAGACGTTGTGCACCTATTATAATTTTTGGGGTTGAGATATGTGGTATTCTACTTCACCAAATCTATGCATTATTTGGAAAGGGCCAGTCAATATACGAGAAATATTGATTCCCTAAACAATTCTCTATCATCCAAGTCTAGGTGAAACCAATAAAAACACATGGTATCCTTCCTTGAAATCCAAATACCTCTATCTTCTATTCACATAAGTTTTATGATGGCTCTATACAGTCTTCATCGACTGCCAGTTGATCTACAACTTCTTGGTAGTTTCTCATACCAACTCTGGGCCCATGAGTTTCGGCTCTCGTAGGTCATTCCATCAAAGCAGTGACATACAAGGTCACCCATAAAAATCCACAAAAGGTGTCATACCAATGGTTTAATGGTGATTGTTTTTGTATGAATACACCACATGATGTAGGTGATCCTACTAACTATGAACAAATTCCAACATTCAATCTTGTAGTAGGACTTCCATAACTAGAATGGTTTGCTCTTTATAGCCATTAGTTTAAGGGTGAAATGTCATTCTCAAGAGTAACTGAGTCCCAAACACCTCCTACAATCCCTTACACTACCAGGATGTGAAGCAAACATCATGATCAGAAACAATCATCTATGGAAACCCATGGAGTCAAATTGTCTCCTACATGTAGAGGTGTCCCAAGATCTCTACTGAACTCCTCTCTCGAATATCGAATAAGTGGTCCAACTTGGTGAGTTGGTCTATGATCACACAGATTGAATTGAGTCTCTTGGACGTATAGGGAAATCCCATCACAATTTACATGGATATCCCATTCCACTTCCACTCTGGAACCTCATGGGGTTTAGAAAAACCCATTAGAACATGGTGGTCTTCCTTCACTTGTTGACAAGTATGTCATAGAGAGACAATATATGCAATTCCCTTTTTCATTCTTGGCCACAAAAACTGAAATTAGATGTCTTGGTATATCTTTTCCACTCTTGGATGTACCACCAAAGGATATGTATGAAATTCTATTAGAATATCCTCCCACAATGTCAATGGTTCCATCATAAATCCTATAAAAATAAATCCACATTCCCCTCCTTTAGATCCCTTATGAACATGTCCAATGTATATCTGAGTATGTAAGGTTACATAGTCGGTATCCGCAAGTTGTACCTCCCTGAATTGATGTTAGATCAGAGGGGTAACTACCATCTAATAGAGGTAAGTTGTTCTATATCTATCCAAAAATGAAAATTTCAATGACTTCAACTACTCTAATTCCTTATTCAGCAACTGTGAACAATATCTCTTTTAGAGAGAATCTTATACAACATTACCCTTCCCAAGAGTATAGACAATTTTGAATTCATAATCATTGAGGAACTCTAGCCATCAGCACTATCTCAAGTTAATATAATTCTGATATAAGATAAAATTGAGGCTCCTCTGATCAGGATAAATGATAAACCACTCACCCATCAAGTACATTCACCACATATTTAGTGCACATACTATTTCTACTAACTTAAGATTTTGGGTCATGTAGTTCTAATCATGTGGTCTCAACTGACATGAACCATATGAAATCACTACATTCCTCTACATTAGAACACAACCCATCCTGGTTCTTGATGTATTTCAAAACACTACATACTCGACAACTTCCTCTAGAAATCTCAATATGGAAGCACTCATCAATTTCTTCCTCAGTAGCTAAAAATCCTATTAGAACCTCTCTTTCCACACAATAGGCTACCCCATTCGGGTCAAAGATTTCATGGGTGCAGATACCCTTTAGAAGTCATGTATGAATATTTGGTAATATCTTGTCAACCCAAGGATGCTCCACACCTCCGTCACTCTCGTGGGTGGCCCCCAAGATAAAACTACCTCAACCTTGGCTATGTCTACTTCCTCTCCATCCATTGAGATAACATGTCCTAGAAAAGTGGACCTCCTATATCTAGAACTGTAACATCAGAAGCTTCTTGTAAATATGGTTCTCTTGGAGTACATCTAGAATAATCCCCAAGTGTCTCGTGTTCTCCTCCTAGGATGCCGAATACACAAGGATTCCATTGATTAAGACTACCATGAACTGTTCTAAGAAATGCTGAAAGATTTAGTTTATGATTCCCATGAACATTGTTGGGGAGTTTCTCATGCCAAAGGGAATCACTAAGTACTCATAGTGACTTTAGATACATCTGAATGTAATATTTGGTGTATCTTCATCTCATAATCACAACAAGTGATGGAATAACACAAAGTCATCCTTCGAGAACCATCATTCCCATCTCAACTGATAAAAGAGGTCCTCAATCATCAGTAGTGGATTATTTTTCTTCACGGTCACATGGTTTAAGTATCGATATTTCAAACACAACCTAAAGATCTCATATTCCCTCTTGGAAAACAACATTGGGGGTTCTTAGGGTGAAACACTGGTTCTAACAAATATCTTCCTCTAAAATTCCTCCAACTTCACCCTCATCTCTTAAAGCTCTATAGGATCCATATGATATGCTAGAATAGATATCCATTTCATCATAGAGTGTAGATAAATATATAATTCTATCTCATGATAGTGAGGTAATCCTAGAAATCCTCAGTGAAGATGTATGCATACTCTACCAACTCTATAATAAACTAGAAACTAAAAAAATCACTATGCCAAGTGTTAAGCTAGTCAACTTATGATTAATCAGCTGTACCCTCCTATATCAAAGTCAATCCTGCATTTCATGGGTTTACTTTTCACTAATAGAGGAGAACCTAGATCCTTCACAATAGAAACAACACATCCTCAACCTGAAATAGTCAATCTGGGCATGAACTGTGGATAACTATCCATACATAATATGAAATCCTAAGTCATGATCACCACTACAAATGGATCCAAACATAAACTCTCACCTCTAAGAGTGAGTTTAGACTATTAGTTCATGTGGGTGATCACTAATTCATCTCCAGTAGGAGTCTCCAAGAGTTAAGGTTGAGCTAAGGGCTCAACCAGAATCTCTATGTTTCAAAAACTATATGTGGAAAGAAAGTAATGAATAGAAATTTTGTATATTTGTACTATAAATAAGGATTAGAATAAAAAAACCATACCTCGAATCATTCTTGAAGCCTCTAGTTCGTAATCTTTAACCAACTACTATTATCCAAGCCCCAATCCTTCAGCTCCCTAAGCCTGGCATGGACCAACTAGGACTGGTGGTGGTAATAAGTCAAAGCACCTTCCACCTCCTTCTACCCTCCCATCTCCTATACCATGTCTGATTCCCTATGTTTCTATCTATTTATACCACTACTTCTTCCTTGGATGACTATTCCCGGTCTCCCTATCAGTCATACGGTGTGTCATGAAATCTCATGAAAGATGTCCCCTATCCTCACATCAGTAGAATCACCCCTAAATAGGGTGAGTAAACCCACCCAATGAGCCCTGAACTACAGATCCTCCATCTTGGGACCTCCTTCCAAAATTTATCACGCATCTAGGTCCCTGAGACAGACATCATCTCCCTGCAACTGAGGCCTTTTCTTCTATATGCCCACTACTGAAAACCAATGGTTTTATCTTGTCATACAAGAAACTCCCAACCACCGAATCTCTCTCTATCACCCTAACATAAGTATGATTAGATATAGGGATAACACTGGCTTAGATATCTCTACACAACCCTCACTGGAAGGATTTATCCCTAAAAAACTAGTCACAACCCATATTTTTTGTGTACTTAGAGAGGTTGGTAAACCTCAATGAATTCTTAGTTAATGTATTGATTACCTACTGGAGCTATAGAATATCCTATTTGTTCACAACCCTTAGAATAGAAAGAGATAAATCCTCTTTGAAAAGGGTGATAAAACTCTGACCATGGTATATTCGTCTCATCATAAGGCTGGACACCAAACCCCACTATCATCATACTTATCCATGAAGAAGGCTCACCGCCTGGACCACCATCTGACCTACTGGTGTCCTGAGAAGATGGAAAAATTGAGTCAACAGCTGAAGCCAATCCTGAGCCTCCTATCAATCAGGATTTCCTCAGAACCTGAGGGGTCTCTATTACTGAAATTCTTGAATTACACTCAGCTTTTTCACCACAACTGCTGGGATTGTGGGTACCATGTGCTTTTCTATAGGTGGTTATATAGCTGGGGCACCACCTAGAGAGAACCTCTTTGGAATTGGTCCGTGTATCGATGCCTCATAACTTAGGGGATCATCCTCATGATCATGATGTTTAATCCTAGCTGGAATACATCATGGTGGCATCTTTAATGTAAAAAATATGTATCATTTTCAATGATTATATCTATAGATATGGATCGAGAAGGACATGGAAACCAAAACCCATTTCAGTGTGATGCATGAACCATTTTTCCCCTAAAACCAATGTTCTCATGTATTGAGTTGAAAATTAGGTGATGAGAGTCATAGTGCTTGTATATGATAGTCTATGTACTAACACCGGAGTCCCTAGCTTGAAATAGGAACTCAAAAAACTTAAAAATGTGTCCCCAAACCAATATTATAGACTTAAATCCAAATGAATAGATGTCTTCTTTGATACCACTGTATCACAACCCTTCCCAATGGGGTCCATTCCATGACTCCCCATTACCACTTCAAATAGCCCACTAGCTAGAAACTAGCGTTGAGTAGGCATATCACTAACATGGGAGGGCTTAGAAAAAGTACATATACAAATGTACATATCTCCAAGCATATAAAATGATGAGATTCAAAACAAATGAACAAACATGCACACATATATCTAAATCCCACAACTAGAGTATGATAGGAATTTAAGGTAAGTAAACAGGTACAAATACAAGTCCACCACAAAGAGTTTGAAAACAAGTCCAACTTTAAAGTAAAACAGGGAATGCTATCAAAATGTAGCAAGAACACACCTCGGTCTGCCTGATATCACTAAGAATCATCTAGTCTTAGTCCTTCTAGGACTCTGTGAAAGGTTCTACAATCTTCAAAAGACATGACATGTTCCGGAAAAGCCTATGCAGGGGTGAGTATAACAATAACCTGTAGGAAACCCCAAAAACATAAAGCATAAAAAAATTGAGTCATATCTACACATTTATATGTCTACAACGCATATAGAAAGAATATTTAGATATACTCAACAAATACACATAATATAAAGGTAAGTCACAACCATAATACTAGACAATGATTCTAACTCAAAGGTTCTAAATAGAAATTTTCTAATAGAACATGATTTTGATAGTACTAATGACGTCGATCAACGAGGTAATTCTTGTTATGTCTTTCCATTATAGTTACATCCTTATACTCTAAAGAGATATTATACACAGATGAGGATCACACCCAAGGTTATGGGGTATATTAATAACTGAATATGGATTGATCCACTAAGTAGATGATTAGTGCCCACATAGTGTTGGTCATGATGATACCAAGAACTCCACCTAGGGCATGAAGATAAATATGGGATCTCACTTTGGGCCTCACGAAAGGATTCGAAGAACTATGTCCAAGAAGTTTTGATGAAGGGATCAATGTTTTAAGAGTGGGAGGAGATTCCATACTAACCATCATGAAATTTATATGGATAACACACCCCAACTAAACATGTCCAAGATATAGAGAACAAGGGCCCTAAACCACGTTTTAATGAGTACACAGAGTGTAAAAGGGTTACACGACATGTCCCTTGACCTAGGGACTTACCCGTGTAAACATCCCATGTCTTAGGCCCAAGTCCATGCAATAGTATAGGGTGTTTTTTGTGCCTGTTTACTCTACCAGTGTACCAATACAGGGTGTATCCCATGCACAAATACATATTACATACAATTTAATTTGTTAAATCCTTATTCATGTGGGAGTATATGGTGTTCCCATTCTTGTGTACTCCAACCCATGTCCATCTACCCTCTGAAGTACATGCTGAGTTCACCAAAGGGGCCACACTCTAGGTGATAGGGTCACATTCCATCCATTTCTTATCTCCCTCCCCTAACCCTGGTTGTGGTAGGAGGGGCCCACATGGCGTGTGGCTCCAGGTTACACACTATATATCTTTGAATTTTCAAGATTCCTATATCTAGTTTCTGTGTTAATTACTGCTTCTCTATCCTTTGATACGTTGACTGTATCTACATGAAAATAATAGTACTACCTCATATGAGTCTCTATGTTGATAAATAATAGGTTATGTTCATCAAATACATTCAGAAATAACCATCAAATTTCATTCATCATTGTGCATCGAAGAATGTGAAATTGGGTATCAAGGAATATTAGATCTGTCACTGCTTCCACCTTCACACCACAGTTATGTCATGTTGTCCCCAAATATAAAATATTTTATTGTTGCACTTGTAAATGGGAGTGAAATGATTGATCCATATAGATATGTTGATCCATGGTCCAAAACAACAATGCCCACGATGAATGAAGAATCCGGGGAAACAATCACTACAATAATCAAGAGGAACGGACCTCAGCCAATGTTTGTGTCGACCTCAATTATTTTTGTTATAACGACGACCAAAAAATCAATAATAATAATGAAATTATCCCATTAAATTTCCGCAATAAACCCATATAGTAATAAACATGATCTACAGATTCGTATATTGGTTGATTGGTCCATGTTCGTCATAGAAATTAAGAATGGGTAAAGAAACCAAATCAAATAAATTTCTTACCATTATTTGGGTAGATCAATAATAAAGAACAAAGTTTTACCATGATTTTGGGTGAGATCCTTTGAATTTACCTTGCACCAGTTTTTTTCCACCAATGGGATCTAGTCCAATGGCTCTAATAACTTTCGTCAATTCATAGGGTTATGCATATAACCCTGCAAAATTTAAATAAGAATTTGTTTAAATAATGGAATTAGGTTAATGCATCAACAAAAAAATAAAATAACTTATTTTATTATTTTATACATTTTATGACCGTAATGACTTTTCCACAGACATCCCACACTGACAAATGTTATATCTTGACTAGGGTAAACCCAACATTCTAAACTTAACGGTTACCTTAGATTTCTTATCGGATATAATGTTTAGAAGTTATTCCATTTTTTTGTAAATCTATTCGTGTGTGATATTAAAAATATTTAATATATTTCTAACATTTATTCTAGGGTTAATGGGCCTTGTAATTACATATCTTATTAGTTTCAGGTCACAAAAATATTCTATAAAATACCCAAAAAATAATACATGGAAGATCCAAGTCACTTAAAAAAAGGTAAACTACTGAATCAACATACTTGACTACAACAGATGGAAGACCTTACTATGAGTATTTTCCACCATGGAGACACCATTGGTGGCCCACAAACTCATGATGATTCAACCATTGTTGGGTCCACTTTCACTCCCATGCCTGAGAAGACATATCTCATGAAGTGGAACATCAAATCTATAATTGACTCCAACAGAGTTTCCATGTGACTTGTAATCCTAGAGTATGTATAGAACCATCCTCATGTGTCCCACATTCTCCAACCCTGATGTCAAGGCTATGAGGGTACCATCGCAGAAGACTACCACAAACCTATCCAATAAAGTTTAATGATTTGTATCATAAGTCTTGTGAACTCTATTAGAGGATTCAACATGATAAAGGGTGTCACCAAGAACTCAATGAATTCATAGTGGCTCTAGGAATCCATTATCGGTACATCCACCTATCAAACCTAGAGCAAGTGATAACCCATCCGTAGTTTATACTATAAGCTCCATTTTCCTCCATCCTTTTGGTAAAAACTTCATCAATTATAAATTGTGGATACTCCATAAAAATAGCCACCTAGATCGGGTAATGCCAATCCACACTTGAACTCAAGAACTCCTCCGCCCCTTTGGTGAAAAATATAGGGCAACCCAGAAAAAACACATTGGATCTTATAAACCCCCTACTCTATAGACTCCTCTAACCATACCTATAGCTCTCATAGCTACACAGGGTCATATGATATTCTAGCACTGATATTGAGTCATCCCTGGTGAAATTCCATTCAGAAAGAAAACTCTCAATGGTGAGGTTAACCTGGAACGTTCTTCAGAAGGATGCCCTCATACTCTTCCACCATCGCAGGAAACTAAATTCTCATTGAATCTACCTCTACAAGGGTAATACTAGACAAATGATATAGAAGTGACTATAACCTCCTACAAATGATCTCATCTTTTCTTACTTGGGGATCACTTCTTATCAATGGATAAAACTTCATCCCAACAAATGAGAAGCACTGCTACACTCACTGGTACAAATCATCTGAGCATTGGTGGTAAATGACTAGTCCATACTGAGGAAAAGATATTAGGGTCCTAATGATGTTATAGAAACCCTTATTTCAAAGAGTAAAACATTAGAATATATCTATAAATATTTTTGGAGCCAGGCGCAAAGACTGAGCGAAATTCCAAGGCCAAGTGTTCCTAGAATTAATTCAATAAAAATATTAAATATTTTTTATATTACCCACACATGGTTTCAAAAATAAAATGATATAAATATTAAATGGATTCTCCGATAAAAAAATATGAGACCATGGTTAAATATGAAATGTGAGGTTTACCTAAAGTGAGACCTAAAATGGTTCAGCATGGGACGTTTGGATAAAAGAAGTTGTTGGCGGGTGTTTTTAGTTAACTAAATAATTAAATTATTTATTTTAATTAAATTAAAAAATTTAGAACCCATCTATAATTTCACTATTATGAGGAATCACCAGGGTTATCCTCATAGCCCTAGTGTATTTGATAATATATTTTTCCACTCTTGTTGGTGAATCAAAATCAGATGATAACAAAACTCTAGATCTAGGAGAATCGAGACGTAGTGAATGCAACAACTTCTCTAATTCATTTGTGAAAAAATTATTCATTTATGACTAATCCAATTTGTGGTAGGACTCATCAATTAATAGATTATTCCTTGATTTATTAAATAGATTGAGCATGATCAAATATATCTCTTCATCTATGTTCAAATTGACCCTTTTCATGTGCATGTGTACCGATTTTAAATTGATTATTCAATCAATATTTGTTTCAACATGTTTCTCACCCCTGATATCCTCAATTGTATTTTTTTTAAAAAAAGGTGTCTAAAGATTGTTTCACATATGTTTCTTCTGATTTTACACCTCCATTCTACACATTATTTTAAAATTGGTCTATAGGGCATCAGTTCAATATTATCAAGTGGGATCAAGCATGATTGGGAACCTAGATTCATAGTAAAATCAGCTGCGATGAATGTATTGATGAATCGGGGATGTATTAAAAGGACTTTTCAGATTTTATAGAATACACTATGGATTTGGAGATCTTGTGTTGAAATGGGACGTATCCCAAGTAGTGGTGGCATGTGCAGCTTTGTGAAGGAGAAGTTGGATTCTATTTTTGTCCATCAGATAGCCAAAATTGACGGGTGGACATGAATACCACCATTTTAGTTTGATAGGTATGAGGAATTGGTGATGGGAGTAGAGAATAGAATATCTACATAGAATATCAAAAATTATATGAAAACTCAGACTATAGATTGTGTAGTCAAAATAACACATGGTGTGTAGGGCCTTGTCTACAGTGACTAGGGTTTTGGGTGAGTTAAATATCACACACCGTGTGACATGGTGATGGTGACCGAATGTGTACTAATGGAGTAAATGAACATAGGAAGGGAATGGAACATTCCATATACCATGACATGGTGAAGTTACATGGACACATACAAAAGTATATGGGAAACACCCTATGCAGGAGGACACAACATGTACTAAAGTATAGGGGAATTACCAAGGTTACACAGATATGGAAAAGAGCCCATGAAGGAGCCCATGTGGCTGAGGCACTCCATATAGGGATACATGGGAATAGAACCATGTACTTTTAGGGATAAGTATTGGTAGCAGAGTGGTACCCCACATCCTGTGGCCCCTTACAATCAATGTACCCCTAATTTCTTTTTTAGGAACCCTATACCTATTGTATAACCTTCGTTTGGACTCAAATTTTTTCTCACGGGTAGCCTATCCTGAGTGTTTTTTTATAAATAATATTATGGTTTACTTCATTGTGTATTTTGAGATATTATATATTGTGTTTGAATTGTGAATCTTCTTTAGGTAGTTCTTGATGATAGTAGTGATCATATAGGATCATTTGAGTGGTAACCCTAACTGTTTTAGGGTGTTAGTCATCTATCTACTAATAGGTACCCGCTATGGTGTTGTGGTGTGGGTCCTCTATCTACTGAGTAGTAACCCCCACCTTCACCCCCTATGGTTTTAGGGTGCGAGTCCTCTATCTACTGAGTGTTACCATCCTATGTAATTATTGTATGGGTTGTATATCTACTAAGTTGTACCCCTATATGATGCTAGTGTGTGGGTCCTATATCTACTAATTGGTACCACCACCACCCTATGGAATTAGGGTGTGGGGCCTCAATCTACTAATTAATACCCTCTATGGAATTAGAATGTGTGACCTCTATCCACTGATTTAAACCCATTTATCTGATAGGGCGTGGATCCTCCTTACACTGAGTGTAACCCCACTGATGCACTAGGAAATGGGTGCTCTGTTTGGAGATGATACCCCCTCAACTATTCATTATATTTTTGAGTTTCGGTCCGTCCACATGGTTACTTCTGTAGACAGACACACAAGACATTGGGAATTGATGATGGGCCTTTGTAACTATTATCACTCTTTCCTCTACTAGGATTTGAGATGGAGATCCACTTTCTCTCCCATTTGTGATTATTTTATTAAGAATATATATGTGTGTGTGTGTGTTTCCATGTCATTGGAATTTGATACTCTATTACTATGGGTTGAGCTTTCCATTCCTATTGTGTATCTTAATTCTCCCCATTCAGTTTTTAGGGTGTCCTACTAGGTATGTACATACTCACCCCTACATGGGATTTGTATACACATTTCATGTATTATGAAGATGATGGATAAGTCAGTAGAGATTACAGAGGTGTATAGGGATACCCTGATGCATTAGACCGTGTATAGTGGTTAGGGAATGGAGATATGGAGCTAGTCACTCTCACCTATTTACTTTTCTAGTTTTTTCATGTTGGGACCTCTTTATGGTTGGTATTATATTTTTTCAATTTTTATTTTTATTTTTCACTACATACACTTATACACCCTAGAGGTTTTACATGCATGGTTTTTTTCTCTAAATGTTGAATATATTATCTTATTCCTCTACATTTCTACATAGATATATTCTGGTGTGTTATTATAGGTACATTAGAAAAAGGCATCCCATATTAGTATTTCCATTCAACACTCTTTCTAACCCATGGCCTATGGGGGTGGGTTTGGGGTAGTTGCTACTCGAGTCTCATAGGTCATGATAGATTGGTATCAGATAAATTCATTACTTTGGATGGTTTTTAGGTTTTCCCCACTATAAGTATTTGTATGGAATTTATAGAAACAATGTCAAAGTGCCACAAGTGTGGGTTTCAGGCCAGGTAACCCAGTGTTGGTGCAGTGGTCGACATATCCATTCACTAGTACATTGAATATATTCTTTTCAGCACATTATACCAATACATTGGTTATAGAGATCAATGGTACATGTATCATATAGGATTGAGTCTTTTGACTATCCTTATAGAGTCATCTCTACATATATATATATATATATATATATATATATATTGAGTGTGTGTTTTCATCTGAATGTGGTATACCTTCATTAATTTTCATGATTCCTATGTGACAATAGCCAGCCTAGTTACTGATTCTGGAACATGAAGATAATCTGATGAGTGATGAGGCCGCAATTCAATGTCCAACATGTGAGTTTCTTCCTCTAGGAGGAAAAGTAGAAAATCATACTAGAAGAGTAGTCTTAGGATGCACATAGGCTTAGCGCACTTGGCGATTCCAAACACCAAAGGCCACTAAGGTTTTATGGTGATCCAAGATCTCCAGGAATTGTAGTATTGGATATATTTGGTGATATGTGTTTTCAGGATTATACGAACACCAAATGATCAAGTGGTTGTGATGGTAGCTATTTTGTTGACGGAGAAGTTGGGTTCTAGTGGAGTCTAGTTATGAAAATGTGTGATGAGTCAACACTCCCTTGGACCGAATTCCAGTAGTTTTTCCATGAGGAGTACTACCCATCATGTTTACACTTAGTTTGGATTCAGTAGCATCTTGAGATGAAGTATGGAGTGATAAAAGTTGATCAGTATGCAATGAGGTTTAGAAACCTTACACAGTACTCCCTCAACATGATTCAGGGTGGGTGCTTCTATTCATGGAAGTTTGAGTAGGGTCTTAGAAAATATTTTAGTGCCAATGTAGTACCCTTGTGAATTATAATCTATGTAGGGGTGTTGGATCAAGCACTGGTGTTGGAGATCTTCCAAATAGAATTATTCTAGGGGGATAGAGCTAGAAGTGGGTATTTTAGGGTTGATTTTTCTAGGGTAGCTATCAGAAGATAGTTGATAGAATCTCAGTGCAAGAGACCTCCTCGTGATCAGACTCAGCCAGGTGGTCCTGTACCACAAGAACCACATTGAGGATCAATACAATCTAGGGGTGGTGATATTCATGTGATTGAAAAGGTCATAAGGTAAATTATTTCCTTACTATATATGGTGATAAGGTTAGGCAGATAGCGGATGAACTGCCATGGTAGAGGCAACATCGTAATAAAGATATCCCATGTGAGGGAAGGATGTCCCCCAAGGAAGAGGGGATAGAAAAGAAGTAAGTATAGATTCAATAGGAGGTATTTTGGGTGGTATACAATGAGATGATATACTTCCACCACCACCACCACCACTAGACGGACCATGTCATGCTCAAGGGACAAGAATTTGTGGACACGAATAGCAATAGGCTATGGATGCATATGACCTAGTGGAACATGAAATGATTAGAGGTATGATCTGTGTTTATAATAAAATTTCTTTAGTAATAGTATTCATAGGGGTGATTCATCCCTTCATCTCTTTACTTCTGATGCAAGAGATAGAGTTCCCAATCGAGGCTTTAGCCCAACAACTTTGTCTTGAGGTTCCTATGGGGAATGTTTCTTCCATAACTTTTATCTATAGTTAGTGTGAGATATCATTTGGTAGATAGAGTCTTTTGTGTGTCATTTTGGTCATAAAAATATAACCCTATGACATAATCAAGGGTATGGATTGGTCATCCATGTTCTGAGTCTAGATTTACTATCACAAAAGATAAGTCAAATACCTTCACAATGAGGGGATGGGATTATCTTTTGTGGGAAAGAGAGATCTCATGGTGGGAGGAGTGGGTTTTTTGAGAAGGAGGATGCATCAAATTTCCCATTATTTAAAGATTTTATTCCTTAGTGCAGAAGTTAGATCAGGCATCTGGATTCCTTAATATGTGGAGAATTTCATGCCCATATTCCCTGAAGTTGTTCTAGGACAACCTTCGAGATAGGAGATGGATTTTTTTATCGACCTTCACCTGAGGACTACCCCAATATCTTCTACTATATTTTGCATGTACCCTACCAAGATTTGAATGTTTTGGCCGTAGTTTTAGTTCCTTTGAGAGAAAGGTTTTATCAAACCCAGTGTGTCCCTCTCGGTCGCTCCGGTTTTTTCCATGAAAAAGGTGGATGTGATATTATAGATTTGTGTGGATATTAATTGACTAAAATAGGACACAATAAGAAAAAGTATCTATTTTGGGGATTTATGACTTATTTGATCAGATTCGATGTGTGAGTTGGTTCTTGATTGTCGATCTTAGTTCTGTCCACCACTAATTGAGAGTTCATGAGGTGGATATTCCAAAGATAGCATTTTGATTTCTTTATGAACACTATGATTATCTAGTGATGACTTTTGGTGTGATTAATTCCCTTATTTTGTTTATGTATTTGATGAATTAGGACTTCCGGTTCTACTTAGACCTATTTTGGGTTATCTTCATTGACAAAAAACTCATGTACAATTCATTAGAGTAAGATCATGGAGAAAAATTCAGGACATTACAAGATTCTATTTGGGAGAATAATATTTATGGAAGGATTTTGAAGTGCCAATTATTAATCCATGAGGTTCAATTTCTAAGACATGTCATTTCTGAGTAGGTGTTATACATAGACCTGAGAAAGATTGATGCTATTCTTTCAGGGGAGCCACCCAATTTTGTATCATAGGTGTAGATTTTTTTTGTATTTGTAGGGTACTATAAGAGTTTTTTGGTAGACTTCTCTAGGATTACAACCCCTTTGATCACCTGGATGAGGAAAGGGTAGGCATTCACCGATAATGAGTAGTGACAGAGATCCTTTGAGGAGTTGTGGTCGAGGATGATGAGTGATTGTATTTTGAGACCACTAGAGGAGGGTATGGAGTATGTAGTTTATTGCAATGCCTCAGGATATAGTCTAGGATATGTTTTTATGTAGACGTAAGCATTTATCGCATATGGGTCTAGGAATTTGATACCCTACAAGAATCATGCGACAAATGCCCTAGAGTTGGTAGTGTTAGTCTTCTCTTTGAGCATGTAGAGACACTATCTTATGGTAGATTACTTTTTTTTTACTCAGACCATCATAGCCTCGTGTATGTCTTCACACAGAGAGACATGAACCTAAGGTAGAGGCACTGGTTGGAATTATTATAGGAATATGACTTGGACTTAGTATATACTTCATGGTAGAAAAATGTGGTGGTAGATTACCTTAGTAGGAAGTCTTAGACTTGTTTGGTGCATGAGGTGTCTAAGCAGTTGGCTTCCCTGCAACTGGCCCTAGTTAAGCAGGAGGCTGAAATTTTTTTCCATTCAATGATGTAGAATCCTCCTCTCCTCTAGTGTGTGAGAGAGTCCTATTTATGAGAAATCAATTGTAATGTCTTGAATGACCAGATATCATTAGGATATTCACCTGATGGATCTTATGAAGGAGGGAATCATGCCATCCTTCTTCAAGGACGGATGGTGGTCCCAGTCATGGTGCGGGAGGAATTGATGAGAGATTTACACACTTATACATTAGTTGTACATAATGATGTGGGTAATATGTATAGATAACTTCAATGTAATATTTGGTGGCTCATCATGAGATGGATTGTGGCTGAGTTAGTCTCACGGTTCCTCACCTTTCAGTAGGTGAAGGTTGAGCACCTGGTTCTGAATTTTTTTTGTGGTCTCTTGAGATCCGAGAAAGGAAATTGGATGGAATATCCATGGACCTTGTGACATGGATTCCATGGATAGCAAGAGTCCACAAAACCATCTTGGTGATAGTTGACCCACTCAAAAATTTAGTACACATCCTTTTTATTAGGGATCATAATTTGGTGGAGATTTTGGGGGAGTTATTCATATGGTAGATTGTTCTCCTTCATGGGGTTCCCTCAACTATTATCCCAAACTATGATTTGTGGTTCATTTCATGGTTATGGAGAGGAATGTAGAAGGATTCTAGGACCTGGATGAGGATGAGTACTACCTTCCGCCCCCATAAATATGGGCAGACTGAGTGCACTATCTAGGTGTTGGAGGATATGCTTAGGGCTTTCATGTTAGACTTTGGATGGATCTGGGAGGATCACTTTACCTTGGTAGAGTTTTAAAATAATAATAGATACCACTATACTATTAGTGTGGTACCTCTTCAGACCATATACGAGAGACCTATAATTTTACCCTTACGTAGGACTGAGATCGATGAGGTATCTCTTGTTGGGACATAGATGGTGCGAGCGATGATGGAGAATGTCCAGGTCATCCATGAGCAGATGAGGAAAACCCAAAGAGGGAATAAATATTATGCATCCTGAAATTGTAGGCCCTTGGATTTTGAGCAAGGAGACTATGTTTTCCCGAGAGCCTCTCCATGATGAGGATTGTGTAGATTCATCTAGGGTGGAAAGAATTCCCTATGGTTCATCAATTCATTGGAGATATTGCATAGAGTTTGAAAGGTTTCTTTCCACATTGCCCTAAACCCCTCAGTTGGAATGCTTGTATGATATATTACATATTTCATAGATTAGGATATATGTTCATAACCTCCCACACATTATTGACTAGGGTGAACTAACAATAGAGAATGGATATACCTTTGTGGAGAACTCAGTGGAGATCGATGATCGACATGTGAGGATCTTTCATTGAAGGACCATCCCCTTTGTATATGTGTTGTAGTAAATGGGATCGTGATGGAGATCTATTGTGAGTTGGAGATCCAAATATGGGCTAAGTATCCCAAGATTTTTATTTATTTTTTCTATTTGGGGATGAAAATTATGAAGGAAGGAATTGTTTCGAGAGTCTATTTTTTCCTGGAAACTTTTTGGAATATATCTAAAAATATTTTCATAGTCGGGCACTGAGATAGTGTGATATTATAATGCTCATTATTCCTAGAATTAATTTTATAAAAATATTAAATATATTTTATATTACACAAGCATGGGTTCTTAATGAAAATTGGATAAACATTAAAAATAGTCTCAAATCCAAAAATTTAGACCATGGTTGAATATGGAATGCGAGGATTACCCTAGGAATGACATAAAATGGGTCGATGAGGTACATTCAGATAAAATCATACGGTGTCATGTGAATTTAATTAAATAAATAATTAAATTATTTATTTGAATTAAATGAACTAAAATTATAATCCATATATATGTTTACCATTATGATGGATCACCAAGGTTATCCATATAAAACCAGGACTATTGAGAGGTGTTCTTTCTACCCTCTCATTGGTGACTCAAAAAAAGATGATGAACAAACTTGATATCCAGACGAATCGAGGTACAGTGAATGCAATAACTTCTCTCATTAATTGGACAGCATGATGTTCATTGAGAAATAATCCAATTTGAGGTAGTACTCATAAATTTATGGATTCTTCTTCAACAGATTAAATATATTGATCATGGTCGAACTTATCTCTTGATCTATATTCAAATTGACCCTTTTTATATTCTCATGCAACTATTTTAAATTTATTATTTAATCTATATATGTTGCACAATGTTTCTCACCACAGATATCCCTAATTCTCTTTTTTGTCCAAGAACACTTGTCCAAGGATCATTTCACATCTATTTCCTATGATCCCCCCCCTCCATTATTCACATTCATAATCTATTGTCCTATGGGGTCTCATTTTTACATGTTTGGGAAGGATTGAGTGTGATCAGACACACAGATTCATATTAGATTCATGTGTGATGAATGGATTGAAAAATCAGAAATGGATTCAAAATATTTTTGGTATGAGTGTGACACCACAATGGATTTGGATATCTATTGAGGCAATGAAAGGTGTCCTAAGGGGAAGCAACATGTATGGCTTCATGCAGGAGAAGTTTGATTCTGATTTCTGAACACTGGAGGGCCGAAATCAATTGGTGGAAGTGAATACTGCTATTTTCATATTTTTTACATATAGAATTGGAGATAGTATTACTTAATCAAATATAAATGGATAAGATCTAAAATTATAAGAAAAAACAATCTACACACCATGTGTTATGAATAACACATATCATTTAGGGCCTTGGTTGCGGTTGTTAGGGTTTTGGGTGAGTTAAATATCACACACTATGTGGGACACCCGCACACCGTGGGACTTGGTTCCGGAGACCTGGTCTATACTCTAGGAGTACGTGGACACAAGAATGGCTATGTACATACTGTGTACCAGCACATGACCATGGTATATGGACATGGCCCAAAGGACATGATCAGGACCCCATAAAAGAGAACATGCCATGTATCGAAGTTCATGGGCATGACCAAGTTTACACTAATATGGTTAAGAGCATGGGCAGGACTCTGGGTGGTTGAGGAATGTCGTGTAGTTCCCTTACACTCCATATAGAGACACATGGGTAGAGAACCATTTATATTAATGGATAATACTTGGTAGTGGAGCAGGAACACACACTGCATGGGTCCTTTACATGTCATGTACCCCTACTTTCTTTTTGAGGAACATTCTACCACACATATCTCCTTCCTTTAGACTTGGATTTGGGCCTGTGAGTAGCCTATATTGAGTTTTTTGCATGTATAATGTGATAGTGTACATCTTAGTGGATTTTGAGATATGATGTGAGTTTTTTCAAGTGTGAATCTTCTTTAGGTGACACTCAATGATGGAAGTGATTAGGTAGGATCATTAGAGCGTTACCACCCTATGTAGTTTGGATGTGATTCTTCTATCTACTTAGTGGTATCCCCATATAGTGTTAGGGTATGGGTGCACTATCTACTAAGTCATACCCCCCATGTTGTTAGGGTATAGGTCCTCTATATACTAAGGGTTTCCCCCTATGGTGTTAGGGCATAGATCCTCTATTTACTGAGTGGTTCCCCCTATGGTGTCAGGGTTCGGGTCCTCTATCTACTGTGTGATACCCCATTAAGCATTTTGGGTCTGGTTTATATATATATTAAGTTTTACCCCCTATGGTGGTAGGGTTTGATTCCTCTATCTATTGAGTATTACTCCCATATGGAATTAGGGAAAGGGGCATCTATCCACTGAGTTTCACCCCTTATCAGTTAGGGTGCAGGTCCTCCTTACACTGAGTGGAACTCCCTGACACACCAGGGAATATGTCCTATGGTTAGAGATAATTCCCCCTCGACTGTGTGTCTTAGTGGAAACGTGTGGTCCCTCTACATCATTACTTTTATGGACAAACACATGAGATGTTGTACATCAATGATGGACCTTTGGAACTGTTGTCACTCTATCCCAAGTTGGGTTGTGAGATAGATATTCCCTTTATCTCTCATTTGGGATTCCTTTATTGAGCATATATATAAATATATATCCATTCCATTGGATTTTTATACTCCATTTATTTCGGCTGATCTCCCTATTCCTATTATATCTCTTACTTCTCCTCCTTTAGCTTCCGAGGCATCTTACTATGTATGTATATACTCACCCCTAAATGGTATTTACACTCACAAGTCATGTATTTTGAAAACAATGGCTGGGGAAGTTGAAATTATAAAGGATCATAGGGATACACTTATGCTTTAGACCACATAAAATGGTCAGGGCTTAGTGATCTGGAGTCAGGCTCTATTAGAACTTTACTTTTCCATTTTTTTAGGTTGAGATATATTTCTGGTTGGCAGTGTATTTTTTCCCTTTTCCTTTTCAATTTTCATTATCATTAGGTTTGTGCATATTAGTACATTAGTCAAAGTTCTCCCATATTAGTATTTCGTTTCAAGGATTGTCTCCACCCCACGGCCTATGTAGGTAGAATTGGGGTAATTTTGGCTTGATCCTCATTGGGTCGGATCATGACAGCTGCTATGGAAAATTTTTGTATGAGGATATATCTCCCACTTCTCAGATTCTAGTCACACTGTCTGTGAAAATAGGTGATCATTGATCCTCTCTATAGGATCCACAAACATGAGGGTCGAGCAAAATTACCCTGCTATTATCTCTAGGTCTCAAAAAAGGGTTACATCTAGGGAAATTTTGCTTATGACTATATACTATAACTATAGTTGGAGCAGTGGAGACACATGTCATACCCCCGAAAAATACTCTAAGACACTAAGCCACAGGCTCCTACCTCTTGAATCTATCCATTCCCCTGATCACCTGCTCATCAAAAATAGGGCTCCCTCTAAAACCTTATCACATCATAAAGAACTCAAACACACAAGTCAAAGGAAATCCTCCATCGCACCTTGATAATATCCACTTTGGGATGGAACTGACTCACCCTCACAGTTTTAGATCACATCACAAAAAATGAATCTCATTGGGGGAAGTGCCCCTCCTTCTTACATCTCTAAATCTATGTTGGACATCACCAACACAATGTTCTACTTACACCTCACATCACCTTGGAGAAGTCTCTCCACCATGACCACTATCAAGAGGGGTCATGTCCAAGAGATAAATTTATACCGCATGATTGAGGAAATACTATACCACCTCAGAAGGCATCCTATCTCAACAAAAATCCTGGTTGATCTATATCTATGAAACTCATGATGATAACTCATTATAGATGTTTCATTTATTGGTACCTTCTAATCCAAAAGATACTCAATAGAGAAGACTAATCGCCAATGAAACTATTTGATCGGTTTAGGTCTTCACAAGCTAAGAACCTTGAACCAATGCATTGATTCAAACCTCTACTACCTAAGGGTCTTTCTCATCACAAACCCTTAGTGGTCTCCATTTCTAGAACTCGCGTAACATGCTAAGTCTATACATACCATCATTATTCCCTAGTAAAGATATCGACTTTTCAACATAAAAATGATCATCTTCCTTATCCACATAAGGTTCTATGTGTTTCTTAATTAGTGGTAGCACTACTTAGTACCCTCCTAGTCAAAAGAACCTCATAGATAGGTCCCTGAACTGAGGCCTCATTGCTCAACTAGTCATCGTCATGAACTATCTTGAAATCCCTAATGGATGTCATCATAAATTCAAAGTTAAAGTTATCAAGATGTACCATGGTCAAAGAGTATATATAGGGAGCTGACTTAAGAAGAATATTCAAAGGACTCAATCTTGTATGATGCATGTACTATTGATCCCTAAAACTGATTTCTAGGTATTTGGAGTAAAAAAAAAGGTAGTTAGAGTCTTAGTAAATGGATACATCAGTCGCTGCACTAACACTAGGTTCCTTAGCCTAAAATCCATACTCGGTACACTTCGACAAGGTTTCCCTGAGTCCCAACCAAATCCTCATCATGGGAATAACACCAAACACCAGCCCGAGGATGAACCTAAACCTGAAACTCTAGTGGTGTCATAACACTTCATACTGTGTATTCCCTTCGATACCAATCTGTTAGGACCCGACCCATTGCAACCCACCTGGCCAATGGAAGGCTGAGCTACAACTACCCCAGGAAATCATCTATAGGCTAGGGGTTGGTGAAATTTTCCAAAAGAAATAATAAAAATGAAATACCTTTGACTAATTTATCCAAACACGCACACCCAACTATATCTATACATACATTTAGAGGAATAATAATAAAAGACTATAACATATAGAGTAAAATCCATGAATTTAATAACCTCTAGGAAATAGAAAAGAGTATGATAGAATAATTTTAAAACTAATGGAAAAAAAATACATTCCCAAATAAAAACATATTTTCCAATATGACAAAAAAATAGAAGGAAAAAATGATGAGAGAGTGAATCTTATGATTTCTAAGGCCTACCATCATATGTGGATTATGAATCCAAGTATCCCTAAGATTCACCAATGCCACTACCAACCTATACATCATATTCATAATACACGATGCATGTAGGAAAATCCCATGCAGGGATGAGTATATACATACCCAGTAGGACACCCCAAAAACTGGAGAGGGAGAAATAAAAGCAATGATTGAAGTAGTCATCTCCTCAATATAAAGGTAAGTTAATAAGTATATGAGACAAAAACCATAAAAAAACTAGATGTAATAAACAAAAATCCCAAAGGATATAAAAAATATGATCTATATATCCACTACCTAGCGAAGAACAATGATTCTACATATAGCTCTACAAATGGCCCATATCAGATTCCCAACATATAATGTGTCTTCCTGAAGAAGTAACCATGTAGAGGACCCATACTTCACCACTATTCCTCATTGTTAAAGGGGAAAATCTCCAAGTAGAGGAATCAAACCCTAGTGTATCAGGGGTTTCTACTCAGCAAATAGAGGATCAGTGCCCTAGTCCATCAGGGGGTACCACTCAATAGATATAGGACCCAAGCCCTAGTCTATCATGAGGTACCACTCAGTAAATAGAGGACTCATGACCTGTTCTATAAAGGGGTACCACTCAATAGAGAGAGGACCCATGCCCAAGATTTTCAGGGGGATTACCACTTAGTAGATTGATGGAAGACCCACCCCTAGTCTATTAGGGGTTACCACTCAGAATATAGAGGACTCACACCCTCATCCATCATGTGGGTACCCCACGGAAGGTAGATGACCCACACCCTATTATATCAAGGGAGTAACACTTAGTAGGTAGAGGACCCATTACATACTCTATCAGTGGGTACCACTCAGTAGATAGATATTGGACCCATTTCATGTTCCATCAGGGAGTAATAATCAAATGATAGATAGAAGAACCACTATCTGGTCTATCAGGGGGTACCACTCCCTGATGATCCTTCCCAGTGACTTATATCCTTATGAATCACCTAAAAAAATTTCTTGATCATGACATATCTCAGTGTATCTAAAAATACACTAAAAATTCAACCATCACATTCTACCAGGAATAACACTCAAGATAGGATACTGATAGGAAAAATATCCAAGTCAATAAAAAAATATATGAAAGTTAGAAGTTTCTACAGATGTACACAACAAGTAAAGGGTACACATGGCTTTTAGCCCTACTCCTCTACATGGATTTGTCCTCAACAACACTTTACTTATTGTCTTTGTAATAATAAATTCTGAGTAAAGTTACTACACCACGTATCTCTTCCAAAATCTTGACGAATGCATGAGTCTCATCGTCGTACAGATGGAAAAAATGTAAAATGACCAATATTTCATCACAAATGGTCATGAATGGCCAAAAAGACGAAACTATTACAATCCTCATAGAAAAACACTCTAGATATACTATTCACTTGTCCATATCAGACACCTGGTAAAAAAATGCATTTCATCACATCATGCTCGAATTACATTCCATGTGCCTGATTCACATTTTCGAATTAAATACCTAATATTGGTCTCAATTAATCGATCAAAAATAAATATCACAATCTCACAGATAGTTCTCCAATCGAATTTTATATGAAGTAGTTACAACAGATAAAATATTCCACAATAATAATAATAATAATAATAATATTGGGTGCTTTACGGACCCGAGCCACATGCCGGAAAAAGGTGTCCATCACTAGGCTTGAATTGATCATCTCAATACCATGATAATGTTTCCATAGACAATGTGCCAATATGATTCCATAAATATGAATTATGACCAAAACATGGTTTTGACAAGAAAATTAAAAGATATAATATTTTATATTATTATTATTTTAAAACCATATTTTAAAATAGGAAACCCACACTTCCCCCATTTACTTTGTGCATACAACACCTCCCTTGCACCACCCCATATGATCCCCCCCTTTTTATTATTTTCAACCTCATTATTATTAACATTAAATTTCTCACTCCATTATTCTATTGTCAATGATTTTCTTCAATGTTCCTATCTCTATGCATGTAGAGGAAGTCATGCCCACCATACTTATTTTCAAATGTAATAATAAATAAAATCGTATAATTTAATTCTCATTAATCATAATTTAATTTTTTAAATTGAAACCATTTAATTACTATCAAGCACTCACATTTTATTGAGGCTATTATTATTATTATTATTATTAATAACATCCATCATGTTGAATATCTATGACCACCTCATTGAAAATCCAATTTTAGCCACCATCACATCCATCTAAGTATCATCCACCATGAAACCCCACATATGACAACCACTCAAAACTGATCCCATCACGTTACACGTCATCATCACGTGTCAACTAGGAAAATGGGGAACCCTGATCCGATATCATCAAACAACACATCCTTGATCAAAACCCGCTCCCACAATACTAATCCAATACATTCACAAAATATCATTCTTCTCATTCATTAATATATAAAAAACCGCCTATCCACATGTAGTTCATACTATAATAATAAATCCTGGGCTTCAACCATGCTCAAAGCCACCTAGAAAAGTCAAATTGTGACCCTGTTGGACAATGGTGGAGAACATGAAGAACGAAGAGGGAAAAATCACAAGAAAAATTGAACCATAATTGTTCAAGAATTCCTTCCCAACGATTATATAAATTGGTCCATAACATGTGCAATGAGGGAATAATTTTAATGAATCAATATAATCATCAAATTATAGGGCTCATGTGAAAAACAATTATCTTGGATCAAAATCATATAAAATTAATCTTTAATATTTTAATAAAAAGGTACACAACCAAAAATGATGATCCCTACCATGATTATGTATTGATCATTGGTGAATAATACATCCTCCAGTGATAAATATGATTATCCCACTATGTCCATTGTCTGTCGATTCACCACGATCTGATCATTGGTCATCGTTTGATCTTAATCCACCAAAAAGGATGGATGGAAGATCCTCTAATATGTCCAAAGGTTATACGGATAACCCTGAAAATTTTCCATATCATCTTGTTTGTATAAAAAAATTGAGCATTTAATTTAAAATAAATAAATAATTTATTTTTTTTAATTAAACGCACCCACTAACAACTTTGTTACCAAACATCCCACACTGACCAACTTTAGGTTACACCTTGGGTAAACTTCATGCTTCAAGTTCAATCATGATCTAGAATTTATGATATGAGGCTCTGTTTAGGAATTATTCCAATATTTTAGTAATATTTTGTGTGTATAATATAAAATATATTTAAAATTTTTATAAAATTATTTCTATGTTCAACCATCCTTAGAATCGTACGTCGTCTCAGTGCCTGGATATAAAAATATATATAAGAATATTAAAATCTATTACATTTAAAAACCAAAGTATCTACATAAATAATATTTAAGGATATGGAATAAAAAATAAAAAAAATATGCACCTTAATAATTTTAACTCTCTTTCAAATAACCCCTTTAGGTTTATACCTAAAGCCTTATTATGAGGGTTTCATAGTCAAACTAAGGAATATAGGATGTGTTGTATAAATTAAAAAATATATCTACGTATTAATTTTCAAAAACAAATGGGTTTGGAAGTGTAAAGAGGACATGAGAGGTTGTGGAATTTTAGAAGTAGGGGAGATGACACACTTGAAAGTTTTGTAAATAAATAATTATACCCGTTTTTTTCAAAATCTAAAAGGCCAAAAAATGTCCCATTATCAAAAATTATAAGATATAAGTTTTAAAATTTTCTATACAGTTGGAATTAGACATTTTTTTTGTCATTTTTATCCCTTATCATTTTAGTTTAACCCCATGGTAAACTTGTTTTTACCTTAGTCATGGTAATTAACTTTTACTGTTCTTAAGATTCATTATGGTCAAAAATTAATTTTACCTTATTAGATAATATTAATTTTGATTATTCCAAATATGTAATATTTTTTCTTAACTTCCATTCATAGAATTTGGAAATTTTAATCTAAAATTAAAACCATAGATGTGATGAAAAAGCTGGTTTTGCAAAGGGAAACTTTCAAATGTTTAATATGTTAATGTATAAAAATTCATTATGATATTGATTAAAATATACTCATAAGGATAATTAAAAATATAGTTTATCAAATTTTACTTTAAAAAAAACTAAATCAAATATTTAACTTTTAAATTCTTTAAACAAAAATTATTTTTCAATAAAAACCAATATTTTTCACTATTCATTGAAAAATTAATATTTTAAGAAAATTCGTAAAACTTCACTCTAAGATAATTTCTACCTGGTGATTTCAACAATTATGTTAATTTTCTAAAATAAATATTATAAAATTGGTAAAATTTAATAGTAAAATATGTTTTCAAAGCGTGATGAAATAGCCTTGTATAAAAATAATTTTTTTCAGAAAACATTTCTTTTTCTTTCGAACGATTCTTATTTTATTTATAATCAATATATGACCACTTAATTTGTTTTATAAATGTATAAAAACAATAATTTTCATAATTTAGTTAGTCTTATTTATACCTTAAAATTTAACAGTTATGTTATGGTGGTATACATTTTATTTAGACTTGAGGTTACATGTATCGCAAGCTACTTAAGAGATTAAATTTAATGAAATATATTTTACAAATATATTAAGCTCAGTGTTATATGTAACAAACTCTATCAAAACAAATGTTCATATTTTAATAACTTAGGGTGTTAAATTAAAACCTCTTAAATAAATTTCTCCCTCACAATTCTATTTTGGCCATCATTGGTTTAACCATTGTAGAAAACCAACATCGTAAAAAGGGTTAATAAAAATTCATCCTGGTAATAAGGAATGGGATGTATGAATTTCATATGTAATAACACATAAATAGGTTTCCATGCAGTAAACAATTATTGGGAAGTGAAAATATTTACATAGAATAAAAGTGTGAATAATTATGGGGATTGATATAGATCTTTGATCATAAGAAAGTGAATGGTTATGAGAAACTTGACAACCACGGAGCCATAAATCTATGATGGAAATGAATTTAAAAGGATAAAATTTCTTTTCAATATCCTTTTCCTAAATTTAATGAATTGATTTACCATCTAGACTAATAACATGAGGAAATATACTTACTTGATATCTTTTTATTTCATAAACACAATTACTTCCTTCAGTTATTCTTTGATCAATTCCTACTTCATTTCTTACTCCAAGAAATTAATATACAAGATTATTTTTTATACCTAAGGAAATAAAATTAACTTGTAAAAGATCATAAGATCCATAAAAGAGTGAATATTCACTTTTTATATCTCTATGTATTTACCAAAAATAAATTGGTTAGGATGGGTTATCCAATATAATAAATTAGACTATAAACATAAATAGGAACACAGAAAGTTAAACATAATCCTCTTCAAATGTCCTAAAGGCCTTCATTTTTTATTGATTTTGATGATCCACCTTTCAAACGGTGTGTTGGAACCCTTACAAGGCCCGTAAGAAAAATTATTACAAGGCATGTAGGACTTAGAGGAATTCATTGCCTGTAGGATTCAAACATTACATACATCCCAGACTAACTACTTGGAATTGCTCCTCCCCAGCATCTTCATCATGAAATTATCTCTCTACCTTTCCATGGTTGTTTGTCTAGGATTTCCCATGTATGCACTGGTTTGTCCCTATGGCAGGTGTCATACCCTCTCATTCTTTAAATTCGTTTAGATTCTGCTATGGTGAAAGTTCCTTAATCATCCTCTATCTGAAGCTTGTTCCTTATAGGTTTTCTTGGTTTTGATCTTCACATTAGGTGGATCGAAGGCCTTGAGGTGGCCCGAAGGCCTTACTAACCCGAAGGCCTAGGTGGCCCAAATGCCTTAAAGGACTTGGTGACCAAATCAGTAGCCCAAATTCCCAAATGGGAGAATATTCCCAGCTACTACAATGCTAAAGAGTACCTGCTACAGTACTTCTATAGTCCTACTACAGTTCCCAGAAATTATGCCTCTGCCTGGATTTGATCCTAGGTCACAGGGATGCACTTAAGGAGTCCTCACCAACAGGTATGATGCTCATGTTCTTAAACTTACTCTATTATGTGAATATCTATCAATCAAATCATTTAAGTACAAAAAAATGTCCCATTAATTATAACATCTCGTAGGCTATTGGTAGGTGTTTCCCCCTTATCTCCCTTTGGTTCTGGGCTCAACCCTCATGACCTTAACGGATGTGTTGGGTTTTCACCCAGTATGGGGGGTTTTACTTTTCAAAATTCATATTAATATAGTTCTTAAAATATTCCCAAAAATATAATTGACATCCTCAAAAAAACATTGGTCATCAGATCACTTTTCTTGGCCCTCAATACCATTCAAAATATGATTTCAAATCCTTAAAGAAAAACTACTATAGTATAGTCCTTATAAGTTTCATCATTATTATAACCAAAATACAATTTATAAAAATAATTATATAATATAATTATTGAATCAAAATACAAAATAACATTAATCATTCCAATTATATTGTATTAGTATAATAACCTTGACATATATCTTTTAGATTATTCTGATGTATATTACCTTGATGCTTGGATAATTTGTTTTTTTAGTTCCCTATCTTCTTATACTGGAAACACTGAACATTATAGGTATCTTTATTACCATTTAATTCACACATCTGATAGACTTTATCTTGACACTTTAAGATAACTCACATTTTCTATAAGCAAGTACAGGGGTGTTTCTTTCCATAATTATCACGTGTTGGAAAATCTTTATTTCCCTTCTACCCCTTATCTATTTTTTTCTCTATCATTTTATTCTTCTCTTTCTTCCCTTAAAATCTATAATATATGGAGAATCATTTCTATATATTGATAGTTCATTATACTATATCATCATATAATGAAAAAGTTAGGTGGTATAGTTCCATTCTAAGGAATGTCTTAAGTGAATCAAAGAAATGGAAAATCTTTCCCTCTGTATTATGTGTGTAGTCCACATAATTCCCTTATAACCTTATAAAATTTTCTTCATACTTAGAAAAAAATTTATATTCCTTTTTTTATACATATTATTTTTCTCTCTATGTCTTCTCATTGATCATAAGGAAAGTATTTCTCCCAGAAAATTTCATTAAAATCCTTCTAGTCTATGTTCATTATTTCCTCCTCATCCCTATTGTTTTGAATCAATTACCACCACTAATATGCTTCTCCATAGAGATGGTAAAAAACCATAAAATTATTCTCCCTTTCATTACTTACTAGAACAAGAAATATCTTCTCTAAGAAACTTATCCATTTCTTAGCTAAAAATGGATTTTTAGTCCAATTAAAAAATGGAGGTTGCTAATGTATGAAGTGGTTTATTATTGTTACACTACATTGTGGATTTGTGGGTTGAACTATAAGTGAATGGTTATTAGAAATAACTAGATTCAGCTTCCCTAATATGGTTGTAACTTGATTAGTTTTGGTTATATATCCAACTTCATTATCATTTCTAGGAAGGTAATATCGGGATGGATTACATGGATTAAAATGGTTTCCATTTCTTCAACTACGTGGAATTTTTATACAATGGAAAATACTATATTAGATCATAAAATTATGAAACATAATGTATAATCACAAAAGTACTGAAAAACTTAACATAAATTAAAAAGTTATTCATAGTTAATCTCTTTATCATAAAAATTGTTTCTTTGAGAATGTTTTCATATTCCCAAATACATCATAATGATTTGTAAGAAAAATGTAAATTAACCCAATCATATCCCTTAGGAGTATAAAAAAATTTATAGTAAGGATCGTTTTTGGGCATCAGGTGACAATCGATTCAAATTCTATTGTTCTTTTTTTAGAGTCATTTCCCCCATGTACAACTATTCCAGAACCGTGCCAACTTGTTGTATCCAAATAAGGATTTATTTCTAGGAAAAACCACATAATATCTTCCTCAAAAAACATTGGGTTGTAATTTTATACTTATCCTCATTGTAAATCATATTTTTATGTTCCTTAATATATGTTTTTATAAGTCTAGTCCCAAGGTTTCTACTAAACATTCTTTGTTACCAACTGTAAAGACCCCAAACCGGTAGCCTAGAGTCAATGATTACTTTATTACATTAGTGAAATATACATGTGATAAAATCCTAAATAACCAAATAGATTAGTAGTCTTGGTAAAATAGATACATACATGTATATCATGTATTTTTTAAAATATAAAATGTAACAAAGTATTTTCTTTGAGGTTATATTCATTCCCTCTATCATCTGCCTCCATATCAATCATAAAAGATTTTCTAGAATTCTGGGAAAAGAAAACATAAAAAAGGTTGAGGTATGATGCTCCTCAAGGGAATGTGTAAAGTGGAAGATATCATGAATACATAAGAAATAATCAATATACATATGTAAATAACTGAAAATAATTTAATTTAATGAATAAATTGAAGATGATGAATAAGATATTTGAAATAAATGATGATCAAATACTGACATATTAATAACCTCATGATCTATAAACCCATTCATGGATATTGTAAAAAATAGAATGATCACATGGGAATTAATAACTTAATTCATAATGATGTAATTCATAATTCTAGACATCTAAAACATTAATTGAAGCCTTATTTTAGGACATATTAAAAACCACCAAGACCTTTTTCTAAGACATCAATATAAATGGGTAAGGCCTCATCCAAAACCCAAGATATTTTGTTTCATGAGACCTAATAATGTATCAAGGGGATAGAGTGGGCCCTTACCATAACTAATTTAGTCCAATTAATTCCTCATATTAAATGTGTGAAACATAATCAACATAAAAAAAATTATATTAAAAAAATAGTAAATTTTTTTTAAAAAAAAATTGCTTAACCAATAAATATAATAACAACCCATCCATATTAATATGAATTGTAAAAAATGAGTACATCCCCAATAAAAATAATTATAAATCATGTAAAGAATTAATAAGGATGATATTATTATAACAGATCCCCATTGGGTAATAATTATAATAAAGGTTTTTGTAGTTGACAAATAGAAATTCCATAAAGAGATCATTAAAAATATTCTTGATGAAAATAACTATCCCAGTTTGGAAATCACTTTGAAAAACTAAAAACTCATAAAATATTGTAAAAATAATTTTCTTTGAAAATAACCTATGAAAATTTTAATGGAAGTTTTAAAACATTGAGTGGTCATGGTTGAGTGAAATTCCTTACATTCCTTATAAGTTAAAAACATTCTTTCACATTTTTGTATGAAAAGACAAAAAGTACCTTGATTATAAAATAGATGGAAGATTACCTTTTAAAAAATTGAAAATACAGTAATGGGTAAAAATTTATTTAATAAACCATTGAGATAATGAAAAAAAAATCTCTAATTTTTTTTATAAAATATTGTTTTTTAAGAAAAAGTATTTTCAACAAAAGAGAGAAATAAATTATGGTTTTATTAAAAAATATTCAATATTTTAAGTACCAAAGAGAGAGAAAACGGTAATAATACATGAAAATTTCCAAAATAACCATATAATAAGATAAAACATGATTTTATTTAGAGTTATATCATAATAATTCATCATTATAAACATTATCATAAACACTCCTGATAAATAATGGGATTGTAACTTAAATCATTACCAATTTGGTAATTTCTGAATCATAAGCCTTGTGAAAGAAATAAATTAAAATGAAACATAAAATACCATGAATATAAATAAATTAATGACATTAAAATACAAAATTATAAGTATATAAAACATAAAAGGACTATGTCGTGAATATGGCATACATCTCACGGAAGTATAAGTGTGGCGAGAACCCCTTACCTCAGGTACGATTTCCTTAATACGTGTTTGAACCTCCTATATAATAAATATATAATTATAATAAATATATTTAACAACCATAATCATATATATAATATTATATATGATTTTCTTATAGTATTATTTGTCAAATTTATTAAGAATTTATTGTTATAATCGTTGTTCCATATGATATTTGCTTCCCTTTTCATGTATGTTTGGGTTTGGTAGTTTCAACACTTTTTCTTTGATCACAGTTCCAAAATATCCATAATGTCAATAATTATATAAATATAATACATATTATATAATTATTTAAAATAATCTATAAAATTTATATATGGGAAAATGAGTTACATCATTCATGGCGATGGTAGGTCTTACGTACACATGAATGTTGTTTCTATTTCTCCAACAGATAGAATGAAAGTTAGATAAAAAATATTTTGAATTTAAAGAACCATTTTTATATTATATATATCATTTATATTAATAAAATCCATCCATATTACTATACCTTTAAAAATAAATTGAAAATCACTTCATATCGCTATGTGGAGGTGGTAGTCCACACATACGCACAAGTGATGTAATTATTTTTCAATGGATTAGAATCTAAGAAGTTATATGTGATATTGTATTCATGGACAAATTAATCTTTTTAGAAAATTCTATAAAATTAAATCAAAGTTAATTTTTACATGGTAATTTAAAAAATTTAGTTCATTTTTTTAAATAAATTTTTCTAAAATTGGTAAAAATTAATTTTAAAGTGTGTACGAAAAGTGCGAAGACACTACCTTCTAGAAAAAATAATTTTTTTCAGAAAGCATTTCATTTTCATTCAAATAATTCTTTTTTTTTTAAGATAAATATATAATAATTTAATTTAATTTATACATGTGTAAACCATATAATTTTCATAACTTAACTTTTCCTATTCATACCTACCAATTTAACGGAAATGTTGTAACGACATACAGTTCATTTAAACTCAAGATTGTGCATATCACAAGCTATGAAAGAGATTAAAAAAAAGAAATATATTTCATGGAATTTTTTAATCTTGGTGTTTTTTTTCAGATACTATATCTAAAAAATGTTCATATTTTTAAATTCTTAGGGTGCTACATAAAGGGTTTTTTAGATTTTCACCTTGGTTGGGTTACCGATAGCTTGGAAAAGAGGGAAAGATTGCATAAAGATTTTTGGGACCATTTAAGGTTGTTTAAAAGATTGGAAAGGTTGATTTCCATTTTTTATAACACCTAAATTGACGTCGATTCACAAAATTTTCCACTTTGTGTAGCTTATAAAGTATTGCTCTGACCCATCTCATGTTTTGATCTTGGATAACCTTGATGTTGAACCTAATTTTTCAATGACTAAGAAGATAGTTTGGATTTTTGATTCTACGATGAAGGAACTTAATGAGAAGTCTTTACCTTTGGTTTGTGTTCTTTAGAAGTACTATTCTAATTCTCATGAGACATGAGGGTGTGGGTAACTGATGAAACATCAGTGACCTCGTCACTTTGTCTTGGAATCTCTTTGATGGGTTTTATTTGGGAAGAAAGTTTTTTATGTTTGATAGGTTGTAAAATCATGTAACACTCTTTTAGGTACTTCATTACCATTTTTATCATCTTTTTTCTAGGGATTGTTTCAAATCATTTCAAGATATTTTCAAAAAATGGGAAATTTTGAGGTTATGCATTGCTGTAATATGGTTAGGAAAAACCATATGGATTAGCCTAGAAAACTATGATCTTTTTTCGAGGGTCTGGAGGGTGGTTTATAGTTGGTACATGGTTAGTAAAAACTAAGAAACCAACCCTCCAAATTGTATAGCCTTGGGTAATAGGGGTTTCTACGATTAGAACATGGTCGGACTAACTGTGTGGTCGAACTATGCAACCTTTCTAGAATCTCGGTTAGGTTTCTTGGTTTGTCGCATGGTCAATAAAAATCAGGTGGCCTATCCCAACAAACCCTGTGAGAGGGTTTTTAATTCCCATTAAATAATAATTTTTCACGAACCAACCTAGGTTGACCCTAAACCGGTCACCCAAGCCGATCTGTGGCATGGACCGAAAGGCGTTCCTGATCCTCCCAGGCGGGCGCCAAGCGCCAGGGCATCGACAGAGATGATGTGAAAGATTTCACCCAATACAAATAAATAAAAGGAGATGAAATTAAAAAGGGCAGATCAAAAAAACAAACCAAAAAAACTACTAAATAAGAATCGAAGAAGATAAAACTAACCTAACTAAACGACTAAACTAACTCTATGTGACCCCGCAGTCACTCTCCGACTCAACAATCAAATGTCACCCAAGGATAATTCACCCAATCTGGAACCTGCACAATGAATAAATAAAATAAATATAGGTGTTAGTATTAAAACTCAATAGGCTATCCTAATATCTATTCTCAATGCACTACCTTTAAAAAAAGAAACACCATTTAAATTTTGAACTACAATATATATAAGTATGTTTTTATAAATATTTTACTTAAAAAACAAAGTATGAAACATTACCCTTAACCATTTTTAATTATATATTCTTTTAATTAATTTCAATGACATTTTTAAAGGGAAAATGATGTCTTAATTTTCATATTTATACAAAATGGATAAAACACTTTTATTTGAAATCTATTTCTAGAAACCTAATAAAGACCAACTCAAACCTTTCCAAGAAAAAAAATAAAATAAGGTATAATAGGAATCACACAGCAAGGGAAATCTAGGTATACATACAAGAATCATAATCATTACTACAATAAACAAAAGTAAAATATACATGGGTGAACCTAGGAGATCAAGAATAATCCAGAAGACACTAATACATGAGACCTCATCCTCTTTAACATGTCAAAAACAATGAAATCAAATCAATCAAAATGATCGGCCATCCTTTCTCAGATATGGTGAGGGAAAATCACATATCAATAAACCCAATACATCTACCTACTATGGGCCACTAGTCAGTACCATAACCTACCAGTACGGAAATCATTCTTAGAATATTCTCTCAATATGTCAGATTCCCATGACATAAGTATTTAAAAAGGGGGTGAGCCAACTGATGCCATCCGAGCATCCAATAATAGTATATATATTAATAATTCACAACATATCTCACCCCGAGTCTCCCCGAGGACCATTCTCATTCCTTAAAATAAAACAATTATAACAGGTTCCAACCGAAGAACACTAACAATGGATTCTGAGAATCCCCTTACAAGGACCTCCCACCCATTACATACAACTGAGGCATGAGGAACATCCAACGGGGGTTTTCATAATAAACACTTTTCACAAATTTCATGAAATGTCCAAACGGGCCCTTAGACATTCACAAACAAAACCTTATCTCAAAATTCAAACACTTTTTCAAAATTGGTGTCAGGCACACCATTTCCACTCAAAAACTTTTTATAACCATTCTTTAAAACAATTCCCCTAAAACTAATTTAAAATCCTCTACTACTCATTTTAATTTAAAATCATTTAAATCATTTTTCACAAAATCCACGTTTACCAACACACACAAGCACTTTTCAAAAAGGGGTGCAATATCACCAAAACACATTGAAAACAAAAAACAATTTCCTTTATAAATACCAAACTATTCCAGAAACTACATAAGGAACCACAAACCTTATTTCGTATGTTGCCGCCACATTTATAAATTCATGGAAACCTTTTTTTAAATCACACTTAACCCTTAAAATCCAACCAGGCATTTTATATGTAAAAAAACACACAATACATGAGAATTTACCAAATCAATTTTGATTTAATAAAAAAATCATAAAACCCCAGTATCCACAACTCAAAAAAACACACCATTTCAAACCATTCACTAAACTCCCAAAAGATTTTTCATTACACCCTGAAGCAAAAAATTTCACAAAAAACACCAAACGGGATCTTTATGAGTGGCACATGCAACATTTTATAAAACAATTTCTGATTAACACACAACAAAGTAAAAATCACAAATCTCATGCCTTAAATTGATTGAAAGTGCTAAACCTCATTTCAATTGTCATCAAATATGTGCAAATATCAATTCAAATGTTGTCTTCCAAATTCTAGGTGTGCACATTTTTTAAGTAATAACACTGATATTACTAGGCAATGAATAAATCTCCATTTAACACTAAGAAACTCATCCAAGGATCATACGAAACTTATCTACAATATAACTAATGTGTGAAAGCAAGAAATTGAAATTTCGTAAATAATAAAGGTCAATAAAAGAGAGACCTACCTCAAAACTGAAGCGCAATGACAATACTAACTCGGAACTACTGTGAAAACTATCCACACCTCAATCACACCTTTTCAGGTCAAAAACAATTCCTAACCATGAAAATCAAATGCAGAGACTAAAAACCAAATTCCCAAATCAAGAACCAAAGCTTATGAAAACCTGAAATTTCAAAGAAGACCCTAAAAAAGATAGAGCTTTCCATAGGGGAGTCGCACTAGAAGGGAGGTGGCGCGCTAGTCAAAATGACGTTGTCAGGGTGCAGGAAGGTTGTAAAGACACCGAAAGGGTGCAATAAGTTCGTAACGACACTGTTAGAGTGCGTACCAGTAGGGGTGGCACTGTGAAGGAGAAGGGCTGTGCGGGAGGCCTACTGGGAGGTGGAAGAGAGGGCATTGGGGGGGTTGTGGGTCGGCCTGAGAGGTTGCAGCCGCCGAAGGAGGTTGGCCAAAGGGGGTTTCCAATCAGAGGAGGGTCGGTCGAGGGTTTAGTCACTGGGTAGTGAGCCAGCTAGGAGAGGTTGTGTGCACCGGAGTTGCAGCTAGCCAGGAAAGGGGGGCGGCTAGCTGCTGTGCTGGGAGAAGCAGGAGAGAGCCGAGGTCCGAGGCGAGGTAGAGGCGCTAGAGGTGGCAGCTTCAAGGGAAAAAATGAAGGTCAGGGATGAAGGATTCGTCACTACAGAAAAGATGGTATTTTGCACCGAGGGAGGTTGCACCTCCAAGAAGGGGAAGGGGGAGTGGTGTGCTGAGCAACGAAAAAACGGGGGGTCGGGTCCCCCGTTCGAAGATGGAAGGGGCAATAAGGTTTTTAATTTATTTTCCCACTTAAAAAAACACCCTATAATAAAACTAATTAAAAATTGATAGAAAATTAAATAACAATAATAATAATAATAATGATAATAGAAATATATAATAATTATAATGTATAATAATAAAAATAAAAATAATCATATTAATCATATTATTTACAAAATAATAAAATTATTTATACAATAATAATTTTAAATGACACAATAATTAATGTGTGTTATAATTACAAAATATTGTTATTTCAATTTTCTGAAGGCGAACGGGATGCGCGGTTACTGAGAGGAGAAGTGTAGGGTTTCCAAAACGTGCTCTGCTCATCTGCCCAATGACATCGACTCAAAAAAATTCACTTTTTAGCCTAAGCTCAAAACATTCATCCAGGACTCTACCTAAACCCCAAAAAATCATTTAAGGCCAAAGAAATAATAAAATAAAATAAACACATAGGTCGGGGTGTAAAAATTCTGCCCACCATAATGCTTTCCTTCCCCAGAAATCCACAACACCATCCATTCGATCGATCAACACCTAATGGTTCCACATATGCACGATCCAAACTCTTAGCTCAAGTACATTCCATCGACAACCAATGGGACTCAACCTTATTTCCCAAAACAGATCACCAATAGAGGGGAGTCCTGAATAGACTCCCCACTGTAAGAATTCAACATGAATTTGATAACAACTTAAGAGAAAACCTAAAGAGACGGTGGGACTCCCCACCATAAAAACCAACCTAAATTCATCCAAATATGAATCCAACTTGAACTCGAATTGGGACTTACCCCAGCTAAAAGGAATACAACATGAATAATTAAACCATCACCTCTCTATATACCTAAGGATGAATAAAACCCAAGACCTCACCCAATTCACATGGGCGGTCAACACAAGGACAATGATCGGTAACTCGCATCCAAAAAGGAACCACTACAGACATTGCATGATGGGTAAGTCCATGAGTCTTTTTTTCTACGAGGGAAAATTTATAATGATGGATAAACCACAATAGAAATACTAAAACTGGATCACCATAATGAAAGAGGTTCAACCTAAACTGGACTCCTTAAAATTCCCCATGGGTACCTGACTATGTATCGGTTTTGCTCTGAGTCCTTTTGGATGGATCTCTGATGGATGAATAATCTCCTTCCTCACAGTCAGGTTATTATAATCCCAATAATAAACATACAACTTTTTATTTGAAAAAAGAAAGGACAAGATTTCAAAATGAAAGCCACACTAGCATTGTAACCCAGAGTTCATCAAAAGACCCATGAAATCCCCATATATTTCAAAACCCATACCACCATTAGTAAAAATGAAATGATAAGATATATCTTACACTAGAAGGAAACATACACAAGAAACTTTAAACAAAAAAACCCAACATCACATAACTTCTGAGAACTTCTTCTGTGACACTTTTAAGAAACCCCCCGACAGAATCACCGCAAGTGACCCAGGTATCCACACTCCTGGAAGGGATTTGGAGTATTTGTACATGACACCTTTTTGTGACCTGGCTTTCCTCACTGATAACACACAATGATCTCTCTCTCTGAAGATGTTGATGAAAGAACCTGAGGCATTTTGATTCCACAACGTTCTCCATAAACTTTCAAACGCTTACTCATCTTCTTGTTGGAAGTCCCTCCACTAATCATAGGAATTAAAGGAGGGAGGACTACCTCATGCACTCCTACCATCACAGGTTTGAAATGAAAATCATGTCTCACCACATTAGAAAAATAAGTTAGGTTGGATGCTGACACCTTTGATTGTATATCGGTGTGGAGACCCACCTTGAAGCTTTGAGGCTTCATGGAGTCGTATGTGGCATACCCTAAATAATAAGGTACTAGCTCCACAAAGTACTATAAATACTCCAATACAGATTTTTCACCACACTAAAGATAACACATCACCATCCCCTTTCTCACCCTTTCCTTCTCAGAGAAATACTGAGGGATAAACAAATCCTAAAAAAACTCCCAAGTAAGATCTTGAAGGGGCGTGTTCCGAGACACTGACTTTCACCACATCCACGGTGAACCGTCAAACATGAAGGTTGTAAAATTGACCTTCAATGACTCGGGAAACTCAATGAGGTTAAAGTACCTTTCAATCATGCATATCCACTACTCCGTCACGGAATGGTCTGGTTGACCATAAAATAAAGATGCATCTAGCTTATGAAACTAAAGCATAAAATCCTCAGGTTGAGTAATCGCACTACGATCACCCATCGAAGCTTCAAGGGGGGAACAACTTGACATTAAAAGTCAAGAACCCAATCAAGGCCAACTCAATAAATAAAAATCCTCAAAATCAAACATCACATATGTGAAAATCTCCACACACAAGAAAACAAGCTATCATAACATCAAAACTTACCTTTTTGAAAACATATTAAATTTAAAACAAGCTTGGTGGGTTAAACACTTTCCGTTGATAATCTTTAGAGTCTCACTCACAAGAATGTTTACATGACACCCCAGGCATCCATCTTCCATACCATATATCAGATCATATTCCAACATAAGACTATGCATGTGAGCACCCAAAGGAACACCAAGTCCAAAAAAACTACTTCATTTTCCAAAAACAAATCATTCATCCTGTTTCTTTTAAAACAATACACAAATTAAACATGTCATTTCAACCAAATTTTTTTTTTTGAAATCAATTTTTATGATTCAAACAGCTTCCAAAAGTTATAGGAAAACCAAAACAACTCAAAATGGGAACTAGTGTATGTGGGTGACTTAGCCATATGGTTGGCGGCAATATGCCAAACATGCCACTAACACAGAGAGCCTTCTAGGAACTTACCCCTAGCTCTACATGACATACCATGTTGTGTGGATCATGAGGATTATTAGCCCAAATCCCCTTCTTATATCCCAATCACAAAACATTCCATAAAACCCAACACAACTAATTAAACTGAACTTCCCATGGAAACCCGAGGATCAGAATGAGCAAGAGTTCATGACGCTCTTCCTGCACTTACCCCTTGAGTCCCGAAAATCCTACTCCATCTACCTTGACATCCCAAATAACAATGTGAACTCTAAAAAGTGAGTTCCACTAAGATATGGCCACCTTCGATGCCATTTTTTCATGAACCAACCCAGGTTAACCCTAAACCGGTCACCTAAGCCGATCTACAGCAAGGCTCAAGGGGCGTTTCTGATCCTCTCGAGCCAGTGACAAGTGCCAGGGAATCAACAGAGACGATGGGAACGATTTCTCCCAATAAAAATAAATAAAATTAGAGGAAATAATAGAGATAATATCATAAAACCCAAAAAAACAACTAAATAATAACTGAAGAAGATAAAACTACCCAAACTCGACAACTGAACTAACTCTGAGTGACCCCATGGGTCACTCTCCGACAAAACGATCAAATGTCTCCCTTGCCGAAAGTACCCAATTTGGAACCTGCACAAGGATTAAAAATAAAAATAAACTAAAGGAGTGAGTATTAAAACTCAGTAGGCTAGCCTAATATCTATTACAAATGAACAACATTTAAAAAAAGAAACACCATTTCAAGATTGAACTAAAATCTATATAGGTATGTTTTTCAAAATATTTTACTTAAAAACAAAGTACAAACCTTTTTTCCTTAACCATTTTTAAATCTAGATTCTTTTAATTTGTTTCAATGACATTTTAAAAGGGAAAATGATGTCTAAATTTTAATATTTATAAAAAAAAGATAAAATACTTTCATTTGAAACCCATTTCTAGAACCCTAATCAATACCATATCACCACTTTCCAAGACAAAAATACAAGAAGGTACAATAGGAATCACACAGCACGAGAAATTTAGGAATAAATACAAGCATCATAATAACTACTAGAAGCAACAAAAGAGAAATAGACAGGGGTGATCCTAAGAGATCAAGAATAATATAGAATACACCAATACATGAGACCTCATCCTCGTTGACATGTCACACACGATGAAATCAAAATGCTCAAAATGCTAGACCATCCTTTATCTGGTAGGCTGAGGGAAAATCCTATAGAAATAAACCCAATACATCCACCAACTATGGGCCACCAGTCAGTACTATAACATACCAGTGTTGTAATCATTCTCAAAATATTATCTCAATATGCTAGATTCCCATGTCTAAGTATTTAAAAAGGTGGTGAGCCAACTGATTCCATCCGAGCATCCAATCACAATATATATAACAATAATGCACAACAGGACTCACCCTGAGTCTCCTTTTGGACCATTCTCATGACTTAAAATAAAACAATTATAAAGGGTTCCAACTGAAGAACCATAAAAATAGATTCTGAGAATCCCCTCACAAGGACCTCCCTCCCATTGCATTCAAATGAGGCATGAGGAACATCCGACGGGGGTTTTTATAATAAAAACTTTTCACAAATTTTACGAAATGTCCAGACAGGCCATTAAACATTCACAAAAAAAATCCTATCTCAAAATTCAAACACTTTTTCAAAAGTGATGTCAGGTACACCATTTAAACTCAAAAAAATTTTATAACCATTCTTAAAAACATTTCCCATCAAACCAATTTAAAAACCACAGATAATTATTTTATTTTAAAATAATTTAAAACAATTTTCACAAAATCCATGTTTACCAACACACACAAGAACTTTTCACAAAGGGGTGCAAGATCACCAAAACACTTTGAAAACTGAAACTCATTCCTTTATAAATCCTAAAACATTCCAGAAACCAAATAAGAAACCGAAAACATTATTTCACTTGTTTCTTCCATATTTATAAATTCAAGACAACCATTTTTTAAATCACACTTAACCCGTAAAAGCCAACCAGACATTTTATATATAAAAAAAGACACAAGACATGATAATTTACCAAATCAATTTTGATTTAATAAAAAAAAAAGCATAAACACCATGTATCCACAACTCAACAAAACACACCATTTCAAACAATTCACAAAAACTCCTCCAAAAAAATTCATTACATTCTGAAGAAAAACATTTCATAGAAACACAAAACAAGATATTTATCTGTGGAACATGCAAAAATTTCTAAAATAATATCTTATTAACACTCAATATTGTGAAAAACACAAATTTCATGCCTTAAATTGATTTAAAGTTCTAAACCACATTTCAATTTTCATCATCTATGTGTGAATTCCAATGAAAATTTTATTTTCCAAACTCTAGATGGGAAAATTTACGATGAAATAACACTAATATTACAAGACAATGAATAAATCTCCATTGAACACTAAGAAACTCATCCAAGGATCATACGATGCATATCTAGAATACAACTAAGGTGTGAAAATCATGAAATTGAAATTTATTAAATTATAAAGGTGAGTGAAAGGGAGACCTACGTCGAAACCAAAGAGTGACGACAATGAAAACTTGGAACTGGTGAGAGAACTATCTGCATCTCAATCGCACCTTTGGGGGTCAAAAATGAATACTAAGCAAGAAAATCAGATGCAGAGACTAAAAACAAAATTCCCAAATCAAGAACCAAAGTTTTTTAAAACCCGAAATGTCAAAGAAGACCCTAAAAAAGATAGATCTTACCGGAGGGGAGTCACACTGAAAGTGTGGCAGCGCGATAGTCAGAATAATGCCGTTAGGGTGAGGGAAGGCCATAATGACACCGACAGGGAGCAGGAAGACTGTAACGACACTGTAAGGGCACAAACTGGTAGGGTATGCACCGTTAAGGAGAAGGGATGTGCGGGAGGCTGGTTGGGAGGTGGAAGAGAGGGCGTCAGGGGGTTACAGGTTGGTTAGAGAGGTTGCGGCCGCCAGAGGAGGTCGGCCAAAGGGGGTTTCCATCCAGAGGATGGTCGTCCGAGGGTATGGTCGCCAGGTAGTGAACCGGTTGGGGGAGGCCTTCTGCACTGGAGTTTCAACTAGCCAGAAAAGGGTGGCTATTGGCTACTATTCTAGGAGAAGCATGAGAGACCCAATTTCCAAGGTGAGGTGGAGGCGTTGGAGGCAACTACATTAGTGGGAAAACTAAACACTGGGGCTAGTGGGTTCGTCGCAGTAGAGGAGATAGTGCGCTGCATCGAGGGAGGTCACGCTGCCAAGTAGGGGAAGGGGGAGCGGTGCGCTGAGCCAAGGGAAAGGGGGGGTTAGGTCCACCCTGTAATTTGGGGAGGGGGAAATTAGGGTTTTATTTTTTTTCTTTAAAAAACACCCTAAAAAACTAATTAAAAAGTGATAGAAAATAATATAATAATAGTAGTAGTAGTAATACATAATAATACTAATGCATAATGTGACAAATAAAAAAAATTTCTCATATTATTTCAAAAATTAAAAAAAAATATTTACACAATAATAATTTTAAACAACACAACAATTAATGTGCATTCTAATTAAAAAATCTTTTTTTTCAATTTTTTGAAGATGAAAAGGATGCGTAGTTACCCGGTGGATCCGAGTGGGGTTTCCAAAATGTGCTCCACTCATGTTCCCTATGACGTCGACTCAAAAAATACACTTTTTAAAGTAAGCTAAAAAATCTCATTCGGGACTCAACCTAAACCCCCAAAAAAATTCATTTAAATCGAAAGAAATAATAAAATAAAATAAATGCATAGGTCAGGGTGTGACATATTTAAAATCCCATATTTCCCCCTATTAATCCTAAAAACCTCCCATTCAAACCTAATTGAATCCTTTGGCTTTTAGAGACTCTCTAGAGTCATTCTTAACTCCTTCAACCATATCTCTTTCCAGTAGAAGTGTAAATAGAATAGATTGATACCTATTTGGTAAGTAAAATCTCACTTGAATTGGAATTCCCATTTCCTCTATTCTCTACTCATTTGAGAGTCATTAATCTCTGTGTTTTTTATGGAATGGATCTTTGATTTTACGAACTGTGATTCTATGGATTAGTCATTGATCTTCCTCGCCTTTGATTCTCCATTGATGATTCCCATTATAGGTGATTGATCAATTGAACTCATGGTTAAAGGTGGGTGGTTTCATAAGGATTTTCCCAATAATTTAAAGGTAAATTTCTTAGTTGAATTGAAATTTAATTTCAATTTTTTTCTAAACCTTGAATTTTGATGATTTTATTATTTATTTCAAAGGCATTTGATTTATGAAATAAAACCTATTTTCAAGGGATTTGAATATATGTTTTGATTTTAGAAATGATGTATTTAAATGATTTGATGTTTACTTTTTAGATAAATGGATTTAGATGAAAGATGAATTTGAATGGAAAGAATTTGATGACCACCACTATTTTGGTTTTGAAATTGAAATGGAATGTCGAACTTGAAATTGGTCATTAAAATTGTAAATGTTGAATTTATTTGAAATGAATGATTTTTTCCTTGATTGATTGATTTATTAAAGGAAAATAGAACTCAGGTAGTTAGTGGTTGATTAGGGAAATAACTCAAGAAACATGACTCCCTATAAATGGATTGATGATGAAAAATCTAACTAGACTAAACACAGCATTATTTCTCTAATGGGTTGTTGATTGAATATCCTCATGGCCTGGGCCTTAGGGATGTGTGTACACGCATTGAGTTTTGTTGATTGAATGTGTAGTGTGAGGATCCCATATCTATAAACTAACTCGACTCGTCTCTCATGAACATGTTTCATGGTTTTTATTTGATTATTACATGCCAGTGATTATAGAAGTAATTTATTCATGTCCTTTATATTTTTATAAAAAATGTTCATTTAATAGTATTTTTTATATATAATTCATCTATATATTTTGAAATCATATTTGATTGAAAATGTGTAAATGATTTACAATTACTTTTCTTTATTTAAATTGAATCATAAATGGTTTATTGTATTGTAATTTCGTATGGAATATTTGGAGGAATCCTATTAGGGTATTTTTCTCACACCCTAACTTTGACTTTAGGTGTTTTTACATAATATTAAGTCAGGTCAAGGAAAAGGTAAATTTCAACATATAGGTGGTGGGTGTGCTTGATTCATGAGACATGGGGTGATAGTGGTGTCTGGTGGAGCTATGGTCCACTCATTGCATATAGTTTTTGAGACTTATCCTTGGTATATGTTGTGTCATCTTTTTTATAGTGTTTTTCCTTGGGCTGTTTCCCTAAGTATCTATATCACTCTTTCCTCCTTGAAGAGTGTTTGGTGTACCAACTGTTTATTCATTTATATTCCATTATAATATATTTTTATATTGATATTATAGAAAAAATCATTCCCTTTGACTTCTTATTGATGTCAGGTTCTAGTCACCAACCCGTGGGGATCAGAAACACCCTTCGGGCTAAGTCAGGACCTTCTCGGGTATCGATATACTTGGGAATTCAGGATGGTTCATGACATGCATGATTCATCATCTCAAAAAGGTCACATGGACAATATAAAAACTATATATTAAGCTTATAAACTAAAGGTGGGGGGTGTATTATAGAACCATGGGCCTTTTTCATGTTGGACCCCTAATAGTCACCAGCTTATTCTATGGTCATGGATGACCTCAGCTTCATCCCCTAAAAAGGGGAAATTCATTATGAACTCCTTAATCATTGAAACCAGTTAGTAACTAGATATTTATGGTTCAACCAACCTCATTAAACCTTAATTTTTCCATAATTCATCTTTGGTTCATGGTTTACCACCCTTCAATATTGGTGATGTCAAATTCCCAGTGGTTTGGTGATGATTGGACCATCCTCTATAGAACTTGAACAATAAAAAAATGGTCATCTCTCCCCTAGTCAGAGAGGGTAGGGGTGTTGACCATTATCAGCTCCTAATTATTTGTTAATATTTTATTAATAACTAAATTAAGTATAATTAAAAAAGAAATCATTTTAATACAACTCTTAATAATATTGAATTTTCCTATAATATTAAAAGGCATAACTAAAGTATAGCATAGGATTTTTAGTTATCCTAAATCAGAATTGCCTTTATTTTTTTTGCTACTTGGAAATTTTCTTCTCCTTGGGAATTATTCCAATGAGAATAATTAATATCTTAATTATTAATTTATATACAAAGTGGTTCTATAAAGGGGTTAAATCTCAAAAAAAATTAAATTTACCCCAATTTAAAACTTTGTGTCTTCAGTAAAACTATTTTGATTATTTTCCATTTCATGGTATTTTTTATAACATATATGTCTTACCATAGAAGGTTTATGTTAGTGATATTATGAATTATCAAAAATTAATTCATTTCACCTTATTAATTAAAATTTAGTTATTCAATATATTGATATAAAATTGGTAACCACTTAGTAAATAATATTAGTTCAATTTTGATTTAAAATCAAAGTGATTTACTAAAAATTCAAAGGTAATACACACTCAATTCATTAAATTAACATTAAATGGTGATATTATTATTATAAAAATGTTCTTTTATAATTATAACTTGACTTTAAAATGTATTGAAACTTTAATCTTGTATTTAATGATGTTAAAGGATTTTTTTCAAAACAAAAAAAAAATTATGCTAGTTAATTCATCAAACAAATTTATCTAATTACCCATATGTAATAACCTTAATCATCTAAGAAACATAATATTTATATATTATAATATTAAGGAAATTAATTTTTAGATTCATGTTAAGTGTCAAGTATATCTATGATATTCAATGGATTGAGAACTACTTTTTTTAATCTATTGTACTATTAATCCCAACACCTATTGAGAGAATAAAATAATTTTCTTGAAAGATCTGATGTTGGATTTTGTAACATAAGATACTACATGTGACTTATAATTTTGGAGAGAAATATACTTTAGAATATTATTATTCATATTCCAGTATCTTATAATCATTAAATTTTTATTCATGGTTAATTTTTCAGTCAAATTCATTAAAAAAATTAGAAGGTATTCTAAAAGAAAAAAGTACTTTTTGTGACTAAGGTCTATTTGGCTTAACAATGTTAGAATAAATGACCTTAATCACCCAAATTTTCATTATAATATATTTTTGGGTTGATAATAAGTTCTTATAAAAATAATTTATGGACAATATACAAAGATATTCATACATAAAAATATATAATTGATTATTTTAAGAAATGGAGTAATAAAATATTAATCCTTATGAAATAATATTTGTATTTTTATATTTGAATGATATTTAGATAATTTTATTCTTAAAATTATTATAAAATATAGTAAGATTCTTTAAATCTCATTTAATAATATATTTATCTATTTTAATGTTATAATCACCCCAAGTGCTAAAGTTGAATCTTCGTGATGAAGGTATTAGAGAAAAAAAATTAAGTTAACAAAAAATGTTTAAGAGATAACTTTAAAAAATTCATCAGTTTCATAAATTGTATAACTCATACTCTAAATAATTAATGTATAAATTAAACTCATCAATGTAGTGTTTAAAAGTTACCTCAAATATTAATGAAAATGTAGTGGGATGTTTCAACATTTAATTTATTGCTTGTTTCATAAGGTTTAAATCATTAATGATACATTTGTGATCTTCAATCAAATTTAATTTTATATTATTTAATATTTTTTGAATAGTTGATATATCTTGATTAAAGGTAAGATCTATAGTATTTAAATTTTCATGGAAACTTTTATAAGAAAAAATATACCTATTAGTATATATAATTATTAACACTTAATCATTTATAATGCAATAAAATAATTTCCTATATATGAATTTGTTTTACATATTCATCAATATTTACATGTGTGCGTGTATGCGAGAGAGAGAGAGAGAGAGATCTAATTTGATATACTGAGAGTTTTAAGATAAAATTTAACTTTATATTTATAATATTTATAATAAAAACCAATAAAATTAAGAGTTTGATTGATAGAATCTTATCTTACTTGTATAAAAATAACTATTATGTCATAGTTTTTTTTAATCGGGCTATTATAGCCAAGGAATGAATATATAGATTTAATAACTCTAAAATAAAATTTGACAAAAATATATACCCTTTAATTAATTTGAGTACACATATAAAAATAGTCCCAATCCCATGGTATTTAAAATTAAACCCCTATTTTTTCCGTTGGTTAGAACTATTAATTTATAGTCATTTAAAAAAAAGACTAAATGTGATTATAATAATAAATAGGTATCTATACAGGTAAACCCATATGAATATAGGAGAACATATAGGATTTTTTAACACTAATATTTTCTAAATACACCACCATGGTCAATAGACTTAAATCTATCCATATGATGGAATTATATTTTTAATTTTGATTTTTATTTAAATTGTAGACATCAAGACGTGTGCTATGGGTTTCACACATATTTCCATATCTTGCAGTGGGAAAACACTCCATCTATCAGTTGAAGTCACATCATCATAACACTCTCACATTCCTCCATCTCATCTAGGTAAGAAAAATAGGTAGGATGGACCTAAATGAGAAAGTCCCAAATGGGCCTACGTCTATCTTGGGTTTTCCAAATTTTACCTTTTTTTAAACTAATCAGATTTTATAAGCCTGACACATTTTTTATATGGACCTATAAATCCAAAAATAAGTACATTTTTAAATTTTTAAATAAAATTTTAAAAAATTCATATTCTAATGGTTACTCATAGTGCGTTTTTATAAACATTTAATATTAAATTAACAAAAAGACATCACGTGAGACTTCCATGTAAGAAATGCAATTCCACTTCCATTCAAAATTAAATTGAAAAAACAAAAATACAAATTAATATTAACTGTATCATCAATACTTATATTCCATTTTAGTATAATACTACTCCCCTATCTCGCATAAAAAAACTTCCATGAAGGTAGCACATCACCACACCCATTATAGCACTCTGATTACAACAATTTCATTATATTGCTTTCACAAATTTAAACACACATGTTCATACAATCAGGAATAGATCAAATAATAATAAATAGTGGTAGAAAAAACTAATCCCATTACACCACTACCATTACACAACTCCCATTACACCACTTCCACTACATCACTTCTATTATATCACCTAAATAATATCAAACACACTTGTTATTATACTCAAAACCCATATAAAGAAAAAATTCCACAGTATAAGTAAAAAATAAATACCATTCAACCACTCTCATTGCCGAACATATGTTATAACACTTCCATAATATCAAAACACATATTCATATAATAAATAATTTGATAAAACATAAATTCTATAGTCAAATAAAAACACCACTCCAATTGCACCGCTCTTATTAAAACACTTCCATTGCAACACTTCTATAGCCTAAAACACTCATGTTTATATAATCAAAAACTCAATAAAACAAAAAATGTGATATAAAATAAATATAATGAAAAATATAGATATTAATGTTTAAAGTATTAATAATATCATTAAAATGATATATAAAATTAAAACATGATTTTAAAATAAAAAAACTAAACATTTTACTTGATATATATTTGATTTTCACACATGATAAAAATAGTTTGATTATCTTAACCTTCAACATATGAAGTTGTTGGTCGGAGTAGATTAATCAAGAGGGGATGGGTAAATTGAGTAACTATAAAAATATCTATAAAAAGTATTTCTAAAAAGGTTTACCCAATGATTAAATACATTCTAGTTAATCAAGGTTATAATGTTATAAGAGTTTGACTATTTAAGTAACTTCTTAGAAGATTGATTAATACTCAGTAATATTAATTTGTGTTATTAATATTATTTTTGATGTTATTATACTAAGAAAAGATAGTTATAACTTCTTTCCCAGACTAACTATCAAAGTGAAATTAGAGATTTCTGAACTATACAGTAAAGCAATGAAACAGAGAAATATAATTTAAGCAGCACAATGGATATGAAACAAGTGGTTCAGTCTCAAGCCAAGACCTTATCCACTCCACTTGGGGATCACCTACCACCAAGCAGTTTATATAAATAAACTTTGATCCACATCCTGGATCAGGGTTAACAATAATACACAGACTATCCAGGTCACAAAGGGACCTCTTCCATAGTTTTCATGGGAACAAAATACTAGGCCACACATGGACCTCTTCCACACTTATCAGTGGGTATACACAAGCGTAAAATAATAATTGAGTAAGGATATCTTGTATCCTTTATTTTAATGTAGGAGACAAAGTGTGTTGTTCTACAGGTACACACTCTGCTCGAAAGGTAATAAACAGATACACAATACAGCAGAAATATGGAGATGGGTTTAGAAGTGCTCTGAGTGTTAGTCTTTGCAGCTTTGGACTTCTAGATATGAAGCAGATGCAGTTCTCGAGTCCTCGTCTATAAAATAGAGTCTCATGATTCTGCTTGTGTTCTTCATGAGGTTCAAAAGAGAGAAGATGTTCTCTAAGCTTCAAATATCCTTTATGTGTTCTTCATTAGTGTCGAGTTGCATGCATTAGGCCTTTTCTTTGAAACTTTCTCTAAGTATCCTTCATTGTTGTGCTCAGATCCTTGTTTTTCATTTAGTATATCATTCACTTTGATTCTTGGCCACACTTCGCTTTTACCTTGGAATTCATGTGTTGGATCTGACAGGTTGCATGTATTTTGCACCTCATACCATGTACTATCTGATGATATGTCTATAAAGAAACATTAATTATGTTAGTGCTTTAAAATATTTAAATATTAATGCTAGAAATTAAATTTAAAGATGAAAAAATAGTTTATGAAACAGTGTCACAGTAAGTTAGGTAAATGGTGTCTCCTTCACACAGTCTCTAGATTGATCACGGTGTCTGATTGTCACGGTGTCTTAGGGTCTCGGTGTCTTGGTCATAGTGACTTGTTCAAGGTGTCTCGTGGTCACGGTGTCTTGTTCACGGTGTCTTGTTCACGGTGTCTTGTTCACGGTGTCTTGTTCATAGTGTCTTGTGGTCACAGTTTCTTGTTCACGGTGTCTGCTTCACGGTGTCTTGTTTCATGGTGTCTGCTTCACAGTGTTTTGTTTTAGGGTGCCATCTTCACAGTGTCTTGTTTCATGGTGTCTGCTTCACAGTGTCTTGTTTCAGGGTTCCAGAAAGGCATAACTAGTGGCAGACTCATGGTGTCTCAGACTTTTCAAAGTAACAGTGTTCAGACTTAAGCAATGATGATAATAGAATGGACTAGACTTAAGAATTTTTCAAAGAAGGTATTATGAGAGTAGATCAAAGATAGTATAAAGTAATTTAACTGAATATAGAGTAATTAATACCTTGAATGGATCTTCTTAAAGCATGAGAATAATTTAAACATTAATACACATGATTTGATATAATTTACTGGAGTTAACTAGGTTGGATAAGATTTGTGATCATTAAAACATGACTAATACATGAGGAGTCCAACAACATCCCCTTTTTGATGATCACAAATCATGTAAAGTTAATGTGGATATTGGATTCATATATATAGATAGATGGCTAAGTGTATATTGGATTCAACTACAGAGATAGGTGGCTAACATATAGAACTATAGAGATATATGGCTAATATATAGAAAGTTCTCCCCCTTTTGGGATTATCAAAAACATGGAATAATAGAAGACAAAAATGCACATTCCATTAATATAAAATAAGGACTAGTACAAAACAAAAAATAAATACAAAAGAAATAGCATCCCTATCAAAAAAAAGTAATCATTGTTCTTCTTCAAGGGTTGGCCTTCTCTTTGCCTTTAGCTGCAGTGAAAGAAGAGGAAGCCATAGGGGAAGAGGTTGAGGTATAAGAAGGTAGTGAGGTGGTTGATAAAGAGGGTAAATGAAGGCCTTCAAAGACTGATGGAGCCAAATTATGAGAAATATAAGATCTAGGCTATTTTTGATTGAGAATCATAGGCCTGATCTGACTTAGTTCTTGGCCGACAGACAGTGGTTGAGGCTAGGGCAGAGGTGAAGGTAGGCAGCCTAGGTCTTAGAGGTGCATCCACTAGAGCAACAATGGTTGTACTCTAGACATGAAGATAGGGCCTCAAGATTTTTATTAAATCTATAATTATCTCTCCACCATACTGCATGGATTTCTCAAAATCGTCCTTGTTATCCATAAACTAGTCCAACAATCGAGTAAAATATGTGAGCTTTTGGACTTGGGTCTTGAAAGCTTGAGTCACAAGAGGAATCCCTATATTTTCTACAAGATAATTGAAATGGTTTTTCATATTGGTCTTGGAGAAGATTCTGTTAAAGTAGAAATCCACCTTCTTAGCAATCTCTTACTGAGCATCATTAGCAATTTTGGAGTGGATTTGTACGAGTTCAATAACTCTATCATTTTTCTTGACATATTCAGATAGAGAATCCATATTTAAACCACTGATTACATTCTCAAGATCTTCTTTGACTATAGTTCTAAGAAGATCACTATCTAAGGATGGTTTAGAGGTTTGACCAGATGCTTTAGAGGCATTGACAGTTGTGGCCAGATATTTGAGTACCTTTTGAAGGCACCATGTATACTCATCAGTGAGTTTATTAAGATTGGAATCAAGATCTCTCATTTCCTTCACAATTTGTTTATTCCTTTCAGTGAACTTTTCATATAAGGAAGCTAGATAAGGTTGAATATGATACACAACAACCTGTGGGATTTGAGGAGCAACAGGTTCTACAGGAGGAGCAATAGGCTCAGATCTTAAATGTGGCTCTCTCTACATGTCTTCACGCATACTTCTTATGCTATTCACTTCATTACTGAGAAGCTTATTTTCAACTCTTAATTCTTGAATCTCATGAAGCATTTTAGGTTTTATTTTCCAAATAATGTTATCCAATAACAGTGTGGCATCTCTCTCACTTAAATTGGTCACAGGAAGAGGTTGGGTTTTCATGAGTTTCTAAACTCTAGACAGAAGGGTAGCACCAAATTCCTTTAGATTATCATTACATACAAAAGATGGTTGTTCAGATAAAGGTTCATGAATAGGGAGTGGTATAGGCTCAGGTTCCTTCTCAAGTGCGATATTAGAAACTGGTTTTAACTGAAATATTGAGGAAAGATCATGTCTGGTTGATTTAACCTACTGAGATTCATCCAGATTATAGAAACTGGGAATCTTATACTGAGTGTCTACAAGATGTGAATTAGATAGATGTGACGCTTCAATAGACTCTAGATTTGGGTTTTTCTCCCCATTAACAGGTACCTCCTTCTCAGGACTGAGAAGATTAGGATCTTGGTCTAATTCCATAGACTCAACTCTAACTTCCTCGCTCATTTTCTGTCTAGCCAGCTGAAAATCTAGCTTCATATGTTCTTCAGCCGAAGGGATGATTTTAAGAAAAGATTTTTCCACTGGGTGTTCCTCAATATTTACTTCTTTCAAAACAAGTGGCTCTTCCACTATAGGCACTTCCATGGCATGCTTTTCAGATTCTTTGACAACCGATTCTGTTTTAGCCTCAGGTTGAGTTTCCATATTAACAGCTTCTTTAGGAGAAGGGACTTATTCTTCAAGAACATCATGTGGAATAGTAGCCATGTCTTCCTCAACAATAACAGCTTCCCTAGGTGACAATTCAGCCTCTTCTTCCTATTCTTCAGGATACTCAACAATCTCATCTGGTTCCAAACCAGGATCAGAAATATTTCTTGGTCTCAAGGGATAATCCACCGGATTGAATTTATCATAAATTCTATCATTTTCTTCCACCCATTAATTTTTCCTAGGATTCCAGTTTATCTTCATTCATTTGATAATGGATTTTGAGAGCCAGAATTCAAAATCCTTAATCAATTACTCATTGGGTCAGACCATACCTTTGGCAAAAAGAATGGTTGAGATTAGCTGAGAGTAAAATAGGGAAGTTGACTTAGATGTGACTTTGATTAGCTCACACATATGATGTATGATATACTTTCATAGGTTGATCTTATTCCCATTTATCATAAGGTGAATCAGAAACACATCTTGATATTTCCAAATAGAAAAATCACTTTTCTGGGACTAACCACATTCTGTATAAACTTGAACAGAAGCATTGATTCTCCATCTAATTCAGCAGCAATGGATCTCCTCTGGGTTCCATTTCTAGTTAAGGTTTTCATGGAATCTTCTAAATTAAAGAATTCAGTTGAAGGTGGAGGTCCTCTATGATAATCCTCATAGATGCCTTCATGAGGTATCCTAATTCATGCATCCCATAACCTCGAAGAGAATGAGAATCTATATCCATTGACCCAACTTCTTAATACATAACTATCACCATAATCAAAAGATAACTGTATGTACTGTTAAAACTGAGCCACTAACATAGGGTAGATGGGTCTATCATCCATCGAGAACCACTCTAACCAGCCTTGTTGTTCTAACACTTTCAATACCAGAGACTTACTAGACCGAAGCCATTTGGGGAAAATCTCTTTCTCAAGTACAACAATGTGGTTTACCAGATTCAGATTTAAAGGTCCTTTGAGTGTTACCTTAGGTGAAATCTTCTTCTTCTTCGAGCTTCACTTATCAGGTGTCGACGATGAAGGCCGTTTCATTCTTGGCATTCACTGAAGGTTTGAGAGAGAGAAGGGTTTCAGGTATGATGAAGGGTTCAAAATGAGTAAGTATAAGAAACCCCGAGTGAATAATCGAGTGATACTTTATTTATTTTATCCTTTAGGAATACAAAATGTCACAAAAAAATGTGGGAAAATAAATAATGGAAAAGAATAATTATCGAGATACCGGTTTTTACAAAAAATTATAAATAATTTTTTATGGTGAGATCATGTCTGTTCATTACGGTGAGATAGTAAACGCTCGTTACGATGAGACAGTGAAAGGACTTCTCAGAGTGTGTTGTGGTGAGATGGTAACTATCAGACAGTAATCACATAATACTAACTATGAGACCGTAAAAAATAATTTTACGGTGAGACGGTAATACAAAACACTAGCTGAGAAACTGCAATCATAAAATAGTAAAGTATGAAACAGTAAGATATCGAATAGTATGACCTGAAATAGTAACAAGTAAGGTATCTATTTTAGATTTATCATTCCTAGTTCATGTATGTTGTAGCCTATTCTCTAATAATTTAATGGTTTGGTGAATATATCAGTGATTTGATATTCAGTACTAATGAATTCCAAAGTGATATCACCGTTTTGATAATGATATCTCAAAAAGTGATGTCTTACATCATTGTGCTTTGTCATAGAATGTGAAACTTGATTTTTGGAGATGTTAATAGCACTTGTGTTGTCAAAATTTATAGGTACATGTCTGAATTAATATCCATAATCTATTAATGTGTGTTTTATCGACAAAATTTTTGCACAATAGGTGCCAATAGCTATATATTCAGATTCTACAGTAGATAATGAAACCGAATTTTTTTTCTTACTACACCATGATACTAGTGACTTTCCTAAAAGGTGACATGTTCCATAGGTTCTTTTTCTATCTAAATTACATCTACCTAAGTCAGAATCCGAATAACTAACTAATTAAAATTATTTTTTAGGATAAAATAGTCTTAGATTGGGTGTATGCTTGAGGTACTTGAAAATTCTCTTTACAACATTTAAATGAGATTCCTTTGGGTTTTCTTCAAAATTAGCACACATACACACACTAATAATAATGTTCATATGACTAGTATTTAAGTAGAGTAAACTTCAAATCATTCCTCTTTAAATGGTTTGATCATCATATTTTCCATCTTTATCAAGATCCAACTTATAAGTGGTACTCATGGGAGTGTCACTACTTTTAGTTCTATCCAATCCAAAACATTTTATAAGATCTCTAGTATATTTACTTTGAGTTAAAAGAATTCCATCATTACTTTGAATGATTTGAAATCCAAGAAAGAATTTTAGTTCACCCATCAGACTCATTTCAAATTCATTTTGCATCATTTTAGAAAAATAAACACATAAAGAATTCTTAGAAGTTCCAAAAATAATGTCATCTACATAGATTTCAACAAGTAAAACATCATTAGAAATTTGTTTAATAAAAATGGTAGGACCAGTTATTCCTTTTGTAAAACCTTTGGAAATGAGAAAAGTACTCAATCTATCATACCAAGATCTTGGAGCTTTCTTTAAACCATATAAATCTTTTGATAGTTTAAAAATAAGATTTGGAAAATAGGGGTTTGTAAATCCAGGGGGTTGTTCCAAAAAAACATCCTCATCTATATACCCATTTAAGAATGCACTCTTAACATCTATTTGATATAGTTTAAAATTTAGATGAGCAGCATAGGCAAGTTGGATTTTGATGGCTTCATGTTTGGCTACTGGTGCAAAGGTCTCCTCATAGTCAATTCCTTCTTTCTGACTATAGCCTTATTCAACTAATCTAGCCTTGTTTCTAAATATGTTATCAGCTTCATCTACCTTATTTATAAACACCCATTTAGTGCCTATGGTGAATGTTTCCTTTGGTCTTTGAACATGTTTCCAAAATTTGTTCCTTTCAAATTGATTAAGTTTCACATGCATAGCCATCACCCAAAATTCATCATTGATAGCATCATTAATGTTTTTTGGTTCAAGATGTGATAAAAAGACTTGATGTTCAACATGATTTCTAAGGGAAACTCTAGTTTGAGTTCCTTTGTCTAAGTCTCCTACAACATCATCTAAGGGATGATTCTTAAGGGTTCTAACAGTTCTAGAAAAAGAGGTACTAGTGATTTCAGGTTTATTGTGACTTGATTCTAAGGAATTTTCAGAGCTGTAAGTTTTCACATATTCTTTCACAAAAGAATTTGAGTATTTTTAATTAATGTTCAGATTTGATACATCATCCTCCTTATTCTCTAGGAACATTTTAGGCTCATGTGGATTTGTTTCATCAAATTTGACATGAAAATATTCTTCTACACATTTAGTTCTTTTATTGAACACTCTATAGGCTTTACTTGACATGGAATATCCTAAAAATATACCTTCATCACTTGTGGATGAAAATTTGTCAAGATTGTCTTTGCTATTAAGAATGTATAATTTGCAACCAAAAACTTTGAAGTATCTAACCTTGGGTTTTCTATTATTATATAATTCGTAGGGAGTCCTCTTAAGAATAGGTCATATCAACACTCTATTTACTATGTATCACACTTTATAGAAATCTTCAGCCTGAAAATAAATAGGTAGGTCATATTCACTAAGCATTGTTCTAGAAATTTCTTGCAGGGTTCTATTTATTCTCTATACAACTCCATTTTGCTGAGGTGTTTTAGGGGTAGAGAAATTGTGATTATAACCATTTTGTGAGAAAAAGGATTCAAATTCTTGATTTTCAAACTCACGACCATGATCACTTATTAATGATTTGATTCTAAGTCCACTAAGATTTTTTATAAAATTGGAATATTTGGTAAAGTAAGAGTAGGATTCAATTTTGTGAGCCGTAAAGAATGTCCAAGTATATATAGAAAATTCATCTATAAGAACATAAACATAGTGCTTCCCATTTAAACTAGAAACTCTAGATGGTCCAAACAAATCCATGTGAACCAGTTCAAGAGGTTGAGAAGTTGACACTCTTTTCTTTGGTTTGAAGGAAACTTTGTGTTGTTTTCTCCTTTGATAGAGATTACACACTTTGTTATTTGAAAACTCATGTTTGGGTAAGTATTTAACTAGGATTTTTCTAGTTTGTTTTCTAAGGGAGTGAAAATTACAGTGTCCTAGTCTACTATGCCAGAGTTAAGATTATTTATGAAATACACTCAAGCATGAGGCATTTTGAAAAGCTAATGAATCTGAATTAATAGAATAATCATTTTCATTTCTCAATGCAAAAAAATATTAATTCATCTTTAGAATTAAATACATTACAAGAATCATTTTCAAATCTATCATGAAATCCATCATCACATAATTGTGAGATACTAAGAAGATTATATTTTAAACCATCAACAAATAGTACTTTAGAAATTAAAACTGAGTTAGAGTTACCAATTTGGCCGAGGCCAATAATCTTTCCCTTGGAATTGTCAACAAATGTGACATGCCCTCCATATACTTTTATCAGGTTCTTGAAACATGAGTATTCTCCTATCATGTGCCTTGAACATCCACTATCCAAGTACCACAGACTTTTGCAGGAGCTCTTTAAGTAGCTTTCCTTCAAAAACAAATTAACCAAAGACATATTTTGGTACCCATACTTGTTTGGGTCTAGTAATATTAGTTATTAGTGCTTTAAGATCCCCATATTTTCCTTATAGTTTTCCTATAATCATTGCATAAATTATTTGAAAAATATACTCTATTCAGTCCACAAAAACATGAAATAGTAGAATATGTATCATGGATCAAACTAGATGATTTTTGTACAGAACTGGGAGTAAAAATGTATGACCTAGATTTTGAAAAAAAATTGTTCTACTAAGGTTTCTTTTACCAGGTTGATAAACAATGTCAGTGCTGTATTTAGGGGAAATATTTTTCCTAGCATTTGGGTAAGGGTGTTTTTACTATTAGTAAACTTTTCTAGGCCACTCCTTAATTTCTCATTAGACATTTTTAATTAATTTTTTTCTTTGAGTGGTTGAGCATTTTTCTCCTTTTCAGTTGTGAGTTTAGATTTAACAGTTAGAGTAAGAGCATGATTTTTTTAATGATTTATATTTTTTTAGTTCATTGCATACTTCCTCAAGCAAGTTACAGTATTCAAACATTTATTCATTAGTCATATTTTTAGATTCACTTTCATCTTCAGAATAATATGAGTTATGTATATAAGAGTCCAGTGTTACCTTATATGGGTTTTTCATAAAACACATATTGGCTTTGATAGCCTGTTCATCATGTGATGTCTCTGAGTCGCTTGAACTATCCTCAAAATCGCTTCAGGTTTCTTTCATTGTGTTTTTGTACTTCCTGTCCGTGTCCTCATATTTCTTTTTGTACTTGAGCATTGGATAGTCATCCTTTGTATGTCCTTTGCACTAACATTCATTGCAGAAAATTTCATCAGTTTTGTCACTTCTTTTCCAATCCTTCTTCCAGTTTCCTTTTTGGTCATATTTTCCCTTGAAGTTAGGATTTCTGACAACGTTTATCTTTTTGTAAAATCATTTGAATCTTTTGGCTAGTTGAGCCATTTCATCATCACTGTCAGGTGATAATTTTTCATTGGTGGAGCTTTCCACAAAATCATCCAGTTTCCCTTTGCCTTTCTGCTTAGAGGTGGTGGTCTTGAATGCAATATATTTCTTCTTTGGTTCATCCTCCTCTTAATTGACTTTCATCTCATCGTCATACATCATAAGTTTCCTAATTAGTTCTTCTACTGGTAGTTTTATAATATCACACGATTATATAATAGAGACAGAGGTTCCCCTCCATCTGTCAGCCAGACATCTAAGGATTATCATGATCTGTTCCTTGGTAGTGACTTCTATTCCAAGGGAAATCATTTTTTTGAAAATCTCATTGAACCTAAGATACATGTTAGAAATAGGATAATTAAGTTTCATTTTAAAATTATCATATTTAATATTATAAGTATTAATCTCATTTCTTTTACAATAGATGTTCCTTCATGTGAGACAGACATGGTATCCCAAATTTCATGGGCAGTTTTTCAGGATGAAATTCTATTAAATTCCTCATCTCCTAAAGAGAAGTATAAATCATTCATAGCTTTGCTATTATTATTATAGGCAGTTTTTCTAGGTTCATCCCATGTGATTCTGTCAGTAGAAGTAATTCTCTATTCATCTATAATGGATGACCAAATTTCAAAACTCATACTCTAAATGAATTTTCATTTTAATCTTCCATTGAGCATAACTAGTTCCATTAAAGAATGGGGGTATGTTGGTTGTAGCACCTTACAATCTATTATCCATAATAAAGTATTATTTTAAAAGAGCTAGAAAATTAGAATTAAAAAAATTTACAGATCTTTAAGGTCCAACTATAATCACAGTTGAATAAGATTACACAAAGTCCTAATAAACAACCTCTGATACCAAATGTTGGTCGGAGTAGATTACTCAAGAGGGGAGGGTTGAATTGAGTAACTATAAAAATTTATGTAAAAAATTATTTCTAAAGAGGTTTCCCCAAAGATTAAATATAGCCCAGTTAATCAAGGTTATACTTTTATAAGAGTTTGACAGTTTAAGTAACTTCTTTAAAGATTGATTAATTCTCAGTAATCTTAATTTGTGTTATTAATATTACTTTTGAAGTTATTCTACTAAGACAATAAAGTTATAACTTATTTCCAAAACTAACTATCAAAGTGAAATTAGAGATTTCTGAATTATACTGTAAAGTAATGAAACAGGGAAAAATAATTTAAGAATCACAACGAATATGAAACAAGTGGTTCAGCTTGTGTTTGTCGTGAGGTTCAACAGAGCAAAGATGTTCTTTAAGATTAAAATATTCTTTGTGTGTTCTTCAGTAGTGTCGAGTTGCATGCATTAGGCCTTTTCTTTAAACCTTTTTCTAAGTGACCTTCGTTATTGTGTGCACAACCTTGTTTTTCATTTAGTATATCGCACAATTTGATTCTTGGCCACACTTGTCCTTTATCTTGGAATACATGTGTTGGAGCTAACAAGTTTCACGTATTATGCACCTCGTACCTCATATTGTCCTATGATATGTCTACAAAGAAACATTAATTATGTCAGTGCATTAAAATATTCAAATATGACCGTAAGAAATTAAATTGAAATAAAACAAAATATTTTAAGAAACGGTGTCGCTGTAAGTCATGGAAATGGTGTCTCTTTCACACGGTGTCTAGATTGATCACGGTGTCTCATGGTCACAGTGTCTTATTCATGGTTTCTTGTTCACGGTGTCTCATGGTCACAGTGTCTTGTTCACAGTGTCTTGTTCACGGTGTCTCGTGGTCATGGTGTCTTGTTTATAGTGTCATGTTCATGGTGTCATGTTCACGGTGTCTGCTTCACAGTGTCTTGTTTCACGGTGTTTTCTTTACAGTGTCTGCTTCATGGTGTCTTGTTTCACGGTGTCTGGTTCATGGTGTCTTGTTTCATGGTTTCTACTTCACAGTTTCTTGTTTCACAGTTCCAGAAAGACATAACCAATGGAAGACTCATGGTGTCTCAGACTTTTCAAAGTAACTGTGTTCAGACTTAAGCGATGATGATAATAGAATGGATTAGACTTAAGCATTTGTCAAAGAAGGTATTATGATAGTAGATCAAAGATAGTATAAAGTAAGTAAACTGAGTATAGATCAATTAAGATCTTGAATGGCTCTTCTTAAAGCATGAGAATACTATAAACATTAATACACATGATTTTATATAATTTACAGTAGTTAAATAGGTTTAATAAGATTTGTGATCATTAAAACATGACTAATACATGAGGAGTCAAACAGAAGCATTATGCTCTTCATCATCATCTTCCAAATTTATATTTCATGAAATATGAATTAGTAAAAAAATATTATATTATCATGTAACATATTTGAATTAGTAAATATAAGAAATAATTAATATTAGTATTAGTATTAAAACCTTGCAACCAACTATGAGTAAAAATAAGAACGTGAATATTCTTTGATAGGAGACAAGAATGATATTTTTTTAGAAATATCCCTCAAATTAAAATTTTCAAATCTGAAGTCAAAGTTTTAATAGAAATACATAATAAATCATAATCCATAATTTATAAATTTGGAAATATTTTATAATGTTTCTTCCACCATTCCAAGACTTCCATACTTATAAACATAGTAAGATCATGTAGTGGTATCTCCAAGTAAACTCTTAATTGATAACTGAAATTCATACTGGTTTGAAATGATTCATTTAAAAAATATTACAAAATATAATTTCAAAATAATTGTATAATAAATAAAATTAAAAAATAAGAAAAACAAATAAAAGTGAATAAAATTTTAATCTAACAACAATTTCAATTTGAAGCCTTTGATACCTCATCTCCACTTGAGAATGAAAATGATGATGGATCGAAATAAATAATATGTGATGAACTCATATAATTATTTTCACTCTTCAAATAGTTAAAATAAATTTTTCTTCAGTTCATTATTCTTTACTTTATAAGTGTTTGGATCTATTTTAAGGAAACTAAGTTATAATATTTTCAACATTAAACTCGGATAAAAAATTTATAGAATGAAAGAAATTGTATTCATTCCAATATTTTAAAAATAATATTCATATTATAACCCATGTTTTTTTCAAATCAACATCAAAATTCATATTGGGGGATTTTTGGTTGGTGACATGGGTGGTGATGTAGGTATGTGAAGATACAAGGTGATGAGAGAACAGTGATGTTGGAAGGTTGATGTAGGAAAGGGGTGAAAAACTAGTTCCACACTAATACAGCATAAGGCCTTAGGATAATGTAATGGTATTTCAATCCCAGTGGGTCTTCAGGTCATGTATTGTAATAAAATAAGGTCTAGTGGGTGATTTTTATTCCCTATGAAGTGAGATGAGGGTTGACCCATGGGGTTCCTAGGGTGTGTGTTTTTTTTTGTTTTTATTAATACCCTATATGGATAATAAATAAATTTATATTGAACTTTCAACCATCAAATGTATGTATTTTCATCTTATGGGTGCATCTTTACAAAGGTGCACATTTGAATTAATTTTCATCCTTTCATAATCTTGAAAATTTATCTTTATCACCTTGTATCCCTTTAAATTGTAATTTATCTTTAATTTTATTTAAATAAACCAATACAAATTTCAATCCCCCTTAACGAATAAGATTTAATATGTGTCCATAATAATACACTTGAAAAAATTGACATGAAAAAAAATATTTCTTCAAAAAAGATTCAGGGACACAAGTTCAATTGCATAGTGATTTAGTTTTATCTTGTGGATTCACCAGATAAGGGATTCTAATAGATACTTCTTAAATATCTCCATCAAGTTCATTTTGGAATACCAAGACAATGGCTGTAATCATTTTAAGGTATATGTTTTCTTCATTTTCTATATTTATATGTTATTGGTTTCATGAATGGTTAGTATTTAGATTTTTCATTTATAATTACATTTTATTCCTTCAATGAGTTTCATTAAATCCTTAGAAACCGGGAAATTGTATCATTGATTCACTATTTTTTCATTCTCAAAATCATGTTGAAAAGTGATTAAATATGTATATATTTTTTGTATTATAACATCTCTTGTAAAAAATGGTAGAAATTTTGAATTATGGATTGTTCTAATATATTTGAAATCCTAATATGGGATATAGTAACTATGTACAATATGGGATAATATAACCAGTGACTCAGTTGTAATTATTTGGTTTTAATGTATTTTAGTGTTGGATATGGGAAATCTTAGTAGATGAAATCTTTGGGGAATGTTTCTAAACATGACCAACATATTTCTAAATTTATATCAATTTTAACCTTAATATATGATTTCTATGGCATCATTGGGTTTAAATTATAGAATCCATCACTAATTCGCAACAACATATTATTAATTCTATACTATAATTGATAGTAATGGGTTATTTTATATACCATGACCTTTCAATTACCTATTAAAATATAATTTATATCATCTAATATGATATATTTATTTTTCTTATTTTTAATTACGAATTAAATTCAATATTTATTTAATTGTTTATAAATTATGTAAAAAAATATTTTTGTGTATTTATTGAATTTGAAAAACGTTTATGAGTTTATTAAATATAAATTACTAATAGTTTACTAATTAAATGTTTTTATAAAGGATAGATTTTTTAAAACCCTTTATTTTACATTTATAGGGTGTTGAGGGATTATGGGGATGTTTTTTAATAGTTCTAGATTTTTGGAGGCTTGTATATTATAAATTAAGTTTTTATGTAATTTTTTAATTTTCATTTTTGGATTTATTTTTTGATATGTCCATAAAGACTCTTATATCATGATTTTATCATATAATTGACCCTTTCATATGGGGTTATCCATCCAACAGAAAAAGAAATAAAACATACAATTTGAAATTTTCATATTGATAACCCTTATATATTTCCTTAATCACATAATTTAATTTTATGTATCACCCTTAAAAGACCCTTAAATATTCCATTTGTCTCAAAAATATTGATTCATTTTACCCTTACCTCTCGGAAATCACCCTTGTTTATTAAGGAGTACCTAATGTTCAATACATAAGAGACATTAATTAATAATTAAGATTCATATATCTATATATAGTAATAAATTAATGTAAAACTATAATATCTAAAAGTAAGTCTATGATATGTAATAGTAATATATTAATACATAAGAGTCTTATTAACTATATGTAAAAGTAATTTTCTCCTATAATGAATCGGCCCAAGTTGACCTAATGGATCACCTGGTCCATAAAATAAAAAAATAACCAAACTCATCCATATACATCATAGTAAGCATAAATATAACAGGATCACGTAATAATAAATGGAATAAATCATACAGACTCATGATCATGTTTAACACAAAAATAATAGGATTCCCATTAGGCTAACAACATAAACACATAGTAAGTAAAAGAAAATAAAATACAACATAATCCATTGTTAACCCTAATCCAGCCACATACCTGGTCTCCAAAACTATTGAGCTACTCCATCCTGAACATCTGACTCCACATGAGCAGATCTGCTTGACCATGCAACCTTGGTCCTCAACCTAATCCATTGTACATACTCTGCTCAACCTAAAATAATATATAAGGTATGCACACACACTATGTTTTAGTTATAAGGGTGAGAAGAAATATCAGTAGTCTATCCCCAACGATGAACCTAAAATTTGTTTTCATAAAAAGTGCATGAAAATGTGTTATTCCCATACAATTTTCAATATAGTAATAGTAGGAACAATGTAAATAAATAGGTACTAAATAGAAAGAAAATATAAAACATCCAACCTTTGGATATAGTATGAAACCCAAAGTAAATCTACCCTCACTCTCTCCCATGTATAGGACTTATAGCACATGAATCACAAAACCATATGAAATCAGGTGAATCATCCAAATAAATAGGATATCCAAAATATCTATTGTGGGGATAAGAATGAATGTCAGACCCTAGAAGATAACCATAGGTGTTAAAAAATAAAAAATGTTACTACAAGGCTCCAGGAATCCAATGGTACAATCCGTTCTTTTAATATGAGCCCTACTAAAACTGAGAGAACCTATCTAGGATAAGACAGTCTTTCAAAACTCAATAGCTCCATAAAAAATTAAAGAGAGGTAGGGAATAGACCATAAATTTGGTCCTCCAAAATTTCTAGGACTAAAAACACCAAACATTTATCCATTTAAACATCTGTTGTCCTAGTGGAGGGATCCACTCCTTCAGATCATCTATTAACTCCATATGCTTTCCTAATAACAACCATCCAGCCAACCAATTGAGGAGGGAACCAAATAAAATCATAAGACCGATCCCAGTCTATAGATATCCAAAAGGTCACCTCATACACCATGTTATGAGCATAAAATACCTCAAATATACCATTTATAGGCCCAAAAGCATGGTTTCATCAGCTCTCATCATCTCCATCCAAACCATTGAAACATAAACATTGACCATCTCACACCCAACAGGCACAGGGCTCCCACAGTCCCTAAAATCATAACAATATAAAGTCACCCTACTAGTGGATCCTTCTTACATCCAAGATCTTAGGTGTGGAATTCATGAGAAACATCTCCATGTATCCCTTAATGTCCCATGATCAATTCTCATTAAATAACATGATCACAAGGATATTCACAAGGGTCTCCTAGACCTACTTCCCAAAAATAGTCAAAATAATAGATCCCATCCATTCTAGACACCCCACTGTGTCTTCCTACCCCAAAATGGATCCACCAGTACTAAAACACAAACAAAAAAGACATCCCACCCAAAAAGAGAATCCTTGAGGGTCCCTAAGACTCTTATCAAAACTCTACCTAACCACACCCTATCATACGTAGGACTGATGGAACCAATATAGCCCCAGGGCTCCAAATAATATGAAACCTAAATACTAAATAAAAATCAAAAGTATCCAATAGAATAATCCCCTATCCAAAAAATAACTCATTCCTATCTTTTGATAACAATTCTAAAAACCCCATGTAAATCCACCATACATTGTAAAGTCTAGTTCATCCCCAAGACCATAGATCCCAAACCACATCACCCTCAAGAGATTTCATGACCCAAACCTCAAAGTGGAACTAAAATATAACTCAATCACTTAGAGGGTTCTGAATAAAAAAACTCCAAGGGGAACCTCATATCCAACATCAACCATTCTAAGTGTTGGACCCTCTGTGAAATAGTTGTTTTCATAATCACAAATCATGCTAATATAAAAATTCTATTAATTCATATATTAAGTTAATCTTGTTAATGAATATTTATTATTGAATCAATTATGTCACATAATATAATTAATTTAAATAAGTCATAAACTATGAATATTTATGTTTCAATATGTTTACAAGTGTATTTTTATGTGTATCTATGAATATAACTTAATCTGGTAGTGTTCTGTGTAATAAAGACACTTCATAAGTTTTTCAAAGTCCCTGGAATTGATAGTTCAAAAGGATTCCCCATTCTTCGACTCACCAATGAGGAATCACCAATTGAAGAACACACCAAAACCGGACTCACCGATATAACAAAAGACCCACTGATGGTTGAGTAATCTATGATCGGTCAAACTAATAGTTCAAATGTAAAACCAATGAATGAATAACTGATGGATGAAACACTAATTAACGATTCACTGAAGGAAGACCCACTGATGAATGACTCACCGATGGACGACACACTGATGAACAAGTCACCGATCGGTGACACACCAATAGTTCAAATTGAGTTACTTATGATGACTCACCAATGCGCGAACATACCAATAGTGAAAATGACTCACCAATTCACCGAGTCACTGATACCAATAGAAAAGACCCACTGATACATAGAGTCACTGATACTGAAAGACTGATTATGACAGACCAATGAGTCACCAATACTTATGACTCACTGATAGTCATAAAAACTGTTTCTAATTTATTAATTCAAATTTATATCTAACAATCATATTTACACAAACTAATGTTTCTGACATTATTTAATGATGTCTATAGAAATATCCATAGAAAATATAAGTTACATGCATGTGGGGAGATCTTCATTCCTACTGTAGCTTGAAGTATAAAAGAATTACGCAATGGGTCTTTCAACATATGACAAGGAGTGTGCTAAAAAGTAGAAATAGCAGAAGAACTACAAACTCATGTAACTCTCAATATTTCCTCATAATTTCATGAACTCAAATCTAGACCATACTGGGAGATCAACAAGACCTGCTAGGCTAATCATAACATCCAAACTCATGGATTTTATTTTTTCAAACCTAGGAGCTAGAGTACAAGAGGCTAGGATACTATGTTTTGAAATCAGCTTCCATAAGAGGACTCTAAACCTCAATTTCACTTCATCAATTGTGTCTAGAGCCTCACTACAATACACACAGAGATTTATAAACCTTATTTTTCATCTATAACTATGTTGTGTTCTTTTTTTTACCTTTTTGAGCAGTGTGTGTATCTATTTCTAACCCACACATTGTCTCTTGTGCATAACTGGAGGATACCTGATATCCTCAAATTCACTCTCATTATTATCTCATGTATCCCATATAGAATAGTGGAATAGTTCGAGGGTGACCTGTTTGTTGTTTTTCCCATGAATAACTATGGTAGAGGTCAGGTGTGACCTAAACAGCCTCGTGTGTTGTTTTGAACCCCGATCCAAGGTGTGTATCAAATAGTTTATTAAATTAAACTTCTTGGGGACAGGTGATCACCATGTGGAGAGGATTAAGTCTTAGCTTGATACTAAACCTGTTGTTTATATCCATTATTCCATTTTATTTTAGTTTTAGTTTTTGTTTATTTCATTTTATATAAAACTAAATTGTACTTTTATAGTTATTTTATCAATTTTTTATATCTTTGTTGAACCAGTAGGTTAGTTTCTAAAGATATTTTAATCTTAAAATTAGTATATCTGAGAACTAATCAATATTCTAAGAAATTAATAAAACATTTCGTACTTTTATAAATTCAAAAAAAACTGACGTTGATCATTTTTAATTGGGGTAAATTTTCAAATAACCTATTTTAGCATAAATTTTCATAGATACTCAATTCACCCCCTCCCTCTTAAGTAATCTACTCTGACCAACATTTGGTATCAGATGTTGATTTATTCTTATTAAGGATCTATTTCAAAGTCTTCTCAACTATGATTTTAGTTGTACTTTAATGAACTGTAAACTTATATTAGTTCTAAATTTCTAGCTCTTTAAAAGTATTATCTTTTTACTATGGACAATAGACTAGAAGGAGATGCTACTAACAGACCACCTTTTTTAATGGAACTAGTTATGATTTTTGGAAGCTTAAAATGAAAATCTATCTAGAAAGCATGGGATTTGAAATCTGGACTATTATTGAAAGTAGATATGAAATTCCTGAAACTACTATAAACACTTGGGATGAACCTACCAAGATCTCCTATAATTTTTTTTTAACGTTATGAATTCTCTATACTGTGCATTTGGAGATGAAGAGTTTAATCATATTTCTATTTGTAAAAATACCCAAGAGATTTGGGACACTCTGTATATTACCCATGAGGGAACATCTAATGTGAAAGAGATGAGATTAAATACTTATACTATCAAATATGATAATTTCATAATGAAGCTTGATGAATCTATTTATGATATGTATCTCAAGTTCAATGAAATTGTAAACAAAATGATCTCTCTTGGAAGATAAGTTACTTCAAAAGAACTGATCATGAGGATTCTTAGATGCTTACCCGAAAGATGGGGAGGAACCTCTGTCTCAATTAGAGAATCATGTGACATCAGTAAATTACCTGTTAAAGAACTCATTGGAAAGATTATGATGTATGAAGAAGAGATGAAGTTAAACAAATATTAAGATGATAAAACTAAGAGTAAGTCTATAGATTTCAAGACTATTGACTCTAAAAATAAATACAAAGAGAAAATTAAAGCTACTCTTGAAAGCTGTGATAGTGAAGAATTAACTTCAAAGAGTGATGAAGAAATGGCCCAGCTGGCTAGAAGATTCATGAAATTTTATAGGAAAAAGATTTTTATCAGGAATCCCAATTACAAAGGAAAATTTGAAAATAGGGACAATTGGAAAATGGATTATAAGAGAAATAAAAAATCATAAGAGATAGTGTGTTATGAATGTAAAAGTAAAGGGCATGTCAAAGCTGACTATCCCAATCTCAAATAGAAAAGGAAGTATGAGAACAAGGATAGAAAATATAAGAAAGAAATGAAGGCCTCATGGAGTTCCTCTAAGGAAAACTCTAGTGAATTTTCTACTTCTCATGATGAGAATGATAATATAGCTAATATGTGTTTTTTGAAAAACATTTTTGAGGTAATCTTAGACTCTCCTCTTTAAAATTATTATTATTATGAAAATGAAAGTGAGTCTGAGAATATGACAAATGATGAATTATTTGAATATTGCAACCTGCTGGTAGAGACATGTAGTGAACTAAAGAAAATTAATAAATATTTAAAGAAACAACCTACTCTTACTGCACCTGTTAAATCATAACTTATATCTAAAAAGAGAAAAATTCTCAATTTATCAAGGAAAACAATGAGTTAAAAATGTATAATGATCAATTAAAGAAGAATTTAGAAAAGTTTACCAATGTTAAAAATACACATACTCAAATTCTTGGTAAACAAATAGCTCCTAAGTACACTTCTAGAATAGAATATCAAATAGGACAAATGAATTTAGCAAAAACACATTTTATGACCAAATCTAGAAAAATCTGCTTCCTTCCTCAAAAACTAGAATTTTACAACAAATTACAGTTCTAAAAATTCTTTTACTACATCCAGCTCTTCTGGATAAAATAGAGTTTATTTTTAAAATACTCTAGATTCTACCTATAGGAAACCCAAAATACAAGTGTGAGTTCCTAAAGCTTTTATTACTAATGTTTCTGGATCCAGAAAAATATGTGTACCAAAATAGTTTCTTGGATAAATTGTTCTGCAAGTAAACTATCTAAAGAGTTTCTATAGGAATATATGGTGCTTGGATAGAGGTTATTCAAGACACGTGACATGAGACTAATCAAGCATCAAAAGTCATATCAAAATTGATGTTGGACATGTCGCATTTGGTGACAATGTAAATGGAAAAATAATCGGCCTAGGCCAGATTGGTAACCCTAACATTATCTCAATTTCAAAAGTAATTTATATTAATGGACTAAAGTATAACTTACTTATCATATCACAATTATGTGATGATGGATTTAATTCAAAATTTAAAAATGATTCAGGACATGTTTTTCATGCCAGGAATAACTTAGTATTTACTGCTCTTAGAAATGATAATGTGTATGCTATAAATTTAAACACACTTGCCTCACAGAATGTTTCTTGTATATGTGCCTTTCACAAAGAGTCATGGATCTGGCGTAGAAGACTATGACATTTCAATGTACACTCCCTTAAAAAGTTAACCGGGAAAGAATTTGTTAAATACCTACCCATATTAGAGTTTCCAAATAATAAGGTGTGCAATCCTTGTCAAAAATGAAAGCAACATAAAATATCTCTGAAACCAAAGAAATAAGTGACTACTTATCAACCTCTAGATATGGTTCACATAGATTTGTTTAGACCATCTAGAGTTTCAAGTCTCAATGGGAATCATTATGTCTATGTTCTTATAGATGACTTCTCTAGGTATACTTGGACCTTCTTCTTAGCACACAAAAGTGAAGCTTTATCTCACTTTACCAAGTAATCTAGGACTATAGAAAATCTTATTGTACATAAAATTAAATCCTTAAGAAGTGAACATGGACATGAGTTTAAAAATAAGGCTTTTGAATCCTTTTTCTCAAAAAATGTATATAGGCACAACTTCTCTGTCCCTAGGACACCTCAACAAAATGTTGTATTAGAAAGAAGAAATAGAAACCTACAAGAAATTTTTCAAAGTATGCTTAATGAAAATGACCTACTGATTTAGTTCTAGGCTGAAGCTGTCAATATAGCTTTTTATATATCAAATAGAGTCTTAATTAAGGCCCATCCTTAAGAAAACTCTGTGTGAGTTGTGGAATAATAGGAAACCAAAAGTAAATTATTTAAATGTTTTTGGATGTAAAGTTTATAAACTAAACACTAAAGTTAATATAGATAAATTCACCTCCAAATATGATGAAGGAGTATTACTTGGATATTTTACATCAAGAAAATCCAATAGAGTTTTTAATAAGAAAAACAAATATTTGGAAGAGTCTGTACATGCCAAGTTTGATGAAACAGATCCACAAGAGTCTAAAAACTCACTTGAAAATCTTGAAGAGGATATTTCCAATATAGGAATTAATGAAAAATCCTCAAAAAATAATGTAAAGGAATCTATGAAAACTTCCAGTTCTGGAAATTCTCCAGAATCTTTCCATAATAAACCAGATCAAAATGATGAACCTGAAATAACTACTCCTACCTTAACTAGACCAACTAAGACCTTTAAAAACCATACCATAGATGTTTTGTTGAAGATTTAGATAAAGGAACATAAACCAGAGCTTCTTTTAGAAATCAGGTTGAACATAAAGCATTCTGGTCACAACTTGAACCTAAGAATATAAATTATGCAATCAGTGATGAATTTTCAGTGATGGCTATGTAAGAAGAGATTAACTAGTTTGAGAGGAATAAAGTCCGGAAGCTTGTAGATAGACCTAAAGATACTTTAACTATAGGAACCAAATGGGTGTTTAGGAATAAAGTGGATGAATCAAGAAATATAATTAGAAAAAAAAATATAGGTTGGTTTCACAAGGCTATAATCAAGAAAAAGGAATTTATTATGAAGAGACCTTTTCACTAGTATCTAGGCTTGAAGACACTGGAATCTTACTCTCCTATGCAACATACTTGGATTTAAAACTTTATCAAATGGATGTTAAAAGTTAATTCCTAAATGTTTATATAATTGAGGATGTTTTTTTAACAACCCCCATGTTTTACAAATCCACATTTTCCAAATCAAGTTTTAAAATTGTCTAATTCTTTATATGGTTTAAGACTAGCTCCAAGAGCAACATACTTATTTCAAAAGGTTTTACAAGAGGAATTTATGATCCTACTTTATTCATAAAAATAATTTCTAATGAGGTTTTAATAGCTCAAATATATGTAGATTATCTTTGGATCTTCTAAAAATTCATTATGTAATTATTTTTTAAAAATGATGCAAAGTAAATTTGGAATGAGTTTGATGGGTGAACTTAAATATTTTCATGGATTTAAAATATTTCAAAATAAATAAGGTATTATTATAAATAAAATTAAATATAATAAAGATATTTTAAAGTGATATGGCTTTGGTAGCATTGAAAGTACTGAACCCCCCATGAGTTCTACATGTAAGATATATCTTGATGAAAATTGAAAATCCATTGATCAAACTGCTTATAGAGGAATGAATGGGACTTTCATGTACTTGCTAGTAGTCCAAACATTTTGTTTAGTGTGTGTATGTGTGAAAGATTTCAAGAATTCCAAAAAGAGTCACATTTAAATATTGTTAATAGAGTTTTAAAATACCTCAAATATACACTTAATTTAGGATTGTTATATCATAGAGGAAATTTTTTTGATTCATTTAGTTATTCAGATGCTGAATTTCGTGGATGTAAATTAGATAGATTGAGTACCTTTGGAACATGACACTTTTTGGAAAAGTCTCTAATATCATGGTGTAGTAAAAACTAAATTTCGGTTTCATTATCAACTACTAAAGAAGAGTACATTTTTGTTGGTATTTGTTGTGCACAAATTTTGGGGATGAAACAAACTTTATTAGACTCTGGATTTCAATTCATACATATCCCCATAAATTGTGACAACACGAGTGCTATTAACATATCTAAAAATCTCATTTCTAACTCTAGAACAAAACATATTGATATAAGACTTCACTTTTTGAGAGATCACTATCAAAAAGGTGATATAACTCTTGATATTATTGAGACTGGACATCAACTTTCTAACATATTCACCAAACCCTTAATCTCTAAGAGAATAAACTAAATCAGACATGAACTATGAATGATAAATTTCTAAAGAATATCCAATCTCTTTCTCCTTATAAAAATATATTTTTCTATGAAACTGATCCAGTGAAATGGATCTATCAAACCAATATGTAAAACCAATTAGGTGAAACTGATTTTTCAAACCGATTAGTAAGACCATTCCTGTGAAATATTTCACATGAAACTAATCTTATGAAGCCGATCAATTGAAGATGATAGTGTAACACCGTTCATGTGAAACCAATGGTTTTAAGGATATTTTTGTAATTCTGTATGTTTTAAGTAAAATGACATTGTTTTATATTCTTTTACCATTTTTTCATTTTTGTGTTTTTACGATTTAAAATCCCTAAATGAAAAAATAAATTCAATTCACATAGACTTTTCACCTCCCTCACTACCATTTGAACTTTCTACCCTTTGACACTCTACCTCTCAACCCCTGACCTTTTGACTCCCATTGAACCCAAACCTTCAAAATGGAAAGGAAGAAGCGTGTGAGGGAAGGAATGAGAAAATATCCATCAGCTAAGAGTTAGAAAGGTAAATATAGTGGTACTGAAAATCCAGGTTTGAGAAGTCATGTTATTACAGCTGAGAAGGAAGTGTTATCTGAATGGCTCTTGTTAAGAAAGTCTCTCTTTCTCAGAGTGCTAGAATCTCAGGGTTGGCTAAGATGGATTTGGAATAATGAGAGTCCGTTTTATCCCAAACGGGTACATTAATTATACCTTAACATAAAGATATATCTAGATGAAGCTGAGGAAGAAAGGATGATGTCAGTAGTGAAGGGAAAAGATATTTCTTTTTTTATGGAATGGACTGAATGTTTGGAAATTCCTCATGAGGGAATCTTTGTTTACTACCAGGGTAAAATTACTCCCACTTCAAATTTTTTTCATATGAGGTTTCTTTTAAACAATTGACTAAAAATGAAGAGTCAAGGAGATATACTACTAATGATTTGGATGGAGAGGCCAGAATTCTCTTTATGTTCATTCAACATTAAAATTTACCAAGGAAGAGAGACTTTGCTGTTGTGAAATATCGGGTTGTCTTCCTGATTTACCTATTGAAGAATGGGATAAAGGTGAAGCTGTGTAGGTACCTTATGGTACATATTTCTGAAATGATAAAACCCTCCAAGAAATAAACCCATCGGCTCTTTTCTGCGGGTAGGCTTCTGGAATTACTTGTGATTCATCCTGCTAGGATTGGGAGGCCACCGGCTGTGTTTCCTCTTCTTTCTGTGGTGTCTACAGAGGCGGACGGTATGTGGGTGGCAGGTCGCATGTTCGTGAAACCCCTTCCCATATCTATAGGTGATGAGGGACTTGATGCGGTTGCCTTGGGGGGATGTGAGGATCCTATTTACCAGGAACCGAGCGATGGAGGTGAAGGGTCTTTGATTCTGTCCCCCCAAGCACTGTTAGAGGGAAGACTATCAAGATACGCTCTTGTGAGTAATCATCTTCCCCAATCCCACTGGATCTTAGTCCGGGTGTTTGTACCCGCGCGAAGTCTAAACATTAAGGGTTACAGATCATGGAGTGCTTCTATTTCCACCAGTATGAGACCAAGTTTCCAGGGGTCAAAGTCGGGCTCAAGGTTTTCCAAGGATTCCCATGTTTATATAGAACTCTCGCAGCCTTGAGGCGAGGGTCAAACGGATTTCATTACTTCGAAGATTAAGAAAAAAAGTTCTCATATCTGCAGTTCTGGAACATAAGAAGAATCCGTCCAAGTTGAAAGGTTTCACCCATAAGGTCAAAATTCACGTGTTTATGCAGGAGGATTCCGTGAATCGTCATATCTGGATATTCTGGAAAAGAGACAATTTGGTGGACCTTGTGCAGGAAGGAGAGCCGTTCATTATGACCATGGTACAAAAGGACTCTTTGAATATTATGGTTTCCTTTGTTTATGGTAGTTGTGAGGATGTAGTAAGGGAATCTCTATGGAAGGATCTTAGCGCGTTTGATCTTGGAGATGATCCTTGGATCATCGGTGGAGACTTTAACACCATCATGGAACCAGTGGAAAAAAAGTACGGGGACCATTTCCTCGTCGAGCAAGCATGGATTTTATTCAATTCATAGAAAGTAAGGGGTTAATGGATATGGGCTAGATAGGCGACCATTTCACTTGGTGTAATAGGAAAAGAGGGAGCAGACACTACTGGAGTCAGATTTACAGATGCCTCACCAACTTGAAGGTCATATCTATTTTTCCGAATGCCAAGGTGACCCACATGGTTCATGGTATTTCTGACCATTCTCCGTTGTTGGATTCCCTGATCTCCTCCCAGGAAAACCAATAAATATTATGCTTCTATAATCATTGGATGAGGAACCCAGAGTTTATTCAGATGGTGGGGGAGTCTTGGAGGGAATCAGTGAAGGCTATGCGTGTGTGGATATACATAAAAAACTCTGTAGACTTAAATAGGGGATACAGGCATGGGTAGAGGGACTTCCTCTCTTTGATCAGGAGTTGTTGGATCTTAACATGGACATCGCGCTTCTTGAATCCAGCCTGGAAGACCACTGGGAAGACAACAACTTTGACAATCTTTCTGTCAAGAAGAAGAAAATGGTGGAGCTGATTCTTTGGTAGGAACGAATGGCCAAGGAGGAAGCAAGGGATAAATGGTTACATGAGGGGGATAAGAACACATCTTACTTTCACGCTTGTATTAGGAAGAAAAAGTGGCCTATCATACCAAATATTCTAATTGAGGATGGAACCTATACAGATGATAGAGAGGTTGTGGGTAAGATGGCTAACTCCTTCTTTAGAAACCTTCTTGCAGGTCCAAACACAATGATGGAAAATGGTTACCTGAGTGGTAGGCCTGATATCTGGGATGCCATCCCCACCAGAGTTTCCCATGTGGATAAATCTCTCCTGGAAGAGGTTCCAGAATAACCTGAGATTCTCAAGGCCATGATGAATCTTGATCCTGATAGTGCTCCAGGGCCTGACTGCTTTCCTGTCTCATTTTACAGAGCCTCATGGGAGGTGGTTAAGGCTGACATTGTGGATGCGGTCCAGGATTTTTTTCATGGAGGACCCCTTCCTCATGTTTCAAGCACCACAACTTTGGTTCTTATTGCGAAGGTGAATGATCCCTCCTCCCTCATCCACTATCACCATGTGAGCATGTGAAACATTCCCTAAAAATCCTTGCAAGCGTCATCAACTCGAGGACGACCATGAATCTTCCCAAGTGGAATTCCATGGAGCAACAAGGTTTTGTGAGGGGTCGTTCAATTCATGGGACAATTTATCTGGCATAGGAAATGTTGAGGGACTCGAATCACAAGACTCACGATTCCAACATGGCCATCAAACTGGACATGAACAAAGCGTACTACTGCATGGAATGGGGGTTCATCAACAGGGTCCTCACAAGTATGGGCCTCTCTATTAAATCATCATATATCCTCTTCAGATGTTTCAGCTCATCATGGTTGGCTATCTCTTTCATGGGGAGTTCTCATGGCTTCTTTAAGTCCACCCGAGGCTTGCGTCAAGGTGACCCGATCTCCCCTTCTATTTTCATCTTAATGCAGGACACGTTAAGCCGACTCTTGGAAGAGGGATCTTGAATGGTAGTATCATCACCTATAGCTGGAAAACGAACCTCTCCTCCATTTCTCACTTGATGTTTGTAGACGACACAATTATTTTCTCAAATGCAGGGAAGAGATCCATGCGTGGAATCAAGAGGTCTTTGGAAGATTATTGTTTCTGGAGTGGTCAGGTGATCAACCACTCCAAAAGTAACATTTTCCTTTATAAAAAATGTGCAGAAGGACGGGCCACTCTCATTTGAAGTGAAATGAACATACAGCTTGGTCATCTCCTGATGAAATATCTTGGAACCCCAATCTCTTCAGGCAGAATGCGTATTAGGGACTTTGATCAAGTGGTGAGAAGGATCATTAGTCGTGTCCTCAACTGGAAGAATCACTTCTTATCTTTTGGGGGATGCATTTCTTTGATTAACATCGTTCTGTCTGATATACCAGTGCATGCGCTAGCTTCTACTAACGTTCCAAAGGGGGTCATAAAAGTGATCAACAAGGTTCTGGCCAGTTTTTTATGGTACGCGCTCTTGGAGGGGAAGAGACACTGGGTGTCATGGGACAGGATGGCCTATCCTATTCATGATGGGGGAATCCATGTGAGGAGCTTAGGCGGTATGTTGCAGTGCATGCACGCCAAAATTTCTTGGGAAATACTGGAGAACCATACCCTTTGGGAAAGAACTATGTCCCACAGTTATACTGCCAATGTGGATGTAGAGAAAATGCAGGGATCACCGCTGTGGCAATCAGTTTTCTCCCTCATTTCGGTCCTCCTTCAACACTCATGTTGGATTGTAGGTGAAGAAAATGTTCTTTTCTAGTAGCACAACTAGCTAGGATCTGTGCTCAGTTTCTCAGGCTATACGGCCCCAATGATCACCTTCATGGAGGCTAGCCGGTACCCAGAGTTCACTAAGTCAGTGTTGGACACGAAACAATAGGCCATTCTTGACTCTATCCTTATCACCCACAAACCGGATAAATGCATCTTCACTCCCTCCCACTATAGAAAGTTCACTACAGGAGACTTTCGTAGGATTTATTCTCCCCAGGTGCATCAGGTAGGCTGGAGAAATACTCTGTGGTGCAAATGCATCCCTGCCAAATACAACTTCCTTTGTCTAGAGAATTCGGAACACTGCGATTCCTTCTGACGAGAAGATCAAGAGAGTGGGTGTCAGTCTGGCCTCTTGGTGCATGTGCTGCAAAATTAAGCGGGAAGAAACTGTCGATCATATTTTCATTTAAGGGGAGTTGTCCTGTGATGTCTAGAAGTACTTTGGAGAGTTCACGGACATCTCCTCCTACATCCTCAACGATTCGATTTTTCTGGAGAGGTGGTTTCAAGGGTCACCAGGGAAGGGTCTTGAAAGGTTGGTGAGGTCCATCATCCTTAGTGTAGGATGCTGGTGTCTCTAGAAGTCACGCAACAATGCATGGTATGTGGGAATCTTGTCCACAGGATGGTCCATCATCGTTCGAACAAAATGCCTATTGATTGAATGGGTCTCACTTTTTGATAATTGGCTTGAGGCACCCTCCCTGCGGTTCTTGCAAGTTTGTTTCCCTTTGGATGCTGATCAACTAGACAGAAGGTGGGGCTCGTGGGTGCGCTGGATTCCCCCAACCTCTATCTTCAAGTTAAATACCGATGGCTCCTGTTTAGTGGATGAAATGAGGGGTGTTGGTGTTGTCCGCAACACGGATGGGAGTGTGTTCCAGGCTTTTATAGCCCACTTTGGGAGTGGTACTGCTCTTAAAGAAAAGGCCAATGCAGTCCTCATGGGTCTCACTCTTTGCAGTCAAAATAATATCATTCTATCCCAAGTGGAAACCTACTTGAAGATTATTTGTGACTCTCTGACAGACATAGTCTCCATTCCATGGTCAGTCACCTAAATCATCAGAAAATGAAAACTACTTCTCAATAGAAATATTCAGGTCACCCACACATGGAGAGTGGGGAACAAAATCACTGATCATATCGCCTGCCTCACTTCCCCTGGATCCAATGTCACCTACCTCCTCAATGTCACCTCCTTCAAGCCGGAAGGGGTCAACTTAATTCGTGGGGATGCCCTTGGTCTCCACTATTTTAGACCCCCTGAACATTGTTTCTTTGTATTTTTCTTTCTTATTTGAATAAATATACACACATGATGATGATAAAGATTATAAGGAACCCTTGGAAGATGTTTTGGGTGTGATATGATGAAATATTATATATATATTAAAATCTTATTGACCATCCTACGAGACCAAAGGATAAATCTGATCCAGGACTTAAACCTAGAGAGGAAGTGGCTTATCCAGATGAGGAAGATGAGGATGTGCTTCCAAGGGAAGAAGGGTCTCCTATAGATGAAAGGAGTGAACCTGATAATTCTGAGACCCCAAAGGACATGTCTTATGGACCAGCTAGTCCACCTTTTGACTTACCCTATCAGGAGCCTTTTTTAGGTGATGAGGAAGAGGAAGAGACAGAGGCCATTGGTGTGGATGTATATGTGAGCAAGTCAGATGAGGATGATGATGAGGAGGAGGATGATAATGATGAGAAGGAAGGTAATTATGATCATGTAAGTGACTCATTAAAAGTGGGTCAACAAGTAGCTGACAGATCAAGTGAGGAATCAGTGCATGGAGCTGATGATAGAGATGATAGACAGGGTGAAGCTGATCCTGTTGAACAGGACACTGGTAGAGATATTGATGATGATGATAGGCATGACCATCCCAATGTTAAGGATCATGGCATAATTAATGAGATAAATGAAATTATGGCTGGTGGCCTCTAGGAAGAGGCTGAGGATAAGGTTGAACCTATTCCTCAAGTTTTTGAAGTGCCTCAAGTGGCTGAAGTGGATGGAGTGCAAGAACAAGCTCAAGTTCAGATGGTACCAATACCGAGAAATGTTATTCTGGCTAGAGGAAAAGAAGAATAAGAATATTATGACGAGATTCTACCTGATCCTCAGGAATGAAGAGTCTAGATTGATATAGTGGAGCCCAGAGACTGGACATGTACTCGTGAGTGGAATAGATATCTAGGATATATTTTGTTTGGATTGGAGTATAACTCAGATAAGGAGATGGTAGCACCACCTCCTACTCCACAAGCCCAAGCTGAAGCAGAACCTATTGCACATGTTTCACTAATTGCACCTCCTACAGTTGAGCTAGTAGCATAGCTAGTGCCAAGTGACTTTGTCATTAAGGCTGATTTAGAGCAATTCAAAGCTGATATCGTTGAGTTAGTGAGAGCTTCAGTTAGAGCAAAAAATGAAGCCTCTACTTCCATGAGCATTTCATATGTTGATACAGAAAAAATTTCAAGGATGGTGATTCATGAGATTTAGCCTAATCTCATTACTAAAGGTGATACTATCATCAGAAACAATACTTTATTGAGAGAAGAAGTGAAGAGGATGAGCAATGAGTTAGAATCTCTAGCAACTGATTTCAAAAATTCTTTTAGCGGTGTAATGTAAGTTATTAGGAACATAGTGGCACATCTAATGAGTATAGATTTGAAGAAATTGAATGAGGAACATGGAAAGATGATCATCGTTCTATCTAGTTTTAAATGTGGCAGGGATACTACTGCTGATTTGGAATCTCTTAGGGGTGTGATGAGATAAGAACTCAAGAGTCTTCCAAGTGATTATGATAAATAAAATATTTCCAAGGTACATATAAATACCTATAATATTTATAATATGGTGAGGATCTTCACAAATGAAGCCTATGCTGCTCAGAAGAAGATTAGAGAGATGGTGGATAAGTATTTTTCCATGATCTCTACCATGTATGATATGATAAAAAATTTCAAATATTTAGCAGAAAACCTAAAAATTCTTCTAGTAACCGACACTTTTAAGAAGAAAGTGGCATAGTTTAAATAGTTTAATACTCTCATGGATATATTCATGGAGAACAAGGATGACTTCGAGAAGGATATGCAATATGGGGATGAAATCATTAATGATTTCATCAAGCTTCTGAAGCCAAATATGCATGTCCAGGTTGAAGCTATACTGGTTCCCCCTACTGCTTCCATTGGACCTAGTTCTTTACCTACTCCTCAAATGAAAGTCTCTCGAGCCTTATCTTAGATTTTTCTAGTTATTACAGAGTAACCCCGTAGCTATGTTTTTTTTACAAAGGATACCTACCCTTGTAGCTAATTTCCCAACATGTGTTTCATTTCCTGGTGTTTTCATTAGACCAACTCTTCCTATAGCCCACACCACTCCACCTCCTACACTACTTCTTCATCCTTCAGATAAAGGAAAATCTCCTCAAAATCCAAAGACTTTGCTATGGATTGTTTATTTGATAGGGCTTTGTTCCTTTATTTTGATGATTGTACTTTTTGCACCTTAATTAAATCCCTTTTGTCTTCACTATGTTTCTCATATTATTTTTATTATTTCTATTTATTCCTTTTTCTTCTTTTAACCTTTTTTCTAATCCCAAAAGGGGGAGAAAATATATATGTGGCCATAAATTCATAATCTAATGGGGAGAAACTCTATCATAGGGAACATGGGATGTACTCAATATAATATATTCATATATATATATATATCACCACTTTGAGATTTCACATTCACTCGGATGTGCTTTGTCAAGTAATTATTATTCATTAACATCATATTTATTCTATAATTTGTGATTATCAAAACAGGTGATATTGTTGGACCCTTTGTGAAATAGTGGTTTTCATAATCACAAATCATTCCAATTAACAAATTATATTAATTCATATATTAATCTAATCAGGTTAATGAATATTTATTAGTGAATCAATTCTGTCATATAATATACTGCATTTCAATAAGTCATAAACTATTAATATTTATGTTTCAATATGTTTACAAGTGTATATTTACATGTATCTATGAATATCACTTAATCTAGTAGTGTTCTATGTAATACAGACCCTTCATAAGTTTTTTAAAGTCCCTAGCACTGATAGATCAAAAGAGTTCACTGTTCATTGACTCACCAATTGAAGAACACACCAATGCTGGACTCACCGATAGAACAAATGACTCGATGATGGTTGAGTAACTGATCATTTGTCGCATTGATAGTTCAAATGTCAAACCGATGAACGACTCGCCGATGGAAGACCCACTGATGAACGAGTCACTAATGGATGACACATTGATGAAAACTCACCGATGGATGACACACCGATGAAAAAGTCACTGATGGGTGACACACCGATAGTTAAAATTGAGTTACCTATGATGAATCACCGATGTGTGGATAGACCGATAGCGCAAATGACTCACTGATTCACCAATTCACTAATACTGATGGAAAAGACTCACTGATACACAGAGTCTCCGATGCTGACAGAGCGAAGATGACAAACCGATGAGTCACTGATACTTATAACTCACCGATAGTCATAAAAATTGTTTCTAATTTATTAATTAAAATTTATATATAACTATCATATTTACCCAAATTAATGTTTCTAACATTATTTAATATTTTTTGTAGGATTATTTGTAAACTGTATGAGGTTCATGCACGGGGGGAGATCTTCAAGTCTGCTAGACCTCAAAGTATAAATAATTACACACTGTGTCTTTTAACATATGACGAAGAGTGTGTAGAAAAGTAGAAAGAGAAGAGGAACTACAAACTCCTACAACTCTCGATCATTCATTAAAATTACACGAACTCAAAGGTAGACCATACTAGGAGATCAAAAAGACCTATTGGGCTACTTTGAACATCCTAAAATCCAGGAGTTGAACTTTTCACACCTTGGAACTAGAGTACAAGAGGATATGATACTCTTTTTTAAAACCAACATCCATAAGAGGACTCTAAACCTAAATTTCATTTCATCAATCAAGCCCAGAGCCTCACTTCATAACACACAAAGATTTATAAACCTTATTCTACATCTCTAACTCTATTGTGTACTTTTGTTTACCTTTTTGAGTAGTGTGTGTACCTATTTCTAACAAACATGCTATCTTCTATGCATAACTGGAGGATACCTGATACCCTCAAACTCACTCTCATTATTATCTCTTGTATCCCACATAGAACAGTGGAAGAGGTCAAGTGTGACCTGTTTGTTGTTTTCCCACAAATAACTATGGTAGAGGTCATGTGTGACCTGGAAAGACTTGTGTGTAGTTGTGAACCTGATCCGGGGTGTGGATCAAATATTTTATTAAATTAAACTGCTTGGTGGTAGGTGATCACCAAGTGGAGAGTACTAAGTCTCATATTGAGACTGAACCTCTTGTTTTTATCTATTATTCCTTTGACTTTTATTTTTAATTTGTGTTAATTAAATTTTATTTAAAACTAAATTGAACTATAATAGTTAGTTTATCAATTGGTTATTCTATGTTGAACCTGTAGGTTAGTTTCTATGGTTACATTAATATTCAAATTAGTATAACTGAGAACTAATAAATCTTCTAAGAAAATAATTGAACATTTAGTACTTTTATAAATTCACTACAAATTGACTTTGAATATTTTTAATTGGGGGAAATTTTCAAAGAACCAATTTTAACAGAAATTTTTATAGATACTCAATTGACCCCCTGCCCCCTCTTGAGTAATATAATTCGACCAAAACTATTGGATCACACAACAAAGTATAAATGGAAACATGCCTCATTATTTCATCCTACTTTGGAGGAATCACTAGAAAAGGAATAAAACCAATCCCTATAATGGTTCTAGAATGGTGAGTGTAACATCACACCCCTCCTCATTGGCTTGAGTTAAGGAGGAGTTGATAATTTTCCTTTAGAAACATCCCCAAGGTTCCAAATGCTGGTAATAAATGTCAAGGGCTTCAATAAAATTAGGGGAAAAATTTCCCTTCGATAAATAAAAAAACACAACCAAACACACAATAATAAAATAACCACTAAATGATGCATGATAACAATGTAAGACAAAACAAAGTAATACCATTTATTTAAAAACAAAACTATAATAGAGTACCATATTAGAAGACTTCTAACATCAAAGTACAAAGCGAGAGAAAAACCCAAAAAACACTCAAAGACTCCAAGGCATAAATACACAACTCCCAAAATGATCCATGCTTCAACTCCACCATAAAGACAAAGTATCACAAAGCACCACTAAATATATTTTATACCTTTAATTTACCTGTAACCGGATAGAAAATATCTTCAAAATCCCCAAAGTTCAATGGAAGGGGTGAGTAATGAATCTCAGAAGACTTTCCCCAAATTATGTCTCTACTCATGACACTAGGATATAACAAGTTATCATATTTATATAAAACAATTTATATAAAAACAATTTCAAATAGTTTAACAATATATAACAAAAAAATAGTCTTATACCCAAAACAGTTACCAAGGAAAGTAAACAAATAATTTTGTAAACCATTTCACATTCCTTTTTGGCGTATCATTCCATGATTCACACACACACACACATTCATGATTCTATGAGAGTTACATACTCATGATTGGTTTCTCTTCCATCTAATAAGTATTCACAAAGTGGGAAATAATTTTGTGTCCCAATGATAGATACCCCTTATCTAGGGTCACATACCATTCTACCTCAATGTTACACACCCCTTATTCTGGGTCACATCGAAAGAATAAACTCACACAAACAACATATTCCAAAACCATGCCAAAATAACAATTTTAAAACATTTAAATAAAACATGAATTTTATTGAAAGACTTTCCAAAAAATCCATTTTTCAAAAACTAAATAATGCAATGTTTTAAATCATCTTTTGAAATCAATGAAACCAGTCACTTTGTACAACCAATTTCCACAAATCCAAAAATCTAAAAACCATCACTAAAGAACGTTTTTACCTTGCATCGCACATCAATATCATAATAAATTTAAATAAATTAAAAAAATTGAAACTAAGAATTCAATTCCTAATAATAGTATTTGATATTGAAGCCACCTACCTCAAAAATTATGGTGAAAATGAAGAATTACATTAATTCTTCAACAAAACTAGTTTGAATCTCAAAAAAAACTACCTTAGACCTATCCTAACAACAACACAACCATATATCATCATGATTTTCATAAAAATATATTTTTCTATCTATATTTGAAAAGATATATGAATCTGTGAGAGGGAATAGGACTAGATCTAAGGAAACTACCAAAACTAAGACTTACCAAGGGAATTGGGCTTCAACGCACTAAAAAAAGGCTCAGCATCACTTTCGGTTCAAATGGGAGAGACCCGAAAACCATTGAGATAAATAAAAAACATATTAGGGTTGAAAATATTGAAAATAATATATGTTTAATGCTAATTATGGGCTAGATCCACTTTTTTAGGATATAACCATCAAACTGTGCACGGTTAGTCGCACAGTTAGACAAACTATGCACTAACCATACAAAATCTCAATGTACCACTTTTAAAAGTTACTATTAGGTGGTTGAATGGTCTTTACAAACTATGCACCTGACCATAAAATTTTCCATAATCCTATGTCTCACTGTGAACAATTTCATATAGGATTTTCATGTATTCCAAAAACTGTGATCAAACCATTCACCTTTTGAAAATCCCAAAAAACATTCCAAAATAATTACAAACCCACCCAAACTAAAACCAAACACATTATATACTAATAAATAATAATAAAATGGTCACTTACATGAAAATGGGGGTTCTAGAGTGAAGGCATCCAATATTATTCCCTTCACTACATCTAGGTGTGTTCTCTAAAGACAATCCAAGAAAAAGAGATTTTTCGAACAAAACCACTCTAGTAGGCATTTGAGACCCTTGATTCCCCAAAACATACCAAAAGTTCCCCTAAGGGGGTATCAAAAAGACTAAAATCAATTAACTCTAATTAAATGAATATTAAATAGGGAAACCACACAAAATTAAACTCTCATCCTACCTCATGAAAAAACTAGTGGATCTTCCGGACCAAACTTGTGCTTTTCCAACAACTGAAGCATCTAATTCACACAAAATAACACACCAAAATTACACCTAAAATAAATGGGTCTTGAAGAAATAAAGGGATATAAATAGGGTCTAGTCTATACAGTCTTAAGGGATAGAGAGGGGAGAAAATGGATTAAAATACTAAGGGTTACATGGTAAAAATGTCATTTCTTAACAAAACTAGGTAGGCCACATGGTTTTTAAAACTATAATCCAATTGTTTTATAGAAAATTACTAAGAAAAAACACCTAAATGTTTACTAATGTCGTTTCAACCATGAAAAATAGTACCCGAACCCCTATGTATCATCTCGCGTGGGTTTTCTGTAGTTTTCCATGAGTCATGTACCATAAACCTGAAAGCCACTCACTCCATATGGTTTGCTCTGAAATACACACTATTTGAGCTTAACTATGTTTAATTCATGCTAAAAAAACTATTCAAGAAAAATAAAAAAAATCCCTTATCCATGATCCTTAAAGGGTTACATATATTATACTTAGTCATGTACAACAAAATTTGGGTTGGGCCAAAGACTTCCCAAAAACTATGAAAACTTCAACTCACACCCAAAGCACTCGATCTTTACCCTAGCACATAATCCACCTCCCGAGTCTTAAACCATAACTAAAAATATTATAAATAGATTCTCAAACTCTTATAATTTGAATTCGAATATGAATTCATTGAAAGACCCCTCAACAGGAAAAAATTCAAACTTTCTCTGAATTTTATAACCCATAACAATGAGGGTTGTTATAACCTCCCCACCATAAAATCTTATCAACCCCAAGAATCTTTAGTGTTTAACTAAATGATAAGCCTAAACAAACTCAATCACCATCTTACAGGCCACCAGTAGTGTTCATGTTCAAAACAAATAACACACTTTCACCGTGCAACTCTAACTACCATGACCAAATGCACTGACCCTTATTCAAAGGTCTAAGTTTGATCCCTGAACCATCTATATCACATATTGAAAAGTTTTCCTAACATAGTATCCACCTCATCGCATCTAGTATTTGAAAAAACCTTGAGTAGAACCTTCTCCTGTGAATTTCTCCCTAAGCACTCAACCTCATCTACTAAGACACTACCGACCCTTTTTCAACACAATGTTCACACCAACACCTCCCTAATATTGATGAAAACATCATAACTTCATCTAATGCTATGTCCAAATTCTAATTTGGAATTCAATATAAAACCAGATATATTAAAATTCACCAACACAACCGTATTTCAAATTTACAATATAAAAGTCATGACCAATAGGATTCTCCTCACCATAAGAGTACCCTCAAGTTCACCCCAAACCAAAACACAAAACCCCCAATCCTGTGATTCTTCCATCATGTAACACAGTGATTGGATGTGTAAAACCCTCTCGTATTAGAGCTCCAACATGAAACTCTAACATCTACCTATTCTTTGCACACCAAAAACTATATTGGAAATGATGAACCACCAACTTTTATTGAGGAGAACATCATCCTATATCCTATTGTGGGATCCCCACAACAAGTATTGTCTTACTCTACTCCTAAAGTGATAATCTCAATGATTCCACCACAAATACACATCTTATGTTCCCCCATGAACTAAATGAACCCAACAGACCCATTCATGGTCCACTAACACAATGACACCATGCATAACTTGTACACACATTATATTGTATTCTAAATAACTCAAGTTCTCCAAAAAAGTTTCACGTTCCCACAAAAAATGATCTCCCAGCTGAACTCACACTCATGTGATACATGTCTTAAATAACTTAGGTTAATGTTCCAAAACCACTAACCATGATTCTTACATAGTTAATTCCCAATCATCTAGATCACCCTCAGAACTCTCCTTCAAAATCAAGGCATCTACCTCATGTTATGACTAACCAAAAAGTTCCATTCATACAACAACCCCATGAGGATATTAGACCACTGAGGGCCCCACAAAAAGGACGATCAACCATTCCACCCAATACTCTAGAGATAGAATACATAAAATACCCCACCACATGAGTTGCAGAACACAAAATAAAAAGATCTATTTACTCCCCAACAATTAAAACTATGAGATTTAGGGAACTCAGGGCCTTAGGGAAACTCTAGCCTAGTAAAAAAACATCTCAATAATATTTATCTTCATTGTTCTAGCAACAATATCAATGAATCAAAAGATTTCACTGACCCATAATGGTATCTATGCATCCCCTAATGAAGGGTCTACATATCTATCATCGGCAAGTAACTCACCCCAAGATCAACATAACCTATCATCTTATGGTTCAGTTGAGTGGAGTACCAAAAAGAAGCTATATGGGAAAAATAAATATTGTTTTTTTTACACTTTAATCAATTAAACCTCCATTATTAGTGAAAATGCACACATATGGGCATATATCATGTGAATACTGTTTTCCTAGAATGAAACATGTTCACAAGCCTCTTTATCACTATCCAAGATCCAAAAACCACAATAAACTATAAATCCAAAAACCCAAGTACATAAAACCCAATGAAATCACACAGTCGAAAAAATGGAAACCAAAAATAGCAATCCCATCACCTTAGTAACTAGGACTTCCTATATAAAAAGGTGTTCATAATTCACCAGTCTAATGTCCTTCACAAGATCTAACATATTCTTAATCTTCTTATCTACCAACTCCCCAAATCATAAAATAAGATATCTCTAACACCATTTTTTAATGAAAAATCATGGATTGACCTAAAAAGTCACCTGATACCACCCACCACAACTTCTCAAGTATGTATCTCCATACACTAGAGGTCACTGAATAGTGGTTAGGGTCTAAAATATACAGTGGGGAATCTATAACATTATATCAGAGTGAAATAAAAATTTAAAATAACTAAATACATCCACATAAATCATAATATTCATAAATATAATAGGATCATGCTATAATAAATCTAATGAATTATACAGACTCATGGTCATTTTATACACAACAACAATGGTTCACCCACTGCGATATCCTGATACACTGGTAGCTATTAAAAGTAAATAAAGTAAAATAACATCCTCTATTAACCTTGATCCAAAAAAAACATGGTCTCTAAAAATATCAAGCTGCTTCATCCTGAACAACTAGTTCCCCATGAGCGGCTCCACTTCATTAAAAATACATTGGCTAAAACTTTATCCATCATGTATCTTATACTCAACCTAGAAGTATACATATTGTCTATGCACACGCTGAGGAAAATGTACAGTGGATGAGAAATAAATCTCAATAGGACACCCTGATAGTAAACTAAATATCAGTTATCATCAAAAGTGTATGTACACATGATATTCCTATCCTAGTTGAAATTTAATTACAACTATCAAAAAAAATAAACAAGGCATAAACATAATGAAAATAGAAAATATCCAACCCCAAGAACTAGTTTGACACTCAAGGTAAATCTACCCCTACTCTAGCCTATGTTAAAGGAATTATAGAATGTGTCTCATACAACCACAAGATATCAAGAACATCCATCAGATAAAGAGGATATCTAAAATTCACAATGTAAGGATATGCTTGAATCTTAGATCCTAGGACATAACCATAGGCATCCAAAATTAAAACACACAATTACTAGGCTCTAGGAATCTAATGGAATGATTTAACATGGTGATAAGAACCCTACTAACACTGATATAACCTTTCCCAAACATTGTAGTCATGTAGAACTCATTAACTCCATAAAATATACAATCAGGGAAGGACGGTGTCTATAACCTTGGTCCTCTAAAAAATCTCAGACCTTGGACACCAGACCCCTAAATGGGTAAGCATCCACTATCCTATAGGATTATTTCACTCCTTTAAATCGTCCATTAGCTCCCTATGCCCACCTTGAAGTATCCAATCAGCTAACCAATGAAGTGGAGAACCAAATATAACCTCATGGAAAATTCCTAGTTAATATATATCCCAAAGTTATCCCCTACATAAATTATTTATTAGAAACTAACTCAAACATATCATCCATATACCAAAAAAATGGGTCGATCAACTCTCAAACCCACCTTCCAAAACACTAAAACATTAGTACAAAAATCTCATAATCAGCAATCCTAGGGCTCCCACAATGACCAAAATAATAACTGGAGTAGTTCACCCTACTATGGGTTTCTTCATAAATCTAAGATCTCATTCCACATCCATCGTGTGAGATATATCTATGTTCCCCTCAATAACCAACAGTTGATCCTCAATCAATAATGCACCCACAAGGGTCTCTTAGACCCACTTATAAAAAATGGAAACTCGACAACTATTATCCATACTCAACTCCCCACAATGAAATCATATCCCAAAAATGAGGTTTTTCTAATACCAAACCTCAAGCTACAATGACATCCTTCTCAAAAATGGTATCCTTGTGGGTCCCCTTGACCATTCTCAAATTCCTATATGAATTAACCCAATCATACTTATCATTGAGGGTACCATCCCAGCCTAAAGGCCCCAACATATTTGAATCATAAATGATAGGTAAAAAACTCAACAAATTGGGATAATAAACCCTTATCCAAAACATCACTCATTCCAACCATCTGATATTTTTCTAATGAAACCCAAGTAAAACCACTTGACATTCCAATAGGTTTTCTCTTCTATGAGCACCCTCTGTTTTGGTGTTTCTAGTTTGTTTAAAGATCTGTTCTTCTAGGTAGGGGGTCCCTCATTTCTCATTTTTATGTATCATGTTGGATGGATTGATTTTTTTATATTAAGAATATAGTTACATTAAGATAAACAGGTAATTAACCAATTTAAATTAAATAGAAAGGGGTTGGGGAATGCTTCACATGATCTTATATTATTTTATTGTGATGTTGAGATTATCTATGTTTGTTGTATCACTGACTACCATGGCTTTCAATATGCCATGTTTTTTTGGTTTTCTTATATGTTGTGATTCTCATGTTGTGTAAATTATTCTGAAACCATCATAAATAAATGGTTAATCAGGTATGTTTGGTTGATGAAATGGATGCCCTAGGATCTTATTGATTTTTTATAACACCCTCAAATAATTAAGTGGAATTTAATGAAATCCCCCATGAGTAATATTTAAATTTTTTGTTATGTTTTGTGATATTTTTATGGATAATATTCTTTATTGTGTCTTGGATATGATTATGTGATGCATGGGTGTGGATTTATTATGATGTGTGTGGGGTTAGTGGATGTGATATGCAATGGGGTCGTGATAGTGGTTGTGGTGTTGTTGTGTAGTTGGGCTACGATGGTAGTTGGTTAAGCTAGTTTCCCAAGTAGTTATGAAATTAAATGCATGATAGTGATATGAAATGTGATTATAATGAATGTTGAATGCCTAAATTAATGGGGTTTTTAATTGGAATTTATTGATACTATGAAATATAGAAATTGGAAAAAATTATGATTTTAAAAGCGTCAAGTGATGTGTGTCTTTTTTTACTTGTGTGGGGTTAGGTTTTTATCTTTTCCAGAAAAATTGAAGTATATTGTGATATGATATGTGATGTGTTGTCCTGGGTGTATATAGGTGGGATTTTATGCGATGTGATCTTATTCAAAAGATATGGGAGTGCCAGGACCTACGATATTGTGGTGTGAGAGTGGAAAATAAATGGTAAAGCGGTATGGCGTACCCTATCATCGATATTCATAATATTATATTATTATACTTGGATGTGATATTTGGTGAGTAAACTATGGAGAGTGTGAGTTTGGTTTGTATACCTATGTAGTTGTTGTTTGTTTCTACTATTTTCTCATGGGGACCTTAGTATACTCTTTTCACATGGGCATGAGAGACTTTGGTTTTCTATATTAAGTATACCTATATGCTCACCCTATGTATATGAAATTGTTTTTTGGATTCCAAGGGTACTTTGTCGGCCATGATTGAAATTACTAGCTTAAACCTTTAGGAAATTTCTATTTTACTACTTTATATTTGTTTTTGGGTATTTATTTTGATGAACTTTATCTATATCAGTTTTATTTACACATGAATTATGGGATGGTTTTGGGTTTCTTATATATATGGCATGGAGATGATTGCAGTTGATCCATTGTATATCTTGGTTCTATTTATATTATAGAGGGAATGTCTCCCGTTCATGATATTTTTATACCCTCAGTGATAGTCGCCAATACGGGGCCTACAAGAGGTACGAATCGAGGGTCATTATGACTCTCCCATCATTGCGGTATCTTGGGAGGTAGGGGTCATGAAAAAGTGGTATTAGAGCTATTGTCTTGGATATAGGATGGAGTTTGGAGTTTGGAACAATGAGGAATGAATGGTTTGGTATGGAAAAAGTGTCAGCTGACCTTGTTGCATGAAATAGGATAGGGATACGGGTAGTGACATGGGATTTTATGGGCCTTTGTGATCTAGTGCACAGATACTGAACTTATTGAATGACAAAGTGAGATGGACCTTCTTGAAGGGTAGATACCTAGGAGATGTACATTAATCATGATGACTTGTGTTTTTTTTAATTATAATGTTTTGGTAAAGTTAAAATAAATTAAAGTGAATATAAATAAATTTTATACTATCAGGATTAGAAAATATTTTTTTCTCTTTCTTATATGGCTTATGGTCATTGTTTTCTTGTGGCTCAGCCAGTAGTGGTTCAGTAGTCTAACCCAGTTGATTTCTAGAGGGTTTAACTGGTTGATAATGATGATCAGTGGTACAAGATGTTGTGAGATTTTCAATGGAAGGCTTCAGGGATGTATGAAGGAATATTTTCTGATGTGGAGACAGAGGGATGGATTAAGCATCTAAAGATCACTTTCAGTTTAATTCAAGACCCGACCGAGTATTAGGTCCCCTTATTAGTTAGTCTAATGTGAGGAAGTGTGAATAAGTGGTGGATGTAGTACCTTGGTGATTAGAAGGAAGATATTTCATGTTTTGAATTCCATAAGGTGTTCTAGGTAGAGTTCCTTTCATCAACCATGAAGGTTGTGAATAGTTAGGATATACAATCTATTCAATGGGGGAGTATGTCAATATGATAGATTGGGATCAAGTTCAAGGACCTTATATTGTTTTCCCCATATATTTTCCTAGATTATTAGTCCTGAGAAATACTACTTAAGGATTCACTCTATACTTTGATCCAATATGCAGTTAATCCTTTTACATTTCAAAAAATATTTGGAGGTACAAAATAAGGAATAGGTGATCAAGTGGATGAACTTTCAAGGATTATTACCATAAGAGAAGAACTAGTAGGGTTTATCAAGGAGTATAGTTGTCAATAGTAGGTCACAAGCATCAGGTCCTTTGAGGTTTCAACAAGTAAGGAGTCAACATTGGTAGATTCCCTTCTTGCCATCTGGGGAAGTGGTTTCCATACTCTTCCTGGGGACTTCAGACCAGTGTGCTTCATCTGTGGGTTTCATGTAAATCATCGTGATTAGTGCCTAGTGGATGCTTGAACTCAGTTTGGTATTGGTTCCTAGGTTCAACACTATCCTTAGTATAAATTACTAGTGAGGTCGTTCCAGCATCATGTGACGAAATATTATACTCTTCCAAGTGTATATGTGTTAGATAGAGGTTGACCTTAGGATGTACCTCTCCCTTAGGGACCTCTACTTAATCATGGTCATGGTGGTGGCTGTCAGAAGAGAGTTAGAGGATCTAGGTGGAGTAAGTTGAAGGCAATAGAGGTAGCAACACTTAGAGGGTCCAAATATCATTCAAGGTGCACTCAGTTTATCATTTACCCTTAGTTTTTCCTTGTTTGGTTCAGGAACTTCACACTCCATTATTATTCTTGATCTAGTCCATGATTTGGGAATAGATGTAGAGAGTCTTCATAGTCCCCTGGGGTAGACTACACTAGTTAGAGGCCAGACCTTCTTGTTTGATGTGTTCCAAGGGTGTAGAATAATGATGGAAATGCATTAGTTACGTGTGAATCTATGTATCCATATGGTGTCTCCCTTAGAATTGAATGGTTGTATTATATGTGTTATGTTATCAAATGCTTCCGAAGGATATTTTTGTTCTCATGTGTGGATGGCTAGCATGTGGTATTCATTAGTGATCATGGTTGTCAAGTGGGTAGTAGGTGTTTGGATCCCATTCTTTCTATGATGGTGAAGAAGTCAGTGGAGTTAATAGACACTAGGGTAGAAGAGGCCCCCATATTTTTCAAGAAATTCCTGGATGTTTTCCCTAATGATGTTGTGGCACTACCCCCATGACATGACGTTGAGTTTTGGATAGACCCTCAAGATAGTACTTCTTCGATTTCAATGGATCCCAATCTAATGGAGCCTTTTGAGTTGTGGGAGTAAAGGATTAAAATAGATTTTTTAATGTAGAGGGGTCTCATCTGACCTATTTAATTACCATGGGGTGGTCTGGTGTTATTCTCTAAGAAGAAAAATGGTAGTTTGATATTTTTTATAGACTAATAAAGGTTAAATAAGGTGATGGTCAAGAATATCTATCCTCTTCCAAGGATCAATGATCTATTCAATCAGTTGAGGGGGTCTAGATGGTTCTTCGAGACCAATTTGTGCACTGGATATCACCAGATAATGGAAAATCATGGAGATATACATAAGACTACCTTTAGAAACAAATATAGGAACATTGAGTTTTTATTATTTCCTTTCATTGTCACCAATGCACCATTAGTGTTCATGAGTATTATGAACCTCATGTTCCATGAGTTTCTAGATTGGATATTCATCGTATTCATTGATGATGTACTAATCTACTCAAGATCATAGTGGGAGTGTATCAAGAATCTCCGAGTTATTTTAGAGGTTCTTCATCACCACAAGCTTAATGGAAAGTTTTCCATGTGTAATTTTTTGACATGATAGGTGAATATCCTCAATCATGTGGTGTCTCAGCAGATTGTGGTGATGTAACCCATCAAAGGTTAGGGAATTTGTTTCTTTGAAATCACCCAATAATGTGGCAAAGGTCCTTAGCTTCCTTGGTCTTTTAGACTGTTATCAAAGGTTTTTTCTAGATTTCTCTCAAGTATCATCCATGTTGATAGAATTTACTAGGAAGGACCAAGATTATATATGGAATTATTAGTTCTAATAAGTGTTCAGTTACATGAAGGGGATGTTGGTCAGTGCTCTAGTGATTTTGTTTATGGAGGAGGGTGTAATGATTGAGGTTTTCTGCAATGTGTCCCATATATAATTTGGTTTCTTATTGAAGAAGTAGAATCAAGGGACCTCTTATGGGTATAGGAAATTACACCCTCATGAGAATAAATATTCCACCCATGATCTAGAGCTAGTATCAGTTGTATTTGCGCTAAATTTTTTAATACATTACCTCATTAGGGAGAGCTTTGTGTTCATCATGGATCACAGAAGTTTGAGGTATTTATTTCCTCAGTGTGATATGAATCTATGACAGTGGATGTGGATGGAGTATATTTAGGAATATGATTTTTAGATCTCCTACACATCTATAAAGTGTAATTTCATGGATTATTCATTGAGCATAAAGTCATAGAAGGATGTTTTTTGAGAGTCTACAGATGCTTGGAGAGTGATGGAGGAGTTGGAAGCCCTGAACATAGATAAAAGGGTGGATTATGGTATATGTTTTTTGTTTCAGATGATAGTGTAGTATTATATGATGTAACAATTGGAGGAGTCTCAGTTAGGAGACTCAAAGGTAGAGGATATGTGAGATCGTGCTATCCATGGGGATGCTCTAAAGGGGTGTTCAGAGGATGGCCAGAACCAAATGGTGCTTCGGGGGAGGTTGTATGTTCTGATATAATTTCATGAGGTAGTTCTTCATGATTTTTATAGATCAGCTTTAGTGGTACATCACTGATTTTTCAAGATGTTCTATATCATGAGGATATAGTTTCGGTGGCCTGGGATGAAACTGGAAGTTGTAGATTTTGTGGTTTGGTGTCCGGTTTTTTAGTAGTTAATGGTTGAGAATCCTATTCCTATAGAATTATTATATCCCTTGGATTTTCCTAAGTGGAAATGGGATATAATCTTGATGGATTTATTTACAAGGTCATCCTGAGCTTCCAGAGGTTGTAATGTTATCTGGGTAATTTTGGATTGATTGATGAAATCAGCTCACATCCTTGCGATCAAAGAGTTGGGTACAGTGGATTATTTAGAAAAAATGTATGTGGGTGATGTGGTGTAGGTACATGAATTATATAGGTTCATTGTCTTAGATCAGCATTTATTGGACTTGATGTGGTGTAAATAATGACAGTGAAGGGTTAGTTGGTTTAAGAGAAGATGAAAGAATCACAAGACTGGAAAAAATTTTATGTTAATCATAAGAGGTGTCCCTTAGAGTTTTAGGTTGAGGAACACATATTCTTAAAGGTTTCCCCTCAACATGGGATGTGGAGGTTCGACAAAGCGAGTAAGATCTTGTATCGATTTGTTGGGACCTTCAAGGTGTTGGGCACTTTAGCGAGCTGGATTACTTGTTGGAACTTCTACCTCAACTAGACTAGATCCATGAAGCCTTCATCATCTCTCATACTCTTTGGTATCTTTATGATGACTCCTAGGCCATTGACTAGGGAGAGTTGGATATCAATCATGAAATAAAATTCTGGGAGCAGTCAGTGGAGATCTAAGACCATCGATAGAAGGTGGTATGAGGATAGAATATTCATGTGGTTCATGTGTTGTGGAGCCGTAGTGGCCTAGAGTATAATACTTGGGATCTTGAGATACATATGTGTTCCCAATACCCTGATTTGTTTTTAGTCTTTCCATTATCTATTCTTATTTTTGATATGATGTTTGGACCATGGTGTTTTATGAGATATGTTTGTTTCCATTTATGTGATGTGTGATAAAGTTTTGACATGTGAAAAAAGTATGACCTGATTTCTAATCGATATGAATTATAATATGATACGATTCAACCCATGTAGGTGATTTAGTACCACCCAGAGTGGATTGTATCTTTACATGGAGGATGGAATTCCTCGATTCTTATGTTTATGGAAGTACATTTTATTCCAAATTTGTGGGAGTTTAGGTTTTAAGGTTTGGTTGGTGCCAGTGTTTTAGATGTAATGAGATCCTTGAGAGGTATCTCAAGGGATGAATATTTGAACCACTTCCATCCTTCCATTTAGGTTGGTTTTGAATTCTTGAGGAAAAGAATACTTTGGTAGGTATCTGATGTAATGGTACATACCTTTAGGACTATTACTTTTCTGATAATGTCATGACCCGTCCCCCAAGGCTCGTGCGGTGACTACCCCAAGCCCACCTTCCATAGGCTAGGGGCATGCAATTAGCACCGAAAGGCTTATTCCCTAAAACTGAGAAGGCATTGCCTTTATAACCTATAAACACACACATCCAAGCACACAAGAAGATATGAACACAAGTAAACTGTATAGTAAACATGGTGTGTACAATAATAAAAAGGGGCTAGAATACAAGCCCAACTAGAAAGTACAAGAAAACTGAAAAGTACAAGTAAACTGAAACAGCTCCTGTGAACACCCACCAAGGATCCTACCTGATGGGTAGTTATAGCTCTTGAATGGTCTTCTTTGTGATATGCCTCATCTAATTCCCACCTTTGAGCTACCTCCAGTCCTGGTACTCTCGCCATCAGTCCGTGTTGTCCGTCGTTTGTACCAAATACAACAAGGTGTGGGCATAGCCCATGCAGGGGTGAGTATAACGATACTCATTAGGGACCCCAAGACCCTCAAAGATCTCACAAAATCCACAAAGCCTGAAAACAACTGAAAACTCTACCTAAGTATATTCTTATACATATACTAAAGTTATCAAGTATACCCATCTTTCTCATAAAGAAACATAAGGCCCATCTCTTAGCCAAAGTACAATTTTTTCAAAAAGGAAATAAATAACACAAATGTAACACCACAAGGGTATGTACCACAAAGGTAATTCCACACAGAAGAATACCATGAAGGTATCACCGCATAGGTAAGTACCATAAAGGTACACCACAGAGAATAATACCAAAAAGGTATCACCACAAAGGAAAATATTCATCTCACACCAGGTATAACTTAGGTACGGTAGTAAAGATGATTAGATGTAACTACTGAATCATCTTACACTATTGAGAGGCAGACCCATATAGGATCCTAAATCATCAGACCCACATAGGATCCTAGATTATCAGACCCATATTAGATCCATGTATAGCAGACCCACGTAGAATCCTAGAGTACTACCATGTGGATTCCTAGAGAGGATCCAAGAGGGATACTGAAACACAGACCCACATAGGATCCCAAAACACAGACCCACATAGGATCCCTTTCTCAGGATACAACCAACTACAGGGTTCCCGCACAAATCTTGCTTGATTCCAGGAGGGTCCACACCTCAAGCCATAGGTCGATACTCCAACTTCCATGAAGTACCATGAAGATGTATCCCAAAGGAACTCCATGTAAAAGGGGTCTCAAAGCAACAGACGGTGTGTCAATCGGATTCCATGTTAGTAAGTTATTGGCCTTTTAGTCCTGAGGTCCTGGTTAGATTCGTGTTCAATCCAAACTATCTATACCCCAACATTATCCAAAACTCAATTGGGGTATACCAAAAGTACCATATCGATACAAGGTTTCTGGTGCCACAGACGGTTCGTCAAACAAATTCTCGTAGCTCAAGTTATAGCCAAAAAAGTGAAAAAGGGTTAAACCTGGTCTGGGTCCGGTCTAACCCGGTCAGATCGACCAGGCCCACTAGTTCTGGCCCGGACTACTGGGTAGTCAACTTGGCTCACAGCTGGCTGGACAGCTATCCCTCCACTGCATGGCACGGTCATGCGTCGTGCCAAAACCGACGAGCCGACCACCCTCGCTTCGCCATCGTGGCCTGGTCACGTGGCTCCCGCATGACCGGTGGCGCAAATGCACACCGCTGCTCCCTTCACATGGTCGGCCGCCGCCAACCGATGGGTCTTGCCACTTCTCTAGCAGTGTGGTTGCACTGCCACCTTCGTCTTGGCTAGTCGGAGTGTCGTCTGCCGCTCCGGAGTCCCATCAGTGACGTTCCTCGTGTCACCGGGCACACCCCGGTGGCACGTTCTTCATTCTGTAGACTCCCGTACTCGCCTTGGGATTTTACCACCGATTTAAGACCATAAAATCCCAAAAAGGTTGTGAAGGGGTCAGGACATGTTCGTTTTTCCTTCACCCTCCATGTTAGGATGGTAGAAAGTGGCATAATTTCTCTTAAATCAAGATGAACGTCAATAACAGGGAAAAGGGGGTAAACAAACAACAATCCCTACCTCAATTTCTCATTCGAATTGTTGTGAGATAAAGTTGGTGAAGGTGATGAGGGTTCCAATGATTGTCACTTTCACAACACACTTTCGATGTCGGGATCGTGTGCCATCCTCATTCTTTATTCTGAAGTATGTTCTTTGTTGGAGAGGGCGTTCTTCATTTGGAAGAAACATTCTTCGTTGGAGAGAATGTTTCTCCACGATTCTCCCAAGATCCTTTTCCAATGAAATCCTCTAACCCAAGAAAAAGAAGATCCAACTTATTAAAAATAAGTCTAACAATTAATTAATGTTGAAACATTTAATTAATTGTAGTTGGCTCAATTTATTAATTAGCGAGTTGAGAGGTTTTCCCCCATTAAGAGGGGTTCGGGTGGTCCTCACCACCAAGAATTTAAATTGGGGGTTTTCTAGCCTGGGTGGTCCCCACCTCCATAATTTCAAAAGAGAGGTTTCAAAAGGAAAATAAAATTTTAATTATTTTATTTTTATTCTTCCATGAAAAAGTGAAAAACTATCTTCCACCATCGACCTATTGCGGTCGCGGTGAAGGTATCTTTATCCGAATATCGGTGCTGCAAGTTCAATGGTGTCCTTATATTTCAATTCTGAGCACCGGTTCAAAAGTTATAAAAAACCACTTTCATGTTTACTGAACATAATTAAAATAGTTTAAAAATTCATTTCGGGCACTTCAGGCCTTAGAATCATGTGCCTTCAATTTTAACAGAATTATAAAATTACCCTATAATTAAAAAAATACATAGAATTTCTGGGTCTTTACATTCTCACCACCTCAGGGATTTGCGTCCCTGAAATCCACATAACAAAAACTAGGAAAAAAGTGAGGGTAATGAGCATAAATCAGAGTCTCCCACTCCTATGTTCCCTCTTAGAGGTTCCTGTGTTGCTAACGTACACTCACCAAAGGTATCGATCTCCCATGAAGGAATCTATCCCGTCGATCCTCTATCTCCAATGTAACCTTTATAAATGTCTCCCCATCGTCGATGTCCAGCTCTCCCTAGTCAATGATGTGTGAAGGGTCATGCACGTATCTCCTCAGCTGGGATACATGGAAGATGTCGTGCACCCGGTGCAGCTGAGGTGGAAGAGCTAAGTGGTAATCCACCTCACCAACTCTACTGAGGACCTGAAAAGTTCTGATGAACCTCAGAGATAACTTTTCGCCCCAGCCAAATATCCACAAACTCCGTCGAGGTGAGACCCATAGAAAGATGTGGTCACCATCCTCGAACTCCAGTGGTCTTCGTCTCCAATCAGCATAAGACTTCTTCCAGTTCTGTGCAGTCTTCATCTACTCATGGTTGATCTGCACCTTCTCTGTGGTAGCCTATACTATCTCTAGTCCCATGATTTCTAACTCCGCTAGGTCAGTCCAGCACAAAAGAGATCTGCAAGGTCAGAAATACAGAGCCTCGAAATGTTCCATCCCAATGGTGAAGTGGTAGATGTTGTTGTATAAAAACTCCACCAAGGGTAAGTGATCCTCCCAGCTTTGACCGAAGTCAAGGACGCAAGCATTCAACATGTCCTCAAGGGTATCAATGGTCTACTCAGTCTGGACATCTATCTGAGGATGGAAGGTGGTTCTCAAACGAATTTGTGTCCCGAAATCCTCCTGAAACACCTTCCATAGAAGAGAAGTGAAACATGAATCATGATCAGAGACAATCCTCATGGATACTCCATGTAGCTGTAAAATCTCCAGAACATAGAGGCATCCCAAGCTTTCTACTGAACCCTTCTCTCTGATCGGTAAGAAGTGGGGTGAATTGGTGAGTCGGTCGACGATCACCTAAATAGAATCATGACCCATGGATGTGTGTGGAAGTACTGTCACAAAGTCCATGGATAACCCATCCCACTTCCACTCTGAGATCTCTAAAGGCTGAACTAAGCCTGCTGGTACCTGATGTTCTGCCTTCACTTGCTGACAAGTGATGTACCGAGAGACAAACTCTACTACTTCTTTCTTCATTTCCATCTGCCGGTGTTGTCATCGGAGATCCTGGTACATCTTCTCCACTCCTGGATGTACCTCTAGAGGGGATGTGTGGAACTCCCATAACACTTCCTCCAGAAGTGACACGGGTACCATGGTACATCCTCTGAAAAGGATGGCGTGCTTCCCACCTTCAGAAAATTTATTAGGGGCCTGCCCTGAGGATATCTGAACACATCGAGCCTCATAGTCAGTGTCCCCACATTGTGCCTCCCTAACCTACTGAAGAAGTGGGGGAGTGACTGTAAGAGACTAAAGAAAAGCTGCTCCATCTCGTTCCACAAAGGATATTTTTAAAGCAGCCATCTGCTCCATAGCCTCACCTAGAATTTGTATACCAGATCTCCGGCTGAGTGCATCTGCTACAATATTCCCCTTCCCAAGAGTAGAGACTATCTCAAAGTAATAGTCCCGGAGGAACTCGAGCCAACGTCATTGTCCCAGGTTCAGGTCCTTATGAGAGAAGATATACCTAAGACTCTTGTGGTCTGAGTATAATGTAAAATGTTTTCCCATCAAGTAATGTCCCCACATGTTCAAGTAGAAGACCACTGATACAAAATCCAGCTCATGGGTAGCGTAGTTCTTCTCATGTTGTCTCAGCTATCGTGAACCATATGCGATAAATTCTCGCTCCTACATCAGGACACATCTGAGCCCAGTCCCTAATGCATCATTATAGACTACGCACCTGACGCCCTCCTCCAGAAGCTTAAAGATGGGGGCACTAGTCAGCCACTACCTCATCTCCTGAAAACTTCGCTAGCATCTCTCCGACCACATGAAGGGTTTCCCCTTCTTCGTTAATACTGATAAAGGTGCTACAACTCTGGAGAAATCTGACACAAATATCTAGTAGTACCTGGAAAAACCCAGAAAACTCCGTACCTCGGTCACACTCCTGGGTGGCTCCCTAGAAAGTACAACCTCAATCTTTGCTGGCTCCACCACAAATCCAACCTCTGAGATAACATGTCCTTGAAAGTGAACCTCTCAGATCTAGAACTGGCACTTAGAGAGCTTACCATAAAGCTGGTGCTCTCAGAGTGTGTCCATCACTATCTGTATATGATAATCATGCTCCTCCTCATTAGCTGAGTAGACTAGAAATCTGTTGATGAGGACTACTACAAAGAGATCAAGGTATGGTTGGAATATCCTGTTCATGATTCCCATGAACACTGCTGGAGAATTGGTCACGCCGAATGGCATGACCAAGAACTCATCGTGGCCATATCGACATTTGAAAGCCGTCTTCTGCACATCCTCATATCGTACTCTATGTTGGTGATAGCCTGATCTAAGGCCTATCATCGAGAACCATCGTGCTCCCTTCAACTGATCAAAGAAGTCGTCAATCCTCGGGAGTGGGTACTTATTCTTCATAGTCACCAAGTTCGGGCACCGATAGTCAACACAAAGTCTTAAGCTCCCATCCGCCTTCTTGGCGAACAAAATTGGGGCTGCCCAAGGAGAAACACTGGGCTGAATGAACCCCATCCCCTATAAGTCTTCCAGCTATACTCGCAACTCACGAAGCTCCACGGGAGCTATCCGATACGCTGGTGTAGATATCGGTGCCGTCCCGGGGTACAAGTAAATGTAAAAGTCCAACTCTCTGTGCGAAGGTAGACCCATAACATCATCAGGGAAGACATCCAGGTACTGGTACACCACTAAAGGATAACTCAAACTCTCCACATCAACGGCTTTGAGGGTAAGGCTAGCCAACTGATGACTGATCGGCTGCACTCTCTTATGGGTAAGTCAATCCTGTGCTGAAAAGGCTCCCTTCTCATCGTTGAGGGTAAAGCTAGTCCCATCCTCGTGGATACACCACACTTTTCACCTAATACAGTCAATCTGAGCATGGACTGTAGATAACCAGTCCTTACCCAAGATGACGTAGTAAGGCCTCGATGCCACTACTAGGAGATCCCAGCTAAATCTCTTACCTCCAAGAGTAAGATCACACTGTCTGCACCAGTGTGTCATCGTCGAATCCTCTTTTATATGAGTCTATAGCCATAAGGATCAAGCCAACGGCTCCTTTGGAATCTCTGAACTCCGAACAAGGGAAGTGGAAATAAAATAATAACTAGAACCTATGTCTATAAGTACTACACCTAAGGTGGATTATACACAGAGTGTACCTCATATCATCTCCAGAGTGTCATGATTGTAGTCCTCACCTTCCTGGAGCTGAGCTTTCCCATGTCCGCCTGCTCCCTGTGGTCAGGGCGGACCACCTGGCAGTGGTGGCAGTAACATCTCAAATCATCGTCCATCGCCAGCTGCACGTCCAGCTCCTATGCCACGTCTGTCTTCTCCCTGTGGACCTCCTTGGTCGAACCTATGTCTCTGCTTGGGTGGTCCTTAGACCATCTCTTGATCATATGTATGGTAGGTTGGGCAGTCTCAAGCCATGTGACCCTGCCCGCCGTATGCGTAACATTTACTGCTCCCCGTATGACTGGATCAGTCTCTAAATCCCCACAAAAACGACCCTGAATCCTACAGTCATCCGCCTATAGGTATGGTCCTCCTGGACCTCTGTGACATCTGTCTGCTGCCAGCTGCAAAAAACTCTGTTACATGACGCCCGATGGTGGTTCTCACTGCATTTGACTGCTCAGTAAAAAAACTCTTCACTAAAAGTGCTCTCTCTAACACCTCTTCATGGTTCGGGATGCTGAGAGAAATCATCGAAGACCTAATCTCCCACCTGAGTCTTTGCTGAAAGGTCCAGACACTGAAGAATGGGTCCCGCACCATATCAGTGGAGTAGCGTGAGATATTGTTGAACCTCACTGAGTACTGACCCACATTCATGTTTCCCTTCTGCAGATGAAGAATCTCTTGTATGGGCACTACACGAAGGGTCGCTGGGACAAACTTTGCCCGAAATAGGCTCTCAAAGTCTTCCCAGAGAAGTGTCACCTCATCGTGAACTTGGAGCATCAAGATCCACCATCTGCTTAATTCTGCCTGTCGAAGACTAGTGGCAATGATCCCCATGAGATCAGCAGGTGTCCTTACCAGTCGAATGACTCTCACCACGGCCTGCAACCAATCCTCAGCCGCTTGAGGGTCCGTATCACCCCTGAACTTGGGTGGCCTCTAGCACTAGAACTTGTGCAATGCGCTCAAGCAGCATGCACCCTCTTCTATTGGGCAGGTGGTATCGGTGTCCCAACGGTTAATGGTACCTCTAGTGCCTCTGCTGGTGCCCATACTGATAAAGGGCCTTGCACCAAGGTCTCATCACTCAGTGGGCTATCATCGCGTACTATACCTAGAACCCTAGCTGGTTGTCTGTGTGGAGGAATTTTGAAAAAAAAAAACATGTGCGCCATGGTAAATAAGTTATACTTGGCGAGCTGACACAAAAAGATCAGAAATAAAACTTTTCAAAACACACACACAATATGTGTTTTCATGCACTGAGTCAGAAATTAGGAGTCAGGGTCCTCGTGTATGGATATGTTGGCCATCGCACCAACACTGTATTCCCTAAACTAATAACCACACTCACTACACTTAACACTATTGCCATTAAAAAGTTCAAATTCCAATGTTCTACGGTAGAACCGAATCCTCTGATACCAATTTGTCACGACTCATCCCCTGCGGCCCATGCCGTGACTACCCCAAGCTCTCCTTCCATAGGCCAGGGGTTCGTAACTAGCACTGAAAGGCGTATTCCCTAAAAATGGGAAGGCATTTCCTTTATAACCTATAAACACACACAACCAAGCACACTGCATGATATGAACACAAGTAACTGTATAGTAAATAGAGTGTGTACAGTAAGAAAAAGTGTCCAGAATATAAGCCCAACTGGAAATTACAAGAAAACTGAAAAGTAAAAATAAATTGAAACAACTCTTGTGAAAACCCATCAAGGATCATACCTGAAGGGTAGGTATAGATCTCTAACGGTCATCTCTGTGATATGCCTCATCTAATGTCCACCTTCAAGCTACCTCCGGTCCAGGTACTCTCATCCTCAGTCAGTGATGTCTGTCTTCTACACCAAACACAACAAGGTTCAGGCATAGCCGGGCAGGGGTGAGTATAACGATACTCAGTATGGACCCTGAGACCCTCTAAGGTCTCACAAAATCTACAAAGGATAAAACAAAAAGCCTGAAAACAACTGACAACCCTACTTAGGTATATGCCCATACATATACCTAAGTTATCCAGTATACCCATCTTGCTCATGAGGAAACACAAGGCCCAACTCTTATCCAAAGTACAACTGTTCCATGAAAGAAAGAAATACCACAAAGGTAACACCACAAGGCTAAGTACCAAAAAGGTAATTCCACATAGAAGAATACCATGAAGGTATAACCATGAAGGTAAGTACCACAAAGGTACGCCTCACAGAAGAATACCACAAAGGTATCACCACAAACGTAAATATTCAGCTCACACAGGGTATAACTTAGGTACGGTAGTAAAGATGATTCGATGTAACTAATGAATCATCTTACACTGTTGAGAGGCATACCCATGTAGGATCCTAAATCATTAAATCCATATAAGATCCTAGATCATCAGACCCACATATGATCCTAGTATAGAAGAACCACGTAGGATCATAGAGTAGTCCCATGTGGATTCTTAGAGCAGATACAAGAGGGATACTGGAACACAGACCCACGTAGGATCCCAAAACTCATACCCGCATAGGATCCCTTTCTCATGATACAACCAGCTATAGGGTTCCCGCACTAAGCCTGCTTCATTTAGAGAGGGTCTGATCCTCAATCCACAGGTCGATTCTTCAACTACCCTTCAGTCCCATGAAGAAGTATCCAAATGGACCACCATGTAAAAGAGGTCTCAACACAATAGATGGTGCATCAATCAGATGCCTGCTTAGTAAGTTATTGGCCTTTTAGTCTTGAGGGCCCGATTGGATTCATGTTCGGTCCAACTGGGCCATACCACAACTTTATCAAAAACTCAATTGGGGTAAACCAAAAGGACCATCTCAATCCAAGGTTTTTGGTGCCACAGATGGTTTGTCAAATGGACGCTTGTAGCTCATGTTATAGATGAAAGAGTGAAAAGGGGGTGAACCTGGTCCGGGTCCGGCCCGACCCAATTGGACTGACCTGGCCCAACCTGGCCTGTCTTGGCCTGGGCCAACCTAGGTCCGGCCCTGGGTCTGACATAACCCGCTGGGTCCAGCCCGGCCTACCGGCGTGGCCCACTGGGCGGTCTGCTCAGCTCACATCTAGCCAGATGGCCAACCCTCATTCGTGCGGTGTGATCACGCACCACAACATCACAGGCTGCCGGTAGTGAGCCAGCCTCCCTTGCTTCACCGCTATGGCCTTATGTTGCAGCTCCCACAAGCCTGGCGGCACGGACGTGCGCCGCCACTCACTTCGCGTGGTTGGCCTCCGCCCTTGCTCTACCATCGGCCGCCACCCTTGCTCCCCCATAGGCCATCGCCCTTGGTCTGCCCCGGCCAATGGGCCACGGCCCTTCTCCGGCAGCCTGGTCATGTCATCGCCTTCATCGCGGCTGGCTAGAGTGCTAACTTCCTCTCCCGAGTCCCACCAGTGACGTTCTTCCGATCACCGAGCGTGCCCCGATGGACTGTTCTTCATTCTGTACACTCACGCACTCACCTCGGGATGTCTCCATCGATTCATGACCATCAAATCCCACAAAGGTTGCAGAGGGATCAAGCTGTATTCATTTGTCCTGCACCTTCCGCATTAGGATGGTAGCAAGCAGCATAATTTTTCTTAAATCAATATGAATGGTAAGAATGGGGAAAATGGGGGTAAAAAACGACAATACCTACCTCAATTGCTTGTTGGAAGTGTCGTGAGATGAAGTTAGTGAAGGTGATGAGGGTGTCAATGATTTTTTCTTCCGCAAAACGCTTCAGAAGTCGAGCTTGTGCATCATCCTCATTCTTGATTTCAAAGTATGTTTTTCGTTAGAGAGGGCCTTCTTCTTTTGGAGGAAAGGTTCTTTGTTGGAGAGATTGTTTCTCCACAATTCTCTTAAGGTCCTTTGCCAAAGAAATCCTCCAACCCAACAAAAAGAAGAGCCAACTTATTAAAAATAAGTCTAACAATTAATTAAAGTTGACACATTTAATTAATTCTAGTTAGCTCAATTTATTAATTGGAGAGTTGAGAGGTTTTCCCCCATTAAGAGGGGTTTGGGTGGTTCCAACCACCAAGAATTTAAATTGGGGGTTTTCTAGCTCAGGTGGTTCCCACCTCCATAATTTCAAAAGATATGTTTCAAAATAAAAATAAAATGTTAATTATTTTATTTTTCTTCTTCCACAAAAAAGTGAAAAATTATCTTCCACCCTCGACCTACTGTGGTTGAGGTGAAGGTCTCTATAATTTAATATTGACTCTACGAGTTCAATGGTTATAACAACCCGCTTGCACATTTACTGAACATACATAAAAAAAGTTCAAAAATTCATTCTAGGCACTCTGGGCCTCGGAATCATGCTTCGTCAATTTTCGCGGACTTGTAAAATTCGCATATAATTAAAAAAATTCATGTAATGTTATAGCCTTTATAGATAATCTTATTATTGAGGTTTTTAGGGAAAGTTCGCCTCATGGGAGGTGACCTGACTCGCGGGTGGCAGCTCACTAGCAGCAGCTCCACACTCACCGACAGTGACTAACTACTGGCGACTCATGAACTGTATTTATAGTTTGTCTAAAATATTTAGATTTTCCATTTTATCTTTGATGAAAAATGGTTTTAATGACATGCTTAAAAAATTTTAAATCAATTTTAAAGGGTATTAATCATAACTTCAATTTTTAAAAATTTTGGAGGACTTTTAAATGATTAAAATTCTTTGATTTTATGATATTTTAATTTAATTTTCAATCTAAACCATATATAATTTGCTAGTTTCATATATAATTATTCTAAATTGAATATCCCCCTTTTCTTTTTCCAGTCGTTCTTTCTCTTGATGCAAGAGGTTTTGAACTCTTATTCCCTTGGAATCATGAAACCTGTTGTTGTAGTTGGTTCAATATTCCCAAAAGAGGTGCCCTTTTATATGAGAACCCATTGTTTTGGTGCTACTAGTTTATGTAAGGCTCTGTTCTTCTAGATAGGGGTTTTCTATTTGCTTCTTTCCGGGTATCATGCAGGATGGGTTACTTTTTTTGTTTCTTAAGAAGATAGTTTCATATGGCATAAAAATATAATTAAACAGTTTAAATAAAATTGAAATGGGTAGGGTAATTCTTCACATGATTTTATAAATTTTTATTGTGATATTAAGATTATCTATGTTTATTGTATCACTGACTACCATGGCTTTTGGTATCCCATGTTATTATGGTTTTCTTATATTTTCTGATTCCCATATTGTATGAATTGTTGTGAAACCACCATAAATAAGTTATTAACCATATTAATTTTGTTAATGAAGTAGATTCCCCAAGATCTTATGTTTTTGTAATAATGTCCTAAAATAATGAAGTGGAATTGAATGAAAGAACCAATGACTAATCTGGAAAATTAAATGGTATGTGTTTTGATATGTTTTTTGATACTATTATGTGTTTTGGATTGGTTTTGATGTTGTGATACATGGAAAGTGGATTTACTATAATGGGTGTGGTGGTAATTCATGTGATATACTACAAGGCTGTGATGGTTGTTGTGGTGAAGTTGTGCAGCAGGGCTGTGATGGGGGTTATTTACACTAACTGGTTGAGTTATTATAAAATTAAATTCAAGATAATGATATTAAATAATATGTTAAATCATTTTGAATTCATAAATTAATTGGGGCTGTTAAATAAGGATTTATTGATCATATGAAATATGGAAATTGAAAAAAATTGTGATTTTATAAATGTAAAGTGATTTGTGGATTTTGATTTTATTATGTAGGGTTATGATTTAATGTTTGGAAACAGTGGTGGGGTATCTTGTGTGACTTTTATGCCTTTTTTGAACTCTTATGATGGGGCTTATGTGCTATTTATATATACATATATAAATTTTATATTCCTTATGATTTTTATATGTTCCCCAACCACATCGACCACCATGTACGGACACCAAATGATTTGGGGGTGCCTTTTCCAACATCCTGATGGGAGGATGGATGTTTGGATACACACTCTTTCACACTCCCACTCTAGGAATTAGTGACACCAAATCATTTGGGGGTGATTTTTCCAACATCTTGATGGGAGGATGGATGTTTGGATACCCACTCTTCCCCACTCCCACTTCTAGGAATTAGTTATATGAATAGGTTGTGATGGCCATAAGTCATAAGTTCCACTGTCTATATGAGATGTGATGAGTATGTGATAGTCTGGGAGTCTTTGGGCGATATGTAATGAGATGAGTTATGGTGGAGGTCATGCATGTTAGGAGGGGACAATGTTGATTTCCTGTATGTTCATAATACCATGCTATACTGGTTATTATATGAGATGTGATGTCTTTGCCCAAGTGATTTTGGGTGGTAATTGATGTGATGTGATGTTATTCATAAGAGGTGGGACTATAAGGATGTGCGATGTTGGGATGTGAGAGAGAAAAATCAGTCAGAAAGTGGTGTGGGGTACCCTATCAACGATATGATTCATATTATATTATTATACTTGGATTTGTTACTTGTTGAGTGAACCATGGTGAGGATGATCTTGGTTAGTATACATATTTGGGGGTTTCTTGGTTCTAAAATATTATCATGGGTTCATTAATATGCTCTTTTCACATGTCTACGAGAGACTTTGCTATTCCATACTAAGTATACTTGTATATTAACACTACATATATAAAACTATTTTCAAGTTTCTAGGTGTAATTTATATACCATGTTGGATATTATTGGTTCATACCTTTGGGCAGTTAATATTTCGTTGTTTTAGCTTTGTTTTTTTATTTACTTTAGATACCTTTATATGTATCCGTTTTATTGACACATGATTTGTAGGATGGTTTTTTGATTTCTTATATATATTTCATAGAGTTTATTTTAGTTTAATCACTTTATCACACAATCCTATTTATATTATATAGGTTAATTCCTTCTATTCATGAGATTTTTATACTCTTAGTGCTAGTCACCAACTTGGGGCCTACTAAAGGCGGAACTTGGGGGGTCATTGTCTCTCTCTCCTCATTGCATTATCTTGGGAAGGAGGGGGTCATGACATGAAGATTTAGACCTGATAAAATTCTCTAATAATAACCAAAGCACCTAACCCAATCCATACAATTGAATTCCATTAATTAAAATAAATAAATAATTAATTTAATTCAAAGAGGCAAAGAACTTTAAAACTCACTGAGGTGAATCCGCTCTCCAAAACGACAACCAACTTTTTTTGGAATGTTCATAAAGAACCTTTAACACCAAGCTAGGAAACTTCACTAACACACGATGCTTTATTATAAAACATAGTGATTTTATATTTACTTCCTTTAAAACAAAACTCAAAGTATTTGATATCTTTCCTTATACACAACCTCGAATATATATGAACCATAATATAGAAAACTATTATAATCAAGATTTTAAATTAAAAGGTATGAATAGAAACAAAAAAAATTATTGAAAAGATGTATAAATTTTTATTTATTCAAATTTATTTATTAATTCATAATAAGTAAGTACTCAATTTTTACTAAAGTCATTCTATTCATTAAAAATATGTTTTCTTCAAAAATGGTTTTTATCTCATTTTTTTCATGTGAAATTTATAATTAATTTATTAAATTTTTTTGAAATTTTATTTAAGGTAATTAATATAATATTTAAAATCAACATTTTAAAATTATCATTGGGTGAAGTTTTAGGATTTTTCTAAAAATATTTTTTTTCACTGAATATTGAAAAATACATATTTTGTAAAAAAAAAGTATCATTTATTACAAGTAATTGTACCAATATTTTTTTAATTTGATACTAAATTAAACTAATCCTTATTTAATTATTAATAATATAATTAATTACATATTACTCATCATTATACTATATTTTTTTATAAGTTAATTTTTTAGCTTGAAATCACATTTCACTAAAAAAAATTATGCGCACAATGTGTTTTTGTCTTATAAAAAATAAATTAATATCTTTTTATTAGTAGTTTTAATGAAATTTATAGATTATATATTTAATTAAATATTTTAATATTAATTTTATGGTTTTTACAAGTTAATTAATGGAATTAAATTAAGTTTTACACGTAAAAATTTATTTTTCAAAAATGAGATTTTATTTCGATTTATGTGATTAATTAAAAAAAATTATACCAATTATAAAAATTTAAAATACTAAAATGGGTTCTATGTTTTGAATAATTAAAATTAATATAATTTAATTGTGTTAAATTAAATTTTTTTATATTGAATATAAAAAATAGTAAAATTTGGATACCACAGTTAAGGTTAAAACGAGTTTATCATAGGGGTTATACCATGAGATAAGGGTTGGATTGTAAACCAAAACATTCAATTTTTTATTTTTTAATTATATTTTAACTATATATTATCTTAAATTTGGATAAATTTACATTTAAATCAACTTTCCCATGAACATGACTTTAAATCATTGAAATCTATTAAGAGATTCCAAGTTTATCCCTCCCCTCACTTATAAAAGGGAACCACTTTTCCTACATTATTCACACAATTTTAACTTTATATATTATCAAATACATAACAAAAATACCTCATATAATCCTTACCATCATCCTAGATCTTCTATTTTTCTCGAAAAACTGATATTTCAAGGCTTAAGAGGTAATCCAAGGGAGGTCTCTCCAAGAAGAGGTACAGATCATCACCAAACTCTTTCAGTTTTATTTCTTCTTTTACTTCCTATGAAGTTTTTGTATACATGAAACAATTATTAATATGGTATAATAAATATACTTATATTTTATTCTTATCATTTCATAACTATTTACCACCTCTTCTAAATCCAATTGGAGATGAAATTATCGCTCATGCATACATATAGACTATTGTCTCTATATAGTAATATGAATCATTTTACTCCACCATCATTCATGGTTGGTTATTATGGTAGATTTAATTTTTATGTGTATTATTTATTTTAAAATTTTTATTCTAAAGAGGTGAATTAATATTTAAATTTTTTTCATTCCATCCATCGAAAAATTGAAATGTCACTCATGCATACGTACGGACTATCGTCTCCAAATAGTAATGTAATTAATTTTTCATCACCGGTTAATATGAATGGTAAAAAATATGTATATAATAAATATTTATGTTATTTATTTCATGGTTAAATTTAGGTATACTATTTTAACATGATAAAAGTTTGTGGACAATAATTTTTGAAACAAAACATACACAAAAAAAGAAGCATTTAACACCTGAAATGATTATGATAATTAAATATTGTTATTAAACAGATGATAAGATGTTATAGATAAATCATGTATGGTATTATAGGTGTTATACTGGTTATGATATATAATTATAATAAATTTAGATTTATTATAAATAAACTTAGAGCACTTACGAAGTAAGACAGACTTGAGGTAAGTATTTCGTCTCGATTTCTCTTCATTGTGACATGTTTTAATGTTATGCACCAATTTATTATCTCTGTGGTGTATATAATACCCAAGAATGTATTTTTCAATATTCAATGATTCAATTCCTCAAATTTATATATCCATATGATTTTCAATATCCCAATGTATTTTTATTCAAAGAATACTAAATTCATATGGGTTTTATGTTACAATCACATTTTTACCGAGATTGTTTAAGCATAAATTTTCAAATGATTAAATTGTATGATCGATATAACCCAAATATTATTTATTTTATAATTATATATTTATTTCAAAATATTTCATGTTTTCCTTTCATTTTACTCTCTTTAAGTACTCAAGATACATAAATAATGTTTTCAAGGAAAATTGACCTTATTTTTCCCTTCGATGAGAATCTTTTCTTCCTTGTCCATATTTTCCTCAAAATGTTTTCAATAATAATTTAAAAATTCAAAAAATATTATTCAAATTAATATTTTTTAATATATTTGACTATCTTTACTTAGTTTTAAAAGTAATATTATTATCATTTTCTGAACATGGTAATTTTTTACTTTTACTTAAAATGTGAACATAATTTTTGTTTTAATGTACACTAAAATAAAAGATTTCCTGATATCATTAATACTCTTTTACTTGAATATTATTTTATAATTTTCCTTATTTATTTTAACAAAAAATGTTTTCTATAATGTTTTTTAAATTTTTAGATTTTAATTAAGTTATTTCAAAATGAAAATGGTATTTCCTCAAGAAATTTAGTATTTGTCTTCTAAAGGTATACTCACTTATAACAACATCCTTTAATGTTTATTATGATTATATATAGATATGATATAATGTTACCATATTAATTAATTATTTGGATTTTTCATGAGTATGATTATGAAATGTTTATGAAACATGTACCCTTTCCATGATTTATGATATGATGAAATGCTAGTTGTTTTATGATATTGTGGCACAAATATGTATGGTTTTAATTATGTGATGGATAGTCCAAGAATTATATAGTCGTCTAATTAATTATTAAAATATTGATATATCATGAGATAATAAGTAGTGGAATGGGAAATGAATCCTTTTGATTAAGGGTCTTCATCTAATAAGATAGTCTTGTGAGTGAACCTTGACTAAGGAAATGATAGAATAAGGAGTGAACCCAATCAACTATGATAGTCTTTCTAGTGATCTTTGACTAAGAAAATGATTTTATATTCTTATATTAACTCAAAAAACTTATGTATTGTGATTATGATATGTTTTCATGGCTCATAATTTACTATTGGTGATTCCACACAATTATGTCTTATGTTTTTAGATTGAAAAAACATTATTCCATGTTTCATGATTATCATATATGAATTGATGGGTAAGATTTTCTAATTTTTATCTCAAGTTATCATACCCTGATGATTATATTACAATCATTTGTCATAATCTATTATGTTTACCCTTACTGAGTGTCTGAGCTCAACCTTTCTTATATTTTCTTTCTTATAGTTATTAATAATGGATTTATGTATTATATATATAAGAAGGGTTTTAGTTGTGAGGAATTAATCAAAAATGATATAGATATTTTATGTACCAGTAGTTTTTGTATCAAAGTTTCTAAAGACACTAAATATCTATGATACTTATTCATGTAGTATTGTTAAATATATTGAATATTAATCTAAAAGGATGTAATACTTAGGTATTAAAATAATGTGTCACTATAGTTGGTATCATAGTGAGATTAAGTAACTTTTAGAAACTAAGATGAGGAAAATTTAGTGATAATCCTTTGGAAAATCCTAAGTATAGGAGAACATACTTTTTTATGGTAAATAAATGAGTGTGGTTTTCTTAATAAAATGAATCTGAATCTGGATACTACAAGTGGAAGTGGTTTTGGTACATATGAATCGAGCGGTAATAACCCCGAAAGGAGTTGGTAGAGTATACCACGACCATTATTATGGTTCCTAGTGAATTTTACCTAACTACACACATGGTTTGACACCACTAGGGGACATTTTTAGGTTAATTTAAATTTTATTTAATTGAATTTATAAAGTATTTCAATAGATAATGACCATGTATGAATTTGGTTAGACCTAAGTTGTAGTAGATTTAAAATAAATTGTTAATATTTAGAAATCCTATGAATGATTTTTCATGATTAATCATGGTGATTAATGGTTATATATAGTCATACTAGACATTTTGGTCTTATTAAGGTATTGAAGATAGATTTATGAAGTTGTAGTGGTGATAGGTATGCTCAAAAATTTATGTATCTTATTTGATCTTATACATTTTAATTGATTTATATCATGAAAAGTATCTAGAAATTTTTATTCATGTCCTTAATAATTAGATTTTAAACTGTTATTAAAAGAATATAATGGTATAATGATCACATATCAAGTTTATTAATATTACCTAATTTATTTTTATGGGAATGTTCTTATTATAAATATATTTATTCTTACTCTAGTCTAATTTGATGTGATTTTGGACATGGATTGGATTTCTTTATATACATATTATATCAATATCAGTGAAGGGAATTTAGATTTGATATTATGAACCAAACAATTATAATTTATCAGTGAAAGGATAAATATGAAAATATAATGTAAATTGCATCCATTTTATGGGAATTTATTCCTATTAAAATTGGGTATTTATCTTAAATGGTTAGAGGGAAACTCAATATCAATGATATTCTTATTATATGTGATTTTATTGATTTCTTTCTAGATTATTATCCTAATTTTCTTCCAAATCATGAAGTTGAGTTTCCAATAAAACTCATACCCATTGATTCACCTATTTCAAAGGAACCATAAATAAAGACCCTCATTTAATTATAGTAATTGATGAAGAAACTCCATTATAATATTTATAAGGGATCCATTCATCCGAGTGAGTCACCATGGGGTACACCTGTATTTTTTGTTAAGGAGGATCGATCAATGAGACCCTACAATGATTATTGAGAACTTAATAATATCATGATCATGAATACGCATCATTTTCCCTATATTGATGATTTTTTTGGACCAATTAAGAGGATATAAATATATTTCTAAGATTGGTATTATATCTACATACTACCAGTTGATGGTAATAGGTGAATTCATTCCCAAATATCTTTCTATTAAAGATTTGGAAATAAATATTTTGTAGTGATGCCATTTTCTTTTATTAATTCTCCTATTATCTTTATGAATTTAATGAATAGTCTTTATAGATTACCTTTTATTTTTTGGTATTTTTTAATTTATGAAATTATTTTATATTCTAAGAGAATGGAAGAGCAAAATAATCATGTGAGAATTGTACTGAATTTCCTAAGGAGGTAGGATTTGTATGAAAATTTTACCAAGTATGAATTTTGACTACATAAAGTTTATTTTTTAGTTCATATAATCTCAAGAAATAGTATATAAGTGGATCTATCAAAGGAATAAGTTATTAAACATTGGACCAGAACAACCACTATGACTGATATATATATATTTTTACTAGATTTGTTCGATATTATTTATATATTATGATGGATTTATAATGGTTATTTAATCCAATCACCAAGTTCACTTGGAAGGGATTTAAGTTTTTTTAAACTAGTTAATGTAAATAAAATTGGTCAGTGCACTTATGATCATAATAATCATGCTGGGGAAGAGTTTTTTATTCATAATGATGCATCAAAGTAAGGGTTTTAATGTGTTCTCATATATAATGATATAGTGATATATTATGCCTCATTCCAATTCAGAGTTCCTGAGAAAAAGTGCCAAATTAATTATTTGGATTTAGTAGTAGTAATATTTACATTAAAGATATAGAGACCTTATGTTCATAGAGAAAGGTGTGACATATATACTAATTATAAAATTTAAAATTATATATTCATTAATAAAGAGTTTAATATGATACAAATAATATGATTGGAGTTGATTAAATATTATGATTTCTCAATACACTGCCACTCTAGGAAAGAGAATAAGGTGGACAAAACTTTGAGTCGAAAGGATCATACTAACTTGTCTATAATGGGGATTAGAAAATAACCAATATTTATGTATTTATAAATTATGGAAATTAAAATCCTTAAGTATGGCTAGAAATCATATCTTTATCAAATGATTATTTGACCATTTATTAATGTAAATATTAAAGAGGTGAAAAAAGAGGATGTGGAGCTATAAAAAAGGTGAGAAATGATCCTAAGTTCAATATTAATTATGATGGAATGATAAGTTTCACAAACCAAGTATATGTCACATAAATACCATACCTTATTAAGGAAGTATTGGAAGATTATAATAGCTAATTATCTTATATTCATCCTAGAAGTATAAAGATATATAGAAATATGAAAGAATATTTCAGGTGGGATAACATAAAAAAGGATATTACAGAGTATATATCATGATGATTGGTATGTCAAAAAGTTAAGGCTACGTGAATAAATTATAAGGGGATGTTATAACCATTACCCATACTATAATTTAAATGGGAAAATATCACAATGTATTTCAATATATGACTCCCCAAAATATCTAAAGGATATAATTTAATTTGAGTTGTTGTCAATCACCTTATAAAGTTAGTTCACTTCATCACTATCAGTGAATATTTCTATCTTGATCACATTTCCATTATATACATTAATGAAGTAGTAATGTTGCATGGGGTACCATATTCTATAGTATCTGATTTCTATTCAAGGTTTACCTTGAAGATCTAGATAATTATTCACTAAGAACTAGACATAGAGTTGTGTTTTAGTACTATTTATCATCCTAGGATTTATATTCATTCTTAGAGGAAAATTAAATCCCTATAAGATGTTTTGAGATCTTTTTCTCTGGGGTTAAAATTTTATTGGGATCAATGCCTTCCACTAGTCAAGTTTTCTTACAACAATAGTTTTTACTCGAGCATTCAGATGGCTCCTTATGAATCCATATATAGAAAGAAGTATAGAAATTTGAAATTATATGATGACGTTAAACAAAGAAATATAATATGACCTAAGACATCTTAGAAAATGGAAGAGAATTTTGAAGTAATTTAGTAACATATCAATGCAGCTCAGAGTCAACAGAAGTGTTATACTGACAATAATCAAGAAGATCTGTAACTTGATGTTGGTAAAAATATTTTTCAATGAATTTCACCATGGAATAAGGTTATGAGATTCATAAATATGGGAAAGTTTATACCTAGGTATATTGGTCCCTTTGAGAATATTTATAAAGTAGGGATTTTATCTTATCACTTGGAACTCCCACCAAACCTCTGTTAAGTTCACGATGTTCTCTATGTTTCTCTTCTGAGGAAGTAAATATGTGATCCTTCAAATTTACTAAACTCATAGGTTATACCACTAGATAAAGATCTTTCATATTAAAAAAATTGGTAGAAATCTTGGATCATATAGATAAATTTATTCAAAATATTATTACTCACATATAAAATGATCTTTGGAGGAATACAAAATTTGAGGAATCTACAAGGGAACTTGTGGATGTGATGAAGCAAAGATTTCATCTTTTTTTATTCTAGAGTGATAAACTTTTGATGGATAAATTCATTTTAATGTGGGTAAAATGTAAAACCACAAGATTTGATATTTGTTTTTGTTTTTGAAATAAAACTTGGAAAATTTCATAGCTTGCCTTACATGCAACCCCAACTCTATATGAATTGTGATATAGTAAATGGTTTTAAACTAGGCATTAAATTGGTAGGTATGGATTGTAATAACCATTTTAAAAATGGTTTTATCATATTTTTTCAAGAAATAATTATAATTTGTTTATACTATTTTTATAAATTATATTTTAGTAAATTTATAGCATTTTTTAAATCATAATTTCAATATTATCTTCAGGTGAATTTTATAATTTTCCTAAAAATATTTATTTTATATTAAATAGTGGAAAATAATGATTTTAAAAAAAATTATCATTTATTTTCAAGTTAATGTCCCATTATGTTTTTAATTTTATCTTACATTAACCTAATTCATATTTAATTATAAATAATATAATTAAATATACATTAATCATCGTTGTACATTATTTTGGTATAGGTTATTTTTGGGCTTAAAAGTGCATTTTTTCTAAAAAAACATTTTTATGTGCATAATGTATTTTTATCTTATTAAATAAATATAATATCAAATTATTAATGATTTTAATGGAATTTATAGAATATATATTCAATATAATATAATTAATAACCATTTTATTGTTTTTACATGGCAAGTAATGGAAGTAAATTAAGTTAAACGCTTAAAATCATATTTTAAAAATGGGTTCTCGTTGTGGTTTGCACGCTTAATTAAAAGTAAATTCTACCAATTATAAAAAATTTATATATTAAAATGTATTAAATATTTACAATCAAAATAATTAATATAATTTAATAGGTTCAATATAATTTTATGGTTATAGTGAATGATAAGAATAATAAAATTGTGTTACCATAGTTAAAGTTAAAATGGGTTTACCTGGGAGACTAAACCATGAGAAAATGGAAGGATTTAAAAAAAAAAGCCTATAAAATTATTATTTTTTGAATATATTTCAACATAATATATCCAAAAAATTTAATAAATATCCATTTTTATTTACTTTCCCACAAATGTGACCTTAAATCATTAAAATGTTTTAAGAAATTCCATGTGTGTCTCTCCCCTCACTTATAAAAGGGAACCTATTATCCTCCCTTATTCACACCATTAATCCTTATATATAGTAAAATACCTTCTCTAAAAAACTCCTAGAATATTTTTCTTTATCCTTGGCCGTTTTTTATTCTCATATGACCAAACCATCGAGTCTTAAGGGGTATCCCATAGGAGGTCTCTCAAAGAAGAGGTATAGATCTTAATCAAGATCTTTAAATTTTATTTATTATTCTTATTCTTATAATATTATAATATCCATAAAAAATAATTAATCAAGAATTAGAAATATATTGAGATTTTATTAGTATTATTTCACAACCATTTACCACCTCTTCCCAATCCAATGGGAGATGAAAGTATCGCCCGTGTGTACGTGCGGACTATCGCCTCCACATAGTGATGCAACTCATTTTCTACCACTATCATTCATGGTGGGTAACTAGGATAAATTTAATGATTATATATTATATTTATGTTATAATAATAATTCTATAAATATTAATTAATATTCACCTTTATTTCATTCAATCCATCAAAAAATGGAAACGTCACTCGTGCGTACATACGGATTACCATTTCCATGTAGTGATGTAATTATTTTTCCATCACATGTTTGTATGAACGATAATAAATATGAATATAATGAATATATATGAAATTTATATCATAATTAAAATTATTATTATTATGAAATAATGATATAATTTTGTGGATGATAATTACTAAACTAAAATATACATAAAAAATGAAGCAGTTAACACCCAAAATTTTGATGACAATGAAAGATTGTTATTGAATAGGTGATTAGATGTCACAAGTAAAAAATTTAAGGTATTATAAGTATTATTATAGTTTTGGTATATAATTATAATAAATTTAAATTTATTATAAATGATATTAGATCACTTATAATGAAATAGGGACTTGAGGTTAGGGTTTCGTCTCAATTTCTCTTTGTTGAGACATGTTTTAATGTTATGTTCCAATTTGATATCTATATGGTGTATACACTGAAAAAGAATAATTTCTGGCATACTACATGGTTTAATTAATTTAATTTATATATCCATGTTATTTTCAATACTCTAATTACTTTTTATTCAAATAATTCTAAAATCTAAGGATTTTAGTTAAAATTTCATTTTTACCGGGATTGTTTATGGTTAAATTTATAATGATAAAATTTTATGACATACCTCTCCCAAATATTATGTATTTAATTATTTTATACTTATTTATTTATATTTCAAATTTTACTTTTATTTTCCACTCTTTAATAACTGAAGATATAAAAATAATATTTTCGAGGAAAACCTACCTTGTTTTTCCCTTCAGTCAGAAATCTTTTCTTCCATGTGTTTATTTTCATTAAAAACCGGAGAATGTTTTTAATATTATCTAACAATTAGTTAAATTATTATTTTTACTATATTTTACTATCTTTTCAAGTTTTAAAAGTAATATTATTATCATTTTCCAAACATGGTACTTTTGATATTTACCAAAAATGTGAATGAATTTTTGTTTTAATTTTCACCAATAAACATCTTCCTCGATATCATAAGCACTCTTTTATTTGAATCTTTAATTATAAGTTTCCTTAGTTATTTTCTAAGAAAATTCTTTGCATAATATTTTAGGATTTTTTATATTTTAAATAAGTTATTACAAAATGAAAAGGGTATTTCCTCTTGAAATATCCTATTAATATAATAAATGTATTCTCATCTATAAAAACATCAATTTATGTTTCTTATGATTTACTAGGGATGGTATCTAATGTTATCATGTATATTATTTTTCTCGGTGGTTTATGGCTATGATGATGAAATGTTAATGAAATTTTTATCCTTTACATGAGTTATTATTTGATAATATGACTATTTTTTATGATATTATGGCACATATATGTATAGTTTAATTTATGTGATTGGTTAGATCATAATGATATATCCCTAAAATTCATTTTTTAAAGATATATATCTCATGAGATAATAAGGACTATAATGGAGAGTGTTCCTAGTTACGTAAGGGTTCTTTCCAATAACACTCCTTTGACACCAATCTAAGAAAAAACACTAACACGTGATTCGTGATTGTAACACACCAAGATTTTATCTCTAGTTTATTTGAAATAAAACACCAATTATTCGACATCTTTCATTATACACAACCTCAAATCTATATGAACTGCAATATATAATATTATTATAACCTATCCATTAAATTGTTAGGTATTAATATTAATAAAAACTTTTTTAAAATATGTATAATGTTTTTTCTTAATGAATATTTATTGATTAATTTATAAAAAATAAGTAGTCAATTTTTAGGAAAGTTATTTTATCCTTAAAAAGTATGTTTTCTTCAAAAATGATTTTTATCACATTTTTTCATGTGAAATTTATAATTAAATTATATAATTTTTTGAAAATTTATTTGAAAAAAATAAATGCAATTTTAAAATTTTCATTTCAATATTATCTTAGGGTGAATTTTTCTTATTTTTTAAAGGGATTTATTTTTCAATGAGTAGTGAAAATACTTATTTTGTAAAAAAGTGCATTTATTTCAAGTAGTTGTCCCATTGTGTCTTTAATTTGAAATTAAATTAACCAAATCCTAATTTAATTATAATTAATCTATTTAATTACATATTAATCATCATTATACTTGATTTTGTTATTAGTTAATTTTTTAGCTTAAAACACATTTTTCCAAAAAATCTATTTTTATACGCACAATATATTTTATCTTAAAAAATAAATTAATATATTTTTTATTTTTAACTAATTTTATATATGATATATTAAATTTAATATTTTAATATTCATTTTATGATTATTATAGTGTAATGGATGGAAGTAAATTATTTTTATGCTTAAAAATTCATTTTTTGAAAATGAGTTTTCATTTCGATTTGTGTGCTTAATTAAAATTAAATTCTTACATGTATATAAATTGGATATGTTAAAATGAGTTAAATATTTTTAATAATTATAAATAATATAATTTAGTAAGTTTAACTTAATTATTTTCCTAGTGAATGGTAAAAACAATAAAATTTTGTTTCGACGGTTGAGGTTAAAATGGGCTTATCAGAGGGGTTAGACCATGAGATAAGGGTAGTATTTCCAAATACTCCTATAAAATTATTTTTTTTAAGATATTTTAACTATATATTATTTAAAATTTTAATAACTATCCATTTAAATCAACGTTTCCCGGAATTTGACTTGAAATCATCGAAATATTTTAAGAAATTCCATGTGTGTCCCTCCTCTCACTTAAAAATGGAGCCACTTATCCTATATTATTCACAGAATTTGAGCTTTCTAGATTATTAAATACCAAAAAAATCCTAACTATAATACTTAACATAATTCTAGGTCATTTATTATTCTACTAAGACTCGTCTTTCAAGGATTAAGAGGTAATCCAAAGGAGGTCTCATAAAGAAGAGGTATAGATCATAACCAAGATCATTTTGTTTTATTTATTATTTTTATTCCTATAAAATAGTTTAATAAATGAAAAAATGATAAATAAACTATAATAAATATAATTATATGTTATTTTTATGATTAAATAACTATTTACCACCTCTTCTCAATCCAGTTGGAGATGAAATTATCGTATGTGCGTACATGTAGACTACCACCTCTATGTAGAAATATGACTCATTTTCCTCCACCATAATTCATGGTTGGTTGTTATCGTAGATTTAATTTTTATATAACTTATTTATGTTAAAATTTTTACTCTAAAAATATGAACTAATATTAACCTTTCTATCATTCCCATCATCGAAAAATGAAAACATCACTCTTATGTACGTACGGACTATTATCTCCACGTAGTGATGTAATTAATTTTTCATAAAAAATTAATATGAATGATAAATAATATGTATATAATAAATATATATGATATTTATATCATTATTAAAGTTATGGAGATAATAGAACATTGATAAAAGTGTGGACAATAATTGTCAAAACAAAACATTTACGGAGAATGAAGCATTTAACACCTGAAATGATGATGATAATTAAATATTATTTTTGAATAGATGATAAGATGTTATAAAAACCATATATGGTATTATTGGTATTCTTATGGTTCTATTATATAATTATGATATATTTAAATTTATTAAATAGCTACTTATAGGTCTTACGACGTAAATGACCTTGAGGTAAGGGTTTCGTATTGATTTCTCTTCATTGTGACATATTTTAATGTTATGCACCAACTTATTATCTCTATGGTGTATATACTACCCAAGAATTTATTTTATAATACTCAATTATTTATTTAATTGAAATCATATATCCATATTATTTTAAATATTCCAATGGGTTTTTATTCAAATAATACTAAATTCAAAAGGGATTTATATTACAATCTCATTTTTACTGTGTTTGTTTATACTTAAATTTTATGATGATGAAATTTTATAATATATAAATCCCAAATGTAATTTATTTTATTGTTCTCTAGTTATTCCTAATGTTTTCATGTCTTCCTTTCATTTTTTCTAACTTTAAGTACTCGAGAGTCTGAAAGAATGTTTCAAAGGAAAATTGACATTGTTTTTCCTTTAGTTGAGAGTACTTTCTTCCATGACAATATTTTATTTAAAATGATTTAAATAATATATTTAATATTCTACAAATATTATTTAAATGATTTTTTTTACTAAATTGTACTATCTTTACTATGTTTTAATAGTAATATTTTTATCATTTTCCAAATGTGGTAATTTTGACTTTTAGTGAAAATTTGGAAATATTTTTTATTATAACAAATACCATAAGAAAAAATTTCCCAATATCATTAATATTATTTTATTTGAATATTAATTTATAAGTTTCCTTGTTTATTTTAAAATAAAATTTTTTTCTTAATATTTTTTTGGAAAATTTTAGAATTTAATAAATTAGTTTCAAAATGAAAAGGGTGTTTCCTTAAGAAATGTACTATTGGTCTTATAAAGGTATACTCATCTATAACAATATCCATTAATGTTTCTTAATTATTATATATATATATATATATTAACACCACAAGATTTTATGATATATCTATTCTTAATAAAAAAATCAATAGCTTATGTTACATAGAACAATGAGATTAGAAAAACTATTAAAATATTATTATTTAATTATGATAGTTATGACATAGTCATTGTAATGGTATGAATGAATCATATTAACTAAATTATGAAAATATTGTTTTAAAATGTTTAAAAAGTTAATTCATTTATTACCAATTAATTATAAATGAAAATAAAATTCAGTTGAATATAAAGGAAGTGTCTTAAAAAACTATTATTATTCTCACAAGGGAATTTTATAATATTAAATTAAATTAATTACTACTAGTGATAAATATTAATAAAATTTATATATTATATATTCATTAAATTTTTTTAAATTTATCAATATGTTTTATAGTCTTATGATAAGAATAAATTTAGTTTTATGCATAAAAATCTATATTTGTTTAAAAGTAAATTTTGTCGCCTTTTGATGGCGCATCTCTTTTAAATCTACATTTTGAAAATTTTAAAAATTTTATTTTAAAAAATAAAATGTTTTTTTAATCAGTATATCAAAATTATCTTAGGGTAAAATTATTGTATTTTTCAGAGTTTTTTTATTTTTTGATGAATAGTGAACAAATGATTAATTTTTATTTAAAACTACATTTTCATCTAAGTTATTTTTAAGGATAATTTATATTTTAAATTGGTTTTAAAGTATAATTAGATAAATTATAAATAGAAAAATCCAGTTTAATTCATTTTAAGCAATTTAACCTTGGAATTGGATAAAAAAACATTTCAAACATTTTCATTTTCACTTTAAAAAAACACTTTTTCATTGTGTTTGAGGGATTAATTTTACATATAATTTTTTCAAAATATTTGAATTTAATTTTGTGAAATTAAATAAATATTTGTAATAATGAGGTTCAAATTAGGATTTAAGGTCAATTTCAGTTTTATTTATAAAAATTGTACTGTCGTAAAAAAAATATTTACCGCAATATATGTAAAATAGTTACAAGGGTTAAAGTTGAAAGGTAAAAGCTTAACATACCTAAATATTTCAAAATTTAATAGTTATTTTATTTATTTATCACCCTAACCATCTTTTATAACATTAATTAACAAAATATTTTTTTTAAAATTAATTTCACCTCAATGTGGTTGGATTTAATTATAAAATATTCAATATTTAATCACTTAAACTCGCCTCTCCTCTAGTATAAATACCACACCTCACCACCCCATTTAGACCAAAAAATACTTAAAGATCATAAAATATCTCCTAAAAACTCTCCTCCACACTCTTCCAACTTCCAATTTCTGATGGTCTCACCAAAATACCAAATCCAATGTCCTCAATTGTCTCTCAATGAGGTGATATTCAAGGGGTAGTTTTCTCAAAAAACATCTCTTAATTTATTTTCTTATTCTACTTTCTCATAACATCCTTAATTAATCATGAAAAAAATTAAATACTAATTTATATCCTATAATTTCATGTTTCTAATAAAATATCATATATCCAAACCTTTTGTTACATTCTCTTATTCAATGAAATGGAACTATTGTTCAAGTTATGCCGATTAATCTCCTCTATGAATAATGTTTTCGTTTTTTTCATTGTTTCCTTCATGGAATGTTTTAAAACTATTATTATGGTTAAATAATATTTTAATAATTATAATATTTCCTATTTCATGTTCTATAACTAATATATATTCATAATAGTAAATAAAACGAAACTAGTTCATGATGTTTGAAAAACCCGCCAAAATAAACTAATCATTTATCATTAACATTTTATGGAATGAATCATCCTCATGTAAGAAATAAAAAAGATATATGGAACCTTTAATACTTTTTTAGGTTTATTAATACTATTTCATTACAATTTTTTAGTTGAAATCCCATCTTACAATAACATCCATAATTTTATACAAATGAACCGATCTTAAAACCATGAAATGAATTCACCCAAAACCATGAAAATAATGAAATATTATTAATAAATGGGTCATTAGATATTCTAAAATCATCACATAAGGTATTATAAATATGAATATAGATATTTTATGAGTTAATATCACTATTTAAATCACCATACATGTGGTTAAAGTATACGAAACTAATAGGAAGCGTGAGGTATGGGTTTTTCTCATCTCAATTTTACTTCAGTGATATATATGCCTTATTCACCACTTATTTCTTGTTTGTGGTGTATGTATACTTTCCTATGATATATAATATCACCAATATAATTGTATTAATATTATTAAATTTTTCTATTGTAATTATTACTTTTATGGGCCATATGATTCGACTGATTTAAAGTGGTAAGGGGTTCTATCTCAATTTACAGTCCATTGAGACTTATTTGTTATTATAAACCAATTCAATTATATGCGGTGTATATATTATCCATTTTAAATTTAATATAATTATTTATTCATTTCTCATGGTATTTTATGTTCTAATTTGAATTATTTCATCTAATGGGATTTGATTTGAAAATTACCAAGTGATAAAAGTTACTGCACAATATCACTTTCTTTTGTGATTCTTAATTTTCTCTTGAAAAAATCAATTTATTGTAATAATTTTTCATTGTACATTACAATTGTCTAAAATATACATATTCTCGTGTGATAGATATGATTATATCCTAAACTATATTCATTTTAAACATACTCTGTTTACATTTAAATTTATTTGATTAATTTTGGAAATATTGATAAATCTGTATCTTTTATTCAATACATATATTTAATGCTATGGAACATTGTTTATTAATTAAATAAATTTTTAGGTATATGATGAATTTTTTGTATTTGAAGAAACTGGTGGGTCCTGGTTATATATATCCCCTCAATGCATTGGAAGTATCATCGGACGAATCAGGGAAGTGAGCATTAAATGGGTTTTTACTAGTAGATTAAACCATTTTGTGAAAGGTCATGACTGTAGTGGTTCATGTGCCATAATTTTGACATACAATAATTAAGTATTCCCTTATTTTAGTATTGATTTATCATTATGCATAGTATTTTCACTATGAACAAAATCTATGGATGCATTTTATTCTCAGTTTATTAATTAAAGAGTATGTATTATGAGTTATTTACCTTGCCATGATGATTATCCTTTATTCATTTATGATAGATTCTAATGTACTTAACCCTTACTGTGCATTTAATCTCACACCTTTCTTATGATTTATTTTCCCCAAGTTTCCAATAATTTTATTGTGATTGATATGTAGGGTTACACTTAGGGGAATAATGGTGTTCTCAAAGAAAACACTTTTTGAATTTTATAGCCAAAATGTAATTTCAATTTCAAAAATGTATCAAGTTGACCATGACTACTAAACTATTTGTTATTTTGGATGTGGTTTCATGTATCTTATTTCAATGTAATAAATTAATTCACCTTATACAGGTTACTGGGGTCGATGACATTATAGCTGGTATTAGAGTATGTTTAGAACAAACCTTGGGAACTAGATTTAGAAAAACATAGATTATGGAATATAACCTAATGTTTAACTATAAGGATAAGTATAAGTATAGTATAATATCTTATATATTTGTTGTTTATAAGGTATAAGAAAGTTTAAACCTAAATATATATGTATTAAGAAGAATGTTTCATTATTTAGACATACTTTTCATGATATTAGCTCACTTTGATTAGTGTAGTTTGATGGTTACACATTAATTTTTAGTTTTAGTCCATGGTGGGAACCATAATTAACTAGGTTAATATTAAATGTTATATACAATGTATGGTTGAGAAACCAAATGGGATGATGACTAGAGTAAAGGATATCATGTTTATGCCTAATCATTTATCATAATATATGATTAAAAATAGGCACCATCACAAACTCTCAAACTCACAAAAGAACAGAAGGATATATGTTTGTTGAGAGGTCGATTGGTGAAGATCATGGTGAAAAGAAGATTCAGTTTTATATGTTTTTATAATGGGAACAGTAAGATGTTTTAAGAGTGGAAATAAGGATACAAAGAAACTGATTTCTGAGGAAAAATGAAAAGTTTGGAATAAGAGTATCCCTAAGGTATTATCAATAGTTGAATGTTTCAAATGTGGAAAGTATTAGAATTATGAAAACTTATTTCTTATGGGGAAAACTCGTGAAGATAATGATAATGCTTGGAAAAGAAATGGTTATACCACTTATTATGAAGAGACTAGAAATAGAAAATGAAAAAAATGAGTTATTAAGGAATAAGATGAGAAAGCATAGTTAATGGTATAAGAATGAATTAGAATTATTAATGTTATTGTGTATTTGGATTTAAGAATTATTTTATCAATTATTGTATGGTTATGAAAATAATGAGATATATAATGATTGTACTATAGTACTTTTTCTTTAAGGATTTGAGAGTATATGTTGAATGGTACCAATTACCATGAAAGTGATTTAGTGGAAAGTTGAACTTTTGGAAAACAAATGATTAAGGGAATATAACCCTTAACATATGATATATATTGAGATAATGATGACTGAGATATATTTATGGGAAATTTTTGGTGATTATGAAAGTGTTTAGTGATTTGATATTTAGTGTTATCTTTTTCAAGTTTATAACATGATTGGATTTAATAAATATGTTAAACAACCTGATATCTTATTCTTGAAAGAATACATGTTTTGATTTAGGTTTCAAGGAGATCGAGTTATTAATATATTTTGTATGTGAAAATAATATATACATTATGTCAAAAATTGGATGATTTTGAAAATTTAGTGACCTTCCATCTAAATATTTGTTCTTTGAATTTGGATAGACTTATCTTGAATGAGTCTTAAATTTTACTACTTGTGAAATGGATTAAGTTGAAAATTGGATATTATTATTTGATGTTAATGTATGATTTATTGTATTGGATATCATGTTCTAACCATTTTGGATTCAGTAAACATGTAAAGGATAAAGGAGTGACTTGTGGATCTTACGATCCATTAATTTTCTTTAGGCATAAAAATTTTCATCATGAAAATTCATTTATTGGTGTTAGGGATAAATGTAAAGTATATTAAATCACAATCGATGTATGAGATTATTATTATGACATGGAAATTAATTAAGTATGCTTATTTTTATCAAGTTATTATTTGAATATTAAAAAAATCCCTCAACTTTAGGAAATGAATTTGGAACAAAAAATGTTATTTATTTAATTTTCTTATTGGGAAATCAATGGCCTCTTTAACCCATAATAGATTTATAGTTTTGTGATGGTAGAATTTAGGATTACCATGTTCTATATTACTCTCCAATGGAACTTGATAGCTTTATTTCTCTTCCATGTCCTAGTTTACACTTAACACTAATGTTATCCTATTTGAAGGCCTAATTTTTTAGTGACCTTCACATTTACCTTTACCTCTCATTAAGGAGATGTTTTATTTACCAAATTTACAGCGTGCCTTTCCCATAAAAGAATTTTCATGTATAAAACATTGGTTTTAAAATTGAAATTTCAAATTTTGAGGATGTAATTTATTATAGGGATAATTTAACACCCCAATATTTTATGGTATGTATCTTCTTAATAAAAAATTTTTTATCTTACATTACAAAGAACATCAAGTTTAAAAAAATATTAAAATACTATTATTTAATTGTCATAGATTTATTATATCCATTAGAATGGTGATAATGAATTACAATAACTAAATTATGAAAATATATTTTACACATGTTTATAAAATTAATTAATTTATTACCAATTAATTATAAATGAAAATAAAAGCTGATTGAACATAAATGATTTTTTTATAAAAAAACTATTTTCATGCCCATAATGACATTTTATATTAATAAATTAAATTAATCAATATTATTGATATATCTAAAGGAATATGTTATATATTCAATAAAAAAAATTAAATTCATTCAATATGTTTGATAGTATTAAGATAAGAATAAATCTAGTTTTAAGCATAAAAACTATATTTTTCAAAAAGGTAATTTTTCCTCCTTTTGATGGAACAACTATTTTAAATATAAATTTTGACACTTATATAAGTTTTATTTGAAAAAATAATGTTTATTTTTTAAAATGGGGTATAAAAATTATCTTAGTGAAAATTTTTGGTATTTTTCAGAGAAGTTTTATTTTTTGATCAATAGTGAAAAAATACTTAATTTTAATTAAAAAATATATTTTCCTATAATTTATTTTTATGGATAAGTAATATTTAAATTTTTTTTAACATATAATTAGATGAATGATACATAAATAAATCTATTTTATGTAATTTTAATCAATTTCACATTGAAATTGGGTATAAAAATAATTCAAACATGTGACTTTTCACTTTAAAAAACACGCATTTTCATTGTGTTCGCGGGATTAATTTCAAATATATTTTTTTTCAATTTTGGGAATTTAATTTGGTAAAATGGATTCAATATTTTGAATAATAAAGGTAAAATTATTTTTTAATTTAAATTTAATTTTTATTTATAAAAATGTTACCATGGTAAAAGAATTATTTACTATAATATAAATAAAAAAGTGACAACTGTTAAAGTAAAATGGTAAAATTTTAACATGCCTAAAAATTAAAAAATATAATTGGTGGTTGAGTAATTACTCAACCCTAATCAAAATCAAAAATATTAAATTAATAATCTAATTCATTGAAATTAATTCCACCTCAATGTGGTTGGCTTTAATTATAAAATATCCATTATTTAATCACAAAAACTCACCTCTTCTAAAGTATAAATACAACCCCATTTTGACCAAGAAAGACTTTAGGACCCTCAAATATGTGTAAAAACATCTCCTAATCACTCTCCTCATGTCCAAGTGATTCTAGTCTCACAAAAAGACCAAATCTATAGTCCTCAACGGTCTATTAAGGAGGTGATATTCAAGAGGTAATTTTCTCAAAAACACCTCTCTCCATTTCTTTTCTTCTTATACTTTATCATCACCACATTTATCCATAACGGCATAATAAATCCATAATAATTTACATAATAAAATTTTATGTTTCTAATGAGATATTTAACATCCATACCTTTTATTACCACCTATTATTCAAATAAACAAAACTATTGTTCATGTTATGCTAATTAATCTCCTCTGTGAAAAATGTTTTCATTAGTTTTACATTAATAACATTATGTATGGTAATAAAACTATAGTTATAGTTAAATAATATTTTAATTAGTATAATATATCATATTTCGTGTTATGGAACTAATATATTCTCATAATAGTAAAAAACTAGTTCAAGATGTTTGGAAAAACCACCAAAATAAACTAATCATTTATCATTGAAATTTTATCAAATGAATCAACTTCACGTAATAAATGAAAATTATATATGGTAACATTCATAATTTTTGAGTTTCATTAATACTATTTCATTAAAATTCTATATTTTTTATCCCATTTTACAAGAACATCCATAATTATACACAGATGAACCGATCGTAAAACCATGAAATGAACGCATCGAAACCATGAATATAATGATATATTATTAATAAATGGGTTATAATATATAACAAAATCATAAAATAAGGTATTATAAATATTAATATATTTTTTTAATGAGTTAGTAACATCCTTCAAATCATCATACATTAGTTTAAAGTATGTGAAACTAAAAAGAAGTGTGAGGTAATGGTTATTCTCATCTCACTTTTCAATTTGTGAGTTATATACCATATTCACCAGTTATTTCTTATGTGTGGCTTATATATAACTCCATATGAAATATAGTATCATTAATATCATTATATTAATGGAATTAAATGTTTCATTTTATAATTATTACTTTTATGGGGAATACAATTTGACTGATTACAACTGGTAAGGGATTCTATCTCAATTTATATTTCATTGAGACTTATGTGTTACTATACACCAATTCACTTCTATGTGGTGTATATACTGTCACTTTCATATGTAATATAATAATTTATTCATTAATCATGGTATTTTAAGTTTAAATTTGAATTATTTCATCCAATGGTATTTGAATTCAAAATTACCAGGTGATTAAAGTTATTTCACAATATCACTTTCATTTTGTGATTGTTTACTTTGACTTGAACCAATCACTTTATTATAATCATTTTTCATTGGAAATTAAATTTCTATTATATATCTTTATTTTTTTTATGGATATGATTATATCCTAAACCGTATTCAATTTATACATACTTTTTTACTTTGAAAGTTATTTGATTAATTTTGGAAATATTGATAAATTAGTGTCTTTTATTCAATACGGATATTTGATGCTATCATATATTTTTTTAATTAAATATATTGTTCATTATATGATTAATTATTTGGACTAAAAGACATGTGTGGATCATGATTTTAGATATCTCGTCAATGAATCAGTTGTCTCATTGGAAGAATCAGTTAAGTTAGTATCAAAACGAGCATTTACCTATAGATTAAACCATCTTGTGAAAGGTCTTGAAGGTAGTGGTGCATGTTCTAGATACATGACTCCAAATAATTAAGTATTCCCTTCATTTAGTGTCACGATAAGTCCCCCAGGGCCCATGCTGTGACTATCCCAAGCCCGCCTTCTATAGGCCAGGGGCTGGCGACTAGCACCAAGGGCGTAAATCCCTAAATTGGGAAGGCACTGCTTTTATAACAGAAAACACACACATCAGAGTACACATCTGGATACAAAACACTAAGTAAAACTATATAAAAAGAGAGTTCTGAAAATTAAAGGGGCCAGAAATACAATCCCAACTGAAAGTACAAGTACAACAGAAAAGGCTAAAATAGCCGAAAGTTGAAAAGCAGCACTTGGACCGTCCACCATGGATCCTACCTGAAGGGTAGGTATAGATATCCCCCACATCACTCTACGTCCGTTCATCTCCTTCATGTACCATCACACCGTGTGGTCCACCTCCGGGTACTGTCCAGTCCTCGTACACTCAGACTCGGTTAGCATTGTCTATCGTCTGTATCCAACACAATGAGGTGAGGGCATAGTCCGTGCAGGGGTGAGTATAAAGATACTCATTAGGGACCCTGAGACCATCAAGGCCTCTCAAAATACACCAAGGATATTCCATAGAATATAAAATCAACATATAACCCCACATAGGAATAAGCCCATACATATACCTAAGTTATCAAGTAATTCATCTCAATCATGAGGAAATCCCAAATTTACTGACTCAACTCACACAGTTATACAAATTTTCTAAAGAGATAGAGATGATCAGATTTAGCCACTGAATCATCTATTATTTTGAACCCACACAGGATCCAGTAACAGAATTCAGAACTGTCAAACCCACACAGGATCCAAGAACAGTAAACGGAGCTGTCAAACCCACATAGAATCCAGGAATATTCCTCAAAGCTATCGAACCCACACAGGATCTATGAAAATTCTTCAATGTTGTCGAACTGACATAGGATCCAAGAAAAGTTTTCAGTGCTGTCGAACACACATAGGATCAAGTAACAGTCATCAATGCACAGCCAGCCATAGGGTTCAACACAAATCATGCTTGATTCTGGGAGGGTCAGTTCCTTAAGCCAAGTATTGATACATCAACTAACACAAATTCCCATGTTTATTTATCCAAAATATCCATCTTTCTATAAGAAACTCAATGTGACAGATGGTGCATCAATCGGATGCCCGATATGAGAGTTATTGGTATTTCCATTTAGAGGGTCTAGTTGGATTTAAGTTCGATCCAACCCAGCATTACCCCAACATTGTCCAAACCTTGAGTGGTTATACCAAAAGAACCATATCCTTCTGAGTTTCTATTTCCACATACAGTTCATCAAACGGATGCCTGTAGCCCAAGTTATGGGGAAAAGTATGGAAACAGGCCAAAACACGTCCGGCTCCGGTCCGGCCCGACCCGAGTCCGAAATGGGGTCTGACCTAGTCTGCGGGTCCGACACGGTCCACAAGTCCGACCCAGCCCATGGGGATGGCCAGGCCCGCGAGGGCGGCTCGACACGCGAGGGCGGCCCGACCAACGCCGGTGGCCCAACCCGCGCGGGGTCCGGCCCGACAGCCCACCCTGGGTCTGGCCCGTGCTTGGTCTAGCCTGGCGACCCGCGTTGGGTCCGCCTCGGTGGCCTGCGCTGGGTCCATCCCTGCGGCCCGCGCTGTGTCCGGCCCGGCGGCCCACGCTGGGTCCGACCCGGCGGCCCGCGCTGGGTCCGGCCTAGAGGGCCGCGCTGGGTCTGGCCCGGAGGCTTGTGTTGGGTCCGCCCTAGTCGCATTCAGGGGGAAGCCACGCCCCCTGGTATTCCTGATTGACTATGCCATTTCGGTGGGAGACAAACCGGCGCCATGTGGCGCCGGTCCATGTCATGCGGGACCTAGCAGTGGGTCTCGCTCCTCCCGGCTGGCCGAGCAGCTAGCCGACTCCTACACTAAGCAGATGTGTCGTGCCTCCTCCGGCAACACTGCAGCTCGTGCTGCCTGTCTTCCTTGCGGCCGGCCATGCACAGGCCGCCGATGCACCACCGTGGCTAGGGGTCGCGGCCGCCTTTTACTCCACCGCACGGTGCTGTTGCGCAGCGCCTTCTCCGGAGACCCGACGACTCAGGCCGCCGGTTTCCTTCACTGTCGAGCTTGTTCCATCAATTGATGCACCGCTACGGCCTATCAGACTTGGATACTCCTCCAGCGGCGCGGTTGCGCCACCGCCCCCACGTGGTGATGATTGGTGCTCCATCTGTCAGCGAACATTCTGTGGGTCACCGGACGAGTTCCGGTGGTCCGATTATCGTTTTGGAAGTAGTCACGCCCTCCTCAGGATGCTGCATTTGATCCAAAACCATTGTTGATGAGTAACACTCATCCCTATCTTATGTCGTGTTTAGCATCAAATTCCACAAAGAAGGCGGAGGGGTCAGGCCATGTTTTTTTAGCCAGCACCCTCCGTATTACGGTGATATCAAGCAGCTTCAAATTATAATCCTCGACGGAAAACTAAGAACATATAACAATTAACAAAGCCTGAACCCCTACCTCAGATTCATTGTCATTGGAAAACAAGATGAAGATGTCTAGGAAGACGTCATCGGTGTTCTTCGAGGACGGAGCTTCCTCCCTTGTTCTGGTTGGAGATCAAAGAATAATATGTCTGTCATCAGAGGATGAAGCATTATTTGTTCTTCGATGGTAGTTCTTTATTTGGAGAAGCATTCTTCATTGGGAGATTCACCCAATAATCCTCCACTCAAATCACCAAAGTGAGTAGACATTCTAAATAATAGATTATATTATCTATTATTTCGTTGGAAATAAATTCAGAAAGAATTCCTAAACACTTGGTTGGCACAATTAATGTGAAGGGTGGTGGCACCATTAAGTGGGGAGATCAGGAGGTTTCTCCCCGCGTAATGGGGAGTTCAAGAGGTTATAACCTTGGGTGGTCCCCACAAAATTAATCCTCACATGGGAGGTTGAGTTAGGGTGGGCCCCACCACCATAACCTCTCATGGGAGGTTAAGTTGTGACAGTCCCCACCTCCAACCTTCACAAGGAGGTTTTAACCAACTAATAAAAATAAATTTTACATGACCTTATTTTTATTTAATTCATTAAAAACCCAAAAACTATCTTTCATTATCGACCAACTTTCGTCGAGGTGAAAGTCTTCTCAATCAAATATCGATGTTGTGAGTTCAATGGTGCCCTCAGATTTCAATTCCGAGCACCAGTTCAAAAGTAATAAAAACACATTCATAAATTTACTGAACTTACCCTAACAAAACATCAGAAATTGACTCTGGGCACACCAGGCCTCGGAATCATGCGTCGTTAGATTTCACGAACTCATAAAACTTTTATGTATTTAAGAAAAAAATTCCCACGGAAATTATGGGTCTTTACATTCTTCCCACCTCAGGTTTTTACATCCCTGTAAGCTACAACTCAAACTAAGGGAACAAATGGGGGTAGTGAGCATGCATCTCAGCCTCCCACTCCCATGTTCTCTCTTTGAGGTTCTCATGCTTCCAACGAATGCGCACTAATGGTATTGACCGTCCACGTAGGACCCTCTCCTTTCATTCCTCAATCTCCACTAGAACCTCTGTGAATGTCTCCCCATCATTGACGTCCAACTCTCCATGGTCGATGATGTGAGAAGGTTCATGCATTTATCTCCTCAGATGGGATATGTTGAAGACGTCATTCAAGCAGTGCAACTGAGATAGAAGAGCTAGGTGGTATTCCACCTCACCAAATCTGTTGAGGAACTGAAAAGGTCTGATTAAACGTGAAGATATCTTGTCACCTTGGCCAAATCTACGTAATCCTCATCGAGGTGAGACCCATAGAAAGACATGGTCACCATCATCAAACTCTAGAGGTCTCCCTCTCCTATCAGCATACAACTTTTGTCTGGTCTATGCAGTCTTCATCCACTCCTGGATGATCTGAACCTTCTTCATGGTATCCCATACCATCTCTGTTCCTACTAGTTCTGACTCCCCAGGGTCTATCCAGCAGAGTGGCGATCTGCAAGGTCGACCATACAAGGCCTCAAAAGGTGCCATACCGATGGTGGAGTGATTTATTTTGTTATAGGTAAACTCTACTAAAGTAAATTGATCCTCCCAACTGCAACTAAAGTCGAGGACGCAAGCACGGATCATGTCCTCGAGGGTCCTAATGGTCCGCTCAGTATAACCATCCATCTAAGGATGGAAGGTGGTGCTCAAACGAAGTTGCATTCTAATATCCTCCTACAACCCCTTCCATATCTGGGATGTAAACTATGTGTCACGATCGGAGAAAATAGAAGAACGTAATCTATGTAGCCACACAATCTTCTGCACATAGTGGCGTCTCAAGATCTCTACTGAATCATGCTCTCTGATCGGTAGGAAATGGGCCGACTTGGTGAGTTGGTTGAAGATCACCCAAATCGAGTCATGACTCCTAGATGTTCATGGAAGACCCATCATGAAATCCATGGATATCCCATACCACTTCCACTGTGGGACCTATAAAGTTTGAACCAAGCCTCGTGGTACCTGATTCCTTGCCTTCACTTGCTAACAAGTGAGGCATCGAGAGACATATTCAGCTATTGCTTTCTTCATACCTGGCCACCAGTGCTATCATCTAAGGTCTTGATACATCTTCCCCACTCTAGGATTTACTACTAGATGGTATGTGTGGAACTCCCTCAACACTTCCTCCCAAAGTTCCACTGGTACCAAGGTTCATCCTCTTAAAAGGATGACGTGCTACCCACCTTCGGAAAATCCATCAGGTGTCTGCCATGTGGATATCTAAGCATGTCGTGTCTCGTAGTCAATGTCTCCACACTGTGCCTCCCTGACTTACTGATGAAGTGGGGGAGTGACTGAAAGATACTAAAGGAATTCTACTTCATCTCTATCCACAAAGAATATCTACAAAGCGGTCAGCTGCCTCATCTCCTCTCCTAGCAGATGTATACAAGATCTCCTACTGAGTGCATCTGCAACAACGTTCCCCTTTCCAGGTGTATAGACTATCTAAAAGTCATAGTCCTGGAGGAACTCAAGCCAACGTTGTTGTCTCAGGTTCAGGTCCTTCTGAGAGAAGATATACCTGAGACTCTTGTGATCAGATTACATGATAAAACGCTCTCCCATCAGATAGTGTCGCCACATCTTCAAGGATAAGACCACTTCTTCTCACTCCAGGTCATGGGTATCGTAGTTTTTCTCATGTTGTCTCAGCTGATGAGAACCATAAGCGATCAATACTCACTCCTGCATCAGGACACACCTGATTCTAGTCCCTAATGTGTCGTAGTAGACTACGTACCCTACGCCTTCTTCTGAAAGCCTCAAGATGGGAGTCACTAGTCAGGCTCTACCTTAGCTCCTAAAAGCTCTGCTAGCATCTCTCTGACCACACAAAGTGTTTCCCCTTCTTCGTTAGGGATGATAGTGGTGCTGAAACTCTTGGGAAGTCTGGTATGAACCTCTGGTAATATCCAGCCAAACCTAGGAAACTTCATACCTCTGTTACACTCCTGGGTGGCTCCCAAGAAAGTTTTTCCTCAATATTTGTTGGATCCATAGAAACTCTATCCTCCAAGATGACATGTCCTAAAAATTGAACCTCTCATATCCAAAACTGGCACTTCGAGTGCTTACGATGAAGGTGGTGCTCTCGGAGTGTGTCCAGTACTACCCGTAAATGGTCGGCATGCTTCTCCTCAGGAGTCGAGAAAATCAAATTTTTGTTGATGAAGACTACTACAAAACGGTTGAGGTATGGCTGGAAAATCCTGTTCATAAGACCGATGAACACTTAAAGAGCATTGGTTGCACCAAAAGGAAAAACTAAGAACTCGTAGTGGCCATACCGACATCTGAAGGTTGTATTCTTCTCATCCTCATATCGAACTCTGGGCTGGTGATAGCTTGATCTAAGGTCTATCTTCGGGAACCACTGTGCTCCCTTTAGCTGATCAAAGAGGTCATCAATCCTCAAGAGTGGGTACTTGTTCTTCACGATCACCTGGTTTAGGTGACGGTAGTCAACACAAAGCCTCAATATTCCATCTGCCTTCTTAGAGAACAGAATCAAGGATGCCCTGGGAGAAACACTGGACCGGATGAATCCCTTACCCTGCAAGTCCTCTAGCTGTACCTACAGCTCACAAAGCTCAGTGGGAGTGATCTTATATGTGGGTGTAGATATTAGTTTCGTCTCGGGGTACAAGTCAATGTAAAATTCCACCTCTCTGTGAAGAGGTAACCCTAAAAAATCATCAGGGAAAACATCTGCATACTGGTCCACCACTACATGATAGCTCGAACTCTCCACATTAATTGCTCTGAGGGTAAGGCAGGCCAACTGATGAGTGATTGGCTACACCCTCATTTTAGAATAAACTTCCTTCACTACAAAGGCCCCATTCTCACTGGTGAAGGTGAACTTGGTCCCACCCATGCAGACACACCGCACTTTTCTCATAATATAGTTGATCTAAGAATGGACTGTAGATAACCAGTCTATAATAAAGATGAAATTGTAGGGGCCCAAAACTACTATAAGGAGATCCCAGCTGAAGCTCTCGCCTCCTATAGTATGCTCACACTATCGGCACCAATCCGTGAACGTTGAGTCCACTCCCGTAGGAGTCTCTAACCGTAAGGATTGAGACAATGGCTCTGTATAAATCTAAAAGCTCCAAACAAGGGCAATAGAAATGAAAGAGTGACTGGCACATGTGTCTATAAGAACTATAGACAAGGTAGAGTAGACACAGATCATACCTCAAATCATCTTCGGAGTGCCGTGATCATAAGCCTCAGCTTCTTAGAGCTGAGCTCTCCCCTGTTCACCTGCTCCCTTTGGTCGAGGTGAACCTCCTGGTGGTGGTGGTGGTAATTCCTTGTAACGCCATCCACCACCAAATGAACAACCATCTCCTCTGCCACGTCTGGTTGTGCCCTTAAGATCACCTCAATCGAACCTCTGCCTCTACTTGGGAGGTCCCTCAACTGTCAGCTGATCATCCGTATGGCGGGTCGGATAGTCACGAGCCATGTGACCCTGCCCGCCGCATGTGAAACACTGCTTGTTTCTTGAATGACTGGCTCTGTCTCGTGTGCCTCGCACAACCGAACCTGAGTCTTGAGGTCATCCACTGGAGGGTCTGGTCCGCTTGGACATCTGCGACATATGTCTGCTGCTAGCTGTAGATGGCTCCACTACATGACGTTTGGTGGTGGGTCTCGCTACTAGTGACTACTCAGAAAGGAAACTCTCCACTAAGAGGGCTCGCTTCAACACCCCCACCTACGTCGAGATGCTGAGGGAGATCATCAAAGCTCCGATCTCTCACCTGAGCCCCTTCTCAAAGGTCTGTGCCCTAAAGAATGGGTCTCACACCATATCTATGGAGTAGCACGAGAGGTTGGTGAACCACACTGAGTATTTTTCCATTGTCATTCTACCCTACTGTAGATAAAGTATCTCCTGAATCCTCACCGCACGTAGGGTGGCTGGGACAAACTCCACCTAAAATAGGCTCTCGAAGTCTGCCCAGAGTATTGTCGCCTCGTCATGCACCTGGAGCATCAGGCTCCACCAATTTCCTAATGATTCCTGAAGGAGACTCGCGGCAATGATCACCATAAGGTCTGTTGGTGTCCCTACCAGTCTAAAGACTCTCAGCACATCCTCTATCCAATCCTCAACTGCCTGTGGGTCCGTCTCGCCCCTGTACATGGGCGGCCGCTAGCGCTGGAACTCGTGCAACGTACTCAGGTGGCGTTCACTCTCTGATTCTAGGGATAGTGGCATCGGTGTCCCAACGGGTAGTGGTACCGCTGATGCCTCCACTGTGATAGGGCCCTATAGCGAGGCCTCATCGCTAGGTGGGCTGCCATATCGTACAAAGCTTAGAACCCTGGCTAGCTGTCTTTCTGGAGGAACCCTATAACGAAATAGGTGTTCCACGGTCAATAAGTTATACCTGGAGAGATGACTCAAATTGATCACTAAGAAAACTCTTGGAACACACACGCAATTAGTGTTTTTATGCACTGAGTTTTAAATCATAATTCAAGGTCCTGGTGTATGGATACGTCGGCCGCCACACCAACACTCGACTCCCTGAACTGAAAACCACACTCAATAACCTTAACACTATTGCTTCATAGAAATGATCAGAGTCCTAAGTTATAGGGCAGAACTGACTCCTCTGATACCAATTTTTCACGACTTGTCCCTCAGGGCCCATGCTGTGACTACCCCAAGCCCTCCTTCTATAGGCCAAGGGCTGGAAACTAGAACCAAAGGCGTAAATCCCTAAAGTGGGAAGGTATTGCCTTTATAACTAAAAACACACACAATATATTACACATCTGGATACAAAACACTATGTAAAATTGTATAACAAGAGAGTACTGAAAAGTAAAGGGGCTAGAAATACAAGACCAACTGAAAGTACAAGTACAAAAAAAAGGATAAAACAACTGAAAGGTGAAAAGAAACTCTTGGAACATCCACCGCGGATCCTACCTGAAGGGTAGGTACATATATCCACCACAACAATCCACTTCTGTCCGTCTCCTCCATGTACCGTCATGCCATGAAGTCCACCTCTGGGTATCGTCTAGTCCTCATACACTCAGTCTCGGTCATCACTGTCCATCGTCTGGATCCAACACAACAAGGTGCAGGCATAGCTCGTGCATTGGTGAGTATAACGATACTTAGTAGGGACCCCAAGACCTTCAAGGTCTCTCAAAATCCACCAATGATTATCCACAGAATATGAAATCAACAGATAACCCCACATAGGTATAAGACCATACATATACCTAGGTTATCAAATAATCCATCTCAATCATGAGAAATAACAAAGTTACTGACTCAGATCACACAGGTATACAAATTTTGTAGAGAGATAGAGATGATTATATGTAGCCACTGGGTCATCTATTCTATACAACCCACACAGGATCCAAGAATAGAATTCAGAACTGTTGAACCCACACAGGATCCAGGAACAGTAAACGGAGCTGTTGAACCCACACAGGATCCAGGAACAGTCCTCTAAGCTGTCGAACCCACATAGGATCCAGGAATAGTCGTCAGTGCTATCGAACCCACACAGGATCTAGGAATAGTGGTCAATGCTGTTGAACCCACACAGGATCCAAGAACAGTCGTCAGTGCACAGCTAGCCATAGGGTTCCGCGCAAAGCATGCTTGATTCTGGGAGGGTCCGCTCCTCAATCCGAGTATCGATACATAAACTTCCATGAAGTCCCAAGTTGGTGTATCTAAAATAACCTTATTTCCATAAGAAACTCAACATGATAGACAGTGTGTCAATCGGATGCCCAGTCTGAGAGTTGTTGGCATTTGCATTCTGAGGGCCCGGTTGGATTTATGTTCAATCCAACCCGGTCATACCCCAACTATGTTAAAACCTTGAGTGGGTATACCAAAAGAACTAATTCCTTCCAAGGTTTCTGTAACCGCTGACGGTTCGTCAAACGGATTCCTACTGCTCAAGTTACGGGAAAAAGTATGAAAGCATGCCAAAACAGGTTCGGGTTTGGTCCTGCCCAGTCAGACTGGCCCGGCTCGACCCGGGTCCTGACTGGGTTCGACCCGGTCCACGGGTTTGAATCGATCTGCGGTTCCAACCCGGTCTGCGAGGATGGACTGACCAGCGAGGGCAGCCCGACACCCGAGGGCGGCCTGGCCCGTGGGGGCGGCCCGGACCCCACAGTCGGCCTGGCCCGTGCTAGGTCCGGCCGGGAATCCCGACCGACTATTCCATTCAGGTGGGAGACAAACTGACGCCACATGGCACTGGTCCGCGTCACGCGGGACCCAGCGGTGGGTCCCGCTTCTTCTGGCTGGCCGAGCGGCCAGCCGACTCCCGTGTGGGGCAGATGCGCCGCGCCTCTTCCGGCGACCCAGCGGCTCGAGCCTCTAGTCTTCCTCGCAGTCGGCCACCGCTACACCTCCAGGCCCCCTTTTTCTCCATCGCATGGCATTGTTGCACTGCGCCTTCTCTGGCGACCCAGCGGCTTGGGCCGCCGGTTTTCTTCATAGTCAGGCTTGCGTTGGCCTCCTCTACACCACTGCGGCCCATTGGTCGCGGCTACTCCTTTGGAGACACGGTTGCGTTGCCGCCGCCACGTGGTGACGATTGTCATTCCATCCGTCGGCGAACATTCCGCCAGTCACCAGACTAGTTCTGGTGGCCTGATTCTCATTTCGAAAGTTTTCACACACTTTTCGGGACATTGCCTTCGGTCCACAACCATTGTTGATGAGTAACGATCATCCCGATCTCATGTTGTGTTTAGCGTTAAATTCCACAAAGAAGGTAGAGGGGTCGGGCCGTGTTTGTTCGGACTACACCCTCCGCGTTAGGGTGATATCTAGCGGCTTCGAATTATAATCCTCGACGAAAAACGAAAAACATGAAACAATTTACAAATCTTGAACCCCTACCTTGGATTTGTTGTCATTGGAAAATAAGATGATGAAGTCGAGGACGACATCGTCCGCATTCTTCAAGGACGGGGCATCCTCCCTTGTTCCAGTTGGAAATCAAAGAAGAAGATCTCTTCCTTCGGTGGATGAAACATTCTTCGTTCTTTGATGGTTGTTCGTTGTTGGGAGAAGTGTTCTTCGTTGGTAGCTTCTCCCAATAATATTCCACTCAAATCACCAAAGTGAATAGACATGTCAAATAATAGATTATATTATCTATTATTTAGTTAGAAAGAAATTCAAAAAGAATTCCTAAACACTTGGTTGGCACAATTAATGTGAAGGGTGGTGGCACCATTAAGTGGGAGCTCAAGAGGTTTCTTCCCAATTAATGGGGAGTTCAAGAGGTTATAACCCCGGGTGGTCCCCACCAAATTAATCCTCACATGGGAGGTTGAGTTCGGGTGGGCCCCACCACCATAACCTCTCATGGGAGGTTAAGGTGTGGCGGTCCCCACCTCCAACCTCCACATGGAGGTTTTAACCAACTAATAAGAGTAAAGTTTACACAAAATTATTTTTATTTAATTCATTAAAACCTCAAAAACTATCTTTCATTCTGGACCAACTGTCGTCGAGGTGAAATTTTTATTAAACAAATATCGGGGCTGCGAGTTCAACAGTGCCCTCGGATTTCAATTCCGAGCACTGGTCAAAAGTTATAAAAACTTGTTCGTATGTTTACTGAATGTACCCAAACAAAACTTTAGAAATTGTTTCCAGGCACACCGGGCATCAGAATCATGCGCCGTTAGTTTTCTTGGACTTGTAAAATTTCCATGTATTTAGGAAAAAAAATCTCTTTAAATTCTAAATCTTTACATTTAGTATTTAGTTATCATAATCCAAATTATTTTAAATATGAAAAAAAATCAATGGATACATTTCATTTGCATTTTATTAATTAAATAGAACATGTTTTAATTTATTTACCTTTTCATGATGATTATCCTTTATTGATTTGTGATAGATTATATTGTTATTAACCCTTAATAAGAATTTGATCTCACCACATTATTTTGTTTTATTTTCCCCAATTTTCCAAGAAGTTTATTATGATTGATATCTTTGGTTACACTAACAGGAATAATGGTGTTCTCAAAGAATTTTTTTTTGAATTTTATGTCCAATATATAATTTAAATTTCAAATATTTTTATATTTTACCAAGACTAAAAAATATATATTCCTTTGGGATACTGTTTGATGTATCTTATGATATGTAATAAAGTAAGTCACCAGATCCCAGCTACTGGGGTCAAGGTCATTACAAATATGATTTAATGTTACCATCTTTATTTTTTCATTGTATTCCTAAATGACCCGAAGTCCTTAACTTTTATTGATTTTTGATAAGCCCCATTTCAAGGGATGAGGGGGAACCCTTAAAAGGCTCGTAGGCTCAGAGATTACATGGCTCGTAGGCTTTAGAGATTACATGACCCGAAGGTCTTAGGGAATTCAACCAAACTATCTACAAGGAGATTCCCCTCCCCAACATCTGCATCCTGATAGTTGCTCTCCACCTTTTCATGATCATCTGGATAGGCTTCCCATGCAAGCACAGGATGGTATCGATGGCATAGCCATACCCTCTCATTCTGACAATCTATTTGGCTCTACTCTGGTGAGTGCACGTTCTCTGAATCCTCTTCTAGGGCTGCTCCTTTTTCTAGTGTGTTTGGGGCCTACATTCATGTGGCCCGAAGGACTTGAGGTGTCCCTAAGGCCTTAAGGTGGCCCAAAGGCCTTGAGAATCAACTGGCCCAAAGGCCTTGGGTGGCCCGAAAGCCTTGCAGGACCCGAGGACCAAACTAGTGGCCCGAAGGCCCATAATGATGAATTGTTCCAGATGCTACAGTACTGAATAGTGCATTGGTTACAAATATATATCTAATGATATAGTAAGGACTCGAATTGAAAGTGAACTCGATTCATTAAGGGATTATATCTAATAAGAGAGTCTTTGGAGTGAACCTTGACTAAGGAAATGATAGAATGGGGAGTGAAACCAATCCACTATGATAGTATTTCTATTGATACTTGACTAAGGAAATGATTTTATATTCTTATGTTTATGCCAAAAACTTATGTATTATGATTATAATATGTTTTCAGGGTTCATTATTTACTATTGATGATTACACACTATTATGTATTATGTTTATTTATTGAAAAAACTTTATTCCATGTTTCATGATTATGATATATGAATTTATGGGTAATATTTTATAATGTTTATTTCAAGTTCTCATAACCTTGTGATTATCTTAAGATCACATATCATCATCTCTTATGTTTACCCATATTGAGTGATTGAGATCAACCTTTCTTATGTTTCCCTTCCCCATGTTATAAAGAAAGTTTTTGAGTATGATATGTCTAATAAGGGTTCCAGTTATGAATATCTTAATCAAAAATGATGTACATATTTTATGTACTAGTTGTTTACATATCATAATTTCCAAAGCACTAAATATCTATGGTACTCAAGCATGTATTATTGTGAAATATATTGAATGTTTATATAAAAGGATTTAATATTTTTGTATTAAAACTATGGTTCACAATAGATGGCATCATAGGGAGGCTTAGTAACCTTTGGAAACTAAGATGAGGAAATTTTAGTGAGAAACCTTACGATAAGCCTATGTATATGAGAACATCCAAAGTTATGGTAAAGAAAGGAATGTGGTTTCCCTAATAAAATGAATCCTTATCTAGATTCTATAAGTGGAATTGGTTTTGTCACAAATTATTCTAGGGGTAATAAGCCTGAAAATAGTTGGACGAGTATACCATGACCATCATTATGGTGCATGGAGAACTTTCTCTTACTGAACACCTAATTTGAAACCCCTAGGGGATATTCTTAGGTTAATTTAAATTTTATTTAAGTGACTTTATAATGTATTTGAATAAACATTTACCATTAATTAACTTGGTTAAACCTAAGGTTTAGTTGATTTAATAGAATTTATTAAGATTTAGGCATCCTTTGAATTATTTTTCATGATTAATCACTATGATCATTTATTCTTGATAGTCATGCTAACCATTTCTGTTTTGATAAGGGATTGAAGATAAAATGATTAATTTTAGGTGGTGATAGGTATGCTCAAATATCAATGTATATTATTTTATCCTAGTCATACGAATTCATTTCAATCATGAAAATTCTAAAAGAATGTTCATTAATATCCTAAATAATTAGATGTTAAATTATTAGTAGAAACTTATAATTGTATAATGATCACATCTCAAGTCTATGAATCTTCTCCAATTGAAGTTTATGGGAATGTTCATCTTATAAATATATTTATTATTTCTCTATTTTAATTTGATGTGATTTTGGACATGTATTGGATTTCTTTAAAAAAGTACCATATCAAGTATTGAGGAAGGGAAGTCACATTTGATATTCCAAACTAAACTATGATTGTCTATCAGTTCAAGGATAAATATGAACTTATAATAGAAATAGAATCCATTGTATGGGTATTTATTCATATTAATATTGGTTATTAATATCAAATGGTTGAGGAGAAACTCAACATCAATGATCTTCTTATGTTATGGGATTTTCATAATGTCTTTCTAGATGATTTTAATTGTATTCCTCCAAATCATAAATTTGAGTTTCTAATAAAACTCATACCTGATGATGAACCTATTTCAAAAGATCCATAAACAATTAGCCTACTTAAATTATTGTAATTGATTAATTAACTTTATAAGAATCTTAATAAGGTATTTATTTGGCCAAGTGAGTCACCATGGGGTAAACCATTACTTTTTATTAAGGATAAGGATGGATAAATGTGACTATGCATTGATTATTGAGAACTTAATAAGATCATGATCATGAATAAGTATCATTTTCCCTATATTGATAATTTTTTTGATCAATTATGAGGATCTCAATATTTTTATAATATTGATAATTGATTTAGATACTATTAGTTGAGCGTCTAAAGTGAAAACATTCCCAATATAGCTTTCTATTCTAGGTTTAGACATAATAAAATTTTAGTGATTCCATTTTATCTTATTAATTCCTTTATTATCTTACTGAATTAATTAAATATAATCTTTATAGATTATCATTCAGGTTTTGGTAGTCTTTATATATGATATTCTGATATATTATAAGAGTAAGGAAGATCATGATGATCAAGTGAGGATTATACTGAAGACCCTAAGGACGGGTAACTTGTATGAAAAATTTAACAAGTGTGAATTTTGGCAACAAAAAGTTTCAGTATTGGGTCATATAATCTCATGAAATGGTATATCAATAGATCCATAAATGGAATAAGTTATTGAACATTGTCTCACACTAACCACTGTGATTGATATCTATAGTTTTCTTGGATTGGTGGGATATTATTGATACATTGTGAAGGATTTATTGTGGATATATAATTCATTCACCAAGTTAACTTGGAAGGGAGTTAAGTTATTTTAGACTAATAAGTGTAAAGAAAATTGGTTAGTGCACCTGAAATCACAATACCATATAGTGGAGAAGGGTTTGTTATTTAAAATGATTCATTAATTAAAGGGTTGTGATGCACTCTCATACAGAATTATATGATGATAGATTATGCCTCAAACCAATTCAAGGTTCAAGATAAAAGTTACCCAATTAATGATTTAGAGTTTGTAGTAGTAATATTTATATTAAATATATGAATGAATTATCCTTGTAAATAAAAGTGAGACATATATAATGATTATAAAATTTTAAAGTATATATTCATCAAGAAAGATTTTAATATTATCCAAATAAGATGGTTTTATTCGAATAAATATTATGATTTCTGAATACACTACCAAACTGGTAAAGGGAATATGGTGGGTGACTCTTCGAGTCCAAAGGATCATATTAAATTATCTATAATGAGGATCACAAAATATCTAGTATTTATTTATTTAAAAAGGATGCAAATTAATATCTTTTAGAAAGGGTAGAAATATTTTCTTTCTCAAATGTGTGTTTAACCATCTATCAATATAAATAATAAAGTTGTGAAAAAGATGATGTGAAGCTATAAAAGAATGTGAAAAATGCTCCTGAGTTAAACCTTAATTATGATGCAATTATAAGGTTTACAAACCAAGTATGTGTCTGATAAGTACCATACTTGAAGAAGGAAGTATTGGAGGATTCTCATAGTTCATCATTCTATATTCATCCTATAAGTACAATGATATATAGAAATATGAAAGAGTATTTCAGGTGGGACAACATAAAGAAGGATATTGCAGAGTATGTATCTCGGTTCTTGGTATGTTAAAAAGTTAAGGTTGAGTGATAGAAGTATAAGGGTATTTTATAATCATTACACATAGAAGAATGTAAATGGTAAAATATCACTATGTGTTTTATTATCAGACTCCCAAAAACGTCTAAAGGCTATAATTTTTTTTGGGTTATAGTCAATCGACTTACGAAGTTAGTAAACTTCATTACTATCAAATAATATTTCGATCTTGATCATATTTAAAGGATATATGTTAACAAAGTCATAAGTTTACATGTGGTACCAAATTATATTTTATATAGTTTCTATACAAGGTTTACCTTTATGTTATGGAGAATTATTCAATAAGAATAATATATATAGTTTAGTTTCAGTACTATTTATAATCCTTAGATAAATGGTCAGTTTAAGAGGACCATTAAAACCCTAGATGATATGTTTATATCTTTTTCTCTACATTCCAAAGATGGTTGGGATCAACACCTTCCTCTAGTCAAGTTTTCGTACAACAATAGTTTTCACTCAAGAATTCGAATGGCTCCTTGTGAAGCTATCTATGGAAATAAGTGTAGAAATCTGATATAATGGGATGATGTTAGAGAAATAAATATTTTGTTACTCATATTATCTTAATAAAATAAAGATGAGGTTGTACTAATTCAGTAGAATATCATGGTATATCAAAGTCGACAGAAGTGTTATAATAATAATAATCAGTGAGATCTGTAATATTATGTTAGTGAAAATATGTTTCTATGAATTTCTCTATGGAATATGGTTGTGATATTTTGAAATAAGGGGAATTTTAGGTTTAGGTATATCAATTCTAGAATATTTATTGATTATGGATTGCAACTTATCACTTATAACTCCAACCAAACATCTATCACGTTCATGATGTATTCTATGTATCACTCCTAGGGAAGTAAATACTAGATCCTTCGCTTGTACTAAACTCATAGTTCATATCATTGGATTATGATACTTCCTATGATGAATAATTTTTAGAAATCTAGGATCGTAGAGATAAAGTTCAAAAGAAAAATACTACTCACTTGGGAAATGATATTTGGAGGAATAAAAAATTTGAGGAAGCTACAAGGGAACATTTGGGTGTGATAAAGAAGAGATATCCTTTGGAATCAAAAATTTGAGGAAGCTAAAAGTGATTAGATTATGATGGAGAAATTAATTTTAATTTTGTAATATTGTATCACCCCAATATTTTATATGTATTTCCTTTTAAATAAAACATTAAGTATTTGATATTTTTCCTTACACGAAATGTCGAGTCTATATAAACAATGATATAGAAAACACTTTAACCAAGAAATTAAATTGGTAGGATTGAATTTTAATAACCAATTTATGAAAAAAATTATAATAATTTTTATTAATTATAATTGATTTATTAATAGTTAAAAATTAAGTACTCAATTTTCAATAGTAATTTTATGCTTCAAAAAATATATTTGTTTTTTAAGTTTTTTATTATATATTTTTCATGAAACATTTATAATTTATTTATAAAATTTTTATAAATTATATTTTATTACATTATTATCATTTTTAAAATCATCTTTTAAATCTTAAATTAGCTAAATTTTTTCCTATATTTCTAAAAATATTTATTTTTCAATGAATAGTGAAAAATAATGATTTTTATAAATATTATCATTTATTTAAAAGTAAATGAGCCATTATGTATTAAATTTTATCTTAAATTAACATAATTATACTTTAATTATAAATAATATAATTAATTATATAGTAATCATCATTATACTTTATTTTGGTATAAGTTAATTTTTGGACTTAAAAACACATTTTTCCAAACAACTATTTTTATGTGTATAATATATTTTTATTTTAATGCATTAATTTAATCTCTTTTTATTAATTTTTTTAATTAAATTTATAGAATATTTATCCAATATAATATTTTTTAACTTTAATTTTATGGTTTTTACATGGAAAAGAATAGATTTAAATTAAGTTTTACGCTAAAAATTTAATTTTTTGAAAATGGGTTCTCGTTGTGGTTTTCACTCTTAATTAAAATTAAATATATATAATATACATAATTAATATAATTTAATAGGGTAAAAATAATTTGTTGGTCATAGTGAATGGTAAAAATTGTAAATTTTTCTTACCACAGTTAAAGTTAAAATGGGTTTTCTGAAGGGATTAAACAATGATATAAGGTTAGGATTTCCACCCTAACCTATTAAATTTTATTCTTTGAATATATTTCAACATTATACTATAAATAATTCTTATAATTATCCATTTATATCCAATTTCTATGAAATTGACTTTAAATGAATGAAATATTTTCAGAAATTACATGTGTGTCCCTCCCATCGCTTATAAAAGGGAACCACTTCTCCTCCCTTATTCACATAATTGTAGACTTATATATAGAAAAGTACCTAATCCAAAAAAAATCCTTTAATATTTCATTTATCCTAAATATTTTATCTTCTCTTAAGACCAATCATTCAAGTCTTAAGGGGTAATCTAAAGGATATCTCTCAAAAAAGAGGTATAGATCTTAACCAAGCTCTATAAATTTTATTTCTTATTCTAATTCCTATAAAATTACTTTATATATAAAAAAATTTGAATAAATCATAATAAATATTCATATATGTTATTATGATGATTTCATAACCATTTACCACCTCTTCTCAATCCAATGGTAGATGAAAGTATCGCTCATGTGTATATGTAGACTATCACTTCCATGTAGTGATATAAATAATTTTACACCAATTTCATTCATAGTTATTTATTATGAAAGCTTTAATTTTTATATATGATATTTATTTTATAATAATTATTCTATAAATATTAATTTTTATTTACCTTTCTTTCATTCCATCCATCGATAAATCAAAATTTCACTGGTGTATATGTACAAAATATTGTGTTCATGTAGTGATGTAATTAAATTTTCATCACTGGTTTATATGAATGGTTATAAATGTGTATATAAGGAATATATATTATATTTATATCATTATTAAAATTATTTATAATATTATACCATGATAAAACTGTGCAGAACATAATTTTGAATCCAAACATCATGAAAAATGAAGCAGTTAACACCTGAAATAATGATGATAATGAAATATTGTAATTGAATGAGTGATAAGATATTATAAGTAAAAAATATAAGGTATTATAGATATGACTATGAGTTTTTATATAATTATAATAAATTTAAATTTTTAATACAGGATCTTAGAGAATTTATGAAGCAAGGTGGACCCGAGGTAAGGGTTTCGTCACAATTTCTCTTTGTTTAAACATGTTTTATTGTCATGCACCAATTTATTATCTATATGGTGTATGTACTACACAAGAATATATTTGGGTAAAATATATGGTTTGATTCATTTAATTTATATATCCATATGTTTTTTAAACTTTGAGTTACATTTTATTCAAAGAATACTAAATTCGTAAGATTTTTATGTTATAATATCATTTTTATTGGGTCGGTTTGTGATTAAATAATCTGATGATGAAATTTTGTGACATATATCTTCCAAATATTATTTATTTTATTATTTTATGTTTATTTCTTAATATTCTATGTTTCCCATTCATTTTCCTCTCTTTAAGTACTCAATAGACCAAAATAATATGGTCTAGGAAAACCTACCTTGTTTTTTCTTAAGTATGGAATATTTTCTTCCATGTCCATATTTTCTTTAAAATGTTTTCCAGAATATTTTTACTATTATATAGATATTATTTAAATTCGTCTTTTTTAATATACTTGAGTATATTTTACAAGTTTAAAAAATATTATTCTTATTATTTTCCAAATATGTAACATTTTACTTTTTCCAAAAATGTGAAGGAATTTTTTATTTTACATAGACCGCATGAACAGTTTTCTCAACATCATAAACAATATTTTTTTAATCTTCTTTTATAAGTTTCCTTATTTATTTTCAAAGAAAATTTTTTCCATAATATTTTATAAATTTCTATATTTTAAATAAGTAATTCAAAAATGAAAATGGTATTTCCTTAAGAAATATCGTATTGATCTTCTAAAGGTATTATCATCTAAAACAAAATTATTTGATGTTTATTATTTTTTAATAGGGATATGATCCAATGTTATCATCATTATTATTTATCTGGATGGTTTATGATTATGATGATGAATTGTTTATGAAAATTTTATCCTTTCCATGGGTTATTATTTTATGGTATGATTATTATTTAATGATCTTATGTCACATATATGTATAGTTTTCATTATGTGACTGGTGGGACTAGAGTTATATATCCCCCCAATGAATTGTTTAAATATGAATATATAATGAGATAATAAGGACTGGAATAGATAGTGAACCCATTTTAGTAAGGGGGTTTTTCAAATAATATAGTCTTGGAGTGAATGTTGACTAAAGAAGTGATGGGATAAGGAGTGAACCCAATCCACTATGATAGTCATGGAAGTGACCCTTTACTGAGTAAATGATTTTATATGATTATGTTTCTAAAAAAACTATCTTATGCTTTTTATATGTTTTCATGGATAATGTATGTCTATTGATGATTTTTTACTCTTATATATTATGTAATTCAATTGATAAAATGTTTTTTTCATGTCCCATGATTTTGATATATAAATTGATGGGTATGATTTTTTATTTTTTTAGATTATGCTATCATACCCTTATGTTTATCTCATGATCACTTATGATCATCTCTTATGTTTTTCCTTACTGTTCGTTTGATCTCACATTTTGTTATGTTTACCTTCCCCAAGTTATGAAGAAATGTTTTAAGTATGAAATATCTAAGAAGGTCACCAGTTAAGAATAACTAAATCATAAATGATATTGATCATTTAAGAACTAGTTTCTTATATATCAAAGTTTCCAAAGTTACTAAACCTCTACAATACAAATGAGTGTATTATAATGAAATTTATAGAATATTTATCTAAAATTATATAATATTTATGCTTGAAAAGTAAGGGTTTATATACTAATTACATATAAATTTCAATAAATTTAACTGAAATTAATGAAAATTTCATTGAGAATCGCATCTTCACAAAAACGGTGAGAAACAACATGTTCACCATGTCTCAGAACATCCTCTCACTAAGACACTCCAAAGAACCCTTTGTTTTCAGATGATTCCACCATGAACCAGTGAAATCATAATTAAAACCTTAAGAAAAAATAAATAAAATCAACCAAAATGAAGGAGTAAGAGGAATTAGAGAAATATTATTACCTCAAAACACTATAGAACACACCAAAAATCCACCCAAAGTCAAGGGGGTTAAAGGAAGAAAGGGATAGTGAGAGGGAATTGTCTACATGAACACAAAGGAAAAAGATGGGAGAAAGGGGATTAAAATATCAAGGGGGAACTGGTAAAAAATTATTTTTATTAAAACTATGTATGTTGTGTGTTTTTTCAAAAAATGTTAAAATTTTAATCTAAGAACTTTCCTAGAAAACCCACTCCACATGGTTTAATAATAGTTATTAGACCATGAAAAATAGTATCGGAACCTGTATGCACCACCTAACTTGGTTTTCTTGTAATTGTTCATGAGTCGTGTTCCCTGGACATCAAAGGCAGTCACCCTATATGGTTTTCTCTAAACTATGAATGTTTTGTCCCTAACCATGTAAAATTCATTCCAAACAACCAATAAAAGAACAAAAAAACTAAAAATTCACTAATCCTTAAGGTCCTCTTCATTTACACTAATCCACACACACTAAACTGTGTGTAAGACCAAATACTATCCAAAAACTACAACTTGTAATAGAATATACCATGATTTAACTAAGCATGTGATCAACCTCCCAAGTCTTCAAATACATCTAAAACTCTTAAAAATAGAGGCTCAAACTCTTGGAATTTTAATTCAAAAAAGAATTCACTGAACAACCCCTTAATGGTCCAAAAATTTAAATTCCTCTAAATTTTATTACCCAAAACAATGTGGATCGTTAAATCCCATATATTTATGAATCATCAATTTTCCAAATTTTATATTGACCTCTTCAAAGGGAATATTATATATTGTATAAGGGTATTCTCTTTTTTAAAATCCTCATTTCTCTCAATTTTCCTATAATTTGTATTTTAAAAATTGAAAGGTATTTATTAATTAAAAATGATTCATTTTCCCCTTTATGGTGTGAGTTTTTATTTTAAGGGATTAAAATTCTATAATGTGATGATAAAAATCATACATAATTTAAGTAGTATTTAAAGACTTAACTTTTTATATTAATAGGGAAACATATGAAGCAGGGTCATGATGTGATTCATGTATCTACTATTTTAAATTTAGAATTCCCACCCTTTTCTTTTCCTATTATTGTTCACCTAGAAATTGGATGACCAGAGACTAGTCCTTGTAGATTTTTATATGCTTCCTTACAAGTTATTGGCTATTTTGAACCTCTCTCTCATTATAATTATATAGTGACCTTTTCATCTAGGTTTTGTGAACTTTCTTCTATTATCCAATAATTTCACAATAAACCATCATGGTAAGTGATCTAGAATTTATCTTATTTATTTATAAACATTTTTTGGTTAATAATTATTTATATACCAATGATTAAATAGTTTTTACTGGCCTAAGAAGATAATAATATGGAAATATTCAAAAGATATTATGGGACAGTTATCTTGTAAATGTATTATTCTTATTATTTATTCATGTTATTTTCCTGAGTGTGATATTATTATGATTTGATTAATTTTTTTTCCTTGAATATCTAACACGTTTAAAATTGAATAATAAACTTAAATTTGTTAAAGGAAGATAATAATGAATTGTGACTTTTCTAATCTCTTAAATTGATTAAACTATTAAGTGATATTTTGACTATATTATTAGAATGTTTATTTATACTTATCATTTACATAATTTGATTCCTAATTGCTGAAATATATTCATAATTAATTAATAAAATTAAGATGTTAAGTAAAATGATATTATTGGAATTGAAAATATAAAGACCAAATGCATTTAAATCTTATTACTAAAATCTTTCATGCATTAATCAAAATATTATTAATCGATCTTGATATGTTATTGTAGCTAAATTAAGTTTGTTGTATTTATATATATATATATAATATAATTACAAATCAATTGTTCTTGATTTTATTTTAAACATGGAATAGTTTTTATGATAGTGAGGTATTTTGATATTATTTTTTGATATCATTTGGTTTCAGTTAATAATGGAATGATTAGGATGGTGTAGGAAAGTGTTGGAATTTATTTTGAGATGATTGGATCATGTTAAGATCCATATTTAATTTACTTAATATTATGTTTTAATTCTATTTATTTTATGCTTGATTATTATTATTCATTCCCATTTATGCATATCTTCCAAGATATATTAATGTTTCTTAGTGCTTGGAATTATTGAGTTAGAATTTAATAATGAATAAATTGAAATGGGATAGTTATTAATCACTAAATTATAATGAATTCATATTAATAAATATGGAATTATAAAATAGTAAAGTAGAATGGATATGAATATAATATTTAATTTAAGAACTTTGAATTTCGGATTAATATAAATATTATTCTTATATGATGATATAAATTATTAATTGATTGTTAATTTGTTAAAGGTAAATAAAGAAATTGAACCTTGTTGATTGGGTGCTTAGAAATTTTTTTACCTAGTCCTTAGTGATTGTTTTTGGTTTTTCTTGTAGAAAATTAGCTTTGATTCAATCCTATGATAGGTTATTTTCCCTTTATAATGGCTATGTTCTATATAAATCAATATGTTTTATAAATTTTTACACTCCATCACCCGAGTCATCCAGGGTCTCTAACACCCATATTCAACCTTAGGTTTTCGATGTTTCCCAACATCGAAGTTATCTAGGAAATATAGGGATGACTACTACCCCAACCCCTCTCCCTCTGTTAGGAATAGAATTTATTTAATCATATCAAGACTTTGGGTAACTTTCTATTATAGGATATGTGATCATATAGGCTAAAATGTCTTTCATCTATGGAATATAGGAATATGTGGGTTTTGGAGGATTAAGTTATAGTGTATACATGGACCCAACCTATAATAGCTTATGGTTATTATAATTTTACATATTCACAAGCTGTAATGGATTAAGGTATAGTACATATTTAAACAAGATGTGATGGATACCTATTTTCTATATGATTATGATAATGTAATAGTGATATGGCTATGATTATGTGGATGTAGTCCTGATATATTCTCATGGATGTGTAGTATATCTTATGGAGGGTATGGGAGCATAATGATTTATTACATTAGGGTTTAAGGTGATTGGTTTTGTGGGAAAGTGGTAGTGGGTTACCATTGTAACGTATATGATTCTAATATTGTGTTACTTTATTATATATGATATTCAGTGATTAAGCCTTCATGGGAATGGGATTATAACTCACCTAATATAGGTAATGATTTTATTTTCCTATTTATTCACTATGAATTTAGTATACTTCTTCAAAATTTGAATGATTGGGTTTTTGGAGGATAAGTATAATTTTATACTCACCCTTATATATATGTGTGTGCGTGTGTGTTTGTTTTTTCAGTTCCGTATGAGATTGTTGGAGATTGAGCTAGGCATTATTAACTCATAGTGGTTATTCATGATTTGTTAGAGTTCATGTTCATTGTTGTCAGAGTCATTGTGAATATCCCTTGGTTTTTTCATTGTAATAATTATCATGTATTGTAATTTTTATTATTTATTTATTATTATTAATTGGTTTGGTTTTTTTTTATATTTTCTTGAGAATTTGATGGTAAAGCCTTCTATATATTTGAGTTTTATACCCTTGTCCCTAGTCTCCAACCTATTACCCTTTGGTGGTGGGCTTCAGGGTTCATACTTATCTTCATAGCTGGCCTAGGAGGGGGACTAGGGGGTGGGTCATGAAAAATTGGTATCAAAGATTTTGGTTGATAGATGGGATAGATCTTAGAGAAAGGTGATGGTGTGGATTTCATGGGATGGTAGAGAAAGAGTGCCAGTTGAACTTATTATATGATATAAAGAAGGGTGATAATCTAGAAAATGGAATTTTAGGGGTCCTTATGATATGATACAAGTACCTTAAGTTTACTAAATGTACTAGGAAAAGTGATGATGCTTGAGGGGTAGATTTCTAGGTAAGGATATTGCCTCATGATTTTTTCCACCTCTATTTGAATTGGGTAGTAACAAGAATTTGGATAAATATTAGTTATTTTATATTCTATGTTTAGTAAGTGCCTAATAATTTTCTATTCTATAATTATAGCTCTAGAATGATGTTACCATAAAGTTTATGCCAGAGAGGTTCAATGAGATTCACCAGCAGATCACCATAGAGTTGAAGTCAACCAAGATGAATCTTGAAGGAAGAAACTTCATTAATTTTAGCATCAGGGAATATAGAAGTATAAGGAATAAATTTATAATATAGATACATAGTATTTGTAAAAAAATATAGAGATTTCATTTAGTTTGAACTATTCTAGGAGAGAGGACTAAATCCATTTAGTAATCAATGTGTTGTTAGGAGATACCCATTTATGGGGTTATTATTACTCAAAGATCATAAGGAGTCAAAAATATCATGGGATAAGTTCTAAAATAAATTCTAGGATAAGTTTCTATCTTCATCCATGAATGTGGTGTGCTGAAAAGAAATATTTTCCCTCTTCTAGGGGTGATCCAGTGTGCAAGAGTTAGATATTATTTTCATTGTCCTTATATAATATGATTCAAATCTATTATCCAATGAGGATGTTGGATTAAGGTATTTATAGGAACATTTTCATCCATAGATCCAACTATAGGCCACAAAATTCACATTATTGGTATCTTTTGAGGTGTTAGATAAGGTATAGGTTATTTTGTGGATGAAAGCTTATACTTGAACATCATGATAGGGTAGTCATTAGGACTCATCATGGAGAATATTTTTAGCCAACGGTTCTTAGTTTCATAGTCAGTAGAAGTATCAGATAATAGGGAGTTGATCCCAGAATCCTTTATCTCATTTATATATGGTTGGTATTTATTGAACCCCTACTGGGAGAATATTTTTTTCATACAAAGGATGTGGCCATTAGAAGTTAAAGTGTATGAAATTTTTTCATGTCCCAACATGGTTCACTTTAAACGGTAATCAATTTGAGGTTGACTTAACCTCAAGAACACCTCTACATATGCCAAAGGATTATAACTAGTAGTGGGGGTCTAAGGTGGTATGATAACAAGAATATACACTTATATCATAGTAAACAGTAATAGATGAAATGTCCAAACATCATCCACAATATAACACCTATCAAAGTATTCAGAAACAATAACTATAAATGAATGTAGTCAACATACTGACACACTATTATATTATTATACAAAGACTGATCTCCCATTACCCCAGTCATACAAATAAAATAAAATAAAACAATACAACAAGATATACTATATCACTAAACCAACCTCAAAACAGTCTCCTAAACCCTTCTAATTTCTCCTGTTTGATCATGAAACACCAGGACTTGGTCCAACCTGAACCTACAACCAAGTGAGATATGCTCGAGTACCCAAGTTTCATGGAAACCCAAGCAGGTGTGAGTAAAAATCAGTAATGAAGCACCAATATGGTCCAGATAAAAACAAATAAAAGAGGTTTATGTTTGATGTGACATACTCAATTTAATAGTACAATAACTGAATAATTGTGAATGTATATAACCACTATTGATCCTCATGCTCTAATATGATAATTTGGATTGAACATACCTGCTTTTTCTAGTACTGATGTCTCTAAGCTTGTAGAGGGATTGTTCTAACTATAAGTAACTACATAGGGTGAACAAGTCCCAACCAAGAACCAGTACGAGATAGAATATGTGCTTCATCCATTTCTATAGTGTCTCTGAGTATTTTATATAATCATGTTAACCAATGTAACCATCCAAGCCTGATTTGACCTCAGTATACACAAGATAAACATAGGTTTTAACTATCACTAATATACATGAGATAAATACTTGAGGCTTAACTCTCTCTAGTATGAATTCTTAATGGAAAACTCCCAATCATGGAATTCTATAGTACCCAAATCTATGTAGGGGTAAAATCCCCTACACATAGATCCAAGGAGTGTTTCCAAGGAATCTCATGTTTTTAAATACATATCAAAGGGTAGTACATCCACTCATAAAATTTCACCAGGGTTGTAAAACTACCCAATCCTATTCTCTATAACCAAATTCAGACTCTCATGTGCATTACCTATAATCATTTCAACCTTAATAGGCTCAATAATTGATTCAAATTATAAAGAGACACCTATAATCATCACTACTTTATTCTCATATACACCCTCTCACAATGGTCGACATCTCATTGTGGTAGCCATTGGGTCCCCTAGGTATCATCATGGCCAAGACACCTCATAAGGATCCCTCAACCTCAAAACCATATCTTAGGTAATCACCCACCACTTAGAAGGAATAATCTCCCTAGGAATATTCAAAATATCATAGAGACCTCACTAGCCTCCTAAGAAATATATACTATCCTTGGTATAAAGAGATGTCTTAGAGCTCATCTCACGTCAAAATTTATCACAAATACATCTGAACAACTCACCTATCATTCACTACCCAAGCCTCATCTACCTAAGTATCTGCATCTTAGTGGGGAAGGAATGTTCACCCAAATGTCATCTCACTACCCAAATTTCTCTAATACATTTAATAGCCTCGTCTTGGCCTACTCAATACAAAGAATATTAGTTCATCACTTACCATAACAAGGATGCATCAATGGAACCTATCACTAAGTCCATTTTAAGGTCAAATGTAAGGAATGAAACCCCATCATGGCCTACTCAGTCCAAAGACTCTTAATCCATCACTTTCCCTAGAAAGAAGGAATCAAGGGAACCAATCACTAGGTTTTATTCATTAAATTAATTTTATATTATTTGGTGTATGCTCCTCAAGGTTCATATATAATAATAAAACAAACTTATAATTCAAGAATCAACCATCGATAGTTGGGGAAATCAAGTCAATTACCAAGGGTCCATTGTGTCCCTTGGCACTTTATCCATCTTAATTGAAGGAAATAATCTTTAATTAAAAACATATTTACATTGAATAGTTCAACCACCCTTGGTGGAAAGAACTTATATTTCAGGCCAACATAATTAAATAAATGAAATTATCATAGGGTGTATTAATAAGGACCACCTGCCTTTTACTAAATAAAAAAATATTTTTAATTCCATAGCTCGGTAGCTCTATAGAGGCTCATCAATGACACATATTATAGCCCAAGAACATACATCACATCACAAGGTACAATAATTAATTATAATAAATTATAATTAATTATACAGTTAAATTACAATAAAATATAATTGATTTAAAAATTAATTTAAAATGCATAACCACTAAAAACTCATCAGAAATCTCTGTCTCGCTCAAATTGCAGCTAAAATCACATAGGAAGTCCATGATGCACTCCCAATATCATAAAAGGACAAAACCCTAACACATGGAATTGATTCAAAATTTAATTTAATTTAATTTTGATGAAAAAAATTATATAATGATAAAGTAACATACCTTTTTCAAATCACAAATCAATAGTGTGTAGATGATATCATGAGGTCTTTTATACATAAGTTGGGGAAAATACCCATCATAATCAGATGATTTCACTTTCCCCTACTAAAACTATCATCACATCCCCAGACCAAAAAATGTAAATCAAGAATTATTGAAGGAGATGGAGGATAGATCTTAACATAACGTGATATTACCTCAAATTACCATAAAAACCAGATCATAATGTAATTCCCCAACCCTAGTTACCCATAGACAATGAATTATTTTAATAAATTTTCATGATTACAAGGAATCAATTACTGAAGGACCGATCAGTTTAGCAGTCTTCGAAAATAGATTACATACATGAGCGATACATTACACTTTCTAATATAAAACATAGCATAAATAATCCTTTGAGAATTCCATTATTCCCCTAGCTTAACCCAACATATCAATCATAATACACTTCTTATAGTATTTTGGAAATAAAATATAATAAAGGGGTGAGCACAGATTCTTAGTAAGGGTAAATAATTCAGCGGAAGCTATAAACTTTTAAGGAAAGATGTATAATAAAAATAACCTCCTTTTAAAACATACAAATTGAATATAATATGGTAAAAATAAGTCAAAAATTACCATATAAACATGCACATAGATATTCTACTAGTCAAATAATCATATGTAATAGCAAATTTCATAATGAGGGAATTCATAATATCGGGCATAATAAATACTATGTCAAGGCCTTGTGCCAAGACAATTCACAAATATTATATCAAGTCCACATGCCAAGACACTAGTTTGTCTAATGAGAACTTCTGATACATTAAGGGTCTATAGTAGGTCCCTCCCTTCACTTACTAAGTCCAATGCATTCCTTATATTAAAAGGGTGAAACATAACATAAAAATTCATATTGAAACTAGCATAAAAAAATGTCAATGCTTTAACCGTAAACCATGAATGGTATAAAAATAGCACATACATAGTCAAAAATATCACAACTCATTCAATTAAATGTAGAATATTGTATTATAATAAATCAACCTCAATAAAGAATAATATTCAGTAAAGGATGTTGACATAGTTTAAATGATCAGTTAAACTCTTTGAGAGAAATATACCTTTTTCATGAAATCATTTAAAAGTCACACAATTTAAAAAGGAATATATTTAAAAGATATTTTTGAATAAAAGTGTCTCATACCACTTTGAAACTTTTGAAAGGAATTAACATTTTAAAATATCCACGTTTATATAAATAAATCCTAAAATAATTTTCGAAACATGGAAATTAATGATAAAGATTCTGAAGAATAAATATTTGAAACATTTAAAATGATGTTTTATTTAAATATTACCTTAAAATTATCCTTTTAAAAACTATTTTATGAAACATGGACATGGATGATAAATATTTCCCAATAAATACATACACATAAACAATCTTGGATAATAATGAGATTGAGGAATTAACCTTTACCTTAAGTTTGATACTCTTCGTATGACTGTGAAACTCATGTATAATGTTTTTAAACATATAATTAACTTATATAAGAATAATAATAATATTTATGATATCATATATGATTCTTTTATGTATTTATATTAACTATTTATTAATAATTCCAAGTTAATGCAACATTTCGGGTAATACCACTTTGTTTATCGTACGTGTTTTGACTTATTAGTCTTGATCATATTACTTAGATAATTATTTACTTACTTCCAGAATTTATAATATGATTTATATATAATATATATTTATAATATAAATATATATAATAGATAGATATAATATGGAATACGTCGTTTATGGAGATGGTAGGTCGTATGTATGTATGAGCATTGTTTCTATTTTCTTATCGTATTGAATAGAAGTAAGTGAAGGACATATATGTAAATTAATGCATATATATATATATCATTCCATTAGACTTATTATTCCATTTATTTCATAATTATGAATAATATATTTTTAATAATCATTCTTGGAATGTTAAAGTGGAGAATGAATCTCATTACATCGTGGAGACCATAGGTCGTACGTACGCATGAGCGACGATATTGTTCCTTTAATGATAAAATGGTATGGAATTGGATGGAATATGAATTTTATAGTAGAAAAATAATTTTATATTTATTATTTACATCCATTATATTCATCTTTATACCCATAGAAATAAAGTGTAGGTGAAAACAATTTACACCACAACATGGAGACGGTAAGTCATACGTACGCACACATGGTGGTATTGTTTTTCATAGGATGGGTAAAAAGAGTAAAATGGTTGTCCCATAATCTTAACATCATCTCATAATATATTATATTATAGAGTTATTTTTTATTATGGTAACAACTTAGTAAGAAGAAGTAGAAGAAGAAATGAACTTCGAAAGAAGGGATAAAATGATTACCTCTTCTTCGGGTGCCACCTTTTGATTTGAACAAAAGGACTCTTTAAGTTGGATTTACTCCCAAAGTTTTGCCTCTAATATTAATTTATTGATGTTGGGAGGATATTTGGGTAGGTTTTAGCCTAGAAAAATGTATTTGAACGTGTTAATTAATGAGAAAGGGGGGTTCCCTTTTATAAGAGAGGTGAGGGGCACTTTAAGAAAAGATTAAAATTTTAATTTATTATAAAAATATTTTGGGATTATAATAGATCTAAATTGATTTATTTAGAGGATAATATTATTATTTTATAAATCCTCTGAACCAAAAGGTTTTATACATGTTTAGGTCATAAAATTAACCATATCTTTTGGATTTAACATTTTGTAAAATAAGTTAACTCTTACCATGTCCTCCTTTATTTTTATACTACATGGTTAATATCGTTACTATAAAATGCCAGGATAACCAAAAGTGGGTAATTTATGACATTGTTATCACTATAAAAATTATTTGGCATAATTTTATCTTATTTATAATTTTTACATCATTTAATAAAATAGTATTTGTTTTAAAAACACATTTATGTCAATTTTGACACTATTTATTAATTGATTTTTTTACAAGTCATAAAAAATTATTCATTTGAAAAAAATCCATTAACTCATCCCTAATATGTCAATGTCATCAAAATATTTTTTTTATGTCGTAAAAATTTTCAAATTATAGTTATTTTAATATTAATTAGTTCATTTATTTGAAACTTCCATTAATGAAGTAATCACTACATCATAATTGTGTCATAAATAAATATATTTATATAATGTATAAAAATTATAAATAAAATACCATGATGTAGGAAATATTTTTATATTTATAATTAACATTTATATTCTAATTTATATTATGTATAACTCTAAATTAAAAATGGTTTAGTTATTAAAATTTGAATTTAACATTTTTAACTCTTCTTTAAATAAAATGAAATAAATGTTTTAATATAACCCAAATGGATAAAAAAGTATCCTATTTTTGTACTAAGGTTGATTTTGGTCGAAAAAAAGTTATCTAATATAATTTGGACATGTTTTAGGGTAATTTTATATTATTATGATATTATTTTTACTTTTAATTACCCTATTTACTTTTAACCCTGGTAAATAAAACTCAAAAGTTACTATTCACCAAAAATTATTTTCATCCTATTGAACAACATTTTACTTACTAATAACAACCGTTTATTTCTAATTTTTGAAATTCAAATCAAAGAAGTGGTAAAATTACATTTTATGCAAATTTTCAAATGTGCCTAGAAAGTGGGTAAAAGACATTAAATAGTTCAATAAAATTTTATATATCTAATCTTATTATAAAATGAATCAAATGAAATATATTATACTAATATATGTATTATGTGTCTATTTTGACTTTAAGATAAATTTTCATTAAAAATAATTATTTAAATGAAAAAGTCGGTTTTTATGTACTATCCTGTATTTTTCACTATTCATCAAAAATTGAATATTTTTTGAAAAATACCAAAAATTCACCCAAAGCTAATTTTGATATTCCAAATTCAAAAATTATTTCTATTTTACTAAATTCAATTTTTATGAGTGTCTAAAATTAATTTTATTATTGTTCATAAAAGGAATTAAAAAGTATTTCTTTTAAGAAAATAGATTTTTTAAATATATTACTATTTTAACAAAGCTTATACATTTCATTATAAATATTTTTTCTTTATGTGAAATAATTAAAAATAAATATTAAAATTTATTTTTTTTATTTGTATTACAATATTTAATTAATAAATAAATATATCATTTAAATAATTATAATACTAATGTGTTGTTTTGTAGAAACTTAATCTTGCATATAACGCAAGACAAGTCAGTGTTGCGTGAAATATAATCTATTAAATTACTTTAAATATATAAATTACTATGAAATATTGGGGTGTTGCATTCTCCCCTGCTTTAATAAATTGTGTCCTCTCAATTTAAAATTGTTCTTCAAAAATAAAAGGTTAAAATAGAAAATACCTTTGTGGAAAACCCACATCGGAAAAGGGGTTAATGAAATTTAATCTTAATAAAAGAGAAAGGGAAATGAAAATATCACCACCAATTTATTATTTCAAATAAGTGAAGATTGGTGGAAATTAGAGACACATAATTGAAAAAAAACATAAATATTTATAGGGAGTGATTGAGGTCATCAATCACAAACAAGTGAGCAATAAATTGAAAATAGAGGGCCTCAAAGCCAAAAATATATGATGATTTAAAATATCATTAGTTCAATAAAACATGAGGTATTAGAATAAGCCAACGATCCCGTACCCAAGTGGTAAGGGCTCCTACTTGGCATCCAAGAGACCTGAGTTCAAAACCGGGTGGAGGTGAATTTCTGGGTTACTGTAGTAGTATTGTAGCAGTCACAGTAGCAGTCACTGTAGTAGTTACTGTAATAGTTATTGTTCGGTATTATAGCATCCAAAACTATTCACCCGATTTGGGCCTTCGCCCCCCCCCCCCCCCAGTTTGGGCCTACGGGCCTCCAGGGCCTTCGGGTCATCAAAGGCCTTCGGGCCACAGGGCCTTCGTGTCACGTAGACCATGGAGTAGCCCATTTCGCACAGAACAGGCCTCAGAAGAGGATCAGAGCAACAAGAGTAGCAGCCACCAGATGCAAAGCTAACTAGATTGGAAGAATGAGAGGGTATGGTAGCCGCCATCGGGACCAGGAAACATGCAACTTTGTATGGGGCAATGCAAGTCGATCAGCAATGCAGGGTGGGGAGCTGGGTGATCAATGACGCAAAAAGTTGGGGAGGGGCAGTTCAAGTGGGTTGGGCCTACGAGTCATGTATTGGGCATGGAATGCCTTTGGGCCTTCGGGTCATGTATTTCGAGTTTGTCGGGCCTTGTGCCTTGGGCCTATAGGTCATGTACAGGTTCCCCTTAAACCCTTAAAAGGGGGATTATCCATAATAAAAATAAAAAGAAGGCCTTCGGGCCATTTGGGCTAAGGTATTATAATAATACATTTTTTAATAACTTTTTTTTGAATAAGAGGGATTAATTTACTATCAAGATAAGAACTCAAGAAAATATACATAATTTCATTACCTATCATAATCATAATATCGTCATTAGGTTGTGCTTCAATCTATTTTCACTTCATCCATTACACTAAGAAATTAATGTTTAAATTTTTTTTACACCTGAAGTGCATTTGATAAATCATAAGTTCCACAAGTATTTCCATAATCCTCTATATGTTTACTAAAATCCATAAGGTTAGGTCAAAGTGTCGAATAAATCATAATTTAACCTCAAACAAAATATCAAGTGTTCAACTTACTCTATTCCAACCTTTAGACTTATCCAAAATACATTTATCCAAACTCTCTCTAAAAGGCCTGTAAATTTCCAAAATCAATTGTGACATTAGATTCCTCAAACAATGTAAAGTTTCTCTTATTATCACATAATAAAAATATGATTACCTTCATCATATTAAAACCTTAATGAAAAAAATATGTACTATAGTACCATATTTATATATATCACATTATTCTTATAACCAGAATATAATTCTCGAATCTAAAAACAAAAATACATTAATTATTCCACATTGACTGTAGTAATAGAATATGCTTAACCTTGATGTATTTACTTTTTCGGAGCTATATTTTCTTGACGCTTTGGAAAATCATTTTCATAATGTTCTTTTTCTTTACAATTGTAGCATTGAATATTCAAATCCTCTTTCTTCCCCTTACAATCACGAGCTTGGTGGCCTTTTTCTCCACATTTGTAACAAACTACCATTACTTTTAAGAAAATACAAAGGTGTTTCTTCCCACATTTATGACATACAAGAAAATCCTTCTTTCCATTTTTCCCTTTATATGTCTCTTGCTTCACCATTCTCTTCTTGTCTTACTTTAATTTAATGCAATAAGACTTAGAGAATTCCTTTTCTTACTTAATATCACATGAGACTATATCTTAGTACGATGAGAAATATTGTGAGAAAAAATCCCAATGGAGGAATGGTTTTAACCCATCAAAGGATCGATCAATCTTAAATCGTGTATTACGTTTGTAGTATGTAGCATTCCTTGATAAACTTCTGAAGTTAGCCTCATACTTTTCAACATTTTCATCCACTTTTTGTCTTAGACTCCATAATTTTCATTCCATATCATCTCATTGTTCATGAGGAAATTATTTCTCTAGGAAAGTTCTTTAAACTCCCTCCATTCCATATTTCCTACTTCTTCATCCTCCTTTGTGTTTTGAATCAATGACCACCAGTGATCTTCATCTCCTGAGAGATGATTGACTACTATAACAACTTTTTTCCTCTCATTACTCCCCAAAGCAACAAAATATTTTCTCTAAGGAACTTATCCATTGATCAACTACAAAAGTATTTTTAGTCCCATTGAATGTTGGAGGATGTTTTATCATTAAGAAATTTAACATTGATCCTCCACATTAGAAATTATGATGCTTTATATGGGTAATGTTGTTATTCACAACCAGAGTTAGTTTTCCCATTATGGTTATAATTTGTTCAGTACTGGTTGTGTCACAAACTCCACTATCATTATCTTAAATAGGAGGGAAATCCCTACATAGATTACGTGCATTGATACTATTTCCATTTCTTTCACTAAGTGCCATTTCTAAATAATGGAATACACCAGATTAAGTTATGAATCATAATTCATAATTATAAACTAGTAAAATACTTAACATAAATTGAAAATTTTATGCATATCTAATCCATAATCATAAATATGGTTCCGTTGAGGAAATATTTACTCATAAATACTCATAATGGTTTATAAAGAAAATATGAATTATCCTATGCATATTCCCTAGGAGTGTCAAACCTAGTGCACAGTAAAGTCTGTTGTCATGTACCAGGTCACCCCGAGTCAAGCCTAGAACAACTTGTCAGAGTTTTCACCCCATGGTTCATCAATTCCAGAACCACGTACATATGTAGTATCTAGACTGGGATTTACTTCTTGAAATATCCATGTGATCCCTACTTTCCCAAAAATCTACGAGGTTCTTTATACTTATCCACAAAGTCTATCTTAGGGTTATGATTCCTAATATTTGTTTTCTAAATCTATTTCCATGTTTGTTTCTAAACTTCCTTTGATACCAAATATAATTCCCCAACCCTAGTTACCCATATATGGTGTATTATTTTAATACATTTCCGTGATTACAAGGAATTAAATCCTGATGGAACGATTAGTTTAGCAGTCTTGGAAAATATATTACATACAATAATGTTACATTACACTTTCTAACATAAAACATATCCTAAATAATCCTTTTATAATTCTATTATTCCCCTATATTAACTCTGCATATCAATCATTATACACTTCTTGTAATCATAGGGAAATAAAACATAAGAAATGGGAGAGCTCAGATTCTCAGTAAGGGTAAATAATTCAGCAGAATCTCTAAACATTTAAGGCAATATGTATGATAAAAATAGCATCCTTTTAAAACATAAAACATGAACATAATATGGTAAAAATAATTCAAACATTACCATAAAAACATTCACATGAACATTCTACTAGTCTAATGATCACATGTAATAACTAATTTCATAACAAGTGAATGAAAAATTCCCGACATAATAACTACTACGTCAAGGCCTTGTACCAAGAAAATTAAAAATATTCTGTCAAGGCCTTATTCCAAGACACTAGATTGTCTCATGAGACCTATAGATGCATCTAGGGGTTATATCGGGTCGTGCCCATTACTTACTAAGTCCAATTCATTCCTCATATGAAAAGGGTGAAACATAACATAAACATTCATATTAAAACAAGCATACGAAATGTCAATAATTTAACTGTAAACCATGAATTTTATAGAAATAGCTCATCTATAGTCCAACATATCATAACTCATTCAATTCAATATGGAATATTTTATTATAATAAATCAACATGAATCAATAATAATATTCAGTAAAGGATGTAGACATAGTTGAAAATGATCAGTAAAACTCTTTGAGATAAATATATATTTTTAATGAAATCATATAAAAGTCACACAATTAATAAAGGAAGACATTTAAAATATATTTTTGAATCAAAGCTTCACATACCACTTTGAAACTTTTTAAATTAATTAACATTTTAAAACATTCATGTTCATATAAATAAATCCTTAAAACAATTTTGAAAACATGAACATTAATGAGAAATATTTAGAAGAATAAATTTTTAAAACATTTAAAATTATGTTTTAGTTAAATATTCTCTTAAAAATAATCCTTTGGAAAAATCTATTTTGAAACATGTACATTGATGATAAAAATTTCCTAGTTAATACTTACACATAAACAATCTTTGATAATAATGAGATTAAGGAATTAACCTTTGCCTTAAGTTTTATACTCTCCGTATGAATCTAAAACTCATGTATAATGTTTTAAACATATTATTAAATTATATCAGAATCATAATAATATTTATGATATCATATATTATTATTTTATGACTTTATATTACCCATTTATTAACAATTCCAAGTTAATGCAACATTTCGGGGTTTTTTTGACTGAAAATTAATTTTTTGTTTCAAAGCACTTTTGAGGAAAAAGTGGGAAACCAGAGTGACTTTAAAGATTTAGAACACATCCATACCTTTATGGGTTAAGTTTATCAAGATAAAAGACAGTCCAATTCAAAAGTAAGAAAAAAGCCCACCCTAGCAAAAAATCAATACGATCAACATCCACCTTCCCATTGTTGCACGACAAGCTATTCCATGAAAAGATTCACGAGCCCGGTACCGATGGCATATGCCAAACCCTCTCAAAATACAATTCCAAGTATCAATGATAAGGATAACACTCCATGCTCTAAACCCCATCAGGTCAGTCCCTTGCAAAAAAATTGGATGCAGTGTCTGATGGACCAAAGTCATAGTGCCACAAGTGAATTTACAAAATTCTAACCACAATATCCTCAACAGTGCACAGCAACACAGAACAAACCTACCCAAGTGGTAATAAATCAAAACTGCATCTCCATAGATCAATGTACATTGCGTCTTCATTTTCCCCTTTTCTGAAATTAGATCATACCAGAATCGCACGCCACAAAATAGAAACACACATAAAACCAGAAGCAATACCAATGTCAGGAGGAATTCCAAGTGAAATCCACACTTCCACCGCAATACCAACGATACCACTGAAATAAAACAAGAACAACCTTCAAAGGCCTCCATGATAACCACTCTATAAAAATTTCACACTGAATATCCTGGATCCATCGCAGACAAAAAAAAACAGATCCAGCAATTTACAAATGCCAAATAAATAACCCCAATAGCAAATAGGAAAACAAATCAAGGAGAATAAAAGTAGAACCCTAAAGACAGCTACTCACTATGCTGAAAACCAGGCCAGATCTTATCGCTGCCTTCACACACTCACCTGGAGACCACCTCAAACCACTGCATGCACTCCCAGCCGACACATAACTGTTAAGTCAAAAGTCCCCTTTTGGCTTTTACATCGTGTTTTGGAAATCACAAATATATTCTGTCTTGTTTTGGAAATCTCGAATGTATTATATCATATGTTTATAAAATAACAAATTGTCTTTTATGTTTATCGTATCGTACGATGTTGATCGTATCGACCAAAACGTATCGTACTGACTCTGTCAAACGTATCGTACTGACTCTGTCAAACGTATCGTACTGACTCTGTCGATCGTATCGTACTGACTACTATTCAGATAATCATTATTTGTTTTGGTACTTTGTCAAAAATACTCTCTCTGCATATGAATCATACTCATGTTTTACTTTTCTATATATCTCTTGTCCTAACAAAACGATGTCGTTGAGTTAGTTATATACTAATCAAAACGATGTCGTGCTTTCTGTTTCAAGATGACCGTTGGAGGCAATATGACCGTTGGAACCCGAGGCCTATAAATAGGAGGTCATTTGAAGCTGAGAAGACAACGATGAGCAAAGAGATTGAATAAAGAGATTGTGAACTACGAAGATTCTAAAGAGAGAGACTCTGACTTCTCTCATCAAGCTTTGTGCGTCCGATCATCGTATCGAGGGCTTTCAAGTGATTGAAAGACAGAGGTGCCGATTACCTACAAAATCGAGGGCTGCCGGGGATAGGCAGACAGACGAGCCGATCATCGTATCGAGGGCTGCCAGGGATAGGCAGACAGACGTGCCGATAATCGTATCGAGGGCTCACCAAGGTGTTGGTGAGACAGACCTTTTATCCTAGGTGAAAGGATAACCCTTCTCTTTGGGTTAAAAGAATTGTATTACTTTTACATTTCCGCTGTTTGTTTTAGAAAGGGATTGTATTGTTTCCTTTCTTCTTTTACATATTCAATTGTAATTGTTTCAATTACAATTGTTCTATTACATATTGTATCAATTGGTTCTATACGCTTTAAGGTAGAATCAATCATATTTGTATTACTCTGATTATTGTGTTCATCTTGAATACAATTGTTTTACTTTACAATAGTATTATTGTATTAGTTTAAGTTCATTTAAACTAATCTCTTTGTTACTAAAACTCAAAGTTTTTAAACCTACAATTCACCCCCCCTCTTGTATTGTTCCATCTAATAGACTTTTATATCTACTATTCGATCCAACAATTGGTATCAGAGGAGGTTTTCCACTGATTTGTATTACTAGCTCTATTTCTTATCTTAAATACTTACTACACTAACGTGTGGAGTGGAAAAGTTGTTTTTGTTATAGATGGCAGGAATGAATATCGGATCAATAGATAATCTGAATCCTTCTAGACCACCAATCTTTGATGGGAATGATTACGAATATTGGAGAGATCGTATGAAGACTTTCGTCATCAATACTGGTGTAGACAATTTTATTATGCTTACTGGAGGTTACAAAATACCTGACAAAGAAGTTAGTACTTTTACCAATCAAGAGAAGCAAGAATATCAACTGAATTACAAGGTACGCAATACTTTATTATGCTCTATGACCAGGAATATATATAGTCAGATATCTTCATGTGAAGCAGCCAACTGTATTTGGAAGAAATTAGAAGTCACTCATTTTGGTACATCCAAAGTTATAGAAACAAGGAGAGCAATGCTTCGAGCAGAGTATCATGGTTTTGTTTTTCCTTATGGAGAGCCAGTATGTAAAGTGCAACAGAGGTTTATGACAATTGTCAACAGCTTACAATCTATGGGAGAAAAGGGTCTTGATGATGAAGCTCTTGTTGACAAGATTATAGATATCATGCCAAATGAATGGGAGTCAAAAAGAACAGCTATTGATGAAAATAGAAAAGTTTCCCAGATTACTCTTGATGAACTCTTTGGAACTCTTCTACAGCATGAGACAAGAATGAAGAGAGATGCTGATTTCAATAAGAAGAAGAATGGGAATGGAAGTGTAGCTTTTGCATCTAAAGCCAAAACACCTGAAAGGGTTACGAGGTCTAAATCCAAGAAAGTTGTTGTATCTGATTCAAGTGAATGTAATCTTTCAGATAATGAGTTAGCTAATCTTGCTCGGAGGATGAACAAGATTGTTGGAAAGAAAGATTTTCAATATAGATTCAAAAAGAAAGACAGGAAAGATAGGAAAGATTCTAAGGTAACTTGTTATGAGTGTAAGAAAGCAGGACATATAAGGCCTGATTGTCCTTTACTAAAGAGGAGAGATAGAAAAGAGAAACACTCTGAAAGAAACAAGAAAAAGTTTTATAAGACAAAGAAGGTCTTGAAAGCTAACGATACATGGAGTGCAAGTGGTAGTGATTCCTCAGATGATTCTTCAGATAATGAGACGTCAGGACAAAGGAATATTGGACTTCTAGCCAGACTACCAATTGAAAATCATTGTCTCATGGCTAAGGTACATAATGCTGAAGCTGTTACAAATGTCTCTTTAAATGCAAATTATGCTGATAATAGATATTATGAATCTTCAAATGATGAACCCTCATCATCAGAAGATGATACATTACCTTCTTTTGAAGAAGTTTCTAGATTTGCTAAGTTACTTGAAAATGAAAATTCTAAACTCAAAAAGAGATTCGAAAAAGCAAATTCTAGAATTTCTGTTTTGACTAAAGAGGTATCAGATCTTTCTAAAGATCTTGATGAGAAAACTGCTGATTTTGAAAGTATTCTGAAAACCCTTGAGAAAGTCAAATCTGAAAAGGATAAACTTTCTAAGGATCTTGAAACTGCTATTTCAAAGAAAGATATATTAGAATCTAACTCTAGTTCAAATTCAAATGTTTTAGAAAACAAGAATTTGGTTTTAAAACTAAAGTCAGAGATTTTATCCTTGAAAAAGTGTTTGTCAAACTTCACTCATGGAAAAGAAAACTTTGATAGGATGTATTCTCAAATTAGACCATTGAGAAATCGTTCTGGTCTTGGTTATACTTATTCCAAACCTGTTTTTAGTAATAACTATTTTGTTCCTCAAAAAACCATTTTCTGTTCCAAGTGTCAATGTGGTGGACATTGGAGAAGAGATTGTTCTCTTAACAAAACTCAATCCTTAGGATTTCATAAAGCTCATTTTGCAAAACAAATGTGGATTCCTAAAATTCTTTTATCTAACTCTTCTGGATCCAAACAAGTTTGGATTCCAAAAATCTAATTGTTTCTTTTTCAGGAGAATCAGAAGTGTACCAATAAGAACATTTGGTACATGGATAGTGGTTGTTCTCGACATATGACTGGAAACAAAGATTTCTTTGAAAAGGTTATCAAAACAAAAGGTGGAAAGGTTACCTTCGGAGATAATGCTCAAGGAAAGATTGTTGGTATAGGTAATATTGTTTTTCTTGGTCCTGCAAGAAACAACACTCGGTAGCACTCTCCACTGCTGAAGCTGAATATGTAGCAGCTGGAAGTTGCTGTGCTCAAGTATTGTGGATGCAGCACACACTCACTGACTATGGTTTGAGTTTCTCCAAAACTCAAATTCTTTGTGATAATACAAGTGCCATAGCTCTTAGTAAAAACCCAGCACATCACTCTCGTGCTAAACACATAGATGTTAGGCATCACTTTCTTAGGGATCACACACAAAAAGGAGATATTGTTTTACAATTCATCGGAACACAAGAACAACTTGCTGACATTTTTACAAAACCCTTACCTTCCGATAGATTTGAATTTATAAAACAGAAGCTAGGAATGATTACATTAAAATAATCATTCATATCTACTTCCTGTTTTACATCTCTCCTAATAGTAAGAAACTCCTCGTAGAAAGGGGGAGGACATTTCTTTATGTCTATATTTCGGATTTTTTAATATTTACTCTCTTTTTATATGTTTCTTTTCCTGTTTATCGTATTGACCATTTCAGTTTTTCTGTTTATCGTATTGACTATTTCAATTTTTCTGTTTATCGTTTTCAAATTCTTTTCCATCGTACCATTCAAAATAATTTTTGAATCGACCGATGATAGTATTGAAATTCTTTTCCATCGTACCATTCAAAATAATTTTTGAATCGACCGATGATAGTATTGAAATTCTTTTCCATCGTACCATTCAAATAATTTTTGAATCGACCGATGATAGTATTGAAATTCTTTTCCATCGTACCATTCAAATAATTTTTGAATCGACCGATGATAGTATTGAAATTCTTTTCCATCGTACCATTCAAATAATTTTTGAATCGACCGATGATAGTATTGAGATTGTTTTCTATCGTAATGTCACCAAAACCAGCAATCACCTTACGATCTTCGACAGGTATTCTTTTTCATTTTTTTTTAATTATTTATTTCTAACCGTTGATCTGTTTTTTCTTTAATCCTGACCGTAGAAGATCAACAGTCATCTCTTTATTGCCTATAAATACCCCCTCCCCTTCCCAAACCCACATCGTTTATCCAAGAATTGAGGCGAAGCTCTGCTCAACCGGCTATAATCAATCGTACGATCTTCCCAATCGGCATCATCTTTATGTCTCAATCTTCTGCCAACACTCCCGCTGATATGTCTTCAAAGACCTTTACAGAGAAAGACTTTCACAGAGAAAGGTTAGTATCACGAGAATTCTTTGATGCGTACGATTCTACAATCAAGAGGATTATTTTGTTTCAAGGATGGGAACATCTCTGTGTGGAAAAGCCTGATACTCAAGATCCAGTTCTGTTTGACGAAGTGTGTCAATTCTACAAAACCGTTTCTTTTGACAAGGATATGAATATTAACTTCGCTGTGTACGATAGGAAGTTATCTATGTCTGTGAAACAAGCGGCGCATTTTCTAAATGTTTCTATAGAAGGTGATGCATTCTGTCCATCTCATAAACTTCCAGAGGAAGTTGGTACTTTCAATAGAGAAAATGCTGAAAAGTCTTTGTTTGTTGTTAATGAGGGAAAGAGAAAAGTTTATCATCTTTCACCGGACAATAGGTTTGTAACTCTATGGATGAAAGGTTTCCTTGTTCCAAGGAAAGGGGATAGAGAAACCCTTAAAGTTTCTGATGTTTTTATGCTTGACTACCTCGTGAACATGAGGAAGGTAAATCTCATGGGATACATTTTTGAAACAATCAAGAATGTCAAGAAAGGAGGGATTAAATCCCAGATAATAATGTATCCAGCCATCCTCACGAAATTCATTCTTGAGAGTATGAAGTTCTGTAATATTCCTTTGAAAGGAGAACCTATGGATTTATGGCCATCTTTGATTAATAAGAGTACGATGAAAAAGCTGAATGTTTGTTTTGATTCAAATTCAAAACTTTTTGTCAGAGATGTAGAAGCTGAAGTGCCTGAAAATCAATCGGCACCTATGCCAGCCAAGGATAATCAATCGGCCGGTGTTACTCGAAAGTCTGATCCACAGACTAGTTCAAAGCCGAAGAAGAAGCCGAAGTATAGTAAAGAAGTTGTGGCAAAGTGGAGAAAGGACAAGGAACAGAGAAAAGAGGGTGATCCAAAGTTTGGACTTGACCCTGCTGAAGCCTTTGCAGAAAGGATAAGGGTAGAAGAAACCCTTCAAGCTGAAAAGAAAAAGAAGACTCTGTTGAAAAGAAAGGCTCAGGACTTTGATATTTCTAAAGTCTTGAAAGCTGTTGAAGATGCAAGTGCTCAATTAACAGTGGAAGTACATCAAGAGCCCATCGTACAAAGTCAGTCTGAGAAAGAGAAAGGGAAACAAGTGATGGAAGAAGTGGAAGAAGAAGAAGGAGATTTTCTTTTAGAATTTCTTCAAAGCTCTAAGAAAGGTAGAGAGGAATCGGTTCAAAAGCTGAGCGAAGGTGTTCAACAAACTCCTCATGCCGATCAGGAAAGATCACCGGACAGGATGTCATCGAAAGAAAAGAATGATGCTCAATCTTCTCATTCTGACAAAGTTGTTGTCATCAGTGATAAAGTGGATGATGGAAAACAGAAAGAAAAGGCGAAAGGCAAACAGCTAGTTGTTGAATCAAGCAAATCACATGAACTAGAATCGTACGATGATGATACTGATTCAGAGCACACAATCTCTCTCAAAAAGAGTGATTACATTGTTCATGTTTTGAGGAGAATGGAGAAAACTATTCCTTATTTTCCAAGGCTGGAAGGAAAGATTGACTTTATTACTGAAAATCAGAGAAAGAAGTTTGGATCCGTGAAAGAGTTAAGGAAGAAAGTCTTGTCTGTAGAAGCCGATTTGAAAGTTCTTTCTGAAAGCTCAGTTGTTCACAGGAAGGCATGTAATAAGATGACTAAGTGGTCGTACAAAACAGAGAGCTCAATCAATGACCATGAAGTTGCTATTGAAGATATAAGGAGACTTTCAAATGATCTTGCAATTGCTTTCAATAAGCTTGATAAAGAAACGGTTGAAAGGCTGAATCTTTTATCTTCTCAAAGAACCGATGTTCCTTCAGTAAAAGACTTGCAAGAAAGGATGAATGTTTTCCAATCAGAAGTTTCGAAGGTTTCATCTTTCAAAGATGAAATGGTGTTTCTGAAGAAACAAAATTCTGAATTGTCTAAGGACAACAAAACTTTGCAAAGCAGAATTGATACCCTTGAAGAGGTAATCAGAGTTCAGGAGGAAACCATCAAAAATCAAGATCAGATTTTTGCGGATCAACAGGAGCTTCTCAAAACTCAGGGTGAATCAATTTCTGAAGACAAGAAGGAGATCAAGAAGATGAAAGCCGTGCTTCATGAGCTGATAAAGAAGGAGAAGGAAAGAGAGAAATGATTGTTGTATTTGTTTCTTTTGAAACTTTGTGTTGTAATAACTCTTATAATTCTCTCTTTTATCCAATTGTCTTGTTTTACTTTACTAATCCTTTCAGACAATTCGAGAATACTCCTTTCTTTTTGTAAATCACAAAGGGGGAGAATATTTACAAAGTTTGTTTTTACAAAGGGGGAGAATGCAATACAATGCTCTTAAGGAAAATCTATGAATACAATCCTTAGGAAAGTCAATACCTAAGGGGGAGTTAGTTGTATTCAAATTCTTATTCAGAAGAGTTTTCAATAACTCAGGGGGAGATAAGTATTTCTTGTTTCATTTACTTTGTGTGTTTGTGCTTTCCAAAAAGGGGGAGATTGTTAAGTCAAAAGTCCCCTTTTGGCTTTTACATCGTGTTTTGGAAATCACAAATATATTCTGTCTTGTTTTGGAAATCTCGAATGTATTATATCATATGTTTATAAAATAACAAATTGTCTTTTATGTTTATCGTATCGTACGATGTTGATCGTATCGACCAAAACGTATCGTACTGACTCTGTCAAACGTATCGTACTGACTCTGTCAAACGTATCGTACTGACTCTGTCGATCGTATCGTACTGACTACTATTCAGATAATCATTATTTGTTTTGGTACTTTGTCAAAAATACTCTCTCTGCATATGAATCATACTCATGTTTTACTTTTCTATATATCTCTTGTCCTAACAAAACGATGTCGTTGAGTTAGTTATATACTAATCAAAACGATGTCGTGCTTTCTGTTTCAAGATGACCGTTGGAGGCAATATGACCGTTGGAACCCGAGGCCTATAAATAGGAGGTCATTTGAAGCTGAGAAGACAACGATGAGCAAAGAGATTGAATAAAGAGATTGTGAACTACGAAGATTCTAGAGAGAGAGACTCTGACTTCTCTCATCAAGCTTTGTGCGTCCGATCATCGTATCGAGGGCTTTCAAGTGATTGAAAGACAGAGGTGCCGATTACCTACAAAATCGAGGGCTGCCGGGGATAGGCAGACAGACGAGCCGATCATCGTATCGAGGGCTGCCAGGGATAGGCAGACAGACGTGCCGATAATCGTATCGAGGGCTCACCAAGGTGTTGGTGAGACAGACCTTTTATCCTAGGTGAAAGGATAACCCTTCTCTTTGGGTTAAAAGAATTGTATTACTTTTACATTTCCGCTGTTTGTTTTAGAAAGGGATTGTATTGTTTCCTTTCTTCTTTTACATATTCAATTGTAATTGTTTCAATTACAATTGTTCTATTACATATTGTATCAATTGGTTCTATACGCTTTAAGGTAGAATCAATCATATTTGTATTACTCTGATTATTGTGTTCATCTTGAATACAATTGTTTTACTTTACAATAGTATTATTGTATTAGTTTAAGTTCATTTAAACTAATCTCTTTGTTACTAAAACTCAAAGTTTTTAAACCTACAATTCACCCCCCCTCTTGTATTGTTCCATCTAATAGACTTTTATATCTACTATTCGATCCAACAATAACCACACGTCAACCCGTATTAGGAGAAGCTGGAACACCGACTGAAGACTTCACCACACCACTAGAGGAAACATGAGAGGCCAGCAAACTGTGAGAATGACATGCTATCTGTGCCCAAAAAACACCACCCATGGGAAGGAATTTTTCATCACAAGATCACCAAGAAGGAGTGTGGAGGTGATCTTATCCTGACCTGAGGCGGAGCAAAGCTTGTCGTATGTGTTTTGAATTGTTATTCTTGATCATATTACTTAGATCATGATTTACTTACGTTAATGATGTATAATATGATTTATATAACATATATATTCATAATATAAATATATATAATATATATATATATATAATGGAATACTGTGTTCCCGGAGACGGTAGGTCGTACGTACGAATGAACGCAGTTTCTGTTTTCTTATCGTATTGAATAGAAGAAAGTGAATGACATGTATGTCAATACATATATATATATATATATATATATATATATATCATCCCAATATAATTATAACTTCATATATTTTATAATTATGAATAATATATTTTTTATAATCATTCTTGAATGGTTAAAGTGGAGAATGAATCTCATCGCATTGTGGAGATCGTAGGCTATAGATACGCATCAGTGACGATATCATTCCTTTAATGATTAAATTGTATGGAATTGGATGGAATATGAATTTTAAAGAAGAAATTTCATGTTATATTTATTATTTAAATCCATTAAATTCATCTTTATACCTATATAAATATAGATTACATGAAAAAACAATTTACACCATGGTGTGGAGAGGGTAAGTTGTACGTACACACGCATGGTGGTATTATTTTTCAAAAGATGGGTAAAACGAGGAATATGGTTATACCATAATCTTAAAAACATATCATCATATATTATAAGTTGGATTTATTATTTAAATATTTTAACAACTTAGTAAGAGTTATTATAAGAAGAAATTAACTTTGAAAGGATAAAACCATTACCTCTTCTTCGGGTGTCTCCTTTTGATTTGCACAAAAGGACTCCTTAAGTTGGCTTTATGTCCAAAGTTTTTCCTATAAAAAGAATTGAGGGAATTTAGGAGGATATTTGGGAATGTTTTGTTTGAGACAAAGGGATTTTGAGGTGTGAATAAAAGAGAAAGGTAGGTTCCCTTTTATAAAATAGGTGAGGGGAAATTTAGGAAAATCTTGAAATATTAATTTTTTATAAACATATTTTGGGATTATAATAGCTCTAAATTGATTTTTTCGTGGTTAATATGAGTATGGGTCTAAATTCTCTCAACTTATATGTTTTAGACATGTTTAGGTCATAAAATTAACCTTATCTTTGAGATTTAACATTTTGTAAAATAAGTTAACTATTACCATGTCCTCTTCTATTTTTATACTACATAGTTAATAACACTACTAAAAAATTACAAGAGGACATAAAGTGGATTATTTATAAAAAATTTATCACTATAAAAGTTTTTTGGCCGAACTTTAGCTTTTTAGGATTTTTATATGATTTAATAAATTAGTATTTGTTTTAAAAACTCATTTATGCCAATTTTGACACTATTTATTAATTGATTTTTGTTAAAGTTATAAAAAATTGATTCCTTCAAACCAAATGTATTAACTCATCCCTAATATGTCAATTTCATTCAGAAATTTTTTTATGGAATAATAATGTTCAAATTACATTTATTTCTATATTTATAATTTCATTTATTTGAATATTTCATCAATGAAGTAATCACTACATCATAATTGTGTCATAAATAATTATATTTATCTAATGTCTAAAAATTATAAATAAAATACCATAATGTATAATTTTTTTTTATATTTCTAATTAATATTTATAGTCTAATTTATCTTATGTATAAACATATATTAAAAATGGTTTAGTTATTAAAATTTCAATTTAACACTTTTAACTCTTCTTTGAATAAAATATAATAAATGTCATAATCTAACCCAAGTGGATAAAAAAGAATCTTATTTTTGTCCTAAGGTTGATTTTGGTATAAAAACACTTATCCAATAAATTTAGGACTTGTGTTTGGGTAATTTTATATTATTATAATATTTTTTTACCATTAATAACTATATTTACTTTTAACCGTGGTAAATAAAATTCAAATGTTACTATTCAACAAAAATTCTTTTCATCTTGTTGAACCAAATTTTACTTACTAATTACAACCATGTTTGTCAGAATTTTTAAATTCAATTTACAGAAGCAGTAAAATTACATTTTATGCCAATTTTCAAATGTGCCTAGAAGGTGGTTAAAAGACATTAAAAAGTTCAATAAAATTTTATATATCTAATCTTATTAAAAAATGACTCAAATGAATTAAATTTTACAAATATTTGTATTATGTTTCTATTTTTACCTTAAGATAAATTTTAATTTAAAATAATTTTTTAAATGAAAAAGTTAGTTTTTATGTACTATGCAATATTTTTCCCAATTCATCAAAATTTGAATGTTTTTAGAAAAATACCAAAAAATCACCCTATGTTAATTTTGATATTTCAAAATCAAAAATGATGTCTTTTTTACCAAATTAAATTTTTTGTAGTGTCTAAAATTAATTTTATTTTTGTTCACAAAAGGACATAAAAAGTAGTTCTTTTAAGAAAATAGTTTTTCTAAATATATAAATATTTTACAGAAACATATACATTTCATTGTAAATATGTTTTATTAATATGAAAACATTATAAATAAAATTAAAAATTTATTTTTTAATATTCATATTACAATATTTCATTGATAAATAAATATATCATTTAAATAATTATAATACAGATGTGTTGTTATAGAAAAACTCAATCTTGCATATAACGCAAGCCAAGTAGGTGTTTCATTCAATATAAGCTATTAAATTACTTTAAATATTTAATGTAATATGAAATCTTGGGATGTTACACATAACCACCCCAAGCCAAGGATTTCTAAGGAAGGAAGAGAGGGGGCTTTGTCTAGGTCACATGTGAGGAGGAGAATAAAGAAGGATCCACCCTCTGAAAATTATAATTTGAAAACCCATAATTTTCTAATTTTAATGATATAGATGGTTTAGAAAACTATGATCCCACCATGTGGTCATCACATTCCAAGTAAACCCCTCTTTCTTGGTTGGGTTTCATGGTATTACAAACTTTGCTCCAACCATGCAGATCAGCACAATATTTTTCATCAACACTTCACACCTTTTATTTGAAACCATGTTCAAACCATGTGCCAAGCCTTAAGACCAAGACAATATTGCATTTTTTCTCTAAAACCCATATGGCTGACCCTTAACTATGAACCAATTGTTTTAACGAAGTTTGTGCTATACAAATTTAACTGAATACCTCCTTAAGATCTTGTTTTTTCATGGTTTCTTAAAAATCATGTTTCCCGGGAAAAAACACTCCAAAAACTTATGAAATTCAACCTAAAGCTCCCAAGACCCACCTGTGAACCTTAGGACCCCTTTAGACTCATAACATATTCAAAAAAATCAACTTTGGATGATCAAACTCTTGTATCTTTTATTCAAATTTCTATTATCAAAATATACCATTCATAAGATTTCCAAAAATTTAATTTTCTGGTCAAAATCACAAATCATAATGGAGTGGAGTTTTACAACCTCCCAAACATAATAATTCTTATCCTTAAAAAGTATCATTGATCATTAAACCATATGTCTTGACCTACTCTGGTCATAAACTCATAATTATCTCCTTGCATTCAATCTTTGAATGTCAAACACGCTTCTTTCACACAACTATAAACAAATGGGACTCAATTTTCCAAAGCTCAATCCACCACTCATATCCAATATCATACCATCAAGACAGGGCTTATGATCACTTATATAGATAGAGACACCATGGTGTTTTAAATTTTTTTTACCATCTAAATCATGGTTCTCCCCACCATAAGCCTCTCCTCATCTGGGAAAACTCTGATCTATAGTTCCCCCTACCATCAAATTTTCCCAATGAAACATGATTATAATGATCCAATGCATTATCATTGTAGTTTCCAACTCAAAACACTTTATTACACTTGAAAACATTGGTTTTAAGCTATTACTACCCATTATTCTAATTCCAAAATGGATTAATTGAGCCTCTACCACCTATGCACAAGGCCCGCATACATCGGACTTTCCTTAAAAGATCCTAGGAAAACCTCAAAACACACCCTTCATACCAAATATGATGTACCTGATGAATTTTATTACCCACCACATCTAATCTCATGAAAAAACACCAATCGGATTTCCCTATTCTGAACTTTCCCAAAAAAAAACATGTCTTCAACCACTGATGCACACTAAAAACATTCTATATGGATTCTTTAACCCTCAAATAAATCCAAATATCATTAAACATAAACACTGGATTCTGAACCTGACTCCAATTAAAACCCCACAATTGGATCCTCAACCTAACAAATAGTCTTCATGCTCTCTCTTGAGGATTGGCATATCTGGGATCTCACACACCCTCAAATCACATCAACGCCATCTCAAGTATAACACCAATACCTAAAATCCATCCAACATCATGTCTTAATCCCAAATCTAGAATTCAATATAAGACCAAAGAATTTCGAGTCACCTACTCATAGGAACCTTAATGCCACCCGGTTCGTCTGATGACCGGTATCATCACACACATGGCCCTTCCAACACAAAGTTCATAATCCCATGACCGATACGACACCCCCATCCATGGGAGTACATCCATCTTCACTTCACTGAATCAAAATAGAAATATTCATAACCCACGCATTATCTATTAATGAACATATTGCATAAACATGGAAAAATTAAATATAATCAAGTTCTATCATGAAATGCCAATTACCATCCATCCCTGGCTTACAAGAAAATAATTCATGACATATACCTAAATCTCACAAATAATGAGGGCCATACCCTCAACTAGACAATGGTGGGCTCCTTGCCATGTGAATTCTCTTATACTGCTCCTCAAGTGCAACCCCCAATAAGTTCTATCATAATAATTAATGTTTCACTCCTTTCAAACCATTCTCGTGTATTATATATACTCCAAAACCATGCAAAGATTTATTCAGGATTGCACATACCACCACACCTGATCCAATATTAAATCACTTCTCAGAGCAGAGGACATCACTAATATTTATCCAAAAAATGGCATCTATGATCGTAGGCATATTGTCAAAAACATAGGTCATTATCCCACACATAGGAACTATTAAATTAACAATTCAATAGGAACTATTTATATTCAATTCACATTATCTTGGTATCTTTTAAATATAAAAGGTTCACTCTCCCATACCACTCGATCACAAAACCGAACTCATGATTCCATGAGTCTCATCACATCAAGATGAGTTTCATGCACCTAAAATAATAAATATTCTCTCACACAGGCCAATCTCGTTGACCAATATCACCCTTGGCACTCATCTTCAAAATTAGGCATCTCAATGATGCCATGGTCTATCACATAACCTCCCACAAACTAGAATCATTCCAAAATCAAAAGCATCTACCCACACTATCCCCACACTCGATATTTTGTCCAATACCACCATGTCCAGGCACTCTACCAGTCATTCTCTTGAAAACCCAACCTCAATACCAAAATAACTATCACTAAAGGTTCTTTCATCCTAAAAAACTAAGGCATAATCATTACCATACTATATCTCTAGTAACACTTCTTATTCATTGATCTCAAGGCAAGGTTCCTACTCATGCCTTCCCCACTCACAGCATCAATGAAATCACCATTCCTCTATCCCATACTCAATAGAATATACCATGCATCAATATTAACCTAGAGTATCTACCCATGCTTCCAACCTCTAATGGAAGTCAAAATCTTGGGACAACCCCTCAATTGGGAAACCCTTGTAAAAACATATCATTCTATCCATAGTACCTAACTCATTAATCTTAAGATGTGTCTCAAAAAGACTCATCTTGCCCACATAACCCATAGGTCATAAATCATCTAAAACATTACTCATGGAAAACACCTCCCTATTCCTATCTCAAATGTCACATGACAACTCACATGCCCAACTACCCACTATAGAGTTTCACATATACAAATACTCATGTCTGGAATCACATTCCAACTCATCTGCCTACTAGGGCACTAATTCTCACTTGGAATTCATATACAAGACTACCCCCTCAATAATGATGATCTCATCCAAGATACATATAATGAAATTAATCTAATTGATCATCCATATATAGGACTACCCCATCAATTATCACAATATCATCAACAAGTATTTATATAAAGATAGATGCATCAGCCCAGATGATTTGTGTCCAATGATCCATAATCATATAATTTGGTTAAGTAGAATTCCACTAATAACCAATATGGGGAAACCCCATATTTATTTTTGATGACACTTTAGATAACCAAAATTATTCTTCTTTTCAAAACTATCATTAGGGAAACAAGTTCCTATTATGAACTTCTAAGGTTCATCATACATCCCTTGCACTAAGGGACTCTATCACCATCATTAGGGTGCATCATACCATAAACCTACATGATATGTCATCAGATAAGATGTCATGGTGGTCCAAGTAAACATAATTTCATTTCACTTTATGTGGGAAAACATGGTATAAGTTGTTACTAACACTATAAACAACCAATCCCTATTGTTTGTGTAATCACATATTGGAATTCATATACCATGTAAATACTACATACCGAATATAATGATCGAAGAATTCTCTTTCCACTATGGGACAATATTTAAATCCATAATAAACCATAAATCCAAAACACAATGTAAATCACTAAATGATATATCTCATATAAACTTAAAATTGAACATAAATAACATCAATCCCATATCCTTGGTGATCAGGACTTCTGTCATAAAAGGTGTTCAGGATGAACAAGTTCGGGTTCCATCACAAGCTTCAACACATCCCTATATCTCTAGCCTTCCATCTCTTCAAATAGTAATATAAAACAAAAAATATGATACAATCTATGATATCATTCACATAAAATCTCTAATATCACTTTTTTAAATCTGGGACTAGTTCACTTTTGAAAAGAAACTAGTTTGAGGACAAATCCAACTTAGGCACACCTCCTCATATTTTAGAGGCTACTGACTAGCAGTAGGGCTCTTAGGTGGTATGATGAGGAGATTATACCCCCATATCAGAATGAATAATAATAGATGAAATAGAGAAACATGATTCATAATATAACATCAATCAGAGTATTCAGAATAAATAACTAGAAATAAATTCATTCAAAATACTGAAACAAATTTATAGTTTCATATAAAGACCCATTTCCCATATTGATGATCACACATATAAATGAAAACAAAAAAAATAAATACAATAGGCTTCACTGTATATCTAAGTCATACCTTATTCTAGTATCTGAAAACCATATGGGATATCCCATTTAATCATGAAACAATAGTCCTTAGGCTAACCTAAACACACAACCAATTGATATCTTCTTGGTTACCTAAGTTCCATGGCCACCTAAGCAAGGTGTGAGTACAACATAGTAGGTAACTTCCAATATAGTCTCATACATAACCAGTAAAATCAATGTATTTTTTATGTTACATGATCAAATGAATAAGAAAATAATTATAGAACCCTAATTTTATAAAACCACTATAAATCGTATAGTTCTAAAGTGACAACCAAGTTTGATAATATCATCTTTGGCCAGTACTAGATGTCTTTAACCACATATCCAGATTTTTCTAACCATAAGTATCCACACATAGTGACCAAGTCCTTCCCTAGAACCAATACTCGATAGCATACCTACATTATCCAGTTTCAGAGTGTCTCTGATCATATTAAGTAATCATTCTATCCAATCTAACCACTCAGGGCTGACTCACCTCAGTATGTAGAAGATAAACACTTGGGGGCCCTGGATCACCTCGGTATACATGAGATAAAAACCTAGGGTCTAACGCACCATAGTATATTATAAATATAGACTAAAGGTTTAAATCACCCTAGTATGAAGGATGAATGGCCAGCTAAAAATCAAGGAAATCCATAGTACCCAAATCTATGAAAGTTTGGAATCTCTTACCCACATATTAAAGGAGTATGTCCAAGGCAACCCATGTATGTAAATATATCTCATAGGTCAGTACATACTCTTGTAACATCTCCCTAGGGTTATCCGTCTACCTAATCCCATTGTTTCTCAATAAGTTCAGACTCTCATGTACACAACCTATAATCATTATAGCCTAAAAAAGCTCAGGCACCGATTCAGGTTCTAAGGTGACACTTGTAATCATCACTAATTGATTCTTGTATATATTTTCTTACTAGGGTCAACATCTCACCGGGGTACCCACTGAGTCCCCTAGGTATCATCATAACTGGGAAACCCCATAAGGATCCCTTAACATCAAATTCATCCCTCAGGTAACGACCGATCACTTAGAGGTCATAGACACCCAAGTCATCATTGAAATATCATAGATGCCTCACAGGCCTCCTAGGAAATCGAAACTTATCTTGGTCTGAAGAGATAGAATCGATCACATATTACATTCAAAGTCATCACAAGGTCATACGAACACCTGACATATTGTTGACTACCCAACGCTCATCCTCCTTAGTAACCACATCTCAATGGGGAAGGAGCACTCACCCCAAGGTCGTCTCACTAGACAAATAACTTTAACCCACCTCACAACACCATCTTATCCTACTTGGTCCAAATACTCTTAGTTCAGCACTTATCCTAAAAAAGAGGTATCAAGGGAACCTATGACTAGGTATATTTCATTTCATTTATTTTATATCATTTGTTATATAGAACTCAAGGCACATACATTACAATGAAACATATTTCTAAAACAAGCATCATCCACAAATGACAAAGGTAATCAAGCCATTGCCTAAGGGTATATTATAATTATTGGAACTTTTTCCATTATAATTGTAGTCATTCGTATTTAATTAAAAAATTTATTTAAATTAAACATTTCAACCACCATCAGTTGTGAGACCTCATATCACATTCCAAAATAATTAAATAAAACAATTTTCTATAGGGTAGATGCATATGGAACACCTACCTTTTATCCAATCCAAAACCTTTTCATGTACATAGCCTGAAAACATTATTGAGGCTAATCAAAGCCTTGAATCACACCTTGAGAAACTGTCTTATATCACATTGTCCAATGATTAATTATAATCAATTATGATTAATTATACAATTAAATTTTAAAAAAATATAATTAATTTACAAATTAATATAAAAATTCATAACAGCTGATAACTCATTAGGGATCTTTATCGTACACATATGATAACCAAAATCATATAGTAGGTGCATGACACATTCCTAATATTGTCCCAGGTAAAAACCCTAACACATGGTATTGATTCAATAATTAATTTAATTTAATTTTAACCAAAAACTATAAAAAATTATATGGTGACATACCTTCATCAAATTATTGAGAAATGGTGAGTAGATGTCATCTTGGGACCTCTAATAAACGGTTTCATAAAAATCCCCATAATAATCTAATGATTTAACCATCTTTAAATGAAATCATCATAACATCCCTAAACTAGAAAATTTTAAATCAAGAATGAGTGAAGGAGATGATGGATGGAGTTCAATAAAGGTGAGATTACCTACAAATCTCTATGAAAACAAGCCTAAATCACCTTGTACTGGGGGGAACCAAGGAATTAAGAGATTGGAGTGTTATATGGGATGTGTGTGAAGACTATAATAAGAAATAAGGGTTCCCTATGCTAAAATTAAAAAGATAAAACTAGTAATTTTACACTTTTAATGGGCCACATGGTTTACCAAACCATGAACCAACCGTGCAGTCAACACTATCAAAGTACACCCCTCTCACATGACTGGGCCAAATAATTTTCCAAGCCATGTTCCAACTATGTGGATTGGAACTATCTCATTCTATAAAATTCCATAAAAATTTTCTAAAACCATATACAGACCAGATACCAAGACTCATGCCCAATTCTAAGACTACACAGTTCCCTCTAAAACCTACATGGTTAAATCTTATCTATATTACATCCATTCCAACCATACATGTGTTATATAGATTAAATTGAAAAACCACTCACAATCAGGGTGATTCATGGTTTCTACTAACCCATACACAAAAAAAAGGCACCCTGAGAAAAAACCCTACAAAAACTTCTAAAATTCAACCTAACAGTCCTGAAACTCTTCTGAGCACATGTGGATCCTCTTAAGCCTCAAACCATATCCAAAAACATCAACTCAAGATGCTTGAAATATTTAATTCTGGATCTAAAACTTGGTTCTAAAAACAGTCCATCAACTATATTTCCAAAAAACAATTTTTTGCTAAAAAATACAAATAAAAATGGGGAGGGGTTTTACACATTTCATTTTAGTCAGTGTGGAGCTAGTATACCACTTTAAGTCTAGTCATTGAAATAGTATCCTTCGAGATATTATTAGGAACAATGGAAGGGTGCTTTAAGGTTTGGTCAGCAGTGAGGAGATGGAGTAAGTATAAAATATCCTCATGATTCTCCATGTCTTTAAGAAAAAGGAATATATCATAGTTTTATTGGTAGTATCTAGTAGATCTAGAGATATCATGGATCATGAGATTATCAGATGCATGCTTTAGAGTTGAAATTAATAGGAGAGTCGAACATCGTGTGGGGTATTATATGTTTATATACTTATTTGGTGTATGTTTTGTTTTATTTAGAAGCTCCAAACACTTTTAGTGAACTACACAAGTCTAGCATCTAGGAATTGATATGGATATTCTTATATTTTACTTTCTGTTGAATATGACGGTTGTAGGTAGAGTTACCTAGTATGATGTTTGTGGGTATTCTGAGTAGATATTAGGGTAGTGTTGATATTTATATGATTTACTATATCTATGGATACAATCATATGAAATCATCCTTAGTATGGACTGTCTATATTTAGTATATGATATTGTTTATTATTTTAGGATTTGAGTTATATTCTCTGATTCTAATGGAGAGTGTTCTATGATCATTAGAAATAGAGATCATTAGATGGTCCATAGGCATGTTGAGACCTTTTCTTTCTTGATTACTAAGTTGATGTTGATATCAATATAGGTTCATCTAGTAATGTTTTTTGGGTTCTTGGATGAGTAACCTAATATATTTTTGGAAGAGTTTGTAACTCTACCCCCTCAACATGGAATTGGGTTTGGGATAGAGCTATAACATGTCATCACTCTAATATTGATGTCTCAATACGGTATAGTGCCATATGAGTTATTAGAGATGTAAATTCCAATTCATGATCTTCTTCATAGAGGATTTGATTGTCCTAGTGTGTCAACCTGGAGTTCTTTGGTCTTATTCATGATGAAATAAAATGTAACTCTATGATTTTATGTTGATTAATATCACTTGAATCAGGTGACCTTGAAGAACAGCTATCATCTTATATAGATTAATGAATTGTTTAATAATTTGAATGGATATATCTAGTTATTGAATATTTATTTATAATCAATATATCATCATATGTGAGTGAAAGATGAAGATATTCTAAATACTACCTTAAAATATCATTATAAACACTATAATTTCATCATAATTCCCATTGGAGTCATGAATTTACTAGTCATGTTCATGGGAATGATGAAATACATATTTCATGAAATCTAGGACTGGTTTTTGGTGGTGTTCATATATTACATCCTTGTTTATTCAGTGTTTCATAAAGAGTGTGAAAAGAATCATTGAGCTATTTTGGAAGTTCTTTGGTGGCATCAAGTATTTGGTACGATGTTGAGGTTTTATTTCTGGTCCTGTGAAGTAAATTTATCATGGAATGTCATGTATTAATGGGTAATAGTTATAAATCCTTTGAATATTGAATTACTTATTTCTTGGGTATCCCCCAATAATGTTGTGAAGGTTTATGGTTTCTTTGTTCTTTTAATAAATTATATAAGATTCATGCCTATATTTTCTTGTATTGTGACTCTTATGATATTCTCGACCAAGAATGATCAATATTTTCTGTGGACTAACCAATGTAAACATTATTTTTATTCTCTAAAGAGTAATCTAGTTAGTACTCATATTCCCTTACTGTTAGAAGAAGGATTTATGTTTGAGGTTTTTAATTATTCTCCATGCCTTATATTGGGTTTCATTTTGATGCATCATAGATTAGTCATATCTTATAGGAATCAGCAATTATGACTCCACAAACATAACTATTCCAACCATGATCTTGAGCTTGTTATATTGGTGTTTTATTTTAATTTTTTGTTACATTACCTCAATGATGAATGGTTTGTGGTCTTCATAAATCACTAGATTTTAATGTATATCTTCTAACAGTGCCACTAGAACTTATAATAGTGATAGTGGATAGAATTATTATAGGACTATATTTTTAGATTGATTATACACCTGAAAGAGTGAATTTTATTACAGATTCTCTAACTAGAAAGACATTTGGAGATATTTTTTAATGATTATAGTGATGATTGGGGAGTTATGGATGAGATTGTAGTGATTCACCTTGATATGAGGGAAGCTTATAGAATAGGATGTCTCTACCAGATGATCATGTAATCATTCTTTTCATGTCAGGTACAATAATCTCAATTGGTATATCCCAAGGTAAAAGATTGGAGTGACCCTATTGTCTATATTGATTACCCCAAGTGATGGTATTATGATGATCATCGTCAGTTTTTATTATAGTGAAGTCTCTTTTTTCCTTGAATGATGAAAGAGGTTATTCTTCATGAGTTTTAAAGCTCATCTTTTGTAATGCATGTTGATATGGCTAAGATGTACCATGATTTTGGGAGCCATTTCTAGGGGTTTTATATGAAAAGGACCTTTGTAGTTAATATCTCAATGTTTGGTATTTTATAAGTTCAAGGATGAGTATCGTGCTCCTCGTGAGTTTCTTTAGCCATTAGATGTTCCCTAGTGGAAGTGGAAGAACATCTTTATGGACTTTTCCATCAATTTACATCAAACTCAAAGTAGATATGATGTTATCTATGTGATTTTGGACCCCTTGATGAATTAAACTCACATATTGAAGATAAATGAGTCACTGTCAATGAATTTATTGGTGATAAAGTATTTAGATGTTATTTTATGGCTTTATGGGTTCTGAAAATGATCATCTCTTGTCAAGATCCCCATTTTACCTCTCAAGTGTAGAGGGGTCACCAATGTACTTTTTTCGCTTAATAATGACTCAAAAAAATTCATCTATAACCATATAGTAAAATATATAGAACCATTTAGACCATAGAAAATATGATTCATACATAATTTTTGTATTTTTGATGTTTATGGGTGAAGCACCTACCCATGGACAAGTTTTCTTATAATAATATTTATCACTCCACCATTAGAATTTCCCCATTAAAAGTTCTATATGGTTGGCTATACAGTTCTCCATTATGTTGGATTGAGGCTATAGATTCATCTATTCTCAGAATATAATTGTTAAAAATCATAATAGAGAAGGTGTAGGTGATTCAAGGGTGGATCAAGGAAGATCAAGATCATCAAATTCCTTATCTTGATCATAGGATGAAGCCTCTAGAGTTTGATGTTGGAGATCAAGTATTCTTAAAGGTATCTCCCCATAATGGGTAGTGAAGTTTTTTTCATGGGAGTGGTACTTATCCCTAATTTTTTAGGCTTTTATGGTGTTGAGGAATATTGGTTCAGTTGTGTATCAGTTAGAACTACACCTACAGATGAACCGAATCTATGATGTTTTCCATATGTCACTACTTCATCAATATATTCATGATGATTTCCATTTCATTGAATAGGGTGATTTGGAATCTAAAAAAATGTAATGTTAAAGGAATTCCTAATTTAGATTCATGACAATAAATGGAATTTGTTTTGTGGGCATGTTATTCCAATTGTTCATGTTATGTGGCAACATAGTGGTTTAGAAGAGTTTACTTTGGAATGTGATTCATAGATACAGGATTAATATCTCAAGTTGTTTGATGATTTATTTATTGATATGATATGTATTACCTTATCCTGATTGATGTGATGATTAATAAAGTTTTGTGTTTTATGCCCTCTTCTTCAGATAGTGTTGTTGGTGCTAATATTATAAAGAGATCTTTATTTGATATGATGTTTTTTATGATCTTTAACCTTTTTAATTTAACTTTTTAGGTTAGTTTTGACTTTCAAAGATGATAATAATTTGAGAGGAAACTAATGTAAGGGTCCAAGATTTTTTCAAACTCTTCCTTTTTAATTTCTAGGGTCATGAGAGAGTTTGGGGACATTTATTTTGAAATTTCAAAGTTTGGGGAAGGATTATGTCTTTAAAAACATGCTTTTTAAAATTTGAAAATTTTTTGTTTTTTGATTTATATTTGGATAATTTTAGGAATATACTTACATATTTATTTGTCCCGATAATTGAACATTATGTATGGGGTTATCCCTCTAGTTGTAAAGAAAATGACTTTTATGGTTTTTTTATTTACCCTATAAATGAACCTTACATATTTACTTTGTCACAAAAACACCCTTACATGTTACATTATCCACTTGGAAATGACAATCTTTCATATATCGATATGTAATATTCATTTATTGGTAAACTATGATATTTAAAAGTAAGAATTTGATATGTAAAATTAATATATTAATACATAAGATTCTACCTCTCTATACATAAAAGTAAATTTTCCCTCAATATAAGAGTCATACCTTTGCCAAAAAAATTTATGTCCTACTCACGGATACTCTTAATTATTTCGTAAGAGTAGTCCCAGTGTGAAAATTATCATTTCTTATGTTTGACCTGTAATATATTTTTATGAATAAAATGGGATTTATTAATTAAAATCATGGGAGATTAATATGTTGTTATATAAAATTATTTCTTTACCCCAATATGTTGTGTAATTTTTATTTTAAGGGATTTAAATGATATAAAGTGATGATAAACATCACACATGATTTAAATATAATTTAAAGGGTCGAATTTATTTCATTAAAATTAAAACACATGTAGTAGGTTCAGGATGTAGTTCGTTTAACTTTTATATTAAAATTTAAATGCTCATACTTTTATTTTACCCTTACTATTTCTCTCAAACTTAGATAACTTGAGACCATCCCCTAAATATTTGATAGTCCATACTTATTTTTTATTGGATATTTCACCCCCCCCCCCCAATACCTATATAGTGAGCTTTGCATCGAGGATGTAATTAACTTATTGTAAGCTAAATATTTTGAGAACTTCCCTCTCTTCTCCAACCCTAATGCAAAAACCTGTTGAGGTAATAGATCTATAATTTATCTTTTTTATTTATGTACAATTATAGGTTATTCATGATTTGGACAGTAATGAGTAAATAGATCGGATTTACCTAAGAAGATGATAATCTAGAAATATTTAAAATATATTATGTATGGTTTTCTTAAAAATGTATTATTCTTGTTATTACTGCATATTATTTTCAAGTTAGTGTGATATTATCTTCTTGGTATTTCCTTGATGATTCCTAGCATATCTAATGCATTAAAAACTAGATAATAAACTTCATGTTGATAAAGGAAGATGATCATGAATTAAGTTCATTCCTAAATCCTAAATTTCTTAATATGTTGGTCATTGTTTTGAGTATATTAATGGAATATTTATTACTACTTAATGTTGTTATAATATGTTTCTTGATTATTGAAATCTACTCATAATTAATTGATAAACTTAAAACGTTAAGTAAAATGATATTACTATAATTTCTATAATTTCTTATTTATTTCTATTTCTAGATAAACCCCCTTTTGGGTTGAGAGAGAACCCTTACATGACCCAAAGGACCAAATTTTTTGGTGTTCCAAAGGCTCCATAATATATTAACTGAAGGCCAAGAAACACAAAGTCCTATCATTATTAAAATATTGTATGCATTAATTATGGTGATATTAATAGGTATTGATATATTATTTCATATGATTTTTTCATCATATATATATATATATATTTATTTAATAGAATATATCATATGGGTTCTCAATCAAGTGGAATGGGCTCTACCAATATGGAATCTTATCAGGGGTTCGACCCCCATCTGCATATGATTTCTTCAGATTAATTTATGGGTGGGAATAATTTATCCCCCATATATGGGTGGTCTTTCTTCCCACATGTAATTTACACATACATGTTGAATTTGGTTCCATGAAGGGGTTCATGGAATTATAATTTGATAGGCATCGGAAAGGTGATGCTGGCATTGGGATGTGCATCGTTGTCAAGGTGATGGTGGTGTGGGCTTGTCGATGTTCTATAAGGTGGTATTCTATGAGAATGTAGAGATACTACACAAAAATTCTATCCATGAGAGGTGCTTTTTGATGGGTTCTCCTTTCAATGTAGGGATTTCATTGGGATTAGGGTTTGTGGGAGGTGGCCAGATGTGGGAAGAAAATGTCATTTAGGCTCAATCATTGTAGATAGGTGGTGAAAATTTCCCATTGGCTACCCAAGGTGGATAATCTAAAAAATTTCATTGTGATACTATGCTTATAGAATTCACAATATTCAGGTCCTTCAATACCCTAGGACTTTGGTCCACCCTAATTATTATGGTACAAATAAAAAAAGGATGTTTTCCAATCCTAGTGGGGATAGATATAAGTGACACCCACTAGATCTTGGGTGAGTGTGTGATTTTGGTTTATAATCCCCTCCACCTATAATAAATTATATATATTATAATAAATACCTTGTTATTATTTTATTTAAAACCTTTTATTTTTTATATATCATGGAGTTATTTTGATATTATTTTGTGGAGGAATATAGTTTTAATTAATGATTGAATGATGTGGATGAAATAGGAAAGTGTGGAAATTTATTTTGAGTTTATTGGATCAAGTTAAGAGCCTTATTGAATTTCTTTAATCCTATGCTTGATTATTATTTACTTTATGCTTGTTTCTTATAATTTATTGCCCTTTGGGTATATCTTATTAAATATATGAATGTGTATTAATGGTTAGAATTATGGAATGATAATTTAATAATTAATTAATTTAAGTTGTTGGTTTATAATTATTAAATGATTATGACTTCATGTTTATAAATATGTGATTATAAAGGAGTAAATGAGAATTAATAACATTATAATATAAAATTTACATTCCTTGAATTGTTAATTAGTATAAATATTAATACTTAATGATAATGTATATTATTAATTTATTTTTAATTTATTAAAGATTAATAAATGAATTGACCCTTGTTTCTTGGGTGCTTAGAAAATTAACCACAGAGTCCTTAGTGATGGTAATTGCATCATCATTTAGGACATTGGATTTGGTTCAAGCTTAGGGTAGGTTAGTTTCCCCAAGAATATTTTCAATTTATATATATATATATATATATATCATTATGTTCTATTAATTATTATGCTCCACCACCAGAGTCAGTTGGGGTAGCTAAAACCCATATTTAGACTGGGGTTCCATGTCTTTCACTACATCTGGGTTATTGAGGAAATCAGTGGTCAACTACTTCCCCTACCCTGCTCTCTCTTTCAAACATAGAAAATACATAGGTATATCAAGGATTTGGTGGATTAATATTATAATATATGATCTTATATGGGATTTAGTGACTCTCTATTATGACATAAATATATATATGGGTTATGTCAGCTTAAGGTGTAGTGTATACATTTACCCATGCTATAGTTCTTTATGGTTATTATATGTGTACATATGCATAGGTTGTAACAATGTAATGTTTAGTGCATATTAACATAGGTTGCGATGGATATTGTTTTTATTATAAAATTATGAGTATGTGATGGTGATTTTGTTGTGATTATTTAGATTTGGTTGTGATATATTTACACGGGTGTAGAGGATGACTTCTAATGTGGATGGGAGTACTAGGACATAAGACATTGTGGTTTAGGGTTATTGGTTCATTCAGAAAGTGGTAGTGGGATTCCATTCTTATACATATACTTATAATATTATGTTATGTTCTTTTGTGAGGTATTTGGTGAGAAAGCCTTGTTGAGTATGGGATTATACTTCACCTAATTTAGGTAACAAGTTGATTTCTTTATCTATTCATTGGGGTTTTAGTATGATTCTTCTAGATTTTCATGGGATTTTTTTTTGGGAAGATAATGCTAAGTATACTTATATATTCACCCCTATATATACACATACAGAAATATATATATATATATATATATATATATATATATATATCTGTGTCTGTGTGTGTGTCTTCCATAGGGGTTGGATATTGAGTTCGGTATTACTAGCTTGAGGTGGTTATTCGTGATTTTTCAAAATTCATTGTTATTGACAAAGTAGTTATTTTGATATTTTTACTTTGGGGTTTTTATTGTATATCATATTATGGATTTGGATTTAGATTATTTATTTATTATTATAGAGTTTATTGGGGGTTATTTATATTGTCATAGGAATTTTAGAGTAATGTCACCCATATATGTGTGTTTTATACCCTCAATGCTAGTTATCATATCAGGGCCTATTGGTGCTAATCTTCGAGGGTCACTTCTACCTTCATTTATAGACTAGAAGTGACACTAGTGGGAGTGGGTTGTGACTTTTTTAGAAAAATTTAATAAATAAAAATTCCATAATATTTAATGTTAATATTATATAATTTTTCAACTTATATTCCATGTCTTATAATTTTTCTATAAATTATTTATATAGAAATTATAAGGGTAATTTATAAAATGTTTAAAGATTATTAAATAATGAAATCAATAAATAATTTTAATTTTAAATTATGAATATTTCATCATTATTTAATTTGAATAGCTAAAATTAAAGGACCTATTTAATTAATTATTTAAACTATATCAAAATAAGTATTAATAATTTATATGATCAAGGTATAAAAAAATAAATACACAATATTTAGATATTTACATAATATATATGAATAGTTCATATATAGTATGTCAAAATTTTATAAATCATCTATTTAATGAAATTTCATATAATGATAATCTGAAATATTTTATATCTGATATAAATATAAAGTGTTTATATTTATTTAATTATGTAATGTTTATAATGTATGGATAAATTATAAAGTGTTTAGAATTGTTTATTTATGAATTGTTAATAAAATTTTAATCTCATTTTTAAATATATGATTTATTTATTTATTTAATTCATTCCCATGATTATTATTTATGGATATAATTTTGTATACTATTAATGGTTGTATACTTTAGTTTAAAGAGTTAAATTTCTTCTATAAATTATTATACATGTATATAAGGAGTTACATGTTTGGTATGATAATTGATTTAGTTTTATTTTACCTTTTCTTTGCATTGTACTAGGTTTTGGGTTTGAATTTAGAACTTAATTATAATTTATACATAATTTTTGTTAGAGTTATTATGAAATTGAGGCCTGTATTATATCAAATGACTTTTGGTTGGACTAGTCACTAGGTTAAAGGATTATTCCATATCTAGAAAAGTTGGGGTTGGCTATGAGATTCTCCAAGCTTACTTAGGTGGGGATTATTGATTTAATATTATTATAAGCCTTTACATTGAATTATTTCATATAACTTATTCATGAAAATCATTTCTATGTGTATAAATATAGTTATATTTTAATTTAGTTTACTGACACAAGTTGTTTGTTTGGTAAAGAGTTACATATCGATATAGTTTGAACATATTGATTTAGTGGGAGGAATACGATTGAAAACTAAATAATCATAATAATACATACATCTAAAGGTAATACATAATATAATATGGTGATACTAAATACAATTTAAAAATGGTATGTATTATATTCTTTCTAAAGCAAACACATGTTATGGCCTCGATCCTTCAACTGGGTAGCTATAGGTTCTGGAAAATCTAGGTGTCCATGGATTATCTTATGTAAGACATAGTGAAAACATTTAACCTTAAGCGTTATGTAATTGAATCCCATTATGATATTTGGGTTTTAATTAGCTAGAAAAACCTTAAGATTGATACTATATTAATGGTGTTTATTTTATCCATATGATGAATTCAATAAATTATTGTTCGCTCAACCATCCAAGGGATATATATGATATAATTATCATAATAGAAAACATAAATAACTAAGTGGTGAGGGTAAAACCAATAAGGGGTCATTAATTAGTGAAATATGGATCTTATCCAACAAATAGATATTATTTATATTAAAATATATCTTCATTTTAGTGTGAGAACATTTAATAAAAGTAACTTTTAAATAAATTTAAAACATATTTATTATATGATAAAATATTTTGTTGTAGATAAATGGAATCATCATCATAAAACATTACTTTAATATCAATCCTTAAAAAGACGTAACTTAATGTATGAAACTTATTAAAATGTCATATAATATGATGAATTATTCTTAAGAAAGAAAAATTTTATGTGATAGAGAATCCCCTTCTTAAGTAAATAATTAATATTAGAATGGTTCAGAAAATATGAATGAGTTTAAGAAATGTTTATCCTATTTTATAATATTGTTGAGGATAATTGCGTATTATATTTGATGCCTACGCTCTAGTACTTTTCTAAAAATATAGGTGGGTAAAAGTTAAAACTGAATGAAGAAAATATATTTATAAGTTTAAATGAGTTTTTCTTTAAGTATCCTACTAAGGTCATTGAAACCTAATTGAAGATTCATGAATAAATTAAATGGTTCCTTATGTGATGGTGTTATCCATGGTACTTTAAGGGGTTTAAGATACTCCATTAAATATTCTTATCAAGTATCGACGTTGTAGAAATAGATTCTTTATTTTTGAAGGGTATATGATACTGAAAGTATATTTTAAAAAAGTTTTAAATATATTGGAGTTAAAAATCTAAATAAAGGATTTATAAATATTAATATTTTAAAAAAAAATGATCAAATAAAGGTTTATTTAATCATATATTATAATTTAATGGAATATATGAAGATCATATGGATATTTATAAAATATGTGTATATTTATCAAATTTCTATTATGTGATATGATAAGTAGTTTTAAACAAAGACTTTTTATAAAGAAAATGGGGTGATGGTTTTAGTACTCATGGTTTATGATTCATTGGATTAAAAAATGTTTTACAATAATATAAGGATAAAAATTTTTTATCCATGATAAAATAGTTTATCTAGATGTTTGTCAATATATGAGGAATTTTTCCCCACTACTTATTAATGGAATATTTTAGAAAAGTGAAATATTCTTTTTAGTAAACTTCTCCAAACACATAGAATACCATATTAAATATGGGTACAATGGTTTATTATTTAAATATTCCCAATTAAGGAAATATTATTTCCTAACAAAAAGGATTTTATATATCTTAGAAAATATTTTAAAGTGAATATAGTGTCTAAGACTCTAGTGGGAGTGTATTTTTACATACAGAGGTTCAAGTATAACAAATAAAAGCTTGATCTAATCAAGTGGATTTAACATAATATATTAAAAGGATTAGGGTATATTATTATAATATTAATGTAAATAGCCACATTAATTACCAATATATTTCATGGAAAATGTTGATTAAAAAGGTTCCAAGATTAAGGGTGATGATGAACTTAGAAAAGTTATAAGTAGACCATTTAATCTATTAACATTGTAAGATTATATGTTATAATGTAAAGGACTTTGAATACTTGTAAAATGAGTTAAACATTAGGAATATGATTGATAAGTCAGTACATTATTCAAACTATATTTCTTAATAGATTTTACTTAGTAAAATAGATTAGTGGGGGGGGTTTATTATATGGTTGTATATATACGAGGTAGGAATTACATTGAGATGTGGTGACTTTAATGAAAAACAAAAAGTGAGGAAAACATATGGATAATCTAGTAGTATATCATATATGATATGATTAGATAGTTTATTATGTATGTTTTTCTTAAATTTATTAAAATGTTTTAAGAATATGAAATGTATCATATTATACAAAAATCATAATATACTTTATTATTCTTTCATGTTGGTTATATACACTCATGAAGTGAAATGTTTTTTAATCTATCAAAGATGAGTTTGATTTACCCCTAACTAATGTTCATAATAGAGTATTATAGGTTTTAATGAAATATTGAGGTTATCATGAGTATAATTTCTTATATAGATATGAAATATGATTATGAGGAACAAAACGGGTTTTGTACATTAGATGATACATAAAGTATTTTACATTGAGTGTCATATAGTATGTATTTGGTATACTAGAAGAATATGGTCCATATTGAATTTACCCATACCTAAGGTTGGAGATATATATATAATGAGAATGTTCATATGTTGATACCATTCATATGAAATCCTTGAGTCTTAGCCAATCAAGGGGTGGTAGGGTATGCTGTTGATCATGTCATCAGTTAGAGCTTAACCATGATGGGATTTATCATCTTGTATGATGGGTATAATATTTGGGGACTATATTAAGATAGAATATATGAGTGTACAATCATACCTAGTTTATACATATAATGTTCTAATCTATCAGATGAGGTTCATGTGATTCTCTCATCCATAAGGATCAATTACATGTGATGTATTCATAAACCCATTAAATCTATACTTAGAGAATCAAGAATTCAAGAGTGGTTATTCAAGATTGACATAATTAGTGTCCAATGGTTTCTTAATGTTTTAAATAATGGGGATAAATGAAAATAAATAATTTCATGTGATGAAAATCTTGTACATGGGTATAGATATACTTTTATTTTATGGAGATGATGTCAGATCCCTTTATATCTTGAGTAGCACTATTTTTTTCAAATGATACTCTTTGATTACCATTTTTAATTAATGAATTCATATTTATTGTAAATTATTAAAAGGATATTGGGGTCAAAAATTATGGATAATTGAATGGGGATTAATTTTTACTTAGAGAGCTACTCAAAAAGTATATTAGAGTTTATCCAAAAAGATTTTGGGATGCATATTCACAAGGTATTTCATATGATGTGATACATGGTAAATTTTTTGATATATTTCCAAAAAATCTTTTGAATATTTCCAAAAAGAGAATATGGTTTCACAAGTTATTATATATGATACAATATAAGGTGAAATATCACAAAGTGTACTAAACTTTAGTGAAAGTGGGATATTTATAAGGATATTCACTAAACCCTATGTGTACATGACGTATTTAGGTAATATCATATGAGAGGATATAGATAATATCGTATTATATAATATCCATGATATAAAATACATTTTGTATTCCTTGAGTGTATATCATTATATATGATATATAATTACTTCCATTATAGTACCATTCCATAAGACATGGTGATATCATAATAAATTGATATGAATGAATCATCAAAGGTATTAGAACATTAAACACTAATATTTGGATCAATCTAACATGTAAGGCTATCACAAATATAGAAATTTCATAAGATGAAACATATGGGAGGATCAATGGTGTATTCATATAATTAATTCATTAATGGTTAAATATTTTACTCATAAATTATTTAATGTTTGAGTTAATAGGTGATAATTCAGGGAGAATACCTAAGTGTTATTAAATGAGGATTAACCATTGATGTGTAATTATCCAATTTTTCTTAGGCCTTTCTACAATTATACCTGAATATTTCTCTTTCTCCTCCCTTTAATCTATGATGTAATAACATAACATGGTTTTTAGTAGGGTCCTTACCATTTTCTAGGTGATAAATTTTAACCCATGGATAAACCATAGATAAGTGATTTTGATAGCTTCCCCTTAGATATTTCTATATAGTTCATGATAGAATACATTAGCAATGTCTATCATTGTTGTAAGGTGCACAGTTTAATTATTTTCTACTTACACATGGATTTGGTTTCATGCATGATTGATCTTGGGATTTATGGATTCTAGTTGTGTTTTATACCTTGAACTAGTGTCATTCAGTCCTTATAAATATAATATGTTCAAGTATTATTAGTGTCAATAAAATATTATCTATAAACTTTTTCTGATCAAAAATGTTTTTTCACAATTTTCTTTGATGACAATGAATATAGGAGGAAGTTAAACATGATTTAACTTTAAATTGAAAGAAATTTAGTTATACAGAGAGAAATAGTGGAAGTGAAAAATCTAAAACCACTCCCAATATAACTTCCAATACATACTTCATAATTTACACTTGGTTTCCTATAAATGGAAGATATGCCTTGTTTGATATAAAAAAATCTAAATATTTGATATAGCACACTTAATTTTTTTTCTGAATTCAATTGGATTGATTTAATTTTGATTTATTTTATATCTTATAATTGTCTTATACTAGGTTCATGACAAAATTTAACTCTTGGACCCATTAAATCACTTTTATATAAATTTTTTGAATAAGTTTTTTTCTCCTATGATCTAGTCATGGATAATTTGTTTTTATGATATCAAATATATATATATATATATATATATATGTTTGTGTGTGTGTTTTTTATAACTTCAATGACTCAAAATAACAAATCTATAGTGGTTTCATAAGAAAAAAGTATGAGATCTAGTTACCTCTAAACTATATATCTAAGTTTTACGTGGAATAAATCTAAAAAAATAACAAAAATTATCTAATATTAATACATAATATGAATATATAATTTTAAAAGTAAAAAAAATCAAAATAATAGAAAATGAATTATTAAATTGTTTAATAATGTAAATTAAGAATAAAATATTTATCAATTTTTATATTTATAAATGAATGAATCTTAGTAATATTCATCAAAAAAATCCAAATATATGATAAAACAACACCTTTAGTTTGTTATCCTCATCAAAAAAAATCAAAAATTATTGATTATGTGTTAGAAATATATATCTGAGGGAGGAATTCAACCCAATATTCAATCAACTCGTTTTATTTTTTATAGGGCTGGTTTTACATAAAGTGGTCTTTGACGGAGCATTGTTGTCTTCCAGTTTTCTTCAGTGGTGTGTATAACTAAAGATAGGTGGTTTGAGAAGTGAATGGAACGATGTTAGAGAGTATAGGGATGAGAGGGAGGGTGATGGATATAGTTATTGGAGGGAGGTATGGTAACATTTTATGGGGATGAGGGGAATGAAGGGTGATGGCCAACATTAATGGGAGGGAGAGTGGTGATGAGGAAACAAATTGAGGGATGATGAGGACAATAGAGAGTGTGGTAGTGATGTGATGAGAGGGATAGGGAGAAATGGGGATACAAGTGGATATACAAATAGAATGTCCAAGATCATTAGATTTATGATCTAACCTATGGGTTTTTTTATTTTTTGGGCGTATTATTTTCTTCCCGTTTATAAAATATAACTAAATGAACTTATAATAATAAACTTTTACATTTATAGGTAAACAAGTAGGGATAGACTACCATAGGATATAGACCATGGTCTATCCATACCCTGGAATTGTATTTTTTTTTTTTAATCATAAACATTGATTAGTATGTTTAGGGTGTTGTGTGGGTGTCCACACATTATAGAGTCCAACCACCCTATCAATCTGTAGTACTTACATCACTATCACACTCACACTCTCTGCCTCCTGTCCTCATTCCACTCTCACCCTCTTATCAACTCATTATATCCCTCCCTCTCATCCTCATCACCATATGATAGATTCAATACATTTATTATATTTTTATATATTTAATTCATTTTATTATTTAATATTTATTTATTAATTTAGTTTTAGAGTTTTTTTAATTAAAAGAAAATCTCACTGTAGAATATTGATTTGAAAAAGTTGAAATTGTATATTTAATTGATTTATTTAATTTATAGAACCAAATGAATGTCTAAAAACTAATAAAACCATTGGTTTTTTATTTTAGGATATGTTGGTTGAACTCAATTTTTTAATAAGTAAGAATGAGTAAAATAAAACATGATGAGGTTCAAAAGAAAGTCTAAATTGGGTGACTTTGTGCCTCAAGAGTAGAAAATTCTATAAGAAATTAAGTATGGAATTATGATAAGGATTTATAAATAATTGAGAAGGAAGTAGACATGTAAGAATATCCATATGAATAACTTATGAAATCATGGGGAATTATCATAGATAATTTTTATAAATATAAGGATAAAATTTCAAAAGATTAAAGAATTTGAAAAAGTACCTCATATATAAGAGTCCTCCAATCTCATATGTAAGATTCCTCCAATACCATAAGTAGAGTTAAAGTTGGGAATATGTAAAGGTAACCTCATAGACGACATAAATGGTAAGGGTCTCCACCTAATTTATAAATGATAATAAGATGATACATAAATTTCCATTTTTAAAAGTTCATCTAGACCATATATAAATTTTAATATATAAAGGCTGAATATATAGGTTAATATATAAGTATAAATTTGGCGCAAGATATGATATGTAAGTATCATGTAAAAATATATAGAATGGAATGTCACATGGGGAAAAAATTTAAATTCTTAGAAGTAATTGTGGTTTTTTTATCATCTTAATGTTATACAGATCTTATACTTGCAATAGGGACTAAGAGAAGATCTTTGAATCAATAAATAATGAAGCTCTTGAGTGTAACTATCGATTAATGAAGAGAGAAAAAAAATTAAAATAAACATATTTTAAGAATCCCAAAATTTCAAATGGGATACTCAAAATCAATGATAATGGGATATTGCCATGCTTTACTAGAAATGAAGTGGAAAAGAAGTATTTATAAGGTGGGTCAAAGGCCAAAATGAAAAGGGATAAAAATAACTATTATTTTGTTAGTGTGTTTTTTATATTTCTTATTTATGTTACCTGTAACCTCTCGCATAGAGGGGTAAAACTTTTGGTTATTGGGGAATGGATAAGGAGAACCATTTTTTGATGCTTGAGTTAGAACTTTAATGAATTAAAATTATTATTTTATTGGTTAATTTTTGTATTCGGTGTTAGGGTGTTATTTTAAATGTGATTTTTTCTAGATTATAATCCCTATTAATTATTTTCTACAAGGGTTTATGTTCTTAATTTTCTTTCCATTTAGTTATTCTTATATAAAATGGAATATTCAAGATTGAGTTTTGGTTTTATAGATATTTCTAATACGTGTGTGGGAATTAGTGAATTTATTGGCAGTAACATAACTTGTTTGGGATTTTCCTAACATTTTTTGGGTTAGTTTATTATTAATGGGTCATATAATATCTTTCTATACAAAAAAATAATGATGGTTGTTCAGTGGTGATTACTTCTTGATTAAACCTCTTAATTTATCTCAACCTAAAGTGGAGGATAAATTAATTTTGGATTATTTCATTTATTAGTTAATAAGAAGAAGAGTGAAACATTTTTAAGACTATGATAAAATTGAAATTGTAAATCCAACCCTTGAACCAATCAGTTATCCTCACTTTAATAAATCTCAATTGTTTAAATTGTTTCCATGTCATCTAAACCTGAGATTCAAAAACACTCTCCCTTACTAATGGTGAAAAATGAATATATGCCCCTCCTTAGAGATGACCTTTGGTCCCCACTATGTTATTGTATATCCTTTGGTAATTAACAACTTTTTACACCACTCAGTGATAGGAGAGTCAAAATCATGGCATTATTTCTAGATAAGTGGGGTTAAAATATTTAACTATTAATTTTTATAACGTATTCTAACATTGACAATCTGTTCTCCCTTGATCCATAGATTAAGAGAATCTTGAAAACTAAACTTAGAAAATTGAATTTACAAATAGTTTTTCAATACATTGAATTATTAGTCTCCAGTGAAACATTAAGTGTTTGTTATAAATATGTGACCTTGAAAAATCACCCTAACCAAACATTAAGAGATATTTATAAACCCAATTTCATTAATCATAATAATCAGATTTCTATAAATTTATTACAAGATGCCTTTGAGATTAAAACTGATCCAATTCAATTGTTTCCCAAATTTCATGAACTTACATGTGAAGAACAATAGCAACGCTACTTTTCTTACATTACTTTTACTTCATTTTAAAGATAAAAAATATAAAAACATTACACTACGGGGATACAAAGGTTTAGGGTCTTGGGAAAACTAGGACCATACATAACTTTTACATCATAAGTCATTAAAATTTATTTAATTTATTCTTATCTAGCTTCTTATTGGCTCTTAAATTATCCTTAGTATAAGTAGTCACATGAAAACGGGGTGACCTAAAATCCCAGTAAGATGATAGATAATAACATGAACCAATAAAATGGGGTGAGCATAATCATTATCATCATAACATAGGAATATGATCATAATCTTGATATGAAGCATTAAGAAAAAGAATTGGAATGTGGAAATACATAAAAATGAATCATCGTGTCTTGGTGGTCTACTACCACACATTTTTTTGAAAAAATATAGCATTGTGTTCATGAATACTTCACTTTACTCATGAGGTTCTTCACATTAACCAATGCATTGGAGCACTATATAATTCTGGGTGTGCCTGTCACACCATAACACTTACATTATCATGCATACCACATAGAACATATATCAATATTGAACATAAAACAACCCATGGAATGGAATTGGTTTCACTTAATAAATAATACATTCATAAACATTGGGTTCTCAAATTAAAGAGGGAATAACATACTTTATACAAGGACCATCAACCTTGAGTGAAAAGTAAAGGGTGTGTTTTTTAAGGAAGATCTCTTTTGGAAAAAATTATGTTTGACATAAACTCTAGTGTAAAACATTTATACCCCATAAAAGGTAATAGAATGATGAATAAATGATTTTTAATTAAAAATCATACTTAAAATGGAGTGAAATAGGTAAAATCCTAAAGAAAGAAGGTTGGGTTTGAGAATTCTCCTTACCTTGTATCTGAACACTTCCATCAGTTTAATGGCGTGTATAATCATATTAAATTCCTTAATTAAAAATTAAAGAACTTTTTATACATTAATATAATTATTTGTGGTGTTATTATGATATTTTATAGGCCTTTGGATGATTTATAGAGTTCAAATTCATTGTTTGGAAGTGTTATTTTTCTTAGTTTTCATGAACAGTTCACTTGTTCACATGAATGGAAGTTCGTGTAGAACATGGATAAACATCAATAATTGATATTACATATTATTAATGATATTATAGAATTTTAAATTATCTTATAATGAATTTTTTTTATTTACCATGTGGATAAATCATTAGTTAAAATTTAATGATTATCATTTCAGGTTAATTTGGGCGATTTTTGGATCACAACAAACATGTTTTGAATTATCATTTAGTATGATGTATAAAATTTTTTTTCAGAACATAAATGGGGATAAATTATAAATATTAAAATATTTTTTCAACCATTTAATGGTTTTATTGAAATCCTTGAGGAAACTTAAGGAAAATGGAAGTGTATCACCCAGGATATATGTAAATTAACATATAACGGGAAATAATTTAGCTTTTATAAAAAAATATAGAGAGGGAGGAGTATAATTAATATTATTAAATTAATATGATATAATAATATTATATCAATAATAATGTAGTTATCATGAAATTTGGATAATATAAGTTTAGGATAACATAAGAAAATAAATGAAAGATGAATGGAATTTGAAAGAAAAGAGAGAGAGAAATTACCTCTTGAATATATCTTCTTTGAGAGCCTCTTTATGGAAGAGGTTTTGGTCTTTTATGAGACCAAGGTCTGATAGAAGTGAAGGAGGATCTTGGGATGATTTTTTATTAGAAATTTGAGTATGCACAAGGATTGATAGGTATGAGTAAATGAGGTTGTGAGGGGTGGTATTTATAGTGGAGGGGTGAGGGGTTTTCTCAATATTATCTTCATTAATTTATTATTTCTCCATAATACAATAAATAGTGAGGATTATTATTATTAAAAATATTAATAAGTGAATGTGAGTTTGAAAAAAATCCCATTTACCTCATTCATGACTCTAGCATGACGCAGAAATTTATTTATTTATCATATTTTGTAAATTATCGAATTTTTCTATTCACCAAAAATTCAAATATTTCATAAAAATCCAAAAAAAATAAACCTAACCATTTTTTTGATGTGTATAATTAAAAAATGAACTCCATTTTATGAAAATAATTTTCTAAATATGATTAATTTAATTTTTAATCAAAATCATAATTTACTTGAAAAAAATAAAACTAAAAACTACTTTTATAAAACGTTGAAAAAATATTTAAGGTCTCTAAAATTTATCATATAATCATAGTAAATATAAATAGTAGTTTATGAATAAATTTTATGAAAATAATTTTTCTTTTGTATTATTAAATTAATAATTAAATAATCCTGACTTGTGAAAATACTAACACTATAATGTAATTATATCATATTTTCACTTATAGGATGGATAAATTTTATTTATACTATCATTGGTACGGTTCCTATTCACTTGACCAAATTAATATTCATAAATTTCATATTACTATTCACAAGGATAAAATTATTATTCATAAGGGTATGTTACTATTCGCCACAAATTAAGATTTTCTTATCGGACTCCAAACATATTTCTGATCGCAACAGGGTATGTTAGATTTTTGAAATTCAAAACATAGAAGTGGAAAATTTATGCTTAAAGGAAATATAGTTGTTCATTTAAGAATGATGTGGAATTGTGTTTCCTAATGTGATTTTATGTGATTATGACATTACATAAGAAGGGATAAATTTTATTGATAAAAGTTTGGGTCATTACATTCTTCCCCCCTTTTGAAATTTCACCCTTGACATTTATTTTATATAAACAGGTGAGAGTACTTCTTCTTAATCTCATCCTCTAGTTCCCAAGTTGTTTCTTCATTCTTATAGTTCCTCCAAAACACTTCGAAAAAGTGGGTTGTATTTTTGTATATAATCTTATCTCTCCTGTCCAAAATATTTACAGGTTACTAATCATAAGAGATAAAATCTTTCAAATGTACCACCTTTGAGTTCAATGCATGTGAGTGATATAGTATATACTTCCTTGGGAGTGATACGTGAAACACATCATGAACTTGATCCATATTTAGTGGAAGTGAAAGCTGATAGGCCACGAATCCTATGTGGTAAAGGATCTCAAAGGGGCCAATGTACCTTTTCTTAGCTTCCCTTTACTTCCAAACCGCATGACTCTCTTCTATGGTGATATTTTAAGGAAGACTTTATCGTTAATGTCAAACTCTGAGTCCCTTAGACGGTTGTCAGTATAGCTCTTTTTCTGAATATGAGAAGCTTTGATATGTTGTTGTATTAGTTGAACCTTCTCTATAATCTCCTGTACAATATCATGTCCAAGTATCTTTCTTTCCCCAACTTCATCCCAACACATTGGAGTTCTACATCACTTTCCATACACAGCTTCATATGGTGCCATCTGAATTCTCTAGTGGAAGCTATATTTGTATTAGAACTCAACCAATGGGATATGTTGATCCCATCCACATTTTAATTCTAGTGAGAAGGATCTTAGTATATCTTTGATCATCTAAATAGTCCTTTTAGATTGGCCATCAGTTTGGGGGTGATAGGTCATGATTAAATTCAATTCAGTAATAAAAGCATGTTGAATACTCCTCCAAAATTTAGATGTGAACCTTGGATCATGATCAAATATAACTAAGAGTGGAACCCAATGCAGTCTCATCACTTCCTTCACATATATCTTTGCAATTTTTTCAAGAGAGAGATATTCCCAAATAGTGAAAAAGTACACAGTCTTGGTGAGTTAGACCACCACAATCCATATCACAATATTTCCTTTTGATGTATTCATGATACCCATGAAAAATTTCATAGTGATATTCTCCCATTTCCATATGGGTATATTCAAGGGTTAAATCATCCCTTTAGACTTCTGTCGATCTGTTTTAACTTGATGACATATCAAGCACCATGAGATATACTCAGCAATACCATTCTTCATATTGTCCCACCAAAAGTGTTCTCAGAGATCATGGTACATCTTGGTGCACCCAGGATGGATAGAGAAAGTTGAGTTATGTGCTTTGTCCAATATCTCATTCTTTATCTCGGGTGATGAAGGCACACAAAGACACATTCCAAGAAAAATCACCCCATCATTGTCAATATAGAAATCTTGCATCTTCCCTTCCATTACTACATTAATATTATTTTGTAACTCCATATCATCCCTTTGTGCCTCCTTAATCTTCTCTTTGATATATGGTTTGGAAATCATTTGGGCAAGGTAGGATTTATTCCCTACTTTTATGATTTCCAAATCCATCCTTTTAAAATCCAAGAAGATGGGTCTTCCTCAATCCTTGTCATGGATAGCGTAGGAGGTTATTTTCTTCGTAGAGCATTAATTTCCTTATTAACCTTTCCAAGATGATAGTTAATAGAGGAATCATAGTCATTAATTAGCTCTAACCATCGCCTTTGAGGTATGTTGAGCTCCTTTTTTTTGAATATATACTTTAGACTCTTGTGATCGATATATATGTCACACTTATCATCATAGAGGTAGTGCCGCAAGATTTTCCAAGAAAAATTCACACCTTATAGCTCTAGATCATGCATCGGGCAGTTCCGCTCATGGATATTCAACTACCGTAAGGTATATGTTGTCACATTATCATTTTTCATGAGTAAAAAATCAAATCCTTTCTTCAAAGCATCATTGTATATCACAAAATTCTCTCCACTTTTCGGTAATGAGGGTATCGGTGTCGTGATCATCCTTCTATTTAGCTCCTTTAATATTTCCTCATATTCTACTTTATAGATATATCTTACCCCTTTCTGTGTTAAATTAGTTAGCAGGCTTGACAATCATGTAAAATTTCTCACAAAATGTTGGTAGTACCCATCTAATCAAAGAAAACTACGGATTTTTGTGAACCTAGAGGTTCGGGACCATTCCTCAATCACCTTTTTTTAAGGGTCCATATAAATTCCCTCCCTTATGATCACATGCCCCAATAATGTTACTTAATTCATCCAAAAGTCACACTTGATGAACTTGGCATACAAATTCTCCTTTATCAATGTCACCAACAGAAGTCTTAGATTTTCTTAATGTTCATCCTTGATCTTGGAGTATATAATAATATAATCAATAAAAAATAACAAAAATTTGTTGAGGTAATTTCTAAACACTATATTCATCAAATCCCTAAAGATTTCATGGGAATTGGTAAGTCTGAAGGTCATCACCATAAACTCATAGTTCCAATACCTTATACGGAAGTCATCCTTCTAAATATCTTCCTTCTTCACCTTTAGTTGATGATATCCAGAATGAATATCCACCTTTGAGAAGTATTGAGATCCTCTTAACTGATCCAACAAGTTTCAAATCCTTGTAAGAGGATACTTGTTCTTTATGGGGATCTTTATTAGTTCCTGGTAATCGATACACATCCATATTGTTCAATCCATCTTCTTCAAAAAGAGAACTGGCACACCCCAAGGTGATGCACTAGGGCGTATAAACCCTTTCTCCAAATGCACTTACATCTGCTTCATTATCTTCTCTGTTTTTATAGGAGCCATCCTATAGGGACACTTAGAGATAGGAGTTGCTCCGGGTATAAGTTCTATGGATAACACTACATCATGATCAGGGGGGAAGTACAGGTAATGCTTCAGGAAATACATCATTATATTCCTTCACAATGGGAATTTCTGCTAGGTTGACACTTTCCTTTGACTCAACCATTTGAGCGAGGTATGCCTCTTCATAGGGAATCAACACCCACACCATTAAAGGATTTTTTTTAAAAAGATTCATGATCTTAATTTAATTTGTATTGGAGCATGGGACGGTTCATATTATGAAAAGATATTTCCTTTTCCTAATAGTTGATATGTGATCTATATAACTAGATCCAATCAATTCCCATTATAGCTTCGAATTCCACCAAGGTAATTATTATATGATTCGCTAGAATAATATTCCCACATATTCTAATAGGAGAAGATTCCAACACTTGGGTTTCAATGATTTAACCACTTAGTGTTTTTACAAATATCTCTATTTCAATTTTTCAAGGCTTTGATTCTATAGTTCTAGAAAACTTACGAGATATAATGCAATGCATAGAACTATAATCAAATAAGACTTTTTCCATTCTTGAGTTAATATGAAGTGTACCTTGTACAAATTCATTTTCGTATCAACTTCCATAGCAGTGATCGCATAATCCTTCCCTTGATTCTTTGGAATTGGTGGATGATGACCCTGATTACCCTTGAGGGCTCGAGGTTTAATGCAATGGCTTGCATAGTTCCCTTGCTCCCAATAGTTGTAGCATTGGACTATAGGTGGTGCTCTCTTTTCCCCCACCATATTCTCCATCCTTCTTATGTCTTTTCAACACTCTTGATCTTGGTGGCCTTTTCTCCCAGACTTTAAGCATTTCCCCATCCCTTTTAAGTAATTCCCATGATGCTTCTTCCCACATTTTTGACATGTGGGTGGTTGAGTTTTCTTTCCACCTTTAACATTAGATCCTCCAACATGAAGCTTCACCTTTTATTCCTTATCACCATAGCCTTGTGACCATTCTCCAAACTCCACATCCACTTTGAGAGAACAACAAACAACTTCTTCGTAACTCCCAAAGTCTTAAATTGCAAGAGCCTTCTGAAGGTGTGGTTTTAATCCACCAAATAATCCATAAATTTTTCTATCATTATTGATAACGAATCCCAAATAGTACCTTGAAAACCTTGTTAAATTCACTTCATTGGTTGTGAAATATTCTCCATCTGTTTTCTTTATATCTATGAATTCTATCTTCATCTTCGTATGAAGATTTCATGGGAAATACTTATTAAGAAACATTATCTTAAAGTCTTCCCATTCTATCTCTTCAATTTTTTCTCTCAGCTTGGTGTTCTTAATAAGATCCCATCATTGGTCGACCTCTCTATTAAGATGATAAATGAATAGAGTCACCTTCTCCATCTCAGAATAGTGAATCACAGAAAATATCTTCTTTATCGATTTGATCCACTATTTCACAACTAGTGGATCGGAATATCCACTAAACGTCGGTGGTTGTTTCTACATAAAACACTTGATAGATAGTTTCTCCCTCTTAGGTGAAGGTGGAAATTTCACATTATTCAGGATTTTATTTATAACCTAAGAAAACTAGAAAAGTATCGCCATTAAGTTTTGAACTCCACCTCCCAAAGAATCGGGGATGTTGTTCGGGAAATCATTGCATTGTCCCTCGCACGGTTTATTGGTCTGGTTTCTCCCGGTTCCCACCATTTTCAAAAATAAAAAAGGTTAGAAGAAAACATAAGTCAACAACTCATGAATAAATAATTTATTCCTTTTTGAAATTAAAAATAAAATAATATCTTATGGGATCCTTGTGTTTAACAAAGTTTCTTGTGTGATTGCATATACGTAGTCTCAAACTAGGGTTTTCACTAAGGTTCTCTAATCCAAATTTCCAAATTAACTAAATCATGCCTCTGATAACAACTATAGTGACCCTAATTTTCTTATATTAATTTCACATCATTTTAATGATAAAAAATATAAAAATATTACACCAAGAGTATCCAAAGGTTTAGTTTCTTGGGAAAACTAGGACCATACATAACTTTTACAACATAAGACATAAGGATTTATTTAATTCCTTATTCTCTAACTTCTTATTGGCTCTTTACTTATCCTTAGCACAAGTAGTCACTTGAGGATATACATTAAAAATTTGTGAGGTAAATGCCCATTAAAAGGATAGATAATAACATGAACCAATAATATGGGGTGAGTATAGTCATTATCATCAAAACATAGTCATAGGATAATAATCACGAGAGGAAGCATTAAGAAAAGACTTGGAATGTGGAAATGCATAAAAATGAAACATCATGTCCTAGTGGTCTACTGCCACACATAGTTGTGAAAAAATCTAGAATCTTTTTCATGCGTACTTCACTTTACTCATGAGGTTATTCACATTATCCAATGCATTGTATCTCTATATAATTCTGGGCACACTCATCACATCATAACATTTACATTATCATACATGCCACATAGAACATATATCAATATTGAACATAAAAAACACATGGAAATGAATTTTTTCTAGTTAATAAATCATACATTCATAATCTTTAGGTTCCCTAATGAAATAGGGAATAACATACTTGATAAAAGGGCCATTACCTTGAGTGAGACATAAAGGGTTTGTTTTTGAAAGAAGAGTTCTTTTGGAAAACAATATGTTTGACATAAACTCTAGTGAAATACATGTATATCCCAAAAAATGTAAGATAATAATTAATAATTTATTTTTATGGAAAAACCATACTGAAAATGTAGTGAAAGATGGAAAACTTGAATAAATAAGGTTGGGTTCAAGAATTCCCCTTACCTTGTATCTGAACACTTTTATCACATTAATGGAATGTATAATAACATTAGATTAATTAATTAACAATTTAAGAACCTTTTATACATGAATAGTATTATTTATGGTGTTATTACATAATTTTATGGGCTTTTGGATGAGTTATAGAGTTTAAATTAATTGATCAGGAGTGTTCTTTTTCTTAGTTTTCATGAACAGTTCACTTATACACATGAATGAAAGTTTAGGTAGAACATGGACAAAGATAAAAAAATTATATTACATTTTATTAATTATAATATATATTTTTAAATGATCTTATAATGAATTTGGTTATATACCATGTGGATGAATCATTGGATAAAATTTAATGATGACTGTTTCATGTTAATTTAGGCGATTTTGGGATCACTACGAACATGTTTTGGTTAATCATTTAGTATTATGTATAAAATTGTTTACAGAAGATAAAAGGGGTTAAAATATAAATATTACAATCATTATTTAACCATTTAATGGTTTTATTGATATCCTTGAAGGATTTTAAGGAAAATTTAAGTGCATCGCCCATGATATAGCTAAATTAACAAATCACGGGCAACAATTTCAATTTAATAAAAAAAAAGATAGAGAGTGGATTATAATTAATAATATTAAATTAACATGATATAATAACATTATATCAATCATACTGGAGTTATAATTACATTTTGATAATATAATTTGAGTATAAGAGAAGAAAATAAATGAAATTTGAACAGAATTTGAAATAAAAGAGAGGGAGAAATTACCTCTTGGATGTATCTTCTTTGAGAGCCTATATAGGGGAGAGGTTTTGGTATTTTTATGAGACCAATGGAATCTAGATTTGGGGGGGTCTTGGGAATATATTTTAGTAGAAATTGGAGTAGGAACAAGGTTTGAGAGGTGTGAGAAAATGAGGTTGTGAGGGGTGGTATTTATAGTGGAGGGGAGAGGCGTTCTATCAATATTATATTCATTAATTTATTATTTCTACACAAGACAAGAAATGGTGAGGATTATTATGACTAAAAATAGTAACAAGAGCATGTTAGTTATAACATATTTCCATTTACATCATCCATGAATCAATCATGATGCAGAAATTCATTTATTTAGCATAATTTGTAAATTGTCGAATTTCAGTATTCACTAAAACATCAAGTATTTCAGAAAAATCCCAAAAAATAAGACTAATAATTTTTTTATGTTTAGAAATAAAAACTGAACTCTATTTTATGAAAATAGTTTTCTAAATATGATTAATTTAATTTTTTAACAAAATTATGATTTACTTGAAAAAAAACTGCATTTCTAACACTTAGAAAAATTAATTAAGTTCTCATAAAATTATCATATAATCTTAATAAATCTAAACACTAGTTTATGAACACATTTTATGAAAATAAATTTTCTTTTAATTTATTAAATTAATTTTTAAATATTCATGAATTTCAAAAATTCCAACACTATAATGTAATCATATCATATTGTCACATATAGGATGGATAAACTTTATTTATACTATCATTGATAAGGTTACTATTCACTTAGCTAATTAACTATTCATAATGGTCATATTTCTATCCATAATTGTAACATTAATATTCATAAGGGTATATTACTACTTACCAAAAATTAAGTTTTTCCTATCGGACTCCAAACATCTTACTTATCACAACCATGTATTCTAGATTTTCAAAATTCAAAACATAGAAGTGACAAATTTATGTTTAAAGGTCACATATAATTTCATTTAAGAATGAATTGGAATTTTTTTCCTAATGTGATTTTATGTGATTATGAAATTACTATAGGAAGGGAGAAATTTCATTGATAAAATTTTGGGTCATTACAATACCTAAACAATTATATCTAAGAATTCACCATGTTATGTGGTACATTAAATCCCATAAGTAAATGATTGGGATGAAATTCATAGGACTTCCCTCCAAATTTATTTCCAGATTCAAAGAGCACATCTATAAGGAACGATATATATTCCATAAGATATGAATCAGGATAGACACACTATGATTATGGGGAAATATTCAAGAAGTATTGTTCAATATCCTCACTAGGAAATTAGGGAACACTATTTTCTTATCTTATTTTACCAATGAATTCTTCATTGTGATAGAAATCTGCTAGATGCATCATTAAGATGATATTTTATTGAGAATTCATGGGTATAATCTAGAATAATGATTGATAATATAACATAGAGTTTTCAATAATTTAGCATAATAGGTATTTGTATAATAGAATTTCATGGGGTGAGATCTTCTAAATAGTTATTACATGATTCAAAACTTGTAGAACAAACCAATTTGGTTAGATAGATGGATCATAATTAATCAAGTGAACAACATGCACTAAAAAGGTTATGTTGTCTTCGTTACTCCTTAAATTATTTCATTAATCAATGTTTTGAAGTTTAGAAAAAATAAATCTATGCATGTTTGTATAAATAAAGCTAATTTGAGCATCCCAATCAAGGATGGAAATACACTTCCCATGTCTAAAATGGATTTGGGAACCAATAGAATTAATAAATATAACTATTTCAAGCATATTATCATCAACCTCCACTATTCAAAAAACCCTACCAGCGACGATACAATAAATAAGACTTCAAACCACCACACTTTCAACAGAGAAAATCATTTAAACATCCCTTAACAAATTCACTCCATAAGAAGAGAAACATTTATATCCTAGAATTGAAAATTTTAAAAAAAATCCTAGAAAAAAATAAAAAATAATTATGAAGTATCATGGAAATAATGACCAAAATTCCAAATAAACTACTAGCTCAACCCATAATAAATCCAAAATGTAATGTGATCATGTTAACAATAAAGACTATAACACCAACGAATTTTGGAATATATTTCTATTTAATAAATACATGTGTTCTATATCTTATTACACACAAAACCCGGAACTTATTTGAATACTTTTTAAACAATATAAAATAAATCCCATTATATGGTACTTAAAAGAAATATAATTTTTTAAAATAATTTATAATTTATTTAGGAAATACTATTGATCCTACAAAACAATTTTAAAGTATTTTTTTATAATCACTATTTTTATCATATAAGTTTTATTTAAAAATTTATTTATAGTATTAAACTTATGAAAAAAGTTTTTCACATTAATAAAATGAATTCAATGGTTATAAATAAGTTAGAAATGAAAATAAAATCATTTGAAAGTAAAAAAATAGATTTTTTTCTAAAAAACTACTTTTATGTATGTAATGTGTTTTTACCATAATAAATTAAATTAAACACTATTTATGAATGATTTCAATAAAAAAATTAAATATTATATTCAAAGAAATATTTCAACATTTATTTAATGGCTTCTACTAGAAAATGAATAAGAATAAATTCAATTTTATGCCTAAAAATGCATTTTTTGAAAAATAGAATTTATTGTGGTTTACATTCTTATATGAAAATAAATTTATTAAACTTATAGGAATTTAATTTTATAAAATTTATTCCATATTCTAAATCATCATATCCGAATTTGGTAAGTGTTTCAATTTCACTTGTTGTTCAAAATGAATAGTAAATGACGAAAAAAATCATTACTATGGTAAAGGGTAACGAGGGATTAAATTAAATATAAAAGGGTTAAATAACCTAAAAACTTGTAAAAATATCATTGGTTAAGTTTATTTTAACCCAAAATTATATTATCTTTTAATTTGGGTTGTTTTGGTACTTTCACAGGAATATAACTTTATTTTATTTTAATGTTTTAAATATTTCCATGTTTTCCACCCACCTCAATTATAAAAAGAAACCTCTTTCATTCACTTATTTACAAACTTATACAACTCTAGATTAGATTATCTGTATAAAAATACCTTCCAAAATTCATTACCCATTTACTAGATCTTTTGTTCTTCCCCTAAGACCAAACCAAGAAGTCTTAAGGTGTAAGAAAAAAGAGGTTTTTCAAACAGGAAGTAATTATATTTACTAATCTATTTTGAGTTTCTTTTTTCCTTAACCACATATAAATATTATATAACAATATTAAATTAATGAGATTAATATAATTACTATACTAAAAAAATTATATAAATTTTAGATCCATTTTCTACCTCATTTCATCCCATGATAAATGATAACATCATTCATGTGTACATGTTCACTATCACCTCTATAAAGCGATGTGATTTTTTTCATCTATTCCATACATGGATGGTAATATAAATAAATTTAATGAATATATATTTTATATATAATAATATTATGTTTATATAAAGATATAAAATTATTTAACTTTCTTTATTTCCATTCTTTATAAAATGAAAACATTACTTGTGCGTATGTACACACTATCGTCTCCACAAAGTAATTTAATTTTTTTATCACCACATTATGTGAATTGTTATAAAAGTGTATATAATGAATAAATATGATACTTATAACACTATTAATATTTTTTAGATGATGAAACCATGAACAAGGTGAAAATACAAAAAAAATTAAACCAAAACATGCATGGGAAATGGATCAATTTCACCTGAATAATAATTTTAATGAATAATTGTTAATGGATAGGTAATAAAAAAATATAATTGGATGGTATATAGTAATATAATTATAAATATGGTTATTTTTTATATCTATAATAAATATAAATTTATTATACAGTAGGTTAAGAGCACGTATGAAGACATTTAGGACCTAAGGTAAGGGTTTATGTTACAATATCATATATTTTCAAGATTGTCTATGTTAAATTTTAATTGAGGATAATTATTTGATTATTATCTTTTGAACCACATATATTTTATTATCTTGTATTTTTTTCTTGTGTTTTCATTTTTTTCCTTTCATTATCCTTTCTTTGTTACCTAAAATTATTGAAAAAATGTTTTTTAAAATAAGCTAACCATATTTTCTCTTTGGCCAGAAAAATTTTTCTTCAATGTCCATGTTATTTAAAATGTTTCAAAGAATTTTATTTTTTATGCTCTAATTATAATTTAAAGTAATTTTTAACAATATCTTATTTTATTTTCCAAGTATTATAAAGTAATTTTTACAAGATTTTCTGAATAGGTTATTTATAAATCTTTATAAAAAGTGTGAAAGGAATCTTTATTTTATAATTTACAACATGAATTAATTTTACCACTATCATGAATTTTATTTTATTTGAATCTTCATTTATAATTTTCTATGGTTATTTTCAAATAAAATCATTTTCTTAATATTTTAGGAATTTGTATATAAAATGTTATCAAAATAAAAGGATATTTTTCAAATGTTTCTTAAGAAAGGTCTAAATGATCTTTTTAAGGTATTTTAATCTATGTAAAAATTTATTTGATGTTTCTTATGATTCACTATAGATATGATATTATGATACCATCCACTTTAATTAAATTTATGGACTATGATAACAATTTTTTAAGGATGATTCCAGGAAACTCATTTCTTTCCAATAAATCAATTAAGCTATGATGTAATAGTGAATGTTTTATGATATTGTGGCACACATATGTATTATTTTTATTATGTTATGGTAGTTCTTGTAATTATATAACCCTCTAATGCATTGGGTAATGATGGATATCTCATATGATAATATTAATAGGAAAGGGAGTGAACCCATTGTAGGGATGAAAAGAGGTTAGGGATTGAACCCAATCTACTATAAGAATTTTTCCATTATGTGATGATGGTCTTAGAAGTGATCCTTGACTAATGAAATGTTTTTTTATACTTCTTATTGTTCCATAATTCTTATGAAATGTTCTTGTGATTATTATATTCTCTCATGTATTATGATTGATTAATGATGATTTATCACTCATAAGACTCGTTCCTTTTGAGATGTTAAAGATTTATTCCATGACTCATGATTTATAATCTATGACTGATTGGGTATGAAATTCATAAGTTATGGTATTTCTCTAATACCCTTATTCTTATCTTATGATTTCATATGAAAATCAATTGATATCTCCCATGTTTATCCTTACAGAGCATCTAAGATCACCTTTTCTTTTGCTTTTATTTCCCCTAGTTATGAAAAAAGGTTCTAAGTAGAATATGTATAATAAGGGTACTTTGAGAGAATAAATTTAATGTATATGTTTAATATATTTTATGAGATAGTTTTTTTAGGTATATAGTCTCCAAATACACTAAACCTTTATAATTATAAGGCATTTACTATTGTTAAATGTGTTTAATATTCATCGAAAATGATGCAATATTTATATATGTTATGCATAGTTCACCTCAGTTGGAATCTGAGAAAGGTTTAGTTATTTTTTAGAGTTTATTTTATAAATAATATAGAGATAAACTTAAATAAAACCTATGATAAATTTAAATTGATATGTGGTGAATCTAAAAGTATTATTTGATGACATGGTGTCATAATTTAGGACATATCAATGAATTATTTTCATGATTATATAATTTCACAATTTAATTATTATATCTTGATTATTAAATAAAGATTTTTTGTTTTATTTAATGGATAAAAATAGGATAAATAATGTTAATAATGAATTTGGTAGAAAATGTAATGATTTTCTTCATGAAAAACCGAATAGCAAGGGAGTTAGAATGGAAACAATTGTTATTCTCATGCAACTCTCTTAAGTCATGAATCATGATAATATTTAAGATAAGAAAAGGAGGGACCAACACACCATTTATTACCTAATTAATAAATATCCACCTTCATTTCTTGGTTTCTCTAATCCACTAGTTTCCAAGTAATGGATCAGAACTCCTAAAATTATATTTTTCATTCTCCAGTTCTCGGAGAATGAAATTTTTTTTGAAGAGATATATCATTTGGAAAGAGAAGTATACTAATAGTGTAACATTATTAAGAAAACAATTTATGAGTAATAAATTGAAACCATGGAATTAAATGAGTTTAAAGTGGTATTTTTCAATGAGTTATTTCTATGAACTCTTTGCCTGAAAATGTAAAGGGAGTTCCTTGAGCTTAAGTTTAAGGATGATATATCCATTGGTACCTATGAGGAAAACATTACAATACTTGTGAGGAATGCTTCTAGATTTATCATTGGCCCAAAAATTAAAATTTACTAGTTCTCCAATGTCTGAAAACTAGGTCTTTGAAAGGTGTTGTCCATAATTGACATTAGAATATATAAATAAATCATTCGTTGTGATCTTGAGGTATAAATTTAGAGTAGATATTCACATCATTCTCATTGTTCTGATAAGAAGATAAATATGGAGTTTCAAGTAAATTATAAAAATAAAACCCAATTTGGAAAGAAAATGAATCTTAATTTTATGCCATAAATGTGGAAAGAAGTATGGGTAAATTTTTATATGAGAACAAGTAAATTTTTTTATGTATGGAAAAGAATTCCATCGATTAAGTGAATGTTGAAGATATATAAAGAGACAATCTAATTAAATTAATGTGAATGTATCTCAAAAAAATATGCCACCCACACTTTAATGCTACAACTGCAAGAAGTATGGAAATAATGCTAACCAATGCACAAATATAATGGTTAATGATGAAAATTGGCCTAAAAATCACTAATTCAAGAGATAAAGGAAATGATCATATGATCACAATTACTAAAGTGGGACACAAGAATGAAGTGGTGAAAGGTACACTTATCATCCACTATGAAACTATTAATATCTTATTTTATTTAGTTTATACCCAATCTTTTCTATTTGAAGGATTTTTTAAGGGCATCATATCACTACCCTAATGATTATATACTGAATTATAAATGAAAAATCTTAATGGTATGATGATTGAATCTCAATTATATATCTCCTATCAAATATAATTTTATGTGAATGTGCTTCCTAAAAATCATATGATTCACTCTATAATTGAATCTATTGTGATTTTGGTCATGGATTGGAATTATTTATATATATCCCAAGTCAATTTATGAGTAATGGAATTCAAATTTCATATTCCAAATAAATCAAAGATCATCTATCAATGTGAGTATGAATATGAACTTTCAACAGAAACTACTTCCCTTGTATAGATATTATTACCAATTCATGAGGGTTATTTATCACAAATGGTTAGGGGAAAATCAATATTGAAGGTATACCTATTTTTTGGGAATATGATGATGTTTTTTTGAATAGTTTCCTAGTATTACCTTGAATTGGGAAGTTGAGTTTTCAATAGAACTCATTCCTGGATCTCATACTATTTCAAAGACTCCTTATAGAAAAGAATATATTGAGTTGTAGGAATTTAAGAAGAAACTTTAGGAGAATCGCGATAAGGGATTAATTTAACTAAGTGTGTCTCCATGGGTGAACCTGTTAATTTTTTTAATAAGAAATATGGAAAAATTCATATTTTCATTGATTATCAAGAAATTAAAAAGATTGTCATCAAGATAACGTGTCATCTACCTGAGATTGATGATTATTTTGATCAAATATTAGGATTTCAATAATTTTAAAAGATTGACCTCAAATATATATATCATCATTTGAGGGTCAAAAAAGGATGTCATATCCAATATAGAATTTCATTAAAGGTATGGTTATTGTGAATTTATAGTGATTTCATTTGGACTTATCAATTCCTTCTCTATATTCATGGATTTAATGAATAGAGTATTTAGAGAACACCTTGATTAGTTAGTGGTAATATTTATAGACAATTTTCTTATACATTATTAGAGAAATGAATAGAATTAATAAAACTTGAGTATTGTGTTTAAGACCTTAAGAAATGAAAAAAAATTCCAAATTTAACAAGTGTTAATTCTAGCTAAATAAAGTATCATTCTTGGGTAACATAATTATAAGTGATTTTATATCAGTGGATCCCTAAAGGATGGAAGTTATTGATCATATTCCCAAACCAACCATAGTGATTGAAATCCATAGTTTTATTGGGTTTTCTAGATACTACTGATTATTTTTTAGAAATTTCTCATGGATATAAAATCCACTAACCAAGTTGACATTGAAGGGAGCCAAGTTCCTTTGGACTAATGAATATATATAATTTCAAGGATATAAATAGAATATTGGTCGATGAACCCATGCATACACTACACAACAGTGGAGAAGGGTTCATGATCTATATTGATGCATCAAAGAAAAGATTGGGATGTGTTATCATATAGAATGACATGTTAGTAGCTTATTCTTCACACTAATTGAAGGTTCCTGAGAAAGATTACCTGACTCGGGATTTGGAACTAGTTATAGTAATATTTTATTTAAAAAATATAGAATAAGTATATTTATAGTGAAAGGTGTGATATATATAGAAATCATAAAATATTAAAGTATATATATACATAGAAATAGTTGAATATGCATTATAAAAGATTATTGAAACTAATTAAATATTATGGTTACACAACACATTTTGACCCTAGAAAGTTGAACAAGGTGGTTGATTATTTGGGTTAGAATTACCATGCTAGTTTTTCCAATATGGGGATTGAAAGAGATCCAGTAATTATGGTTTTTTAGAGGATGGATATTGAAGTAATAAGGAAATGATAAAGATCTTAACTTTTCCATTTGAATTTTCAACCATCTACTCATGTGCAGATTAAAGAGGTGTATAAGAAAGATGTAGAGTTAAAAAATAAGATAAATAATGTTCCTAAGTTCAATCATGATTATGATAGAATGATAAGGTTCAAAAACAGAGTATGTGTCCCATAAATACCAACACTATAAAAGGAGTTGATAGATGATGTTGATAGTTCATCATTCTCTATTCATCTTGAAATTATGAAGATGTATAGAGATCTTAAAGGTTGTTTCTTATTGGAAAACATGAAGATAGATATTATAGAGTATGTAACTCAGTGTTTGGAATTCCAAAAAGTTAAGTCCAAGATATATAATTCTAAGGGGATGTTACAACCATTACCCATACCTGAGTGGAAATGGGAAAAAATCACCATGTATTTTTTTGTGGGACTCCCCAATACGTCTAAAAAGAATAATTATATTTGGGTTGTATATGATCTCCTTATTAAATATGCACATTTAATTGATAGTAAATAATATTTATCTCCTGACCATATCTCTAGGGTATAAATTAATGAAGTTGTAATGTTTTATAGAGTACCACTCTTAATCATATTTGATCAAGATAGAAAGTTCCCTCGATGTCCTAGATAAGTCTTTAGTATGATTTGAATATGGAGTCAAGGTTTGGAACTACATATCATCCTCATACATATGGTCAGTTTAACAGGACTATTAAAACCCTAGAATATATATTGAGATCTTTATCTATGGATTTCAAATTAGGTTTGAATCAACACATTCATTTGGTTGAATTTTCTTACAACAATATATTCTACTCGAGTATTAATATGGATCCTTATGAATCCATCTATGGAAATAAGTGTAGTACTGAAAAATTATGGGATGAATTTGGGGAACAAAATCAACTAGGACTAGAGTTATCTAAGGAAATGGCAGAGAAGACTAGATCCATTTAGAAACACATTAGGGTATCTCAGAGTCAATAGAAACGTTATGTTAATAGTAATGAGTTAGATATTGAGTTCAAAGTTGGTGAAAAGGTATTCCTCAAAAAATTTACTTGGAAAAAGGTTATGAGATTCAGAAATAATTTGTAACATCCTAGGTTATAAGCCACTTAACTAGTTCCCTGGCCTGGTTTTTCGCAAAATTTCAAACATGCCTCCCTATACGCCAGAGGCTTCTAACTAGAAATGGAGGTCTAAGGTGGTATGGTGGGGAGACTATACCCCCTTTATCATAGTTGAAAAAATATTATAAATAAATAAAATCATATAGAACACTTAGATAAAATAGTAAACAGACATCTAGAAAATTTTTGACACATACATCAAATCGCATGCTATATCAAAATGAATTGTACAATACATTTTAGGAAGTCGTATATTAGTGGAAGTTCATATAAATTAAAACCCAAAAAACCAAAAGATAAGAATTGGTAAAAACCCATAAAAATAGCTTTGCGTTATATCCTATTCCCAAGCTCACATGCTCTATCCTAAATGCCTAATCAATAAGAAATTATAGGGTTATTTCCCTTGTCTTGTCCTCTAACCATGAAGGTCTTCTTGAGTACCAAATATTGGCCTGAGAAAGGTGTGAGTACAACTCAGTATCCACCACCAACAGATTATATAAGAATATCTAGTCTGGTCAAAAATGTGTATACTTATTTGAATAATAAATAAAGGTACAAAGTAAATAAATAACCCATCATCGGTCATTAGTTTGCAAAGTGATACTTGAGATCGATCATAATTGATTTGACCAAAGTCGAATGTATTTATCCATAGTAACTCATATAAAGAAAATAAACCAAGGAGAGTATCTAAGGAATCTAAAACCATGAGTCATAATGATTCCATGGGTATATCCCAAGGAACTCCAAATTGTGAATCATAATGAGTACAAGTGGGATACCCAAGTCACTCCAAGTTATGTATCATAACAAGTACAATAAGACACATAAGGCATATTAAACCATTAATCATCATATGAACCCTTGAGGGGAAACCACATAGCGTCCCAAACCATGTTACCTTATTCTAACCCAGAGAGGATCTCCCCATTACATCCCAAACCATGTTATATCATACAAACCCATGGGCAATTGACCCATGACATCCCAAATTATGTTTCCTTATATGAACCCATGGGATATTATCCCATGGAATCCAAAACTATGTTCCTTTATACGACCCAATTGGGGATTTCTCTATGGTGTCCCAATCTATGTTACCTCATGAAATCCCATAGGGAATTTCCCCATAGTATCCCAAATTGTTTTACATAAAATCCAAGAAAACAGGAAACCTGTAATAATTTCATTTCATTTAATACACATAGGGTCTCATACTTAGGTACACATAAGGTCACCCCTTTCATTTTTCATTTGATTTCTTCAAGTCAATCCCCAAGGGAAATCACTTATACATCCATTAACCGAATTATGATAAGTCTCTCAAAATAAATATTATCACTGGATCTTGGAGCATGTACCAGGCATCCTCAGTTACTAAACCACAATCATATTTCAAGTTCTAAGAACCCCAAGGATCACGTATTTCATTTCTTAAATTATTCCCCAAGTCAAGAACACCCAAAGTGGTGGCTAAGGACCTAATCACACACATACAGTTACATCATAACTCTAAGGAACCCCTTTGGTCACCTATTTAATTTTCTAACTCACTTTCCATGGTATGGATCATAACATGGGTGGTTAAATGTCTTGGTATTACCTCCAACTAGTTTTACATGGCTCATGGATAGGTTATATTCCATTAATTATGTATATTTATATTTAATTTATAATTTAGGTGAAGCGCACAGTATGTCTGCATGAAAGAACATAATATTCACGACATAAATGTTGAGAATTTTAAGGTATGGATCATAAACCAGCTATATCATACTCATAGATGTATACTAATCTAGTAAGAGCCTTTGATTCAATACAATATAGTAGAAATTAGAAAATTATAATATTGTTATAGAAATAGGGAAAAACACACATAAAGGGTGGGAAACCACATGATAGCAGAAAAAACAAATAAAATAATGATGCATAAGATTATAATTGCCTCTAACATCCAAATTAAAACTACAATTCATGATTTAGTATATAACTAGAGGATATATCCCATGAAAGAGTGGAAGATAACCAAGGGGTAGGGATTGTATGCTACTGGCCAAGAGGGGGTTCTCTCTCCCTATTTTAAAGCACCCCTCCCTAAATTAATATAAAAAATCACAGTGGAGGAAGTCACGACATGAAAAAAGTTTCCCACCATAACCTTTTGGGGTAGGAGGATCCTCCCCTCTTTCCATCCCATTCATGGTGTGAAGCAACCTTTGATTCTATAAATGGATCCAGCCTATAGTTTTTCAACTACAAGCCCACCCATTATTCTTAAAAGCTATCATGGGTGACTTATGAACCCTTAAACGTTAAAATATGAGTAAAATACAAGTTTTATATAAAATTTAAGTGGTTTAATACTTAGGATAAGTTTATTGGTTTTATAACCTCTCCAAATTAAATTATTTCATACTCAAGCTACTCTATCAAACAACACTAGGCCTCAGTGGCAACCAAAACTGACCACTAAGACAGTATACCAGACTCCTACTCCCTTATCTCCTCCAAGATAAATATATACTACCACTATATATGAACCATATGATTTTCCCTATAATAGTAATTATATTCACTGTTATCAACTTTTACCAACTAAACTCTCCTAAAAATATGCATCAGCCTCAAGCCCAACATCTTACTAATAACCCACATGCAGGGTCCTACTAAAACCCATGATCTGTGTAATCAATTTTTTATATTACTAAGAACAAATTATCTAAAAATGAAACATTACAAGATTTCATCACATGATTCACCCACTGAACCATGCCAAAAAATGGGATTTTACCCCCTAAATCACTACATGAAACACTCTATTCATTTTTCAACTATTTCTAAATCAATTGAACATACTCTGAAGTCTCCTGCATGAGAATTGTCTCATTCATCTCATATCACCAACCTAAAACCAATAGTCACACGTTTTCATCATGTCCTCTATTATTTGAACCATCCACTCTATTTTTTCCTTGGTCTACGAACAATTTCCAATGCTCAAAAGAACCTATGTACTAAGAATCTTTTGTAACTTTCACTAAAATCCACCTCATGTATCTGTCATGAACCCTCATAGACACTATGCCCCGATATAAAAATAAATATACATTCCTACCAATAGTAATGGTCCTTATAACATTGTAACCAAACTAGATACATTAATAAAAACTTCATTGGTCCATGCACCGATGCACTAATTATTCCAACTAACTCCACCATGATTCCCCACTTTGTATAATTCATGAATTACCAAAACTCCAACATCAAACCTCAAAATTTGATGCCACTAGTCTACACTAGTGAATTTCTCACCCATAAATCTCATCAGGACGCACAATGTTGCTTCTAATACTATTTATAACAAAAGGACTTGCCTCATCATTCATGTCCATAGGTTTTCCTTGAGCACAAAATTCTAATAGATCAGGTCTTCCTACCAAATTTATTCTCAATATTCACACTTGGTTATACCACCTGACCATTATCCCACATCTAGTGGTTTTTAAACACTAACTACACATAATACACAAAAATTTCATCAAATAAAACTCATTCTTGGGTGACTTCCACTTTCCAATATCTAAATCAGTCATTTTCACACTAGTGATGTCCCAAAACTAAAAATATCTTTGAGTTGGTTTTATAAATTTTTTACTTCATACATTTACTATAAATTGATCAAAATGAGTTTCACATACTTAAAACCTCAATGTTGTGATCCCCACCATGTTACTTCCTTATTATTGATCTACGAACACAATCCTACAAAAAATCCACCATCATAAAAACACACGAACTCTTAATCCTCACTCGCATAACTTGAATAAGTAATTCCTAATTAATACTTTATTAACACCATGTTTCCCCATGAAACCACTCCACCAAATTTTCCCACAAAACATCACCTTACACCATGTCCTAATAGATCAATCTCCAAGTCTATGACCTTACTCTCCATTAAGAAACATTCACATTCATCCTACTACAGGATATACCTAGACACTCAAGAAACTCACAACCACATTTATTCCCAACTCACTATATTTTAGGAACCTTTTGATTATTTTTCCACCATGTCAAGACACTCAGTATTTCACAAGGTCTAATGATCATCACACTGCGTTCCAATTTTCAAAAACGTTCAGAGATCATCTCTCACGTGAGTTATCCATCTCTATATCAACATTCTCCTCATGCCACCATAGTAATTTCATCATCACTTATCTTTTCCCCATATTATGCAACATCCATACATCAAGGCATCCACTCTCTATAACAAACAACATCAAGTTGTACTCTAGATTAATTCATGATCTAACTAATGTATTACATGGCCTCAGGAGTATTAACTCTCATAATATTCCTAGGTAAAAAATGTTTCTCACACCATTCTACCATGGTTTCACATCTAATCATCCTCTGATCCTGTTGAAGACCCATGACCTCACTCCACATGTAATATAAAGCAAAGGAGACCTATAACCCACCATAACATGCAAACACCTCATAAGGTCATAACCCCAATTGATATCTAGGGACAAAGCACATACATCCCAAAATGATTTATATACATTATAATATCCTTAAATGCTACCACTATTAATTTTCATCTATTATCATGACCTTACGTTAGGAGTCACCTAACATTCCTAACTCAACTTTGTATCCTATTGATTTCTCAAAAACCACCTATCAACCTATCTCAAATTCTATTCAAGACCAGCCACATCAATTCTGACAAAAAGTTTAGTACCATAATACTAATTTTAGGTTACACCAAACCATATAACATATAGGTTTAAAAAATCCACTAACATAGTACATGTTAAAGGATTTTATCATTTCAAATTTCATAATAGTGCTCAATAACTAAATTTTCCAATTTATCATTCCCAACAAGCACGCATACCACTTTCCCTCTATCATATTCTTTATCTCAACCACATTAGGTCATGCCCCATTGATCCCAGGACCAAAAACATAATCACCCATATTACCATTATAATATTTTTTCAACTCATTTATCTAAAATCATATAACTTGCTTCTTTCTTTCAAATGAGACTAGATCATCTCACTCATGCTAATTCCAACCACATAATCACAAATACTCTTAGCATTACCACAAAACATAAGCTTACATTTTCTTTATCCAACCATATAAGATCACATCACATGTAGGGTTGGTTGTCCAAATTATCATGACCATAAAAACCCAAATACAACTCCCTAAATTGAGGATGGGAATAGACATCCATAATGAACAAGTCATTTTCATGCCTATTACAAGAAAATTCTAGTAATTATCATGAATCAATATCAATGTAAAACATATACCATGATTCTCATCTACATGGAATCCTAAATTCTGTCAAAACCCTATAATGCTTTATTTTCATAAATCACATCTATGACTAATAATAATAGGGAAACATCTAGTTATCTAGTCACAATGCTGGGATCACTAGTATCTCGATCTGTCACTCAACATCACAAGGTAACTCACAAGAAAAAAACCCATATCTAGGATTATAATACATATGTATAAATCAAGTATCCCATACATAAACCATATGCCTACTCTAGGGTTATCCTCAACTCATTACCTTGCTCATCAAAGGAAAATAATGGTAGACAACATGTCTCATTGCTGGCCCAATGCTTATGATATAAGGGTCTCACACATAGGATCAAATATATCCTATACAACCCAATATTGGGTCAAACATTAACCCACATGGTTTAATTATAGTCATGAGATGTTTTAATTCTCAAGGTAACCTTTCAAAATTAAAGTGTAAAGACTAGAGATTTATTAAATAAAATTCCCTTTTTGATTGAATTAAATTCCCTATTATGTATTATAGTTATAGAAAACACATGAAATTATTTTATTTTATTATATATTATTAGATTAAAAATAAAATTAAGCATAATAACTATTGATAATATATTTTTTTAATAGTGATCATATAATTAGTATAAATATAGGGTTGCGATAAGTCCAATTGAAACAGAAAAGGGAAGTAATGGACTCAGTCAGTAGGAGCGTACCCTATGAAGCCAATTTATAAAAGATTTTGAGGGAGATAGAATCACTAGGATTTTCCCTTGAAAAATACAAATATAATATCCCACAACTAAAGCACGATTGAATCTATTTATGGGATATGTTCAAGCTCATCAAGATCATGACCCAAAACCATGTACCCCAAACAACCCCATGAAAATCTCACCATTGTGCACCTTACCCTTAAAGGATATTTTTGGTATAATAAAGGGACAAGTTTCAAGACACTAATAATATAAATATTTATATTTTATTTTCAATAAAATAATGGTTATATTTACTTATTATTAGTATTTCTTTATAAATTATTGTGATTTTGATAGAATAAAATACAAATTTTTTCTGGGTAATATGTAATTTCAATTAAGACATTACTTTTGATGAATTAATAAATTTTTAGAATAAATTATATTTTAATAAAATATTATTATTAAATAATATTTATTAATTATATTTGATTATATAATTTTACAAAGTCAAAATTAAATTTTATAAGGATTTAAAAACTGTTAATGTCAAAAAACCCATCATTCCTCAATAAATATAGATTCTTATTTTAAAAGTGAAAATTCACATATTTAGAAAATTATTTGGATTAAATAAATATTTTTTTGAATTGGAACATTGAAATTATCCAATGGTGAATTTTTCTTAATTTTCTGAGATGGTCGGATTTTCGAGTAAAAATTAAATACTGTATAAGTATATGATTTGTATTATGACCTCATAATGACATAAAAGTGATGTAATAAATGATATTAATGGTATACAAGACCAAATATATGTTTTAAATTAAAAATAATGTGATTTTTAGTTTATTTTATTAATTTTATAAAGCCTTTATAAATCTTCCAAAACCTATATTATATTTTAAGGTTTTATAATAGTTTCTTTAAGAACGTGACAAACTTCCACATCACCAAGGGTAATATTTTAATGAGTTCATAAAGCTGACTTATAAAAAAATAGAACACCTCATATTTTTTATAAACCATGGGAAACCCATGGTAATTATTTTGGGTTTGATTACTTTATTATATTGAGTCTAAAACATAAGCATGAGAAATAATAAAGAACTCCCCTCTCTTTTCCTATATAAACCCACCCAAGATCCCCATCCTCTTAACTAAAAACCCTTATAGAACATACTTAATCTTTAATCCCCACTCTATAGTCTCCCCAAGGTTATTTTAAGATATCAAAAATCTCCTCCAAAGCTTTTAGAATCACCCACTCAAGGTAAGGTATCATTTATTTTTCCTCTTTATTCAATCATCTTCTTCATTTTATGACTTTTATTTCCAATTATCAATATTGGGAATTGTTTTTAAAAATTCCCCCTACGTTACATTTTATTTCCAAATGGTGATATACCCCTATCTCTCTCATTAAACCATTTTATGAATCTTTAAGTATTGTCGTTATGCTGATGAAATTTCACTATGGTTTTTCAATTCCAAACCATTGTATGGTAAATTTCATCGCTATATCCACTCAACAGTGTTCACCTAGACATACCTATAGTTATTTTATTGCGAAATCACATGTATATATTTTACACACCTTAATAATAGAATTAAATGTGATGAAATATGATCCTATGTTGAATGATCTATGTGGCACACTTATGCATGTACATGATATGAAAGTGACAGGTGTGCCCAAAATTATATAGGGCACTAATGCATTGGTTAATATTTTAGTATCATGAGACCACATGAAATGGATTAGTTATTTAACCTAATCCATCATAGATATTTTTTCACCATGTTTTTATGTCTTGGTGATTATCCATGACCTATGTTTATGATTTCATGTTTAAAGTTGTTGCCACATTTCCCTTCTTGCCTTTATATTACCATGATATATCTTTCCTCGTTGTTCTTTTTTATGATTATCACCACATTTATAACACATTTAAATTCCTATTTTATTATATATAATACCATCTTTATGTTGTGCTTTGTTTGTTATTTTATAGGGTTTTATAGCTCACCCCTTTCTTATGTACGTCCCTAGGTTTTCCCATACAGTGTTAGAGGACCGATGATTTATAAGAAAAATGTTAAGAATGTTTTCAATAATGTTGTTGTATCCCATGTTCAAGATATTATGATATGTACATAATTCCCAAACACAATATGATTCATGATCTTCTAGGTTGTATTATGTATAATCTTATGTAATATATCATGATTTAATATATAATAAAGACAAGGGTTGTCATAATTATTATAAAAATAAATTTTAGTTATTTTTTGGATTAGGATTATAAAACTATAGATAAATCCTTAGGGATAATACTAAACAAAATAATACATCCCTAAGTTTTGGTAAATTATATATTTAGTGGTTTCTAAAGAAAATACATTCATATCTAGATACTACAAGTGGATGTGGCTCTTGAAAAGATGTACCTAAGGGTAACAACTAAAAACACAATATTCATCTAGAATAAATCAGGGACAAGTGTACGATAATGGGACTTGATACACACATGGTTTTAAACTCCTATGGGATATGATTTGGTAAATTAAAAAGATCATTATGAACCATTATTAAGGGAAGAAATGCCCAAAATATTCTGTATTAGCAAATAGATCATGGATAACTTAGATTAAATCCTATAAATTCATAAGTTAAGGAAATTAATGTTATTTATAAATTATTTCATTAATTTTATCATATTACTAATTATATATTTAATAGTTTAAAAGTACTCATCCCAAATTTTCCCTTTATTCTATCCAGTTGATGGAAATAAGAGAAACCGAGTAAACAACCAGTGTAAAAGGAAATGTGATAAATTCCCCTATGAGATGTCCAACCAAATTGGAGTAGGAATCATGAACTATTTGATGATACTATTTTAGTTGACTCAATTTATAAATAGAAACCTAAATTCGGTGGAGTGCCTAAATCCCCCTAATAAATAACAAGATATAATTGAGACATTTATGCAACAAAGGCCTTCGACTTTAAATAGACAATCTTATCCCGTAATAAAAAAAGAATAGATGAACTCCATTGATAAGATCGTATCCATCCTTTAATGTTATGAGAAAGATAAGGTTACAATGGATGTTTATCATATAGATGGATAATATGGTCATTAGTATACCTTGATCAAGAATATGATGATGGAGGAAGAGATAAAATTTATGTGGTGGAAGGAGTTTTGGAAAAAAAAAATTGAAATTTTTTTTGCTCATAGTCTCTGAGTTAAAATGGAAAGATATTTTCTTTACCCACAAGTAAAAAGATGATGAATCCATAGAGTCTTACATGGAAAACTTCACAAGAATTTCATGATACACCTCCAACCTTTTCATTATTCCTGAATGTAAATTTTACTGCTTATTTGGTTGGTTAAAACTGATCCACTGAAAATCCCTAGTGATCCGAGACATTAATAGCTATGAGGAAAATTTTTGATGTTCCCTCAAAGTCAAAATAGAGATCAAATAATCTGAAGGATCTCACATAGAGAAGAAGAAAAAATTAGAGTTTAATTATAGAGGTGAAATAGATAAATATAATGGCGGTAAGAAATTTTAACATCACACTGGTCAAAAGTGTGGAAAGATGAACCCAAGAAATTACTAGAAAGGGATGAGGAAATTTTTTAGGTGTTGGAAGGAAGGGAACCTAGATAGTGATTTTCTATGAGAGAAACCCAACAATGTAATGGAAGAGAGGAATTCTCTAGTCAACCCTCAACCTTTTGTCCAATGTTTTAACTTAGAGGAACAAGGGAACTTTACAAGCCAATGCACTAATCCAAGGGTGGTTAGAGAAAATCAGTGCTAAAAACATCTAAGGTAGCAAGGGAGATCTTATACCATTACAACTACTAGGGTGCATCTTGAAATAAAAATTGGTGATAGGTACACTAATTTTTTATTCATGTTATATGAATTCCTTTGTATCATGCATGTTTAGTATAACTATTTAGACACCACCAAAAATCATGGAAGTAGAGTTATCAGTGAAAATAGAAAATAGGGAAATTATTACATCCCAAGTATATATAACACCTCCCATGTCAAATTTTGTGGGATAAACTTCCCAAATAACCTTGTGATTCTCCTTTCAATAAAATTTGATGCAATTATGGGTATGGATTGTCTTTCCTTACAAAGAGAAAACATAAATTTTTACGAGGAGGAAATCACTCTCTGTATCGTGAATTATCCTCTAATTCTATATAAGTGAAAGTAGAAGGATGAATCTTCATTAGTACCAATATCTCAAGCTTAGATATTATTTTCCAATGATAAAGTGTATATAGTTAAAATGATTGAGTTTAAGTAAAATATCATCCTTATAGAAATTCCAATTGTGATGGAATGTTTTGTTCTATTTCCTATAGAATTTCTTGTTCATCCTCCTAGATGAGTGGTTGAATTTTCAATCAAGATTATACCTAGGGATTTTCCAATATATAAGAATATATATAAAATAGTTGTTATGCACCTTGAGGAGTTAAAAAATCAACTACGGGAGAATTTGTATAATGGGTTCATATTCCCAAGTGCTTCATTGTGGGGTGAACCAGTCCTCTTCATCAAGAAGAATAATAGTTCAATTCACCTTTTAATTGATTATAATTGTCTCAAAAAGATCAAAATAAAGAAAAATTATCTTCTAACATAGATTAATAACTGGTTAGATCATATTTTTGGATCCCAATACTTATCTAAGGTGGATCTTCAATTGGGGTATTATCAAGTACGAGTGAAGAAAGAGGATATCCACAAGACTGCTTTCTGTACAAGGTATGAACACTATGAGTTCATAATAATTCCATTAAAACTAATTAATGATCTAGAAATATTCATGGACTTGATTAATGGAGTCTTTAGATATTAATTTGAAAAATCTATGGTAGTATTTGTAGATGATATTCTAATATACTCTAAAAGAAGGGAGGAACATGAGGAGCATCTGAGCACTGTACTAAAGATCTTAAAGAAAAGATAAGATTTATGTAAACTATAGAAAATATTAGTTCTAGTTAATAGAAGTATCATTCTTGGGGAATATTACCATAAGAAATGGGATATCTTTGGGACCTTAAAAGACATAATCAAGTAAATAATAATCGAGACCAATATTTTTTATAGATATCCATAGTTTCCTTGGACTAGCTGGGTATTATCATCGATTTGTAAGAAATTTATCATGATTTTCAAACCCTCTAACCATGATAAATCATAAGGGAGTCAAGATTGTTTGTAATAATTAATGTAAATAGAACTTTAAGGTGTTGAAAATGAGGCTTATCTCTGCACATGTACTTACGCTACCCAAAAGAGGGTAACTTTTCATGGTATGCAGTGATGATTCGAAGAAGGGCATGGGTTTTTTACTAATGTAGAGTGAAAAAATGATAGCCTATACCTCAATACAATTGAAATTTCATGAACATAACTACCTAACACATAATCTATATTTTTCCTCATTAATATTAACATTAAAAAATTTGTTTCATTATCTATTTAGGGATAATTGTGAAATATATATGGATCATAAGATCCTCAAGTATATATTCACATATAAAGAGAGGAAAATACACCAATGAAGATGTTTAGATTTGATTAAGGACCATGACAACTCAATTCACTACAATCCTAGGAAATCAAATTAAGTGGAAGACACTCCAAGTAAAAAAAATCCAGAATTTTTTAACATTGATGATAATTGAGAGGGATTCTGTCTTCCTAAACTTGAAAATTATGGACATGGGAATCATAAAGGTGCATCGTCAATCCTTTCACAAATGATTACTCGACCATAAATTCTGGAGAAGATAAAGGATAAACCAAGATACAATGCTGAAATTTAGAATAAATTAGAAGCTATAAGAAAATTGAAATCCTTGGCGTTCAAAATTAATGAAGAAGAAGTTATAATTTTTGGTTCAAGACTATGTGTACCAAGAAATCCTAAGTTAAAGGAGTTATTGGATCATGCATAAAACTCGACCTTCTCCATCTAACCAGGGATCACAAAGATGTATTAAGCTCTCTAAGAGCACTATTGGTGGAACAATATGAAGAAGGAGATCATGAAATATACACCAAGGTTCCTTGTATGCCATCAAGTGAAGGATGAAAGGAAAAAATACAATGAGATGATGCAACCATTACCCATACCTACATGGAAATGGGAAAACATAACCATGGACTTTGTCATTGGTATTTTGAAGACATAAAGAGGAAAAAATACTATATGGGTTATGAAGGATCCTCTTACAAAGATTTCTCACATCATTAAAATTCTAGATGAATTCTCACTCAATCAAATTATAGGGATATACATTATAGAGGTGATGAGACTTTATGGAACATCTCTATAGATTGTATCTGATCTAGACCCAATATTTACCTCCAAATTATGTAAGAGTTTCCAACATTCTCTAAATACTGAGTTGAACTTCTGTATGGGTTATCACCCTCAAACTTATGGTCAGCCTGATTAGACTATCCAAACACTTGATTAAATGTTGATAGAATGCTCAATGTACTTCAAAGGAGGATAGAATCAACATCTTAATTTGGTTGAGTTCTCATGAAATAATAGTTTTCACTCAAGCATAAAAATGGGTCCCTTTGAATCCATTTATGGGAAGATGTTTAAAACACTTTCATTTTGAGATAAAGTGAGTGAATAAAAATTTCTGAGTCCCAAAATGGTTTAGGAAATGGTGGAAAAGTTCAAGACCATTCATTAGAACTTCAAGGATGCTCAGAGTCGAAAGAAGTTCTATACTGACAATCATCGATGAGACCTATATTTTGAGGTTGGAGATAAGTTATTCCTAAACATATCTCCATAGAAGAAATTTATGAGATTTGGGGAAAATGGAAAGATTACTCTAAGATACATCGGTCTCTTTGGGATCCTTGATCTCATCATATTGGTGGCCTATCGAATATCACTCCCACCTAACCTATCAAAATCACATTATGTGTTCCACATATCCCTCTTTATGTAGTACATACCAGACCCATCACATTTTCTAAATATATAGTTTTTGTTATTAGATAATTATATTTAATATGATTAATATTCATTGAAGATCTTATATCATAGAGACAAATTTCTACAAAATAAGAAAATCCACCTACTCATAGTTCTATGGATAAACCATAAAGTTTGAAGAATCGATGTGGGAAATGGAGGAGGTGAGGAAACATAATTATCCTAATCTATTTTAATGTGTGAAATGAAAATTTTGATATAAAATTTTCTGAAGGGGGAAGATTGTAATAAATGAAAATTTTATAAATAAAATTCCCTTTATGATTGAATTGAATTACCTATTTTGAAATATGGTTATAGAAAAAACCTATGCTTATTTTGTTTTATTATATAATATTGTATTTAAAAGAATACTAAGAATCATAACCATTGATAATATAGATATTGAATAGTGATCATATAATTAATATAAATCTAGGGTTCTGATTAGTCCAATTATCACAGATAAAGGAAGTAATGTCCTTGATCATTAGGATTGTACCCTATAAACCCTATTTTTCAGATATTCCAAGGGAGATATAATCATGGTGATTTCCCCTTAACCAATCCCAATCTGATATCCAACACCTAAATCATGAGTGAAACCATTTATGATAGAATTTTAAGCTCATTGAGATCACGAACCAAACAATGTAAGTCAAACCACCCCATGAAAATCTCACCATTTCACACCATACCCTTAGGATTTTTGCTAGTGTAATAAACGGATATATTTTAAGACCCTATTAATATGAATATCTATATTTTATTTTTAATATAATAAATTTTATATTTACTTTTAACTATTGTTAATTTATAAATGATTTTGATTTTGATATGATAAAATAAAAATTGTATTTTTGGGTAATATGTAATTTCAATTAAGAGATTCCTTTTGATGAATTAATGAATTTTCGAAAGAAATGATATTTTAATAAAAAACATTATTAAATAATATTTATTAATTACAGTTAATAATATAATTTTTGATGCCAAATATAATTCTTATAAGGATTCAAAAACTGTTATTGTCAAAAAAACCCAATATTCCTCAATAAATGTCAATTATTATTTTAAAAGTGAAAATTGAAATATTTAAAAAATTATTGGGATAAAATAAAATATTATTGGGATAAAATAAATATTATTTTGGAATTATTACATCGAAATTATCCAGTGGTTAATTTTTCATAATTTTCTAAGATAGTCAAAATTTCATGTAAAAATTAAATACGATATAAATATACAATGTGTATTATGAAATCATAATGAACCAAAAGTGATGTAATAAATCCTATTAATGGTATACATGACCAAATATATGTTTACCCTTTAAAATAATGTTATTTTCAGGTTATTTTATTATTTTATAAAACCTTTATGAATCCTCCAAACCTAATATTATATTTTAAGGTTTTGATTCATTTCTTTAAGAACGTTATTGACTTCCACATCACCAAAGTTAATATTTTAATGATTTCATACCTTAAACTTATAAAATAAATGAAACCAATCATATTTTCAGAAACCATGCAAAAAATCCATGGTATGTTTTTTGGGTTTTATTAATCTATTATATAGATTCCAAAACCTAAGTTTGAGATATAATAAAGAAATACCCTCTCTTTTTATATATAAACCCACCCAAGATTCCCTTCCTCTTTACAAAAAAAACATAGATAATGTACTTAATCTTTCCTCCTCACCCTATAGTCTTCCCAAGGTGCTACAATCACTCAATAATCCCCTCCAAATATTTTTGGAATCACACTCTCAAGGTAAGTGATCATTTCCTTCTCATTATTCAAGTATCTTCTTCATTTTATGCCTTTATTTTCCAATTAATAATGTTGGGATATATTCTTACACATCCCTGTTACTTTCCATTTTATGTAAAAATGAGGAGAGACCCCTTTCTCTATCATTAAAAATTTTTATTAATCTTTAAGTACTGTTGCTATGTTGTTAAAGTTTCACTATGAGTTTTTCATGTCAAACCTCTATATTGTGAATACCATCACTAATTACACTCAATGGTATTCAGCTAGTCATAACAATACTTATTTTATTGAGTAATTCCTTGTATTTATTCCATGCTCCTTTATATTTTAATTTAATTTGATGAAATATGATCTTATGTTGAATGATCTATATGTCACACTTATGCATGTACATGATATGAAAGTGATGGGTACGCCCATAATTTAGAGATCTATAATGCTTTGGGTTATGTTTTAGTCTCATGAGACATCATACAAGGGATTAGGGAGTGAACCTAATCTATCATGGGGATTTTTCAACCATGTTATGATTTCTTGGTGGTTTTCCTTTTCCTATGTTTATGATATCATGTTTAAAGTTGTTGCCACATTTCCCATGTTTCCTTTACATTACCATTTTATATCATGCATCATTGTTAATGTTTATGTTTCTAATCCCTTTTATGTCCCATTAAAATACATATTTTATTACATGTAACATCAAGGGTTGTAAGCCAATCGACTGGTTCCCCAATACAGTTTTTCACGTGACCTTAAGCATGCCTCCCCATATTCTAAATTTTTCAAACTAAAAATGGAGGTATAAGTTTGTATGGTGGGGATACTATACCCCCTTTATTAAAGAATAAAAAATAGTGTTAATAAATAAAATCATATACAAAAGTTAGATGATGTGGTAAATATATATCCAGGTATGTGTAGAAACATATATAAAATCCCATGCTATATCAAAATGAATTTATAATACATGTCAGGTAGTCATACATCAGCAGCAGGTTATATACATCAAAATCCAAAAGACCAAAAATAAGAACTCGTAAAAACCCTGAAAAATGGTCATGAGTCCTATCTCATTCCCAATCTCCCATGATTCGTCCTAGCAACCCAATCAAGCATCATCTACTGGATTCTTTCCCCTGTCTTATACTACAACCATGAAGGTCTAATTAGGTTTAAAATTGAGGCCCGATTAGGGAGTGAGTATAACCTAGTAGTCCACCACCAATGGAATCTATAAGAATATTCATTGTAAGAAATAAATTGATTGTAGATGTTCATAAAAAATAAAGGTAAAAAGTAAAAAAAATAACCCATCATAGGTGGTTGGGTTCTGAAGTGACACCCGAGATCGATCACACCTACTTTGCCCTATGTTGGATGTGACTATTGATATTAAATCATAGAAAGAAAACAAACCCAAGGATAAAATCTAATTCATCCCAAATCATGATTCATAACAAGTCTAATGGGATACCCCAAGGTACTCTAAACCTTGAATCATAATGATTATAAGGGTGATAAATAAGGTAAGACAAATTGTGAATCATAATGATTCCAAGGGGGATACCCAAGGCACTCTAAAATGTTAATCGACATACAAACTCACGGGGGGCTACCTCATGAAATCCCAAATTGTGTTACCTTATACAAACCCATAAGATATTTACCTACAATTTCCTAAATCATGTTCCATAATAAAATCCCATTGGGGTTTCCTTACATTATCCCAAACAATATTACCACATAAAAACCCATGGGGGATTTCTCCATGGAATCCCAAACCATGTTCTATCATATGAACCTATGGGGGATTTCCCTATAGGATCCCAAACTACATTACCTCATTTTCACCTATGTGTGATTAACCCATGGAATCCCAAACCATTTTAAATTATAGTCAAGCATATAGGAAACACAAAAATAATCTCATTTAATTTAATACACATTAGGTCTCATACTTAGGTACCCTTAATTTCAACCCTTTCACTTACCATTTAATTTTACTATGTTAAGACCTAAAGGAAAATAACTCATATATCCACTAACCTGGTTATGATAGGTATTGAAAAATAAAAGTGGTAAATGGATCTTGTATTACAACCCAAGCATCCCTAGTCACTAACCCAAAGTCATATTTCAATTTCAAAACACCCTGAGGGCCACCTATTTGATTTCCAAAATTATTCCCTAAGTCAAGGGCACCCAAAATGGTGGCTAAGGTCTCAATGAAACACATACAGTCACATCATAAGTTTAAAGAAACCCTAGGGTCACCTATTTAATTTATCAAATCACTTACCAATATATGGAAAACCCCATGGGTGGCCAAAATTCAGTTTTCACTGTCCAATGGGTTGTTCATGGCATGTTGAGGGGTTTCACTCCATGAATTAGGTCTATTGGTATTTAATTTATAATTTAGGTGCAGTTCATGGTATGTCTACATGACCATAAATAAAATTACCAATAGAAATGATGATACTTTTAAGGTTATCTTATAAACTACCTACCTCATACTCATAGATTTCTACTCATCTAGTATTTTCCTTTGATTTGAGCTAGTCTGGTAGAAATTTAAAAGGTAAAATATTGCCTTAGAAATAGGTTAAAATGCACATAAATTGTGAGAAACAAAAATACATTGAAATAAACCAAGAAAATAAGGATTTGGAATATTATCCTTGATTCTAGCTTCACAATGTAACCTATTGTGTGTTATTTGGTGGATAAATGAAGGATATCTCCCATGGAAGGTGGGATGAAAACCAAATGGGAGGGCATCGCACACTACTGGTTAAGAAGTGGATCCCTCTCCCTATTTTAAAATACTCCCGCCCATAATTAATGTAATAAATATATATATATAAACACTCACACACTAAAAAAAGTCACTATATGTTCAAAAACATTCATGTTGTGACCTTTTAGGGTAGGGGATCCTCCCCTCTATTTGTTCTATTTAGGGCGTGAAGTAATATTTTATGTAGTGAATGGATCCATCATAAACTTTTTCAAATGAATGCCCACTAATTCTTCCCAAAAGCTATCTCAGACCACTCTTAAACCATTAAACCTTAAAAAATGAGCAAAATTCATGAGTTTTAGTAAATTTTAAAGAGTTAAATACTTTAGAGAAGGTTCATTCTTTTACAAATGGGAAATATAATCCCCATATATATTGGTCCTAATAAAATTCTTGATCACATTGGCATTGTAACTGATCATTTGGAGCTTCCTATAAAACTCTCCTAAGTTCACAATATATTTCATGTATCTATTTTGAAAAATTATATGCCAGTTCCTTCACATGTACTGAACATAAGGGTCATACCATTGGAGCATGATCTTTTTTATGAGGTGTTACCGATAGAATCTTAGATCGTAGATATAATGTGTTATGGAGTAAGGCTACTCACCTGGTTAAGGTTCTATTGATGAATTATAAATTTGAGGAAGCTATGTGAAAAAGTGAAGATGTAATGTGTTTTTGGTATCCTCGTTTATTTGTATTAGAGTAATGGAATCTTGAGGGTAAAATATTTATAAGCAGAGTAGAATGTAACACCTCAAGGTTTTAGAATATATTTCTCTTTAATAAATTAAAGTGTTTGATAGCTTAAAAATCATATAAACATAAAATAATGTGTGTAGTTCTTATAAATTATAAAATGAAGGATATTATATGGTATTTAAATGAAATATAATTATTGAAAATAATTTTAAATTCATTTAGGAAATACAGTTGATCCTGAAGACTTGTTTTGAAGTATTTTTTCTATGAGAAATTTTTCTCATATATGTTTTATTTAAAAATTAATTCAGATTATTAAAATTATGAAAAATATTTTTTTTACACATTAATAAAATGGATTAATTTGTTATCAATTGGTTATAAAAGAAAATAAAATCTTTTGAAGGTAAATAGAGCTATTTTTCTGGAAAACAAATCTTGTATTCATGAAATGTGTTTTTATATTAATAAATTAAATTAATCACCATTTATGAATTATTTTAATAAAAAATTTAGATAATATATTTAATCAAATATTTTACTATCAATTCAATGGTTTTTACTTGGTAAGGAATGAGAATAAAATCGGTGTTATGGTTAAAAAATCATTTTTGTAAAAACTATTTTCATTACCTTCTGTGTGTTTATTTTAAAATTAATTTCTACCAATTATAGGAATTGAATTTTATAAAAATTTTTCCATATTTTAAATCATAAATTTCAAATTTTTTGATTAAAAATGTTATTTTTTCTCAGAATTAATAGTAACCTTGGTAAAAAAAATAATTTTTATGATGAAGGTTAATGAGGGGTTAAAATAGATAGATAAGGGTTAAAATAAACCAAAAATTTGTCTAAATCATATTGGTGGATTTTATTTTGAACCAAAATTATCTTATATTATAATTTTTTTTATTTTAGTTCCACTCTCAATTCAATATGACATTATTATATTTTAATGTTTTAAGAATTTAAAAGTTTTTCACCCACCTCACTTATAAAAGGGCACCTCATCTCTTCAATTATTCACAAACTTTGAGCACTCTATCATAGACAAACCTAAAAAAATACCTTAAAAAGTTTCTTTACCACACCCTAAAGATTCTAGTCTTTCCCTGAGACCAAACCAAGAAGGATTAAGGTGTGAGCCAAAGTATGTTTGTCAAATAAGTGGTAATTGTATTTACTGATCTATTTTGAGTTTATTTCTTCATTAACCACATATAAATCATATATAATGATATTTAAATGATGATGTGAGAATAATTACTATAATTAAATGTTTTTTTAATGTTAAATCAATTTCCTACCTTCTTTGATCTTATGATAAATGATAACATCATTCATGCATACATGTGGACTACCACCTCCACGAAATGATGCGATTTGTTTCATGTCCACCATATATAGCTAGTAATATGGTTTGATTTAATAAATATATATTATATATTATATATTATTGTTAATATATAAATATATTTTATTATTTAACTTTATTTATTTATATTTGTTGAAAAATTAAAGCATTCACTACTACAAAACTATGTTTATCCAGCGCTAGCTAAAAGTGCTATTAAAACCCCACATTCTCAGCACTAAAAAAGTGTTGTAAATGGGGTTCATTTATCAGCACTTGTAAAAACTATTAATAAATCTCCCTATAAATGGTAGTAAAAAAGTACTAATAAAAAGGGACTTTATTAGAACTTATAAAAAGCACTGATAAAGGGGGGACTTTATTAGTGCTAGTAAAAAAGTGTTGATTAAGACTCCCCTTATCATCCCTTTTTTACTAGAACCGATAAAGGGTATATTAAAAATCATTAAAAATAATGTATTAATATATTAATAAAAAAAAATATTTATATTGATATAAATATAGTATATATTTTTTAAATATGTTTTAAATAAGTCTAAATATTAATTTGCACATAATATATAAGATATTAAGTGAAAATGGCTTATAATTATAGAAACTCACTATAGCCCCAAAAATCCCAAAAAACTGATAATAAATCTAGTAACCCTTAAAACCCAAAAAAAATGTTAAGAAACCCTAAAAACACTAAAATGGACATAACTTTAAATCCGGGAGTTTATTTCAGCACCACAACCAGTAAAATCAAATTTTAAGAAACATGAAAAAACAACATGATATTTAAATTGTGTGATAATAAAAGAAATAAAATATATTACAGTTTCAAAAAAGTCATAAATTGAACTCAAACTTCAAACGGTAATAAATTTTGATCGGAGTGTCTGTTTGGGATCTACCACATATCAAATAAAAACATATAATAATCACTACATCACAAAGGTATGGACTGAGATCTATAAAATGTTTCTAATTTTTTAACCCCCAAAAAAGTCAATAAGGCCTCAAAACTGAGTTTTTAGTCGGGGTACCACAATTTCTTAAAATAAAAACAGCTATAACTTCTTACTTGGGTGTTTTATTTACTATACCATATATCAAATTGAAGTTTGAAAAGATATCTATACCCCGGTAACCAACAAGAACACCCAATCACCTTTATCGAGGAAAAAATAATTTTATATTCACCATACCCCACTTTGTACACATTTATGGCCTTTCAAGCGGCCATAACTTTTATTCTAATTTTCTGTTTGGGCTATACCACATATCAAATCAAATATTACGATGATCTCTACATCTTAGTGACCCACTAGATCCCCCAATCACCTCTTTTGAGGCCAAAAAGGCCCATAATGAGTCCAAAACTGAGTTTTTAGCCTCTGTACCCCAATATTTTAACATTCAAGGGATTTTAAGCCTCATTTAAAGGGGTATTTTTTTCCTTTTTAGTGGGGATTGAATTTATTACCATGTATTACATTAATATTGATATTATGATTTTGAAATATTATCATTTTTCATAATTTACTATTTTTATAATCAAATATATAATAATATATACATATTTTTTATATATTCACACATAAAATTTTAATTTTATAAATAAATAATTATATATATTTATATATAAAATATATTTCTCAATATATAATCCTTATCTAAAAAAAGACTAATATCCATTTTAAAATATATATATATAAATAAATATGTATTTAAAAGAATATATATAAATATATATATATATACTTGTATTTTAATATAAGGATAAAAAAATATAATGAAATATATATATATATATATATATATATATCATAAAATGTTGAACAAAATGGTATAGGGGAGTGGAAAAGGTGTTGGTGTATAAGCTGGAGGACTCGGGTTCAAAACTCGCTAAAGTCAGGGGCGCATACTAGGGGTGGTATAATATAAAACACTAATATAGAGGTGGGGTAAGTGCAAAAAAAGGTGATGTAAGAAGCACTAATATGGGAGGCGTGAAAAAAATACCCTTTATCAGTGGGGCCTTTATCAATTCTTATTTTAGAACTATTAAAGGGGGCATTCATCAACTCTTTTTTATGAGCACTATTAAATTTAACCCTTTAAAATCACTTACATGACTAGTTCTTCTATATAACTTATAAATCCCTTTTACTAGTGTTTTTAAAGGCCTGATTTTCTGTAGTGATTACTCATGTGTACATACAAACTATCGTCTCCACATAGTGATGTAATTAATTTTTCATCACCACCTTATATGAATGGTTATAAAAGTATATATAATGAGTAAATATGATACTTATAATGTGATTAAGGTTCCATTTGATGAAACCATCACTACTATAACTTTGCATTTTATCAGCGCTAAAAACCAACATTAACAGCACTGGAAAAGTGTTGTTAATACTGGCATGGATAAAGGGGACCCCCCCCCCCTTATCTACGCTGGCATTAACAGCACTTTTCTAGTGCTGATAAAGGGGTTCCTTTATCAGTGCTATCTTGAGTGCTGATAATAGGGCCCTTTATCAGTGCTCTTTTCGCGTTGTTAAAGGAAGCACTGATAAAGGCACATTCCCCTGCACCTACACAACCATCACCTGCACACTTGCACACCTGCAAAAAATAGAACCTGCACACAAACCAAGAACCAAAAGACGACAGAGTGCACACAATATTTTGAAAAACAATGCTATATACATTTACTTAACATCATGAATACAAAAAAAACACCCTACTATATACATTTAAAACAATGTTTTACATGGTTAAAATTACAATTATCCAACAACGGTTATAAACATTAATGTTTCATCCTTTTATATATGTGATCCTCCCTCAAAAATTGTCATCCATGGTATTTTTTGCTGAACAAAGCATCTGAACTCAAGGAAAAAAATTAACCTATATAAGAAAACAAATATTATGTTAGTAATACAATAATGAAATAAATTAAAACATTAATATGAAAGAATAAATTAATATGGAAATGTGAAACTAAAATATGTAAATGATAAACTCAAATGTTTTCATTCTGATAACAATGAAAGGGAATAATGGAAAATCAATATGTTTTTGGATGATTTATCTCATTTAATAAATATTGATTCTTTATCTAATGAAAAGATTTACCGGTCACACCATGCATCGGATTGAGTTTCGGTTGATTCATACACATCACAAATGACTCATGGATTGTTTTCCTAAAGTATCAAAACAATCAGAATGTGTTTGCTCGGTTTGTCATATGTCACTTGTGTTGTTTTCTAAAGTTAATGTCAATTTGAAACTGATATCAGACACTTTTAGCCATACTGGTCACACCGTGTGTCAAATTGAGGTGTCGTTGATTCGTACACATCAAAAATGACTCATGGATAATTTTCCTAAATTGTAAAAACAATCTGAATGTGTTTTCTCGGTTTTCCGTATGTCACTTGTGTTGTTTTCTAAAGTTAATGTCAATTTGAAACTGATATCAGACACTTTTAGCCATACTGGTCACACCGTGCATCGGATTGAGGTGTGGTTGATTCATACATGTCAAAAATGACTCATGTATCATTTTCCTAAAGTATCAAAACAATATGAATGCGTTTGCTTAGTATTCTGTATGTCAGTAGTGTTGTTTTCTAAAGTTTATGTCAATTTGAAACTGATATCAGGCACTTTTATCCATACCGGTCACACCGTTCATCGGATTGAGGTGTGGTTGATTCATACACTTCACAAATGACTCATGGATCATTCTCCTAAAGTATCAAAACAATACAAACGCATTTGTTCAGTTTTTCTTATGTCACTTGTGTTGTTTTCTAAAGTAAATGTCAATTTCAAACTGATATCATACACTTTTAGCCATACCGGTCACACCGTGTGTCGGATTGAGGTACGGTTGATTCATAAATGTCAAAAATGAATCATATATCATTTTCCTAAATTATAAAAACAATCTGAATGCATTTTATCAGTTTTTCGTATGCCACTTGTGTTGTTTTCTAAAGTTAATGTCAATTTCAAACTGATATCAAACACTTTTAGCCATACCAGTCATATCGTGCATCGGATTGAGGTTCGTTTGATTTATAAACATCACAAATGGCTCATGGATCATTTCATAAAGTATGAAAACAATCTGAACGTGTTTTCTCAGTTTGTCATATGTCACTTGTGTTGTTTTCTAAAGTTAATGTCTATTTGAAACTAATATCAGACACTTTTAGCCATACTATTCACACCGTGCGTTAGATTGAGGTGTGGTTGATTCGTACACGTCACAAATGACTCATGAATCATTTTCCTAAAGTACCAAAAAAATTTGAATGTGTTTTCTCAGTTTTTTGTTTGTCACTTGTGTTTTTTTCTAAAGTTAATGTCAATTTGAAACTGATATCAGACACTTTTAGCCATCCTGGTCACACCGTGCATCAGATTGAGGTGAGGTTGATTCTTAGATGTCACAAATGACTCATGGATCATTTTCCTAAAGTATCAAAACAATAAGAACAAGTTTTATCAGTATTCTGTATGTCAGTGGTGTTGTTTTCTAAAGTTTATGTCAATTTGAAACTGATGTCAGACACTTTTATCCATACCGTCCACACCATGCATCAAATTAAGGTGCAGTTGATTTTTACATGTCACAAATGACTCGTAGATCATTGTAATAAATTATCAAAACAATACGAACGTGTTTGCTCAGATTTTCGTATGTCACTTGTGTTTTTTTCTAAAGTTAATATCAATTTCAAACTAATATCAGACACTTTTAGCCATACTGGTCACACCGTGCATCGGATTGAGGTGTGGTTTATTCGCACGCGTCAAAAATGACTCATGGATCATTTTCCTAAAGTATCAAAACAATATGAATGTGTTTTCTTGGCTTTCCATATGTCACTTGTTTTGTTTTCTAAAGTTAATGTCAATTTCAAACTGATATCAGACACATTTAGCCATACCGGTCACACCGTGCATCATATTGAGGTGTGGTTGATTTTTACACATCCAAAATGACGTATCGATCATTTTCCTAAAGTATAAAAACAATCCAAACGCATTTTCTTGGTTTTCCGTATGTCACTTGTGTGGTTTTCTAAAGTTAATGTCAATTTGTAATAGATACCAGACACTTTTATCCATACTGGTCACACTATGCATCGGATTGAGGTACGGTTGATTATTACACATCACAAATGAATCATGGATAGCTTTCCTAAATTATCAAAACAATCTGAATGCATTTTCTCTATTTGACGTATGTCAGTTGTGTTGTTTTCTAAAGTTAATGTCAATTTGAAACTGATATCAAACACTTTTAGCCATACCGGTCACACCGTGCATCGGATTGAGGTTAAGTTGATTCTTACACATCATAAATGACTCATGGATCATTTTTATAAAGTATCAAAACAATTAATGCGTTTTCTTAGTATTTTGTTTGTCATTAGTGTTGTTTTCTAAAGTTTATGTCAATTTGAAACTGATATCAGACACTTTCAGCCATACCGGTCACACTGTGCATAGTATTGAGGTTTGGTTTATTCGTACATGTCAAAAATGACTCATGGATCATTTTCCTAGAGTATCAAAATAATCCTAATGAGTTTTCTCAGTTTTCCGTATGTCACTTGTGATGTTTTCTAAAGTTAATGTCAATTTCAAACTGATATCAGACACATTTAGCCGTTCCGGTCACACTATGCATCGTATTGAATTTTGGTTGATTCATACACGTAAAAAATGACTCATGGATCATTTTCCTAAAGTATCAAAATAATCCAAACGTGTTTTCTCTATTTTTTGTTTGTCACTTCTGTTGTTTTCTAAAGTTAATGTCAATTTGAAACTGATATCAGGCACATTTAGCCATACCGGTTACACCATGCATTGGATTGAGGTTTGGTTGATTCATACACGTCACAAATGACTCATAGATCATTTTCCTAAATTATCAAAACAATCCGAACGCTTTCTCTTGGTTTTCCATATGTCACTTGTGTTTTTTTTCTAAAGTTAATGTCAATTTGAAACTGATATCAGACACTTTTAGTCATACCAGTCACACCATGCATCAGATTGAGGTGTAGTTGATTTTTACACGTCAAAAATGACTCATGGATCTTTTTACTTAAGTATCAAAACAATCCGAATGTGTTTTCCTGCTTTGTCGTATGTCACTTATGTTGTTTTCTAAAGTTAATGTCAATTTAAAACTGATATCAGAAACTTTTAGCCATACCGGTCACACCGTGCATCGGATTGAGGTTTGGTTGATTCTTACACGTCAAAAATGACTCATGGATCACTTCCCTAAAGTATCAAAACAATTTGAATGCATTTTCTCTATATTCCGTATGTCAGAAGTGTTGTTTTCTAAAGTTTATATCAATTTGAAACTGATATCAGACACTTTTAGCCATAACAGTTACACTGTGTGTCAGATTGAGGTGTGGTTGATTTATACACATCACAAATGACTCATAGATAGTTATCCTAATGTATCAAAACAATCTGAATGATTTTTCTCGGTTTTCCATATGTCACTTGTGTTGTTTTCTAAAGTTAATGTCAATTTGAAACTGATATTAGACACTTTTAGCCATACCGATCACACTATGCGTCGGATTGAGCTGTGGTTGATTCGTACACATCAAAAATGACTCATGGATAATTTTCTTAATGTATCAAAACAATATGAACACGTTTTCTCAGTTTTCCATATGTCACTTGTGTTGTTTTCTAAAGTTAATGTCAATTTGAAACTGATATCAGACACTTTTATCCATACCGGTCACACCGTGCGTCAGATTGAGGTGCGGTTGATTTTTAAATGTCACAAATGACTCATAGATCATTTTCCTAAAGTATAAAAAAAATCCGAATGTGTTTTCTTAGTTTTCCATATGTCACTTGTGTTGTTTTCTAAAGTTAATGTCAATTTGAAAATAATATCAGACACTTTTAGCCATACCAGTCACACCATGTGTTAGATTGAGGTGCGGTTGATTCTTACACATCACAAATGACTCATGTATCATTTACCAAAAGTATCAAAACAATCTAGACTCATTTTCTCGGTATTCCATATGTCAGTAGTGTTGTTTTCTAAAGTTTATGTCAATTTTGAAACTGATATCAGACACTTTTATCCATACCAGTCACACCGTGTGTCGGATTGAGGTGTGGTTGATTTTTTCAAGTGAAAATGACTCATGGATCATTTTTCTAAAGTATCAATACAATCTGAACGTGTTTTCTCAATTTTCTGTATGTCACTTGTGTTGTTTTCTAAAGTTAATGTCAATTTCAAATTGATATCAGACACTTTTAGCCATATCAGTCACACCATGCATCGGATTGAGGTGTGGTTGATTCGTACATGTCAAAAATGACTCATGTATCATTTTCCTAAAGTATCAAAATAATACAAACGTGTTTTCTTGGTTTTTCGTATGTCACTTGTGTTGTTTTCTAAAGTTAATGTCAATTTGAAACTGATATTAGACACTTTTATCCATACCATTCACACCATGCATCAGATTGAGATGCGTTTGATTCATACACATCAAAAGTGACTCATGGATCATTTTCCTAAAGTATCAAAACAATCTGAATGCGTTTTATTGGTTTTTCGTATGTCACTTGTGTTGTTTTCTAAAGTTAATGTCAATTTGAAACTGATATTAGACACTTTTAGTCATACCGGTCACACCGTGCGTCCGATTGAGGTGGGGTTGATTCTTACACATCACAGATGACTCATGGATCATTTTACTAAAGTATAAAAACAATATTAACACGTTTTCTCGGTATTCCGTATGTCAATAATTTTGTTTTCTAAAGTTTATGTCAATTTGATACTGATATCAGACACTTTTATCCATACAGGTCACACAGTGTGTCGGATTGAGGTGTGGTTGATTCGTACACGTCACAAATGACTCATGGATAATTTTCATAAAATATAAAAATAATCCAAATGCGTTTTCTTGGTTTTCGGTATATCACTTGTGTTGTTTTCTAAAGTTAATGTCATTTTCAAACTGATATCATACACTTTTAGCCATACCGGTCACACCGTGCATCATATTGACGTGTGGTTGATTCGTAAACATCAAAAATGAATCATGGATCATTTTCCTAAAATATCAAAATAATCCAAATGTGTTTTCTTGGTTTTTTGTTTGTCACTTGTGTTTTTTTCTAAAGTTAATATCAATTTAAAACTGATGTTAGACACATTTAGCCATACCGGTCACACCATGCATCAAATTGAGGTGTGGTTGATTCTTACACATCACAAATGACTCATGGATCATTTTCCTAAAGTATCAAAACAATCCAAACGTGTTTTCTCGGTTTGTCGTATGTCACTTGTGTTGTTTTCTAAAGTTAATATCAATTTCAAACTAATATCAGACACTTTTAGTCATACTGGTCACATCGTGCGTCGAATTGAGGTTCTTTTGATTCTTACATGTCACAAGTGACTCATGGATCATTTTCCTAAAGTATCAAAACATTCCAAACATGTTTTCTCAGTTTTTCGTAGGTAACTTGTGTTGTTTTCTAAATTTAATGTCAATTTGAAACTAATATCAGACACTTTTAGCCATACCGGTCACATCGTATGTTGGATTGAGGTTTGGTTGATTCATGCACATCACAAATGACTCATGGATCATTTTCCTAAATGATCAAAACAATCCGAAAGCATATTCTCAGTATTCTATATGTCAGTAGTTCATAAGAGTATCTTATTAAGTTTTTCTTTACTAGAAACTCAAATCATTTCTAAAACCATTCTTCAATATTTAACGATATGAAACATAAAAAAGGGTGATCATAGATGCTCAATAAGTGTAAACAAGGTAGATATCAATGATTATATAAAGATAACATAATTAGTAGTAATTCACCTTCATTGTCCTATTTGTTTTCATTCTTCCATCAGGTACGTTGCCCATTCGTTTCTAAACACTTCTATTTCATCTTGTGAATAGGAGTTTTTGTGACAGTCATAGTAGTATTGAAAAAATATAAATACGCAAAGGATTAATAATTATTTTAAATGAACTAGTAATTATTTTCAAAAATACCTCTTCAATGATGCTAATTTATTCATGAAATATGGTATCTTTTATAAATTTACAAACATAATAACCACAGTCCTTTTCGTTTGTTTGTTTTGAACACTGCAGAAACATCGAGAAAAATAATTAATCTATTTTTATATGTATTTGGATAGTGAAATATAATTATATATACCCTGATACTTCTCCATTTGTAGATCTCATGCACCTTGTCGTCCTTAGGCCCTGAATTCATTCTATCCTTTAGACGATATTTATACACCACCCTATCATAATAGAATCCTCATTAAAATATAATATAAATTATATAACTATATATTTAGTTCTAAAATGTTGGATCTAGTGTATTACAAATTTACAATCTCCATCATGTGTGGTCGGTTTTTTGGATATCCATGCAGTGAATCCAGAAAATAAATCTTTGGAGTGTCCAAATTGACTGCAATGAGCATCCAATACTGCCTAAAAACACAGAAAAGAATAATTAATGATAGAAATGAAAATATAATTGATATGATTAAAATGTAGAGTTTTACCCCTTCAACGCTGGTATTAAAAAGATCCTGTCAGTTTTAATTTTGCATTGAAACATTCTGAGAAGGTTTGACATTAATTCAACCTAAAAATCAGAATCTATTTTTTTTGTAGACATGGTGTGAGGACTAACCAGTCCAAATTTGTATTCATGGGAAAATACCTTAAATTGTTTTTCATATATTCACCTACAAAAAATATGAAATGTATTTAGCCATAATTATCCTAGTATATCAGCTTCTATAAAATCAAATCATGAAAACATACCTCATGTATACATTTATAACTGAGGCGCCTAGCTAGTCATATATGGTGATTTCAGCTACAGCATCAGTACTAACTAAATCTAATGTTTCCTCTTCATACATATCTTTTTCACAAACAATTGTGTGATTATTACCGCCTTTCATTTTCGTATCCACATGAGCTTGCAATGATATTAAATGTGGATATAGAACGGGCTGGGTAAAGGTGCTCTCAATATATCATTTTGATCAGTTGGTTGATCCTTTTGAGCCGCTCTTTCATTCTTGCTCCTTCCTTTTGTCCTTATATAATAACATTCATCGATTCAGCCCTTTTCTAATTTAATGTTAATGGTTATGCTTGAAATATTAATTGGAAATGAATACCTCATGGTCGACAAGTTTTTTTACAAGATTCGACAGCCATGAAACGAATGTTCCAACAGTTTTTTCCACCGTATGAATGTCGTCATCATCATTTGGCACAAGTAGATCAGTGCTTGGCTCATTAACTACATTAATTGACACTTTTACATGACCGTTTGGAAGTGTCCTGGAGTGTAGCGTGTAATTCTGCATATTGAACACCGTAGTTCTCACTACAAGGCGATGGGTGGGAGTTGACAGTTATAAATCACAGTCATTTTCACCATATATAATATCGTTACAAGAAAGGTATCGATGTCTATGTGATTCATATTTCACAGAAAAAAAATATTAGAACATTGATTACCTCAGTTAAGTCTGGTCTTTGAGGGGAATGGCTCACCTCAAAGCTGGTGGGGGGTGGGGCGGGATCTTCTCGCCCGGGTTGTTCTTATGTTGTTTCTTCTCTTTGACTCTCCCCCATCAAAGTTTCTAGAAACTCCCCCTGACTTTGGAATTTTTCTTCAAGAGTAGCTAGTCTATCTCTCATCATTTTCATTTCTTTAGTTTGTTCATCCTCTTATTTTTTTCTGAAAATATGTCTGGGGTGTCACCCCAAAACCCGCACCTCTGACGCGGCCATACTGTTCTGGTTATTTCAAGGCTACTGAAAGTATGTCCACATCCGTTGTGGGTTTTTTTGATTCCTGTGACAATTTCAAATATAAAATACGGGAAAATAAGTAATCATCATTATGTAATAGTGATTTAAAGCAAAATAAATTTATATTATGTCATACTTACACATGTTTTCCCACATGTTTCCCACACTTTTTGACTCATTAATCTACATATAAATAGAGAAACATGGTTACAGTGTTGTTATTTCACATAAAAGTATTACAGTACTTTTAAAATACATACCAATTGTTTTTCAATTGAAGTGTAGCCCAGTCTTGCTTTACGGTAGGGGTATGATGGTTTTGTTTCCCGTTCTTTATTTTCATCACTCAGTTGATGTTTCATAAATAAAAAACTGTCAATCAAAGTGATGAATACAATAAACGTTAAACGACATGTTACCAAACACAATGTACCTAAAAAGTCTTCTCTGCACAATGGTTGCAAAATTCATCCCACACTCCTTGGGATATCAAGTGTGCATAAAGAGGAGGTGGTTGCATCTTGATTTTCCCTTTAGCATCTTTCAGATGACATTTTGTTAAAATGGTGCGAAAGCCTCTATGAACCCTTCCTTCTAGTCTTAATACATATTATTTGTGTGAGACATCTACTATAAATGCACTCTGCAAGAGATGATTAATAGTTAGTCAATATTTCAGTATTTTATTTTATTTTATTTTAATAAATTAAATAAATGATATCGTAATGTTACCGTAATCTCTTCCCACATTAATGTTTTCAGCCTGCTGACAACATTGTGCCACGACTCTACATCAATCATCATGCGTTGACGAGTGACAATTCCAACGTATCTACTAAACATGGCTTTGTTGGGGATTATATGCTGGCCTCGCTTGTTCCATACCACCTCATATATGATGCCTTTTGCTTTTTCCTTAAGGATTTTGGCTAAAACTGTCAAACTACAGCACACCTATTTTTTTCATGTCGTCAAGGTTTCATTTCCTACCATTTCATCATTTTTTGCATCATCATTATGTTCCTCTGAAGTGCTAGCATCAGCACTGGGACAAGAAACAATATGTTGAGAAACCTATTGTACCTCAAGAGTGGGACCAGTAGCAATAGGTTGAGAAACCTATTGTACCTCATTAGTGGGACCAGCTGCAACAAGTTGAGAGACCTATTGTACCTCAGTAGTGGGACCAGCTGCAACAGGTTGAGAAACCTGTTGTGTCTTGGTATTGGGTGCATCAGCAGGTGCAGAAGTCATTACCAGCATAATTGGTTTAACATTTAATTTAGATCACATAAAAGCAGCAATGAACAGATAATAACATAATGTAACACAGTCTATATTACAATAAAAAAATAACCTGATTATTTAACTCTCTTTTTTTTAAAGGTTGAAGGGATTTGATCCCTCTATCGACTATCCATATCCCTTCATCGTGGTCTCCTCTGACAAAACAAATGTCATCTACATTGGGGCCACTACGAAATTATTGTGATGTCCCAATGAAAGGGTCATCCTCCATTGAATTTTAATCTGACCCTTCAGTTGTTTTGGTCAATAATAGAACAATTGACAGGTTTTGGTTTGTGGGATCTAGAATATAAAATACTTGCACTGCCTAAGATGCCATTATAAACGTTTCAACTTTCTCGCCTTCCTTACTGAAATAAACATTCATGAATCCCAATTCATTTATTTTAACAGCACTCCTGTTATCAACCCACTTGCATTGAAAAATCAGAACTTTTAATTCCATATAATCCAACTCCCATATTTGTTTGATGATGCCAAGTTATGACATATTCACATAAATTGGATTTCTATCCTTAGTACCAGAAACATGCGTCGCTTCAGCCACAAGTGTAACCCCACTATTCTGCATGGTATTGTCTTCATCATGTTCATTATTATAAAATGTATAGACATTAACTATATAAGAATTGTAAGATAATACATACACACTTGGTCCTCCGGCTAGACATCGAAGTCGTTCTAAAATTGACTCTGTATTTTCATCTGACATCATAAAAATATGGTCCCGAAACCATCCTATAAACTGTTGATTATGTGTATCTGATATCCATTTTTCATCCCTAGATGGATTCAAATGCCAAAGAATTTCTTTGTGGGTTTCAACATATGGGTCAACGTCAAAAATGTTATGCAAAACATAAAGGTGGGCTTGCTCCTGATCTGTAATATTGATTGTGACAACCTGTCTTTTAGAAATTCCATCAACCTCAAGCCGCCCAGTGTGACGAGATTTCGGTAGGCCAATTCTTTCCATACCAGGCAGTTATTCAGTACAGAATTCAACAGCTTCCTCAACAATATATCGCTCTGCAATACAACCCTCTGGCCGACTTAGATTTTTGATATACCCTTTCAAAATCTTCATATACCGTTCAATGGGGTACATCCATATGTAATGTCTAGGACCACATAGTTGAATCTCTCTCACCAATTGGAACATAAAATGAACCATCATATAAAAAAATTAAGGCGGGAAAAATATTTCTAATTCACATAATATGACGGAAATTTCTCTTTCCATAGCTGGCAATTTCGTCGGGTCTATAACTTTGCTGCATATAGCTTTGAAGAAGAAACACAGTTTTGTTAATGTATGGTGGGAATTCATGGGAAAAAAGCAACATAAAGCAATAGGAATGAGATCGTGCATCAAAACATGGAAGTCATGTGATTTCAGACCTTTTAACTTCAAGTCACCCATTGACACTAGGTTCATGATATTTGACGAATACCCCTCTGGAACCTTTACGTCATTCAATAAGTTTCAAAATGGATATCTCTCCTGCCTGGAAAGAGTGTAAGCAGTAGGAATAAGAAATGTTCATTTTTCACCCTTCATTGGTACCAATTATTCTCGTATTACCATCTCAACCATGTCCAACCTATCCTTAATTCCATATTTTGTTTTTCTAGGAGTATTTAGAAATGTTCCTATGACACTATCAAATACATTTTTTCTATATGCGTAACATCAAGAAAATGTCTGACATACAGACAATTCCAGTATTGTAATTCAAAAAAAACTGATCTCTTTTTCCAACTGATTTTCATAAGGTTTTTCGAAGCCGGTTTACCAAAAGTAGTGTCCACATTTTTTACTTTCTCAAACAATTGATCACCTATTAGTGGAGACGGTTATGTATGTTCTTCTGAACTTCCATCAAATGATGTCATCCAAGATCGGTAGTTATGTCGTCAGGGTATAAATCTATGATGTCCTAGAAACACAGTTTTCGATGAATGTTTCAACCTAATTGATTGTGTACCTTGTTCGCAAATTGGACACCCTTGAGTTCCTTTAATGCTATATCTGGACAAATTTCCATAAGCAGAGAAGTCATTTATCGTCCCGTACAATATGTCTCTCAAAGTGAAATCTTCCTTTTCGTAAGCCTTATACAATGTAACACCTAAATCCCATAATAATTTCAAATCTTCGATCAATGGATCTAAATAAACATCAATATCATTACCCGGTTGTTTTGGTCCTGATATAAGCATAGATAACATGATGTATTTTCATTTCATGCATAACCACGATGGTAATTTATAATTTACCAACATAACTGGCCATGTACTGTGACTACTGCTTTGAAAACCAAAAGGATTCACTCCATCTGTAGATAATGCAAGACGAAGGTTTATTGACTCGTTTACAAATTCAAGATACTCATGATAAATTCTCTTCCACTAAGGAGAGTCTGTTGGGTGACGTAGTATCCCATATTTAATTCATGTCTCTTCATGCCATGTCAATTGTCCTGCAGTCTCTTAACTTCCATATAGGCGCCTAAACCGTGGAATGATTGGAAGTACCATACAACTTTAGTAGGAATGGATACATCTTTCTTGTATCGAGAAGCACTACACTGTGGCCATTCTATAAGTGATTTTTCATCCTTGAGAAATAGTATACAGTCATTCGGGTAGGCGTGTATTCTTTCATAGATCATACCCATCGAGCGTAGCATTCGTTTGGCGTCGTATGTTCAACTCGGGAGCTCATTATCTTCTAAGATCATGTCATTCAAGAGAGAAAGTAGTTCCGTAAAACTGGCGTCACTCCACCTGTTGTTTGCTTTCAAATTATACAGCTTCAGTACGGCTGAGAGTGCTATATATTTAGTGCAACCAGCATATAATGGCGTCTTTGCACAACTTTTTAACTTCTCAAAAAAATTTGGGCAATCATGAAGTTCATCTTCGAAGGTCCTTGTCATTTCCTCAATACAATATTCATTATCATTCACATCTATAATCACATCCACCATACGATCATCTTCATTGTTCATGCTTGTAATAATATTAGATGATCCATAAAATGCAGTGTTATCCCAGCCACTACCTGCATTCGTTGTTTCCCCATGTTTATTCCAACATGTATAACTTTGATCTTCTCCATGACAGATCAAGTGTTCTTCCAACTCCTGTGGACTAATTTTTTTTGAATAACAACAACGTAAACATGAACAAAGGATTTGAGAAGGGTCATATGCATGATCTTTTGAAAACATGATAAACTCTTTCATGCCTTCTTCATACTCTTTTGTCAACTGATTTTCATTCATTATTTCTTTATTTATATTCATCCTATTTAAAATCCAAAGTATGGGTATATATGTTAGGGGAGAAGTAATATTAGTATAATTTAGATAAAAAACTAGATACCTCAAATATGGTGGGGGAGTTCTCATTAATAGAAAATCTTGGGTGGTTCTTGGGATTCATCCATTCTCTTTCTCTCTTCGGTCCTCCCTGATGAGGGGTGGTTCTTGGGAGTTTTTTATAGTGTGTTAGTGAGTTCTTCCCTCATACTTCCTCCATTACTATTATCCTCTATTTCCCTATGATTTGGGATTATCTTAACAAGGATTTGTGTGATAATTTCACTATATCATCTTCAAATAAATTTAGATGATGTAGTTTTTGTTTGTATTGGATAGAGGTTATCCTCGTATGATGAATGCACCATGTTTTGTGTGGTTTAGGTGGTGTTGTGTTTCCCAATGAGTTTTTAAAATATTATTCCTAATTATATTAAGGTGAATAATTAATTATAAGTTTCTATAATTAATTATCTGGGAATTGAGCCTTGAGATTGGGTCTCAATTATTAGTACAAGATTAGATAAGGCATGTATAGTCTTGGTTGAGGATGAGTTGATCTTGTTGAGGGGGTTACTCCATTTTTTGAGGTAGTTGGACCCTATAATAAAAAGACATGTTCCAATTTATGCATGATTGTGCATTCATGCATGAGTATATGTGTTTCAGTGAAAGTGCTAGAAATCAAGAGCAACCTAGTTAAATAAATAGGGTGTTTTTGATCCACCAAGAGATAGAGTGAGGGTTCTATTGAATGTTTGTGATTTTGTGATCATCTAGAGATTATGTCTCTATGGAGGTGAGGTTTATAGTTGTGTTTATGAGAGGATCAGGTTTGGTATGAGATTTTTATATCCTAGTTAGGTTTTATAAGGCTATTTGAGTAGGTATTAGAGTCTTAGGCCTAAATAAAATGGATAATATATTTTTATATCTCACGTATGATGGGGAACACCCTCTTAAGGATATATAAGAGTCATTGTGTGTGTGATGAGTAAGACATTCCATATAGGGATTGGTGAAGTTTGACGTAGAGGATCTCCTTCTTATAATTAGATTAATAGATCCCCAAGGGAAGATATGATATGGTACCTAAGTGAGGGTCATGGTAATAGTCTTGATGACTTAACATAGGGTATCCAAGGATCTTAGTGTGATTTTCATATGATGTTCATTATTTAGTTTTAATGAGTTTTAATGTGGGAATTAAAAGATGATATAGACTAGACTATCAAGGCCTAGATCAAGTATAGCATGTGGGTTGTGACATTACCATGTAGAGATGAGTGTGTGTTGGTATCAATGAGTAGAGATGGGTTAGGTTTTGTAGAACCCAGTAGATTCCATTATAGGTGGAATTAGAATGTTGATAGGTTGGGAATAATTTTCATGTATAACCAAGATGGTTTTAAGGAGATTATTATGTAAGGCTAAATAGATGGTTACTTTTATCATTTATGGTCAGACCGACTAAGATATTGGGACTTCATATGAATTTTACCTAGTTGAAGTATGATCATCCATGGGGACCACCAATTAATGATGTGGTTTAGCTAGTACGAGAGGTTTGTTATCTAGATACCCTCCTTAGATTACTATTTATATGTTTTGTGGCATCAGATAAGATGGATGGCCTTTATTTAAGTGATAAGGTGTTGGTAGGACCCTGCTTTGAGTGAGATTGCATTGGTCAAAGGGGATTGGTGTGTGACTTCCATGGGATCCACCTATTGATGGGGAATTTTGACTTGTGATATAGGTTGGATATTGTGATTCCCTCCTTAGATCGTTGTTTGTATGATAATATGATGTGAGATATAGAAATAGGGATCACTTAGTATTGGTTTGGAGTATTTTTGTGAGAGGTTGTCTATAGAGATTCCCTCCTCAAATTGTTTTTTATGTGATGTGATGGTGAGACCCACCATAAGTCAGAGGGGAGAAGCTACTATGTTGTGGAATTAGAGGATATGTGAATCACACCCAATGTGAGAGGTTAGTGGCACTTTTATGTTATAAGAAAGGATGTGATATTTAAATTTGTATATGACCCAACCTAAAGAGAGTGGGTAGTGGGCAGGAATTGGTAGAAACCCTATTAAGGTTAATTTTTTTCAAACCCAAGGAGAATAGTGTACAATATAGTGTACAATATAGAACACACTAAACATATGTATCATCCTGTTGTTACGCCCCACCTAATGACATGAATTCACCAACATGGACGGTTCAAACCCTACCTAGCCTAACTATGGGGTAGTATCCAAAATTAAAAAAAGATACATACTAAGGGCCACTAGACGAAGTGAAATCCTAATCTAGTGTAACAACATTTCACAAAAAATACTCTCTCTATTCAGGTTTCTATCACAAGGATATAGTGGGGAGAGCTAATCAAGATCAAACAAATAACCAACCACATATACATGTGTCACACACACAAGCATCACACACAAGAATCGCACCAAATCATAATTAATCTCAATATTGACAATAAATGAAAACATAATTAATTCATGAAAATTCAATTTTACTCACCTTAAGGAGGAGGACCCAGTGGCGGAGGAGGAGGAGGAATCAACAGCAGAGGTAGCAGAGGCAGCGGAGGTAGCTCAGAGGCAGCAAAGGCAACGGAGGCAGCGGAGGTAGAGGAGGCAGTGGAGTAGGAGGAGGAGGAGGAGGAGGAGGAGGAGGCAGAGGTGGAGGAGGAGGATGAGGAGGCCGCGGTGGAGGAGTAGGAGGAGCCACGAAAAGAGGAGGAGGAGGAGAAGTAGGAACCGTAGGAGGAGAATGAGGTGGCGGCCGCGGAAGAGGAGGAGGAGAAGGATGCGGCGGTGGAGAGGAGCCAGTGGTGGAGGCGTAGGGTAGGGCTTCCGTGAGAGCTTTACAGGGTGCAGGGAGGAGGAGTCGTGGAAAGAGGAGGAGGACGAGGAGAAGTAGGCACCAGAGGAGGAGAATAAGGTGGCGACCGCGGCAAAGGAGGAGGAGAAGGAGGTAGCGGTGGAGAGGAGGCAGCGGTGGAGGTGCAGGGTAGGGCTTCCGCAAAAGCTTGACAGGGTGCGGGGAGGATGAGGAGGACCCGGTGGAATTTATAAATCCCATGGGGACCTTTATCAGCTCTAGTAAAAAACGCTGATAAAGGGGGTCTTTATCTACGCTAAAATGAAAAGTGCTGATAAAGACCCCCTTTATGAGCGCTTTTACAGCGCTGATAAAGGGTGTCTTTATCAGCGCTTTTCATTTTAGGGCTCATAAAGACCCACTTTATCAGCTCTAATAAAAGTGTTGTTAAATGTATAAATTTAATAATTTTTTTATATTATTATATATTTATTTAAAATGATATTTATGATAAATATATATATATTTATTAATAATTATAACTCAAAATAAATATATCTTTATTTATACTTATCAAATTATTTGAAAGATATATTTGTATATATATCAATGAAAATATAACAAAATATATATTTATTTTTTAAATATAATGTAATTTTAATTATAAGTGTACATTTTTTAGAACATATATATTATATGGGTAACATAATGAATTATAAATCAATAACACATCAACGTGATATGTAATTATAATCTATAAATGAACATTATTCATGTACATATATGATCACAAAATATATATGCATGATATATTCGTTGACCCCAATTCATTGGAAAACACATATATATTCAATAATTTTAATTATACAAATATATTAAAAAGTATTATATATTTATAAATAAAATAAATACATTAAATATAAACAAATATAATAAATATATATATATATAGTATAATGAATTAATTAATCTAATAAATAAAATGAATTAATAAATCTAATAAATCTTATAAATCTAATAAATATATTTATTATTAATATTATAATTATTAAATTATATATATATTTATTTATTTATTTATTAAGTTATAACAAGTGTTTTTTATTTAATGTATACAATAAACATTATTTTTGAATATAAATATAATAATTTCATATGGAGTACAGTGTTGATAAATGTAACCTTTATCATTGTTAAGAAAATCACTGATAAAGGGATATTTAAAGCGCTGATAAATTTACCCTTTATCAGCGCTAATGGAAAAGTGCTGATAAAGGGTAAATTTATCAGTGCTTTTTTTAGTGCTGATAAAGTTCTACCCCTTTATCAGCGCTTTTCCATTAACACTGATAAAGGTAGGCATCTGACATTCCTGGTTTTGTGGTAGTGCATGGACGAGGTTTAAGTATCGAAACCTTTAAAACCAATATATGCATGGGAAACATACCAGTTTTCACCCAACATATTGATTTTAAGGAAGAGTTATTAATGGATGGGTTATCATAAATTATAATATAATGATACTTAAGTACTATAAGTATGAATATGGTTCTATTATATATTTTTAAAAAAATTAAATTTATTATTTGGAGGTTAAGAGTGTGTATGAATAAATTTAGCACCTATGGTAAGGGTTAATATTATAGTCTTGTTTCTTTTTGAGATTGTTTATGTTAAATTTATATTTACGGTATTATATGATCCTTATCTTTTAACCTCCATATAGTTTCTCATAATTTTTTTATTTATTGGGTTTTTATGTTTTCCTATCATTCTCCTCTCTTTGGTACTTAAAATGATCAAGAAATGTTTTTTTAAGAAAAGTCAATATTATTTAATCTTTGGTCGATGAGATTTTTCTTTCATTTGTATGTTCTTAAAAAAATCAATAATGTTATAATATATGATCCAATTATTATTTAAATTTATTTTCAAATATATTTTACTTTCTTTAAAAATTACTAAAAATTTATTTTTATAGCTTTTTCCAAACAGGTTATCTATTGCTTTTTATAAAAGTATAGGAGGGATCTTTGTTTTATAGTTTACTTCATGGATGGATTTTTCCATCATCATGACCATTATTTTTTTTAAACCCACCTCTATAATTTTCCTTGGTTATTTTCAAAGAAAATAATTTTCTCAATGTTTTGGGTATTTTTATTTTAAACTTTATTGAAAGAAAAGGAAATATTTCTCATATTTTCAAAGAAAGGTTCAAATACTCTTTTAAAGGTATTTTTCATCTATTTCAAAATAATGTCATGTTTCTTATGATTAAATGGAGATATTATCTTATTATAACATCTAAAATATTTCTATGAATGGCCTATCATGATTATGTTTGAAGGATGATTCCAGGAAACTCATTTATGTCCCATAATTTAATTAAGCTATGATGGAATTATTAATGTTTTTATGATATTATGGATCACATATTTAAGGTTTTCATTATATTATGGATGGTATTGAGATTATATATTCCTATAATTCATTTTTTTTAATAATTTATATCACATGAGGTAATAAGAAGATGATGTGGAGTGAACCCATTCCTAGGATGAAAAGAGGTTGGGGACTGAACCCAGTCCATTATGGGACTTTTTTCACTATGTGATGATGGTCAGGGTAGTGATACTTGACTCAAGAAATGATTTTATTTGATTATTATTGTTCTAAAATTTCTATTTCGTGTCCATATTCTTAATATATTCACTTGTGGCTCATGATTTATAATGATGATTCATCACTCTTTATAACAACCCACACATAATCATCCCATAAATTACATGAAATATAGCATATATTCCATCACCTAAATCCTAAATACATTTTTATGTTTATATTTTGGGATAATAAAGAAATTACTTATTGTAAAAAATTTACATTTCCACAAAGTGTATTTTTTCATAAAACGTGTTCTTTATAAATACATACCTTCTATATTCAAGGTAAAACCCATAAGAGGAAATTTTACTGTATTAACATTCCTACTCATACTTAAGACCTATGAAAAAAATTTAAAATGTTTTATGAGACAAAAATATATTAGTAAGTGGAATAAAATAAAAACCCCATTATTCCATTTTTAAATATAAAAAATCTATATGAAAGTTTTAATTTTTTATAACGAATATTTAATCTCAAATAACCATTTAATTTTCCATGAAAAAAAAATTAATTTATAAAAGTATTTCATAAAAAATTTCATATAAAATCGTAAATGAAAAAAATATAATCATAAGGTTTTCTTATAAAACATGAAAATTCATGAATACCTTTTCTTGAAAAACAACACTTTTACAATTTTTTTAAAATAGTTCAAAAAAATCAGTAAAAACACAAACTCAATTTCATAGATTTTGAAATCAAATGATTACCTTTATAAAAAATTTCAAACATATTATTTAGGTACATTGAGATATTATCCTTACATTTACCCTTTCAAGAACCCTTATAATGTAATCACCTAACCAAATAATTTATATATCACTTAGGAGTAACCTAACACCAGTAAAATTTGTCACTTTTCCCGATGAATTGGAGAGTTATATCGGGCTCACTAATATTTCATATAAGATTTAAAAGAAACATAGAATTAAATAGATTAAACTTTAACTATAAAACTCATTTAAATTTTAATTAATGCTCATATGAAATAAAACTTTTAGTTATCACATAAAATTGAGAAGAAATTTCTGTTTCCTTAGAAAAACATTTTTAAAATAAAAATTATTAGAATAAAGTGAATAGGATAATATTTGAAAACCAATTTTATTCTGTATAGGAATATTGATAAATAATAATGTAAATTATTATAGGAAAGTGCGGTAAATTCATATACATTAAATAAATATTCTTTTTAAACTTTTATAAAAAGTTGAGAATAACTCATACATAAAAAATTAAAAAGATTACTCTTCAATCCTTTGTAAATAAAGTCAAAAATAGTAAAAAAATTACCTTTATAAACCTTTTAATTATAAATAATAACATTCATGAAATGTTTAAAAGAACTTTGACATGGAATAAAAAATATGTAAGGAAAATTTTAAAATAAAAATTTTAAAATAAAGTCACTTACCTCAAGTCCTAACTTGTTTTGTTTGTATGTTTACTATCTTGAGTAATAAAATTATATTAGTTTTATTATTGATTTATAAACTTATTCATGTTAATTTCATAATCATTATACTTTTATTTCATTAGTTACATTGTTTTATTTAGTTACTAAAATGGTTAAGTTCACATTTTTCATTTTGAGGACATTCAGTTTATAAGTCCAAAATGACATTAGTAGATGGAATAAGGTCAAAGGGATCATGGTTACATCAAATCCAGAATATTAATCTTTTAAAAATTATTATTTAAAAACATTAAATACATTTTTAAAACCATCCATGTGAGGTGGACATGGAAAATGAAATATGTTGTATCATGGAGGTGGTAGTCCCCACATTCACATGAGCGATGTTTCCATTTTTCAACTGGATAGAAAATAAATATGGTATATAATATTTTACTCTTAAAAAACATAATTATGTTATAAATGTCATATTTATTCATTATTTTTATCCTTATAACCAATAATGGTTGGTGGTAATGAAAAACTGGTCACATTACTTCGTTGAGGTGGTACTCCACATGTATGCATGAGCGACATTATCATTTTCCAATGGATGGAAAGGGTAAGAAGTTAAGTAGTATATTATCATTAAAAAATAATAATAATTTCATAAAAATATTATATATTCGTTAATTTCATATTTACAACCATCCATGTGAGGCGGTGATGGAAAATGAAACACATCGCTTCAAGGAGGTGGTAGTCCACACGTACGCACCGGCTATGTTTTCATTTCCCATAGGAAGGAAAAGAGGTTTAAAAGAGTTATCACATAAACATAATAATATTTCATCATAGATAATATACTTATGTAATTATTTTATAGTGGTTAGAAAATATTTTAAGGAGGTATAATAAGAAAAAAACTTTAAATGGATTGATTAGTACTTATACCACCTCCTTGGATATCTCCCTTTGTATTACACCTTTAACCTTTTAAGGATGGTCTTTTGAGAATACCACAACCACTAAGGAATGGGTAGGTTATTTTGGAAGGGTATGGGTAGTTATTTTTTAAGATAAGTGGCTCAAAATGTGTGAATAAGTGAGTATAAGAGGTCCCTTTTTTAAATGAGGGGGTGGAAATCATCTATATAATTCAAAATTTTAAATATAATAAATATATTTCTCAAGATAAAGTGAAAAAAATAAAAAAAATAGAATAAAAGATGTTTTAAAGTATAAATCCACTCAAATATTCAAATTTACCCATATTTTAGAGATATTTTATTATTTATCTATAGTTTAACCCCCCCCCCCCCCCCCATTAACCCTTTTATCCTTTACTTAAGTGATAAATTTTTACCATGGTAATTATTTATCATGAAAAAAATGAAATTTAACACATTTAAATATTTAAACCTATTTATTTAAAATATGAAATAAAATTTTCAAGATTCATTTTTTATAATTGGGAAAAATTAATTTTGATATATGTGTGAAAAAAGCAATGAAAACGCATTCGTAGAAAAATGTCATTTTTAAGAATAAAAAAGATTTTATAACAAAATAAAATATAATATTTATTAATATGAAATTATTTAGATTTTGTTTAATCATATGATACTTATTTAAATTTAAAACTAATCCAATAGAAAATGGTACATTTTAATTACTTAAAAATAAATGATAGTTTTTATAAAAAAACTATATTTTCCGCTTTTCCTCAAAAAACAATATTTTTTGAAAAAACCTCAAAATTCACCCTAACATAATTTTTATATAATGAATACGAATATGAATTTTATTTGATCAATTAAAAACTCTAAAATTTATAAATTAATTTTTTTTAAACTATATATTTCATGGAAAACATTTTAGCTAGATTACAACCATTTCTATTCAGGCTGAAAATCATATAAAATTATCATATTATATATGAATCCATAAACTATATTTATGAATGTTAATAGTTGATTTATTATTAATATTACCTAGTTGTCACATTTTTACCCTTTTAGAAATTGTTTCCTTGTAATTTTATTCAATACTTAAACAAGTGAGGGTATTTTACCAGCATAGCTATTACTGATCCCCATGTTTATTATTTAATAATATGGTTTATCCATAAAACATTTACCAAGATAATTTCCTTATTCCATAGAATTATTTATTTATGGTCAATAATTTGAATTGGACTTTCCACATAATTGATATTCTCCTCTAACTGGACCACTTAAGGGATAAAAACATTAGATTCATTAGGTATATACTTCCTTATTAATGAAACATGAAACATGTCATGTATCTAAGATAAAATCAAAGTTATGTCTACCCATTAAAAATATTATCCTAATTTCTCCAAAATTTTATAGGATTCATTGAACCATGGACTCAAATTTCCTCTTCTACCAAAATTCACTACACCTTTCAAAGGATATGTTTTAATAAAGACATGGTCGCCTACATCAAATGAAAGTTTTTTCCCCCAGTTATCTATATAACTTATTTTCTACTCAATGTCATACTCACGTGGTGATAAATCATTTTTACCTTCTCACCCGTATCTTCTAAAAATTATCATCCTAATAATTTCATCTCACTTAATTTGTATTAATATTATGAAGTCTTAACACTATTTTTCATATAATACCTAAAAAGGTGCTATCTAAATACTAGAATGAAAACTGTTATTATAAAAAAATCAACTAAAGACATATTTTGATCCCAACTTCCATGATAATCTAATGAGAAAGCTAAAATCATATCCTTTAAAATTTGAATTGTATGCTATGAATGTCTATCAAATTGAGGATGAAAAGATATACTAAAAAATAATTAAGTTCCCATAAACTTATGAAGTCCTTTACAAAAAATCGATGTACATTTGGGATCATGATCAGATGAAATAGATAGGGGAACTCTGTGTAACCTAACTATCTTCTTAAGATAATATCTAGAAATATGATCTAGATACATAATATCTTTAATGGGTAGAAAATGTGTAGATTTAGTCAAATGAACAATAATAAAACAAACTATATTATTACCACAAGGTGATTTTGGTAATCCCATAAGGAAATCCATAAATATGTTATCCTATTTCTATTTTGACATTGAAATAGGTTGAATAATCATATTTGGTTGTTTTAATTCATGTTTAAACTATTAAAAATTCAAGCTTTTCATGGTAAAATTAGTAATGTACTTATTTATACCTTCCCAATAATAATATTCCTAAAGGTATTTGTTCAACATAGTTCTGTCAAGACAAATAGAAAATGGAGAGGTGTGAACTTCACTTAAAAATTCCTTCCTTAATTAGGAATCACGTAGAACACATAAGAGATTTAAAAATATGATAAAACCTTCTTCATCAACATTAAACTCAAACATCATAACCTTTTTGACCAATTTTAATTTTTTATACATCCCATGATCTTCCTTATAAGACTCCTTAATTATTTCTAATAAATATGATTGCACGCATAACTAATCCAAAAAGGAATGATTTTATGCATACAAAATTTCCATCCCAATATTTACTAAATAGTTAACTAAAGGATCCTTTTCCAAACATATCATATTTAATGATGAATTATCTTTTAGAATCAAAGCATCAACTATATTCTTTGCTTTATCGAGATGATAGTGAATTATATAATCATAATCCTTAATCAGTTTTAGCCATATTCTTTGTACCATGTTCAAATATTTTTGAGTGAATATATAATTTAAATTTTTATGATCAGTATATATTTAACATTTATGCCCATAGAGATGATTCTTATATATTTTTAAAGAAAAAATTTTGTATCCAACTCAAGTACATGTGTATGATATTTTTTCTCATGGGGTTCTAATTGAAGAGATGTAATGTGATAACCTGATCATTATGAATCATTACACAATTGAGACATAGTAAAGAAGCATCACTATAAATAAAAAACTCCCCATTTATATATGAAAATGTGGAAACAATAATATTAACCAATATTTTTTTCATTTTTTGAAAACATTCATCGTATTACTTCATCTGTATAAACTTAACTCGTTTTAGAGTTAACTTGGCCAATGGGTTAGGTAATTCAGAAACGTTTTCAGTAAACCATTGGTAGTAACCTACTAAACCAAAAAAACTTTGAATATTTATGGAATTTGTATCCTTGGACACTCTTTAACTAATTTACTCTTAATAGGATCAACTATTATTTCATATTTAGATATAATATATCCATAGAAATAAATCAATTGTAAATAAAATTTCTATTTACTAAATTATTCATAAAAACTCTTTTATTTTATATTTTACAAAAAAATCCTTTGACATTTCTCAGTATAATCATATATTTTGTAATATACTAGAATATCATCAATAAACAGGATCACAATTTTATCCAAATACACATTGAAAACACTATTCATTAGATCGATAAATACAGAAGGTGCATTTATTAACCCAAAATGAATAACCAAAAAATTGTAACATCCATGCCTATTCTAAAATATATTCTTTACAATTTACTCTTCCCTAAATTTTAGTTTATGGTACCCAAACCTTAGAAAAATATATGAAAAATACTACACTTTTTGGATCTGGTCAAAAAATCATTGATATAAGGAAAAGGATAATTATTATGAATAGTAATGTTATTGAGTGCTCTATAATTGATGAAAAGTATCATAAAACCATCCTTATTTTTAATAAACAATATAGGATCAACACAAGGTGATGTTATATGGAGGATTAATCCCTTATCAAGAAACTCTTGTAACTTCTTTTTCAATTATATCAACTCAACTAAATCCATTCAGTAAGGAGGTTTTGAAATTGGATTACAATCAAGGATTAAGTCAAAATTAAATTCAACCTCTTGATCAGGAATAACACTAGGAAAATCTTCAAAAAAATAAATCCATATATTAATTTACAAATATAACATCACTAATTTTATTTTTTTCCTTATTTTCAATAATATTTGAAAGAAATATTTCATTCTCATATTTAATCAGTTTCTCAACTTCTTGATATATTATCAAAGTTATGAAATAATTATTATATGAAAAATAAAATTCACTCAAAAGATTAAATATGAATTGTTTTACTCTGTAATCTATCTAATCTTGGAAAAATAAAATTTAATCCTTACCCAAAATAATATTAAACTCCACTAAAGGTAATATAACTAGATTTATAGGAAACCCCATTTCAAATATAATTACAGGATAGCTCCCCTAAATATTTGTTGCATTGATACTTTGACCATGATTTTTTACCAAAAGTTTCATCTTCATTTCATGATATGATATTTCAATTTTACTAGAAAATTTATCATAAATAAAATAATTTGTAGATCCTAGATCAAACAAGGCATTTGCATACTTAGACTAAATAAGTGATGTAACTGTCAGTACTTCATTTGATATCCCAACAATATAAAATGACTTTGTCACACCTTTTTACTTATGGTCTTGGTGATCACTATCCCCTAGATCATTATTTGGACATGAATTTCTATAATTTCTTTTCTCATTACAAATAAACATTTCACTATCAATTTTTCATTACCATTTTAACCATTGCCATTTATATTTTCTTTGTATTCAGGATCCAAGTGTCTCAGATTTCCATATCAATAACACTTCACAAATCCTATATACTACATTCCCCAGAATTCATCATACCAAATTTATCATAATAGGGTAATCAAATTTTAGTACCTTTAGGTTTATTTGATTAATTCTTCCCTATTATATACCACCTGGATTTCTTATTATCCTTATTATTTTAAAATTCTAAAAAATCTATCTCAATGTTATTAGCATACTACAAAATTTTCTCATAACTTATGAATTCATGAATTCATGAGTAACCAAAGACCTCCATAAAATTGGCTTCAATCTTGAGAAAAATTGATCAATTTTAATATCATTTTATAGAATTAAATTTTGTTCATAAATGGCCAATAGAGTAAAGTTATCTTTATAAGTGGAAATAAATTCCTCCACCTATTTCTTCAACTCTAAGAATTTTCTTTCCTTTCAAAGATGAATAAATTTATGAAAAATAAATTCAAGGAATATATCTTTGGATACCATTAATTAACAGGAATAAATTTATTCTTTTTCCTTGGTGTTCTTAATTAAATACCATCATTGATTAGTTTCACCTTCAAAATGATAAATATATCGGTCTACCTTCTAATGTTCTAAACATCCCATAACTTCAAATATCTTCTCCAAAGAATTAATCTATCCTTCACATTTAAATACATATAATGATCCACTAAAATTTTTAGGGTGTTGTTTAATGAAATTATATACTATCATCATATTCTTTTTTTGATAATATGGTCACTTTATTTCATTATTACCTATATTAATAGCCTGCATCAACTGAGTTAACAAACTACTCTATTTCAATTCTAACCATTCCAAGTTTCTAGTTTGGAAGGATATTATACTCCTAATGAATTTCTACCTAAAATTATATTTTCCCTCAATGAAAAAACATTATGAATAAACACAAATTATATGAAGCAACATGGTAATCCATAATATCTATATCATGATAATAAAATAAAAAATTATAATCTCTTAAGAGTATCTTTTAACATCATCCTAACCTCTAAATTTATCTAAACCCTTCCCCTGATACAAAATATAACAACCTACAAATTACTATCCCATAAATTATATGATTTATGTCATATATTTTAACACTTACATTCCAAATAACTTTTTAGGTTTAGTGGTTTATGGAATTAGGAAATCTATTATATTACAAAGTGTACATTTCCACACAGTTTATATTTTTCCCGCAAAAAAATGTTCTTTTTAAAAACACACTTTCTTCAATCAAGATAAATCCCATATATATAACTATAACTTTATTAACATTCCGAATAATCCTTAATCCCTGTGAAAAACATTTTAAAATATTGGATTAGAAAAAAATCTCATTAAGGTAAATAAAAAAGAGAAACTCATTGGTCCTTTTTTAAACATGAAAAATTGATAAGAAAGTTTTCCTTTTTCACAATAAATATATGAGATAAAATTTCTATATAATTTTCCATGAAAAAAACTTAATTTCTTAATGTATTTCATAAAACATTTCATATTAAATTTTAAAGGAAAAAAACGTAACCATAAGTGTTTATTAGATAACATCAAAAATTGTGAATACCTTTCCTTAAAAAAACATCCTTTCACATTTAAAAAAAGAGGTCATATGCTTTCCTTAAAGAAATAAATTCATTTTATTATATTTTTAAATCAAAATATTTTCTTTATAAACCATTTTAATAATATCATATAGGTGAATTGTGAAATTATTCTTAAACAGACCCATATAAGGACCCTTATAATAGAATCAATTATCAAATAATTCTCACATCTCATAGGAGTAACTTATCACTAGTAAACTGAATCACATTACCCAATGCATCAGAGAGATATGTTGGGTTCACTCTTCATTAGAGCAATATTAAGATCAACCTTCATTTATATAAAATTTCTAATAAACACAGCATGAATAAAACACATATAGTTTTCACTTTAACTATAAAACTCATTTAAATTGTCATTAAATATCATAAGTAATGACACTATCAGTTGTCTCATAAAATTGAGAAGAAATTTCAGTTTCCATAGAAAATATTTTTAAAAATAAAAATTATCCAAAGAGAATGAATAGAATATTATTTTAAATACCATGTTATCTTGTATAATAATATTGATAATGAAAAATGGATATGATGGTGGTTAAGGGTATTCAATTCATATATTTTAAAAAACATTCTTTTTTTACTTTCAAAAAATTTAAAAATAACCCATACAGAAAACATTGAAAATAATCCTTTTTAATATATTATAATAAAAGTCAAAAATAGTGAAAAATGAAATTTATAAACCTTTGAAGAATAAATAATATCATTATTGAAAAACTTTCAACAACCTTAATATGGAAAGAAAATAATTGGGAGGAAAACATTAAAGAATTACTTTTAATAGGTCTCTTACATTTATTCCAGGCTCATTTAATTTGTATGTCTATCCTCCTAAATAATAAAGTTATATAAGTTTTATAATTTATTAAGAAAAAATTTCATTTTCATTCCATTATATTTATCCCTTTTATTTTATTTTTTATGATTTTTGATTTAGTTACTAAAATGGAAAAATTCATGTTAGATGTTTTGAGGATTCTCAGTTTATAAGTCCAAAACGACTTTTATAGGTTTACTAAGGTAAAAGGGATAATGGTTCCATAAACTCCAGAATGTTAATAAATAAATTTTTTTTGTACATTAAAAACATTTTTATAACCAATCATGGAAGGTGGATGTGTAAAATGAAATATGTCATATCATAGAGGTGGTAGTCTTCATGTGTACACAAAAAACATTTCTATTTATCTACTGGATAGAAAATAAATAAGGTGTATAATATTCTTAATTTTCAAGAATCATAATTATGTTATTAATTTAAATTTTATTCATTACTTCTACCCTTATAACCAACCATGTTGTTAGGTCCAAAAGGGGCCTAGATACCCTGAGAGGGGGTGAATCAGGGTTTGTATATTCTTTTCAAAAATATTCTTACTCATCTTGACCTTTTTATTATAAGGGTCAATTTTTTTGAAATTATGTGTTAATTATGATGTTATTATTTCCTTCTTTATCTTATGATGATGCTTTGAATGTACTATAGGAAAGCATGAATAAGGACACAACAATATTTACTTGGTTCACCCTCATTGGGCTACATCTAAAGAGAAAAGAAAGGTGATGTTCTGATTGTACCAAATTCACTAAGGCTCAATGCTGATAATGATGGTTTAGGATAGATCACTTCTATACCTGGGCTCAATGCCTTTACAATATTTAGGGTCTTCTCACTACATTCCCAAGGGTCACTCCCTATGTATCTTTCTCTAGCTCACTACTGGTGGAAAGGATCGCCGTATTCCTATTCATTTGTTAACTTCTCTTCGAAGTGATCCAAACATTATTTATAGACTTGTAGGTTTGTTCATTTTCATGAATTTATCACCCTCAACTATAGATAGATGCTATTTTAAAGTTACACTTTCATCCACTGATAAATACTGCTATACCACAGATGTACTAGGAAACATCACACCTTCACACAACCTTGGGTTGACTTGTGTGAAACTTTAATGCATGGATTAAAAGTTTTTCATTTTTCATAGAGAACCATATCATACATTACTCAATACTTGTGTGACACACCCTTTTTATGCCCAACTCACTATTAGCACGCAACTCTCTTCTGGTGCACAACTTCTGCGTAACTCTCTACTTTCAAGGACCCACTACTTACGAGACCAGAGCTCTAATTTTCTCTAAGTATTGAGATACTAGAGAATGAGGTGGGTATCCTCCTATTTATATGAATTTTGGTGACCCTTCATGCAATGCATGCAACTTCTCCCCGAATGTGTAAGTCTCATGTTCGCGTAACATCACCTGGTGCAACAAATCCATAACTTGCGTGACCTTCTTTATTATTCCATATTTTGAGGTACTAATCTTGAAAAATGGTTGGGTAAAAACTTTTCATACCTCCTTAACACTTTCACACAACTTATTTTACCAGAAACACTTTTATCCCTTCCCCAATTTTTGGAACCAAAAATTTGGAAAACACTGGGAAACGACACCACCTTGTATATGATTTTTTTTTCTACCCCCTCTAGAGTATCCATTCCATTTTCATGATTATTTTTAAACATATAATGTCAAAAATATCTCTATAACTCCACACCTAACCATGGAAACCTACTTTTTCAACAAACAAAATCGACCCAAAAATGAATCAATGTTACCATGAGGGGTTTTTTCTCAACAATCTTCCCCTTTGGGTTTGTTGAAAACTCTTCACATTTTGATATCACATTAAGGATTATTCCATATTATACCACCATTCACTTATTGTGATTCATATAGTGATGAAATACTTACTTAACACACACTCCAAGCCCACATGATCCATGCTTGGTGTGAGAAATAAGATTATAATGAAAAGTTCATAAATGAATCACTTCATTCCATTCCAACACCATGCATCTGCTATCATCACAATCCTCATCTATCATGATATATAAACTTTGATTGATCACATATAGCATTGTCAAATTAAAAACTCCCCCTATCTTGTTGCTCCTCATATCTCACTGCTCTAATTTTCATATTCTCTATTTTTCTTGACTAAGACATTTTATCCCTTTTATAACCATAGTTTCTCCCCCTTTGTCAACGAACCCAAAGGTCTCTTCATTAGAGAACCATAAGTTCACTTCATTTTGGTCTGTAATAGGGTAAAGAACCCAAATTATTTCATTACAGAAAAACACACCATACCTTAGGGATAGGGGGTCCCACATCCACACTTTTTCAAGTGTAGGGAGTTGACTGAACTCCCAAAACCAATCAATTCCTCTCAAATTCTTATTTGGGTAAGGCCTTCATTATGATGTCTCAAACCTATAGTTTTTTAGGCACATACTTTAAATTCACAAGACCTTGCTCCACATTCTCCTTAATAAAATGATATTTAATTTCAATGTTCTTAGTCATTAATTAATGGACTATATTTTTGCTGAGATTTATAAAACTTGAATTATCATAATGAATTATGATCGAAGACTTCACTTCAACTCCCATTTAATCAAGCTACTGATTCATCTATAATAACTACATGCACACTAGAGTTACTGTAACATATTTAGCTTCTGTGGTGATCGAAAAATGAAATTTTGTTTCTTCCTTAGCTAATAAATATACAACCCACTAAGATAGAAATCACCTCCTGACATCGATTTCCTATCATCTTTTGATCTATCTCAATATACATATGTATATCCCAATAACTCTTGCTGAGATTTATCCCTGTACATTAAACCAAATTCCATTATTCCCTTGATATACTGAAGTATTATTTTTACTGTAATCATGTGGCATTATTTGGGATTTTTTTGATATCGCACTGCTCGACAATTGGAAAAAATAATATCCATTCATGTCACTACCATATAATTTTCCTATATTTGATAACATTAACCACTTTGCCTCCATTATCTCATGATAGTTTCATCTCGATAGCCACTGAAGTTTCTTTTCCAGAATTCAGTTACCAAAGATTATGTCATCGATATATACCAGCACCATCATCCTTTGATTACAATCATTATTGACATAGATATTGTAATCAACTCCAACATGTTGATAGTTGAGCTTCTTTAAAAACCGATCGAACCTTAAGTACCATTCTCTTAGTGCTTTCTTAAACCCATACAATTCCTTATTCAGTCGACACACTCTGTTCTCATTTTCATGAATGAGAAAACCATATAGTTTCTCAATATACATTTCTTCTTCGAGAACCACATTCAGAAATAATGATTTGACATCCATATGGAAAACTCTAAACCTTCTTTGCACTATTATGGAAAAAAATAATCTAATTTTCTCATCAATATCAATACTCTCTATCTAGGAGTTCGCTTTTTATGTTAGTCATTATTTTTTTTTGAATCATTGTACTATATTCATTAATCTTATAATTAAAGACCCATTTAGTCCTGATGAAATTCTTTTTTATTGGCCTTGAAATAATTTCCAATGTCACATTCTTCTCAATCTTGTCAAGCTCTTAATTCATAAACTAAAACCAATTCTATCTCTAGATTTTTTATCAAAACATTTAGGCTCTACATGTGATAAGTATGATTATTTATATAGAGTCTTCATCATCTTTGTTTTCACTAGAGTGGTCTGATCACCAATTATGTTCTATCTGTCAATTTCATCTCTTCTCTTCTATCTTTTTTATGATACTTAATTATACTCCTCCTTTTCATTATTTAAATTATCTTATGAATTAGAATTGTAACATCCCAACCCCTCTAGACCAGAGTCGGTGCATTACTTGTTATATTGGAATAGTTAGAAGGAATGAAAATCCAGAAGGAATGATCAATTTAGAAGTATTTAAGAAACTAGATGCATAAATGTAACTCAAATTACATTAGAAAAGATTAAAAAATACAATACATAATAAAAACTAAAAACTGCATCCATAGGAACTCAATAAATGATATCCTCTTCATCACCTGTTGAAGGTAAACAATGAAAGGGGTAAGCTCAAATGCTCAGTAAGGGTTCAAAATGGTGGAATCATGAATCAATAATAACTGAATTCTAAAAAAAATAGACATAATCAATATTTCATGGTGAATAAATGAAAAAATCATTCCATTAATAAACTGAGAATTAAACTGCATCCATAGATTTTGTCATAGTGAAAACCTCATGGATAGTAATAACAGATAATGAATAAATAGAATGCTAATTAATTGGATGTCATGTATCCTGAAAGTGATTCCATAATACCATTAAAAATAGTTTAGTTATGTGAGTAGAAACCCATCTGATTTTTGTAAACAAACTTGAAGGGTTTGTCGCCAACTGATTTGTCTCATGAGACCTACTGATGCATCGAGGGGCTATAGCGGGACCCACCTTCCACTTCATGTCCAAATAATTATTTATACATTGATTCAATACATGAGTAATATGAGACTATGTATATTTAATATAAATATAATTTTAAATGAAAATTGATCTCAAATGGGCAGTAGGTATACCACATAATGATTATTAGGTGCACAATACAAATTTAGTCCGAACAAAATAGTAGTTGAGACAAAGTCTCTTACCACAATGTAATCGGTCGGATCATATGACCAGAACTTAATAACCCTCAAATGGGTCATTGAATAACATTAATATAAATATAATCATGTTATTATATATCAAATGGAAGTACACATATACCACATACAATAAATAATTGGCGAACAATGTAAATCTCACGGAAATGAAAGTGAGATGAGAAACCCCTTACCTTTTGTTCGAGTGTGTTCTTCGTTTTTTTTAATGGCCTGAATAATAAAATTTATATTCATTAATTAATAATTACATAACCTATTTTACATTTAATTGGTTTATTATAAGCTTATTAGGTTCATTCATGGCCCTTTTAATGGTTTTAAGAGGTTCAATTTTATTGTTTTGGAAGCATTTTCTTCCTTGGTTTTCATGATTCGTTTACTTGCTTTCATGAATGGAAGTTCATTTGAAATGTGGTTAAACATCAAGAATTTTTAATATATATTATTTTTTACATTAAAGAGATAAAAATTATCTAATAATGATTCTGGGTTATATACTTGAGTATGAATCATTAGTAAAAAGTTCTTGATAAACGCTTGTATTTAGCTTGGCAGTTTTGTATATTAAGGAACTTGTTTTGTATTATTATTCCATATTATAAGTGTGTAGGGATTACAGAACATTAATTTGATGAAATAAATATATTATTATCTGGTTAAACGATAAAAATGGTTTCATGACCATAATTAAAGATGGTAATGAAAATTGAGAACCTGTCGTCCTTGAATGTGATAAATTAACACATCTCGGACAGTGTTTTTATTTTTAGTATAAGAGGAGGGGGAAAGTTAGATGATGATGAAATATTCCATTAGAATAATATAATTCTAGTTAATGTAAGGTAATTTAAATATCATATCATTTGGATTAGGGGATATGAGGAAAGAAGTATAAAAGAAAGGAACTCAAAATAATAGAAAAATTGAGAAATCTCTTACAAAAATTCAGCAGCCTAACGGTGTCACCTAAGATTTAATAAAATAGTTTGATGAGATAAAGGGGGAATCTAATCACTCTTACATAATATGTTAAGTAAGTTTAATATTTAATGAAATATCCCAACATATTCCAATTGAAAATAAAATAGAAAACATAAATGAACGCTTTAAGAAAAGAGAAGGGTGGTTGATTCTCTTACCTTGTAGAGTAACTCCAAAAACATAAAGGTTGGGACCTTGGGGGTTTGAGGACACCTTGGGAGGACTCCTTGGAAGGTAATACCACTATATATTTGAGGATATTGAGTTTGTAATGAAATAAAATGAAGGGGTGAGTGGGTATTTATAGTAATTAAGAGAGAGTTTTTTATTAATTAAAAGGGACACCTCGTTAGTGGTTTTTGCAAAACCATGGGTTTTCCAATGGTATTTACCCATGGTTTAAGCCACTTGGGACACCTCATTTCATAAGATAATATAAACAAGTTGACCTGTCTTTTATATTAATTATTACATCATTATGATGTCATTAAACTACTGAAAACTCAAAACTGTTTTCTTACTATTCACAAAAAAATCAAGTATTTTAGAAAAATCCCAAAACTTTACCCTAACCATTTTCTAATGTGTAGAATTCAAAAATGAACTGAATTTTTTGAAAATGATTTTCTAAGTATTTTTAATTTAATTTTTAAATAAAATCATAATTTATTTAAAAAATAACAATTTTAAAGGTATAATTAGTTTTATATCATATTAGAAAATTAATTAAGATATCATTATCTTGTTACCTTAAGAAAATAAAATATTATCATTATTTACTATTAATAAGGGTCATATTACTATTCATAAGGGTATGTTACTATTCATCAAAAAATCAAGTTGGTTCTATCAGACTCCAACTGACTTTTTGGTCACAACTCTAGATGACTATTTTTGGAAATTCAAAACATAGAAGTGGAAAATTTATGTTTAATGGATAGAATATAACTTTCTCCTATAATGTTTTGTTTCACAAAAAGACTTAGTGCTTCATGAAATATAGGATATCTAATTAGTAGAAAGTATTTAAGAGATACATACCATAAAATGTTTGGGGTGTTATAATATTCACTCCTTCAGAAATTTCATCCTTGAAATTTTTTGTATAAAGCCCACCAAAAAGATGTGGGTGGTTCTTCTTCATAACATCCTCACATTCCCATGTTGCTTCCTCTATATTCTGGTTTTTTCAAAGAACCTTTACTAGACGAGTTGTATGATTTCTCAATACCTACTCCCTTGGGTCAAGAATCCTGATAGGCTCTTCAAAGTATGATAAATCAGGTTCCAATTCTATTTCTTCATAGGTAATTACATGCATTGGGTCCGATATGTATTTTTTCAACAATGGCACATGGAATACATCATGGAATTTGGAGAGACTTGGCGGCATTGCTAATCGGTAAGCTACAGCTTCAATTCTTTCCAGAATTTCAAATGGTCCGATGTACCTGGGGCTCAGTTTCCCTTTCTTACCGAACCTTAAGACACCCTTCCATGGAGATACTTTTAAAAAGACATGATCTCCCACTTGGAATTCCAAATCCTTCCTTCGGTTGTCAGCATAACTCTTCTGCCTACTTTGGGATGCTTTAATATAGTCTTGGATTGTCTTCACCTTTGTCATGGTCTCTTCAATATGTTCTGGCCCTATAAGTTTCCTCTCACCAACTTCATCCCAACAAGTTGGAGTTCGACATTTCTTTCCATATAATGCTTCATATGGAGCCATTTGAATACTAGAATGGAAACTATTGTTGTATGAAATTACACAAAAGGAAAGTATTGATATCATATATCTTGGAAGTCAAGAGAGCAAGACCCCAACATATCTTCTAGAGTTTGAATAGTCCTTTCAGACTGTCTGTCAGTTTGGGGGTGATAATCAGTACTCATAAGAAGCTCAGTATTCAAATCATTCTAGAGACCTTTCTAGAATTTTGATGTAAATCGGGGATCTTGATCAAAAACAATCGATACAGGTGAACCATGAAGTCTTAAAAATTTATTAATATAAAGTCTTGTTAGGTGCTAAAGCATTAAATCCTCTCTTATAGGAAGGAAATGTGCTGATTTTGTGAGGCGATCAACAATTACCCATATTGCATCATTCCTTCAAGATATCCTCACTAGTCTAGTGAAAAAATCCATTATAATTTTATCCAACTTCCATATAGGAATAGGTAGAGGTTGGATCACTCCTCTAGGATGTTACCTCTCTGCCTTCACTTGTTGACAAACTAGACACCTTGACATGTATTCAGCAATTTCCCGCTACATATTATTCCACCAGAAATATTTCTTCAGATCTCTATACATATTTGTGCTACCTGGGTGTATAGATAAATTTGAGCTATGAGCATCATCTAATAGTTCCATTTTTAGCTCAGGTACTGATGGAATTCATAACCTCTTCCCAAAATTCAGAAATCCTTCCTCATACACGAAGTCTTCCAATCTCTCGTCCTTAACAACAATAATTTTCTTGGGTATATTTTTATCATCAGATTGAGATCTTTTCATCTTCTCTAGTAGATATGGTTTAGAAATCATTTAAAAGAGGAAAGATATTTCCCCTTCCTTAACAATTCTTATATCCATCTTTAGTAGATCCATGAATATAAGATCTCTCTCAATCCTCATTTCAGTCAGAAGTCCATGATTATCCAGCTTAATGCATCTGCCACCTTATTTTCCTTTCCTAGGTGTTAGTCTATTGAACAATCATAATCTTTGAGTAACTTGAGCCATCTTATTTGCCTCATGTTCAGTTATTTTTGTGTGAAAATGTATTTCAAACTCTTGGGATTTGTCTATATCTCACATTTTTCACTGTAAAGATAATGTCTCCATATCTTCAGAGCAAAGATTATAGTTGCTAACTCAAGATCATGTGTTGGATAATTTTTCTCATGATTCTTCAACTGACTTGATTCATAAGCAATAACTTTACCATTTTTCATAAGGATGCAACCCAGACCATTCTTTGATGCAACACTATATATTACAAAATCCATCACTTCTAGATGGAAGAGTCAAAATTGGAGCATTTACCAATATTCTTTTCAATTCTTCGAAGCATTATCTATATTATTTTTTCCACACAAACTTAACTCCTTTATGTGTGAGCTTGGTTAGCGGGTTAGCTAGTCGGGTAAAATTCTGAATGAAATGCTGATAGTAACCTACTAAACCTATAAAACTACATACCTCGGTTATATTTTTGGGCATGGGACTATCTTAGATTTCCTTTGTCTTCACAGGATTAACTAGGATTCCATCCTTAGAGACAATATGACCTAGAAAAGAAAATAATTGGAGCCAGAATTCACACTTTCTAAACTTCCCATATAATTTATTTCTTCTAAGAGTTTTTAGAATAATCCCCAAGTGGTCCTCATGGTCTTCATATCATTTTGATTATACTAGGATATCATCGATGAATACCATAAAAAAACTTATCAAGATATTCCTTGAAAACTATATTCATTAAATCCATGAAAATATATTGTGCATTCATTAGTCCAAAAGGCATCACTGTAAACTCATAATGCCCATACCTGGTTCGAAATTCTATTTTTGGAATATCTTCCTTCCTCACACGCAGTTGATGATATCTGGATCGAAGTTCAATCTTTGAAAAGTATTGAGATTCATGAAGTTAATCAAATAAATCATCAATCCGGGGAAGAGGGTACTTATTATTTATTGTAATAGAATTGATTTTTCTATAATCAATACATAGCCTCATGGATCCATATTTCTTTTTGACAAACAAGACTGGGGATCCCCATAGAGAAACACTAGTTCTAATAAATCCTATGTCATTCAACTCCTCTAGTTTTTTATTTAGCTTCACTAACTCTACAGTGTCCATTCTATAGTGGGTCTTTGATATAGGTCTTACACTAGGAAATAATTCAATGAAAAACTCAATTTCACGCTCTGGACGATGTCCAGGTAAATCCTCTGGAAATACATCAATGTATTCTTGCACTATATGCACATTTTAAATTTTAATATTTCTTTCCTCACCTATAGATATTGGGTTCTATTCCTCTCTAATAATTTTATTCAATAGACATAATGGGGGTGCGTCTATATAATAATCAAATGGTGAGGTCTCTTCTCTAAAGATAAGTGATTCTACACCATTTTCAAAAATTATAACTTTATTTTTCTTGAAATAAATCTTCGCATCATAGTTTGATAGCCAATTAATACTGAGAATTATATCAAAGTTATTCATTAGTATGATGATAAGGTTAGAAACTAAAGCATGTTTATGTGTCATGAGGGGAACTAGTTGACATGCCTTTGTTGCAATGATGCATCCCCTAGAAGTTTTTACTGATAACTCCTTTATTAAATCAAATTGGACATGTCTAATTTTCTCGGAAAACTGGGAAGATATAAATTAATGTGATGATCTAGAATAAAATAAAGTGTTGGCTAAGTTTGAGGAAACAATTAAAGTACCTACAACCACACCATTAGGAACTTCAACTTCTGCAGTTGTAATTGCATAAGCTCTCCCTTATTCTCTTGGATTTTTTCTAAGGAATGTTTCCTTCGAGCTTAGGAAACTCATTTGGATAGTTTCCCATTTATCAACAATTGTAGCATTGAACATTATCAAATTTTTTCTTCCCCTTGCATTCATGAGATAAATGTCCCTTTTCTCCACACTTATAGCAGACTCCCATGCCTTTTTAGCATTTCCTGATATGATTCTTTCCACAATTTTTGCATAATGGTAATTTCTTCTTTACCTTGTTTTTCTTTGGTGATTCACCTTTCCCTTAGTTATCAGAGTACCTCTTCTTATCTTGGTTCCCCTTGAACAAATTTGATCTAGAAAATTCCTTATCTATTTTGATAGCACTTGATACAATTTCATCATATGATGAAAATGTTTTAAAATACAGTTCCCTTAAAAGACTTGGCTTAAGAACTTCAAAGAAATGATCAGTCTTGTATGTTGAGTAATGTATGTAATCTACAGAATACCTGGCTAGCCTTATGAAGGTAGCCTCATACTCTGCTACACTGTCTTCTTCTCTTTGCTTTAAGCCAAGGAATTTTCTCTTCATTTCGATTGGTTGCTCACAAGGGAAATATTTTTTGAAGAATATTTCCATTAAAGTACTCCATTCCATATATTCTATTTCTTCTTCCTCCATGGTATTCTGAATCAAGGACCACCATTGATCAGCATTTCCCTTGAGACAATATACATCCAGTACTACCTTTTCATTTTCATTACATCTTAATTCCATGAATATCTTTTTGAGGGACTTGATCCATTTCTCAGTAACCACTAGTTTAGTATTGCCACTAAAAGATGTGGGCTTCTACTACATGAAATGATCCAAAACAGGTGTGTAATGGTTATTCGTTACAACCTCAGTAAGTTATCCCAAAATAGTCATGATCTGATCTTCTCCAACATTGACTATATTGACTTGCTCAGTGGGGAGATCCCTATATTGCCCACGAGTATTGATTCCCCTTCTTCCATTAGAAGCCATTTCTAAATAATGGAACACACTAGATTAAGGTATGAATCATAATGTATAATCTTAACTTAACAAAATCCTTAGCATACATTGAGATCATATGCATGGCTAATCCCATAATCAGAAAAATGGTTTCTTTAGGGAATAATTTACATTTCAATCCATTATAATGGCTTGTAAAGAAAACATGAATTATCCTAAGCATATCCCACAGGAGTGTCATAACCAAGAGTATATCAAGGCTTGTTTTTGTGTACCAATATACCCTAGGTCAAGCCTAAAATTCCTTTTCAGAGCTTTCACTCCTAGGTACATCTGTGTCAGATCCACCTCTACCTACTTGTATCTAGACAGGGATGTATTTTCTAGAAGGATTCACATAATCTGTTCCTTACCAAAATACCAAGATATTCTTGTACGTTTATCCTAAAATTGTAGGACCCCGGGACACACTGAGAGGGGAGGGGTGAATCAGGGTGGCAACTTTTTCTTCTTTAAGTTGTGGATCTTGTTCCCACGTTGGTAGGAACTACATAAACCTGTATGATGGATATGAACAGCAATTAAACATTCACATACAGAGAGATGACACAGCTATTTTTACTTGGTTCACCACTAAGGGATACGTCCAAGGAGCATACGCCGACAGGTTGTCGGTCATACCTAAATCCACTATGCTTCACTAGCTGTAGATTACAAAGGTTCGGGTACAAACACACTGTCCTAGGCTCACTGCCTTTACAATTTTTCAGGGATAGCTCATTGCGTCCCTCGGGTCACTCCCGTTGACTCCCCCTGGCTCACTGCCGTTGGTGAAGTCCCACTCAATTTATAGATGTGAAGGTCTCTTCAATAGGTGTGCATTGAAGTTCTTCGTCTCCTGTTCAACATGAGACATTGCTTGCATCAGGGTTCAGATCTGATGCTCCTTTTAGTTCAATCATTCTTCTTTAGTGCAATGAATGAATGCATTAGATCCCCTTGTCTTCGTTTGCCTGAATCACAATCACTGATGTGATTGCTTACTTAATGAAGCTCATCTTACTCGGCGTTGTCAGAATCAGTTCTCCATTTATGCATGAGATCATGCATGTATCATTTAGATTTCTTCTTCAATCTCACTTTGCACCAGAAGTATCAGGCTATATTTCAGCTCTTGTGCAGCTCCAGAAAGGCAGACGTGCTTCAAAAATATCTGGATCTTCTTTTCAATCCCGGTGCGCAAGTCTCCCCCGGCGCGCAAGTCTTAGGCACGCAAGTATAAACTGGCACGCAATTGTCACCAAGGCACCTGCACGACTCTGTCTTCTTGAACTTCAAACCTGCGCGACTCACTTCCTTCCTTGCCCAAATCACCTGAGGCGCTCAACCATCAGTTGGCGCGCAACCTCTACTTGCGCGACCCAACTACCACTTGCGTGGCCCAACCACCTGCGCGACGAGAGCTCAAAAAGTCTCAAAGTCTTGAGCTCCATGAGAAATGAGGAGGGGTGGTCCAGTATTTTTAGGCAAACTGGACCCCCTGCGCGGCGGCGCGCAAGTCATCCATCGGCGCGCAAGTCTTGGCCCCTGCTAGGAACTTACGCGATCAACATCCAAACTTGCGCGAAAATCTTGCCTTTGCCAAATTTGGATATTCTGATCTCGAAAAACCATAGGCGCACAAGTTATAATGCATTCAAGGCATCGGCATGGAAGTCTCTTCCTGGCACATAATTCACCTTCGCGACCTCACCAAAACTTGCGCGACCCTTATCCCTTTGCCATATTTTGATTCTCTGATCTTCAAAAACATATGGCACGCAAGTTTCCTATCCTCCAAGAGTATGGCGCACAATTCCCTTTTCCAAAATCACTCTTCTTCATTTGTTGATTTTGAGTCCCTGAAATTTGGCAAACACTGGAAAACGGCGCTACCTTGTATCTGCTCTTTTTGTACCGCCTCCAGATCATCCATTCCTCTGTTGATGTTCTTGAATCAAACATAGATCGTTGACCACAACTCTTGAACTCGACATGTCACCATGGAATCTCCTTTGTCAACAAATTTGTATGTCGTTTGTTTGCTTTGTCGACAAGCACGATCACCTCAATAGCACTTCTTCTCGGTGATCTGTATCCTTCAGAAACTCTTTTGCATTTATCACAAACTCCACTATTGTGATATGTATTCTTTGAAGTAATAGCTTTAGTACCATCATCTTCTATGACAATGTGATGTGCATGGCCATTTCATAAGTCAACTCATTGGCACATTGCCACCTTCATCAACCGTCATGATCAACTTCATGCAAACCATGTGATTCAATCCATCAAGAATTCTCTAGCATGGTTCTCATTCAATCATGAGTAATTGCATGGTCTTCATCAAAACCCATTGTTGGCATGCAATAATGAGGAATTTCATAGTCTTCATCAAAGCCCATGGTTCTTATGCAATAAGGAGGAATTGCATGGTCTTCATCCAAAAACATCATCCTGCTTTAATCATCCTTGGATGGATTACTCCTCACATTCTTCATTGTTGTAAACAATGTATCACCTTTGACACATGTTCTTTGAACTTACGATCAGCACAACAATCGTCTGAATCACTACTCCTCTACTTCATCGGAGTACTTCATGATCTCCTTCATTGTGAGCTTCCATTCCTCCATTTTATTGGAGTACTTCATGATCTCTTTCATTTTGATATTCCATTGACAACTATTGACAACAAATACAAAACTATACACAAAGTGGTTCCAACAAAAATTCTACCTTAGGGCTTTGTTCCCTATTATACATTTCCCACTCTAGTTTCTAATTTTTCTACTAAACTTCCTCTAATACTTACTGTAACACCGCAACCCCTCTAGACCGGAGCCAGTGCATTACTTTTTATATTGTCATGGTTAGAAAGAAAGAAAATCTGGAAGGAACCATCAGTTTAGTAGTCTTGAAGAAACTAGATACATAAATTTAACTCAAATTACATTGTAAAAGGGTACAAAATACAATACATAACAAAAACTAAAAACTGCATCCACAGGAACTCAATAAATGATCTCTGCTTCATCACCTATTGAATGTAAACAACAAAAGGGGTGGGATCAAATGCTCAGTAAGGGTTACAAATGGAATAATCATGAATCAATAATAACTAAATTGTACACAATTTGACATAATCAATATGTCATGGTGAATAAATGAAAAACTCACGCTCACACTCTCTTCCTCCGGTCCTCATTACAATCTCACCCTCTTATCAACTCATTATCTACCTCCCTCTCATCCTCATCACCATATGATAGATTCAATACATTTATTATATTTTTTATATTTAATTAATTTTATTATTTAATATTTATTTATTAATTTAGTTTTATAGTTTTTTTAATTAAAAGAAAATCTCACTGGAGAATATTGATTTTAAAAAGTTCAAATTGTATATTTAATTGATTTATTTAATTTATAGAACAAAATGAATGTCTAAAAACTAATAAAACCATTGGTTTTTTATTTTAGGAAATGTTGGTTGAACTCAATTTTTTAATAAGTTGGAACGAGTAAAATAAAATATGATGAGGTTCAGAAGAAAGTCTAAATTGGGTGACTTTGTGCCTCAAGAGTAGAAAATTCTATAAGAAATTAGGTGTGGAATTATGATAAGGATTTATAAATAATTTAAAAGGATCTAGACATGTAAAAATTTCCATATGAATAACTTATTAAATCATGGGGAATTATGAGAGATAATTTTTATAAATATAACGATAAAATTCTAGAAGATTAAAGAATTTTACAAAGTACCTCATATATATGAGTCCTCCAATCTCATATGTAAGATTCCTCCAATACCATAAGTAGGAGTTAATGTTGGGAAATATGTAAAGGTAACCTCATAGACCACATAAATGGTAAGGGTCTCCACCTAATTTATAAAGTATAATAAGATGATACATAAATTTCCATTTTTAAAAGTTCCTCTAGCCCATATATAAATTTTGATATGTAAAGGCTGAATGTATAGGTTAATATATAGGTATAAATTTGGCGCAAGATGTGATATGTAAGGATCATGTAAAAATATATAGAATGGAATGTCACATGGGGAAAATATTTAAAATCTTAGAAGGAATTGTGGTTTTTTATATCATCTTAATGTTATACATATCTTATACTTGCAATGGGGACTAAGAGAAGATCTTTGAATCAATAAATAATGAAGCTCTTGAGTGTAACTATAGATTAACAAAGAGAGAAAAAAATTAAAAGAAACATATTTTAAGAATCCTAAAATTTCAAATGGGATACTCAAAATCAATGATAATGGGATCTTACCAAGTTTTACTAGAACTAAAGAGGAAAAGAAGTATCTATAAGGTGGGTCAGAGGCCAAAATGAAAAGGGATAAAAAATAACTATTATTTTGTTAGTGTGTTTTTTATATTTCTTCTTTATGTTACCTATAACCTCTCTCATGGAGGTGTAAAACTTTTTTTGATTGGGGAATAGAGAAGGAGAACCATTTTTTAATGCTTGAGTCAGAACTTTAATGAATTAAAATTATTATTTTATTGGTTAGTTTTTGTATTCGGTCTTGGGGTGTTATTTTGAATGTGATTTTTTATAGATTATAATCCCTATTAATTATTTTCTACAAGGGTTTATGATCAAAATTTTCTTTACATTTAGTTATTCTTATATAAAATCGAATATGCAAGATTGAGTGTTGGTTTTATAGATATTGCTAATACATGTGTGGGAATTAGTGAATTTATTGGCAGTAACATAACTTGTTTGGGATTTTCCTAACTTTTTTAGGGTTAGTTTATTATTAATGGGTCATATAATATCTTCCTATACACAAAATAATGATGTTTGTTCAGTGGTGATTACTTCTTGATTAAACCTCTTAATTTATCTCAACCTAAAGTGAAGGATAAATTGATTTTGGATTATTTCATTTATTAGTTAATAAGAAGAAGAGTGAAACATTTTTAAGACTATGATAGAATTGAAATTGTTAATCCAACCCTTGAACCAATCAATTATCCTCACTTTAACAAATATCAATTGTTTAAATTGTTTCCATGTTATCTAAACCTGAGATTCACAAACACTCTCCCTTACTAATAGTGAAAAATTAATATATTCTCCTTCTTAGAGATGACCTTTGGTCCCCACTATGTTATTGTATATCCTTGGGTAATTAACAACTTTTTACACCACTCAGTGATAGTAGAGTCAAAATCATGGCATTATTTCTAGATAAGTGGGGTTAAAATATTTAACTATTAATTTTCATAATCCATTCTAACATTGACTATCTTTTCTCCCTTGATCCATAGATTAATAGAATCTTGAAAACTAAACTTAGAAAATTGAATTTACAAATAGTTTTTCAATACATTGAATTATTAGTCTCCAGTGAAACATTAAGTGTTATTTATAAATATGTGACCCTGAAAAATCACCCTAACCAAACATTAAGAGATATATATAAACCCAATTTCATTAATCATAATAATTATATTTCTATAAATTTATTACAAGATGACTTTGAGATTAAAACTGATCCAATTCAATTGTTTCCCAAATTTCATGGACTTACATGTGAAGACCAATAGAAACCCTACTTTTCTTACATTACTTTTAATTCATTTTAATGATAAAAAATATAAAAACATTACACTATGGGGATCCAAAGGTTTAGGGTCTTGGGAAAACTAGGACCATACATAACTTTTACATCATAAGTCATTAACATTTATTTAATTTATTCTTATCTAGCTTCTTATTGTCTCTTTAATTATCCTTAGTACAAGTAGTCACATGAAAATGGGGTGACCTAAAATCCCAGTAAGATGATAGATAAGAACATGAACCAATAAAATGGGGTGAGCATAATCATTACCATCATAACATAGGCATAGGATCATAATCATGATTGGAAGCATTAAGAAAAGAATTAGAATGTGTAAATGCATAAAAATGAAACATCATGTCTTGGTGGTCTACTACCACACATTTTTTTGAAAAAATATAGAATTTTGTTCATGAATACTTCACTTTAATCATGATGTTCTTCACATTAACCAATTCATTGGAGCACTATATAATTCTAGGTGCGCCTCTCACACCATAACACATATATTATCATACATGCCACATAGAACATATATCAATATTGAACATAAAATAACCCATGGAATGGAATTGGTTTCACTTAATAAAGAATACATTCATAAACTATGGGTTCTCAAATTAAAGAGGGAATAACATACTTGATACAAGGACCATCAACCTTGATTGATAAGTAAAGGGTGTGTTTTTTAAGGAAGGTCTCTTTCGGAAAAAATTATGTTTGACATAAACACCAGTGTAAAACCTTTATAAACCATAAAAGGTAATATAATTATGAATAAATGATTTTTAATGAAAAACTATACTGAAAATGAAGTGAAATAGGGAAAATCCTAAAGAAAGAAGGTTGGGTTTGAGAATTCCCCTTACCTTGTATCTGAACACTTCCATCAGTTTAATGGTGTGCATAATCATATTAAATTCATTAATTAAAAATTAAAGAACCTTTTATACATTAATATGACTATTTTTGGTGTTATTATGATATTTTATAGGCCTTTGGATGATTTATAGAGTTTAAATTCATTGTTTGGAAGTGTTCTTTTTCTTAGTTTTCATGAACAGTTCACTTGTGCACATGAATGGAAGTTCGTGTAGAACATGGATAAACATAAAGAATTGATATTACATATTATTAATGATATTATAGAATTTTAAATTATCTTATAATGAATTTTTTTATTTACCCTGTGGATAAATCATTAGTTAAAATTTAATGATTATCATTTCAGGTTAATTTGGGCGATTTTTGGATCACAACAAACATGTTTTGAATTATCATTTAGTATTATGTATAAAAGTTTTTTTCAGAACATAAATGGGGATAAAATATATATATTAAAATATTTTTTCAACCATTTAATGGTTTTATTGACATCCTTGAAGAAACTTAAGGAAAATGGAAGTATATCACCAAGGATATAGGTAAATTAACATATAACGGGCAATAATTTAATATTTATAAAAAAAGATAGAGAGGGAGGAGTATAATTAATAATATTAAATTAACATGATATAATAATAGTATATCAATCATAATGTAGTTATCATGAAATTTGGATAATATAAGTTTAGGATAAGATAAGAAAATAAATGAAAGTTGAAAGGAATTTGAAAGAAAAGAGAGAGGGAAATTACCTCTTGAGTATATATTCTTTGAGAGCCTCTTTAGGGGAGAGGTTTTGGTCTTTTATGAGACCAAGGTGTGCTATAAGTGAGGGAGTAGCTCCAGGTATGAGTTCAATGGATAACACTACATCATGATCTGGGGGGAAGTCCGAGTAACTCTTCAGGAAATACATCATAATATTCTTTCACAATGGGAATTTCTGCTAGGTTGACACTTTCCTTTGACTCAACAATTTGATCAAGGTATGCCTCTTCATAGGGAATCAATACCCACACCATTAAAGGTTTTTTTAAAAAAGATTAACGATCTTAATTTAATTTGTATTGGAGCATGGGATGGCTCAGATTATGAAAATATATTTCCTTTTCCTAATAGTTGATATGTGCTCTATATAACTAGATCCAATCAATTCCCATTATAGCTTTGAATTCCACCAAGGTAAGTATTACATGATTCGCTAGAAGAATATTCCCACATATTCTAATAGGAGAAGATTCCAATACTTGGGTTTCAATGATTTAACCACTTAGTGTTTTTACAGATATCTCTATTTCAAGTTTTCGAGGCTTTGATTCTATAGTTCTAGAAAACTTACGAGATATAATGAAATGCATAGAACTATAATCAAATAAGACTTTTTCCATTATTTAGTTAATATGAAGTGTACCTTGTACAAATTCATTTTCGTACTCAACTTCCATAGTAGTGATGGCATAAGTCTTCCCTTGATTCTATGGAATTGGTGGATGATGACCCTGATTACCCTTGAGGGCTCGAGGTTTAGTGCAATGGCTTGCATAGTTCCCTTGCTCCCAATAGTTTTAGGATTAGACCATGGGTGGTCCTCTCCTTTCCCCCACCACATTCTCCAGACTTCTTATGTCTTTTCAACACTCTTGATCTGGATGGCCTTCTCTCCCAGACTTGAAGCATTTCCCCATCCCTTTTATGTAATTCCCATGATGCTTCTTCCCACATTTTTGACATGTGGGTGGTTGAGTTTTCTTTCCACCTTTAACATTAGATCCTCCAGCATGAAACTCTGTCTTTTATTCTTTATCACCATAGCCTTGTGACCATTCTCCAAACTCCACATCAACTTTGAGAGAACAGCAAACAACTTCTTTGTAACTCTCAAATTCTTAAATTTCAAGAGCCTTTGGAAGGTGTGGTTTTAATCCACCAAATAATCCATCAATTTTTCTATCATTATTAATAACGAATCCCAAAGAGTACCTTGAAAACCATGTGAAGTTCACTTCATTGGTTTTGACATATTCTTCATCTGTTTTCTTTATATCTATGAATTCTATCTTCATCTTCGTATGAAGATTTCATGGGAAATACTTATTAAGAAACATTATCTTAAATTCTTCCCATTCTATCTCTTCAATTTTTTCTCTCAGCTTAGTATTCTTAATCAGATCCCACCATTGGTTGACCTCTCTATTAAGATGATAAATGTATAGAGTCACCTTCTCCATCTTAGAACATTAAAGCATAGAAAATATCTTCTTTATCGATTTGATCCACTATTTCACAACTAGTGGATCGGAAGATCCACTAAACTTCGGTGTTTGTTTCTGCGTAAAACACATGATAGATAGTTTCTCCCTCTTAGGTGAAGGTGGAAATTACACATTATTCAGTTTTTTATTTATAACCTAAGGAAACTGGAAAAGTATCACCATGAATTTTTGAACTCCACCTCCCAAAGAATCGGGGATGTTGTTCGGGCAATCATTGCATTGTCCCTCGCACGGGTTATTGGTCTAGTTTCTCCTGGTTCCCACCATTTTTTAAAATAGAAAAGGTTAGAAGAAAAAATAAGTCAACAAGTCGTGAATAAATAATTTATTCCTTTTTGAGATTAACAATAAAATAATATCTTATGGAATCCCTATGTTTAACAAAGTTTCTTGTGTGATTTCATATACTTAGTCACAAACCAGGGTTTTCACTAAGGTTCTCTAATCCAAATTTCCAAATTAACTAAATCATGCCTCTCATAACAACTATAGTGACCCTGATTTTCTTATATTAATTTCACATCATTTTAATGATAAAAAATATAAAAACATTACACCAAGAGTATCCAAAGGTTTAGTTTCTTGGGAAAACTAGGACCATACATAACTTTTACAACATAATACATAAGCATTTATTTAATTCCTTCTTCTCTAGCTTCTTATTGGATCTTTACTTCTCCTTAGCACAAGTAGTCACTTGAGGATATACATCAAAAATTAGTGAGTTAAATTCCCATTAAAAGAATAGATAATAACATGAACCAATAATATGGGGTGAGTGTAGTCATTATCATCAAAACATAGGCATAGGATAATAATCATGAGAGGAAGCATTAAGAAAAGACTTGGAATGTGGAAATGCATAAAAATGAAACATCATGTCCTAGTGGTCTACTACCACACATAGTTGTGAAAAATCTAGAATCTTGTTCATGCGTACTTCACTTTACTCATGAGGTTATTCACATTATCCAATGCATTGTATCTCTATATAATTCTGGTCACACTCTTCACATCATAACATTTACATTATCATGCATGTCACATAGAACATATATCAATATTGAACATAAAACAACCCATGGAAGTGATTTTTTTTTTTAGTTAATAAATCATACATTCATAAACATTAGGTTCCCTAATGAAATAGGGAATAACATACTTGATAAAAGGACCATTACCTTGGGTGAGATAGAAAGGGTTTGTTTTTGAAAGAAGAGTTCTTTTGGAAAACAATATGTTTGACATAAACTCTAGTGAAATACATATATATCCCAAAAAATTGTAAGATAATAATTAACAATTTATTTTTACGGAAAAACTATAATAAAAATGTAGTGAAAGAGGGAAAACTCGAATAAATAAGGTAGGGTTCGAGAACTCCCCTTACCTTGTATCTAAACACTTTTATCACATTAATGGAATGTATAACAACATTAGATTAATTAATTAACAATTCAAGAACCTTTTATACATGAATAGTATTCTTTATGGTGTTATTACATACTTTTATGGGCTTTTTGATGACTTATAGAGTTTAAATTCATTGATCAGGAGTGTTCTTTTTCTTAGTTTTCATGAACAGTTCACCTATACACATGAATGGAAGTTCAGGTAGAACATGGATAAAGATAAAAAATTTCTATTACATTTTATTAATTATATTATATAAGTATAAATTATCTTATAATGAATTTGGTTATATACCATGTGGATGAATCATTGGTTAAAATTTAATGATGACTGTTTCATGTTAATTTAGGCGATTTTGGGATCACTACGAACATGTTTTGGTTTATCATTTAGTATTATGTATAAAAGTTGTTTACATAAGATAAAAGGGGTTAAAATATACATATTAAAATAATTTTTTAACCATTTAATGGTTTTATTGATATCCATGAAGGATTTTAAAGAAAATTGAAGTGCATCGCCCATGATATTGCTAAATTAACACATCACGGGCAACAATTTCAATTTAATAAAAAGAGAGAGAGAGATAGAGGATTATAATTAATAATATTAAATTAACATGATATAATAACATTATATCAATCATACTGGAGTTATAATGACATTTTGGTAATATAATTTGAGGATATGAGAATAAAAGAAATGAAATTTTAACGGAATTTGAAAGAAAAGAGAGAGAGAAATTACCTCTTGAATGTATCTTCTTTGAGAGCCTATTTAGGGGAGAGGTTTTGGTATTTTTATGAGTCCAAGGGATTATAGAAGTGGGGGGGCTTGGGAATATATTTTAGTATAAATTGGAGTAGGCACATGGCTTGATAGGTGTGAGTAAATGAGCTTGTGAGGGGTGGTATTTATAGTGGAGGGGAGAGGTGTTCTCTCAATATTATATTCATTAATTTATTATTTCTACACAAGACAAGAAATGGTGAGGATTATTGTGACTAAAAATTGTAACAAGAGCATTTGAGTTATAACATATTTCCATTTAAATCATCCATGACTCAAGCATGATGTAGAAATTCATTTATTTAGAATAATTTGTAAATTGTCGAATTTCAGTATTCACTAAAACATCAAGTATTTCAGAAAAATCCCAAAAAATAACACTAACCATTTTTTGATGTTTAGAAATAAAAAATGAACTCTATCTTATGAAAATAGTTTTCTAAATATTATTAATTTAATTTTTTAACAAAATCATAATTTACTTGAAAAAAAACTGCATTTCTAACAATTAGAAAAATTAATTAAGTTCTCATAAAATTATCATATAATCATAATACATCTAAATACTAGTTTATGAACAGATTTTATAAACATAAATTTTCTTTTAATTTATTAAATTAATTTTTAAATATTCATGAATTACAAAAATTCCAACACTATAATGTAATTATATCATATTGTCACATATAGGATTGATAAACTTTATGTATACTATCATTGATAAGGTTACTATTCACTTAGCTAATTAACTATTCATAATGGTAATATTTCTATCCATAATTGTAACATTAATATTCATAAGGGTATATTATTACTTACCAAAAATTAAGTTTTTCCTATCGAACTCCAAACATCTTACTGATCACAACCATGTATGCTAGATTTTCAAAACTCAAAACATAGAAGTGACAAATTTATGTTTAAAGGTCACATAGAATTTCATTTAATAATGATGTGGAATTTTTTTCCTAATGTGATTTTATGTGAGTATGAAATTACTATGAGAAGGTAGAAATTTCATTGATAAAATTTTCGGTCATTACAAGACCTAAACAATTATATCTAGGAATTCACCATGTTATGTGGTACATTAAATCCCAGAAGTAAATGATTGGGATGAACTTCATAGGAATTTCCTCCAAATTTATTTCCAGATTCAAAGAGAACATCTATAAGGAACGATATATATTCCATAAGATATGAATCAGGAGATACACACTATGATTATGGGGAAATATTCAAGAAGTATTGTTCAATATCCTCACTAGGAAATTAGGGAACACCATTTTCTTATCTTATTTTACCAATGAATTCTTGATAGTGATAGAAATATACTAGATGCGTCATTAGGATGATATTTGATTGAGAATTCATGGGTATAATCTAGAATAATGATTGATAATATAACATAGACTTTTTAATAATTTAGCATAATAGGTATTTGTATAATAGAATTTCATGGGGTGAGATCTTCTAAATCGTTATTACATGATTTAAAACTTGTAGAATAAACCACTTTGGTAAGATAGATGGATCATAATTAATCAAGTGAACAACATGCACTAAAAAGGGTATGTGGGCTTTGTTACTCCTTAAATTATTTCATTAATCAATGTTTTGAAGTTTAGAAAACATAAATCTATGCATGTTTGTATCAATAAAGCTAATTTGAGCATCCCAATCAAGGATGGAAATACACTTCCCATGTCCAAAATGGATTTGGGAACTAATAGAATTAATAAATATAACTATTTCAAGCATAATATCATCAACCTCCACTATTCAAAAAACCATATCAGCGACGATACAATAAATAAGACTTCAAACCACCACACTTTCAATAGAGAAAATCATTTAAACATCCCTTAACAAATTCACTCCATAAGAATAGAAACATTTATATCCTAGAATTGAAAATTTTAAAAAAATTCCTAGAAAAAAATAAAAATTAATTATGAAGTCTCATGGAAATAATGACCAAAAATACAAATAAACTAATAGCTCAACCCATAATAAATCCAAAATGTAATGTGATCATGTTAAAAATAAAGAGTATAACACCAAAAGATTTTGGAATATATTTCTATTTAATAAATACATGTGTTCAATATCTTATTACACACAAAACCCTAAACTTATTTGAATAATTTTTAAACATTATAAAATAAATCCCATTATATGGTACTTAAATGAAATATAATTGTTTAAAATAATTTATAATTTATTTAGAAAATACTATTGATCCTACAAAACAATTTTAAAGTATTTTTTTATAAGAATTATTTTTATCATATAAGTTTTATTTAAAAATTTATTTATAGTATTAGACTTATGAAAAAAGTTTTTCACATTAATAAAATGAATTCAATGGTTATAAATAAGTTATAAATGAAAATAAAATCATTTGAAAGTAAAAAAATAGATTTTTTTCTAAAAAACTGCTTTTATGTATGTAATGTGTTTTTATCATAATAAATTAAATTAAACACTATTTATGAATGATTTCAATAAAAAAATTAAATATTATATTAAAAAAAATATTTCAACATTTATTTAATGGCTTCAACTATAAAATGAATAAGAATAAATTCAATTTTATGCCTAAAAATGCATTTTTATAAAAATAGTATTTATTGTGGTTTACATTCTTATATGAAAATAAATTTATGAAACTTATAGGAATTTAATTTTATAAAATTTATTCCATATTATAAATCATAATATCTGAATTTGGTATGTGTTTCAATTTCACTTCTTGTTCAAAATGAATAGTAAATGAAGAAAAAATTCATTATTATGGTAAAGGTTAACGAGGGATTAAATTAAATATAAAATGGTTAAATAACCTAAAAACTTGTAAAAATATCATTGGTTAAGTTTATTTTAACCCAAAATTATATTATCTTTTAATTTGGGTTGTTTTGGTACTTTCACATGAATATAACTTTATTTTATTTTAATGTTTTCAATATTTCCATGTTTTCCACCCACCTCAGTTATAAAAAGAAACCTCATAAATTCACTTATTTAAAAACTTATACAACTCTAGATTAGATTATCTGTATAAAAATACCTTCCAAAATTTATTACCCATTTCTTATATCTTTTTTTCTTCCCCTAAGACCAAACTAAGAAGTCTTAAGGTGTAAGAAAAAGGAGGTTTTTCAAACAAGAAGTAATTATATTTACTAATATATTTTGAGTTTCTTTCTTCCTTAACCACCTATAAATATTATATAACAATATTAAATTTATGAGATTAATATAATTACTATAATAAAAAAATTATATAAATTTTAGATCCATTTTCTACCTCATTTCATCCCATGAGAAATGATAACATCATTCATGTGTACGTGTTGACTATCACCTCCACAAAGCGATGTGATTTTTTTCATCTATTCCATAAATGGATGGTAATATGGATGGATTTAATGAATATATATTTTATATATAATAATATTATGTTTATATACAGATATAAAATTATTTAACTTTCTTTATTTCCATTCTTTATAAAATGAAAACATTACTTGTGATATACACACTATCGTCTCCACAAAGTAATGTAATATTTTTATCACCACATTATATGAATTGTTATAAAAGTGTATATAATGAATAAATATGATACTTATAACATTATTAATATTTTTTAGATGATGAAACCATGAACAAGGTGCAAAAACAAAAAAAAATTAAACCAAAACTTGCATGGGAAACGGATCAATTTCACCTGAATAATAATTTTAATGAATAATTGTTAATGGATGGGTAAAAAAATATAGTTTGATGGTATATAGTAATATAATTATAAATATGGTTATTTTTTATATCTATAATAAATATAAATTTATTATACAGTAGGTTAAGAGCACGTATGAAGACATTTAGGACCTAAGGTAAGGGTTTATGTTACAATATCATATATTTTCAAGATTGTCTATATTAAATTTTCATTGAGGTTAATTATATGATTCTTATCTTTTTAACCACATATATTTTATTATCTTGTATTTTTTTCTTGTGTTTTCATTTTTTTCCTTTCATTCTCTTTTCTTTGTTACCTAAAATGATCGAAAAATGTTTTTTAAAAGAAGCTAACCATATTTTCTCTTTAGCCAGCAAAATTTTTCTTCAATGTCCATGTTATTTAAAATTTTTCAAATAATTTTATTTTTTATGCTCTAATTATCATTTAATGTAATTTTTAACAATATTTTATTTTATTTTCCAAGTATTATAAAGGAATTTTTACAATATTTTCTGAATAGGTAATTTATAAATCTTTATAAAAAGTGTGAAAGGAATATTTATTTTTGAATTTACTACATGAATTAATTTTACCACTATCATGAATGTTATTTTATTTGATGCTTCATTTATAATTTTCCATGGTTATTTTCAAATAAAATCATTTTCTTAATATTCTAGGAATTTTTATCTAAAATGTTATCAAAATAAAAGGATATTTTTCAAATGTTTCTTAAGAAAGGTTTAAATGCTCTTTTAAAGGTATTTTAATCTATGTAAAAATTTATTTGATGTTTCTTATGATTCACTATAGATATGATATTATGATACCATCCACTTTAATTAAATTTATGGACTATGATGACAATTTTTTTAAGGATGATTCCATGAAACTCATTTCTTTCCCACAAATCAATTAAGCTATGATGGAATAGTGATTTTTTTATGATATTGTGGCACACATATGTATTATTTTTATTATGTGATGGGAGTTCTTGTAATTATATAACCCTATAATGCATTGGGTAATGATGGATATCTCATATGATAATATTAATAGGAAAGGTAGTGAACCCATTGTAGGGATGAAAAGAGGTTGGGGATTGAACCCAATATACTATAAGAATTTTTCCATTATGTGATGATGGTCTTGGAAGTGATCCTTGACTAATGAAATGGTTTTTTATACTTATTATTTTTCCATAATTCTTATGAAATTTTCTTATGATTATTATATTCTCTCATGTATTATGATTGATTAATGATGATTTATCACTCTTAAGACTCGTGCCTTTTGAGATGTTAAAGATTTATTCCATGACTCATGATTTATAATATATGACTGATTGGGTATGAAATTAATAATTTATGGTATTTCTCTAATACCCTTATTCTTATCGTATGCTTTCATATGAACAACAATTGATATCTACCATGTTTATCCTTACAGAGCATCTCAGATCACCTTTTCTTATGCTTTTATTTCCCCTAGTTATGAAAAAAGGTTCTAAGCAGAATATGTATAATAAGGGTACTTTGAGAGAATAAATTTAATGTATATGTTTAATATATTTTATGAGATAGTTTTATTTGGTATATAGTCTCAAAATACACTAAACCTTTATAATTATAAGTCATTTACTATTGTTAAATGTGTTTAATATTCATCGAAAATGATGCAATATTTATATATGTTATGCATAGTTCACCTCAGTTGGAATCTGAGAAAGGTTTAGCTATTTTTTAGAGATTATTTTATAAATAATATAGATATAAAATTAAATAAAACCTATGATAAATTTAAATTGATATGTGGTGAATCTAAAAGTATTATATGATGAGATGGTGTCATAATTTAAGACATCTCAAGGAATTATTTTCATGATTATATAATTTCAAAATTTAATTATTTTATCTTTTTTATTAAATAAATATTTTTTGTTTTATTTAATGGATAAAAATAGGATAAATCATGTTAATAATTAATGTGGTAGAAAATGTAATGATTTTCTTCATGAAAAACCGAATAGCACGGGAGTGAGAATGGAAAAAAATTGTTATTCTCATGCAACTCTCTTAAGCCATGAATCATGATAATCTTTAAAATAAGAAAAGGAGGGACCAACACACCATTTATTACCTAATTAATAAATATCCACCTTCATTTCTTGGTTTCTCTGATCCACTAGTTTCCAAGTAATTGATCAGAACTCCTGAAATTATATTTTTCATTCTCCAGTTCTCAGAGCATGAAAATTTTTTCGAAGAGATATATCATTTGGAAAGAGAAGTATACCAATGGTGTAACATTATTAAGAAAACAATTCATGAGTAATAAATTGAAACCATGGAATTAAATGAGTTTAAAATGGTATTTTTTAATGAGTTATTTCTATAAACTCTTTGCATGAAAATGTAAAGGGAGTTCCTTGAGCTTAAGTTTAAGGATGATATATCCATTGGTACCTATGAGGAAAACATTACAAGACTTGTGAGGAATGCTTATAGATTTATCATTGGCCCTAAAATTAAAATTTACTAGTTCTCCAATGTCTAAAAACCAAGTCTTTGAAAGGTGTTGTCCATAATTGACATTAGAATCTATAAATAAATCATTCGATGTGACCTTGAGGTATAAATTTAGAGTAGAGATTCCCATCATTCTCATTATTCTGATAAGAAGATAAATATGGAGTTTCAAGTAAATTATAAAAATAAAACCCAATGTGGAAAGAAAATGAATCTTAATTTTATGCTATAAGTGTGGAATGAAGTATGGGTAAATTTTTATACGAGAACTAGTAAATTTTTTTATGTGTGGAAAAGAATGCCATAGATTAAGTGAATGTTGAAGAGATATAAAGAGACAATGCAATTAAATTAATGTGAATGTATCTCAAAATGAATATGTCACCCACACTTTAATGCTACAACTGCAAGAAGTATGGAAATAATACTAACCAATGCACAAATATAATGGTTAATGATGAAAATTGGCCTCAAAAATCACTAATTCAAGAGATAAAGGAAATGATCATATGATCACAATTGCTAAAGTGGGACACAAGAATGAAGTGGTGAAAGTTACACTTATCATCCACTCTGAAACTATAAATATCTTATTTGATTTAGTTTATACCCAATCTTTTCTATTTGAAGGATTTTTTAAGGGCATCGTATCACTACCCTAATGATTATATATTGAATTATAAATGAAAAATCTTAATGGTATGATGATTGAGTCCCAATTATATATCTCCTCTCAAATATAAGTTTGTGGGAATATGCTCCCTAAAAATCATATGATTCACTCTATAATTGAATTTATTGTGATTTTGGTCATGGATTGGAATTATTTATATATATCCCATATCAATTTATGAGTAATGGAATTCAAATTTCATATTCCAAATAAATCAATGATCGCCTATCAATGTGAGTATGAATATGAACTTTCAACAGAAACTACTTCCCTTGTATGGATATTATTACCATTTCACGAGGGTTATTTATCACAAATGGTTAGGGGAAATCAATATTGAAGGTATACCTATTTTTTGCAATATGATGATGTTTTTTTTGAATAGTTTCCTAGTCTAACCTTGAATCGTGAAGTTGAGTTTTCAATAGAACTCATACCTGGCTCTAATACTATTTCAAAGACTCCTTATAGAATATAATATATTGAGTTGTAGGAATTTAAGAAGAAACTTTAGGAGAATAATGATAAGGGATTAATTTAACTAAGTGTGTCTCCAGGGGTGAACCTGTTCATTTTGTAAATAAGAAATATGGAAAAATGAATCTTTTCATTGATTATTAAGAAATTAAAAAGATTTTCATCAAGATAAAGTATCATCTACCCTAGATTGATTATTATTTTGATCAAATATGAGGATTTCAATAATTTTAAAAGATTGACCTCAAATCTATATATCATAATTTGAGGGTCAAAAAAGGAGGAAATATCCATTATAGAATTTCATACAAGGTATGGTTATTATGAATTTATAGTGATTTCATTTGGACTTATCAATTCCCCCTCTATCTTCATGGATTTAATGAATAGAGTATTTAGAGATCACCTTGATTAGTTAGTGGTAATATTTATAGACAATTTTCTTATAAATTATTAGAGAAATGAATAGAATTAAGACAACTTGAGGATTGTGTTTAAGACCTTAAGAAATGAAAAAAAATTCCAAATTTAACAAGTGTTATTTCTATCTAAATAAATTATCATTCTTGGGTAACATAGTTATAAGAGATTTTATATCAGTGGATCCCTCAAGGATGGAAGTTATTGATCATATACCCAAAACAACCATAGTGATTGAAATCCATAGTTTTATTTGGTTTTCTAGATACTACTGATTATTTTTGAGAAATTTCTCATGGATATCAAATCCACTAACCAAGTTGACATTGAAGGGAGGCAAGTTCCTTTGGACTAATGAATATATATATATATAATTTCAAGGATATAAATAGAATATTGGTTGATGAACCCATGCATACACTACACAATAGTGGAGAAGGGTTCGTGATCTATATTGATGCATCAAAGAAAAGATTGGGATGTGTTATCATATAGAATGACATGGTAGTAGATTATTATTCACACTAATTGAAGGTTCCTGAGAAAGATTACCTGACTCGGGATTTGGAACTGGTTATAGTAATATTTTATTTAAAAAATATAGAATCATTATATTTATACTGAAAGTTGTGATATATATAGCAATCATAAAATATTGAAGTATATATACACATAGAAATAGTTGAATATGAATTATAAAAGATTATTGTAACTAATTAAATATTATGGTTACAAAACACATTTTGACCCTAGAAAGTTGAACAAGGTGGTTGATTATTTGGGATAGAATTACCAAGCTAGTTTTTCCAATATGGGGATTGAAAGAGATCTAGTAATTATGGTTTTTTAGAGGATGGATATTGAAATAATAAGGAAATGATAAAGATCCTAACTATTACATATGAATTTTCAACCATCTACTCATGTGCAGATTAAAGAGGTGTATAAGAAATATGTAGAGTTAAAAAAGAAGATAAATAATGTTCCTAAGTTCAATAATGATCATGATAGAATGATAAGGTTCAAAAACAGAGTATGTGTCCCATCAATACCAAAACTATAAAAAGAGTTGATAGATGATGTTGATAGTTCATCATTCTCTATTCATCTTGAAATTATGAAGATATATAGAGATCTTAAAGGTTGTTTCTTATTGGAAAACAAGAAGATATATATTATATAGTATGTAACTCAGTGTTTGGTATTCCAAAAAGTTAAGTCCAAGATATTTAATTCTAAGGGGATGTTACAACCATTACCCATACCTGAGTGGAAATGGGAAAAAATCACTATTGGATTTTGTTGTGGGACTCCCCAATACATCTAAAAAGACTAATGATATTTGGGTTGTATTTGATCTCCTTATTAAATCTATACATTTAATTGATATTAAATAATATTTATCTCCTGGCCATATCTCTAGGTTATAAATTAATGAAGTTGCAATGTTTCATAGAGTACCAGTCTTAATTATATTTGATCAAGATAGAAGGTTCCCTCAATGTCCTAGATAAGTCTTTCGTATGATTTGAATATGGAGTCAAGGTTTGGAACTACATATCATCCTCATACATATGGTCAGTTTAACAAGACTATTCAAACCCTAGAATATATATTGAGATCTTTATCTATGGATTTCAAAGTAGTTTGAATCAACACATTCATTTGGTTGAATTTTCTTACAAAAATAGATTCTACTCGAGTATTCATATGGATCCTTATGAATCCATCAATGGAAATAAGTGTAGTACTGAAAAATTATGGGATGAATTTGGGGAACAAAATAAACTAGGACTAGAGTTATCTAAGGAAATGGCAGAGAATACTAGATCCATTTAGCAACACATTAGGGTATCTCTGTAACACCCCAAGATTTCATAGTGTGTTATTTCTTCAAAATAATTCAATAACTTGCACTACACGCAATACCGAGTTCAATCACACCATTAAAAGAGGTCATGAATAGTATTAACTACATTTTGAACTTTATATAATCCTTATAATTTTAGAATCCCTATTATGAGTTTCTTAGTCATAATGCAAGAACAGATTCATTTTCAGTATTTCACTTTTATCAACTTCTAATAGTGAAACCTTTTTAAATACAATATTTTAAACTTTTTGACAAAATGGGGACATCAAAAATTTAAAATGAAACACCCCAAGCTTCCACGGTACGTTTCCCTTTGAATAATGTGATAGCGTGTGTTGTACGCAACACCGAGTTCTAACACACCATAACCAATCAAACTAGCCGTTATAAATAGTAATACCTACTTTTTGAAAATATATATATTTTATATTTCAAAATGGACTTCATTTTTGGATTCGGAATATCGAATTTAGCCTAAGGTGAAATTTTGGTACTTTTCGGATAACTTTCATATTTTGATGAATAGTGAAAATTACTAAATTTTAATTAAAAACAACTTTTTTAATCAAAATAATTAATAGCGATAAATTTTGAATTTGAGTGGTTTTAAAGTATATTTAGAATATATTTTTACAATTTAATATAATGTTGGTCATTAGACATAATTTTACAATTAAACCGAACATAAACAAGTGTCAATCTTTTGATAGTTATTATCTCTTAAAAACACGCTTTTTGTTTTGACAGCGGGAATTAATTTTAAATTAATTTCTGCCACTTCTGTGTTTTAAATTTAGGAAAATGGATTCCATATTTGGAATCAGGATGTTCAAATTGTGTAAATAGGTAACTTTTATTTTTAGACATTTTGAATAATTACTGCGGTAAATATTTTATTTACCATGGTTAAGGGTAAATCCGGTAAATAAGGGTTAAAAAAATAATATTATAATAATACTAAATTACCCTAAAAACGTATCTTAACCCTATTGGTTGATAGATGGTCGACCATGGGAATCTTTGGGTCCATTTTGGGACCCCATAGATCCACTTGTAAGTGATAATGACACTTTATTTTAATTTAGTTAAAATGAATACAAAAATGACACAAGCATATATCTTTTAGAACAACAATTTTTACATAGGGTTATATTTGTTGGATTTTAGATTATAAATATTTATTAGAAAGATAAAAAGATTTCCTACATAATTATATTTTATTTATAATTTTTAGACATTAAATAAGTTATTTTATTTATGACACAATGATGATGCAGTAATTACTAAAATAGTGAAAAATTAAAATAATTGATATTATAAATACTCAAATAAATATAATATGAAACTTTTAATGAATTAAACTAATTTTCTAGGATAATATGATATATTAGGATTGATTTAATGGACTTTGTTCGAAGTAATCAATCTGTTATGAGTTTCACAAAAATCAACTATTGAATAGTGTCAAAATTGACATAAAAGAGTTCTTAAAACAAATATTATATTATTAATTGATATTAAATTCCTAAAAATCTAATGTTCTGCCAAGAGACTTATATTATGATAGGTTCCTCATTAATGGACCACTTGGGGGTCGCTTGGATGTATATAGTAAGTTTATTAATCATATTATATAAAAATACAAAGAGACATTGTAAAAGTGAAACTAATTAACTTAGAGTTAATACTTAAAGATAAGGTTAATATAAGTACCCAAACCTGTCTAAATTCTATTGGATGAGTTGTTTTCGACCTATCCACACCTCATCCTTTGAATAGTCAACTTTGGAGCCTTTGTAAACCGAATATGAATTTATTATAAATTAATATTTCTAACTTTTCCAAAGGTGCCCCTCACCCCTCTTATAAAAGGGCACTCCTCCTTCTCATTTCTTCACACCTTCAAAGCCTTTTGGTTCGGCCAAACTCTGCCCAAATACTCTCCCAACATCCCTCAATACAACCTAGAGGCCTTAGTTTGATCAGAAAGCCAACCTAAGGAGCCCTTTTGATCAAATCAAAAGGAAGAACCCGAAGAAGAGGTAATGATTTCACCACCCTTTTCTAAGTTCATTTCTTCTTCCACTTCTTCTTCCTTTGTTCTTACCATTCTGAAATAATAACTCCAGTATCTCACATATACTGTGATGTTATTATAAATATGGTACAATCATATTCAGTATTCTATCCACCCTTTGAATAACATGTCACCATACGTGCGTACGTACGGCTTACCGCCTCCACGTCGTGGTGTAATTGTTATTCAATATAATATTATTTGGATGGGTATAATAATGATGTGTAACTCATGTAAATAATAAATATAACATGTTAATGATTCTGTATATATGATATACCATCCATTTATATATTATTTTAATATCAAAAGAATGATATTGTCGCTCGTGCGTACGTACGGACTACCGTCTCCACGAACGCGATGAGATTCATTCTCCATCATATCCATTCAAGTATAATTATCATTTGATGATTTAAAAATGATGTTTAAGGACTGTATATCATTCTGGATATGAATAAGATACAACAACCATGGCTTATGTAACAAAACATATAAAAGAAAATGAGTAAGTTAACTCCCGAAACGACGATAATTCTAAGATATTATTAACAAATCAATGTTAAAAGATCATATATGATATCATATTAATATATATGATTCTTGTATAATTTAATAACAACTATTTCACCATTATACAGGAGGTTAACCTACCCCAACCAAGGAAAAGTACAAGGTAAGGGTTATTTCACAATCTCTTCATTATCCGAGGTTGTTTATATGTAATAATCTACTGGGATCTCTTTATCATCCACATCCGTGTTTCTTAAAAATGTATTTCAAAACATTTTTACTATTTACAAGAATATGGGTTAAAGTCATTTATACCTTTTTTTGACTTTTTATAAGAGGTTTATAAAGTAATCTTTCCGTCGTTTTCAAAACAAGGTCCTTTTTAACCTTTTCGACAGAATTGAGGTAAGAATGTTTTTTTTTAACTTATACGGCGGGTGCGGTTATTTTACGCCGTTATAAAATCTTCAAAGCTTTCCTTACAAGCTTATAAGAATATTTTCAAAGAAAATGTTTTATTTTATATGGATCTTAAATGATTTCAAAATAAAAGGAGATATTTCTTTAAAAATAATTTTGATTTCATCTATGTCAACATCCTTTGATGGATTTTAAGATTATTTGAAGTTGATTTATTATGATACAAAACTTCTATATTGTATTGAAGGTTTTGTGATATGTTTGACTGTGGATGTGCTATTTTTATACCATTCATAGTTTATTGTGAAAGTATTGACATTTCGTATGCTAGTTTTAATACGAATGTTTATGTTATGTTTAAACCTTTTCATATGGGAATGCATTGGACTTAATAAGTGACGGGTGGAGCCCGCTATAGCTCCTCGATGCATCGGTAGGTCTCATGAGACAAACTAGTGTCTTGGCACAAGTCCTTGACAAAATCTTATTTGTAGTCTTGGCACGAGGCCTTGGATATGTGGTTATGATAGTCTGGCATTATGCATTCCAACATTATGAAAGTGGTTATTTATTTTTGCATGTGATTATTCGATTAGTGGAATATCCATGTGAATAAGTAAATGGAATTATTTCATTTTATTTATGCCATACCATGTTGAAACTTCATGTTTAAAAGGCTTTTGTTTTAGTTATACATTGCCTTAAATGTTTATTCTTATTGATGAAAGTTTCCGCTATATTGTTATCCTTACTGGGCATTTGAGCTCACCCCTTTTCTATGTTTTATTTTTCCCAGGAAGTGAAGATGTAAGTTATGAATGACCTGCAGGGATATTATGAGGGGATTGTAGTGTGGACTGTGGAAACATTATGTTGTTGTAGTAGTTTTTGATTTTATGATGTAATGTAAAACTTATGAATATATCTAGTGTTTCCAAGGCTACTAAACCAATCGGTCTTTCGAGATTTGATCTTTCTTGTGATCATGCCAATGTTATGTAATAATGCACCGACTCTAGGAAACTAGGGTCGGGGCGTTACAGTTGGTATCAGAGGAAGTTTAGTACAAACCTTGGAAGCTAGATTTAGATAAACTCTGATTAGAGCACGTATACCTAAGATGAACTTTGAGGATTAGTATAGAAGAACTTCCTAGAATTTTGGTATTGTAGTGATTTTGTGAGTTTTCCGAGCAATACATCCCTGTCTGGATACGAGCAGGTAGAGGCGGCTCTGGCACAGATGTACCTAGGGGTAAAACCTGAAAACACCGCTTTGAGCTAGACTCGAACGGGAACTGGTGCACGACAACGGGCCTTGTTGCACTCTTGGTTACGACACTCCCGGGGGATATGCTTAGGATAACTCTCATTTTCTTTACAAATCATTATGAAGGGTTTATGAGTATATACTTCCTCAAAGAAAACATTTTTATGATTATGGATTATATCCATAAATAGTTCAATTTATGTTAAGTGTTTTATAAGTATGGGATTATATATTTTAATTCATAAACTGATCTAGTGTATGCCATTGTTTAGAAATGGCGCCCAGTAGAAGGAATGAGAACTCCAGAAATGAACATGATCCAAAGAGAAGGAAGGATCATATCTTTCATGGTCTTAAGCTAGAATTTATAAGAGAAATAGTCTCCCATGTATTATCATCATATGAAGAAATAATATCATGTGTTGATAAGATAAGTAAAGAGTTTACTGAGTCCTATGGATTTGAAGGGAAGCAAGAGAAGAAAAGAATGGAAGAGAGAAAGATGGATAAAGGGAAGAGGAAAAAGATGAATTTTCCCATATGTGACAACTGTGGGAAGAAACACCCTGGAACTTGCTTGAAAGGAATGGGAGTTTGTTATAAGTGTGGAGGAAAAGGGCACAAAGTACGTGACTGCAAGGGTGAGAAAATGGTTTCAAATGTACAATGCTTCATTTGCAAGGAGTTTGGACACTACGCGAACCTATGCCCCAGTCATCAGACTATGCCGCAAATGATGCTATTGGATAATAATCAAGTTATGATACTACCACAGATGAAGAGGAATGATTAGAGTTCTTATGTTGATTATGTCAATTGAGTGTTGTATCAACAATGTACTTGTTATAATAATTATGGAGTATATAAGGATTGTACTGCAGTACTATTTCATTAAGGACTTGAGATTGTGTGTAACAAAGAAAAGTGACTCAATAGCAGGATAAATTTTTGGAAAATATATGGTTGAGAGAAAGATAAACCATAATATGGTTCTGATACCGAGTTAGTGATTTTAGAATAATACATGATTGATTTGGATAAATTATGTTGGATATTCTTGACTACCTTGAAACTGATTAATGATTTGTATATTCCATCATTTTTTGGGGTTTAAAGCATTTTTGGATTGATGAGGTATATCCAGCATTCTATATGGAATAAGGGAGCATGAATGTAATCAATAAGGAATATGGTAATTCAGGATGTTTCAGTGTATTAAAAGAATACATGATGAAGTTATTCATATGTTATTACGTGGTAAAAAGGATCTACATTATTTTTAACTTCCTTATAAATGTTGGACTATGAGTTTGGTCAGAAATATTTTGGATAAATTCTAGTTTGAGATTAATTTTGGATGGCCATAAAAGGACAACCCGGAGGTCGGGCGGCAACCCGTCGCGTCCGGCAAGGCCACAAGACTTGAACCCGCAACCGAAGGGCGACAAGGGTGTATCACCTACCACTGGCCCACGAGATGTCCTGGATTAAATAATGTAGTTTTTTTAAAGATCTGGTAGATGAATTATAAATTCATTTATTTTGGAACCCTGTACGAATAGTATAAATAAATAAAAAATTACGTTCTATTATCTTTTAGAGTGAAAGATGAGTTTGTGGTAGAAATTTATTAATGGATAAAACTCTAATTATAAAGTAAGTATATCTCCTTATGATCTTATCAGATCTCATAAATAAATTCCTCAACATTAATAAAATGAACTTAGAACAAAAATGTTGTCCTAGATGGTACCTTAAATCATCACTAATTTATGGATTTGGGATTTTTGGCCTTTTCATAGCCATGTTCTCTACCACTCTCCATCAGATAATTGATGGTTAGATTTCTCCTCCATATCCATATTTTCCTACATGGAACCCTAGTATGTGTTATTTTCGGTAATCTTCATACTTTCCACTCTTTATTTTAAATAGAGGCCTCATTAATTCATTTTTCGATGTGGGATTTCAACTAAGATATTTTGAAATGTCAAAAATGTGTTGTCCCAATACCATATATTTTGTTGAACCGATGGTACTTCAAATCATCATGGATTGATGAGTTTAAGGACCTCAATTTTATACTTGTTTGTGATTGATGACCTCAATCACTACCTATAAATATTTACGTTTTTCCTCCAATTATATGTCTCTAATTGCCACCAATGTTCTCCTAATCGAGATCATAATTTGGTGGTGACCCTTTAATTTCTCTTTTCCTCATATTAAGACTAAATTTTAGTAACCCAATTTCCGATGTGGGTTTTCCCACAAATATATTTTCTACTTTCAACCTTTTATTTTTGAAGAACAATTTCAAATTGCGAGGACGCAATTTATTGAAGGAGGGGAGAATGTAACGCCCCAAGATTTCATAGTGTGTTATTTCTTCAAAATAATTCAATAACTTGCACTACACGCAACACCGAGTTCAATCACACCATTAAAAGAGGTCATGAATAGTATTAACTACATTTTGAACTTTATATAATCCTTATAATTTTAGAATCCCTATTATGAGTTTCTTAGTCATAATGCAAGAACAGATTCATTTTCAGTATTTCACTTTTATCAACTTCTAATAGTGAAACCTTTTTAAATACAATATTTTAAACTTTTTGACAAAATGGGGACATCAAAAATTTAAAATGAAACACCCCAAGCTTCCACGGTACGTTTCCCTTTGAATAATGTGATAGCGTGTGTTGTACGCAACACCGAGTTCTAACACACCATAACCAATCAAACTAGCCGTTATAAATAGTAATACCTACTTTTTGAAAATATATATATTTTATATTTCAAAATGGACTTCATTTTTGGATTCGGAATATCGAATTTAGCCTAAGGTGAAATTTTGGTACTTTTCGGATAACTTTCATATTTTGATGAATAGTGAAAATTACTAAATTTTAATTAAAAACAACTTTTTTAATCAAAATAATTAATAGCGATAAATTATGAATTTGAGTGGTTTTAAAGTATATTTAGAATATATTTTTACAATTTAATATAATGTTGGTCATTAGACATAATTTTACAATTAAACCGAACATAAACAAGTGTCAATCTTTTGATAGTTATTATCTCTTAAAAACACGCTTTTTGTTTTGACAGCGGGAATTAATTTTAAATTAATTTCTGCCACTTCTGTGTTTTGAATTTAGGAAAATGGATTCCATATTTGGAATCAGGATGTTCAAATTGTGTAAATAGGTAACTTTTATTTTTAGACATTTTGAATAATTACTGCGGTAAATATTTTATTTACCATGGTTAAGGGTAAATCCGGTAAATAAGGGTTAAAAAAATAATATTATAATAATACTAAATTACCCTAAAAACGTGTCTTAACCCTATTGGTTGATAGATGGTCGACCATGGGAATCTTTGGGTCCATTTTGGGACCCCATGGATCCACTTGTAAGTGATAATGACACTTTATTTTAATTTAGTTAAAATGAATACAAAAATGACACAAGCATATATCTTTTAGAACAACAATTTTTACATAGGGTTATATTTGTTGGATTTTAGATTATATATATTTATTAGAAAGATAAAAAGATTTCCTACATAATGATATTTTATTTATAATTTTTAGACATTAAATAAGTTATTTTATTTATGACACAATGATGATGCAGTAATTACTAAAATAGTGAAAAATTAAAATAATTGATATTATAAATACTCAAATAAATATAATATGAAACTTTTAATGAATTAAACTAATTTTCTAGGATAATATGATATATTAGGATTGATTTAATGGACTTTGTTAGAAGTAATCAATCTGTTATGAGTTTCACAAAAATCAACTATTGAATAGTGTCAAAATTGACATAAAAGAGTTCTTAAAACAAATATTATATTATTAATTGATATTAAATTCCTAAAAATCTAAGGTTCGGCCAAGAGACTTATATTATGATAGGTTCCTCATTAATGGACCACTTGGGGGTCGCTTGGATGTATATAGTAAGTTTATTAATCATATTATATAAAAATACAAAGAGACATTGTAAAAGTGAAACTAATTAACTTAGAGTTAATACTTAAAGATAAGGTTAATATAAGTACCCAAACCTGTCTAAATTCTATTGGATGAGTTGTTTTCGACCTATCCACACCTCATCCTTTGAATAGTCAACTTTGGAACCTTTGTAAACCGAATATGAATTTATTATAAATTAATATTTCTAACTTTTCCAAAGGTGCCCCTCACCCCTCTTATAAAAGGGCACTCCTCCTTCTCATTTCTTCACACCTTCAAAGCCTTTTGGTTCGGTCAAACTCTGCCCAAATACTCTCCCAACATCCCTCAATACAACCTAGAGGCCTTAGTTTGATCAGAAAGCCAACCTAAGGAGCCCTTTTGATCAAATCAAAAGGAAGAACCCGAAGAAGAGGTAATGATTTCACCACCCTTTTCTAAGTTCATTTCTTCTTCCACTTCTTCTTCCTTTGTTCTTACCATTCTGAAATAATAACTCCAGTATCTCACATATACTGTGATGTTATTATAAATATGGTACAATCATATTCAGTATTCTATCCACCCTTTGAATAACATGTCACCATACGTGCGTACGTACGGCTTACCGTCTCCACGTCGTGGTGTAATTGTTATTCAATATAATATTATTTGGATGGGTATAATAATGATGTGTAACTCATGTAAATAATAAATATAACATGTTAATGATTCTGTATATATGATATACCATCCATTTATATATTATTTTAATATCAAAAGAATGATATTGTCGCTCGTGCGTACGTACGGACTACCGTCTCCACGAACGCGATGAGATTCATTCTCCATCGTATCCATTCAAGTATAATTATCATTTGATGGTTTAAAAATGATGTTTAAGGACTGTATATCATTTTGGATATGAATAAGATACAACAACCATGGCTTATGTAACAAAACATATAAAAGAAAATGAGTAAGTTAACTCCCGAAACGACGATAATTCTAAGATATTATTAACAAATCAATGTTAAAAGATCATATATGATATCATATTAATATATATGATTCTTGTATAATTTAATAACAACTATTTCACCATTATACAGGAGGTTAACCTACCCCAACCAAGGAAAAGTACAAGGTAAGGGTTATTTCACAATCTCTTCATTATCCGAGGTTGTTTATATGTAATAATCTATTGGGATCTCTTTATCATCCACATCCGTGTTTCTTAAAAATATATTTCAAAACATTTTTACTATTTACAAGAATATGGGTTAAATTCATTTATACCTTTTTTTGACTTTTTATAAGAGGTTTATAAAGGAATCTTTCCGTCGTTTTCAAAACAAGGTCCTTTTTAACCTTTTCGACAGAATTGAGGTAAGAATGTTTTTTTTAACTTATACGGCGGGTGCGGTTATTTTACACCGTTATAAAATCTTCAAAGCTTTCCTTACAAGCTTATAAGAATATTTTCAAAGAAAATGTTTTATTTTATATGGATCTTAAATGATTTCAAAATAAAAGGAGATATTTCTTTAAAAAGAATTTTGATTTCATCTATGTCAACATCCTTTGATGGATTTTAAGATTATTTGAAGTTGATTTATTATGATACAAAACTTCTATATTGTATTGAAGGTTTTGTGATATGTTTGACTGTGGATGTGCTATTTTTATACCATTCATAGTTTATTGTGAAAGTATTGACATTTCGTATGCTAGTTTTAATACGAATGTTTATGTTATGTTTAAACCTTTTCATATGGGAATGCATTGGACTTAATAAGTGACGGGTGGAGCCCGCTATAGCTCCTCGATGCATCGGTAGGTCTCATGAGACAAACTAGTGTCTTGGCACAAGGCCTTGACAAAATCTTATTTGTAGTCTTGGCACGAGGCCTTGGCTATGTGGTTATGATAGTCTGGCATTATGCATTCCAACATTATGAAAGTGGTTATTTATTTTTGCATGTGATTATTCGATTAGTGGAATATCCATGTGAATAAGTAAATGGCATTATTTCATTTTATTTATGCCATACCATGTTGAAAGTTCATGTTTAAAAGGCTTTTGTTTTAGTTATACATTGCCTTAAATGTTTATTCTTATTGATGAAAGTTTCCGCTATATTGTTATCCTTACTGGGCATTTGAGCTCACCCCTTTTCTATGTTTTATTTTTCCCAGGAAGTGAAGATGTAAGTTATGAATGACCTGCAGGGATATTATGAGGGGATTGTAGTGTGGACTGTGGAAACATTATGTTGTTGTAGTAGTTTTTGATTTTATGATGTAATGTAAAACTTATGAATATATCTAGTGTTTCCAAGGCTACTAAACCAATCGGTCTTTCGAGATTTGATCTTTCTTGTGATCATGCCAATGTTATGTAATAATGCACCGACTCTAGGAAACTAGGGTCGGGGCGTTACAATCTCAGAGTAAATAGAAACGTTATGCTAATAGTAATGAGTGAGATATTGAGTTCAAAGTTGGTGAAAAGGTATTCCTCAAAAAATATACTTGGAAAAAGGTTATGAGATTCAGAAATAATTTGTAACATCCTAGGTTATAAGCCACTTAACTAGTTCCCTGGCCTAGTTTTTCGCAAAATATCAAACATGCCTCCCTATACGCCAGAGGATTATAACTAGAAATGGAGGTCTAAGGTGGTATGGTGGGGAGACTATACCCCCTTTATCATAGTTGAAAAAATATTATAAATAAATAAAATCATATAGAACACCTAGATAAAATGGTAAACAGACATCTAGAAAAGTGTTGACACATACATCAAATCACATGATATATCAAAATGAATTGTACAATACATTTTAAGAAGTAATATATCAGTGGAAGTTCATATAAATTAAAACCCAAAATACCAAAAGATAAGAATTGGTAAAAAACCATAAAAATGGCCTTGTGTTATATCTTATTCCCAAGCTCACATGCTCTATCCTAAATGCCTAATCAATAAGAAATTATAGGGTTCTTTCCCTTGTCTTGTCCTGTAACCATAAAGGTCTTCTTGAGTACTAAATAGTGGTCTGAGAAAGGTGTGAGTACAACTCAGTTCCCACCACCAACAGATTATATAATAATATCTAGTCTGGTCAAAAATGTGTATACTTATTTGAATAATAAATAAAGGTACAATGTAAATAAATAACCCATAATCGGTCATTAGTTTGCAAAGTGATACATGAGATCGATCATAACTGATTTGACCAAAGTCGAATGTATTTTTCCATAGTAACTCATATAAAAACAAATAAACCAAGGAGAGTATATAAGGAATCTAAAACCATGAGTCATAATTATTCCAAGGGTATATCCCGGGGAACTCCAAACTGTGAATCATAATGAGTACAAGGGGGCTAACCAAGTCACTCCAAATTATGTATCATAACAAGTACAATAAGACACACAAGGCACTTTAAACCATTAATCATCATATGAACCCATGTGGGGGAACCACATAGCATCCCAAACCATGTTACCTTATTCTAACCCAGAGAGGATTTCCCCATAGCATCCCAAACCATGTTATATCATACAAACCCATTGGCAATTGACCCATGACATCCCAAATTATGTGTCCTTATATGAACCCATGGGAGATTATCCCATGGAATCCAAAACTATGTTCCTTTATACAACCCCATTGGGGATTTCCCTATGGTTTCCCAATCTATGTTACCTCATAAAACCCCATAGGGAATTTCCCCATAGTATCCCAAATTGTTTTACATAAAATCCAAGAAAATAGGAAACCTGTAATAATTCCATTTCATTTAATACACATAGGGTCTCATACTTAGTTACACATAAGGTCACCCCTTTAATTTTCCATTTGATTTTTCCAAGTCAATCCCCAATGGAAATCACTTATAGATCCATTAACTGAATTATGATAGGTCTCTCAAAATAAATATTATCACTGGATCTTGGAGAACGTACCAGGCATCCTCAGTTACTAAACCACAATCATATTTCAAGTTCTAGGAACCCCAAGGACCACGTATTTCATTTCTTAAATTATTCCCCAAGTCAAGAACACCCAAAGGGGTGGCTAAGGACCTAATCACACACATACAGTTACATCATAACTCTAAGGAACCCATTTAGTCACCTATTTAATTTTTTAACTCACTTTCCATGGTATGGAGCACACCATGGGTGGTTAAATGTCTTGGTATTCCCTCCAACTAGTTTTCCATGGCTCATGGATAGGTTATATTCCATTAATTATGTATATTGATATTTAATTTATAATTTAGGTGAAGCGCATAGTATGTCTGCATGAATGAACATAATATTCACGACATAAATGTTGAGAATTCTAATGTATGGATCATAAACCACCTATATCATACTCATAGATTTATACTCATATAGTAAGAGCCTTTGATTCAATACAATATAGTATAAATTAGAAAATTATAATATTATAGTAGAAATAGGGAAAAACACACATTAAGGGTGGGAAACCACATGATAGCAGAAAAAACAAATAAAATAATGATGCATAAGATTATAATTGTCTCTAACTTCCAAATTAAAACTATAATTCATAATTTAGTATATAAATAGAGGAGATATCCCATGAAATATCAGAAGATAACCAAGGGGTAGGGATTGTATGCTACTTGCCAAGAGGGGGTTCCCTCTCCCTATTTTAAAACACCCCTCCCTAAATTAATATAAAAAATCACAGTGGAGGAAGTCACAACATGAACAAAATTTCACACCATAACTGTTTGGGGTAGGAGGATCCTCCCCTCTTTCCATCCCATTCATGGTGTGAAGCAACCTTTGATTCTATGAATGGATCCAGCCTAGAGTTTTTCAACTACAAGCCCACCCATTATTCTTAAAAGCTATCATGGGTGACTTATGAACCCTTAAACGTTAAAATATGAGTAAAATACAAGTTTTATATAAAACATTAAGTGTTTTAATACTTAGGATAAGTTTATTGGTTTTATAACCTCTCCACATTAAATTATTTCATACTCAAGCTACTCTATCAAACAACACTAGGCCTCAATGGCAACCAAAACCGACCACTAAGACAGTATACCAGACTCCTACTCCCTTATCTCCTCCAAGATAAATATATACTAACACTATATACAAACCATATGATTTGCCCTATAATAGTAATTATATTCACTGTTATCAACTTTTACCAACTAAACTCTCCTAAAAATATGCATCAGCCTCAAGACCAGCATCTTACTAATAACCCACATGCAGGGTCCTACTAAAACCCATGATCCGTGGAATCAATTTTTTATATTACTAAGAATAACTTATCTAAAACTGAAAAATTACTAGATTTCATCACATGATTCACCCCCTGAACCATGCTAAAAAAATGGGATTTTACCCCCTATGGTACTTCCTTATTATTGATCTACAAGCACAATCCTACCCAAAATCCACCATCATAAAAACACACGAACTCTTAATCCTCACTCGCATAAATTGAATAAGTAATTCCTAATTAATACTTTATTAACACCATGTTTCCCCATGAAACCACTCCACCATCTTTTCCCACAAAACATCACCTTACACCATGTCCTAATAGATCAATCTCCAAGTCTATGACCTTGCTCTCCATTAAGACACATTCACATTCATCCTACTACAGGCTATACCTAGACACTCAAGAAACTCACAACCAAATTTATTCCCAACTCACTATATTTTAGGAACCTTTTGATTATTTTCCACCATGTCAAGACACTCAGTATTTCACAAGGTCCAATGATCATCACACAGCGTTCCAATTTTCAAAAATGTTCAGAGATCATCCCTCACGTGAGCCATCCATCTCTATATCAACATTCTCCTCATGCCTCCATAGTCATTTCATCATCACTTATCTTGTCCCCATATTATAAAACAGCCATACATCGATGCATCCACTCTCTATAACAAACTACATCAGGTCATACTCTAGATTAATTCATGATCTGACTAATGTATTACATGGCCTCAGGAGTATTAACCCTCATAATATTCCTAGATAAAAAAAGGTTTCTCACACCATTCTACCATGGTTTCACATCTAATCATCCTCTGATCCCATTGAAGACCCACGACCTCCCTCCGCATGTAATATAAAGTAAATGAGACCTAGAACCCACCATAACATGCAGACACCTCATAATGTCATAACCCCAATTGATATCTAGGGACAAAACACATACATCCCAAAATGATCTATATACATTATACTATCCTTAAATGCAATCACTATTCATTTTCATCTATTATCATGACCTTACATTAGGAGTCACCTAAATTTCCTAACTCAACTTTGTATCCTATTGATTTCTCAAAAACCACCTATCAACATATCTCAAATTCTATTCAAGACCAGCCACATCAATTCCGACAAAAATCTTAGTACCATAATGCTAATTTTAGGTTACACAAAACCATATAACATATAGGTTTAAAAAATCCACTAACATAGTACATGTTAAAGGATTTTGTTTCATTTATTCTTTCATAATAGTGCTCAATAACTAAATTTTCCAATTGAGCATTCCCAACAAGCACGCATCCCACTTTTGCTCTATCATATTCTTTATCTCAACCACATTAGGTCATGCCCCATTGATCCTAGGACCAAAAACATAATCACCCATATTACCATTATAATATTTTTTCAACTCATTTATCTAAAATCATATCACTTGATTCTTTATTTCAAATGAGACTAGATCATCTCACTCGTGTTAAGGCCAACCACATAATCACAAATACTCTTAGCATTACCACAAAACACAAGCGTATACCCACACTTTACATTTTCTTTATCCAACCATATAAGATCACATCACATGTTGGGTAGGGTGTCCATATAATCATGACCATCAAAACCCAAATACAACTCACTAAATTGAGGATGGGAATAGACATCCATAATGAACAAGTAATTTTCATGCCTATTCCAAGAAAATTCTAGTAATTATCATGAATGAATCTCAATGTAAAACATATACCATGATTCTCATCTACATGGAATCCTAAATTCTGTCAAAACCCTATAATGGTTTATTTTCATAAATCACATCTATGACTAATAATAATAGGGAAACATCTAGTTATCTAGTCAAAATGCTTGGATCACCATTATCTCGATCCGTCACTCAACATCACAAGGTAACTCAAAAGAAAAAAAACCCCATATCTAGTATTATAATACATATGTATAAATCAAGTATCCCATACTTAAACCATATGCATAATCTAGGGTTATCCTCAACTCATTACCTTGTTCATCAAAGGAAAATAATGGTAGACAACATGTCTCATTACTGGCTCAATCCTTATGATATTAGGGTCTCACACATAGGATCAAATATATCCTATACAACCCAATCTTGGGTCAAAAATTAACCCACATGGTTTAATGATAGTCATGAGATGTTTTAATTCTCAAGGTCACCTTTCAAAATTAAATTTTAATGACCATATCTTTATTAAATAAAATTCCCTTTTTGATTGAATTAAATTACCTATTATGTATTATGGTTATAGAAAACACATGAAATTATTTTATTTTATTATATATTATTATATTTAAAATACAATTAAGCATCATAACTATTGATAATATAGTTTTTTAATAGTGATCATATAATTAGTATAAATATAGGGTTGTGATAAGTCCAATTGAAACAGACAAGGGAAGTAATGGACTCGGTCAGTAGGAGTGTACCCTATAAATCCCATTTATCAAAGATTTTGAGGGATATAGAATCACTAGGATTTTCCCTTGAAAAATACCAATATAATATCCCACAACTAAAGCACTATTGAATCTATTTATGGGATATGTTCAAGCTCATCAAGATCATGACTCAAAACCATGTACACCGAACAACCCCATGAAAATCTCACCATTGTGCACCTTACCCTTAAAGGATTTTTTTGGTATAATAAAGGGATACGTTTCAAGACACTAATAATATGAATATTTATATTTTATTTTCAATAAAATAATGGTTATATTTACTTATTATTATTGTTATTTATAAATTATTGCGATTTTGATAGAATAAAATACAAATTGTATTTTTGGGTAATATGTAATTTCAATTAAGACATTACTTTTGATGAATTAATAAATTTTTAAAATAAATTATATTTTAATAAAATATGATTATGAAATAATATTTATTAATTATATTTGATTATATAATTTTACAAAGTCAAAATTAATTTTTATAAGGACTTAAAAACTGCTAATGTCAAAAAACCCATCATTCCTCAATAAATATAGATTCTTATTTAAAAAGTGAAAATTCACATATTTAGAAAATTATTTGGATTAAATAAATATTTTTTTGAATTGGAACATTGAAATTATCCAATGGTGAATTTTTCTTAATTTTCTGAGATAGTCGGATTTTCGAGTAAAAATTAAATACAGTATAAGTATATGATTTGTATTATGACATCATAATGACATAAAAGTGATGTAATAAATGATATTAATGGTATAAGAGACCAAATATATGTTTTAAATTAAAAATAATGTAATTTTTAGTTTATTTTATTAATTTCATAAATCCTTTATAAATCTTTCAAAACCTATATTATATTTTAAGGTTTTACAATAGTTTCTTTAAGAACATGACTCACTTCCACATCACCAAGGGTAATATTTTAATGAGTTCATAAAACTAACTTATAAAAAAATAAAACACCTCCTATTTTTTATAAACCATGGGAAACCCATGGTAATTTTTTTGGGTTTGATTACTTTATTATATTGAGTCTAAAACCTAAGCTAGAGAAATAATAAAGAACTCCCCTCTATTTTCCTATATAAACCCACCCAATATCCGCATCCTCTTAACTAAAAACCCTTATATAACATACTTAATATTTAATCCCCACTCTATAGTCTCCCCAAGGTTCCTTGAAGATATCAAAAATCTCCTCCCAAGCTTTTAGAATCACCCACTCAAGGTAAGGTATCGTTTCTTTTTCCTCTTTATTCAAGCATCTTCTTCATTTTATGACTTTTATTTCCAATTATCAATATTGGGAATTGTTTTTAAAAATCCCCCCTACGTTAAATTTTATTTCCAAATGGTGATATACCCATATCTCTCTCATTAAACCATTTTATGAATCTTTAAGTACTGTTGTTATGCTGATGAAATTTCACTACGGTTTTTCAATGCCAAACCATTGTATTGTAAATTCCATCCCTATATCCACTCAAGAGTGTTCACCTAGACATACCTACAGTTATTTTATTGGTAAATCACATGTATATATTTTAAACACCTTAATTATATAATTAAATGTGATGAAATGTGATCCTATATTGAATGATCTATGTGGAACGCTTATGCATGTACATGATATGAAAGTGACAGGTGTGCCCAAAATTATATAGGGAACTAATGAATTGGGTAATATTTTAGTATCATGAGACCACATTAAATGGATTAGTTATTGAACCTATTCCATCATAGATATTTTTCACCATGTTTTTATGTCTTGGTGATTATCCATGACCTATGTTTATGATTTCATGTTTAAAGTTGTTGCCACATTTCCGATGTTGCCTTTATATTACCATGATATATATTTCCTCGTTGTTATTTTTTATGATTATCACCACATTTATAACCTATTTAAATTCCTATTTTATTATATATAATACCATCTTTATGTTGTGATTTGTTTATTCTCTTATAGGGTTTTATATCACACCCCTTTCTTATATACGTCCCTAGGTTATCCCATACAGTGTTAGAGGATCGATGATTTATAAGAGAATGTTAAGAATGTTTTCAATAATGTTGTTTTATCCCATGTTCAAGATATTATGATATGTACATAATTCACAAATACAATATGATTCATGATCTTCCAGGTTGTATTATGTATAATCTTATGTAATACATCATTATTTACTATGTAATAAAGACAAGGGTTGTCATAATTATTATCAAAATAAATTTTTGTTATTTTTTGGATTAGGATTAGAAAACTATAGATAAATCCTTAGGGATAAGACTAAACAAAAGAATACATCCCTAAGCTTTGGTAAATTATATATTTAGTGGTTTCTAAAGAAAATACATCCATGTCTAGATACTACAAGTGGATGTGGCTCTTGAAAAGATATACCTAAGGGTAACAACTAAAAACACAATATTCATCTAGAATCAGTCAAAGAAAAGTGTAAGATAATGGGACTTACTACACACATGGTTTTAAACTCATAGGGGATATGATTTGGTAAATTAAAAAGATCATTATGAACCATTATTAAGGGAAGAAATTCCCAAAATATTCTGTGTTAGCAAATAGATCATGGATAACTTATATTAAATCCTATAAATTCATAAGTTAAGGAAATTAATGTTATTTATAAATTATTTCATTAATTTTATCAGATTACTATTTATATATTTAATAGTTTAAAAGTACTCATCCCTAATTTTCCCTTTATTCTATCCAGTTGATGGAAATAAGAGAAACCGAGTAAACAACCAGTGTAAAAGGAAATGTGATAAATTCCCTAGTGAGATGTCCAACCCAATTGGAGTAGGAATCATGAACTATTTGATGATACTATTTTAGTTAACTCAATTTATAAATAGAAACCTAAATTCGGTGGAGTTCCTAAATCCACTTAATAAATAACAAGCTAAAATTGATACCTTTATGCAACAATGGACTTCGACTTTAAATAGACAATCTTATCCCATAATAAAAAAAATAATAGATGAACTCCATTGATAAGATCTTATCCATCCTTCAATGTTATGAGAAAGATAAGGTTATAATGGATGTTTATCATATAGATGGATAAGTTGGTCATTAGTATACATTGATCAAGAATATGATGATGGAGGAAGAGATCAAATTTGTGGGTTGGAAGGAGTTTTGGAAAATATTTTTTGAAAAAACATTTGCTCATAGTCTCTGAGTTAAAATGGAAAGATATTTTCATTACCCACAAGTAAAAAGACGATGAATCCATTGAGTCTTACATGGAAAACTTCACAAGACTTCCATGATACACCTCCAACCTTTTCATTATTCCTGAATGTAAATTTGACTACTTATTTGGTTGGTTAAAACTGATCCAATGAAAATCCCTAGTGATCCGAGACATTAATAGCTATGAGGAAATTTTCTAATGTTCCCTCAAAGTCAAAATAGAGATCAAAGAATCTGAAGGATCTCACATAGAGAAGAAGAAAAAATTAGAGTTTAATTATAGAGGTGAAATGGATAAATATAATGGTGGTAAGAAATTTTAACATCACAATAGTCAAAAGTGTGGAAAGATGAACCCAAGAAATTACCTGAAAGGGATAAAGAAATTTTTTATGTGTTAGAAGGAAGGGAACCTAGATAGCGATTTTCTATGAGAGAAACCTGACAATGTAATGGAAGAGAGGAATTCTATAGTCAACCCTCAGCCTTTTGTCTAATGTTTTAACTTCGAGGAACAAGGGAACTTTACAAACCAATGCACTAATCCAAGGGTAGTTAGAGAAAATTAGTGCTAAAAACATCTAAGGTATCAAGGGAGATCTTATACCATTACAACTACTAGGGTGGATCTTGAAATAAAAAGTGGTGACAGGTACACCAGTTTTTTATTCATGTTATATGCATTCCTTTGTATCATGCATGTTTAGTATAAATATTTAGACACCACCAAAAATCATGGAAGTAGAGTTGTCAGTGAAAATAGAAAATAGGGAAATTATTACATCATATATAACACCTCCCATGTCAAATTTTTTGGGATAAACTTCCCAACAAACCTTGTGATTCTCCCTTCAATAAAAGTTGATGCAATTATAGGTATGGATTGTCTTTCCTTACAAAGAGAAAACATAAATTTTTACGAGGAGGAAATCACTCTCTGTATCGTGAATTATCCTCTGATTCTATATAAGTACAAGTAGAAGGATGAATCTTCATTAGTACCAATATCTCAAGCTTAGATATTATTTTCCAATGATAAATTTTATCTAGTTAAAATGATTGAGTTTAAGTAAAATATCATCCTTAAAGAAATTCCCATTGTGATGGAATGTTTTGTACTATTTCCTATAGAATTTCTTGTTCAACCTCTAGGATGAGTGGTTGAATTTTCAATCAAGATTATACCTAGGGATTTTCCAATATATAAGAATATATATAAAATGGTTGTTATGTTCCTTGAGGAGTTAAAAAATCAACTACGAGAGAATTTTTATAAAGGTTTCATATTCCCAAGTGCTTCATTGTGGGGTGAACCAGTCCTCTTCATCAAGAAGAATGATAGTTCAATGTACCTTTTCATTGATTATCATTGTCTCAACAAGATCACAATAAAGAAAAAGTATCTTATAACATAGATTAATAACTTGTCAGATCATATGTGTGGATACAAATACTTATATAAGGTGGATCTTCAATTGGGGTATTATCATGTACGAGTGAAGAAAGAGGATATCCACAAGACTGCTTTCTGTACAAGGTATGAACGCTATGAGTTCATAATAATTCCATTCAAACTAATTAATGATCCAGAAATATTCATTGACTTGATGAATTGAGTCTTTAGATGTAACACCCCAAGATTTCATAGAGTGTTATTTCTTCAAAATAATTCAATAACTTGCACTACACGCAACACCGAGTTCAATCACACCATGACTTACAAAAAAAAGCCATTCAAAAGAGGTTATGAATAGTATTATCTAAATTTTAAACTTTATATAATCCTTATAATTTTTGAATCCATATTATGAGTTTCTTAGATATAATGCAAGAACAAATTCATTTTCAGTATTGCACTTTTATCAACTTTTAATAGTGAACCCTTTTTAAATACAATATTTTAAACTTTTTGACTAAATGGGGACATCAAAAAATTTAAAATGAAACATCCCAAGCTTCCACGGTACGCTTTCCTTTGAATAATACAGTAGCGTGTGTTGTACGCAACTTCGAGTTTTAACACACACCACAACCGATCAAACTAGCCATTATGAATAGTAATACCTACTTTTCGAAATTATATATATTTTATATTTTAAAATGGACTTCATTTTTTGATTCGGAATAACGAATTTAGCCTAAGGTGAAATTTTGGTACTTTTCGGATAACTTTCATATTTTTATGAATAGTAAAAATTACAAAATTTTAATTAAAAACAACTTTTTTAATCAAAATAATTAATAGTGATAAATTATGAATTTGAGTGGTTTTAAAGTATATTTAGAATATATTTTTACCATTTAATATAATGTTGTTCATTGGACATAATTTTACAATTAAACTGAACATAAACAAGTGTCAATCTTTTGATAGTTATTATCTCTTAAAAACACGCTTTTTGTTTTGACAGCGGGAATTAATTTTAAATTAATTTCTGCCACTTATGTGTTTTGAATTTAGAAAAATGGATTTCATATTTGGAATCAGGATGTTCAAATTGTGTAAATAGGTAACTTTTATTTTTAGACATTTTGAATAATTACTGCGGTAAATATTTTATTTACCATGGTTAAGGGTAAATCTGGTAAATAGGGGTTAAAAAATAATATTATAATAATACTAAATTACCCTAAAACGTGTCCTAGACTTATTGGTTGATACATGTTCGACCATAGGAATCTTTGGGTCGATTTGGGGACCCCATGGTGCCACTTGTAGGTGATAGGGACACTTTATTTTAATTAAGTTAAAATGAATACAAAAATGACACAAGCATATATCTTTTAGGAAAACAATTTTTACATAGGGTTATATATGTTGTATTTTAGATTATAAATATTCATTAGAAATATAAAAAGCTTTCCTACATAATGAAATTTTATTTATAATTTTTAGACATTAAATATTTTATTTTATTTATGACACAATGATGATGCAGTAATTACTAAAATAGTGAAAAATTAAATTAATTGATATTATAAATACCCAAATAAATATAATATGAAACTTGTAATGAATTAAACTAATTTTATAGGATAATATGATATATTAGGATTGAGTTAATTTACCTTTTTAGAAGTAATCAATCTGTTATGAGTTTCAAAAAAATCAACTATTGAATAGTGTCAAAATTGACATAAAAGAGTTCTTAAAACAAATATTATATTATTAATTGATATTAAATTCCTAAAAATCTAAGGTCAGGACAAGAGACTTATATCATGATAGGTTCATCATTAATGGACCACTTGGGGGTCTCTTGGATGTATATAGTAAGTTTATTAACCATATTATATAAAAATACAAAGAGACATTGTAAAAGTGAAACTAATTAACTTAGAGTTAATACTTAAAGATAAGGTTAATATAAGAACCCAAACCTGTCTAAATTCTATTTGTTGAGTTGTTTTCGACTCATCCCCACCTTAACCTTTGAATATACAACTTTGGATCCATTGGAAACCGAATATTAATTTATTATAAACTAATATCTCTAGCTTTTCCAAAGGTGCCCCTCACCCCTCTTATAAAAGGGCACTCCTCCTTCTTATTTCTTCACACCTTCAAAGCCTTTTGGTTCGGCCAAACTCTGACAAAATACTCTCCCAACATCCCTCACTACAACCTAGAGGCTTTAGTTTGATCAGAAATCAAACCTAAGGATCCCTTTTGATCACATCAAAAGGAAGAACCCGAAGAAGAGGTAATGTTTTCACCACCACTTTTCAAGTTCCTTTCTTCTTCCACTTCTTCTTCCTTTGTTGTTACCATTCTAAAATAATAACTCCAGTATCATATATATACTGTGATGTTATTATAAATATGGTACAACCATATTCAGTATTCTATCCACCCTTTGAATAACATGTCACCATACGTGCGTACGTACGGCTTACCGTCTCCACGTCGTGGTGTAATTGTTATTCAATATATTATTATTTTGGATGGGTATAATAATGATATGTAACTCATGTAAATAATAAATATAACATGTTAATGATTCTGTATATATGATGTACCATCCATTTATATATTATTTTAATATCAAAAGAATGATATTATCGCTCGTGCGTATGTACGGACTATCGTCTCCACGAACGCGATGAGATTCATTCTCCATCGTATCCATTCAAGTATAATTATCATTTGATGATTTAAAAATGATTTTTAAGGACTTGATATCATTCTGGATATGAATAATATACAACCTATCCTTTACAAACATGTCTTACGTAACAAAACATACAAAAGAAAACAAGTAAGTTCACACCCGAAACAACGATAATACTAAGATATTATTATCAAATCAATATTAAAAGATCATATATGATATCATATTAATGTATATGATTATTGTATAATTTAGTAACAATTATTTCACCATTATAAAGGATGTTAACCTACCCCAACAAAGGAAAAGTACAAGGTAAGGGATTTTCTTATCTCACATTCAATTCTGTGTGATTTCCATTATTCGCCACTAAATTATTGAAAGTGTTGTATTGTGTACTAGAATTTGATATATATATTATCATGATTATCTTTATATTCATGTTATTCTGTAAATAATTTGGTGGTTATTAACTTTTGGCCATACGACTCAGTTGATTAACGTGGTAAGGGGTTTTCATCTCACTCTTTATTTCCGTGAGATTCATGCCATATTTCCACTATTATCTTTTGTGTGGTGTATGTACTGCCCATAATTGTATTCTTTGTGTAATACACTTTACCTTATGGGTATTTACATTTTAATTGTATGATACCTCTTTCATGGGTTGTATGTTTCATAAGTTACCAAATTGGTAAGGGTTTATTTTGCAATCTCTTCATTATCCGAGGTTGTTTATACATAATTATCTACTAGGACCTCATTATCATCCACGTCCATGTTTCTTCAAAATGTATTTCAAAACATTTTTAATATTTAAAATAATATGGGTTAAAGTCATTTATACCCTTGTTTGAATTTTTATAAGAGGTTTATAAGGGAATCTTTTCGTCGTTTTCCAAACAAGGTGCTTTTTAACCTTTTCGACAGAATTAAGATAAGAATGTTTTTTTAACTTATACGGCGGGTGCGGTTATTTTACACCGTTATAAAATCGTCAAAGCTTCCCTTACAAGCTTATAAGAATATTTTCAAAGAAAATGTTTTATTTTATAAATATATGTCTCTTAAATGATTTCAAAATAGAAAGAGATATTTCTTTAAAAAGAGTTTTGATTTCATCTATGTCAACATCCTTTGATGGATTTTAAGATTATTTGAAGTTGATTTATTATGATATAAAACTTCCATATTGTAATGAAGTTTTGTGATATGTTTGACTGTAGATGTGTCATTTATATAGCATTCATGGTTTATGAGTAAAGTATTTACATTTCGTATGCTAGTTCCAATAAGAATGTTTATGTTATATTTCAACCTTTACTTCATATGAATGTGTTGGACAAGTATGTTCCAGGTTGGGGACTGGTTAAAGTAAGCCCTCCAGGTTGGGGACTGGTAAAAGTAAGCCCTCCAGGTTAGGGACTGGTAAAAGTAAGCCCTCCGGTTTGGTCTCCGGTTATTAGAGGCACTCCGGGTTGGTGCCCGGTTATTAGAGGCACTCCGGGTTGGTGTCCGGTTATTAGAGGCACTCCGGGTTGGGTTCCGGTTACAGTTAGCCCTAAGGTCTTGGGATGAGGCCTTGACAAAGAAATTAAAGTTCAGCATTATGAATTCCAAAATTATGAAAGTGGTTATTGATATTGCATGTGATTATTCGATTAGTAGAATATCCATGTGAACAAGTAAATGGAATTATTTCATTTTACTTTTTCCATACTATGTTGAAGTTCAAGTTTAAAAGGCTTTTGTTTTAGTAATTCATTGCCTTAAATGTTTATGCTTATTTTTGAATGTTCCGCTATATTGTTATCCTTACTGGGCATTTGAGCTCACCCCTTTTCTATGTTTTATTTTTCCCAGGAAGTGAAGAAGTAAATTATGAATGACCTGCAGGGATATTATGTGGGGATATGAGTGTGAATTATGGAGACATTATGTTGTTGTAGTAGTTTTTCATTTTATGATGTAATGTAAAACTTATGAATATATCTAGTGTTTCCAAGGCTACTAAACCAATCGGTCTTTCGAGATTTGATCTTTCTTATGATCATGCCAATATTATGTAATAATTCACCAACTCTGGGTAACTAGGGTCGGGGCGTTACATTAGATATTACTTTGAAAAATCTATGGTAGTATTTTTAGATGATATTATAATATACTCTAAAAGAAGGGAGGAACATGAGGAGCATCTGATCACTGTACTAAATATCTTAAAGAAAAGATAAGATTTATGTAAACTATAGAAAATATTAGTTCTAGTTAATAGAAGTATCATTATTGGGGAATATTAACATAAGAAATGGGATATCATTGGGACCTTAAAAGACATAATCAAGTAAATAATAATCAAGACCAATATTTTTGATAGATATCCATAGTTTCCTTGGACTAGATGGGTATTATCGTCGATTTTTAATAAATTTATCATGATTTTCAAACCCTCTAACCATGATAACTCATAAGGGAGTAAAGATTGTTTGTAATAATGAATTTAAATAGAACTTTAAGGTGTTGAAAATGAGGCTTATCTATGCACATGTACTTACCCTACCCAAAAGAGGGTAACTTTTCATGGTATACAGTGATGATTTGAAGAAGGGTGCGGGTTGTGTACTAATGTAGAATGAAAAAATGATAGACTATACCTCAATACAATTGAAATTTCAGGAACATAACTACCTAACACATAATCTATATTTTTCCTCATTAATATTCACATTAAAAAATTTGTTTCATTATCTATTTGGGGAGAATTGTGAAATATATATGGATCATAAGATCCTCAAGTATATATTCACATATAAAGAGAGGAAAATACACCAATGAAGATGTTTAGATTTGATTAAGGACCATGAAAACTCAATTCATGACAATCCTAGGAAATCAAATTAAGTGGAAGACACTCTAAGTAAAAAAGATCCAGAATTTTTAACATTGATGAGAATTGAGAGGGATTAGGTCTTCTTAAACTTGAAAATTATGGACATGGGAATCATAAAGGTGCATCGTCAATCCTTTCACAAATGATTACTCGACCATAAATTCTGGATAAGATAAAGGATGAACCAAGAGACAATGATGAAATTTAGAATAAAGTAGAAGTTATAAGAAAAAGGTAAATCCTTAGAGTTCAAAATTAATGAAGAAGAAGTTATAATTTTTGGTTCAAGACTATATGTACCAAGAAATCCTAAGTTAAAGGAGTTGTTGGATCATGCATATAGCTCGACCTTCTCCATCCAACTGGGGATCACAAAGACGTATTAAGATCTCTAAGAGCACTATTGTTGGAACAATATGAAGAAGGAGATCATGAAATATACACCAAGGTTCCTTGTATGCCATCAAGTGAAGGATGAAAGGAAAAAATACAATGAGATTATGCAACCATTACCCATACCTACATGGAAATGGGAAAACATAACCATGGACTTTGCCATTGGTAATTTGAAGACATCAAGAGGAAAAAATACTATATGGGTTGTGGTGGATCGTCTTACAAAGATTTCTCACATCATTAAAATTCTAGATGACTTCTTACTCAATCAAATTACAAGGATATACATTATAGAGGTAGTGAGACTTTATGGAACATCGCTATAGATTGTATCTGGTCTAGACCCAATATTTACCTCCAAATTATATAAGAGTTTCCAACATTCTATAAATACTGAGTTGAACTTCAGTATGGCTTATCACCCTCAAACATACGGTCAGTCTGATTAGACTATCCAAACACTTGATTAAATTTTGATATAATGCTCAATGTACTTCAAAGGAGGATAGAATCAACATCTTAATTTGGTTGAGTTCTCATGAAATAATAGTTTTCACTCAAGCATACAAATGGGTTCCTTTGAATCCATTTATAGGAATATGTTTAAAACACTTTCATTTTGAGATAAAGTGGGTGAATACAAATTTCTGTGTCCCAAAATGGTTTATGAAATGGTGGAAAAGTTCAAGACCATTGAGTAGAACTTTAAGGCTGGTCAGAGTCAAAAGAAGTTCTATACTGACAATCATCTATGAGACCGAGATTTTGAGGTTGGAGATAAGTTATTCCTCAACATATCTCCATAGAATAAATTTATGAGATTTGGGGAAAAGGGAAAGATTACTCTAAGATACATCGGTCTCTTTGGGATCCTTGATCTCATCATATTGGTGGCCTATCGAATATCACTCCCACCTAACCTATCAAAATCACATTATGTGTTCCACATATCCCTATTTATGAAGTACATACCAGACCGCTCACATTTTCTAAATATATTGTTTTTGTTATTAGATAATTATATTTAATATGAGTAATATTCATTGAAGATCTTATATCATAGAGACAAATTTCTATAAAATAAGAAAATGCACCTACTCATAGTTCTATGGATAAACCATAAAGTTTGAAGAATCGATGTGGGAAATGGAGGAGGTGATGAAACATAATTACCCTAATCTATTTTAATGTGTGAAATGAAAATTTTGATAGAAAATTTTCTAAAGGGGGAAGATTGTAATAACTGAAAATTTTATAAATAAAATTCCCTTTATGAATGAATTGAATTCCCTATTATGAAATATGGTTATAGAAAAAACCTACGCTTATTTTGCTTTATTATACATTATTGTATTTAAAAGAATACTAAGAATAATAACCATTGATAATATAGATATTGAATAGTGATCATATAATTAATACAAATATAGGGTTCTGATTAGTCCAATTATCACAGATAAAGGAAGTAATGTCCTTGATCATTAGGATTGTACCCTATAAACCCTATTTTTCAGATATTCCATGGGAGATATAATCATGGTGATTTCCCCTTAACCAATCCCAATCTGAGATCCAATAACTAAATCATGAGTGAAACCATTTATGATAGAATTTTAAGCTCATTGAGATCACGAACCAAACAATGTAAGTCAAACCACCCCATGAAAATCTCACCATTTCACACCATACCCTTAGGGTTTTTTCTATTGTAATAAAGGTATATATTTTAAGACCCTAATAATATGAATCTGTATATTTTATTTTTAATATAATAAATTTTATATTTACTTTTAACTATTGTTAATTTATAAATGATTTTGATTTTGATATGATAAAATAAAAATTGTATTTTTGGTTAATATGTAATTTCAATTAAGAGATTCCTTTTGATGAATTAATGAATTTTTGAAATAAATGATATTTTAATAAAAAAAATTATTAAATAATATTTATTAATTACATTTGATAATATAATTTTATGATGCCAAATATAATTCTTATAAGGATTCAAAAACTGTTATTGTCAAAAAAAACCCAATATTCCTCAATAAATGTCAATTATTATTTTATAAGTGAAAATTGAATTATTTAAAAAATTATTGGGATAAAATAAATATTATTTTCGAATTATAACATCGAAATTATCCAGTGGTTAATTTTTCATAATTTTCTGAGATGGTCAAAATTTCATGTAAAAATTAAATACAATATAAATATACAATGTGTATTATGAAATCATAATGAACTAAAAAGTGATGTAATAAATCCTATTAATGGTATACATGACCAAATATATGTTTACCCTTTAAAATAATGTTATTTTCAGGTTATTTTATTATTTTATAAATCCTTTATGAATCCTCCAAACCTAATATTATATTTTAAGGTTTTGAATCATTTCTTTAAGAACATTATTGAGTTACACATAACCAAAGTTAATATTTTATTGATTTAATACCTTAAACTTATAAAATAAATGAAACCAATCATATTTGTAGAAACCATGAAAAAAATCCATGGTATGTTTTTTGGGTTTTATTAATCTATTATATAGATTCCAAAACCTAAGTTTGAGATATAATAAAGAAATACCCTCTCTTTTCTTATATAAACCCACTCAACATTCCCTTCTTCTTTAAAAAAAACCATAGATAATGTACTTAATCTTTCCTCATCACCCTATAGTCTCCCCATGGTGCTACAATCACTCAATAATCCCCTCCAAATATTTTGGAATCACACTCTCAAGGTAAGTGATCCTTTCCTTCTCATTATTCAAGTATCTTCTTCATTTTATGCCTTTATTTTCCAATTAATAATGTTGGGATATGTTCTTACACATCCCTATTACTTTCCATTTTATGTAAAAATGAGTAGAGACCCCTTTCTCTATCATTAAAAATTTTTATGAATCTTTAAGTACTGTTGCTATGTTGTCAAAATTTCACTATGATTTTTTCATTCCAAACCTCTATATTGTGAATACCATCACTAATTACACTCAATGGTATTCACCTAGTCATAACAATACTTATTTTATTGATTAATTCCTTGTATGTATTCCACACTCCTTTATATTTTAATTTAATTTTATGAAATATGATCTTATGTTGAATGATCTATGTGTCACACTTATGCATGTACATGATATGAAAGTGATGGGTATGCCCATAATTATAGAGATCTATAATGCATTGGGTTATGTTTTAGTCTCATGAGACATCATACAAGGGATTAGGGAGTGAACCTAATCTATCATGGGGATTTTTCAACCATGTTATGATTTCTTGGGGGTTTTCCTTTTCCTATGTTTATGATATCATGTTTAAAGTTGTTTCCACATTTCCCATGTTTCCTTTACATTAACATTTTATATCATGTATCATTGTTAATTTTTATGTTTCTAATCCCTTTTATGTCCCATTAAAATACATATTTTATTACATGTAACATCAAGGGTTGTAGGCCAATCGACTGGTTCCCCAATATGGTTTTTCACGTGACCTTAAGCATGCCTCCCCATATTCTAAAGTTTTCCAACTAAAAATGGAGGTATAAGTTGGTATGGTGGGGATACTATACCCCCTTTATTAAAGAATAAAAAATAGTGTTAATAAATAAAATCATATACAAAAGTTAGATGATGTGGTAAATATATATCCACGTAAGTGTAGAAACATATATAAAATCCCATGCTATATCAAAATGAATTTATAATACATGTCAGGTAGTCATACATCAGCAGCAGGTTATATACATCAAAATCCAAAAGACCAAAAATAAGAACTGGGAAAAACCCTAAAAAATGGTCATGAGTCCTATCTCATTCCCAATCTCCCATGATTCGTCCTAGCAACCCAATCAAGCATCATCTACTAGATTCTTTCCCATGTCTTATACTACAACCATGAAGGTCTAATTAGGTTTAAAATTGAGGCATGGTTAGGGAGTGCGTATAACCCAGTAGGCCACCACCAACGAAATCTATAAGAATATTCATTGTAAGAAATAAATTGATTGCTGATGTTCATAACAAATAAAGGTACAAAGTAAAAAAAATAACCCATCATAGGTGGTTGGGTTCTGAAGTGACACCCGAGATTGATCATACCTACTTTGTCTTAAGTTGGATGTAACTATTGATATTAAATCATAGAAACAAAATGAACCCAAGGATAAAATCCAATTCATCCCAAATAATTATTCATAACAAGTCTAATGGGATACCCCAAGGTACTCTAAACCTTGAATCATAATGATTCTAAGGGTGCTAACTAAGGTAAGACAAACTGTGAATCATAATGATTCCAAGGGGGATACCCAAGGCACTCTAAACTGTTAATCAATATACGAACTCATGGGGGGCTACCTCATGAAATCCCAAATTGTGTTACCTTATACAAACCCATAGGATATTTACCTACAATTTCCTAAATCATGTTCCATAATAAAATCCCATTGGGGTTTCCTTATAGTGTCCCAAACAATATTACCTCATAAAAACCCATGGGGGATTTCTCCATGGAATCCCAAACCATGTTCTACCATATGAACCTATGGGGGATTTTCCTATAGGATCCCAAACTACATTACCTCATTTGTACCTATGGTTGATTACCCCATGGAATCCCAAACCATTTTAAATTATAGTCAAGCATATAAGAAACACAAAAATAATCTCATTTAATTTAATACACCTTAGGTCTCATACTTAGGTACCCATAATTTCACCCCTTTCACTTACCATTTCATTTTACAATGTTAAGACCTAAAGGAAAAGCACTCATATATCCACTAACCTGGTTATGATAGGTCTTGAAAAATAAAAGTGGTTAATGGATCCTATATTACAACCCAAGAATCCCCAGTCACTAACCCACAATCATATTTCAATTTCAAAACACCTTGTGGGCCACCTATTTGATTTCCCAAATTATTCCTTGAGTCAAGAGCACCCAAAATGGTGGCTAAGGTCTCAATGAAACACATACAGTCACATCATAAGTTTAAAGAAACCCTAGGGTCACCTATTTAATTTATCTAATCACTTACAAATGTATATAAAACCCCATGGTTGGACAAAATTCAGGGTTCACTGTATAATGGGTTGTTCATGGCATGTTGAGGGGTTTCACTCCATGAATTAGGTCTATTGGTATTTAATTTATAATTTAGGTGCAGTTCATGGTATGTATACATGACTATAAATAAAATTCACAATAGAAATGATGATACTTTTAAGGTTATCTTATAAACTACCTACCTCATACTCATAGATTTCTACTCATCTAGTATTTTCCTTTGATTTGAGCTAGTCTAGTAGAAATTTAAAAGGTAAAATATTGCCTTAAAATAGGTTAAAATGAACATAAATGGTGAGAAACAAAAATACATTGAAAGAAACCAAGAAAATAAGGATTTGGAATATTATCCTTGATTCTAGCTTCACAATGTAATCTATGGTGTGTTATTTGGTGGAGAAATGAGGGAGATCTCCCATGGAAGGTGGGAAGAAAACCAAATGGGAGGGCATCGCACACTACTGGTTAGGAAGTGGAGCCCTCTCCCTATTTTAAAATACTCCAGCCCATAATTAAAGTAATAAATATATATATATAAACACACACACACTAAAAAAAGTCACTATATGTTCAAAAACATTCATGTTGTGACCTTCTAGGGTAGGGGATCCTCCCCTCTTTTTGTTCCATTTAGGATGTGAATTAATATTTTACGTAGTGAATGGATCCATCATAAATTTTTTCAAATGCATGACCACTCATTATTTTTGAAAGCTATCTCAGACCACTCTTAAACCCTTAAACCTTAAAAAATGAGAAAAATTAACGAGTTTTAGTAAATTTTAAAGAGTTAAATACTTTATAGAAGGGTCATGATTTTACAAAAGGGAAATATAATCCCCATATATATCGGTCCTAATAAAATTCTTGATCACATTGGGATTTTAACTGATCATTTGGAGCTTCCTATAAAACTCTCCTAAGCTCACAATATATTTCATGTATCTATTTTGAAAAATTATATACCAGATCCTTCACATGTACTGAACATAAGGGTCATACCATTGGAGCATGATCTTTCTTATGAGGTGTTACCGATAGAATCTTACATCGTAGAGATAATGTGTTATGGAGTAAGGCTGCTCACCTGGTTAAGGTTCTCTTAATGAATTATAAATTTGAGGAAGCTATGTGAAAAAATGAAGATGTAATGTGTTTTTGGTATTGTCGTTTATTTGTATTAGAGTGATGCAATCTTAAGGGTAAATTTTTTTTAAGTAGAGTAGAATGTAACACCTCATGGTTTTAGAATATATTTCTCTTTAATAAATTAAAGTGTTTGATAGCTTAAAAATCATGTAAACCTAAAATAATGTGATTAGTTCTTATAAATTATAAAATTAAGGATATTATATGGTATTTAAATGAAATATAATTATTGAAAATAATTTTTAATTCATTTAGGAAATACAGTTGATCCTGAAGACTTGTTTTGAAGTATTTTTTCTATGAGAAATTTTTCTCATATATGTTTTATTTAAAAATTAATTCAGAGTATAAAAATTATGAAAAATAATTTTTTTACACATGAATAAAATGGATTCATTTGTTATAAATTAGTTATAAAAGAAAATAAAATCTTTCGAAGGTAAATAGAGCTATTTTTCAGGAAAAAAAATCTTGTATGCATGAAATGTGTTTTTATATTAACAAATTAAATTAATCACCATTTATGAATTATTTTAATAAAAAATTTAGATAATATATTTAATCAAATATTTTACCATCCATTGAATGGTTGTTACTTGGTAAGGAATGAGAATAAAATCAGTGTTATGGTTAAAAAAATCATTTTTGTAAAAACTGTTTTCATTACCTTCTGTGTGTTTATTTTAAAATTAATTTCTACCAATTATAGGAATTGAATTTTATAAAATTGTTTCCATATTTTAAGTAAGAAATTTCAAATTTTTTGAGTAAAAATATTATTTTTTCTCAGAATGAATAGTAACCTAGGTAAAAAAATAATTACTACGATGAAGGATAATGAGGGGTTAAAATAGATAGATAAGGGTTTAAATAATCCAAAAAAATTTCTAAATCATATTGGTTAATTTTATTTTGAACCAAAATTATCTTATATTCTAATTTTTTTTATTTTAGTTCCACTCTCAATTCAATATGACATTATTATATTTTAATGTTTTAAGAATTTAAAAGTTTTCCACCAACCTCACTTATAAAAGGGGACCTCATCTCTTCAATTATTCACAAACTTTGAGCACTCTATCTTAGCCAAACCTAAAAAAATACCTTAAAAAGTTTCTTTACCACACCCTAAAGCTTCTAGTCTTTCCCTGAGACCAAACCAAGAAGGATTAAGTTGTGATCCAAAGTATGTTTTTCAAAGAAGTGGTAATTGTATTTACTGATCTATTTTGAGTTTCTTTCTTCATTAACCATATATAAATCATATATAATGATATTAAAATGATGATGTGAGAATCATTACTATACTTAAAAGTTTTTTTAATGTTACATCAATTTTCTACCTTCTTTGATCTTATGATAAATGATAATATCATTCATGCATACATGTGGACTACCACCTCCACGAAATGATGCGATTTTATTCATGTCCATCATATATAGCTAGTAATATGGTTTGATTTAATAAATATATATTATATATTATATATTATTATTAATCTATAAATATATTTTATTATTTAACTTTATTTATTTATATTTATTGAAAAATGAAAGCATTCACTACTACAAAACTGTGTTTATCCAGCGCTAGCTAAAAGTGCTATTAAAAACCCACATTCTCAGCACTAAAAAAGTGTTGTTAATGGGGTTCATTTATCAGAACTTGTAAAAACTATTAATAAATCCCCCTATAAATGGTAGTAAAAAAGTACCAATAAAAAGGGAATTTATTAGAACTTATAAAAAGCACTGATAAAGGGGGTCCTTTATTAGTTCTAGTAAAAAAGTGTTGATTAAGACCCCCCTTATCATCCCTTTTTTACTAGAACTGATAAAGGGTATATTAAAAAATCATTAAAAATAATGTATTAATATATTAATGCAAAAATATATTTATATTGATATAAATATAGTATATATTTTTTAAATCTATTTTAGATAAGTCTAAATAGGAATTTTCACATAATATATAAGATATTTAGTGAAAATGGCTTATAATTATAGAAACTCACTATAGCCCCAAAAATCCCAAAAAACTGATAATAACTCTAGTAACCCTTAAAACCCAAAAAAATGTTAAGAAACCCTAAAAACACTAAAATGGACATAACTTTTTATCCAGGAGTTTGTTTCAGCACCACAACCAATAAAATCAAATTTTAAGAAACAATAAAAAAACATGATATTTAAATTGTGTGATAATAAAAGGAATAAAATATATTAGAGTTTCAAAAAACTCATAAATTGAACTCAAACTTCAAAAGGTAATAAATTTTGATTTGAGTGTCTGTTTGGGATCTACCACATATCAAATCAAAACTTATAATAATCACTACATCACAAAGGTATGGACTGAGATATATAAAATTTTTCTAATTTTTTAACCCCCAAAAAGGCCCATAAGGCCTCAAAACTGAGTTTTTAGTCGGGGTACCACAATTTCTTAAAATTCAAACAGTTATAACTTCTTACTTGGGTGTTTTTTTCCCTATACCACATATCAAATTGAATTTTGAAATGATATCTATGCCCCGGTAACCAACAAGAACACCCAATCACCTTTATCGAGGAAAAAATAAGTTTATATTCACCATACCTCACTTTTTACACATTTATGGCCTTTAAAACGGCCATAACACTACCACCAAAATAGTTTTTCACAGCGCCCCCCTTTATCAGTGCTTGTTTCATAGCAATGATAAAGGGGGCCTTTATCAGCGCTTTTTTTAGCGCTGATAAAGGGTTAGCTTCAAAAAAATATTTAAAAATATATTAATATATTAATATATAAATATAGTTATATTGTTATATAAATATAATATATAATTTTTAAATATATTTTAGATAAGTATAAATGTACATTTACACTTATTATACTTAATATATAAGATATTTAGTGAAAATGACTTCTTAAAAAATTAAAAAAAAATATTTTTAATTAATAATTTGATAATCATTATGGAGTAATAGTCATTTAATAACAATTTGAGGACTAATAAAATTAAAAAAAAATTAAAAAAAAAAGATCCAAAATATGTTGAAAACGCAACTCAAATTTCAAACGACCATAACTTTTGATCCGGGTGTCCGTTTGAGCTCTACCACATGTCAAATCGAAGCCTGCGACAAGCTCTACGTCGTTGTGACCGGGGAAATCCCCGGTCAAGCATTTTTCAAGGCCAAAAGAGGCCCAGAAGGCCTCCAAAACTGAGTTTTTTGTCGAGGTACCCAGATTTTTTAACATTTTGTGGATTTTCAAACTCGTTTAAGGGGGTATTATTGGATTTTCTTGGCAGGGACTGAATTTATTTCAAGGTATTACATTCATATTGATATTATGTCTTTGAAATTTCATCCTTTTTTATAATGAACTGTTATTTATAATCAAATATATAACTATATGTACATATTTTTTATATATTCGCACCTAAAAATTAAATTTTTTAAATAAATAATTAAACATATTTACATATAAAATATATTAGCTTTATCTAAATAATAACTAATATCCATTTTATTTAAAATAACAATATATGAATATTTATATACCTATATATTAATCTAACTATATATATATTAATCTAACTATATATATATTAATCTAACAATATATATATTAATCTAATAACTATATATATATTAATATAACTACATATATATATATTAGTATTACAATATATATATATATTAATATCACCATAAATATATATATTAATATCACTATATATATATTAATATAACTATATAAATATATATTCATATAACTATATATATGTTAATATAACTATATATATGTTAATATAACTATATATATGTTAATATAACTATATATATATATTAATATAAATATATATTACTATACGAATAAATATAACTAAATATATATATAGATATATATATAGATATATATTAATACTACTATATATATATTAATATTACTATATATATTATAATATAACTATATATATATTATAATATAACTATATATATATATTAATATAAATATATATTACTATATGAATAAATATACCTAAATATATAAATATATATATAGAGAGATATCATGAATTGGAAAGCAAATCAAAATAGAGTAGTGGTAAGGGCTTAGACGCGCAGGGGGGAGGTCTCGAGTTCAAATCCTGGTGGAGGCAGGGGTGCGCGCGCATGGGGAATATTGGAGCAAGCGTTGTTAAAGGGTGGAAGGGGGTGCGTGGGGTGCGCGGGGTGTTGTATAGGGGCCGAAAAGCACTGTAAAAGGGGGGGTTCAAGTGCTATAACCCCCCCCCCCCCGATTGGAAGTATTTTTTAATTTTTTTTAACTTTTATCAGCACTTTTTTAAAAGCACTGATAAAAGGGTCCTTTATCAGCGTGAAAACAAAAGCGCTGATATAGGACCCCTTTATCAGCGCTAAAAAAAGCGCTGATAAAGTGGTACTTTTATCAGCGTTTTTTTTAGCGCTGATAAACGACCCCATTTATCAGTGCTTTTTTTAGCGCTGATAAAGGGGTCCTATATCAGCGCTTTTCGGAGCGCTGATAAAGGGGACCCCCCCCCCCCCTTATCTACGCTGGCTTTATCAGTGCTTTTCTAGCGCTGATAAAGGCCATTTTTAGCGCTGATAAAGGCCATGTTTGTAGTAGTGTAACTTCTGATCTAATTTCTGTTTGGACTATACCACATATCAAATCAAATATTACGATGATATCTACGTCTTAGTGACCCACTAGATCCCCCAATCACCTCTTTTGAGGCAAAAAAAGGCCCATAATGAGTCCAAAACTGAGTTTTTAGCCTCTATATCCCAATATTTTAACATTCAAGGGATTTTAAGCCTCATTTAAAGGGGTATTTTTCCCCTTTTAGTGGGGATTGAATTTATTACCATGTATTACATTCATATTGATATTATGATTTTGAAATATTATCATTTTTCATAATTTACTATTTTTATAATCAAATATATAATAATATATACATATTTTTTATATATTGACACATAAAATTTTGATTTTATAAATAAATAATTATATTTATTTATATATAAAATATATTTCTCAATATATAAACCTTATCTAAATAAAAAACTAATATCGATTTTAAAATATATATATAAATAAATATGTATTTAAAAGAATATATATAAATATATATATATATATATATAACATGTATTTTAAGATAAGGATAAAAAAATATAATGAAATATATATATAAAAATATATAAATATATCATAAAATGTAGAACAAGATGGTATAGGGGAGTGGAAAAGGTGTTGGTGTATAATTTGGAGGACTTAGGTTCAAAACACGCTAGAGTCAGGGGTGCATACTAGGGGTGGTATAATCTAAAACACTAATAAAGAGGTGGGGTAAGTGCTAATAAAGGGGATGTAGGAAGCACTGATATGGGAGGCGTGAAAAAATCCCCTTTATCAGTGGGGCCTTTATCAATTCTTATTTTAGAACTATTAAAGGGGGCCTTCATAAACTCTTTTTTATGAGCACTATTAAATTTAACCCTTTAAAATCACTTACATTATTAGTTCTTTTATATAACTTATAAATCCCTTTTACTAGTGTTTTTAAAGGCCTGATTTTATGTAGTGATTACTCATGTGTACATACAAACTATCGTCTCCACATAGTGATGTAATTAATTTTTCATCACCACCTTATATGAATGGTTATAAAAGTATATATAATGAGTAAATATGATACTATTAATGTGATTAAGGTTCCATTTGATGAAACCATCACTACTACAACTTTTCATTTTATCAGTGCTAAAAACCAACATTAATAGCGCTGGAAAAGTGTTGTTAATGCTGGCGTAGATAAAGGGGACCCCCCCCCCCTTATCTACGTCAGCATTAACAGCACTTTTCCAGCGCTAATAAAGGGGTTCCTTTATCAGTGCTATCTTGAGTGCTGATAATAGGGCCCTTTATCAGTGCTCTTTTCGTATTGTTAAAAGAAGCACTGATAAAGGCACATTCCCCTGCACCTACACAACCATCACCTGCACACCTGCACACGTGCACACCTGCACAAAATAGAACCTACACACGAACCAAGAACCAAAAGATGACATAGTGCACACAATATTTTGAAAAACAATGCTATATACATTTACTTAACATCTTGAATACAAAAAAACACATTACTATATACATTTCAAACAATGTTTTACATGGTTAAAATTACAATTACCCAACAACGGTTATAAACATTAATGTTTCATCCTTTGATATATGTGATCCTCCCTCAAAAATTGTCGTCCACGGTATTTTTTGCTGAACAAAGCATCTGAACTCAAGGAAAAAAATTAACCTATATAAGAAAACAAATATTATGTTAGTAATACAATAATGAAATAAATTAAAACATTAATATGAAAGAATAAATTAATATGGAAATGTGAAACTAAAATATGGAAATGATAAACTCAAATGTTTTCATTCTGATAACAATAAAAAGGAATAATGTAAAATCAATATGTTTTTGGATGATTTATCTCATTTAATAAATACTGATTCTTTATCTAATGAAAAGATTTACCGGTCACACTATGCGTCGGATTGAGGTGTGGTTGATTCATACACATCAAAAATGACTCATGGATTGTTTTCCTAAAGTATCAAAACAATCTGAATGTGTTTGCTCAGTTTGTCGTATGTCACTTGTGTTGTTTTCTAAAGTTAATGTCAATTTGAAACTGATATCAGACACTTTCATCCATACCAGTCACACCCTGTGTTGAATTGAGGTGTGGTTGATTTGTACACGTCACAAATGACTGATGGATCATTTTCCTAAAGTGTAAAAACAATCTGAATGCATTTTCTCAATTTTCCGTATGTCACTTGTGTTGTTTTCTAAAGTTAATGTCAATTTGAAACTGATATCAGACACTTTTAGCCATACTGGTCACACCGTGCATCGTATTGAGGTGTGGTTGATTCATACATGTCAAAAATGACTCATGTATCATTTTCCTAAAGTATCAAAACAATACGACTGCGTTTTCTCAGTATTCTGTATGTCAATCGTGTTGTTTTCTGAAGTTTATGTCAATTTGAAACTGATATCAGGCACTTTTATCCATACTGGACAAACCGTGCATTGGATTGAGGTGTGGTTGATTCTTACACTTCACAAATGACTCATGGATCATTCTCCTAAAGTATCAAAACAATCCAAGCATGTTTGTTCAGTTTTTCGTATGTCACTTGTGTTGTTTTCTAAAGTAAATGTCAATTTCAAACTGATATCATACACTTTTAGCCATACCGGTCACACCATGTGTCGAATTAAGGTATGGTTGATTCATACATTTCAAAAATGACTCATATATCATTTTCCTAAATTATAAAAACGATCTGAATGCATTTTCTCAGTTTTTTGTATGTCACGTGTGTTGTTTTGTAAAGTTAATGTCAATTTCAAACTGATATCAGACACTTTTAGCCATACCAGCCACATAATGCATCGGATTGAGGTTAGATTGATTCATAAACATCACAAATGGCTCATGGATCATTTTATAAATTATGAAAACAATCTGAATGTGTTTTCTCGGTTGGTCGTATGTCACTTGTGTTGTTTTCTAAAGTTAATGTCAATTTGAAACTGATATCAGACACTTTTAGCCATACTGGTCACACCGTGCGTCAGATTGAGGTGTGGTTGATTCGTACACATCAAAAATGACTCATGAATCATTTTACTAAAATATAAAAACAATCTGCACCTGTTTTATCAGTTTTTTATATGTCACTTGTGTTGTTTTCTAAAGTTAATGTCAATTTGAAACTGATATCAGACACTTTTAGCCATCCTGGTCACACCGTTCATCGGATTGAGGTGTGGTTGATTCTTAGATGTCACAAATGACTCATTGATCATTTTCCTAAAGTATCAAAACAATCGAGACGCGTTTTCTCAGTATTCTGTATGTTAGTGGTGTTGTTTTCTAAAGTTTATGTCAATTTGAAACTGATATCAGACACTTTTAGCCATACCGGCCACACCATGCCTCAAATTAAGGTGTGATTGATTTTTACATGTCACAAATGACTCATGGATCATTTTCCTAAATTATCAAAACAATACAAACGTGTTTGCTCAGTTTTCCATATGTCACTTGTGTTGTTTTCTAAAGTTAATGTCAATTTCAAACTAATATCAGACACTTTTAGCCATACTGGTCACACCATGCATCAGATTGAGGTGCGGTTGATTCGCACATGTCGCAAATGACTCATGGATCGTTTTCCTAAAGTATCAAAACAATATGAATGTGTTTTCTTGGTTTTCCATATGTCACTTATGTTGTTTTCTAAAGTTAATATCAATTTCAAACTGATATCAGACACATTTATCCATACCGGTCACACCGTGCATCATATTGAGGTGTGGTTGATTTTTACACGTCACAAATGACTCATCAATCATTTTCCTAAAGTATCAAAACAATCCAAAGGCATTTTCTTTGTTTTCCGTATGTCACTTGTGTGGTTTTCTAAATTTAATGTCAATTTATAATGGATACCAGACACTTTTATCCATACCGGTCACACTGTGCATCGGATTGAGGTACGATTGATTCTTACACGTCACAAATGAATCATGGATCGTTTTCCAAAATTATAAAAACAATACGAATGCATTTTCTCTATTTTTCGTATGTCACTGGTGTTGTTTTCTAAAGTTAATATCAATTTGAAAATGATATCAAACACGTTTAGCCATACTAGTCACACCGTGCGTCGGATTGAGGTCAAGTTGATTATTACACATCATAAATGACTCATGGATCATTTTAATAAAGTATCAAAATAATCAGAATGTGTTTGCTCAGTATTCTGTTTGTCATTAGTGTTGTTTTCTAAAGTTTATGTCAATTTGAAATTTATATCAGACACTTTTAGCCATACCGGTCACACCCTGCATCGGATTGAGGTGTGGTTGATTCTTACATGTCAACAATGACTCATGGATAATTTTCCTAGAGTATCAAAACAATCCTAATGAGTTTTCTCAGTTTTCTGTATGTCACTTGTGATGTTTTCTAAAGTTAATGTCAATTTCAAACTGATATCAGACACTTTTATCTGTACTGGTCACATTATGCAACGTATTGAATTTTGGTTGATTCGTACACATCAAAAATGACTCATGGATCATTTTCCTAAAGTATCAAAACAAGCCAAATGTGTTTTCTCTATTTTTTGTTTGTCACTTGTGTTGTTTTCTAAAGTTAATTTCAATTTGAAACTGATATCAGGAACTTTTAGCCATACTGGTCACACCATGTATCGGATTTAGGTGTGGTTGATTTTTACACATCACAAATGACTCGTGGATCATTTTCCTAAAGTATCAAAACAATCTGAACACGTTTTCTTGGTTTTCCATATGTTACTTATGTTGTTTTCTAAAGTTAATGTCAATTTGAAACTGATATCAGATACTTTTAGCCATACCGGTCACACCGTGCATCATATTGAGGTGTGGTTGATTTGTACACATCAAAAATGAATCACAGATCTTTTTCCTAAAGTTTCAAAATAATCTGAATGTGTTTTCCTGGTTTTTTGTATGTCACTTGTGTTGTTTTCTAAAGTTAATGTCAATTTGAAACTGATATCAGACACTTTTAGCCATACCGGTCACACCGTGCATCGGATTGAGGTGTGGTTGATTCTTACACGTCACAAATGACCCATGGATCACTGTACTAAAGTATCAAAACAATATGAATGTTTTTTCTCTATATTCTGTATGTCAGTAGTGTTGTTTTCTAAAGTTTATGTCAATTTGAAACTGATATCAGACACTTTTAGCCATAACGGTTACACCGTGTGTCGGATTGAGGTGTGGTTGATTCGTACACATTACAAATGACTCCTGGATAGTTATCCTAATGTATCAAAACAATCTGAACATGTTTTCTCAGTTTTCCGTATGTCACTTGTGTTGTTTTCTAAAGTTAATGTCAATTTGAAACTGATATTAGACACTTTTATCCATACCGATCACACTGTGCGTCGGATTAAACTGCGGTTGATTCTTACACATCAAAAATGACTCATGGATTATTTTCTTAAAGTATCAAAACAATAAGAATGCGTTTTCTCAGTTTCCATATGTCACTTGTGTTGTTTTCTAAAGTTAATGTCAATTTGAAACTGATATCAGACACCTTTAGCCATACCGGTCACACCGTGCGTTAGCTTAAGGTGTAGTTGATTTTTAAATGTCACAAATGACTCATGTATAGTTTTCCTAAAGTATCAAAACAATAAGAATGTGTTTTCTTAGTTTTCCATATGTCACATGTGTTGTTTTCTAAAGTTAATGTCAATTTGAAACTGATATCAGATACTTTTAGCCATACCAGTCACATCATGTGTCGAATTGAGGTGCGGTTGATTCTTACACATCACAAATGACTCATGTATCATTTTCCTAAAGTATCAAAACAATACAGACTCATTTTCTCAGTATTCCGTATGTCATTAGTGTTATCTTCTAAAGTTTAAGTAAATTTTGAAACAGATATCAGACACTTTTAGCCATACCGGTCACACCGTGTGTCGGATTGAGGTGTGGTTGATTTTTGCATGTGAAAAATGACTCATGGATCATTTTCTTAAAGTATCAATATAATCCGAACTTGTTTTCTCAATTTTCTATTTGTCACTTGTGTTGTTTTCTAAACTTAATGTCAATTTCAAATAGATATCGGACACTTTTAGCCATATCAGTCACACCGTGCATCGGATTGAGGTGTGGTTGATTTGTACATGTCAAAAATTACTCATGTATCATTTTCCTAAAGTATCAAAAGAATCCGAACGTGTTTTCTTGGTTTCCCGTATGTCACTTGTGTTGTTTTTTAAAGTTAATGTCAATTTGAAACTGATATCAGACACTTTTAGTCATACCGTTCACACCATGCATCAGATTGAGATGCGGTTGATTCATACACATCAAAAGTGACTCATGGATTGTTTTCCTAAAGTATCAAAACAATCTGAACATGTTTTATTGGTTTGTCGTATGTCACTTGTGTTGTTTTCTAAAGTTAATGTCAATTTGAAACTGATATCAGACACTTTTATCCATACCGGTCGCATCGTGCATCATATTGAGGTGGGGTTGATTCTTACACGTCACAAATGAATCATGGATCATTTTCCTAAAGTATCAAAACAATCCGAACATGTTTTCTCGGTATTCCGTATGTCAATAGTGTTGTTTTCTAAAGTTTATGTCAATTTGACACTGATATCAGACACTTTTAGTCATACCGGTCACATAGTGCGTCGGATTGATGTGTGGTTGATTCCTACGCATCACATATGACTCATGGATAATTTTCATAAAATATCAAAACAATCCAAATGCGTTTTCTTGGTTTTCGGTATGTCACTTGTGTTGTTTTCTAAAGTTAATGTCATTTTCAAACTGATATCAGACACTTTTAGCCATACTGGTCACACCGTGCATCAGATTGAGGTGTGGTTGATTCGTAAACATCAAAAATGACTCATGGATCGTTTTCCTAAAATATCAAAATAATACAAATGTGTTTGCTTGGTTTTTTGTTTGTCACTTGTGTTGTTTTCTAAAGTTAATGTCAATTTCAAACTGATATCAGACACTTTTATCCATAACGGTCACACTGTGCGTCAAATTGAGGTGAGGTTGATTCTTACACGTCACAAATGACTCATGGATCATTGTCCTTAAGTATCAAAACAATCCAAACGTGTTTTCTAGGTTTGTCGTATGTCACTTGTGTTGTTTTCTAAAGTTAATATCAATTTCAATCTAATATCAGACACTTTTAGTCATACTGTTCACATCGTACATCGGATTGAGGTTTGTTTCATTCTTACATGTCACAAGTGACTCATGGATCATTTTCCTAAAGTATCAAAACATTTCGAACGTGTTTTCTCAGTTTGTCGTATGTAACTTGTGTTGTTTTCTAAAGTTAATGTCATTCTGAAACTAATATCAGACACTTTTAGCCATACCGGTCACATCATACGTCGTATTGAGGTTAGGTTGATTCTTACACATCACAAATGACTCATGGATCATTTTCCTAAAGTATAAAAACAATCTGAATACATATTCTCAGTATTCTGTATGTCAGTAGTTCATAAGAGTCTCTTATTAAGTTATTCTTTACTAGAAACTCAAATCATTTCTAAAACCATTATTCATAATCTAACGATATGAAACATAAGAAAGGGTGATCATAGATGCTCAATAAGTTTAAACAAGGGAGATATCAATGATTATATAAAGATAACATAATTAGTAGTAATTCACCTTCATTGTCCTATTTGTTTTCATTCTTCCATCAGGTACACTACCCATTCGTTTCTAAACACTTCTATATCATCTTGTGAATAGGATTTTTTGTGACAGTCATAGTAGTATTGAAAAAATATAAATACACAAAGGATTAATAATTATTTTAAATGAACTAGTAATTATTTTCAAAAATACCTCTTCAGTGATGCTAATTTATTCATGAAATATGATATCTCTTATAAATTTACAAACATAATAACCACAGTCCTTTCCGTTTGTTTGTTTCGAACACTGCAGAAACATCAAGAAAAATAAGTAATCTGTTTTTATATGTATTTGGATAGTGAAATATAATTATATATACCCTGATACTTCTCCATTTGTAGATCTCGTGTGCCTTGTCTTCCTTAGGCCCTGGATTCATTCTAGCCTTTAGATGATATTTATACACCACCCTATCATAACAGAATCCTCATTAAAAGATAATATAAATTATATAACTAGAAATTTAGTTCTAAAATGTTGGGTCTAGTGTGTTACAAATTTACAATCTCCATCATGTGTGGTCGGTTTTTTGGATATCCATGCAGTGAATCCAGAAAATAAATCTTTGGAGTATCCAAATTGACTGCAATGAGCATCCAATGCTGCCTAAAAACACAAAAAGGAATAAGTAAAGATAGAAATGAAAATATAATTTGATATGATTAAAATGTAGAGTTTTACCCCTTCAACGTTGGTATTAAAAAGAGCCTGTCAGTCGTAATTTTTCATTGAAACATTCTAAGCAGGTTTGACATTAATTAAACGTAAAAATCGGAATCTATTTCTTTTTGTTGTGTATACATGGTGTGAGGACTAATGAGTCCAAATTTGTATTCATGGTAAAATCCCTTCAATTGTTTTTCATATATACACCTACGAAAAATATGAAATGTATTTAGCCATAATTATCATAGTATATCAACGTCAATAAAATCAAATCATGAAAACATACCTCATGTATACATTTATAACTGAGGCGCCTAGCCAGTCGTATATGATGATTTCAGCTACAGCATCAGTACTAACGAAATATAATGTTTACTCTTCATACATATCTTTTTCACAAACAATTGTGTGATTATTACCGCCTTTCATTTTCATATCCACATGAGCTTGCAATGATATTAAATGTGGATATAGAACGGTCTGGGTGAAGGTGCTCTCAGTATATCGTTTTGATCGGCTGGTTGATCCTTTTGAGCCACTCTTTCATTTTAGCTCCTTCCTTTTGTCCTTATTTAATAACATTCATCGATTCAGCCCTTTTCTAATTTAATGTTAAAGGTTCTTCTTGAAAAATTAATTGGAAATGAATACCTCCTGGTCGAAATGTTTTTTTACAAGATTCGACAGCCATGCAACGAATGTTCCAACAGTTTTTTCCACCATATGAATGTCGTCATTATCATTTGGCACGGGTAGCTCAGTGCTCGGCTCATGAGATACGTTAATTGACACTTTGACATGACCGGTTGGAAGTGTCCTGGAGTGTAGCGTGTCATTCTGCATATTGAACACCATAGCCCTCACTACAAGGCAATGGTTGGGAGTTGATAGATATAAATCACAGTCATTTTCACCCTGTAAAATATCATTACAAGAAAGGTATTAATGTCTATGTGATTCATATTTCACAGAAAAAAAATATTAGAACATTGATTACCTCAGTTAAGTTAGGTCTTTGAGGGGAATGGCTCGCCTCAAAGCTGGTGGGGGTGGGGAGGGATCTTCTCGCACAGGTTTTTCTTGTGTTGTTTCTTCTATTTGCCTCTCCCCCATCAAATTTTCTAGAAACTCTCCCTGACTTTGGAATTTTTCTTCAAGGGTAGCTAGTCTATCTCTCATCATTTTCATTTCTTTAGTTTGTTCATCCTCTTTTTTTCTGAAAATATATCTGGGGTGTCACCCCAAAACCCGCACCTCTAACGCGGTCATACTGTTCTGGTTGTTTCAAGGCCGCTGAAAGTATGTCCGCATCCGTTGCAGGTGTTGTTGATTCCTGTGACTATGCCAAATATAAAATACGGGAAAATAAGTAATCATCATTATGTAATATTGATTTAAAGAAAAATAAATTTATATTATGTCATACTTACACATGTTTCCCACACTTTTTGTGTGTTTTCATCTACCGGTTTCCCCTCTTTATTAACATGAGCCTCCTTCCATAGCACAAGGAGTGGGATGGAATTGGCTTGGGATTTTGACTCATTAATCTATATATAAATATAGAAACATGGTTACAGTGTTTTTATTTCACATAAAAGTATTACAGTACTTTTAAAATACATACCAATTGTTTTTCAATTGAAGTGTACCCCAGTCTTGCTTTACGGTACGGGTATGCTGGTTTTGCTGCCCGTTATTTATTTTCATCACTCAGTTGATGTTTCATAAATAAAAAAATTTCAATCAAAGTGATGAATACAAGAAACGTTAAACAATGTGTTACCAAACACAATGTGCCTGAAAAGTTTTCTCTGTACAGTGGTTTCAAAATGCATCCCACGCTCCTTGGGATATCAAGTGTGCATAAAGAGGAGGTGGTTGTAGCTTGATTTTCCCTTCAGCATCTTTCAGATGACATTTTGTTAAAATGGTGTGAAAGCCTCTATGAACCCTTCCTTACAGTCTTAATACATATTCTTTGTGAGATACATCTACTATAAATGCACTCTGCAAGAGATGATGAATAGTTATTCAATATTTCAGTATTTTATTTTATTTTATTTTAATAAATTAAATAAATGATATCGTAATGTTACCGTAATCTCTTCCCACATTAATGTTTTCATCCCACTGACAACATTGTGCCACGACTCTGCATCAATCAGCACGCGTTGCTGAGTGACAATTCCAATGTATCTACTAAACATGGATTTGTTGGGGTTTACATGATAGCCTCGCTTGTTCCATAAAACCTCATATATGATGCCTTTTTCTTTTTCCTTAAGGATCTTGGCTAAAACTGTCAAACTACAGCGCATTTGTTTTTTTTCGTGTCGTCAGGGTTTCATTTCCTACCATTTCCTCAGTTTTGCATCATCATTATATTCCTCTGAAGCTCTAGCATCAGCAATGGGACCAGCAACAATATGTTGAGAAACCTATTGTACCTTAGCAGTGGGACCAGTAGAAATAGGTTGAGAAACCTATTGTACCTCAGTAGTGGGACCAGCTGCAACAGGTTGAGAGACATGTTGTACCTCAGTAGTGGGACCAAATGCAACAGGTTGAGAAACCTGTTGTGTCTCGGGATTGGGTGCATCAGCAGGTGCAGAAGTCATTACCAACAGAATTGGTTTAACATTTAATTTAGATCACATAAAAGCAGCAGTGAACAGATAATAACATAATTTAACACAGTCTATATTACAATAAAAAAATAACCTGATTATTGAACTCTCTTTTTTTAAAAGGCTAAAGGGATTTGATCCCTCTATCGACTATCCATATCCCTTCATTGTGGTCTCCTCTGACAAAAAAACGTCATATACATTGGTACCACTATGAAATTATTGTGAAGTCCCAATGAAAGGGTCATCCTCCATTGAATTTTCATCTGACCCTTCAGTTTTTTTGGTCGATAACAGAACAATGGACCAGTTTTGGTTTGCGGGATCTAGAATATAAAATACTTGCACTGCCTATGATGCCATTATAAACGTTTCATCTTTCTCCCCTTCCTTACTGAAATAAACTTTCATGAATCCCAATTCATTTATTTTAACATCACTCCTATTATCAACCCACTTGCATTGAAAAATCAGAACTTGTAATTCCGTATAATCCAACTCCCATATTTGTTTGATGATTCCAAGGTATGACATATTCGCATAAATTGGATTTCTGTCCTTAGTACCGGAAACATGTGTCACTTCATCCAGAAGTGTAACCCCACTATTTTTCATGGTATTGTCTTCATCATGTTCATTATTATAAAATGTGTAGCCATTAACTACATAAGCATTGTAAGATAATACATACACACTTGGTCCTCCAGCTAGACATCGAAGTCGTTCTAAAATTGAATCTGGATTTTCATCTGACTTCTTAAAAATATAGTCCCGAAACCATCCTATAAACTGTCGATTATGTGTATCTAATATCCATTTTTCATCCCTAGATGGATTAAAATGACTAAGAATTTCTTTGTGGGTTTCAACATATGGGTCAACATCGAAACTGTTATGAAAAACATAAAGTTGGGTCTGCTCCTGATCTGTAATATTGATTGTGACAACCTTTATTTTAGAAATTCCATCACCCCCAAGCCGCCCATTATGATGAGATTTCGGTAGGCCAATTCTTGCCACACCAGACAGTTATTCAGTACAGAATTCAATGGCTTCCTCAACAATATATCGCTCCGTAATACAACCCTCTGTCCGACTTAGATTTTTGACATACCCTTTCAAAATCTTCATATACCGTTCAATGGGGTACATCCATTTGTAATGTCCAGGACCACATAGTTGAATATCTCTCACCAATTGGACCATCAAATGAACCATCATATAAAAAAATGAAGGTGGGAAAGACATTTCTAATTCACATAATATGACGGCAATTTCTCTTTCCATAGTTGGCAATTTAGCCGGGTCTATAACTTTGTTGCATATAGCTTTGAAGAAGAAACACAATTTTGTTAATGTATGGCAGACATTCTTGGGAAAAAAGAAACGTAAAGCAATAGGAATGAGATCATACATCAAAACATGGCAGTCATGTGATTTCAGACCTTTTAACTTCAAGTCACTCATTGACACTAGGTTCCTGATATTTGACGAATACCCCTCTAGAACCTTTACGTCATTCAATAAGTTGCAAAATGGATATCTCTCCTGCCTGGGAAGAGTGTAAGCAGTAGGAACAAGAAATGTTTGTTTTTCACCCTTCACTTGTGCCAATTATTCTCGTATTACCATCTCAACCATGTCCAACCTATCCTTAATTACATCTTTTTTTTGCTAGGCGTATTTAGAAACATTCCTATGACACTATCAAATACATTTTTTTCTACATGCGTAACATCAAGAAAATGTCTAACATACAGACAATTCTAGTATTGTAATTCAAAAAAAACTGATCTCTTTTTCCAACTGATTTTCATAAGGTTTTTCGAAGCCGGTTTACCAAAACTAGTGTCCACATTTTTTAATTTCCCAAACAATTTATCGCCTATTAGTGGAGACATTGATGTATGTTCTTATGAACTTTCATCGAATGATTCCATCCAAGATCGGTACATATGTCGTCAGGGTAGAAATCTGTGATGTCCTAGAAACACAGTGTTCGATGAATGTTTCAACCTAATTGATTGTGTACCTTGTTCTCAAATGGGACACCCTTGAGTTCCTTTAATGCTATATCCTGACAAATTTCCATAAGCAGGGAAGTCATTTATCGTCCCGTACAACATGACTCTCAAAGTGAAATCTTCCTTTTTTAAGCATTATACAATGTAACACCTGAATCCCACAATAATTTCAAATCTTCGATCAATGGAGCTAAATAAACATCAATATCATTACCCGGTTGTTTTGGTCTTGATATAAGCATAGATAACATGATGTATTTTTGTTTCACGCATAACCACGATGGTAAGTTATAATTTACCAACATAACCGGACATGTAATTTTACTATTGCTTTGAAAACCAAAAGGATTCACTCCATCTATAGATAATGCAAGACGAAGGTTTCTTGACTCTTTTCCAAATTCAGGATACTCATGATCAATTCTCTTACACTAAGGAGAGTCTGTCGGGTGACATAGCATCCCATATTTAATTCATGTATCTTCATGCCATGTCAATTGTCCTGCAGTCTCTTAACTTACATATAGGCGCCTAAACCTTGGAATGATTGGAAATTAGCATACAAATTTATTAGGAATGGATTCTTCTTTCTTGTATCGAGAATCACTACACTGTGGGAATTAATTAAGTGATTTTTGGTCCTTGAGAAATAGTATACAGTCATTCGGGCAGGCGTGTATTCTTTCAGATATCATACCCATCGAGCGTAGCATTCGTTTGGCATCGTATGTTCGGCTCGGGAGCTCATTATATTCTAATATCATGTCATTCAGGAGAGCAATTAGTTCCATAAAACTGGTGTCACTTCACCCATTGTTTTATTTTAAATTATACAACTTCAGTATGGCTGACAGTGCTATATATTTAGTGCAACCAGCATATAATGGCGTCTTTGCCCAACTTTTTAACTTCTCAAAAAAAATTCGGCAATCATGAAGTTCGTCTTCGAAGGTCCTTGTCATTTCCTCAATACAATATTCATCATCATTCACATCTATAATCACATCCACCATACGGTCATCTTCATTGTTCATGCTTGTAATCATATCAGATGATCCGTAAAATGCAGTGTTATCCCAGCCACTACCTACATTTGTTGTTTCCCTGTGTTTATTCCAACATGTATAACTCTGATCTACTCCATGACAGATCAAGTGTTCTTCCAACTCCTGTGGACTAATTTTTTTTGAATAACAACAGCGTAAACATGGACAAAGGATTTTAGAAGGGTCATATGCATGATCTTTTGAAAACTTTATAAACTCTTTCATGCCTTCTTCATACTCTTTTGTCAACCGATTGTCATTCATTCATTCTTTATTTATATTCATCCTATTTAAAATCAAAAGGATGGGTATATAGGTTAAGGGAGAAGTAATATTAGTATAATTTAGATAAAAAACTAGATACTTCAAAAATGGTGGGGGAGTTCTCATTAATATAAAATCTTGGGTGGTTCTTAAGATTCATCCATTCTCTTTCTCTCTTCGATCCTCCCTGATGAGGGGTGGTTCTTGGGAGTTTTTTATAGTGTGTTAGTGAGTTCTTACCTCATACTTCCTCCATTACTATTATCCTTTATTTCCCTATGATTTTGGATTATTTTAACAAGGATTTCTGTGATGATTTAACTATATCATCTTCAAATCAATTTAGATGATGTAGTTTTTGTTTGTATTGGCTAGAGGTTATCCTCGTATGATGAATGCACCATGTTTTGTGTGGTTTAGGTGGTGTTGTGTTTCCAAATGAGTTTTTAAAATATTATTCCTAATTATATTAAGGTCAATAATTAATTATAAGTTTCTATAATTAATTATTTGGGAATTGAGCCTTGAGATTGGGTCTCAATCATTAGTACAAGATAAGATAAGGCATGTATAGTCTTGGTTGAGGATGAGTTGATCTTGTTGAGGGGGTTACTCCATTTTTTGAGGTCGGTGGACCCTATAATACAAAACCATGTTCCAATTTATGCATGATTATGCATTCATGCATGAGTATATGTGTTTCAGTGAAAGGGATAGAAATCAAGAGCAACCTAGGTAAATAAATAGGGTGTTTTTTATCCACCAAGAGATAGAATGAGGGTTCTATTGAATGTTTGTGATTTTGTGATCATCTAGAGAGTATGTCTCTATGGAGGTGAGGTTTCTAGTTGTGTTTATGAGAGGATCAGGTTTGGTATGAGATTTTTATATCCTAGTTAGGTTTTCTAAGGCTATTTGAGTAGGTATTAGAGTCTTAGGCCTAAATAAGATGGATAATATAGTTTTATATCTCACGTATGATGGGGAACACCCTCTTAAGGATATATAAGAGTCATGGTGTATGTGATGAGTAAGATATTCCATATAGGGATTGGTGAAGTTTGACATAGAGGATCTTCTTCTTTTAATTACATTAAGAGATCCCCAAGGGAAGATATGATATGGTACCTAAGTAAGGGTCATGGTAATAGTCTGGATGACTTAGCATAGGGTATCCAAGGATCTTAGTGTGATTTTCTTAGGATGGTCATTATTTAGTTTTAATGAGTTTTAATGTGGTAATTAGAAGATGATATAGACTATACTATCAAGGCCTAGATCAAGTATAGCATGTGGGTTGTGCCATTACCATGTAGAGATGAGTGTGTGTTGGTATCAATGAGTAGAGATGGGTTAGGTTTGTAGAACCCAATAGATTCCCTTATAGGCGGAATTAGAATGTTGATAGGTTGGGAATAATTTTCATGTATAACCAAGATGGTTTTAAGGATATTATTATTCAAGGCTAAATAGATCGTTACTTTTATCATTTATGGTCAGACCGACTAAGAGATTGGGACTTCATATGACTTTTACCTAGTTGAAGTTTGATCATCCATGAGGCCCACCTATTAATGATGTGGTTTGGCTAGTACGAGAGGTTGGCTATCTAGATACCATCTTTAGATTACTATTTATATGTTTTTTTGCATGAGATAAGATGGATGGCCTTTATTTAAGTGATAAGGTGTTGGTAGGACCCTACTTTGAGTGAGATTCCATTGGTCAAAGGGGATTGGTGTGTGACTTCCATGGGATCCACCTATTGATGGGGCATTTTGAATTGTGATATAGGTTGGATATTGTGATTCCCTCCTTAGATCATTTTTTGTATGATAATATGATGTGAGATATAGAAATGGGGATCACTTAGTATTGGTTTGGAGTAGTTTTGTCAGAGGTTGTCTATAGAGATTCCCTCCTCAAATTGTTTTTATGTGATGTGATGGTGAGACCCACCATAAGTGAGAGGAGAGCAGCTACTATGTTGTGGAATTAGAGGATATGTGAATCAAACCCAATGTGAGAGGTTAGTGTCACTTTTATGTTATAATAAAGGATATGATATTTAAATTGGTATATGACCCAACCCAGAGAGAGTGGGTAGTGGGCAGAAATTGGTAGAAACCCTATTAAGGTTCGTTTTTTTCGAACCCAAGGAGAATAGTGTACAATATAGTGTACAATATAGAACATACTAAACATATGTATCATCCTTTTGGCATGACCCACCTGATGACATTAATACACCAACATGGACAGTTCAAACCCTACCTGGCCTAACTATGGGGTAGTATCCAAAATCAGAAAAAGATCCATACTAAGGGCCACTAGATGGAGTGAAATCCTAATCTAGTGTAACAACCATTCACAAAAAATACTCTCTCTATTCAGGTTTCTATCACAAGGCTATAGTGGGGAGAGCTAATCAAGATCAAACAAATAACCAACCAGATATACATGTGTCACACACACAATCATCACACATAAGAATCACTCCAAATCATAATTAATATCAATATTGACAATAAATGAAAACATAATTAATTCATGAAAATTCAATTTTACTCACCTTAAGGAGGAGGAACCAGTTGCGGAGGAGGAGTAGGCGTCAACAGCGGAGGCAATAGAGGAAGCGGGGGCAGCGGAGGCAGCTCAGAGGAAGCAAAGGCAACGGAGGCAGAGGAGGCAGTGGAGTAGGAGGAGGAGGAGGAGTCAGAGGTGGAGGAGGAGGATGAGGAGGCTTCGATGGAGGAGGAGGAGGAGGAGGAGGAGGAGGAGGAGCCACGGAAAGAGGAGGATAAGGAGAATTAGTCACCGTAGGAGGAGAATGAGGTGGCGGTCGTGGAAGAGGAGGAGGAGAAGGATGCGGTGGCGGAGAGGAGGCAGTGGCAGAGGCGTAGGGTAGGGCTTCTGTGAGAGCTTGACAGGGTTCGGGGAGAGGTAATCGCGGCAAGAGGATGAGGAGGAGGAGAAGTAGGCACCAGAGGAGGAGAATGAGGTGGAGACCGCAGCAAAGAAGGAAGATAAGGAGGCAGCGGTGGAGGTGCAGGGTAGGGCTTCCGCAAAAGCTTGACAGGGTGCGGGGAGGAGGAGGAGGACCCAGTGGAATTTATAAATCCCGTGGGGACCTTTATCAGTGCTAGTAAAAAGCGCTGATAAAGGGGGTCTTTATCAGCGCTAAAATAAAAAGTGCTGATAAAGACCCCCTTTATGAGCGCTTTTATAGCGCTGATAAAGGGTGTCTTTATCAGCGCTTTTCATTTTAGGGCTCATAAAGACCCACTTTATCAGCTCTAATAAAAGTGTTGTTAAATGTATAAATTTAATAAATTTTTTATATAATTATATATTTATTTAAAATGATATTTATGATAAATATATATATATTTATTAATAATTATAACTTCAAATAAATATATCTTTATTTATACTTATCAAATTATTTGAAAGATATATTTGTATATATATCAATGAAAAAATAATAAAATATATATTTATTTTTTAAATATAATGTAATTTTAATTATAAGTGTACATTTTTTAGAACATATATATTATATGGGTAACATAATGAATTATAAATCAATAACAAATCAACGTGATATGTAATTATAATCTATAAATGAACATTATTTATGCACATATATGATCACATAACATATATGCATGATATATTTGTTGACCCCAATTCCTTGGAAAACACATATATATTCAATAATTTTAATTATACATATATATTAAAAAGTATTATATATTTATAAATAAAATAAATACTTTAAATATAAAAAAATATAATAAATATATATATATATAATATAATGAATTAATAAATCTAATAAATAAAATGAATTAATAAATCTAATAAATATTATAAATATAATAAATATATTTATTATTAATCTTATAATTATTTAATTATATATATATATATATTTAGTTATAACAAGTTTTTTTTATTTAATGTATACAATAAACATTATTTTTGAATATAAATATAATAATTTCATATGAATTAAAGCGTTGATAAATGTAACCTTTATCAATGCTAAGGAAATCACTAATAAAGGGATATTTAAAGCATTGATAAATGTACCCTTTATCAGCGCTAATGGAAAATCACTGATAAAGGGTACATTTATCAGTGCTTTTTTTAGTGCTGATAAAGTTCTACCCCTTTATCAGCACTTTTCCGTTAACTCTGATAAAGGTAGGCACCTGCCTTTCCCGGTTTTGTGGTAGTGCATGGATGATGTTTAATTATCGAAACCTTTAAAACCCATATATGCATGGGAAACATACCAGTTTTTACCCAACATATTGATTTTAAGGAAGAATTATTAATGGATGGGTTATCATAAATTATAATATAATTATACTTAAGTAATATAAGTATGAATATGGTGCTATTATAGATTTATAAAAAAAATTAAATTTATTATTTGGAGGTTAAGAGTGTGTATGAATAAATTTAGGACCTATGGTAAGGGTTAATATTATAGTCTTGTTTCTTTTTGAGATTGTCTATGTTAAATTTATATTGATGGTATTATATGATCCTTATCTTTTAACCTCCATATATTTTCTCATAATATTGTTATTTATTGGGTTTCTATGTTTTCCTATCATTCTTCTCTCTTTGGTACTTAAAATGATCAAGAAATGTTTTTTTAAGAAAAGTCAATATTATTTAATCTTTGGTCGATGGTCTTTTTCTTCCATGTGTATGTTCTTAAAAAAATAAATAATTTTATAATATATGATCCAATTATTATTTAAATTCATTTTCAAATATATTTTACTTTATTTAAAAAGTACTAAAAATTTATTTTTATAGCGTTTTCCAAACAGGTTATCTATTACTTTTTATAAAAGTGTGTGAGGGATATTTATTTTATAGTTTACCGCATGGATGGATTTTTCCATCATCATGACCATTATTTTGTTTAAACCCACCTCTATAATTTTCCTTTGTTATTTTCAAAGAAAATAATTTTCTCAATGTTTTGGGTATTTTTATTTTAAACTTTATTGAAAGAAAAGGAAATTTTTCTCATATTTTCAAAGAAAGGTTCAAATACTCTTTTAAAGGTATTTTTCATCTATTTCAAAATCATTTCATATTTCTTATGATTCACTGGAGATATTATCTTATTATACCATCTAAAATATTTCTATGAATGGCCTATCATGATTATGTTTTAAGGATAATTCCAGGAAACTCATTTATTTCCCATAAGTTAATTAAGCTATGATGGAATTATTAATGTTTTTATGATCTTATGGCTAAAATATTTATGGTTTTCATTATGTTATGGATGGTATTGAGATTATATATTCCTATAATTCATTTTTTTAATAATTTATATCACATGAGGTAATATGAAGATTATGTGGAGTGAACCCATTCCTAGGATGAAAAGAGGTTGGGGAGTGAACCCAGTCTATTATGGGACTTTTTCCACTATGTGATAATGGTCATGGTAGTGATACTTGACTAAAGAAATGATTTTATTTGATTATTATTGTTCTAAAATTTCTATTTCATGTCCATATTCTTAATATATTCACTCGTGGATAATGATTTATAATGATGATTCACTACTCTTTATAACAACCCACACATAATCATCCAATAAATTACATGATTTATAGCATATATTCCATCACTTAAATCCCAAATACCTTTTTATGTTTATAGTTTGGGATAATAAAAAAATAAATTATAGTAAAAAATTTACATTTCCACAAAGTGTTTATTTTTTCATAAAACGTGTTCTTTATAAAGACACACCTTCTATATTCAAGGTAAAACCCATAAGAGGAAATTTGACTGTATTAACATTCCTACTCATACTTAAGACCTATGAAAAACATTTTAAAATGTTTTATGAGACAAAAATATCTTAGTAAGTGGAATAAAATAAAAAACCCATTATTCCATTTTTAAATATAAAAAATCCATATTAAAGTTTTAATTTTTTATAATAAATATTTAATCTCAAATATCCATTTACTTTTCCATGAAAAAAAATTAACTTATAAAGGAATTTCATATAAAATTTCATATAAAATCATTAATGAAAAAAATATAATCATAAGGTTTTCTTAGAAAACATGAAAATTCATGAATACCTTTTCTTGAAAAACAACACTTTTACAATTTTTTTAAAATAGTTCAAAAAAATCCGTAAAAACACAAACTCGTTTTCTTAGATTTTGAAATCAAATGATTCCCTTTATAAAAAATTTCAAACATATTATTTAGGTACCTTGAGATATTATCATTACATTTACCCTTTCAATAACCCTTATAAGGTAATCACCTAACCAAATAATTCATATATCACTTAGGAGTAACCTAACACCAGTAAACTTTGTCACTTTTCCCGATACATTGGAGAGTTATATCGAGCTCACAAATATTTCATATAAGATTTAAAAGAAAAATAGAATTAAATAGATTAAACTTTAACTATAAAACTCATTTAAATTTTAATTAATGCTCATATGAAATAACACTTTTAGTTATCTTTTAAAATTGAGAAGAAATTTCTGTTTCCTTAGAAAAACATTTTTAAACTAAAAATTATAAGAATAACGTGAATAGGATAATATTTGAAAATCAATTTTATTCTGTATAGGAATATTTATAAATAATAATGTAAATTATTATAGGAAAGGGTGGTAAATTCATATACATTAAATAAATATTCTTTTTAAACTTTTATAAAAAGTTGAGAATAACTTATACATATAAAATTAAAAATATTACTCTTCAATAATTTGTAAATAAAGTCAAAAATAGTAAAAAAATGACCTTTATAAACCTTTTAAGTATAAATAATAACATTTATGAAATGTTTAAAAGAACTTTGACATGGAATAAAAAAATTATAAGGAAAAATTTAAAATAATTTTTTTAAAATAAAGTCACTTACCTCAAGTCCTAACTTGTTTTGTTCGTATGTTTACTCCCTTGAGTAATAAAATTATATCAGTTTTATTATTGATTTATAAACTTATTCATGTTAATTTCATAATCATTATACTTTTATTTCATTTGTTACCTTTTTTATTTAGTTACTAAAATGGTTAAGTTCACATTGGTAATTTTGACGACATTCGGTTTATAACTCCAAAATGACATTGGTAGATGGAATAAGGTCAAAGGGATCATGGTTACATCAAATCCAGAATATTAATCTTTTAAAAATTATTATTTAAAAACATTAAATACATTTTTAAAACCATCCATGTGAGGTGGACATGGAAAATGAAATATGTTGTATCATGGATGTGGTAGTCCCCACATTCACATGAGCGATGTTTCCATTTTTCAACTGGATAGAAAATAAATAAGGTATATAATATTTTACTCTTAAAAAAAATAATTATGTTAGAAATGTCATATTTATTCATTATTTTTATCCTTATAACCAATAATGTTTGGTGGTAATGAAAAACTGATCACATTACTTCGTTGAGGTGGTAATCCACATGTATGCATGAGCGACATTATCATTTTCCAATGGATGGAAAGGGTAAGAAGTTAAGTAGTATATTATCATTAAAAAATAATAATAATTTCATAAAAATATTATATATTCATTAATTTTATATTTATAACCATCCATGTGAGGCGGTGATGGAAAATGGAACACATCGCTTCAAGGAGGTGGTAGTCCACACGTACGCACAGGCTATGTTTTCATTTCCCATAGGAAGTAAAAGAGGTTTAAAAGAGTTATCACATAAACATAATAACATTTCATCATAGATAATATACTTATGTAATTATTTTATAGTGGTTAGAAAATATTTTAAGGAGGTATAATAAGAAAAAAACTTGAAATGGATTGATTAGTACCTATACCACCTCCTTGGATATCTCCCTTTGTATTACACCTTTAACCTTCTAAGGATGGTCTTTCGAGAATAACAAAACCACTAAGGAATGGGCAGGTTATTTTGGAAGGGTTTGGGTAGTTATTTCTTAAGATAAGTGGCTCAAAATGTGTGAATAAGTGAGTATAAGAGGTGCCTTTTGTAAATGAGTGGGTGGAAATCATGTATATAATTTAAAATTTTAAATATAATAAATATATTTCTCAAGATAAAGTGAAAAAAATGAAAAAAAAATAGAATAAAAGATGTTTTAAAGTAAAAATACACTCAAATATTCACATTTACCCAGATTTTAGAGATATTTTATTCTTTATCTTTAGTTTAACCCCCCCCCCCCCATTAACCCTTTTATCCTTTACTCAAGTGATAAATTTTTACCATGGTAATTATTCATCATGAACAAAAATGAAATTTAACACATTTAAATATTTAAACCTCATGATTTAAAATATGAAATAAAATTTTCAATATTCATTTTTTATAATTGGGGAAATTTAATTTCGATATATGTGTGAAAAAAGCAATGAAAACACGTTCGTAGAAAAATGTCATTTTTAAGCATAAAAATGATTTTATAACAAAATAAAATATAATATTTATTAATATGCAATTATTTGGATTTTTTTTAATCATATGATACTTATTTAAATTTAAAACTAATCCAAAAACAAATGGTACATTTTAATTACTTAAAAATAAATGACGGTTTTTATAAAAAAAAACTTTATTTTCCACTTTTCCTCAAAAAACAATATTTTTTGAAAAAACCTCAAAATTCACCCTAACATAATTTTTATATAATGAATACAAATATTAATTTTATTTGATCAATTAAAAACTCTAAAATTTATAAATTAAATTTTTTTTAAACTATATATTTCATGGAAAACATTTTAGCTAGATTATAACCATTTCTATTCAGGCTGAAAATCATATAAAATTATAATATTATACATGAATCCATAAACTATATTTATGAATGTTAATAACACATGAAATTGATTTATTATTAATATTACCTAGTTGTCGCATTTTTTACCCTTTTAGAAATTATTTCCTTGTAATTTTATTCAATACTTAAACAAGTGAGCGTATTTTACCACCATAGATATTACTGATTCCCATGTTTATTCTTTAATAATATGGTTTATCCATAAAAAATTTACCAAGATAATTTTATTATTCCACATAATTATTTATTTATGGTCAATAATTTGAATCGGTCTTTCCACATAATTGATATTCTCCTCTAACTGAACCACTTAAGGGATAAAAATATTAGATTCATTAGGTATATACTTCCTTATTAATGAAACATGAAACATGTCATGTATCTAAGATAAAATAAAAGTTATGTCTACCCATTAAAAATATTATCCCAATTTCTCCAAAATTCTATAGCATTCATTGAACCATGGGCTCAACTTTCCTCTTTTACCAAAATTCACTACACCTTTCAAAGGAGATGTTTTAATAAAGACATGGTCGCCTACATCAAATGAAAGTTCTTTCCCCCAGTTATCTATATAACTTTGTTTCCTAATCTATATCGTACTCATGTGGTGCTAAATCATTTTTACCTTCTCACCCGTATCTTCTACCAATTATCATCCTAATAATTTCATCTCACTGAATTTGTATTAATATGATGGACTCTTAACACTATTTTTCATATAATACCTAAAAAGGTGCTATCTAAATACTAGAATGAAAACTGTTATTATAAAAAAAATCAAATAAAGACATATTTTGATCCCAACTTCCATGATAATCTAATGAGAAAGCTAAAATCATATCCTTTAAAATTTGAATTGTATGCTCTGAATTTATATCAAATTGAGGATGAAAAGATATACTGAAAAATAATTAAGTTCCCATAAACTTCTGAAGTCCTTTCCAAAAAATCGATGTACATTTGGGATTATGATCAGATGAAATAGATAGGGGAACTCTGTGTAACCTAGCTATCTTCTTAAGATAATATCTAGAAATATGATCTAGATACATAATATCTTGAATGGGTAGAAAATGTGTAGATTTAGTCAAATGAACAATAATAAAATGAACTATATTATTACCACAAGGTGATTTTGGTAATCCCATAAGGAAATCCATAAATATGTTATCACATTTCTATTTTGACATTGAAATAGGTTTAATAATCCCATTTGTTTGTTGTAATTCAGCTTTAAACTATTAAAAATTCAGGCATTTCATGGTAAAATTAGTAAATACTTATTTATAACTTCCCAATAATAATATTCCTAAAGGTATTTGTTCATTATAGTTCTTTCAAGACAAATAGAAAATGGAGAGGTGTGAACTTCACATAACAATTCCTTCCTTAATTAGGAATCACCTAGAACACATAAGCAATTTAAAAATATGATAAAACCTTCTTCATCAACATTAAACTCAGACATCATAACCTTTTTGACCAATTTTACTTTTTCATACAGCCCAGTATCTTCCTTATAAGACTCCTTAATTATTTCTAATAAATATGATTGTGTGCATAACTAATCCAAAAAGGAATGATTTTATGCATACAAAATTTCCAACCCAATATTTATTAAATCATTAACTAAAAGATCCTTTTCTAAACATATCATATTTAATGATGAATTATATTTTATAATCAAAGCATCAACTACCTTTTTTTCTTTACCGAGATGATAGTGAATTATATAATCATAATCTGTAATTAGTTTTAGCCATATTCTTTGTACCATGTTAAAATATTTTTGAGTGAATATATAATTTAAATTTTTATAATCAGTATATATTTAACATTTATTCCCATAGAGATGATCCTTATATATTTTTAAAGAAAAACTTTTGCATCCAACTCAAGTCCATGTGTATGATATTTTTTCTCATGGGGTTCCAATTGAAGAGATGTAATGTGATAACCTGATCATTATGCATCATTACACAATTGAGACATAGTAAAGAAGCATCACTATAAATAAAAAACTCCCCATTTATATATGAAAATGTGGAAACCATAATATTAACCAATATTTTTTTCATTTTTTGAAAACGTTCATCGTATTACTTCATCTGGATAAACTTAACTCGTTTTAGATTTAACTTGGCCAATGGGCTAGGTAATTGAGAAACGTTTTCAGTAAACCATTGGTAGTAACCTACTAAACCAAGAAAACTTTGAATATTTATGGAATTTGTATCCTTGGACACTCTTTCACTAATTTACTCTTAATAGGATCAAATATTATTTCATATATAGATATAATATATCCATAGAAATAAATCAATTGTAAATAAAATTTCCATTCACTAAATTTTTCATAAAAACTCTTTTATTTTATATTTTCCAAAAAAAATCCTTTGATATTTCTCAGTATAATCATATATTTTGGAATATACTAGAATATCATCAATAAAATGGATCACAATTTTATCCAAATACACATTGAAAACTCTATTCATTAGATCCATAAATACAGAAGGTGCATTTATTAACCCAAAATGAATAACCAAAAAATTTTAACAGCCATTCCTATTATAGAATATATTCTTTATAATTTACTCTTCCCTAAATTTTGGCTAATGGTACCCAAACCTAAGAAAAATATATTAAAAATTCTACACTTTTTGGAGCTGGTCAAAAAATCATTGATATAAGGAAAAGGATAATTATTATTAATAGTAAGGTTACTGAGTGCTCTATAATTGATGAAAATTATCATAAAACCATCCTTATTTTTATTGAACAAAATAGGATCAACACAAGGTGATGATATATGGAGGATTAATCCCTTATCAAGAAACTCTTGTAACTTCTTTTTCAATTATATCAACTCAACTAAATCCATTCAGTAAGGAGGTTTTGAAATTGGATTATAATCAAGAATAAAGTCAACATTAAATTCAACTTCTTGATCAGAAATAACACTAGGAAAATCATCAAAAAAATAAATCCATAAATTAATTTTCAAATATAACACCACTAATTTTAATTTTTTCCTTATTTTCAATAATATGTGAAAGAAATATTTCAACCCCATATTTAATCAGTTTCTCAACTTCTTGATATATTATCAAAGTTATGAAATAATTATTATATGGAAAATAAAATTCACTCAAAATATTAAATATGAATTCTTTTACTCCATAATCTATCTAATCTTAAAAAACTAAAATCCAATCCTTACCCAAAATAATATTAAACTCCACTAAAGGTAATATAACTAGATTTATAGGAAAACCCATTTAAAAAATAATTACAGGATGGCTCCCCTAAATCTTTGTTTCATTGATACTTTGACCATGATTTTTTTAAAAAAAGTTTCATCTTCATTTCTTGATATGATATTTCTATTTTACTAGAAAATTTATCATAAATAAAATAATTTTTAGATCCTAGATCAAACAAGGCATTGGAATACTTAGACTAAATACGTGATGTACTTGTCAGTACTTCATTTGATAGACCAACAATAGAAAATGACTTTATCACACCTTTTTACTTATCATCATAGTGATCACTATCCCCTAGACCATTATTCGGACATGAATTTCTATAATGTCTTTTCTCATTACAAATAAACATTTCACTATCAATTTTTCATTACCATTTTAACCATTACCATTTCTCTTTTCTTTGTAGTCAGGATCCAAGTGTCTCAGATTTCCATATCAATAACACTTCACAAATCTTATATACTACATTCCCCAGAATTCATCATACCACACTTATCATAATAGGGTAATAAAATTTTAGTACCTTTAGGTTTATTTTATTAATTATTCCCTATTATATATCACCTGGATTTCTTATTATCCTTATTATTTTAAAATTCTGCAAAATCTATCTCAACATTCTTAACACACTACACAATTTTCTCATAACTTATGAATTCATGAATTCATGAGTAACCAAAGACCTTCATAAAATTGGCTTTAATATTGAGAAAAATTGATCAATTTTAATATCATATTATAGAATTAAATTTTGTGCATAAATGGACAATAGAGTAAAATTAGCTTTATAGGTGGAAATAAAGTCCTCCACCTATTTCTTCAACTCTAAGAATTTTCATTCCTTTCAAAGATGAATAAATTTATGAAAAATAAATTCAAGGAATATATCTTTGGATACCATTAATTACCGGGAATAAATTTATTCATTTTCCTTGGTGTTCTTAATTAAATAGCATCATTGATCAGTTCCACCTTCAAAATGATAAATACATCGGGCTACCTTCTAATGTTCTAAATATCCCATAACATCAAATATCATCTCCAAAGAATTAATCCATCCATCACATTTAAATACATCTAAGGATCCACTAAAATTTTTAGGGTGTTATTTAATGAAATTATATACTATCATCATATTATTTTTTGGATAATATGGTCACTTTATTTCATTAGTACCTATATTAATAGCCTGCATCAACTGAGTTAACAAACTGCTCTATTTCAATTCTAACAATTCCAAGTTTCTGGTTTGGAAGGATATTATCCTCCTAATGAATTTCTACCTAAAATTATATTTTCCCTTAATGAAAAAACATTATGAATAAAAACAAATTATATGAATCAACATGGTAATCCATAATATCTGTAACATGATAATAAAAGAAAAAATTATAATCTCTTAAGAGTATCTTTTAACATCATCCTAACCTCTAAATTTATCTAAACCCTTCCCCTGATACAAAATATAACAACCTACAAATTATTATCCCATAAATTATATGGTTTATGTCATATATTTGATCACTTACATTCCAAATAACTTTTTAGGTTTAGGGGTTTATGGAATTAGGAAATCTATTACATTACAAAGTGTACATTTCCACATAGTTTCTATTTTTCCCACCAAAAAAATGTTCTTTGTAAAGACACACTTTCTTCATTCAATATAACTACCATATATATAACTATAACTTTATTAACATTCCAAATAATCCTTAATCCCTGTGAAAAACATTTGAAAATATAGGATTAGAAAAATATTCTCATTAAGGTAAATAAAAAAAAGAAACTCATTAGTCCATTTTTAAACTTGAAAATTGATAAGAAAGTTTTCCTTTTTCACAATAAATATTTGAGATAAAATTTATATATAATTTTCCATGAAAAAAACTTAATTTCTTAATGTATTTCATAAAACATTTCATATTAAATTTTAAAGGAAAAAACGTAATCATATGTTTTTATTTGATAACAACAAAAATCGTGAATACCTTTCCTTAAAAAAACATCCTTTCAAATTTAAAAAAAGAGTTCATAAGCTTTCCTTAAAGAAATAAATTCATTTTATTATATTTTGAAATCAAAATATTTTCTTTATAAACCATTTTAATAATATCATATAGGTGAATTGTGAAATTATTCTTACACAGACCCATACAAGGACCCTTATAATAGAATCAATTATCAAATAATTCTCACATCTCATAGGAGTAACTTATCACTAGTAAACTGAATCACATTACCCAAGGCATCAGAGAGATATGTTGGGTTCACTCTTCATTAGAGAAATATTAAGATCAACCTTCATTTATATAAAATTTCCAATAAACGCAGCATGAATAAAACACATATATTTTTCACTTTAACTATAAAACTCATTTAAATTGTCATTAAATATCATAAGTAACGACACTATCAGTTGTCTCATAAAATTGAGAAGAAATTTCTGTTTCCATAGAAAATATTTTTAATCATAAAAATTATCCAAAGATAATGAATAGAATATTATTTTAAATACCATGTTATCTTGTATAATAATATTGATAATGAAAAATGGATATGATGGTGGTTAAGGGTAGTCAATCAATATATGTTAAAAACCATTCTTTTTTTACTTTCAAAAAATTTAAAAATAACCCATACAGAAAACATTGAAAATAATCCTTTTTATTATATTATAATGAAAGTCAAAATTAGTGAAAAATGAAATTTATAAACCTTTGAAGAATAAATAATATCATTCTTGAAAAACTTTCAACAACCTTAATATGGAAGGAAAATAATTGGGAGGAAAACATTAAAGAATTATTTTTAAGATAAGGTCTCTTACCTTAAGTCCAGACTCATTTAATTTGTATGTCTATCCTCCTAAATAATAAAGTTATATTAGTTTTATAATTTATTAAGAAAAATTTTCATTTTCATTCCATTATATTTATCCCTTTTATTTTATTTTTTATGATTTTTTATTTAGTTACTAAAATGGACAAGTTCATGTTCTAAGTTTGAAGGATTCTCAGTTTATAAGTCCAAAATGACTTTTATAGGTTTACTAAGGTAAAAGGGATAATGGTTCTATAAACTCCATAATGTTAATAAATTAATTAATTTTTGTACATTAAAAACATTTTTATAACCAATCATGGAAGGTGGATGTGTAAAATGAAATATGTCATATCATAGAGGTAGTAGTCTTCATGTGTACACAAGAAACATTTCTATTTATCTATTGGATAGAAAATAAATAAGTTGTATAATATTTTTAATTTTCAAGAATAATAATTATGTTATTAATTTAAATTTTATTCATTACTTCTACCCTTATAACCAACCATGTTTTTGGGTCCAAAAGGGGCCTATATACCCTGAGAGGGGGTGAATCAGGGTTTGTATATTCTTTTCAAAAATATTCTTACTCATCTTGACCTTTTTATTATAAGGGTAAATTTTTTTGAACTTATGTGTTAATTATGATGTTATTATTTCCTTCTTTATCTGATGATGATGCTTTGAATGTACTATAGGAAAGAATGAATAAGGACACAACAATTTTTACTTGGTTCACCCTCATTGGGCTACATCTAAGGAGAAAAAAAGGCGATGTTTTGATTGTACCAAATTCACTAAAGCCCAATGCCGATAATGATGGTTTGGGATAGATCACTTCAATACCTGGGATCAATGCCTTTACAATATTTAGGGTCTGCTCACTGCATTCCCAAGGGTCACTCCCTATGTATCTTTCTCTATCTCACTGCTGGTGGAAAGGATCATCGTATTCCTATTCATTTGTTTACTTCTCTTGGAATTGATACAAACATTATTTATAGACTTGTAGGTTTGTTAATTTTCATTAATTTATCACCCTCAACTATAGATAGATGATATTTTAAAGTTACACTTTCATCCACTGATAAATACCACTTTACCAAAGATGTACTAGGAAACATCACACCTTCACACAACCTTGGGTTGAATTGTGTGAAACTTTAATGCATCTCTTAAAAGTTTATCCTTTTTCATAGATAACCATATCATACACTACTCAATACTTGTGTGACACACCCTTTTTATGCCCAACTCACTATTATCACGCAACTCTCTTCTGGTGCACAACTTCTGTGTTACTCTCTACTTTCAAGGACCCACTACTTACGTGACCAGAGCTCTAATTTTCTCTAAGTGTTGAGATACTAGAGAATGAGGTGGGTAGCCTCCTATTCATATGAATTTTGGTGACCCTTCATGCAATGCATGCAACTTCTCCCCGAATGTGTAAGTCTCATGTTCGCGTAACATCACCTCATGCAACAAATCCATAACTTGCGCGACCTTCTTTATTATTCCATATTTTGAGGTACTAATCCTGAAAAATTGTTGGGGAAAAACATTTCATACCTCCTTAACACTTTCACACAACTTCTTTTAGCAAAAACACTTTTCTCCATTCCCGAATTTTTGGAACCAAAAATTTGGAAAACACTGGGAAACGGCACCACCTTGTATATGATTTTTTTATACACCCTCTAGAGTATCCATTCCATTTTCATGATTATTTTTAAACATATATTGTCAAAAATATCTCTGTAACTCCACACCTAACCATGGAAACCTACTTTTTCAACAAACAAAATCAACCCAAAAATGAATCAATGTTACCATGAGGGGTTTTTTCTCAACAATCTTCCCCTTTGGGTTTGTTGAAAACTCTTCACATTTTGATATCACATTAAGGATTATTCCATATTATACCACCATTCACTTATTGTGATTCATATAGTGATAAAATACTTACTTAACACACACTCCAAGCCCACATGATCCATGCTTGGTGTGAGAAATAATATTATAATGAAAAGTTCATAAATGAATCACTTCATTCCATTCCAACACCATGCATCTGCTATCATCACAATCCTCGTCTATCATGATATATAAACTTTTATTGATCACATATAGCATTGTCAAATTAAAAACTCCCCCTATCTTATTGCTCCTCATATCTCACTGCTCTAATTTTCATATTCTCCGTGTTTCTTGACTAAGACATTTTATCCATTTTATAACCATAGTTTCTCCCCCTTTGTCAACGAACCCAAAGGTCTCTTCATTAGAGAACCCTAAGTTCACTTCATTTTGGTCTGTAATAGGGTAAAGAACCCAAATTATTTAATTACAGAAAAACACACCATACCTTAGGGATAGGGGGTCCCACATCCACACTTTTTCAAGTGTAGGGAGTTGACTTAACTCCCAAAACCAATCAATTCCTCTCAAATTCTTATTTGGGTAAGGCCTTCATTATGATGTCTCAAACCTATAGTTTTTTAGGCACATACTTTAAATTCACAAGACCTTGCTCCACATTCTCCTTAATAAAATGGTATTTAATTTCAATGTTCTTAGTCCTTAATTAATGGACTATATTTTTGCTGAGATTTATAACACTTGAATTATCATAATGAATTATGATCGAATACTTCACTTCAACTCCCATTTAATCAAGCTACTGATTCATCTATAATAAATACATGCACACTTGAGTTACTGTAACATATTTAGCTTCTGTGGTGATCGAAAAAATGAAATTTTGTTTCTTCCTTAGCTAATAAATATACAACCCACTAAGATAGAAATCACCTCCTGACATCGATTTCCTATCATCTTTTGATCTATCTCAATCTACATATTTATATCCCAATAACTCTTGCTGAGATTTATCCCTGTACATCAAACCAAATTCCATTATGCCCTTGATATACTGAAGTATTATTTTCCCTGTAATCATGTGGCATTATTTGGTATTTTTTTGATATCGCACTACTCGACAAGTGGAAAAAACAATATCCATTCATGTCACTATAATATAATTTACCTATATTCGATAACATTAACCACTTTTCCTTCATCATCTCGTGACAGTTTCATCTGGATAGCCACTGAAGTTTCTTTTCCGGAATTCAGTTACCAAAGATTATGTCATCGATATATACCAGCACCATCATCCTTTGATTACAATCATTATTGACATAGATATTGTAATCAACTCCAACATGTTGACAGTTGAGCTTCTTCAAAAACCGATCGAGCCATAAGTACCATGCTCTTAGTGCTTTCTTAAACCCATACAATTCCTTCTTTAGTCGACACACTCTATTCTCATTTTCATGAATGAGAAAACCATCTAGTTTCTCAATATACACTTCTTCTTCTAGAACCCCATTCAGAAATGATGATTTGACATCCATATGGAAAACTCTAAACCTTCTTTGCACTATTATGTCCAAAAATAATCTAATTTTCTCATCAGTATCAATACTCTCTATCTAGGAGTTCCCTTTTTATGTTAGTCGTTATTTTTTTTTTTGAATCATTGTACTGTATTCATTCATCTTATAATGAAAGACCCATTTAGTCCTGATGACATTCTTGTTTATTAGCCTTGAAATAATTTCCCATGTCATATTCTTCTCAATCTGGTCAAGCTCTTCATTCATAAACTGAAACCAATTCTCATCTCTAGATTTTTTATCAAAACATTTAGGCTCTACATGTGATAAATATGATTATTTATATAGAGTATTCATCATCTTTGTTTTCACTAGAGTGGTATGATCACCAATTATGTTCTATCTATCAATTTAATCTCTTCTCTTCTATCTTTTTTAAGATACTAAATTATACTCCTCCTTTTAATTATTTAAATCATTTTATAAATTAGAATTGTAACACCCCAACCCCTCTAGACCAGAGTTGGTGCATTACTTGTTGTATTGGCATAGTTAGAAGGAATGAAAATATAGAAGGAATAATCAATTTAGTATTATTTAAGAAACTAGATACATAAATGTAACTCAAATTACATTGGAAAAGATTACAAAATACAATACTTAACAAAAACTAAAAACCTCATCCATAGGAACTCAATAAATGATCTCTGCTTCATCACCTGTTGAAGGTAAACAATGAAAGGGGTGAGATAAATTGCTCAGTAAGGGTTAAAAATGGTGGAATCATGAATCAATAATAACTAAATTGTAAAAAAAATGACATAATCAATATTTCATGGTGAATAAATGAAAAACTCATGCCATTAATAAACTGAGAATGAAACTGCATCCATAGATTTTGTCATAGTGAAAACCTCATGGATAGTAATAACAGATAATGAATAAAGATAATTCTAATTAATTGTACAAGATGTATCCTGAACATGATACCATAATACCATTAAAAACGGTTTAGTTCTATGGGTATAAACCCATCTGATTTTTGGAAACAAACTTGAAGGATTTGTCGCCAACTGATTTGTCTCATGAGACCTACCGATGCATCGAGGGGCTATAGCGGGACCACCTTCCATTTCATTTCCAAATAATTCTTTATACATTTATTCAATACATTATTAATATACCTTTTCAATATCCATATAGAGTAGAGTATACGGATTCATCAATATTTCCATAGTTAAAATAACTTTCTAAATAAAACCGTATGTAAAATGGTATATGGTTTAGACAACAAACATATCCATGATATGAGGTTATGGATATTTAATATAAATATAATTTTAAATTAAAATTGATCTCAAATGGGAAGTAAGTATACCACATAATGATTATTATGTGCACAATACAAAGTTAGTCACAACAAAATAGTAGTTGAGACAAAGTCTCTTACCACAATGTAATCAGTCGGATCATATGACCAGAACTTAATAACCCTCAAATGAGTCATTGAATAACATGAATATAAATATAATCATGTTATTATATATCAAATGTAAGTACACATATACCACATACAATAAATAATTTGCAAACAATGGAAATCTCATGGAAATGAAAGTTAGATGAGAAACCCCTTACCTTTTGTTCGAGTGTGTTCTTCGTTTGCTTTGATGACCTGAATAATAAAATTTATATTAATTAATTAATAATTCCATAACCTATTATACATTTAATTGGTTTATTATAAGATTATTAGGTTCATTCATGGCCCTTTTAATGGTTTTAAGAGGTTCAATTTTATTGTTTTGGAAGCATTTTCTTCCTTGGTTTTCATGATTCGTTTACTTGCTTTCATGAATGGAAGTTCATTTGAAATGTAGTTAAACATAAAGAATTGTTAATATATATTATTTTTGACATTAAAGAGATAGAAATTATCTAATAATGATTCTTGTTTATATACTTTAGAATGAATCATTAGTAAAAAGTTCTTGATAAACGCTTGGATTTAGCTTGGTAGTTTTGTATATTAATGAACTTGTTTTGTATTATTATTTCATATTATAAGTGTGTAGGGATTAAAGAACATTAATTTGATGAAATAAATATATTATGATCCGGTTAAACGATAAAAATGGTTTCATGACAATAATTAAAGATGGTAATGAAAATTAAGAACCTGTCGTCCTTGAATGTGATAAATTAACACATCTCAGACGGTGTTTTTATTTTTAGTATAAGAGGAGGGGGAAAGTGAGATGATGATGAAATATTCCATTAGCATAATATAATTCCAGTTAATGTAAGGTAATTTAACTATCATATCATTTGTATGAGGGTAGATGAGGAAATAAGTATAAAATAAAGGAACTCAAAATAATAGAAAAATTGAGAAATCTCTTACAAAAATTCGGCATCCTAACGCCATCTCCTAAAATTTAATAAAATAGTTTGATGAGAGAAATGGGGTGTCTAATCACTCTTAAATAATATGTTAAGTAAGGTTATTTTTTAATGAAATATCCCAACATATTCCAATTGAAAATAAAAGAGAAAACATAAATGAACACTTTAAGAAAAGAGAAGGGTGGTTGATTCTCTTACCTTGTAGAGTAACTCCAAAAACATAAAGGTTGGGACCTTGGGGGTTTGAGGAAACCTTGGGAGGACTTCTTGGGAGGTAATACCACTATATATTTGAGTATATTGAGTTTGTAATGAAATAAAATGAAGGGGTGAGATGGTATTTATAGTAATTAAGAGAGAGTTTTTTATTAATTAAAAGGGACACCTCGTTAGTGACTTTTGCAAAACCATGGGCTTTCCCATGGTATTTACCCATGGTTTAAGCCACTTGGGTCACCTCATTTCATAAGATACTATAAACAAGTTGACCTGTCTTTTATATTAATTATTACATCATTATGATGTCATTAAACTACCGAAAACTCAAAACTATTTTTTTGACTATTCACGAAAAATTCAAGTATTTTAGAAAAATCCCAAAACTTCACCCTAACCATTTTCTGATGTGTAGAATTAAAAAATGAACTGAATTTTTTGAAAATAATTTTCTAAGTATTTTTAATTTAATTTTTAAATAAAATCATAATTTATTTAAAAAATAACAATTTTAAAGGTATAATTAGTTTTATATCATATTAGAAAATTAATTAAGATCTCATTATCTTGTTACCTTAAGAAAATAAAATATTATCATTATTTACTATTCATAAGGGTCATATTACTATTCATAAGGGTATGTTACTATTAATCAAAAAATCAAGTTGGTTCTATCAGACTCCAAATGACTTTCTGGTCACAACTCTAGATGACTATTTTTGGAAATTCAAAACATAGAAGTGGAAAATTTATGTTTAATGGATAGAATATAACTTTATCCTATAATGTGTTGTTTCACAAAAGACTTAGTGTTTCATGCAATATAGGATATCTAATTAATAGAAAGTATTTAAGATATACATACCATAAAATGTTTGGGGTGTTATAATATTCACTCCTTCAGAAATTTCTTCCTTGAAATTTTATGTATAAAGCCCACAAAAAAGATGTGGTTGGTTCTTCTTCATAACATCCTCAGGTTCCCTTGTTGCTTCCTCTATATTATGGTTTTTTCAAAGAACCTTTACTAGATGAGTCATCCGATTTCTCAATACCTACTCCCTTGTGTCAAGAATCCTGATAGGCACTTCACAGTATGATAAATCAGGTTCCAGTTCTATTTCCTCATAGGTGATTACATGCATTGGGTCCAGTATGTATTTTTTCAACAATGACACATGGAATACATCATGGACTTTGGAGAGACTTGGCGGCATTGATAATCAGTAAGCTATAGCTTCGATTCTTTCCAGAATTTCAAATGGTCTGATGTACCTGGGGCTCAGTTTCCCTTTCTTACCGAACCTTAAGACACCCTTCCATGGAGATACATTTAAAAAGACATGATCTCCCACTTGGAATTCCAAATCCTTCCTCCAGTTGTTAGCATAACTCTTTACCCTACTTTGGTATGTTTTAATATGGTCTTGGATTGTCTTCACCTTTGTCATGTTCTCTTCAATAAGTTATGGGCCTATAAGTTTCCTCTCACCAACTTCATCCCAACAAGTTAGAGTTTGACATTTCTTTCCATATAATGCTTCATATAGAGCCAATTGAATACTAGAATGGAAACTATTATTGTATGAAAATTACACCAAAGGCAAGTATTGATCTCATATATCTTGGAAGTCAAGAGAGCATGACCTCAACTTATTTTCTAGAGTTTTAATAGTCCTTTCAGACTGTCCGTCAGTTTGGGGGTGATAATAAGTACTCATAAGAAGCTCAGTATTCAAATCCTTCTGGAGGCTTTTCTAGAATTTTGATGTAAATCGGGGATCTCGAGCGAAAATAATCGATAAAGGTGCACCATGAAGTCTTAAAACTTTATTAATATAAAGTCTTGTCAGGCGCTCAAGCGGTAAATCTTATCTTATAGGAAGGAAATGTACTGATTTTGTGAGGCGATCAATAATTACCCATATTGCATCATTTCTTCTATATATCCTCAGTAGTCCAGTAAAAAAATACATCATAATGTTATCCCACTTCCACATAGGAATAGGTAAAGGTTGCATCACTCCTCTAGGATGTTACCTCTCTGCTTTCACTTGTTGACAAACTAGACACCTTGACATGTATTCAACAATTTCCCGCTACATATTATTCCACCAGAAATATTCCTTTAGATATCTATACATATTTTTGCTACCTGGGAGTATAGATAAATTTGAGCTATGAGCATCATCTAATAGTTCCCTTTTTAGCTTAGGTACTGATGGAATGCATAACCTCTTCCCAAAATTCAGAAATCCTTCCTCATACAAGAAGTCTTCCAATCTCCCGTCCTTAACAACAATAATTTTATTGTGTATATTTTCATCATCAGATTGATATATTTTCATCTTCTCTAGTAGATATGGTTTAGCAATCATTTGAAAGAGGAAAGATATTTCCCCTTCTTTAAAAATTCTTATATCCATATTTAGTAGATCCATGAATATAGGATCTCTCTCAATCCTCATTTGAGTCATAAGTCCATGATTTTCCAGCTTAATGAATCTGCCACCTTATTTGCCTTTCCTGGGTGGTAGTCAATTGAAAAATCATAATCTTTGAGTAACTCGATTCATCTTCTCAGCCTCATGTTCAGTTCTTTTTGTGTGAAAATGTATTTCAAACTCTTGGGATCTGTGTGTATCTCACATTTTTCACTATAAAGATAATTTCTCCATATCTTCAGAGCAAAGATTATAGTTTCTAACTCAAGATAATGTGTTGGATAATTTTTCTCATGATTATTCAATTGACTTGATTCATAAGCAATAACTTTACCATTTTTCATAAGGATGCAACTCAGACCATTCTTTGATGCATCACAATATATTACAAAATCCATCACTTCCAGATGGAAGAGTCAAAATTGGAGCATTGACCAATCTTCTTTTCAATTCTTCGAAGCATTATGTACATTATTTTGTCTACACAAACTTAACTCCTTTATGTGTGAGCTTGGTTAGCGGGTTAGCTAGTCAGGAAAAATTCTGAATGAAATGCTGATAGTAACCTACTAATCCAATAAAACTAGATACCTCGGTTATATTTGTTGGCATGGGCCTATCTTGGATTTCCTTTGTCTTAACAGGATCAACTAGGATTCCATCCTTAGAGACAATATGACCGAGAAAAGAAACTAATTAGATCCAGAATTCACACTTTCTAAACTTCCAATATAATTCATTTCTTCTAAGAGTTTTTAGAATAATCCACAAGTGGTCCTCATGGTCTTCATATCATTTTGAGTATACTAGGATATCATCGATGAATACCACAAAAAAAACTTATCAAGATATTCCTTGAAAACTATATTCATTAAATCCATGAAAATATATGGTGAATTCATCAGTCCAAAAGGCATCACTGTAAACTCATAATTCCCATACCTGGTTCGAAATTCTGTCTTTGGAATATCTTCATTCCTCACATGCAGTTGATGATATCCAGATAGAAGTTCAATCTTTGAAAAGTATTGAGATTCATGAATTTGATAAAATAAATCATCAATCTAGGGAAGAGGGTACTTATTATTTATTGTAATAGAATTGATTTCCCTATAATCAATGCATAGCCTCATGGATCCATCTTTCTTTTTGACAAACAAGACTAGGGATCCCCATGGAGAAATACTAGTTCGAATAAATCCTATGTCATTCAACTCCTCTAGTTTTTTCTTTAGCTTCACTAACTCCATAGTGTCTATTCTATAGCGGGTCTTTGATATAGGTCTTGCACTAGGAATTAAGTCAATGTAAAACTCAATTTCACGCTCTGGAGGATGTCCAAGTAAATCCTCTGGAAACACATCAATGTATTCTTGCACTATATGCACATTTTCAATTTTAATATTTCTTTCCTCGCCCATAGATATTGGGTTCTCTTCCTCTCTAATAATTTCATTCAATAGAGCTAATGGGGGTGCATCTAGATAAGAATAAAATGGTGAGGTCTCTGCTCTAAAGATAAGTGATTCTACACCGTTTTCAAAAATTGTAACTTTCTTTTTCTTGAAATAAATCTTCACATCATGGTTTGATAGACAATTCATACTGATAATTATATCAAAGTTAGATATTATTATGATGATAAGGTTAGAAACTAAAGCATGTTTATGTTTCATGAGGGGAACTAGTTGACATGCCTTTTTTGCAATGATGCATCCATAGAAGTTTTGACTGATAACTCCTTTATTAAATAAAATTGGACATGTCTAATTTTCTTGGAAAACTGGGAATATATAAATGAATAAGATGATCCAGAATCAAATAAAGTGTCGGCTAAGTTTGAGGATACAATTAAATTACATGCCACCACACCATTAGGAACTTCAAATTCTGCAGTTGTAATTGCATAAGCTCTCCCTTATTCTCTTCGATTTTTTCTAAGGAATGTTTCCTTGTCTCTTAGGACACTCATTTGGATAGTGTCCCATTTCTCAACAATTTTAGCATTGAACATTATCAAATTGATTCTTCCCCTTGCATTCATGAGATAAATGGCCCTTTTCTCCACACTTATAGCAGACTCCCATGCCTTTTAAGCATTTCCTGAGATGATTCTTTCCACAATTTTTTCATAATGGTAATTTCTTTTTTACCTTGTTTTTCTTTGGTGCTTCACCTTTCCCTTAGTTATTAGAGTACCTCTTCTTATCTTGGTTCCCCTTGAACAAATTTGATCTAGAAAATTCCTTATCTATTTTGATATCACTTGATACAATTTCATCATATGATGAAAATGTTTGAAAATATAGTGCCCTTCAAAAACTTGGCTTAAGACCTTCAAAGAAATGATCAGTCTTGTATGCTGAGTCATGTATGTAATATATGGAATACCTAGCTAGCCTTATGAAGGTAGCCTCATACTCTACTACACTGTCTTCTTCTCTTTCCTTTAAGCCAAGGAATTTCCTCTTCATTTTGATTGGTTGCTCATGAGGGAAATATTTTTTGAAGAATATTTCCATAAAAGTCCTCCAATCCATATATTCTATTTCTTCTTCCTCCATGGTATTCTGAATCAAGGACCACCATTGATCAGCATTTCCCTTGAGACAATATACAGCCAGTACTACCTTTTTGTTTTCATTACATCTTAATGCCATGAATATCTTTTCGAGGGACTTGATCCATTTCTCAGTAACCACTAGATTAGTATTCCCACTAAAAGATGTGGGCTTCTGCTGCATGAAATGATCCAACACAGGTGTGTAATTTTTATTCGTTACAACCTGAGTAAGTTATCCCAAAATAGTCATGATCTGATCTGCTCCAACATTAACTATGTTGACTTGCTCAGTGGGGAGATCCCTACATTGACCACGAGTATTGATTCCCCTTCTTCCATTAGAAGCCATTTCTAAATAATGGAACACACTAGATTAGGGTATGAATCATAATGTATAATCTTAACTTAAAAAAATCCTTAGCATACATTGAGATCTTACGCATGGCTAATCCCATAATCAGAAAAATGGTTTCTTTGGGGAATAATTTACATTTAAATCCTTTATAATGGCTTGTAAAGAAAACATGAATTATCCTAATCATATCCCCCAGGAGTTTCATAACCAAGAGTATATCAAGTCTTGTTGTTGTGTACCAAGATACCCTTGGTCAAGCCTGAAATTCCTTTTCAGAACTTTCACTCCTAGGTACATCTGTGTCAGATCCACCTCTACCTACTCGTATCTAGATAGGGATGTATTTGCTAGAAGGATTCACATAATCTATTCTTTACCAAAATACCAAGATATTATTGTACGTTTATCCTAAAATTCTACCTTAGGGATTTGTTCCCTATTATACATTTCCTACTCTAGTTTCTAATTTTTCTACTAAACTTCCTCTAATACTTACTGTAACACCGCACCCCTCTAGACCGGAGCCGGTGCATTACTTGTTATATTTTCATGGTTAGAAAGAAAGAAAATCCAGAAGGAATGGTCATTTTAGTAGTCTTGAAGAAAATATATATATAAATTTAACTCAAATTACATTGTAAAAGGGTAAAAAATACAATACATAACAAAAACTAAAAACTGCATCCAGAGGAACTCAATAAATGATCTATACTTCATCACCTATTGAACGTAAACAATGAAAGGGGTGGGATCAAATGCTCAGTAAGGGTTACAAATGGAAGAAACATGAATCCATAATAATTGAATTGTAACACATTTTGACATAATCAATATGTCATGGTGAATAAATGAAAAACTCACGCCATTAATAAACTGAGAATGAAACAGTATCCATATATTTTCTCATATTGAAAAATTCATGGCTAGTAATAAATGATAATTAATAAATAGAATTATTATTAATTGGACATCATGTATCTGGCACATGATACCATAATACCATTAAAAACGGTTTATTTCTATGGGTAGAAACCCGTCTGATTTTTAGAAACAAACACGAAGGGTTTGTCACCAACTGATTTGTCTCATGAGACCTACCGATGCATCGAGGGGCTATAGAGGACCCCACCCTCCACTGAATGTCCAAATCATTATTTATACATTGATTAAATACATGATCAATATACCTTTTTAATATCCATATAGCGTAGAGTATACAGATTCATCAATATTTACATAGTTAAAATAACTTTCCAAATAAACACCATATGAAATATGGTATATGGTTTTAAAAAAACATATCCATGATATGAGATTATGTATATTTAATATAAATATAACTTCAAATGAAAATTGATCTCAAATGGGTAGTAGGTACACCACATAATGATTATTAGGTGCATAATACAAAGTTATTCACAACAAAATAGTAGTTGAGACAAAGTCTCTTACCACAATGTAATCGGTCAAATCATATGAAAAAAACATAATAACCCTCAAATGATTCATTGAATAACATGAATAGAAATAGAATGATTTTATTATATATCAAATGTAAGTACACATATACCACATAAAATAAATAATTGGTGAACAATGGAAATTTCAAGGAAATGAAAGTGAGATGGGAAACCCCTTACATTTTGCTCGAGTGTGTTCTTAGTTTGTTTTAATGACCTAAATAATCAAATTTATATTAATTAATTAATAATTCCATAACCTCTTATACATTTAATTAGTTTATTATAAGCTTATTAGGTTCATTCATGGCCCTTTTAATGGTTTTAAGAGGTTCAATTTTATTTTTTTGGAAGCATTTTCTTCCTTGGTTTTCATGATTTGTTTACTTACTTTCATGAATGGAAGTTTGTTTGAAATGTGGTTAAACATACAGAATTGTTAATATATATTATTTGTGACATTGAAAAGATATAAATTATCTAATAATGATTTTGGTTTATATACTTGAGTATGAATCATTAGTTAAATGTTTTTGATAAACGCTTGGATTTATCTTGGAAGTTTTATATAAAATGAACTTGTTTTGTATTATTATTCCATATTATAAGTATATAGGGATTCCAGAACATTAATGAGAATAAATACATATATTATGATCTAGTTCTAAAGGCATCACTATAAACATACGGATGATGTTTTTATTTTTAGTATAAGGGGAGGGGGAAAGATAGATGATGATGAAATATTCCATTAGTATAATATAATTCCAATTAATTTAAGGTACAGGAACAATCATATCATTTGTATGATAGGATATTAGGAAATAAGTATAAAATAATGGAACTCAAAATAAGAGAAAAATTGAGAAATCTCTTAAGAAAATTCGGTAGCCTAACGGTGTCACCTAAAATTTAATAAAATAGTTTTATGAGAGAAAGGTGGTATATCATAACTCTTACATAATATTGGTAGTAAGGGGAATATGGAATGAAATATCCCAACACAGTCCAATTGAAAATAAAAGATAAAACATAAATGAATGCTTTAAGAAAAGAGAAGGGTGGTTAATTATCTTACCTTGTAGAGTAACTCAAAAAACATAAAGGTTGGGTCCTTGGTTGTTTGAGGACACCTTAGGAGGACTCTTATTGAGGTAATACCACCAGATCATCGAGGATATTGAGTTTGTAATGAATTAAAATGAAGGGGGTGAGTGGGTATTTATAGTAACTAAGAGATATATTTTTATTAATTAAAAGGGACACCTCGTTAGTGGTTTTTTCAAAACCATGGGCTTACCCATATGGTTTAAGCCACTTGGGACACCTCATGTCATAAGACAGTTTAAAAAAGTATACCAACCTTTTATATTAATTATTACATCTTTATGATGTCATTTAACTATTGAAAACTCAAAACTATTTTTTTTTACTATTCACAAAAAAATCTATTATTTTAGAAAAATCCAATAACATCACCCTAACCATTTTCTGATGTTTAGAATTAAAAAATGAACTCCATTTTTGGAAAATAATTTTCTATGTATTTTTAATTTAATTTTTAAATAAAATAATAATTAATTTAAAAAAACAATTTTAAAGGTACAATCAGTTTTATATCATATTGGAAAATTAATTAAGATCTCATTATCTTATTACCTTAAGAAAATAAAATATTATCAATATTTACTATTCATAATGTTCATATTAATATTCATATTACTATTCATAAGGTTATGTTACTATTCATAAAAAAATCAAGTTGGTTCTATAAGACTCCAAATGACTTAATTGTCACAACTCTAGATGACTCTTTTTCAAAATTCAAAACATAGATGTGGAAATTTTATGTTTAATGGATAGAATATAACTTTCTCCTATAATGTTTTGTTTCACAAAAGACTTAGTGATTCATTCAATATAGTCTATCTAATGAATAGAAAGTATTTAAGAGCAACATACGATAAAATGTTTGGGGTGTTATAAGAATTTTCACTTAAACTCCCCCCGAATTTTTTACCACCTTATCACTATCATCAGGAAGTTATTCACCATCTTCTTGTTGAACCATTTCCAATATTCCAGAAGATTCTTGGTAACCTAAAAATAGTAAGCTAATACCATATTTTTAGAACAAAATAGATAATAAAGAAATACATGAGTTTTTTTGTTTCTCCCCCAATCAGTCTTTCTGATGTTATAAAACATAAACATTCATCCTTTATATCCCAATGAGATATGCATCTGATTAAGAGATAGAATTTTCCCCCAATGATTTGAAACACTTTCTATTGTTGGGACCACTATTTATACCCATAAACATTATTCTTCTCCAACATCATTTATTCTCATGCGGCACTTCACATTAATCCATAAACAAAACCTCTAAGACTAATGAGTCAGAACTCAGTGTAAGAAACAAGAGATAGAATTAATAACACCATCACTATCTCATACACTCAATTAAATCCATACATTCCAAGAATAAATAAACTATTAACTCCTTTAAATGAATTTTTACAGATTAATTCTTTAGCTTTTGTGACTTATTTGAATTAGTTGAAATTATTGAACACATCGCATCACCATTTTTCATATTTTGATACCACTTCCCATTGGATAGTATCTCCCCTTGAAAATGAAACACTTGAACATTAGTTAATATTATTTATACAAATAAGGAGAGGGGTATCTTTGGAATCCTCATGAATATGATTTTGTTCGATCTTGGTGGATAAACCCTTTGATACTTTGTTTCAAAGTATTGTACTCTTTATGTTCTTGTTCTATCTACCCAGATAACATCAACTATTCTGGATATATAACTAGACATTATTTTCCAAAATTCTCAGTATTCTTCTAATAAGTAGATTATTTAGGCTTGGAATTTTCACAATTTGGGTTCTAAATCTTCTAGTACAAATTTCCTTCATTTATTTTCCGCCAAAATTCCATTTTTCGTGATTCTTTCTCTGATTAAGAATCTCTCCACTAGTCATCTTCTCTTTCTTATTCCCCTATTAGAGGTATATGTCCCATTTATTCACTTCTCTCCTTGTGGCACATGTGAGATTGTTGAGACAATATTTATTCATTTTTATTTTATCGGTTATTTTAGTATCCATATTGTTTCTTGGTGGTGATAGGTTCTTCACTTAATGTACATTCTTCTTACTCACAACTAGAGTAGCTCCTCCCTTTTTATTCTAGGTTAATTCACATTTATTCTAAGATTGTTGTTGATATTGTAGTATATGAGGTGCTTGATAAACCTTTTTTATGTTCCTTGTGTTTTCATCAAGGATTTAAACCTATTTTTCAACTTATCATTTTTTATTTCAGTATAGGCTTTCTTGTTTTACACCACTCAAGTTGGAGATATCCATTTGGATTCATTTTCTCTCCCTTATTTCTTCAAGCTATAATATCTTACAAAATGACCATGTTTAGAACATATAAAACATATCCCATTAAAATCAAGACTCATGTAATCATTTCTTGGATGAGATATTGATATAGCTTGAGTTTTTTTCTAACATTAAGCTTATGTGATTCTTAACATATACTCATATTATGTACCTATCTTCCACAATAATAGCATCTAATGGATGCTTTCTTCTGAGAGGCGTTCCTTTCATAATTTTAAAGAAGCTTCTTCTTATTCTCAGTCTTAGAAATATTTCTGCCTTCACGGCATGAAATATATTACAAAGACTCTAAAAAAACTTGATACATGACCATGAATCCCACAGAAATATCACATTAGGTCATTACTTCCTATAAAATTGTTTTTGGGTCTGTCTGTATTACCTACTATAAGTTTTCTATTTCTCAAAATGTTTACGTCTCTTTCCCCTTCATGCATGGGAGAGGGTTCATCATATCCAAAACCATTTTTTCCCAAACTAGATTTCATTTGAGATGATAGAATCCTTTAATTATTCTTCAATAAAGAAGCATATTTTCTTTTCATTTCATCATTAGCTATCATGGGATAATCAAATAATAAGTGCAAATCATCCTTCAACTTGGGCTTGCCTATAACATTATATTTCTCCACTTCTTTATTCACTGATTCTAGTTCTTCTCCCAATTTTCAAATATTCATATCCCTTGATTTAATTTGAGCATTATCTTCCCACATGATATTCTTCCCACTACTCATCTCATCATCCAATTCTCAGGTGAGATTATTCATCATGTCATATTTCTTCTTTAACTTAGAATTCATCTGAAAAACAGAATCATTACAACATGTGTTCTCTTATTGTAGTCTTTTCTTTTCCTAAACTGGTTGATATAGCTGTGTAGTGAGGTAATAATTTATAGCTTTCATATTCTAATTTTTTTTGAATTTATATTATTTCCCTTTTCATTAGCTTTGAGTTTTTCTATCTTTGTAAACAATATTTGAAAATCTTTAACTAGGAAATCATTATTATCCCCAATATCAGTAGCCACATAAATAATCCTTTTATTTAAACCTTTTATCCTATTGAACTCGATTTCTAGTCCTTGGATTTAGATATCTTTATATTTTATTTCTTCATCCAGTTATTGATCCAATTCCTTTGTTTCATGGATAAATTCATATTTTTCCCTTATTGAAACTTCTTCATCATCAGTAGTTTCAATATCACGTGGAATTTCAAGTTCGTCACTCATTCCTATATCATTATTGTGTGAGTCAGTATTTTCACTGCCTGATTCATCTAAACCTTTCTTCAGTACACTGTTTGTTTCCTTAAATAGAATCACACTTTTTTCATAGACACTCTCACACACTGAGGAATATCACCTAACTACTACTTCTTCTTTCAAGTTCTTCCATTTCCCATTGAACACCAAGATAAGAGAAGACTGAATCTTTAAATTCAACAATCAACTAAACCAAGTTAGAGAAAAACAAAATTATAAAATAAACCTAAGCTTTGATAACAATTGTTAGGTCTAAAGGGGGACTAGATTCCCTAAGAGGGGGGTGAATTAGGGCATGTATATTCTTTTCCAAATTATTCCTGCCCCACTAGATGTTGACCTCTTTATTATAAGGGTCACATTGTTTAAAATTATTTTTTAATGATAACGTTATTATTTTATTCTTTATCTAATGATGATGCTTTGAATGTAATGTATGAAATCAAGAATAAGGACGTAGTGATTTTTACTAGGTTCACCCTCACTGGGATAGATCTAAGGAGAATATAATGGAAATGTACTGATTGTACCAAATTTACTAAGTCTCACTACCAATATTGATGGTTTGGGATAGATCACTTATATACCTAGGCTCACTGCCTTTATAAGATTTAGGGTCTTATTAATATATTATTAAGGGTCACTCCCTATATCACTTTTTTTGGATCACTACTAGCGTAAAGGATCACAGTCTTCATCTTTCTTCACTCACTGCTCTTAGAATGGATCTACAAAAATTTTATAGACTTTTAGGTCCCTTCATTTGAATGTATATTCCATCCTCAACTATAGATAGATACTCTGTTTAGGATCCACTTTAATACACTGATGAATACTATTTTACCACATATGTACTAGGTAACTACACACCTTCATGAAACCTTGGGTTGACTTGCATACAACTTTAATTCATGGCATACAAGTGTCACTTTTCATGGAAAACCAACTCACACACTACTCAATACTTTCATGACATGCCCTTTTTATTCCCAACCCACTATTGGTGTGTAACTCCCTTCCAGCGCACAACATATGGGTAACTATCTAATTTTACGAACCCACTACTTTCATAACCAGAGATACAATTTTCTCTAAGTGTTGATCTACGGTAGAATTAGATGTGTAGATGCCTATTTATATGTATTTTGGTGATCCTACAAGCAAGTCAAGAAACTTCTCCTCGAACGGGAAAGTATCAAATTCGTGCAACATCACCTTTCATGAAAAATCTATAACTTGTGTGCCCTTATTTCCTTTTCTATATTTTGATGTACTGATCTTGAAAAATGGTTGGCGCACAATATTCCAAACCTCCTTAACAATTTTGCGCAACTTCCTTTTCCAAAAAAAAACTTTTCTCTATTCTCTAATTTTTGGACCCAAAATTTTTGAAAACACTAGGAAATGGTTCACCTTGTATACAATATTTTTGTATCCCCTTTAGAGCATCCATTCCATTTTCATGGTTCTTTGTCAACATAGTTTGTCACCAATATCTATGGAACTCCACACTTGACCATGAAAACCCTATTTTTCAGCAAACACAATCAACCCAAAAATTCATCAATGTTACCTTGAGGGATTGTTTCCTAGAACATGTGAAGTAGTGGTGAAAAGTGAATCACATCACTTCATGGAGGTGGTATCCCACACATATGTGCGAGCGTCATTATCATTGTTTCAGAAAATAGAAAGAGTAACAAGGTAAGTGATATATTATATTTATAAAATAATAATAATTTCCAAAAAATATTTTATATTTACAAATTCTATCTTTATAAACATTTGGTTGAGGTGGTAATGGAAAATAAAACACATCGCTTCATGGAGGTGGTGGTCCACACATACACACGGGCCATGTTTTTCATTTCCCATAGGATGGAAAAGATATTTAAAATAGTGTTACATCAACATAATAACATTTAAGTATATAAAAGAAACTAATTTCATTAGGTTATATTTTTTAGAACATATTTTAATAGTTATAAGAAGAAATAAACTTAAACTAGGTCCATTAGGACTTATAACTCCTCCTTAGATATCTCCATTTAGCTTAAAACTTAATCCTTCTAAGATTGGTATTTTGAGAATACTAACACCTATAGGACATGTGTAGAATAGTAGGGAATTTTTTTGGTTGGTTATTTTCTAAGATAAGTGGCTAAAAAGGTGTAAATAATTGGGGAGAGGAGGTACACATTATAAGTGAGGGAAGTGAAAATATTATAAATACTTTAAAATTTTAAATATAATAAATGTATTTCTCAAGGTCAAGTCACCCTAAGTGGTAAAATTTAAAAGAAAAAAAATTTAATGTCTAAATCCACTCAACCAAACACATTTATTGAAGTTTTATAGATATTTGATGCCTTATATTTTAGTTTAACACCACCCACTAGTTATCCCTCTTAACCTTTATTGGGGTGATAAAGTTTTACCATGGTAACTAGTCATTATGAACAAAAATAAAATTTACCACATTAAAAAAAGTTAACCTCCTAATTATAAATATTATATCCATTTTTCAATATTCAATTGGTATAAGTGGAATTAGTTTATTTTAATATATGTACACAAAACTCAATGAAAACTATTTTTAGAAAAATGTCATTTTTTAGCATAAAACAATTTATATAAAAAATAAAATATAATAATGATTAATATGGAACTATTGGGATTATTTTTAGTAAAATGTTACTTATTTCACTTTAAAACCAATCTAAACCCAAATGGGACTCTGTGATTCCTTGAAAAGAAATGACAATTTTTATAAAAATAGGTATTCTCTAATATTCAATCAAAAATCAATTTTTCAAAAAAAAATCAAATTTACCCTAAGATAATTTCAATATTATTAATCTAAAAATTAAGTTGATTTTATTTATTTCAAACTCTACAATTTATAACTTTAATTTTTAAATAAAACTATATATTTCAAGGAAAATATTTCAGCTAGAATAAAACCATTTATTTTTCACCTGAAAAACTCATATAAAATTATCATATTATACATGAATATATAAAATATATTTATAAACATTAATAAGATATGAAATTTATTTATTATTAATATTACCAATGTTTAAATACTCTTAACAAACATTTCTTTTAAAAAGATAAAGCTTCATGCCATGAATCGTGATTTATGATCTATGATTGATTGGGTTAGAACATCATAAGTCATGATCATGCTCTCATAACCTTATGTTTATCTTATGATTACATATTATTATCCATTTTTATCCTTACAGATCATCTGAGATCACCCTTTATTTTATTTCTATATCTTTATGTTTTGAATAAAGGTTTTAAGTAAAATATTTCCAAGAAGGGTACTTTGAGAGAAGAACTTTTGTAAGAGATATTGAATATATTTCAAGAAATAAGTTAATTATTTGTATATTATCCAGACAAACTAAACCATTATAGTCCTAGGTTATGTATTATTGTAAAATTAATTTGATGTTCATCTAAAATGATGTAATATTTATGTATCTTATTCTTGGGTTTCCTCAACTAGTGTCAAAGAGATTCACTTTATTCTTAAATTTGACCCAAATACAAATATGTAATAGCCCAAGGAAACCAATAGGGAAGAGATATTTTACTATAAATTCCTTCAAGAATGGTATAATCAAGGAAGATACAGGATTAATAATCCAAAAGGATTTTCTAAAAACTTTTCAAAAGGTTTATATCAATAAACCTATACTTGAATCTCTCAAATAGTTTCCCAAATATGGTAATTTGTTTAAGAAAATATGCACTATAAAAAGGATAGTTAAAGGGAAAGAGATGGTTAATTTAGGGAGAAGCATCTTAATTTTGATCACACCACAAATTCTAACCTAATTTCAAGATCCTGGAACATTTTATATCCATTGTACAATTAAATAATTTTATTTTATATATTCATTGTGTGATATGGTTTCTTTTATAAATGTAATGCATAATTCTATTCTTACTTATATGTATATGGGAGATATCAAATCAACAAGGGTGTCTGTTTGAATTTTCAATGTATCCATTTCATTCCAAGATATAGTTCTAGAATATGTTCTAGTTAGAGTATATAATTCTATATTTATACTTAATTGTATGTGATTAACATTGAATAATACATGAAACTATCTCTGTAACCCATTATTTTAGGAAAATCCTTCCTAAAAATATAAAATACTATTATAAATATCCATTAAGGAACTATAATAATAGATTTTGGTGAGAACATTTCCAATTTAATATTTTTGATTCTATGAAGTATCTATGGGAAGAGAATTAACTTTTAATTATTTCACACTCTAAATAACCTAACCCATATGAGTAATATGGTATTTTATAAGAAATTTTGGGTTTTTGTAATAAATTATGTTATAAAAATTATATGAAAAATAATTAGGAGAAACTTGAAAATTTTATAAAACAATATGAAGATGAGTTAAATTCTGATTTATTTGATGGATTTGATTATTTATTCAATAATAAAGGAGTTGACACTTTATATTTTTTTTAGTAAATTAAACTTATTGAGGTAAGTACACTCAATATTCTCTCATGTTAAATACAGCTCTAAAATCTAAAATTAAAACCTTTACCCATAGATTTAAAGTATGTATTTTTAATGGAATGATAAAATCATGTTGTAATTATTTCTAAAAAATTTATCCAATAAAGAATAAAATATGATAAATCATTTAAGATAAAATGTGAGAGTTATAGTATAGAGTTTAGGATATATACCTATGTAAAGACTAATATCTTTAAGGGTTGGTAAATTTCAAAAGGAATAGGAATTTTAACTTTGTAGCAAAAGTCATTTTTGGAACTAGTATTTGAATTAGAATTCAGAGGCATGTAACATCTCAATGATATATTTATGGGCATAAAACAGGGACCATTGGGAGGTGCATGTTCCTGAGTGACTATCAGAGTAGGTTTGAGGTGACCCCTTTGTTTTTTGTGGTTTCATGTGAAAGACCACACCACCACTAATAGGATGAATTGGGGTGGTTTCTATGGGGGAGAACATGTTGTTTTCCTTAAGTCTATGTCATGGTGGGTATTCAAATGGTATTGAGATAAGGATTCCCTTAGGGAAGGGTTATGCCACAACCTAGGGACCACACCATAGCATGGACCTGGTCAAAGTAAACCATGGAATTTCCTAGAGGGTCCACTCCATGGAGGGTCCTCATGAGTTAGGGTCTGGATCCCCCCCCCCCCCCAAGGTGGGATACACTATGCAGCTCTGCTTCATGTCGCAACTAGAGTTCGGGCAAGGAGGATGTGTCATGGACCCTGTGACTATGCTATAAGGGGGCACTGATCAGTTTTTTTATGAGGTCTAAACCCATATTTTTAGGGTTATAACCCCCCACCCCCACCCCCACCCTTCATTATTTAGGGTAAATTGGGTGAGGTATAATCCATTTTTTTGGTACCACTCCCCCTTATTCCTATCCAATTACCCATCTCATGGGATTATTCTTGTGGTGTTTTAGTAGTGATTCTAGGCATGTTTTTTCTCTTGTCTCCATATATTTTTTTAACCTCTTTTTTTCCAATTTCAAATGATTTTGGTTAAGTTTTATGTGTTAATTCCACCATATCATAGTGGAATTAGGTGTGGATGATGGGGATTTTTCGTGGCTAGAGAACATAATGGGATGATATCTACATGTAATTGGTCTCCATTTTATTAGAGGTACATCATATGGGGTATTTATTTAGGGTTTTAGGGTTAAAATTAAATTAAGTTTACTGTTTATCAAGTGTAAATTGATAGGTATTGTTTCCAAAAAAAATCAATACTACACCATAGACCTTTTAGGGGTGGTTGGTTTTAGTTTTCATGTGATGGGATGCCCTATGAGTTATTAAGTTTTTGTAGATAATTTAATTAAATTGTATAATTAATTATAATTTTTTATAATTAATTGAAATGGGAATTGTGGCTTGATATAGGTATTCATGTTAATGGATAGTGTCTATTATAACTTGTATGAGCCTGGGTGAGAGCCATCGAGTTTTTCATAAAGGGGGGATTGCATCAGATAAGGTAGGTGGTCCCTTGAGCATACCCCTATGGTAAATGTATTTTTATTTACATGTGTGTGGTATGTGGTCCTTCCACTTATGGTAGATTGAAATTTTAATTAAATAAATTATTGTGGGTGATTTTAGATAGAACAAAAGTGACAAGGTTTGCTATAGACCCTTGAGCACTAGCATGATGCTATGGTCATCGATGGTTTAGGGATTGTTTATATATACATTCCATGAGATACATAGACCATTTAGGGGTGAAAATGAGATTATAATTACATATTTATACTTGATATAGGTGTATTTAGCTTCCATGAGTAGGGATATTTGGTGGAACAAACATAGATAACCTTAGGTGTCACTTTAGAAGCTAGGGGTAGGTTATAATGGACTTAAAATGCCTTAAAACTTGGGAAATATAACTAGAGAGTGGGTTGAGTGTTCCTCTCATGCTAGTATATTATTAAATAGGTGGGTATAGTCTAGTTTGAATTGTAATAGGTTGGGTTAGTGGGCTGACCTAGGATGTATTGAGAAATGGGATGGCAATTATACCATCTCTTGAGAGTAATGCAAGTAAGGCTTTTCCTATAAGGCTAGTGGGGTTTTAATGTGATCATAATGATGTTTTGGGATGTTATTCCCTCTAAGTTATGGTTTTTTATGAGATTTTATATTGAGGTATTCAAACCCATGTTGTGTACCCAGATTATGATGGGGCCTAAGAGACCCTGGTGGGTCCCCCATATTACATTGACCCTAGAAAGAGGTAGTGTCGGGAGGTGGATGGTGTCGATCTCAAGTGTCACATTAGAACCCAAATTGATGGTGTGTGCCTAGTATGGATGTATTGATAGGGATAGTTCATTCACATGATATTCCAACCTTAGTTATAAGAAATGGGTTGGGAAGGTGTCCAACCCAAGTTATTTTTATGTGAGATTTTTCTAGATAGATATTGTCCCAGAATATGGAATAAATAATGCCTAGGGGATCACATGGGATTCATCTTTAATGGCTATGTGTAATTTCAATGGGATCACCTAGGATTCATCTATCATGACTATATATAATTTCTATGTTGTTACCAAGGATTTGATAGTTATGCCTATTTGTAATACCTGGGTTTTTTACTTATTATTCTGCAGTTGTGCCTATATGGAATGCCTGGATTTTTTACCTAGTATTTTTCTTTTATGCCTCTATATAATTCCTAGGTTTTTTCTTAGGATTTTGTAGTGATACCTATGTTAAATTCCTAGTGTGTAACCTAGGATTCAACTTATTCCCAATATTATGGATGTCTAAGATACTCTCTAGGATCTGATTATTCATTTTGTTACTATATGGTTGCCTAGGATACTCCTTAGGATCCTATGTTTCACCTAATATGAAGGATTCCTAGGATACTCCCTAATAAATGAATTTTTATCCTTCTACTATATGGATTCCTAGGATACTTCCTTGGATATGGTTTTTTCACTTGATATGAGGGATTCCTAGGTTACCCCTAGGATCTAGTTGTTGAGCCTCATGACTTGAATTCCTAGACTGTTAGTTGGAATTTAGTGAGTATACCTATATGTAATTCCTATATTTTTATCTAGGAATCGGTGAGTATTCCTATATAGAATTACTAGACTGTTATCTAGGATTTAGCGAGTATGTATATATAGAATTCTAAGATTTTTATCTGAGATTTGGTGAGTATTCTTATATGGAATACCTAGTCTGTTACCTATGATTCAGAAGTTATTCTTATTTAGGTTACATATGATGTTCCCTAGGATTTGGCATTATTCCCGACACTATATGGAATGGTATTCTATATACTCATAAACATCTGAAACTTTCCAAAGTAGTTATAGTCTATTATAAGGGTCACCTTAGAACTCAAGGATCGGCAATGGTTGTTTTATTATTCTTTTGCAATGTATGTTTTATTTTGGGTGTATCACATGTTTGAACACTAATTTTCTGGTTGTGTTTTAGACCCCATTGGTGGTACCTTGTTGAGTTATACTCACAGCCTTCTGGAACATCCATGGCACTTGGGTACCTAATAAAACTTCATTTATTGCAATTTCAAGTAGTATAGAGTCCCAGAGTCACGTGATCAAGTGGGACGACTTAGATAGAGTTGGAGACTGTGATGTGATGAGGCTCAGTGATGGTGGTAGGTCCTCCTTGTATTTTTATTCATTTATTTATCTTGTATATACGATTAGGACAATGGGATGTTAGTAGAGGTATGTTGGTATGACTATGTGATTGTATGAATTTATGCTTTCACATTACATTTTATTATATCATGATTCTTGTTTATTATTTACATGTACTTGATTATCTATTATGGATGATTTATGTTTATTTCTATTATTATTTATCGCTTTAATATGAAGGTAAATTCTTCCCACAGTAACACCCTAGACCCTCGCTGCTAGTCGGAAGCCTGTGATGCATAGGGAGGTGTTTTGGAGGTCACATGGTTCCACTAGATGAGACATTGATTAGTTCTCTCTATCCAGGGGATGTTGCAAAGTGGTGTAAAATTTTATTTTTATTGTCTTACTAATTTAGAGAAGGTATACAGGTGATATAGGAATGTGTCATAACTTGTGATAAACCTCGATCTGGTGTGTTGTGAACACTTTTTTCATGGGTAAGTATAGGTTACCAATGATTGGGGATTACTGTTCTTGGTTTTTTCTTTTATGGTTTTATAATTTCACTTAGTTTGACATGGTTGGGTTTTTGTATTTATAATTTATGGGTTCTAGACTTTGGCTCATTAGAAATAGGCCTATGTACATGCATCATATTCAACTTGTAAGACTCAAGTGACACTCAAATAATTGATTATAACTAATATCACTAAAGATATAGAATTTAATAATTTAAAATGTTAGCAACAACTTATATGGTGTTTTTCAGTATAACTTTTTAGTGGAATTCTACTCAACTGAAATTTGGTATATTTTCTTTCGATGATAGATCTTGTAGAATATATGGATGGATAATTCTTAATGAATACTATATATTTCCCTCTTTTAAGGTATGTATAGTGAACCATGTTGATTCGGCTTATGAACTTGGTATCTTGGTACTAGTTCTGAGATAAAATAGGTTTGTTTACTTATAGTATCAATAACAACCTATATGGTGTTTTCCCATATAAATTCTTAGTAGAATTATACTTAACTAAACCATATGACTATGATATACTCGACATGTATCACCATGGGATCATGTCATTATAAATGTTTTTAGATGAGATCATGGTCCTTGAGGAGGGTAGTCTCATATGTAGATGCCTAGTAAGGATCAGTGCCCTCGTGTGGGATGATGATTTGGCATGTGATGTCTGATGTGTGTGTGGGGGGGACCATAGAGTGGATGTTTAAGACATGTGAATTTCCTTATGATTTTTTAGATATGAGTAGGGATGTTTCTCTATGAATTGTGGCCTATGTAGGATGTGGTTTATGCTCTTGGTGGGAGAGCCTAGTTCCATTATGATACAGGCTCGTCATATTGGTGAACCGAGTGTAGTAGCTGAGTAGCTAGGTGTTTTCCTACTTCAATTGAGATATGATATATACAAGGGTAACCTAATTCAGGGGTTGTCCTAGGCTTATTATTTCCCTTAGATATTGAAATCATGGGTAGATGCTTCAGATTATGATATTGATGCATTGTATATGCTACCGATTATATGGTATAGTCATGGAGGTTCCTTGGAATTTTGTATACAAATCACTTGAGTTGATTTGGTATCAAGGAAGGTTTCAAAGGTAGGATCAATATTATTCCTAACCCTATTGATTCTAGATTTGTTTTTGATGGAATGATGAAAATGTGGGGAGATACTCATGGATTTATAATGATTCATAGGTTGAGGGTGATCATATGGTAGGATGTGTCATGAGTGAGATTCCTCGGGCCTATTGGGAAAAAATAATTGATCATTTATCTCATCTAGGTGATATTTACCTATGATTTGATCATTGTTAGTAGATTTTTGGCATGTGAGCCTAGTTTTGATGGTATGCAGCTCATGAGAGCATGAATTGAGTTATGTGAATGAGTGGTGTGGGAGTGTACACTTGTTGAGTGTAGATAATATCATGATGATTAGTGGATAAGAACCTATGAGGTGGTTCTTAGAGTTTATTATATCTTGGGATGGGGAGAGTGAATGTTAGGGTGGATTTTCAAGGGTAAATACCTAATACATGAGGGAAAGTGAATGTCGGTATTCATAGTACCCATTAGGTTATGAATCGGTGAGTGGCCATATATAGACCAAGGATAAAAGGATTTAATGAAACAACTGAGTGAATAATTATTGGGGGTTTGATTAAATTGGAAATGTCCCTCTATGGTGAGAGGTTACATCAGAGATAGATAGAGGGGTCATGGTATGGTTGACCTGAGTTTGCTCCTTGACATGGATTGTGAGAAGGAATGTTATTGGAACTTGTTGATATTGTGATCAAAGAGTGATATAAGAAAATCCATATGGTGGGAGTGCACCATTGGCTGTTGAGGGTGTGAACCTCATTTTAAAATTAATTTTGGTGGATGTTGAGGATAACATTCATGGGGGTCCAAGAATAGTTAGGGATTAATATTTCATATTAGCACTTGGATATGAGTAGGATGGATGCATATAGTCATTACATACAGTAATGGATGGAGCATGGTACATGGAGAGTAGTGTTTTGATTTAGTGAAGAGATGATAATGATACCTCTATAGTGAGGAGAGTCTTATCTATTATATGTGTATGACTCTATATTGAGGGTTATGGGTGTGATGAGACCATTCAATGGATGGTCGATATAGAACTAGGATTTTGGGGTGAATATGGACCATATTTTATCAGTTTTTTTGGGGAATACCATATTTGAGTTTCAAATGCGATATTGGGTGGAGTCTAAGCATTAGCATGAGGTTTGGGGTGGATTTTATGTGGCCTACAGGTGAGATATTTTGGTGGTGCATCAGTCTTGGGATGAGATCATAACATATGGAGAATGTGGTTGGTGATCCAACCATGGAATTAAATTTATTGTTAGGAACAAACTATGTTGTGGGTGTTGGATGGTCTTAGGTTACCTTCAGGAATTAAGGCATTGTGATCAGGTGGTGTGGTGGCACATTAATGAGTATAGTTGAACATTTTTAGGAAGGTTCTTCTAGAATAGGACTAACCCATTTTTTCATTGAATTGGTGTGTTGATATGGAAATCATACTAAGAAGAGTGTTAGACCGATGATAATGTTTTTTTAATAGACATATATAATGATGGGGAACACCATATCTTGGAATCAGGCTTTATGAGTAGAGGCCTATAGTGAGGAGCCCCATGATCCCATGAATGAGTCAGTATATGAATCCTTAGTGTATTAGGATATATTGTCATAGGTAATCACCATCCCAATGATTCAGTGATGGTGGAGTGCAGTAGCAAGGTTTTTTATGAATATCACGCCTTATGTTTGGAGTTGTGCAATGGAATATTATTTGGTGTTTTGGGGTAAAATGTGACATATTGATGTTGAATTGAAAACTAATAATAGTGTTAGACCACTGATAATGTATTTTTAATAGACATATCTAATGATGGGAAACACCATGTCTTGGAATCAGGATTTATGAGTTGAGGCCTATAGATAGGGTCCCCATGATCCCGGGAATGAATCAGTATATGAAACCTTAGTTTATTAGTTTATATGGGCATATGTAAGAACCATCTCAATGATTCAGTGATGGTGGAGTGCAGTATCTAGGTTTTTTATGAATAGAACACCTTATGTTTGGATTTGAACAGTGGAATATTATTTGATGTTCTGGGGTAAAATGTGACATATTGATGTTGAATTGAAAACCAATATTAGTTAGGGTTATGGTTTAAAGACTAAAAGGTCTTATTATGGAAGATAATTTCTATGGTGGGGAGATTTTAAAGGCCCTCATATTTAAAAATTGGTAAATTTTATAAGGAATTAGAATTTTAACTCCAAATAATGGGTAGTTTCAAAAAAGGGGATTTATATCAGAATTTTGAGGTATAAAACATCTCAAGGAGATGTTTTTGGACATATAATGAGGCCCAGTTTGGGGTTTGGGTGCTCAGTTGAGCATTGTATTAGGGTCAAGGTGAATTCTATTTTTGTCTCCAAGAAATAGACCAAACCGCAGCATGATAAGTTGTTCCATGGTGGTAAATATGGAAGAAAACCACACTACATCCCCAAAATTGTTTCGTGGTGGATGTTTGGGTGGAAGTAGGGGAAGTTCAACCAAGTGGATTTCACTATATATCTTATGGATACATTTCTTGTTCTCTATCTAGATTTTTTTAAAAGGGGAACACCCATATTTTCAGGGTCAGTACCCTTTCAATTTTTAAGGAAAATATGGTGTGGGGAAGGATATCTCAACTGGACCTCTCCCCCTTCATCCTTCCTTTGGATTCCCCGTGTAAGGGGTTGATTCATGTGGAATTTTTTAAATCATTATAAGTATGTTTTTCTTCATCTCTCCTTCCATTTTGGTTTTCCTCTTTTATATCTGATTTCAAATGATTTTGGTTAGGGTTTTAGTGTTGTTTCCACCCAAAATGGTGGAATCATAAGGGAATGGTGGTGATTTTTCTCAACAGGGCTAGAGGACATCCCAAGATGATGCATGTTAATCATTTATTATTTCTTCATTAGAGATTCTTTTTGTGGAGGATTTATTTAGGATTTTTGGTTAAAATTAAATTAATTTTACTCTTGATTAGGTGTTGATTTTTTGGTCTTTTTCCTGAGATGGTGTCGGAAGGGTGCTATAGACCTTCCGTGGGTAGTTGGTCATAGTTTTGGTGTGACAAGATGACCTGGTGAGTTATTATTCATTTTTTATTAATTTAATTAAATTGTATAATTAATTATAATTTGTTGTAATTAATTTAAATGGGCATTGTTTCTTGAGAAAGGGCCTCGTATTGGTGGATGGTGGTCAGTTAGACTTCGAAGAGATTGAGCATGAGTCATTAGGATGTGCTTAAAGGAGGAATGGAATCATATGAGATAGGTTGTGCCTTGAGAATACCCCTATGATAAATGCATATTCTATTTATATTAATTTTGGTATGTGGCCTCACCACATGTGGGAAATTGACCTTTTAATTAAAAAATTGTTGTTTAAGCCTGCTGATGGAATGGAAGTTCCAAGGGATGTGATAGACCCTTGATCATTTACTTGATTCCTTGGTTTTTGATGGTTGAGGGATTGAATATTAATATGTTCCGTGAGATACATGGACTCTTAAGGGGTACTATCAAGATGATAAGGACATGAAAATCCTTTAGATGGGTGCCTTTAGCTTCGCTAAGTAGGTAGAAATGATGAATCAGGTATGGAAAACCTTGGGTCTTACCTTAGAACATAGGGGGTAGGTTATAACAAACTTGAGATGACTTAGATCCTTGAGCTATATGATTAGATATTGTGGTGAGTATTCCTCCCCCCTAGTATATGAGTGTCTAGGTGGGTATACCCTGGGTTGATTTATGATAGATTGGGGGAGTGGATTAATGTCCTAGGAAGTGGTATGGGTATTATTCCATCTCTTAAGAGTAATGATAGTTGGTTTTATCCAATAAGGGTAGTGAGGCCCTAATGTAATCATAATGATGTTGATGGAAATTATTCTATTTAAGTGATGGGTTTGGGTAAGATTTGATATTGAGGTAGTGGAACCCATGTTTGGTGTTCAGATTATGATGGAGCCTAGGGGACCCTGGTGGGTGCCCCTATACTATGTTGACCCTGGAGAGGGATAGTGTCAGGAGGTATATGGTATTGATATCAAGTGTCACCTTAGAATCCAAATTGATGGTGTGATATCGGTATGTCTATAGTGATAGGGATAGGTCATGCACTTAAGAGGTAAACCTTATTTATATGATATGGGCTGGGTAGGTAGCCAAACCATGTTATTGTTATGTGATATAATATCATGTAGATGGTAACCTTGAATGTGGAATTTATAATTCTTGGGTGATCCCCTAGGATATGGATTTCAGACCAATATGGAATACTTAGAGGATCACCTAGGATTCAACTTTCATGCCTATATGAAATGCCTATGTTCTTTCCTAGGATTAGGAAGTTATGACTATATGTAATTTCTAGGTCATTTCCTAGGATTCAGTAGTTATCCCTATATTTAATGGCTATTTTTTACCTAGGATTTGGATTTCATGCCTATATATAATTCCTAGGTTGTTACCTAGGATTTGGTAGTTATGCCTATATGAAATTCCAAGGGTGTGATCAGGGATTCAGCTTATTCCCGATATAATGAATTCTTAGAAGAATTATTTGGACCAAACAGTTGAGCCTAATACTATGGGATGACCCTTTAAGGGGCCTTGTGATGATAGTTCTCCCCCTATTTTCTTCCTCTCCGCCATTATGGATCGGATCTCTCCTCAACACCTCTTCTCAACACGTGCGTGACTCGCATCCTATTCCAGTTGCGACATCGTACAGGTATGTGCCTCTCGAAAAACCCATCATTTGTTACCTACTTATCTCCCTTACTTCGATCTGGATAAGGTTTTATTAGCGGCGTGGTGTTAGTCCAGAGTCCATGATTTAGTTGTTGTGGTCTGGTAGTTTTTGTTGCGCTTCAGATCAAACATGGGTGTGTTGGAAGATCCGGTCTCCGTGTACGGGTTTAAAGGTAGTGGCAGGATCTGTGGCTCTGGATTTTAGCAAGGTATTCTTCTGGCATGATTTGGTAGGTCCTAAATCTGGTGCTGGTACGTGATTCTTTCTCTTCATCTGTGGTTTTTGGTTTTGGTTTTTCTAGGGGTTGATGTCACTGGGTGGATCTCTTCTATGGAGGTTCAATTTGGTTCTGATTTCTAGTCAAAGATGATGGTTTCTTTTATGCTGTGGAATTTTTTTGTTGAGTTTGTTGAAGTGATTATGTTATGGGGAATGATCATTTTCATGGTGTGATTTTTTGTGTGGATGGAGATTTTCAGTTCAAGGATGGAATTTTGGTGGCCTTCAGTTTGAGGTTTGAGTGTTAATGCAAATATTCTCTTATAGGAATTGCTTCATATGGAGTTCAGAGCAGTGGTTTTCTCTTGGTTTTTGCTTTTGGATTTGTATTTTTGATAGGGTATGGATTTTCCATTGGTTCAATTCCTGTGAAATCATGCACGGGACTACTTTCCGTGAAGTTATGAGTAAGAGAAATTGATTTAATGTTTATGATGCTAGGTAGGAGCTCTTCTGTGTAGGATTGAATGAGTTTTTTGCTCTTAAATTTTTGTATCGTGGTGCACTGAATGTCTTTTAGTCTTTGAAGTCATGTATGGTTTCTCACTGTTTCCTCAAAAGTGACTAAATAATAAAAAATTAATTTTCAGTCAGCCTACTACTATATGGATGCCTAGGATACCCCCTATAATATGGTGTTTGAACCTAATATGATAGATTTCTAAGATATTCCCTAAGATCTGATTATTGATCTTGCTACTATATGGATGCCTAGAATACTACCTAGTATTCACTATTTGAACTAGATATGATGAATACCTATGTTACCTCTAAGATCTGGCTATTGAGCCTAGTGACTTGAAAGCCTAGACTATTATATAGGATTCAGCAATTACGCCTATATAGAATGTATAGACTATAATATGGGATTTTGTGAGTATGCCTATATTTAATTCCAACATTTTTATCTAGGATTTATTGAGTATTCCTATATGGAATTCCTATCTTGTTACCTAGGATTTAGCTATGATGCTTATTCAGGATACCTAGGATGTTTCTTAGTATCTAGTGTTATTATTAATACTATATGGAATGATATTCCAAGTTCTTAGAGACTTTTGGAACTAACTTAATCAATTATATTTGATATAAGGTGTCACATTAGAATATAAGGATCAATGGTGGTTGTTTTATTATTATTATACACTTTATATTTTATTTTATTTATATCACATGTGCATACACTACTTTACTAGTAATGTTTGGGTCCCCATTGGTGATGCCCAACTGAGTTCTACTCATGCCTTTCTTAGGTGTCCATGGAACATGGGTTACCAAAGAGACTTCACTTATCATAGGTTTCTGGTAGGTAAAAGGCCTGGAGTCACATGCTCGAGTTGGATATCTCATATAGAGTTCAAGACTAGTATGTGATGAGGTTCCAGAATGGTAGCAGATTTGCCTTGTATTTTTATTTCATTATTTATCTTATATATGTGATCATCCAAGTGGGTGGTCAATTGATGTATGTTGGTATGACTATGTTTCTTGGTGATTGTATGCTTTCACATTACATTTTTGTTATAGAATGATTCTTTTTGTTTTTCTCTCGCGTACTTTATTATCTATTAAGCATGATGTTTGGTTATTTTTATTCAAATTTCCCACTTTGATATTAGGGTATATTCTTCCCATGGTAACACTCTAGACCATCACTACTAGTTGGCATCCACGTCTATATGGGGATGCACACCTAAGATCATGTGGTGCCACAAGCCGAGACATCGATTAGTGGTACCTAGCTAGGTGATGTTATACCCTAGGCTTATTCCTAGAATTTTCATGTGCATAATTCTATTATAAGGTGATACAAAACCTATTAGAAAACCCCAAAGGTGACTCAAACCAACTATGATGGAAGTAATTAAGAAGGAAAATGAAAAATTGTTAGAAGCTAGAATTATTTACCCAATTTTTTGACTCATAATGAATCATCCTCATTCATACAGTGCCCAAAAAATCTTGACTAACCATTGTGAATAATGAACCAAATGAATTAATTTCTGTGAGAGTCCAAAATATCTAGAGAGTTTTTATAGACTATATAAAACTGAATCAGGTCGTAAGAAAAGATCATTTTCTAATTTTTTTTGTTGACAAAATGTTTAAAATACTATTATCAAAAACCCACTTATTCTTTCTAGTTGGCTATTTAGGATATTTTGAGGTTCCCATTCCACATGAGGACTAGGAAAAACCCCTTAACTTTTCCTTATGGTACTTTTCTTATATAATAATTTTATTTGGATTATAAAATACACTAGGTACATTTCAATGATTCATGGTAATAATTTTCTCGAATTTGATAGAGGATTGAATTAAAGTATTTCTGGATGACTCCACTATGATTGAAAATTCTTTTGATCACTATTTGGTAAATTTGGACAAAGTCAGGAAAGCTTGTACTAAAAATAATCTTGTTTTAAATTTTAAAAGGTTTTATTTCATAATAAAGAGAGGTATTGTTCTTGGAAATGTAATTTCACAAAATGGGATTCAGGTTGAAAAATATATAATGGAAGTTATCAGTGAATTATCATACCTAGATTGTGTGAAACATATTATATGATTTTTAGGAAATATAGGATTTTATAAAAAGATTCATCAAGGATTTTAGTAAGATTGGTTTTCCACTGTATAGATTAATCTTAAAATGTTTTGAGTTTACATTTGATAATAATTTCAGGAAATCTTTTTGTAATTTGAATAAAACACACAACCATAAATGATGTAACACCCCAATATTTTATAATGTATTTATATTTAAATAAATTTAATTTCTTTGATAGCTTTTTTTACACCCAACATCAAGTTTAAATAAACTATGGTATAAGTATTATTATTTAGATGTGACTACTGTAACCTAGCCATTAAAATTGGAGATATGAATAGGAATAAAAAAATTATGAAAATTATTTATAAATATTTTATATAATTTAAATTCATTGATAAATAAGTACTTATTTTCCAAAAAAATCATTTTATGCTTCAAAAATACATTTTCATCAAAAATGGTTTTTATTGCATTTTGTGAGAAAATATTATAATTATTTTCTATCAATTTTAGAAATTATATTTGATAAAAATTATTTCATGTTTTAAATCAATATATCAAAAAACATAGGGTGAAATTTTGATAATTTTCTGAAAAGATTGATTTTTCAATGAATAAGTGGAAAAGGATGATTTTTGTAAAACTGTCATTCATTTACATTAATTAAATTAAAAGTAACACTTGATCCTAAATTAATATAAGACTCCTTTAAATATAATTAATATAAATAATTACATAATAATCATCATTATACTTTATATTTTTATAAGTTTAGTTTTGAGCTTAAAACACATTTTTCTAAAAAATGTTTTTAGTTGCACGATGTATTTTTATCTTAATAAATTAAATTAACATATATTGATGAATTATTTAAATGAAATTTATATTATATATATATATATATATATATTTAAATTCACATAATTATGATTATTATTCATAGAGTTATTATAAGATCATATTATGCTTGAAAATTATTTTTTCCTAAAAACCAGTTTTCATCACGTTTTTTGGGTTTAATTTAAATTTAAATTTTGTCACTTATGTGAAATGAATCTAATAAAATGGATTCAATATTTTTAATAATAATAATTAATATAATTTAATATTTTCAACTTAATTTTTGGTCATTATGAATAGTGACCATGGTAAAGATTTGTCACCACGATAAAAGAGGTAAAACTAGATTAAAACTATGGGATAAAACATTAAAATCTCTTGAAAACTTTAATTTCTCCTATTATATGAGTTTTTTTAACCAAATATATGTTTAATTATTTAAATAATTTATTTTAAAACATTATTATTAAATTGGGAACCCAACATTGACTTTTTGTGAAGATAAGTTATATTTTATTCAAATTAAAAACTATTATTGGGAATTTGTATTTATTGGCATGGATGGAAGATTAAATTCAGTTTTTTCTTGTCCTAAAAGTATAAAAAACTTAATTTTTTATTTAACCAAAATAAATTTGGAAACTAATTGACTACTTTATATCAAGTTAAAATGATTTTTCTCTTAAATCAGGTATTTTACAAAAAAAATATGTGTTTTGTGCTCTTATATTATAAGTAATTTCTTACACCAATTGAAATTAAATCAGATAAAATGGATTCAAAATTTTGAATCATCATGTATAAATTTTTTTTTAAGGTCCATTTTATTTTTTTCATATAATTATGTGATCACGATAAAAAAAGATGAGTTATTGCGATTAAGGTTAAAATAAGTTTAAAGTGGTTTAACTAGAAGATAAGGATTTAAATGTATCCAAAACTTGTCTAAATGTTATTGGTTGAATTTATTCTTACCTTATCACATATTGTCTTGTAATTTTTTTTCTTTTGGTTCCACTTTACATGATTATTATTTATATATATATATATATATATTTCAATATTTTAAGTAATTCCAAGTTTGTCCATTTCCTCCCCTATAAAAGGACACCACCTCTCCTCTCTTATACACACTTAATGATCCTTATATCTCAGCTAATACCTGCAATAATACCCTTATATATTCCTTAAACATGTCCTATATTTTGTTTCTTTCCAAAATACCATTTTTAATGGATTAATGTGTAATCCAAAAGAGGTTTCTCAAAAAATAGGTATAACCTTTAATCGAGTACTTTCAGTTTTATTTTTTTTTTCTACCTTATATAAATCTATGTTATCCATTATAAAATAAAGAATTTATTATAATAAATATACTTAATTTCTATTATGATTATGGAATAACTATTAACCGCCACTTTTCTATCCTTTGGAAAATGAAAACATCACTCGTGTATACATACAGGTTATAATCTCCATGTAGCGGAGTAATTCATTTTTCAACACCGTTTTACATAGATAGTTATAAAGATGGAAAAAAATTTAAAATATTATATTTATGATAAGATAATTTTCCTATAAATTTAAAATATTATTTATCTTTTTTTATTTTTTTATTAATAAATGAAAACAACGTTCATGCGTACGTATGACCTACTATCTCCATGAACAATGTAAATCATTTTTCTATCCCTAAATTTTATGTATAATTATAAATATTTATATAATTAATGTATATTACATTTATATATTTTTTAATATTATTTAATTTATATAACCATGATCTAGGATTGGAACTTTTGAACCCAAACTTCCATGAAAAAAGAAACAGTTAACATCGAGAAACGATGATTTTAATAAGGAATTATTAATAAATGGGTGTTGAAATGTTATAAGTGGATTGTATATGATATGATTATTTTTTACATTATTATGGTATAAAATTATAATAAATTTAAATTTATTGTTTATGAGGTTATATCACATATGATGCAAGTCAAACTTGAGGTAAGGGTTTCTCATCTCACTTTTATTTTTATGAGATATATGTTATATTCGCTACTTGTTTACTTTGTATGGTGAATTTAATTGCCATGAATTTATTATATAATTTATTTTATTAAAATTATTAGTATTTAAAAATACACATAATTTTCTCTCTTTCATGAGGTTTTGATTTAGATATTACCAAAGTGGTAAGGGTTCTTCATCTCAATATTGTTTCGTTGAGACATGTTTGATGTTATGCACCTATTTACATGTATAACATGTATATACTTCCCATTTGATATTTTATATCATGAATATCCTTATTTTCATGGTATTTAAAGTTTCATTTAAATTTATTCTTTTATGGGGCTTATGATTTAAAAGTTACCAAAGCGGTGAGGGATTAATGTCTCAATCCTATTTTAATCAAGATTGTTTATGATTGAATTTACTTTGAGGAAATTATATGATACTTATGTGATAAATCCATTTCTTTATTATAATACTATTTTTAATTAGGTAATTTTCAATAATTAGTTCCATTATATTCTATGTGGTACATTAAATTACCGAGAACTTTTTTTTGAAAAAAGTTAATTTTTTTCTCTTTGGTAAGGAATATTTTTCTTCCATATCTATATTTTCTTTAAAATGTTTTAAATAATCTTTTAATATTGTCCTATGAATTTTTGAAGTAATTTTTGTTGAGCAATGTATTGTTTTTAAACAAATCAAAATAATGTTTTTTAAAGGGGGAGATTATTTTAAATAATACTCTGTCTCTTTATGATGATTTTGATGCTCACAAATACCCTTAATTATTTACTAATTATTTCGTTGAGTATTTTGCAGGAATTTATTTTATATATATCGAGATTTTATACTTCATTTATTCCGAGATCAATTTTAGCGTATTCTGGAATCACTGTAGCGCGAGATCAATTTTAGCGCGTTCTGGAATCACTGTAGCGCGAGATCAATTTTAGCGCGTACTGGAATCACTGTTCATACCCTACGTTGATGAACGTAACGTATGGATGAAAAGTTTACTTTTTATGTTATTTTGAAACGTATGGTTAATGAACCTTACGTTGTTGAAAAGTATGGAAGAAGAACATTACGTTTGGAAGGAACCTTACGTTTTCGTTGTTGAAAAGTATGGAAGAGAAACCGTACGTTAGTTTTCAGTGTTGAGTTTGTTTCTCAAAAGTATGGATCATCAACCTTACTTTTATAATCAACCGTACGTTCTTTGGAGAGTTGAAGCAAGACAAAGTATGGATGATCAACCCTACGTTTGAATGCTGAAGAGAAAGTATGTATGTTCAACCTTACGTTCTGAACCTTACGTTCTGAACCTTACGTTCTGAACCTTACGTTTGTGAACCCTACGTTTGGAGCCACGTCATCAACCCTACGTTTGGCGTCGGGATATTTTTGACAGACGATATTTCCTTTTGAATTAGTCAATCAAGCGGATTATTAGGCGGATTTCGAGCTGATTCTTAAATACGACTTTGACTGAATCAGAGACGGTTTACAACGGATTAATGTTTGATTTAAACGGAGCTTTTTATGCCGATTCTTCAGGGGAGTTACAACGGCTTTGTTATTTCATTTAATATCGCGAATCTAAAGGAGATTTTCATGGATCTATTTATGCGGAAGATTTTCTCATATTTGAATATGTTTATGTTCTATCTTGGAAACTTCGGATATATATATGCACAGGAAAGTGTGTGATAGAGTGTGATTAATCTTTTTGACGAGCAAGAAAACAGAGACTGCGTGAAAGTGTTCTTTTCTGGTGATCGAGAAGAAGCGTAAGACCTTTATTACTGAAGGAAGATCTTGATAGCAGATTCACGTGTTCTACATCGACTACCTGTTGTGAATCTACTGCTGCTGAAGTTGTGAAGTTTCTGGTAATATCTATTGCAACTGGATCGACTCAGAACTGTTTTGATTACGGATCTTTATTTTCTGAAGACGACGATCTATCTACTGTCAATTGCATTCTGTTGCAATTGTGAAGAACAACTGGAGAAGTGTTTCTTTATCGAAACCTTTTTTATTTTTGAGTGATCAGCTTCTCGTTCTAAGCTGTGTGGGTTCGTGTTTGAACCAGGAAGGCTGTGTGTGCCTGAATCTTGTAAAGGTGTCAACTGCCTGTACTCAGTTGTGGACGGGTCTGTGGAAACGAGGACCAGATAGTGAAAATCGCCAAGCTCGTGGATTTGAGCGTTGGTGGAGTGGACTAGGGGCCTTCTGTTCCCCGAACCACTATACATCCGTGTGTTCATGCTTTTACTTTTTCCGCTGCATATTTAATCGTGCAAAAGCATAGTGAACAGAATTTGTCCAAATTGAAGAGATTGTAATAATTTGAAAAAGACACAATTCACCCCCCTCTTGTGTATAATCCGTAGATTCAGATCCAACAATTGGTATCAGAGGAGGAGCTTCTTATTTCTAAAGTCCTATCAAGCTAGAAGTATTTAAAGATTATACATAGTGTATCATGGCTGATATGAGAGAGGGAATGTCAATGGTCAGAGCACCTTACTTTAATGGAGATAATTATGGCTGCTGGAAATCACGTATGATTATTTATCTGAAAAATCTTGGTTACAGAGTCTATTCAAAGATTCTGACTCCCTATGAAATTCCTGAAAATCCTGATACATGGAGTGCTGCTACAGAGGCTGAGTATGACATAAATTCAAAAGCTATGAATGCAATCATCTGTGGTCTAGGACCAGACGAATTTAACAGAGTATCTCAATGCCCGACTGCATATGAAATGTGGCAAACAATAGCTGTTGCTTATGAAGGAACAGATAATGTAAGACAGATGAGATATGCAACTGCTAAGTTAAAATTCGATACTTTCAGAATGATTGAAGGAGAGAGCATCACTCAGATGAATGGAAGATTGACAGAAATTGTCAATAATATAACAGCTCTAGGAGAACCAATCAAGCAGGCTGATCAAGCGTTGAAGGTACTGAGAGTACTTCCTACTCGATGGAATGGAATCTCTGCAGCAATCAGACAATCAACTTCTGTTAAAGATCTAACTATGAGAGAACTGATTGGTACACTGATGATGTACGAAGCTGAAATGCAAGATGAGGTAAATGATCATAAAGTCTACATAAAAAGGGAAAATACTGCTTTGAAAGTGACTTCTCGACAAAAGGATAGAAAGATGAAGAACAAAGAAGTGAGTGCTAAATCAGAAAGCTCTGATTCTTCAAATTCGGATGAAGAACTGGCACAGCTAGCCAGAAAATTCAGAAAGTTTTATAGTAAGAAGAAAGACTTCAAGAAATCCTTTAAAAAGGATAGCAAGGAAGTGAGATGTTATGAATGCAAAAAGATGGGACATATCAGACCAGATTGCCCAAAATTGAAAGATGCAAAGAAGAAGAAATTCTTCAAAAGAGATGATTATGAGCAGAAAGACAAGAAAGCTATGAAAGCTACTTGGAGTGTTTCTGAAGACTCAAGTAATTCTTCTGAATCATGCTCAGAGAAGGAGGAAGCCAATTTAAAAGCAAATATGTGTTTCATGGCTGAAACTGATGAGGTACACTCATACTATTCCTCTGACTCAAATAATGAATCAAACTCTGAAACAAGCCTCTCAAATAAAAAACTTGCAGCTTACTGCAATATGCTTGAAGAAAGGTATGACTCATTATTTAATAAATATAAATCTATAAAGAACTTGTACAAAGCTATTTCAGATGAGAGAAATACTTTGCTAAAACAACATAAGGAATTAATTGACAAATACAATTCTGTTGAATCAAATAAAATTAATTTTGAATCAAAAATAAAAACTCTACAGGATGAAGTAGAATCTTATAAAACGGCTGCATTAATTTTTACAAAAGGAGAAAACACCTTAAATGAGATACTTGGAAAAACTGTAATTAAAAAGGAAAGGTTTGGAATTGGAAGTAAAGGAGAAAAACCTAAGTTATACAAAAATTATTTTGTTCCTAGCACTAAACAGGTTATTTGTAACTACTGTGGAACAAGAGGTCATATAGCTAAAAACTGTTTTCTAAGACAACCTCAGATATGTGGAATTAAGAAAGCTTATATTTCCAACGATCTATATGATTCAATTAATTTTAAGAAAACAAAGCAAATCTGGATACCCAGATCACTGCTTGCTAACACTCCTGGACCCAACAAAATATGGGTACCAAAGCAATTTGTTTGAATGTCTTTGCAGGTAGCAGGTCACCAAAGAAAGAAAGAAATATGGTATATGGACAGTGGCTGCTCAAGACACATGAGTGGAACTTCAGCTAATTTCTCTTCTCTTACTCGAAAGGAAGGAGGACTTGTCACCTTTGGTGACAATGCCAAAGGAAAGATTATTGGTATTGGAACAGTTGGAGATCCAGAGACAGTCTCAATCAACAAAGTACTTTATGTACAAGGGTTAAAACACAATCTGATAAGTATCTCTCAACTCTGTGATGATGGATACACTGTTGATTTTACTAACAATAGTTGTACTGTTTCTAAAGATAAACTGTTTAAGTTTAGAGCACCCAGAACTGATAATGTTTATACTTTGGATTTGTATTCCTTGTGTAAACAACAAGTAAACTGCTTAACTGCTAATATAAGTGAATCCTGGATCTGGCATAGAAGACTTGGTCATTGCAATATATATGCTTTACATAAATTATCTAAGAAACATTTAGTTTCTGATTTTCCTAGTCTCAAATTTGAAAATGACAGATTCTGTGATGCATGTCAGCTTGGCAAGCAACACAAATCATCATTCAAATCTGTTAATAAAGTTGCTACAACTAAACCTCTAGAACTTATCCATATGGATTTGTTTGGACCTTCAAGAGTAGCAAGTTTAGCTGGTAAATTATATGTTTATGTATTAGTTGATGATTATTCTAGATTTACTTGGATTTTCTTTTTGAAATTTAAAAGTGAAGCTTTTAGTTTATTTGAAGGTTTTTGTAAATCTATTCAAAATGAAAAAGGTTTTAATATAATCTCATTGAGAAGTGATCATGGTGGAGAATTTGAGAACCAGGAATTTAGTTCCTTTTGCTCAAACATGGGTATTAAACACACCTTCTCTGCTCCAAGAACACCTCAACAAAATGGGATTGTAGAAAGAAGAAATAGAACTATTCAAGAAATGGCTAGAACTATGTTAAATGAATATAGCCTACCTATATATTTCTGGGCAGAAGCTGTTAATACAGCTTATTATATAATGAATAGAATTTTAATAAGACCTATTTTGAAAAAGACACCCTATGAACTATGGAATAACAGAAAACCTAAAGTAAATTACTTTAAAGTTTTTGGATGCAAGGTTTACATCCTGAATACCAAAGATAATCTTGGTAAATTTGATCCAAAATCTGATAAAGGTATTTTCTTAGGATATTCTGCAACCTCCAAAGCTTATAGAGTCTATAATAAAAAGTCAAGGATTGTTGAAGAATCAGTTCATGTGAAATTTGATGAATCTGATCCTTTTGAGAAAAGGATAGAACAAATAGATGAACCTGATTCTAATGAAAACATGAGACCTGAGAATTTAAAGAATGATTTTGAAAATGATATAAAAGAAATTCAGTCCAGTTCAGAAGAACATGATACTGAAGAGCCTTTGAATGTAATGCCTAGACAGTCTAGAACCTCAAAGAATCACCCTTTAGAATCTGTGATAGGTGACTTAGAGACTGGTATTCAAACTAGAAGAAACTTTGGAAACATAGTTGAATTCTCTGCTTTCCTATCCCAACAAGAACCTAAGACCATAGAAGAAGCCTTAGATGATGAGAGCTGGGTAATAGCAATGCAAGATGAATTGAACCAGTTCAAGAGAAATAAGGTTTGGGAATTAGTTGAAAGACCACATGATTATCCAGTAATAGGAACTAAATGGGTCTTTAGGAATAAACAGGATGATCAAGGGATAATAACTAGAAATAAAGCAAGATTAGTAGCTAAAGGATATAATCAAGAAGAAGGAATAGATTATGATGAGACCTTTGCACCTGTAGCCAGGTTAGAAGCCATTAGAATCCTTTTAGCCTATGCATCTTATATGAATTTTAAATTATTTCAGATGGATGTTAAATCTGCCTTTTTAAATGGTTATTTAATGGAGGAAGTTTATGTTGAGCAACCTCCTGGTTTTGAAAATTCTCAAAAACTAGATTCTGTTTTCAAACTTACTAAAGCTCTTTATGGCCTTAAACAAGCACCAAGAGCTTGGTATGAAAGACTAAGTTCTTTTCTTTTGAAAAATGATTTTACTGTTGGACTAGCAGATCCAACACTCTTTAAGAAAACTGTGAAAAATAATGTTTTGTTGGTTCAAATTTATGTTGATGATGTAATTTTTGGATCGACCAATAAAATTCTTTGTCATGAATTTTCAGAATTAATGCAAAAAGAATTTGAAATGAGTATGATGGGAGAATTAAATTTCTTTTTGGGTCTTCAAATATTTCAAAAAGATTTTGGAAATGTTTTAAATCAATGCAAATACATTACTGATTTACTTAAGAAATTTGGGCTTGAAAACAGCAAGACATTTACAACTCCTATGTGTACTAATATAAAACTTGATTTGGATGAAACTGGAAAATCAGTGGACAACAAGTTATATAGAGGTATGATTGGTAGTTTGTTATATCTTACTGCTAGTAGACCAGATATAATGTATTCAGTATGTCTTTGTGCTCGATTTCAATCAAATCCCAAAGAATCTCATTTAACTGCTGTTAAACGAATTTTTAGATATTTAAAAGGTACTATTTATCAATCTCTGCTTTATCCAAAAACCTCTGATTTTAATTTAATTTCATATTCAGATGCTGACTTTGGAAGCTGTAGATTAGATAGGAAGAGTACTTCAGGAACATGTCACTTTTTAGGAAAGTCTTTAGTATCATGGTCTAGTAAGAAACAACACTCAGTTGCCCTGTCAACAGCCGAGGCAGAATATGTGTCTGCAGGTAGTTGTTGTGCACAGGTGTTGTGGATGAAAAACACTCTTATGGACTTTGGATTAAATTTCAATAATACGCCTATTTTATGTGATAATACTAGTGCAATTAATATTTCAAAAAAATCCTATTAGTCATTCTAGAACTAAGCACATTGATATAAGACATCACTTTTTAAGAGATCATGTGTTAAAAAAGGATATATTTTTAGAATTCGTAAATACAGAAAATCAATTAGCAGATATTTTTACTAAACCACTTCCCACGGCAAGGTTTGAATTTATTAAGGGGGAGTTAGGTTTATTTAATTTTAAATAGTTTTTTTTTCTCTCTTTTTCTTATTCTGTTTTCGAATTCTGTTTAATTTTTTGTTTCCCGCTATAAGTAATTTTATTTTGTTTTAAATAAAAGTAATGATTAGTGATTACACGGGAATCAAGGCTGTCAGAACCGTTTCACCTTCTAAATTGTTTTCACCTTTTTCGGAAACCCTTTCGAAAACCTAAAACCGCACATCTGCTCCAAAACCCTTTTCTGAATCTTCAAACCCTAAACTTACGAACCTTCAGAAATCGTTGTTGAAATGGCAAAGACTAAGCGTCCAGATGAAGCCGAGAGCAGTGCTGCAAAGAAATATAAAGTAGTTGGTCGGAAAATACTGCAAGGTAAAGTCATCGATTTAGAATGGCTGTTTGAAACTAATTTACTGTTGAAGCAAGCGCTATCGTTTCAAAGCCTTGAGCAAGCTTTTAATAGTGAAAATTCTGAGTTTCTATATGAGGTAGAAATGAGACATTTCTTTAGAACTGTTCAGTTTAGCCTTGGAGATACGGAGGACAGTTTGTTGGCTCAAATAGAGGATAAGGACTTTTCCATATCATCTGTAGAGATAAGTCAAATTCTTAACTGCCCTCATGAAGGAGTTTTTCATTTCGATTTACGGAATATTAGAGATTCTGTACATAAGTCTGAAGATATTATGTCTTTTCTGTTTGGAACCAAAGTGATAAAGAAGATGTTTATTAAAGATTTGGAGCCCGATCAGAAAATCTTGGTAAAGTTTGTTCAGACTGGTTTAGCACCAAGGATGGCTGAGATGGAGAAAATTCTGTACCCTGACATGTATATAATGTATCTTTTGATGAGTGATATTAAGTTTAATTTTCCTCGATTTATGATAAGATATCTGAGATACTGTTGTCAGAGTGAAGCAATAATGACCTTTTTCCCATATGGAAGGTTCATTTCTTTGTTTTTATTTAAAAGAGGAATGATCAGATTGGTAAGTGCTGGGGTGAAATGTCACCACAGTAATGTTTTTAATGCTGGAACTTTGAGGAAAGTGGGATATTTCTGGAGCACAATTAAAGGAAAACTCTTACCTGTTGGAGCTGAGGAAGACTCGGAGAGTGCTCAGGCTCAACCTGCTAAGTCCAAGGAGGGACAAGCAGAATTCGCTTTGAGATGGAGGAAGTTGAGGAAGAGAGAAGTCAGGAAGGACTTCAATCTAGAAGGAAGAGGTCAATTGATGAAGAAATTATCTCTCCTGTCTTGAAATCTTCTGAACCTGTAATTTCTTATTCATTTGTGAGAGAAGCTGTTGTGGAGAGGACTGCACCGATAGAGGAACCAGTAGCTCAACCGGAAATTCAGCTAGAACCTCAAACTGCTGCTGTGGCTGTTGAAGAAGCAATTCCACAAGAACAACTTATGGAGGCAGTGCCTGGTGAAGAAGTGGCCCGACCTCAAGAAGTTCATGAAAATATTGTTCTTGATCATTCAGTAGAAGTCAGAGAGACTACTGTTCGTGATGAACATACTTCTGAAGCTAATACAGAAGTACTTCAGGAAGATTTTTCAGTGGAATAGTTTCAGGCTTCAAAGAATAGTTCAGTGGATCAACCTTTTCAGGACAAAGAACAATCAGATGCAGATTCTTTACCCCTTGTCCTGCTTCGTCAATCTGATTCTGGACATGAGAATCAAGCACAGGGTGCCCCTGATTCGAGAAAAGAAGAAGTTGTTGAGTTGTACAAGCGTATCTCTCAGTTGGAATCTGAGAATGTTAGTCTCAGAAATTCTCTGAACTTAGAGCAGTTGAAGTTTCAGAAGCTGAAAGAATGTACTATTTCAAGACAGGAAGTAGATTTGTTTAAAACTGATATGTTGCATGCTGTTGATCAGTTGAAATCAGAGATGGTAACGAAAGATGATTTGTCTGAGATGAAAATTTACATGGAGAATAAATTTGAATCTGTTGCAAATAGTGCTGTGAGTGGATCAGGTTCTTCACCTGATTTGATTCGAAGATTTCAAGCAATTACTGGAGCACTGAGCAATATGAGTGACAGATTACACGATCTTCAGTGTAATAGTGCCCCTTTGTCAGTTTTGCTAGATAATCAGAAATTTTTGGTAGATCAGTTGACATCTGGAGAGCAACCGATTAGGATTCTTTTGAATCAGTTATCAGAAAAGCTGGCTCTTTTTGTTGAAAAAGAAGAAAGAATGCATGAGTTTTTCAGAGTTAATTTGATTGAAGATATTCATATGACTCAGGAGAACAGGGATCTTATCATCAAGTTAGGAGATGGGATGATGAAGAGGCTCAGAGAACAGTTTACAGAGATCAAGACCGTAATTCAAAGGAGATAGACACCTTTTTCCCTGTCTTATCCCTAAACCTTGATTCCTCTGTATATCACTGTCGTAGCTTGTGAATAAAAATTCTTTTCTTATCTTTTTTGTTTTGTTATTTATTGATTTATGATTAAGTTAGCCAGTATACAAAATTCACTTATTCATACACAGTTAATTATAGCATTTACTTATAGTTCAGTGCAATATTGAATGTGTTCAAATCCGTAATTTTTCATTCTTTTTGATATCACAAAAAGGGGGAGAATTTGGATAAACACAACATTTAAATTCATTCGTTTCCTATGAAGAAATTTGGATATATAGGAGCATTTGGATATATACGACATTTATCTTTTATCTATTTGAAAATTTATTTTTATGGGAGAGTTATGGGGGAGAAATTTTATAGTTAAATATTGTTTTAATCCTTTCAAAATTCTAAAATTTTATAAAACTTTTTTTTCAATCAAGATTGCAATTAAATTAGTTCTATTATTTTATGGGTTTTGTGATCATCAAAAAGGGGGAGATTGTTGAGCAATGTATTGTTTTTAAACAAATCAAAATAATGTTTTTTAAAGGGGGAGATTATTTTAAATAATACTCTGTCTCTTTATGATGATTTTGATGCTCACAAATACCCTTAATTATTTACTAATTATTTCGTTGAGTATTTTGCAGGAATTTATTTTATATATATCGAGATTTTATACTTCATTTATTCCGAGATCAATTTTAGCGTATTCTGGAATCACTGTAGCGCGAGATCAATTTTAGCGCGTTCTGGAATCACTGTAGCGCGAGATCAATTTTAGCGCGTACTGGAATCACTGTTCATACCCTACGTTGATGAACGTAACGTATGGATGAAAAGTTTACTTTTTATGTTATTTTGAAACGTATGGTTAATGAACCTTACGTTGTTGAAAAGTATGGAAGAAGAACATTACGTTTGGAAGGAACCTTACGTTTTCGTTGTTGAAAAGTATGGAAGAGAAACCGTACGTTAGTTTTCAGTGTTGAGTTTGTTTCTCAAAAGTATGGATCATCAACCTTACTTTTATAATCAACCGTACGTTCTTTGGAGAGTTGAAGCAAGACAAAGTATGGATGATCAACCCTACGTTTGAATGCTGAAGAGAAAGTATGTATGTTCAACCTTACGTTCTGAACCTTACGTTCTGAACCTTACGTTTGTGAACCCTACGTTTGGAGCCACGTCATCAACCCTACGTTTGGCGTCGGGATATTTTTGACAGACGATATTTCCTTTTGAATTAGTCAATCAAGCGGATTATTAGGCGGATTTCGAGCAGATTCTTAAATACGACTTTGACTGAATCAGAGACGGTTTACAACGGATTAATGTTTGATTTAAACGGAGCTTTTTATGCCGATTCTTCAGGGGAGTTACAACGGCTTTGTTATTTCATTTAATATCGCGAATCTAAAGGAGATTTTCATGGATCTATTTATGCGGAAGATTTTCTCATATTTGAATATGTTTATGTTCTATCTTGGAAACTTCGGATATATATATGCACAGGAAAGTGTGTGATAGAGTGTGATTAATCTTTTTGACGAGCAAGAAAACAGAGACTGCGTGAAAGTGTTCTTTTCTGGTGATCGAGAAGAAGCGTAAGACCTTTATTACTGAAGGAAGATCTTGATAGCAGATTCACGTGTTCTACATCGACTACCTGTTGTGAATCTACTGCTGCTGAAGTTGTGAAGTTTCTGGTAATATCTATTGCAACTGGATCGACTCAGAACTGTTTTGATTACGGATCTTTATTTTCTGAAGACGACGATCTATCTACTGTCAATTGCATTCTGTTGCAATTGTGAAGAACAACTGGAGAAGTGTTTCTTTATCGAAACCTTTTTTATTTTTGAGTGATCAGCTTCTCGTTCTAAGCTGTGTGGGTTCGTGTTTGAACCAGGAAGGCTGTGTGTGCCTGAATCTTGTAAAGGTGTCAACTGCCTGTACTCAGTTGTGGACGGGTCTGTGGAAACGAGGACCAGATAGTGAAAATCGCCAAGCTCGTGGATTTGAGCGTTGGTGGAGTGGACTAGGGGCCTTCTGTTCCCCGAACCACTATACATCCGTGTGTTCATGCTTTTACTTTTTCCGCTGCATATTTAATCGTGCAAAAGCATAGTGAACAGAATTTGTCCAAATTGAAGAGATTGTAATAATTTGAAAAAGACACAATTCACCCCCCTCTTGTGTATAATCCGTAGATTCAGATCCAACAATTTTTACCCATTTTTTACTTTTTATAAAAAAATCAAAGGAATATTATTTTTGTTCTCTGAATGAGGTACTTTTGAGTTTTTACCAAAAATATGAAAGGAATCTTTGTTTAAACATACACGTCATGAATGGAATTTCCCACTAACAAGGTCACTATAGTATTGGAAGATTAATTTTCAATTTTCCATGGTTCTTTTTAAAAAAATTATCTCTATAATATTTGGAAATTTTTAAATTTTAAATAAGTTATTCCAAAATGAAATTTTATTTTTCTCAAAAAATATTCCAAGTGATATTATAAAGGTATTTTAATTTATGATAACATCCTTTGATGTTACTTATGATTTACTAGGGATATGATCCAAGGATACCATATTTTTTATTTTTTTGGATGGTTTATGATTATGATGATGATATGTTTATAAAACCTTTTTATTTTCAATGAGTTATGCTATGAAGAATTATTGAAATGTTTATGAAACCTGTTTTTTCATGGGTTATGGTATATGATGAAAGTATTATAATCTTATGACACACATATGAATGGATTATGATTATATGGTGGGTCGGACCAAAATTATACATCCCTTCAATTTATTGGGTAAATATTTATATCTCATGATATAATTATGGTAAATGAGTTGATGTGATAGATCAACCATGGAAAACTAGTGGTTATTCCTAATCTGTTATGATATGGGAAATAGGTATTGATATCTAATCCATTATGATATGGTAAATAGAAGGTTATGTATGAACTATTATGATATGGTAAATAGGTGTTTATGCTTAATCCATTATGATATGATGGTCTCGATAGTTAACCTTGACATGTGATTTGGTTTCTCTTCCTATGATGGGGACACACGTTTATGATATGTTTTATTCTTATGATTTGAACTCATGGTTCATGATTTATTAATGATGATTTCTCACTATTATTATTCATGTCTTTCAAAAGATAATTTTTTCTAAAATTATTCATGATTATGATCCTTGATAAATTGTATATTAACTTTTTAAGTTATGATCATAATATCATACTCTTATGATTATATTATACTTTTATATGATCATTGATTAATATCTCCCTTATTTACCCTTACTTAGCATCTGATCTCACCCTTTCTTATGTTTCCTTTACCTAAGTTATGAAGAAGTATGGTGTGCAATATAAGAGTACTATGTGGGATGATCTTTGTGGGAGATGTTAAATATCTTTCATCAAATAAAAATATTATGTATTGAGTCTCTGAAGACACTAAAACATTACAGTTCTAGAATGGATCTTGATGTTATGTATTAAGTATTTGTAATGACCTAATGTTTTATCAATGAAATACTCTTATTAAAATTATTTATTTTAGTATAATCATATAATTTTACATATAGAACACAATACAAACATTATAAATGGAGATTTAGTGAAACAAAAGGTATCTCTATAAGTTAAGGAATGTATACCAATAAAATAGTAACTTGGCCTTTGGAATAGTAATGTGACCCTTATGAATAGTAAACCAGTCAATTGAATATTATCCTCACTAATGAATGTATAAATAAAATTTATCCATCTTATAAGTGACAGTCTGATATAATTATATCATAGTATAAGTTAGTAAATATTTTAAAAAATTATTAATTAATCATTGGTATTTTTGTAACTCATGTATATTTAATTACAATTTTATGATTAATTTAATAATTTAAAAGAAAATTTATTTTCAAAAATATGTAATCATAAATAATTATTTTTATGAATTATGATTATAAGATAATTTTAAGAGACCATAATTAATTTTTCAAAGTGTTAGAAAATCATTTTTAATTTTAAAATGTGCATTTTTCAAGTAAATTATTATTTTAGTTAAAAATTAAATTTATCATATTTAAAAAAAATCTTCATAAAATGGAGTTCATTTTTGAATTATAAACATATAAAATGGTTGGGGTGAATTTTTGTAGTTTTTCTAAAATACTTGTTTTTTTGTGAATAGAGAATTTTCATTATTTACAAAATAAATGAATTTCTGCATCATGGATGAGTCATTGATGATGTTATAATGATGTGATTCAAATTGTTTCGAACTCACATGCTCAATTTACTGTTTTAGGTCACAATAATCAATATTATTCATAGTCTTGATCAAAAATATTAAACTAATTATTAAAATAATGGTAAACCCCACCTCTCCTCCATTATAAATACCAGCTCTATTTACCACCTCTCCTCACACCTCTCAAGCCTTATGACTAGTAAAAATTATAATCAAATATATCCCTAATCCCATATCTCACTTCAATTAGCCCTTGGTATCTTAAAATTACAAAATCCTCTACCCTAAATAGGTTCTTAAGAAAGATATATTCAAGAGGTAAATTCCCATTTTCATTTCTTTTATTTTCTTTCGAGTTCCTTTCTTTCTTTTTCTTTCCTCACCTCATTTCATCCAAATGTTATGATAACTCCAGTAACTTACATGTATTGTAATTTTTTTATGATAATTTAATAATTATCCATCATCTCTCCTTTCCCATCCTTTTATACTAAAAGTGAAAACACTATCCAAGATGTGTTAATTTATCACATTCAGGGATGATGGGTCTTCAATTTTTATTATTGTCTTCAATTATAGTCATGAAACAATATTGGTGGTTGATCCATACTATAATATATATATTATTTCTAATATAATGTTTTGGAATATTTTGTACATGTGATATTAATTTATAATTAAAAATGTGTTTGATATGATCAAAAACGGCCAATTAACCAAAACAGTTATCATTAAAGTTTTATATAATGATTCATCTTCACTTAAAATAACCAAATGGATTTTATAACCATGTAATCATCTTTATGTTCATGAAAAACATAAAACTTCAATTCTGTACAACCATTATCATCTTACATGTTTATATTTACATGTATATAAGTAAACCAATCATGAAAACCTAGGAAACAAACACTCCCAAATAGTGAAATTGAACCTCTTAACCCATAAAAATGATCATGAATAAACTTAATAAGGTGATAATAAATCAATTAAATTAATAAGAGTTTCTAAAAATATTAATTAATGAAATTAATTTAGTTATCCAGGACATTAAGATCACGTAAATGACACATTCATACTTAAGGTAAGGGATTCTACTTGAACATCCATTATTCCTTTCAGTTGCTCTATCTTTCTTTTTACCCAAATAAAGTTATCTGTAATTTTTATGTACATATTCTAAATGATTTAAACATTATCTAAAATCATATATCAAGGTCATTTCATCATTCTCTTTAGAGGATATACATGTTTTAAGTGGTTCCCTCCTCAATACTTCTTGATAAGTGAACTCATTTAAGGGAACTTCCTGAATTCTTACCCATTTTCAAGTATACTATATAATATATTTTTAATCCAAATTTATTTTTATAAAACCAATATTTTTATTATTAAAACCTTCTTGGTTCACTTTTGGTTTAATATAAAATATTATTCCCTTTTATGTTTTAAATGACCCTTGATATTTTCCTTTAACCGCACTAAATTTTTTTAATTATAAAGTTTCTTAAGTACTATTTTTACATGTTAATACTTCAATTTGACATCACTTTTAATAATATATACTTATACTAACCTGTTATTTTTCATGCATGATATAATTCCTTTCCTTCATGGACATTTTTATGATACTCCCATTTTTTATTCTTTATGACATGATTATGATACCCAATTCTTACTATGGGTAACCCTTATGTTTATGTATGATTCTATATGTAGAAATAATATTCATGAACATATTATGATGGTTGTACCTAGATAGTTATCTAATGAATTAGGTAAAGTTTAGTCTCATAATATGTTATGTGCAACAGTCTTGGCAGTTAGCATTGACTCATGCTACCATGTGAAACGGTCTTGGTGGTTTACCTTGACTTGTGCTCCTATATGTGAAATTAGCCTTGAATAATGATAAATTCATGTTTTATGTTGCTTCCACATTACTATGAATCCATGTTTCTATGATACCATATTTACATGTTTTGATTTCATATGTTTCATGCCTTTTTATATCATTAAGTCATGGCTTCTAACCCATGTGCTAAAGCTTTATTCTTATGTTTATTCCCTTACTAAGATTTTTAGCTCATAACTTTGTTCACCCAGGTTATCATATGAATATGTATAAGAATAATGAAAGTTATGATATCTTTATTAATATTAAATAAATAAATTTTTTATTTATTACTATGTTTTTAGTTTTATGTACCTAGTCTTCCAAGAAACTAGACTTTACGATCCTTGGCTTGTAATATAATGTTTTATTATGCTTAAAATCATGTAATGATTTGTGTAAAAGGATAGGGTATCTATAGTATTCATCTAAAATTATTTTATATCTATGTATGAAAATATCGGGTCACTATAGTTGGTAATAGAGCATCATTTAGCTAATATTTGGATATTAGAGTTAGAAAACTTTGCTGAAAACCCTGGGGATAAGTCTAAGTAGAGGATAACATCCTAAAGTTTTGGTAAGGAATATATTATGTTGTTTTACTAGAAATACATCCCTATCTGGATACTACCAGTGGATGTGGTTTCTTCATAGATTCATCTAGGTGTAATAACTTAAAAAAGAGTTTCTCAAGTATATCTCGACCATCATTCTAGTTCATGATGAGTGTGCCCTTACTGTACACTTGGTTTGACACTCATGGGGGATATGCTTGGGTTAATTCACATTTTCTTTATGAACCATTATGAAGTATTTGAATAGATTATGTCCATAATGAACTAGGTTAAACCTAAGGTTTCATTGATTTAAAAGAAGGTTTCATGATTTAAACATCCTGTAAAAGATTTTTCATGATGATGTGGTTTCCCGCTATGATTATTATTGCTCACACTATTATTATTTATTTTATGCAATGGATCGAACATGGTGGGATCATGTTAAAAACGAATGTGACTAACACTACAATGATTTTCCTCTTGAGAAGATGAATGAGATAGGAACTATAAGGCAAAACCCTATGATTTTTCCGAATAAGATATCTTATTATGTGATTAATAATCTCAACTTGTGTGAGTTTTATGACATGCCTAATAAGATAAAAATGGAGTTTCATAAAAACCATGGAGGGAAGAATATTTATTTTTCTATATTTCAAGTATGTGTTAAGAAGAACTCATGGAAATGTCTTAAAGTAACAATAAGATATTTTATATGTGTAAAATAAGGGAATACATCTACTAATTATTAAGGAAAAATAAATATTTATATAAAAGGATGTGAATTTAATCCTAAGGTACCATTTATAGTTCAATGTCTTATGTGTTGTAACATGGTCATTATCTAATCCAATTCCATAATTTAAGGGTTAACTCATAGACCAAGGAAGGACCTATGTTATTCCAATCATTGAAGTAAAGGATTTATGTTTTTATATATTTTTATTTGGAAATTGTTTAATAAAATTGTTATATCAATGATATTATAGTCATAAGAATCATGAAATATCTAAGTATTTTTCCACAATATTTTTTCTTTAATAATTTGAAAACAGATGTTGAATAGTACCAATAACTAATGAAAGTGATTTAGTGGTAAGGTGAAATTTTTGGAAAACATGTGATTGATGGAAAATAACCATTAATATGTGTCTTTTCATAAACTACCCTAGATACCCCATTACCCTCATACCCAATCCAGTACTGATATATCCCTAAGGGCATTCATGATCCCCATAGGTTTGTGACTAGCACTCGACATCATACATGACCAAATAAGGAATGAATTTTCCACATAATAGAGGAAGATAGAATATTAAAAGTATGTATGCTCAGCACTCCAGATGGAGAAAGTACCAAAAAATAGGTAAAATTAAACCCATAGAAGTACATCATAAAATTACGTGGTATCTAACAAAATGAAAACTCAGACATCACATGAAACAAGTGGATAACATCTCCACTGATCACCTCCGTCATCACTCCATGGTCCAAAGGATCAAAAACACCCACCAGCTCTAATTGGAACTTTACATTTTCTTAGACTAGGCATAAGAAATTTTATAAACTCTCAAATTAAAAGGTAGGGTGTGGGATATAAATACTAGTAAGGTCTCACTAATTGTTCCAAAATCAATACCATAGAAATTTACCATTTATTCTTCTAAATAAAATAAAACATGGTTTGGAATTTCATTTTTTCATATTTTAAATCAAAACATGCATTAAAAATCAAATGATGGAAAATAAATAAATAAAAAAATTAAAACAGTGTTAAATGAACATTTTATATAAAATAGTTCATATACATTAACTGCGTAAATAAAATAGTTTATTAAATCAATGACATGTATATCAAATCAAACAACTCATAGAACCATGGTCAAACGCCCTTCAGTGCATTAGTTATTGGCTATAAGATCCTCACACATCTCATCAGTGATCACAACTCATAAAAAGTGTGTATAAAAAATCAACACCTCAATATGGGAACCCGTTCCGGGTAATCAAACTACACCCCAATAGGGTAACTCATCATGAGCATCCTGATCCTCCTTGGTTTACTTAGTTTTTTCATCATAAATCTAGTGCTAGGAGTTCGTGATCTTAGAATGCTTGTCCCAACCATATATGGACTACCTAGGATCCCATGTGCATCAATAAATCAATCAATTAGTAAAATTAGTAATCAATCATTTTAAAACTTTTTTAAAATTCAATTTCCCAATTTTATTTTTCAACATGCCTTTCTATTTTCAAAACCAAATCATGGGTTTTCCATCACTTCATTTCATTTCAAATCAACTTTAAATTTAATCCATTTTCACAAGATCAATATAAAATAGTTTCATCAAATTTATTTCTAAATAAATCCATTATTTTTAATAAATCCACCCTATAATTTCAATTCCATTGAAATTAGGGTTTTTCTCAATTTCCATAGCCATTTTAAATCAAATATCAAATCATCTCAAATACATGTTTTTAAATAATTTAAAAACTCATTTCAATTTAATAAAGAAATTAAAGGTTTCAATTATAGGAAAAAGAATTGTGGAACCACCTACATTTAAATCAAAGATCAACAAATCAACACCCATAATAGGACTCGCCAACAAATAATGATTGCACAAAATATCAAGGAACACAACCTAAAATCAAGATCCTATAAAATGGAGTTTAGATCCATACATTATGTGATGATCTATCAAAATATAAGGAGGATATAAAGATATATTGTAAGAAACTACATAAGAGTATATCCACTTACTTGAAGGCGATCAATCAAGATCAACACTGCTTTGATCCACCAAGGAAAGAGTTTAGAGGATCCAAAATTTCCTCTTGGGAGCCTTCAAAGAAGAAAAATCATATTAAGGATGAATAGGGTGGTTAGGAACTTAAATCTTATGGTTTTTTAAATTTAAAATAATTTTTGGAACTTTAAAATCATGCACGCATGGTTAGATAGAGGGGGAACATAGTTATAGGAAAATGTGTTCTAGTTGTGCACCCCTACTATTTTTGGTGCACAGTTTCCCCTCAGTGGGTGCATGGTTTGGGAAACTATGAACCAAACTCCCCTATTGGATTTGGTTCCCTTGAACCAAATTTTTTTTACTTTATAATAACTTGTATTCAATATTTTAAATATTAATAAACTTCCTTTCACATCATGATTTTTCTTCTTTGTAAAATATTATGTGGTAATGTCCTAAGAGTAGTTGTCGCACTGAAAGTTCATACAAGTTCCCTGCTATGATAAGAACCCAGAAGTTCCATGAAAGTATTCTTAAACATATGTTCTATATATGGATGAAATAATTTTAGGGGAAAAATTCTACAGGCTTTCAAGAGTGGGGACTCGTAGGAATTTGAGGCACCTTCTCATAGTGTATGCCCTTGGTAATATCTAATTAAGGTTATTATGAGAACGGGACCTGCTAGTAGGAAATAAATATTTATATATTTCAATGGATTTTCCTATCTATGAATGTTTTAATTGGTCATTAGACTATAAGATTATTATTAATGAGTGTTATAATTTGTGTACTTTGATGTATTGATGAAAACTGTGATGATATATGTTCACGGTGAGGTAGGATATGTCAGGTGCATCACAAGTAATATTTCATTAATGAATAATACAATAAAGGATTTATACCTTATTTTCTTTAACATATGTTGATATCTTAGGGTCTTTTATAGAAATTAAATAGCCTAAATAAACCCATGGTCATGGTGTTCTATAGGAAAGTTTGATTTCCAGAAAGTCAAAGAAAGTGACATAAAACACATAAGTCGATGGCAATAACATGCAAACTATTTGATTAGATATATCATGATAAAGGGATTATATTATGAAGTAAGCATCCATATGAGGTATTATGTCATTACGGAATTAACTTCTTTATCTATGGGTTCATTGGCATATTGCTAAATGCTAACCTTGGACTTTAGGTTGTTTCGCTTAATGCCATTGAGAAAGAGGCATAGAGGGTCACACACTGAGTGTATCTAGAATCTCAATTTAATAATATATTATTATTTATTATTTAAAAGTCTGAATAAATATTATTCCTACATGTGGTTTAATAATTATTCATGTTTTCATGATTTTATATATTTTATCACCAGTTATTAGAGAGAATATTATGTGAGCAGGATATTTAATAAATATTTATTTTCTATTTATTGGATATAATATTTAATTATTTTTTAGTGAATAATGTAGTGATATATAATTATTAAATAAATATCTATTATTCAAGGCTCAATAAATATTATGGAGGAATTGTGACCCCAGTTTAATGGTCTGGTGAGAAATAATATATATTGAATATTATTTGAATAAATAATATTTAATTTTAATTCATGATTTTAGTGCATGTCAAGAAATAATAATATTATAATTATTATATACATGGATTTATTTGGGGATTAAATAAATAATAAAGGGTACTTGTTTAATTATTTATTCTAACCCCAGTGGTATATAAACTCAATTATATTATTTTCTTAATATAGACAATTCATTTTTTGTTGGGCCCAATGACATTAGGAGAGAATATTCTTAAGACCTAGAGAGCTCTCTCTCCCAAAAAAATCTCTATAATAGAGAGAAATCTTCCTCTACCTTCTACTATTGAGTCTAGAGAGAGATCAAGGTGGATCCATTGGATGCGATTCTTGGGGAAATCAAAGGCGAATGATACAAGTGTTAGGATCTACTGTGCTAGCACATGGGGATTCATAATGTGACGTTTGGAGGTTCATGGAACATATATGGATCACATCTAGAGAGAATATAATCATTATTTCTACAATTAATTGAATTTATGACATAGATATATTGTTATATCCATCAATAAAGAAATAATTTCTCCCTAGGTACTTCTTTAATTGCTTAAATTAATTATAAATTATATGTGATGATCATGCACTTTGGTTTTGGAATCCATCAATTATCTATATTATTTTATTCAATTCCATTTATCATGGTGTTTATCATCATGTAAATCTTGGATTAATCATTGATCATGAAAAAAATCAATATTTGGAATGACCCATCTGATACTTTCATTGCGCTAGGAACCTACAATTGGAATCATAGGGGTCGTATAATTATTTATAATTATTTAATTATCATTGATTGATTTAAACATTTTTCATTAGTTTTCAATTCTTTTGTAATCATTATTTAATCCGGATTACAGGATTTGATTTTGTCTTTTTCATTTCTCATAAATATAATCAAATCAATTAATTTTATGAACAAAATAAATTTTAAAATCTCATTCATAGGTTCCTAGGAGTTTGGCCAGATAACACAAGAGTTAACATCGTGTAACCTGAAGGTACACACCATGTACTAGTGTTTAATTCATGCTGAATTATTTTGGAATTATATCAAGTCATGTTCACTTATTAAATGCGATGAATTTAGTTATACAACACATGTTGACTGGGCTAGCCTGGTGCAAGGTTACCAGAGTACACATAGTATAATTTTTGTACATGATGTGTCATCCATTAGTCATATATGATTCAGGTATCCTCTTATATAACCTACATGACTGGTGACCTTGTAACTAAGATACCACATGCTCTGTAACCCATGTACATGTCATGTACTCCAATATTTTCTCTGGAATGGTTACATGTCGTGTCCCTAGGCATGTGTCGCGGATAGATAGTGGGAAAATAAATGTTGTGTAACTTTAATGTACATGTCTTGTACCTTTACCAAATTACACAGAATTAAAAAATAATTTATTATAATGTTTAAATATTATTGACATGTATTTTTTGTGTTCATTAAGTTTATAGTACTTTCCAAGTGATGGAGTTTATATATATAAATTTTTAATTGGTTTCTACATAATTTTCACATATTCATATCATGTATAAGTCATATAAAAATTATTACACCACATGCATTGAAAATAACATGAAACATAAATACCATGTCTTCCATGTGGTCATTAATTTGACAGTACATGCCATGAAATTACATGATAAGTCATGTATGTTGTATGTTTCAAGAGTGAAAATTATATGAGTATAATACACATTAGGTAGTTTAGATGGGTACTCACCATGTTACCTCCAAGGTATATTTTTGTACATAGTTAATTTTAAATAAATTTATTTAATTTTTTTAAAATTATTATGGATGAGAATATAAATGAAATTTAGATGAGAATTAAGATAAAATAATTTATAAATTGATAAAGATAACTAATTGATTCGATCACAGTTTATCTTAATTAAGGTTGATTATAATTAAATTATAATTTTATTAAATGTGTAATTTATTGCATGCTTGTGGATGATCATGAGCCTATACCAAAAAAATTATGTGATTAGTTTCATTTAATTTATTATTAAATTAAATTATTAGCATGTGTGTCATCTCTCATCTCATTATGTATGGTCCAGTGTTCCCATGGTTTCTTTTATGTAAACCACTTAACTAATCATTTTTCTCCCTCACTTGCATGTGAGTAAAATAATATAAAATGGATGGATATCCCAAGCTAGAGAAGGAAATTCAATTTTAGATACAAGGTGAAACTAATGAAAGAGAGACATGTAGGTGAATATGTGGAAAGCAGCAACACAAACCACAAATGGTTCAAGGTGTTTTTACCCTAGATCGATGGTTAGTTTATCATCCTCCATATAAACTAACTATTAGTAAAAGAACATGATCATTCTACTTTATAATTTTATTTCTATCAATTTGCATGGTTATTTGATTATGGATGTATTTTCGTGATTACATGAATTAATGAATTAACAATAATCCAAGATATAACTAAAATAAATTGGCTTATGCATAAATATTATATAAGGAATGGTCAATCACTTAAGTAAATCCACTTAATATTAAAAAGAATTTAATGAAGATAATAATTTTAAATTTATGCATAAATGATAAAATCCCTCAACTATATATATTAATTTGGTATAACCTTCCACTAATTTTGTTAAAATCGAACCATAGTTCAAAGTGCTTGACCAACCAAAGTTGGGGTGCTTTCAATTATCATATAATTATAACTTGGAATTTTTTATTGACTTAACTTAGTTCACATCAAGGGTTGACTACCAAATCAAGGCTTGGTATAACTGATAGTAAAATATTGAAGAAATACAATTTAAGGGTTTTAATATTGGAGAGTTTACTCTAAAGATCAAGGAACTATGAGTTAATGAATTTGGATTTGGAATGCTTTCCTAAAAACCCTTCAAATTTATTTTTCAAAAAATTTGGGATGATAAGAAGGGAAATATGGATCCCTTCCCCTAGAATATCCAAGAAACATGATAAAAATGACTTCAACATATCACTGTGATCCATACTTGAGAAGGATAACCTTCTCATCTACACAAATTTCCAAGAGTGGAAAAGGTTCTTATGCATTATCCTGTTCCATGAAAGGAAATTTTATGTTCTGAAATAATATATTCCTAATGCGATTAGTAATGAGGATAGTGAGGAAGAGTTGGATATATATGAGAAACATTTGAATGATGTTATATATGTTGAATGTTTTATTATATAATTCATGAACAATTATATTTTGAAGAAACATGAGAAAATAGATTCATATATCATGATGTCTCGCCTTCAGTATCTCTATCAAGATAAGGCGGTACAAGGGAGATAGAAGATCTTGAATGCTTTGTTTACAACTAATCTTAGAGATTTGATGCCAGTTGGGCCTCATATATTCAATCTTATTGGATAAATTGAATACTTCAATATCTTAGAGATTAAACTCCCTGATGAGTTGCACATAGATCTTATACTTTACACAGTACCTAAGACCTTCTCTAGTTTTATTATTAATTATAACATGAGAAATAATGAGAAGAGTCTTTCAAAACTTATTACTCTGATTCTATAAGTGGATAAGGACATGGGTTATGAAAAACATATGGCCCTGATAGTGAATAGAAAAAGGAAGAACAAGGAGAAGGAGACAAAGAATCATTAAAATTTTAGATCTCCCAAGAATCATCCTTCCAAAAAGAGGAAGATCCATAGGTAGGGAAATTAAAAGGAGGAAGTATGTTTTTCATGTGGAAAGCAAGGCCACTAGAAGAAAAACTACACCCAGAAGTAGTGGGAAGCTAAATGTGCATTTTTTATCAAGTGTAATATTTCAATATCTACACATTGGGTATTAGATACTGATTTTGGTTCTCACATCCATATACAAATGTAGGAAACAATCATATTCAGAAAGTTTTCTAAAGGAGAGGTGGATTTGTGAGCTTCTATTGGTGTGAGGTAGTCTTCTCTAGCCATTGGAGACTACCACTTTTCACTACCAAAATGAATGATATTTTTTATGATATTTCTATTATATAGCAACTATTAACAATAGTATAGTTTTTGTATCATTCCTAAATTCAAATGGTTTTATTTTCAAGTTTATGAATAAATGTTGTTTCTTTAATAAAGACAAAATATGTTATGGTATGGCGCATTTAAATAATAGACCTTATTAATTAAATTATAAAAATAAAGTATTGTAAATAGATAAAAAATGATTTTCACATGACTCATATTACACTCAACTATGGCATCACCATATTGGTGATATAAATGAGAAGTGTTTGACAAAAATCTGTCAAGATAGTTATTTAGACTCTCATAAGATAAAACCACTTGAAAAATGGCATGATTTTTTATAAGTAAAAATGGACAAACCTCTATTCAGTGGATATGATAAAAGGGTCACAAAGATTATAAGATTGGCATACACTAATGCATGTGGAAAATTTCCAATGAAAGTTAGAGGTGGATATTCTTACTTCATAACTTTTACTGATGACTTGAGTATATATGGCTATGTCTACTTAATGAGGTATAAGTTTGAGTCCTTTGGGAAATTAAAAGAATTCAATAATGAGGTATAGAATCAACTTAGAATGAATATAAATAATCTTTGATCAAATTAAGGTGGTGAATATCTTAACCAATATTTTATCAACTTTCTGTGGGATTTTGGGATTCTATCTCAACTCACTCCACCTTACACACTACATAGGAATGGTGTTTGTGAAAGGAGGAACCATACCTTTATAGACATGGTAAGGTCGATAATAATTCATACTAATATTCCCTTATCCTTTTGGGGATATGCAATACAAATTGTGATATACACACTAAACCTAGTAGAAACCAAAGCAAAAAATGGAATTCCCTTTAAGTTATGGAGTGAAAAGAAACCTTTTTTGTTACATAAATATGTATGGGGTTGTGAGGAATTTGTTAAGGCCTTATTAGGAAAAAATACTACCACCAAAAGGCAAAAATTGTACCTTTATATGGTATCCGAAGGAAACAAAGGGATACTGCCTATACAACCCCTTATATAAGAAAGTGATTGTCACCAAACAAGTCATCTTTATTGAGAGGGATCACGTCCTCAAAAGGTATAGTGAGATAAATATTGACTTTGATGAATTTTATGGTCAAGATACATAAGATTTGGTATAGTAATATATTCTATAGTTTCCTGTGTAAAAAATAGTTCTTGAAACACAAGTACTGCAAAGGAGAACTAGAGAGGTAAGAGAACTAGAGAGATATGGTTTTTTAGTATCTAAAGATAATGACTCATTATTAGTTTACAATGATGAACCTATCACATAAAAAGAGGTAGTAGAGAGAATATAAGCTATAAGAAGGAAAGAAGCTAGGAATTATTAAATTAATTCCATGTATCATAACCATGATTGGGTTCTGGTCGGTGCATCAGTTGATGTAAACACTATAGGGTGAAAATGGGTATTTAAAAGAAAACTATACATGAAAGGTAAAGTAAATGAATATAAAGAAATCCTAGTGGCTAAAGGGTTTAAACAATGTCAAGGAATTGACTACGATGATGCCTTTTCACCAGTTTCCATGTTTAAATCTGTCATAATTCTACATGATATGGCATCTTACCATGACTATGAAATTCAGAAGATGTATGAAAAAATATATTTCCCTAATGGGAACCTTCAAGAAGATGTCTATATGACACAACCAGAAGGTTTTGTGACTCCAGATGATGCCAAAAATATTTTCAAGTTGCATAGATCCATTTATGGATTAAAGAAACCATCCATATCATGGAATATTCAATTTAATGAATCTATAAAAGAATTTGGTTTCATTAATAAAAAATGGTATCCATGTGTTTACAAGAGGTTTAGTAGGAATGTGATCATTATCCTAGTAGTATGTATTGATGAAATGTTACTTATTGGAAACAACATACCAGTCTTACACTCTATTAAGGATTGGTTAAACAAGTGTTTCTTAATGAAGGACTTAGGTGAGGAAGAATATATTCTCGGGATCAAGATCATTCATGATAGATACAAGAGTCTTCTTGGACTAATTCAAAGTACATACATTAACCAGATACTAAATAGATTTAATATGGAATAATACAAGAGGGGATTGGTTCCAGTGTCACATGGTATACATATTTATAAGAAAATGTTTCCTCAAACATGATTGTAGAAATATATATTGAGTAATATCTCATACACTTCAGTGATAGGATCAATAATTTATTCCTTTTTATATATTAGACTTGATGTTTCATATGCATTGATCATGGTAGGTAGATATCAAGATAATCCAACATAACAACATTGGTATGTTGTTAAGGATATAGTTAAGTTTTTTATAATAACTAAGGATGTGTTCCTAGTGTATGGAGAATATTATGAGCTATTCATCAGGGGTTATACTGATACTAGTTTTCAAATAGATCATAATTATATGAAGTTGTAGTCAATATATTTTTTTGTCTCAATAGAGGAGTTGTGATATGGAAGAGTTCAAAGTAGCTAGTTATCACTGATTCTATAGAAGAGTCTAAGTATATAGAATCTTATGATGTATCCAAGGAATAAATTTGGGTACGAAACTTTTTTCTGGATCTTAATGTGGTTCCTAGTAGTATATACCCTATCAAATTATATTGTGATAATACTATAGTAGTGGCTCTTGCAATATAGTCAAGGTCACACCAACAGACAAAGCACATACTCTGGAAGTATCACCTCTTGATGGATTTTTCTTAGAGGGGTGAATTCATATTAAGAATAGTTATGACATAATAAAACATGGTTCACCCCTTGACTAAAGTCTTATCTCATTAAAATAATGAGTATCATGTAAGAGCTAGTGAACTAAAGGTTGTTAATAGTTAGATCTAGTGAAAGTGGGAGTCGATTGGATTTGGTTCCCAAAAACCAACTTTTGTTTACTTTAAAATAACCTATATTCATTTTTTAAAATATTAATAAACTCATTATCAAATCATAATTGTTCTTCTACATAACATAGTATGTGAAAAATTCCCAATAGTAGTTATCACACTGAAAGGTCATAGCAGTTCCCCACTATGATGAGAACCCAAAAGTTCCATGATAGTATTCTTAAATATATGTTCCATAGCCGGATGAAATAATTTGAGGGAAGAAAATGATACAAGCTATCATGGGTGGAGACATATAGGACTTTTAGGCTCCTTCTCATAGTGTACACCCTTGGTAATATCTAGTGCAGGATATTATGAGAATAAGGATCACCAGTAGAAAATCCACATTTATATATGTCATTGGATGTTCCTATATTTGGATGTGTGTATTGGTCCTTTGAATTTAATATTATTATTAATGAGTGTTATAATTCGTTTACTTTTATGCATTGATGAAAACCATGACGACATATTTTCATGATGAGGTAGGATACGTTGGTTGTGTCATGATTAAGATTTCATTAATGAATAATGTGAGAAAGAATTTGTACGTCTTGTTCATTAAAAAAAGTTGATATCTCAATCCCTTTTATGGAAATTATATAGCCTAAATAAATCCATGACCATGGTGTTCTATAGGCAAGTTCTATTTTTATAATGTCAAAAAAAGAGGCATCGAGCACATAGATTGACGGAAAAATTATGAAATTTTCTTGATTAGAGATATCATGATAAAGAGATTATATTACACAGTAAGCATATATATGAGGTGTTATTTCCCTATAGTATTAACTTATTTCTATATGGGTACCTTTTCATGTTGTTAGATGATAACCTTGGACTTTAGGCTGCTTCTCCTAATGCCACTGAGAAATAGGCCTAGAGGGTCACACACTAAGTGTATCCAGAATCTCAGTTAAATAATATATTATTATTTATTATTTAATAATTTGAATAAATATTATTATAATGCTTGGTTTAATAATTATTAATGTTTTATTAATTTCATATATTATGTGGTCAATTATAAGATAAAATATTACGTGATAAAAATATTTAATAAATATTTATTTTCTATATAGTGGATATTATATTTATTTATTTATTGGTGAATAATGCAGAAATATTTATTTATTAAATAAATACTCATTATTCAAGGCCAGATAAATATTTTGGAGGAATGGTGGACCGAGTTAAATGTTTCAATGAGAAATAATATATATTGAATATTATTTTAATGAATAGTTTTTAATTTTAACTTGTGAGGTTAGCACATGTTAATAAATAATAATATCATTATTATTATAGTAATGGGGTTCCTTGGGAATTAAATAATCAATAAAGGTCACTTGTGAAATTATTTATTCTAACCCTAACAGTACATAAACCCAATTATATTATTTTATTAATAGAGTTATTTAATTTTTTATTGAGAACAATGACATCAGGAGAGAATCCCCTCAAGACCTATAGAGCTCTCTCTCCCATAATGCTCTCAAGAATGGAGAGAAATATTCCTCTACCTTCCACTCTAAAGTCTCAAGAGAGATCAAGGAGAATCCTTTGGAATTGATTCTTGGGGTGATCAAAGGCGAATGAAACAAGTGTTAGGATCTACCATGCTAGAACCCAAAGATTCCTATAGTGACATTCAGATTTTCATAGAACAAGTGTGGATCACCATTGAAGGAAAGATACTCTTTATTCCTACAATGTAGTGATGGTACGATGTAGATACATTTTTAGATCCATATATAAAGAAATAATTTCTCACAATTTAATTATTTAATTTCTTAAATTAGTTATAAATAATATATGAAAATCTTTTTTTTTTGTTTCAGTGTTTATCCATTGTTTGTATTCTTTGATTCAATTCTATTGATCATGGAATTTATTGTCATGTAAATCTTAGATGAATAATAAATCATATAAAAAATGTTGGGAATGAACCATATGATGCTTCCACTGTGCCCAGAACCTACATCCCCACTACATAGGGGTGCACGGTTTACACTGGTGGGGTGCATGGTTTGGTCAAACCATGCACATCCCAAAAAGGCTCAAAAAAATTCCAAAATCTCCTAAAACAACCCCAAAATAAGACCCAACTTAAATAGTGTTAAACAAGGGTCAATAAATATATAAAATACGTTAATGTGATGTTACATATTCCCCTATATAAAAACTTTATATCCCCAAAAACCCTGTCAATAAATTTTCATATCAAAGAAATGAGGGCACTACTATCTAATCAATGCCAAATTCTCCCATGTCTCCTAAGAATCAGAACCATGATACCATAGAAAATGGACCAATATATATTTTACTCCCATGAAGAAATTTTTTCTCAGAATCAAAAATCCTGACTTGTTGCTTAGTCACAGATAAATCAAGCTCACCATCAAGATCCTTCCAACTCAGGACATGATTTGGGTTGGAAAGATACTTATGAAGCTCTGATATATGGAATAAATTATGTATCGATGTCAACTGCAATGGAAGTGATAAGTATTTATCCACTTTCCCCACCTTCTTGATAACTAAAAATGGTCCCACAAAACATATATCAAGCTTCCATTTCCCTTAAGTAATTTATGACCCAACCGAGGTGAAACAATAAAAAACATATAGTTACCGAATGAAAACTCCAACGGTCACCTATGATGGTAAATATAATATTTTTACCATTTCTTGGCTTCCAAATTCCTTAAATAATCAACTAAATATTTTTTTCATCTCTTGAACCAAGTTTGGTCCAACCAAAGAACATTCACTAATCTCTAACCAACATAACAGATATTTTCAAGGCCGGCTATGAAAGGCCTCAAAAGGAGCCATCCAAATTGCAGACTGGTAACGATTATTATAATGAAACTTAGATAGTCTCAAATGTATATCCCAAGATCCACCAAAATTAAAGATTTAGGCATGAATCATGACCTCAAGAATCTATATATCCCTCTTTTTCTGGCCATCTGTTTGTGGATGGTATGTTGTACTCAAACGACCCTAAGATCCCATCACCTCCTTAAAGTATCTCCAAAATTGAGAGGTAAAATAGAGATATCTATTAGATACTATAGCATATGGAACTCCATGAAAATGAAAAATCTCTTTCACATATATATTTCCTAACTCCTCAACTTTTTTTGTATCCTTAATGGTTAATAAGTGATCTAATTTGGTCATCCTATTGTTCACAATCCATATCGCATTATTTAATCAAATGGTATGGGGAAACACAACCAAAAAGTCCACAGAAATCTCATCCCACATCCAATTCATAATTGTAAGTGGCTGGAGCAAACTCTAAGATTTCTGGTCATCAGCCTTTACCTATTGAAAAGTATAATAACATGAAACAATGTAAAAAATGTCTCATCTCATACCTATCCATCAGAATCATCACCAAATATTATAAAACATATTTGTGGTTTTAGGGTGAACTTACCATAAGGAATTATGGAAACCCCCCCCCCATTACATCCCTCCTTGTATACAAAGGAAGAACAAACTGATTCCAAAAACATAGGATACCCTCATAATATAACATCCACTCACTGATGATATCCCCACTATAAAGAGATCCCCTAATTCCATGGAATTATTCATCAAGATACTTATCCCAAATAATAATCTCACGAAGAGAGGATTTCAATTGAACACTGGTCAAAATAAACTCAGACTCATTCTCCTAGACTCCCAAATGAAATTATGAAAAAACAACCATCAATTTTCACTCTTTTTATGATGGATTCATAGCCTAGGTCAGAAGTTTCATGCTCAAATCATTATAAATGGAATTACCTTTTCCTAGGGTATAGGCAATGTTAAAATCAAAATATTGCAGGTACTCCACCCAATGCCTCTACCGAAGGTACAAATCTTTTTAATAGAAGATATAACTCCATATTTGTTTGTTGTAAAATATGGTAAACCTTTATTAGAAAAGTTAATGTCACTAAATCTTAAGAACATGCATCCTAGCTACAAGTTCAAGGTCATGTGTTAGATAATTCTTCTTGTGTGGCCTAAGTTTTGGAGAACCATAGGCTACCACATGATCTCCCTACAAAAGAATGCAGCCTAAACCTGAACTCAATGCATCACAAGATACCACATAGCCTTGAATGGCCTATGGAAGAGTCAAAACCAATGAAAAAGTAAAAATATCTTTCATGTCAATAAAATAATTCTAAAATTTATCATTCCAAGAAAAATTTACCCCCTTTAGAGTGATAGAGATCATCAGAGAAGACAACTTTGAGAAATACTTCACAAACCAGTGATAATACCCTGCTAAACCCAATAAGATTTGTATCTAAAAAAATTTTACATGGTTTATACGATGTCATAATAGAATTAAACTTCTCAGGATCAACTTAAACACCATGTTTAGAGACCAACTATTACAATAACTTCACTTCACAAATCCAGAAATCACATTTCAATAGTTGACATAAAGTCGGTTGTTTCTCAACATTTCTATAATTGCTCTAAGATGATGTTCATGATCCTCCCCGTACTAAAAGTAAACCAGGATGTAATCCAAAAAGACCACCATGAACATATCAATATACTCATGTAATATTTTTTTCATGAAAGGCTTAAATACTACAGGATAATTGGTTAGACCAAATGGCATGACAAGATACTCATAATGGTTATACCTTCTTCAAAAGGAAGAATTATAAATGTCATGTTATTTTATTCTCAACTAGTGATAACTAAATCAAAGATCAATATTTTAAAACCACTTTTCCCCTCTCAAATGGTCAAATAGATCATCAATCCATGGTAAGTAATACTTTTTCATCATTGTAAATCAATTGAGTTTTGGTAATCATCATAAAGGCGTAGTGTTCTGTTAGATTTCTTTACAAACAAAATAGGTTTTTCCCCCAACGTGACACACTCAAGAATATAAATCCTTTCTCTAAAAGATCATCTAATTGAGTCTTAAACTCTTTTAGTTCATCTAGTTATATATGGTAATAAGGAATAGATACCAGTTTAGTACTAGGTACTGAATCAATAGAAAATTATACCTCTCTTAATAATGGAAAACAAAAGAAATTAGAAAGAAATGCATTGGGAAACTCAATGAAAACTAGAGGGAGATAATTTCTCAAATATTCCCATTCTATATAAAAATAAAATACCAATATTAATTTTCCCAATTCAAAATAAAAAGTTTCATCTTTACTCAACCTCAAGTCCAATTCACCCTAAAAGATATGGCACACCCTGTTAAGAATAGTAAATAAGACCCACTAAATATAGTTATCAATTGGAGCCTTATTAGAAATGATCCAATCCATCCTAAGAATGAAATCAGTAGGTTTCATTTCAATAACTAAAAAAATTCTAAACAAGATCAATCTTTAATAAAGAGAAAACAAAAGTAGGATAATGGAGACCCTGATCTCTCTTTTTTCTGAGGGTGTAGTAATATTCATCACATAAGAAAAATCTCCATAGGAAGATTTAGAAAGTTCACAATATGAGTCAATATAAATGAGTGAAATTATCCACTATCAAATAAAGTTTCCACTAAAGATGAATATATAGTGATTTTTCCTCTCATAGTCACTAGAACTATATCAGTTTCCTCTGGAGATTCTTTCACTATGTGAAGAATCTTTTTTTTATACTTGTGGCTGGAAACCCTTAGATCTCAAAGAATCTCCTTGTAATGTAGTAATTTTTGGTACTGATGATCCCATTCCAATACATGGAGTATATAATAAATGGAAAATTATCTATAGATTTCCTAAGTGACTGTAAGATATTTAGATATTTGGTGCCTCAGTATAAAAACATCTTGAATTCCCAACCATGCCACACTAGAATTAAGTCAAAGGGTATCTTCTAGGCACTATAGAAGGTCTAGATGATGGTTGTTGTCAAGAAACACTATGAGACTCATAAACCTTCCTCTTTATTTTAAAGTAACTCATAGAACTAATATTGGGAGAAAAATGAACTCCCATCAACCCTGACTTACCAGCCAGGTCAAGATCAAACATCAGCACCGTATCCAGTACATCAACATACAAAGTGAGATTTAATAAGAACACCTATCAATGGGTATCAGGTCAAAGACCCATATTAGGCCATAAATACTTCATCTTATCATTCAATATAATCTCAAGTGAAAACTAAACAATATTGGTAAATTAATTCACATATTGTGTCACGGTCTTGTCAGCCTGATGGAGGTTGAAAAGCTCCATATCCTTGTCGATCACCATAAATTCTTGATAGAACTAATTAGTTAAAATAAATCTAAAGTCCTTAAACTCCAAACCATCATGATTATTTTCCATTATCATTATATCTCACCACCCCTTTCTAGGCCCTTCTAGCTTAAAGGTATCACATTTCACCTTAATAGCTTCAGGAATTTCCAAGAAATAAAAAAGGTTCTATATCTTGTTCAACCAATCCTCAAACTCTTAAATATCATTGGTTCCTTGGAAAGAATGTGGATTATGGTGAGGAAACTCTTTATTATGATTTAGAGATTCATCCCTTTGAGGTTCCACAACTGTATCCTGAATGAGAAGGGGTGTGGGTTCCTGTCCTATAGCTTGGATATCATGCACAATAATCTCAACAAGATTATGGTCTATGGGAGGGTCCACTAACTTTGGTTAACCTTTTGCTTAATCTTAGAGCCTATTAAAATGTATTATCAGAGGAATAATGCTACAGAACATCAATAGACAAAACTGAATACATCAGAAGACTACTCATATCAACAACTCAAACAAGAGAGATGGGAATATCAATCATATCAGATAATATTTCAATATTCTTTTTAAACATACCCAAATCAAAATTAGGTAAAAGACTATAATAATATCAAATTATTCCTCAACACATATTTCCCCAAACACCCATGGTGACTTAAGGCTTGTTATGATGAGATCTAGTCGAGAACTCGCTCGCAACTACCCCCTAAGTCTCATAAAGATATCCCAAACCTCATACTGAAATTAAGAAAACATGTTTATCCTACAACTTTAATGCCATTTTTTCACAAACCATTCTGGATAACCTAGTACCCTGATACCCGAGCTGGAACTAACATAGCCCTAAGGGAATTATCGATCCCCACGGACTGGAAACTAGCACCTGGCATCATAAATGATCAAAGAAGGAATGAATTTTCAATAGAATGGTGGAAGATAAATTATTACAAGTTAGTGTGATTGAAACTCTAAACAGAGAATGTACTATAAAAAATAGGTAAAACGAAACCCAAATAAGTACATTATCGAAGTACTCAATATCTGACTAGATGAAAACTCAAACTTCTCATGAAACAAGTGGATAAAATCTCCACTGATCACCTATATCATTACCTTATTGTATAAAGGTTCATAAACATCCACCACCTCCAAGTGGACCATTCCCACTTCTTGGACCTATCATAAAAAAGTCTACAAATTCCAAAATGAAAAGGTAGGGTGTGAGCTATAAAGACCAGTAGGGTCTTGCAAAGTGTTCCACAATCAATACCATAACAATTTATCATTTATGCTACAAAATAAAATAAAAAAGTCATGGAATTTTATTTTTTTCATATTTTAAATAAAAACATTCTTTAATAATCAAAGGATGGCTAATATATCAAAATAACTTTCAAATAGGATTATATGAACAATTTATATAAAACAGTTTATATAAATTAATTGCATGAATAAAACAGTTCAAAAAATCAATAGCATGTATATAAAATCCAACAACTCATAGCACCATGGTCAAATGCCATGTGATACATTAGTTTCTAGCTATAGTATCCCCACACATCTCATCAATGATCACGACTCATAAAAAGTGTGTATACATAATCCTCACCAAAATAGGGGACTAAGAAAACTTGATTTAGTTAGTGTTGTCATCATAAATCTAGTTCTAGAGGATCAAGATCCTAGCATGCCTGTCCAAACCATCTATGAACCACCCAGGATCCCATGATCTTCAATCAATCAATCAATCAATCAATCAATAAAATTTTCAATCAATCATTTTAAAACATTTTTAAAATACAATTTCCAAATTTAGGTTTTCCACATGCCTTTCTCTTTTCAAAACCAGATCATTGGTTTTCCATCACTTCATGAACTTTCAAATCACTTTCCAATTTATTCAATTTTTCTCAAGATCAATATCAAATCATTTCATCAAAACGATTTCCAAATTAATCCATCATTTTTCATAAACCCACCCCACAATTTCAATTCCATTGAAATTGGGGTTTTTATCAATTTACATACCCATTTCAAATAAAAGATCAAATCATCTCAAATACATTTTTTAAAATCATTTGAAAACTCATTTCAATTTAATTATAAAATTCATGGTTTCAATCATAGGGTAAATAATTATGGAACCACCTATGATTAAATCAAATATCTCAAAATCCACACCCACAATAGTACTTTCCAATGAAGAACGAAGGCGCAAAAGTTATTGGAACACAAACTAGAATCAAGATACAAAAATATAGAGTTTAGATCAATACATTATGTGATTATCTATCAAAATATAATGAGGAAAGAAATAGATATTGGAAGAAACTACATAATCGTAGGTCCACTTGTATGGAGGAGATCAATCAAGATCAATGTCGCATCGATCTTCCTAAGAAAGGGTTTGGAGGGGAAAAATCACCTATTGGGATTTTATAAGGAATAAAAAAATCATGTTAGGGAAAAATGGGATTATTAGGAACTTAAAACGGGGGGTTAGTAATTTTAAAATGATTTTCAGAACTTTAAAATTTCACAGACATGGCTAGCTAGAGGGGGAACATGGTTAGGGAAAATCGTGCACCAATCGTGCAACCATACCATTCGGGAAGAATGGTTTCCCCAAGTTTGGTTCATATTTTGGGAAACTATTCACTAACCATGAATTCCCCACTACCTAGGGGTTGCATGGTTTTTATTGGATGTGCACACTTTTGTCAAAGTGTACGCCAATTGTGCATAGGCCAAAATGACTCCAAGAATTTTCAAAATATAATTGAACAAACCTAAATCAAGACCCAACCTAAAGGAGGTCAAAAAAATGGTCAAGTAATATTTAAAGTATGTAATGGGACTTTAAATTTCTAATTTTTATATAATAATGATTATTTGGGATAAATTGATGATTGATATTGATAAAGTAAATTGGATAGTATTGGTTACCAAGAAATTGACTAGTGATTTGGTGATAAAGTGATTTATGATGAATTTTATTGTATTTTTGGATTTATGGAATAAATTGGATAGCCTATGATTTTATTTAAGGAATAAGGATAGATTTAATTTTTTAGAATCATGTATGATTTCATTAGAGTTTTATAGTGATTCGAATTATTTTAGTAAATTATTAGCATGATTTAAGAGAATGTATGATTGTGGTATTCACATGTTTGGTGTGTGGAATTATGAGATAATTTATATTGTTGGGGAATAAATGTTAAATTTTATCTCATAAATAAATATGTGATCAAATCATTCAGATTTTTGGGTTCAGAATTTGGTCAGACATATTTTGGAGGAGTCTTAAGGTAAACTATTTATAAAATAGATTAAGTTGAATTTTGGGTATTATTGTTGAGGTTTTGTAGATTAATGTGTTATATTTTATATATTAGATAACTTATACTAACCATTTTGTTTTTTTTAATATTTAGAGACAAAAGGTATGACTCGTCTTTTTTTATGGATCTTATGATCTGTTAAAATTTAATTTTAGTGCTTCAAGCATAAAAAATCATTTTGAATATTCATTTCTTAGAGTAAGAGATGAAGTGTAAATTGATTAAAGAAAAACCAAAGGATAAAATTATGAATATAAAAGGGGAATAAATTGAGTAAGTATATTTTATCATGAACTATATCTCGATAGTAAAAGGATCCCTCAACTTTTGAAAAGGGATCTTGAAATAAAAATGTTATTCTTTTACCTTTATTTATGATGAATTGATGATCCATTAACCCCCTCACTAATTTATGGTTTTTGTAACACCTCTAAATTATAGAATACGAACATTGTATTTAATATCATATGTGACATGTAAAACCGAGCCTAAAACAATCCATGAAATATATTTATTAAAATTTAATCTCTTCAATAGCTTGTGAAACATGCAACACCAAGCCTAAATGAACCTTGATATAGAATATCGTTATAACCAAGTCATTAAATTGGTGGGTATGAATAGTAATAACTAAATTATGAAAAATATGGTCATCTATTGATTATAAATAAAATAATAATCATTTAAAATAAAGAAATGTTTTCCTATTTTTCTAAAAGACGGTTTAGTCGCCCTTTGTGCACATAATTTAAAATTAATTTTTACCACTTTTTGAAAAAAAATTATAAAATTAAATTCATTTTTTAAATTGGAATATCAAAATTATATTAGGGTTGCTTTTTGGGATTTTTTTGAAATATTTCATTTTTCGATGAATAGTGAAAATATTGAATTTTAATTGAGAACTGCCTTTTTATTTAAATTATTTATAAAGTTAAATTATATTTTTAAAAGTAAAATTATTTCAATTCTATATCTATTAATCCAATTTATCTCATTGGAATCATTTTCATATTTAATTTTAATATAAAAACATTGTAAACTTTTGAACAATTTCTCATTGAAAAATTTCTTTCTCATCACGTCTATGAGATTAATTTTAAATTATATTTTTTAAATTATGTAAATATAATTAAAAAAATTGATTCCATGTTTGGAATTATAATAATTTCTAATTTCTAATTATGTTAATTTAATTTTTTATCAAAATGAATAGTGAAAACAGTAAAAATTAATTATCACAATTAATGTTAAAATAGATTTATCAGGGGTTAAACTAAAAAGATAAGGGTTAAAATGACCTACCAATTTTCTTAAAACCAATTGGATGGCCATATTTCTAATGTTTTCATATTAGGATTCATTTTAATTAGTTTTTTGGACACTTTTCCATGAAATTGGCCTATATAATAAGTTAAGTAAAGAAAAAAAACAAAAAAGGAACCTTCCTTGCTTTTAATATCTATAAAGATTTGGAATAATAAAAAAACAACATATGTCCGGTTATAAATATTTATTTTAAATATAAATTATTTTTTTATCATGATAATTTATTTTTTATTTTTAGATATTAAATAATTACTTTAAATTTTTTAGATATTAAATAATTACTTTAAATTCTTAAGAAACACCAACTCATTAATTATTTAGTTAATAGAAAAATAAAATAAGTGATACTGAAAATATTTAAATTAAAGTAAATTGAATGAATTATTATGTTCAATTATTTTTTTTATACAGGTGTTACTATAATATATTCTAATTCTACAATTTTCTTGATATTTTTAAATACAAATTAAATGAATGATGTCAAAATTGAAATTAATGTTATTTTATAATAAATGATATTTTATTAAATCATTTAAAATTACTAAAAATATTATCTTCTACCAAGTAATTTTTTAATATTAATAAATATAAATTATGTTCCATTCATGGAAAAATTATTCTTTTATAGTGACTATATTGACCATAAAATAGTAAAATCTCTGTTAGCATTGTTAAGGTTAAAACGATGTTTTTGCACATTATATGCGCTTGTATTAAAATTAATTTTTAACACATATAATATTTTTATTTTTTAAATTTGATTTCATATTTAGAATCAATGGATACAAATTATACAATAAGTCTCATTATATTTTAATCTAAATGATAAATTACCTAGGTTAAAAAGACTAGTTACAGTAGTGAAAAGCTAAAATGGTCAAAGTAAGGAAACTTAAAAGTTAAGGAACAACATGTTTAAAATATGTGTTTTTCTTGTGGTGGATGTTTTTATCTACCATATCATACCTAAAAAACTTTAATTATCAATTTTTGAGACACTTGGGGTGATTTTGACTTCCCATTATTGAATAGTTATGGGAATTTACCTAAATGACACTCCTCCTCAATTATAAAAGGTCGCCCACTCCCCTCAATTATTCAAACCTCTCAAGTAATTTAGATCAACCAAAACCTACCAAAATCACTTCCCAAATTCAATAATCTCATAATATAAGCCTTATTTTGTGGATAAATCCAACCTAGGAAGGATTTGGTATAAACCTAAAGTGGATACCCAAAAAAGAGGTAGTGTTCTTCAATGAGTGTTTTTATTTTATCTCTTCCTCCACATCCTTAAATTATTGTTAAACCATGATAATATAATAAAATAAGTATATGAAATATAATTATATGTTTTTATGTTAATTTCATTACCTAAAACCATCTCCACTTCCATCAAATGGGTTACAAAATCACCATTCATGTGTACGCCAAACTACAACCTCACAAACTCGTGTCATTCATTTTTTCATTACCACCTCTCATGGTTGGGCATGATGATAGATATTGTCACAACCCATCCTAGTGGGTCCCATGTTGCGACTCCCCAAGCCCACCTCCAATAGGCTAGGGGATGTGAGTAGCACTGAGTAGGCATATCACTAACATGGGAGTCATTTCCTATGTACTTATACGCATGCACATATCTCCAAGCCCAAAAATTCTGAAATGTAAAAACAACTAAAAAAATAATGCATACCACTATCCCAACCAATAGAGTGCAATAGGAAGTAAATTGTAGTAAAGTAAACTGGTAAAAAATACAATCACACTAAAAGAAAGAGTCTATAAACTACAAAGTCCAATATTTAAACAAAATAATTACTGAGAATACTGCTCAAAGACATATGAACACCTCGACCTGCCTGAACTCACAATGCTCTGTCTGGTCCTAGTCCCCCCTGGAATTTGTCAAAAGTTCACTCGACTTCACAAGAAACGACACGTGCAAGCAAAGCCTGTGTAGGGGTGAGTATAAAAATACTCAATAGGATACCCTAAAACCACAAATAAATACACAAAGAGAGATATATATTCAGATCTAAATAGCATATATCTACAACACGTATAACAAGAATATCAAAATATACTCAAACCAAGACACACAGTCTAGAGGTAATTCACAAATATTGTATACCAACTCTAGGGATTCAGTCTGAAGATTACAAGAATCACTCATCTAGGAGAACAAACTCCTGAGTCTGATAGAACTGATGGTGTCTACCCAATAAGTACTATTCATCAGTAATAGTCATGAGAGAGAGATATGATAATAGATCTGAAGAGATATATGATACAACAGATGAGGATCATAGCCAGGACCATAGGGTGATACCAACAACTCCATCTGGATTAACCTGCTAACTAGAGGATCGATGCCCAATGAAGTTGTTCATGTCAATACTAAGTACTCTAACTAGGTTACAAAGAATGAATATAGGATCCTTCTTTGGGACTCTTGGATGGGATTCCAACAAATCTATACAAAAAGTCTTGCTGAAGGGATCATACTCCTATGAGTTGGAAATGATAGCCACTAATCTTCAATGAAAAAGATCAAGGGAAATAACCCTAATGAAACTTGTCCATGATATAGTGGATAAGAGATTAAATCCATGTATAAAGGTATATATGACATGTAGTAGGGTCGCATGCCATGTTCCTTGACCCCAGGTACTACCCGTGTACAATGGACCATTTTGTTTAGAACATGTTGTGTAGAAAATGGGTACATGTCATGTCCTTCCATCTAGGGTCCACCCATGTACTATATCCATGTGACAATACATGGTGTCAACCCATATGTCTCTTCCCATGTACCGGTACATGAGGTAGTCCATGTACTTGGTCCATGCCAAGTCATGTGGTGGGGTACATGTTGTATAGGCAACCCATATACTCCACTCCAGGTTTGTGTATTTCCCGAGATACATGATGAGTATCAATGAAGGGCCCACACACTGTGTGATAGGGGTCACTTGTTATGTGACACTTGACTACCTCCTAAAACCCCAGTTACCGCTCTTTGGGGGCCACACACCATGTAGAACAGACTACACGTCGTGTTCATCATGAATTTCCAAAACCTTCATTCTTCCTCTGTGTGCCACAATAAATCCAATCGTGTTCGATCTAATGCTTCATTTTCCTAGAAACTAGATATCCAGGGTTGTATCACCATTGCAACACCGAGTCAGTGAGTTTCAGGCCTTCAATCGGCTCTGAAAACGGTTTCCATTCATCCGCTCGTAAAACATCTGAGGAATAGGTATTACCAAATCACTTCAATCCATCTATCACCATCATCATTACACCTCTTATAGGTTATTTTGATGTAGGATCTTAAATTTTAGATCATTTTTCTGTTAAATGGTGGCACAATGATCAATCATTGATAAACCATGAAGAATGTGAAGAACGCAAAGAATATTGAGGGATAAAAATAACAAGAATAACCCAAGGAACAAACCTCGATATTTGTTCATTCCAAACTAGGTCAATTTCATAATAATGATCAGGAATACAAAATCAATTTTCAATAATCAAAACCCCGATATAAACTCACAATCATAGCCCATCCCGTAATAACGAGCGAACCGCAGATAAACATGTTCATTAGTTGTTCTGCATTCATCATTGAATCTAAGAAAGGGGAAAATAAATCAAAACAACATGCCCTACCTCAGGGTTGGATCGTTCTATAAATATTATTGATCATCGCATCACCACCAATGGTGAGATCTGTCAAAAACAACATCTATCGATCTCTAATCCAAGATTTGTCAATGTTTTCCATCGAGAGAGTTCTCCAGGGTTCTCTCCAGAGCCACTGGGAAATTATAGGGTTATGATTCTAACCCTGGGTCCCTATCTAAAGGCTTATTCAAAAAGAGAAAATTCATAATTGTGTCATTGTGAAACATTAAATTAAAATAAATTCTTATTTTATTTTATTTATTAAAACACCAAAAACTATTTTTCATAACTGACATGTTCCAGTCGATGTTAGGCCTCAACTAGGGTAAAGTCGTTGCTCTAAACACAACGGTACATGTGGATTTATGATCTAGACACCCATTTAGAAGTTATTACAATTTTTCAATAAAACTATGTGCATGTTTTATTTAATGTTTTAATATTTTTCAAGAAATTTTTCTGGTCACACTGGGCCTCAGAATCACACGCTATCTCAGGGCCTGGTCTCGAATTAATTTCATATAATATTTAAAAATAACACATATAAAAAATCTTGTACATTACATTCTTCCCACCTTAGGGATTTACATACCCAAAAATCCAACAAAAAAGGCTATACAAAAATATGTGGGTATTATGCACGAATATGAGCCCCCCACTCCGAGATTCATGTGCTTCCACCAGACATGCACCAAGGGAATCACTCACCAACATAGGATCCTCTTTTGTTGATCCTCGATCTCCACTGGGTACTCAGCAAAAGTCACCCCATAATCAATGTCTAGCTCACCCCAATCAATTATGTGTGAGGGATCATGCACATACCTCCTCAACTAAGACACATGGATGACATTGTATAACCAGTCTAACTATGGGGTTAGAGCTAAGCGGCACGCCACCTCGCCAACTCTATACAGTATCTAAAAAGGGCTGATAAACCTTAGAGATAACTTGTCACCCCAGCCAAATCTCTACAATCCCCATAAAGTTGAAACTCTAAAGAACACGTGGTCTCCTTACTCAAACTCCAAAGGCCTACATCACCTATCTTCATAAGATTTTTTATAGCTCCGTGCAATCTTAATCTACTCCAGGATGATCTGAAATTTCTTGGTAGTAGCTCCCAACAACTCTGGGCCCATGAGTTCTGACTCTTCTAAGCCATCCTAGCAATGTGGTGACCAGTAGGGTCACCTATACAAATCCTCAAATGGTTCCATACCAATGGTGGAATGGTAGCTTTTGTTGTATACAAACTTCACCAATGGTAGGAAATCCTCCAAACTATGGTTGAAGACCAAAATGTACGCTCATATAATATCCTCTAGAACCTGAATAGTCTACTATATCTAGCCATCTACTTATATGATAAACGTTGTATTCAAGCATAACTAATTCCCAAATTCCTCCTGCAATCACTTCCACAACCGGGATGTGAAACAAGAAATACGATTTGAAACAATCATTGATGGAACTCCATGGATTCAAACTATATTCTATATGTAGACGTGTCCTAAGATCTCTACTGAACTATGCTCCTAGATAGATAAAAAGTGGGACAACTTTGTGATTCGGTCAATGATCACCCAGATTTCATTATGTCCCCTAGACATAGGTAGTAAACCTATCATAAATTCCATTAATATCTTATCTCAATTCCATTCTGGCACCTCAAGGGGTTGAGAAAAACCCACTATAACTTGGTGCTCAGACTTCACTTAATAGCACATAAGGCATCGAGAAACAAACTCTGTCACTTCCTTCTTCATCCCTGTCCACCAAAATTGATGCTGGTGGTCCTGGTACATCTTCGCCAATCTAGGATGTACCGCCAAAGTGGATGTATGTAACTACCTCAGAACCTCCTCCTGCAATGCCAATGGTACAACTATACAGCCTCTAAACAGGATGTAGTTCTACCCACCTTTTGAATATCCATCATGAGAATGCCATGTGGATATATGAGCACATAGAGTCTCGCAGTCAGTATCCCCAAGTTGTGCCTCCCTGACTCATTATAAGATTGGAGGGGTGAAAACCATCTACTAAATATAAGCTGCTCTAAATCCATCCATAAAGGATAACTGTAATGAGGAAAACCACTTTGACATCTCATTCAACAATTACAAACTAGATCACTTACTGAGAGAATCTTCCACCACATTTCCCTTCCCAGGAGTATAGACAATATCAAAGTCATGGTCCTGTAGGAACTCTATCCATCACCTCTGTCTCAAGTTCAAATCCTTATAAGAGAAGATATACTTGAGACTCTTGTGATTGGATTAAATGATAAATCACTAACTCATCAGGTAGTGTCACCACATCTTCAATGTGAATACTACCACTGCTAACTCAAGATTGTGGGTCATGTATTTCTGATCATGTGGCCTCAACTAGCATGAACTATAGGCAATCACTACTTTCCTTTACATCAGTGCACAACCAATCCCAATTCCTGATGCTTTGCAAAACACTATGTACTTTTCACCCTCCCCTAGAAATCTCAATATTGAAGCGCTCATCAAACTCTACCTCAACTGCTGGAAACCCTACTATCATTTCTCTATCCACACAAAATGATGTCTATTTCAAGTCAAAGCTATCATGGGTGCAGATATACTAGAGAAAATAGGTATGAATCTCCAGTAATATCTTGTTAACCTAACGAAGCTCTGAACCTATGTCACACTCCTAGGTGGATCCCATGCTAACACTACCTCCACCTTGGAAGGGTCCACAGACACTCCATAAGCTGAGATAACATAACCCAAAAAGTGGACCACTAGAATCCAGAACTGGAACTTCGAGAGTTTCCCATAAGGCTATTACTCTTAGAGTACATCCAAAACCACCCTTAAGTGTCATGTGTGCTCCTCCTCAGACACCGAGTACACAAGGATATTGTCAATGAAGACTTCTATGAACCAGTATAAGTGAGGCTAAAAGATCTAGTTCAGGAGTCTCATGAACACTGTCGGGGCATTCGTTGCGCCAAAGGGCATCACCAAGTTCTCGTATTTATAGTATCAGCATCTAAAATCCATTTTTGGTATATCCTCATCTTGTACTCACAACTGGTGATATCCTGATCAAATTTCAATCTTCAAGAACCATAGTGCCCCTCTAAATTGATTGAAGAGGTCATTGATCCTCAGTAGTGGATACTTATTCTTTACAGTCACTTGGTTCAGAAATTGGTAGTCTATAAAAAACCTCAAGCTCCCATATTCCTTTTTGGAAAACAAAACTGGGGCTTCCTAGGGTGAAACACTAGGTCTCATGAAGCACTTCCTCTGAAATTTCTCTAACTACACCCTCAGCTCGTGAAGCTCTGTGGGAGCCATTTGATATGATGGTGTTGATATTGGTATCATCTCAGGGTGTAAGTCGATGCTGGAGTCTATCTTCCGGTGAAGAGGTAATCTTAGAACATCTTCATGTAAGACATCCTCATACACCACCACTACTTTTGGGAACTAGAAACTCATAACATTTATTGCACTGAGGGTTAGGCTAGGAAACTCATGGGTAATTGGCTACACCCTTCTATGCATGGGTCTATCCTACGCTGCATGGGTTTACCTTTCACCAAGAAAGGAAAACCTTGTTTCATCACTGCGGACACACTATATCCTTCACCTAAAATAGTCAATCTGGGCATGGACCAAAGATAACAAATCCATACCAAGAATGACATCGTAAGGCCTCGATGCTACCACCAAGAGGTTCCAACCAAAACTCTCACCTCCAAGGGTCATGTCACACTATCAACATAATTTTGTGATAATTGAGTATCCTCCCACAGGTTTCTCCATGTGTAAGAGTTATGTCAATGATTCTAACGGAATATTAAGGTCTCGTACAATGTATGTGGTGAGAAAGGAATGATTGGAAATTGTTTCTATCAGTATGTAAGATAAGATAGAAAAGAAACAGATTGTACCTCAAATCATCCTTGGAGCCCCTAGGTTGTATACCTCGACCAAATGTAGTTGTCCCCTCCCATGTCTTAAAGATCCCTAATTCTAGAGAGGACCTCTTGGGGTGTTGGTGGTAACAAGTAGAAACATTGACCACCTCCTACTTCTCTCTTAGATCCTCTACCACATCTATCACTCTGAATATATTCCTGATCCTGTTATTTAAACTACCTCGATAGTCCATCCACTGTCTCCCGGTCAACATCTTGATGGTTTGGAAAATCTTGAGTGATATGTCCCCTACCATCACATGTGTAGAATTGCCACTCCCTAGGCTGACTGGATCAATCCTGAGAGCCCAGAACCATAGCTCCCCTATCCTGGGACTTCCTAAAACCTCTCCCATGTCCAGATCACGAAGTTTGATGTTGTCTCCCCACTTTCGAGGTCTTTTCACCTGCTCGTCCACTACTGAATATTGCTAGTTTTATTTACTCATCCAAGAATCTTTTGACCACCAAAGATCACTCAATCACTCTAGCATAAGTCAGATTGCATAAAGGTATAACATTGGATTGGATATCTCTATGAAGACCTCACTCAAAGGCCTGATCCCTAAAGTACTCATCCCTGAACATATTCATAAAGTACCTGGAAAGGTTGGTGAACCTTGATAAATAATCATCCACATTCAAGCTACCATGCTGGAGATGAAGAAGTTCTTATATATGCACTACTCTCAGCATAACTAGTTATAACTCCTCTATAAAGATGCATTAAAACATTGTCCATGAAAGAGTCACCTCTTCATGAGTATGGATAGTCAAAATCTACCATATCCCAACTCAACCGTGTAGAAGTCTCGTCGCTAGGACCACCATCTGATCTATTGGTGTTCGGACTAGGCAGAAAACTATGGTCACTGCCTCAACCTAGTCCTCAATTGTCTGAGGGTTGGGCTCACCTTGGAACCTAAGGGGTTTCTATCTCTGAAACTCGTGGATCGTGCTCAACCTACACTCCTTATATTTTGGTACTATGGGTACCACGTGCTACTCCATTGGTGGCGGTATAGCCGGTGCACCACTTGGAGGCAAGACCTAGGTAATTGGACCCTATATCAAATCCTTGTCATTGAGGGGTCATCCTCATGATCGAGATATTTAATCATAGATGGTATGAATCTCAGGGGAATCCTGTAAGAAAAAACTATATACCACGGTCAGTGAGTATATCTAGAGAGATGACTCAAGAATGACATGGAACCACAACCAATTCCTATATGATGCATGTGCCATTATTTTCCCTGAAACCAATTTTCTCACATACCAAGTTGAAAAGAAGGTTATCCGAGTCCTGGTGTATGGATACGTTGGCCGCCTATGCCAACACTAGATTCTCTGGCCTAAAATCCAAAACCAGAAATAATTAAAATTGTTTCCCCAAACCAATCTCATAGACACTCATTCCTAAGGTAGAACCAACCACCTATGATACCACTCTATCACAACCCGTGCCAGTGCGGCCCGTTATAAATCTCCCGATGCCCGCCTACAATATGCCAGGGGATGGTGACTAGCACTGAGTAAGCATATCACTAACATGGAAGGAATTTACTATGTACCTATTAGAACGCACACATCTCCAAAACCAAAAATGCTGAAATTTAAAGACCACTAAGAAACAAAAACATGCATACCACTATCCCAATCAATAGAGTTCAACAAGAATTAAATTGAAGTAAATTAAATTGGACCAAAATACAATCCCACTAAAATAAAGAGTTTGTAAACTACAAAGTTCAACCTGTAAACAAAATAGGTAGTAGAACTGATGCTCGAAGCCTTAGGAACACCTCGGCCTGCTTGAACTCACAAAGCTTTGTATGGTCCTGGTCCACCCGGGACTCCATAAAAAAGTCTCTCATCTTCATAAGATATGACACGTACGGGAAAATCCCATATAGGGGTGAGTATAATAATAATCAGTAGGGCACACCGAAGACACAAAGAAATACACAAATAGAGAGATACAGTCAACTCTACACATTATATGTCTATAACACATACAAAAAGAATATACAGATATACTCAAACCAAGACACGCGGTGTAGAGGTAATTCACAACTAATGTATACCAACACTAGGGATTCAGTCTGAATATTCCACAAAGCACTCATCCAGGAGAACAAACTCCTGAGTCTGATAGAAATGATGATGTTTTCCTGAGAATTACTATTCATCAGGGGCTATCATGAGAGAAAGATATACTGATAAATATGAAGAGAGATATGATACAATAGATGAGGATCACAACCATGTCCATGGGGTGATACCAAAAAATATATCTAGATTAATCTGCTAAGTATAGGATTAATGCCCAGTGAATTTGGTCATGTCAATACCAAGGACTCTACCTAGGGAATAAAGAATGAATAGAGGATCCTACTCTGGTCCTCTGAGAGGGGATTCCAATGACTCTATCAAGAATTTTCTATTGAAGGTATCATACTCCTATGAGTAAGAAATGATACCCACCAACCTTCAGGGAAAACAATCGAGAGAACTAACCCTAACAAAACTTGTCCAAGATACATTGGACAAGAAATTCAATCTATGTAGAATGGTATACATGGTGTGTTGTAGGGTCACATGTTGTGTTCCTTGACCTTAGGTACTGCTCGTGTACAATGTCACATGTTGTTAGAACATGTTGTCTAGAATATGGACACATGTTGTGTAGAAGGGTCACACGTCGTGTCCTTCCATCCAGGGTCCACCCAAGTACTCTGGTCATCTGCCAATACATTATGTTAACTCGTGTAGATCTTCACGTGTACTAGTATATAGGGTAGTCCATGTACTTGGTCTAGTCCAAGTCATGTGGTGGGGTACACATCGTGTAGGCAACTCATGTACTCCACCCTGTGTCCATGTATTTCCAAAGATACATGTCGAGTATCGAGGAAGGGTCCACACATCATGTGATTGGGTTCACATGTCATGTGACACTTGACTACCTCTCAAAACCCCATCCTCCACTCTATGGGGGCCACATTCCATGTAGACCAGACTACACGTCGTGTTCATCGTTAATTTCCAGAAATATTGTTCTTCCTCTATGCACCTCAGCCAATCCTCAGGTGCTCGATCTAATTCCCCATTCTCATATAAATTGAATATCCAAGGTCATCTCACCATTGCAACATCGAATTGGTAGAGTTTTAGGCCTTTAATAGGCTCCAAAAACTAATTCTGTTCATCCGCTCATAAATCATCTGAAGAATGGGTATTCTCGAATCGCTCTGATCTGTCCATTGCCATTGTTTTCAAACGTCCTAAAGGTCATCCTAATTCCATATATTCAAGTTCAGATCATTTTTCCATTAAATTTTGGAATAATGATCAATTTTTTATAAACCATGAAGAACGCAAAGAACGTGAAGAATATCAGGGGAGAAAAGGCACAATAATAGCCTAAGGAATGAACATAGTCCACTGTTCATTCTAGACTCAATATATTTCTTAAGAATTATCAAGAATAAAAAATCAATTATCAATAATCAAAACCTCGATAAAAACCCACAATCATAGCTCATCCCATAGGAATGAGTGAACCGCGGATCAACCTATTCGTTGGTTGGTCTGCATTCATCGTTGAATATAATAACATTGAAAATAAATCAAAACAACATGCCCTACCTTGGGGTTGGATCATTCACTAAGGAGGATCAAACTTCGTGTCACCACCATTGGTGAGATCTGTCGAAAATAGCATATGTCGATCCCTGATCCAAGCTCTGTCGTCGTTTTCCATCGAGAGAGTTCTCTAGGGTTCTCTCTAGAGCCTCTAGGAAATTGTAAGGTTATGATTCTAACCCTAGGTCCCTGCTTAAAGTCTTATTTAAAAATAGAAAATGCATTTCTATGTCACTATGAAATGTTAAAATAAAATAAATTCTTATTTTATTTTATTTATTAAAATTCTAAAATCTACTTTTTACATATGACCTGCACTAGCCAATGTTAGGCCTAGAATAGGGTAAATCCGCTGCTCTGAATGCAATGGTACCCTAAAATTTCTGATATGGACACCCATTTAGAAGTTATTCCACTTTTCATCAAAATTTCATGCACGTTTTATTTAATATTTTAATATTTTTCAATAAATTATTCTGATCACATTGGGCCTTAGAATTGCACGTTGTCTCAGCACCTGGTCTCAAATTAATTCCATATAACATTTAAAAATAATAAACATAAATAATCAAGGACATTACATATATACAATATAAATATGATATTTATAAAATAACTATACCTATAGATTAATTGTATCATATATACTCACTACTATAAATTTAAGCTATAGCCACGAACCTATATCCACGGTTTTATAGGTCTGTGGATATAGGTTGTTTATAGTCACACTTTAATTAAACATCCAGGGATTAATTTGGCTAAAAATTGGTGTGTGTTTTTCGATTTCGTCGCCCTCTCCTCACCTCCTCCCCCGATCCGTGACCCTACTCTCCAAACCATCTACAGCTCTCATCACGGCGCCCTCCTCCCGACACTCCCAATCAACGTGCTCTCTCACACTGTCATCGACCTCTCTCACCATGACCCTCCACTCCGAACCATCAACCTCTCTCATTAACTCTCTCACACTGTTCACGATGTCCCTTCAGAAGTAGGAATCCACTAGCCCTTCAGATTTCAATTTTTGTGTACTTTCTGAATCTCCCTCCTTCTATTTCCCTCCCACTATAAACCTCTTAAGTTTTGTTGATCGAAGAATCCTCCTCCCATGGAAATTGTTCTATTTTTCCATTATGGAATGATAATCACATGTTCTGGATGACTATGGAGAGTTGGGGGAGGAAGACAGATCATATTCGGTTTTTACTTCCCGTTCAGTTGGGAATTTATGATCATCATTTCAATTTATTTAGTCATTGGTTGTTGCATTTAGTTTTTGTTTGTTCAAAGAAATTTTATCTGATTGGGTTGGGGTTTTTTGGATTTTTGTGGTAGTAGACTTTATGGCTTGTTTTAATTTCCATGTGCCTCCAACTTTTCCTTATTAATTCTTTTTTTTTCAGGTAAAGTTACCTGCTGGAAGAAGTTTGTTAATTTGTATTTGATTTTCCTTTTACATTACATTCTTATTTCATTTATCACTTTCTTATCTTTTTTCCCGGAGAACCTAAGCTTGCATGGTGCATTAAATGAAACCCCCTTTGTATTGTGTTACAAATAATTAGGGATGTGGGGTTTTATTTATCCTCATATGATGCTCTCTATTTATTTTATTAAATTCTACTTTTGGCATTGATAAGCTTGGTATCATGTCATGTGGTTCAAATTTGAAGGAGTTCAAAATTTTCTGTATGTGGATGCTGATTCTTGTCATTGAGTTAGCATGTGGTGTTTGACTAATGAAAACTAAGGGGAGATGCTTCTATGTATTTGTTAACTACATTGAAAACCTTTGATTCTGTAGTGCCATACCGATCTGATTTGAATGCGCAGTTGAAAAGTTATCATGGGAGGAACTGAAAACAATACCAATGTGAAGGCTTTTTGCATTACTAATTATATTTTTAAACTCGGATCCATGGTTAGAAATGCTTCCCACTCACCAACCTGTCCTATTTTGGTGTTCATCAACTCCAAAAGTGGTGTTCATCTTGGAAGTGAACTCCTTAAAACATATTATGATGTTCTAAACAAGAACCAGGTATTTAGGGTTTTAACCCCTCAAATTTCACTCATGTATTTTCTCCAATGGTTTGAATTTATATTTTTATGGGATTTTATGTGGTTTAAAATATCAAATGATGGATGAAAAACAAGATACATTTGTGTTATTCAAATCAGGTGATTTCGGGTGTTAGGGTGGCGTTTGGAGTATTATGGATATGTATTGGGTATGGTTTGGATTTGTCTTTGGGGGTTTGGGTTGGTGGTGATCCATCAAGTTTGTGGATCTTGTTGTGGTTTTTCTTGATGTTTTTATGTAAAACTCTCGATATAGGAAATTTTGGTGACTTCTGGGTGATTTGATTGTGTATTTTTATTAGGAATTTTCTTGTTAGATCAGTTAAGGGGGTGGAGGGTTTCTTATTATCAGGGGTGAATGTGTGGGGTTTGGCTGTTATGCTTGGTGTGTAGGAGAGTAACCCTTATATTTTTATGATAAACCTTAGGTTTTGGTGTTTTGGAAATGATATTTTATTATGAAGTAAGGATTAAAGGTAGTTTCATGATTTTGTGGTAATAATTGCATGCATAGGATTGTGGCGCGATGGGTTTCTAATTTTTAATGTTGTTATTACGAGATAATGTTGAGTAGAAATTCATCAACAAAGAATCTAATTAGGATGGAATTGTGTTCTCATGGTAAATATTCTCAAGTATTTTTTTCCCTCATATTATGTTACAACTACTTTAATCCATTTACCAAGGCCTTTGAAATGGAAAAGCAATGGTTTTCTAAGTTATCCATGAGTTCTAGGAGTAGCAGTATCTAATTTTCAGTAGTGACATGGGATCGTAGGATGTTTAGAATATGTTGAAGAAAGTTTAGTTCCTATTTGAAAGGATTGGAACTCTAGAGGATATATGGGTGAAACTAGAAGTTTCTAAATTCAAATAAGATGAATCATAATGGATAAATACATTTGATCATAAAAGAAGGAATGAGGAGGTTTTATGGATCTAATTCCATTCCCTCTTCTATGAGAGGCTATGGTAGATTTATATAATAAGAGAATGTTTTGTGGATTCATGGAGCTATATAGTTATGGGAATCAGTAATGGAGTATGCCACTAAATTTTAAAGGTTTATTCATTTCATTCCATCATTCAAATGAAATTTATTCATAAAGGAATTCTATTTTTTAAATGGTCTTATGTACTAATTATAGGCATGATTATCTTCCTTTTATTTAGACACCTACTAGGAGATATTCAAGAAAGACTGATCTATCTACGTAGATACATCCATTGCATAGGAAGGTGTATTGAAAAGGATGGAAACTGGGTAGGAATGAATTTTGGTTGGTGAGCCTCAGTATGAGGATGACAGAGTAAATTGAATGAGTAATATCTCAACTCAATATTAGAAAAATAAATGAACCCTATTCTATTTCTCACGTATCAAGAATGTGCGTGCATTCCCTTAGTATTGGGATGAGAAAAATAGGTTTCATGTATGTGTCGAGATGTGGGTTTCTATATTATTTTATTGGGATAAGCTATCCTAGGTGAAGGGACTTTTAGTACCATACTTTTTGAGGTGTTCATAAAGTTATTATTTTTTTCTATAATTTGGATTTTTCTATCTAATATCTTTTAATATATTATTTTTTTAGATATAATGTGTGTTTTAAAGATGATAGTTTTTAAATGAAGAAATTTTGTTGAGATTATTGGGCTAGGATCTTCTATAGTAATCATAATTTGATATGAGGAACTAGACATGTGTATGTAGGATTGATGATGGTATTGATAATACTATAGTGGGGAGATTCATACTCGTCCTTTTGGAGTGAAATCTATATCAAGGGATGGTGATCATTATCAAGGTTGTGAAATGTATGAACTTAGACAGTAAATGGATCCATTTAATTGAACACACTGACTATACCAACCACTATAGGAAAATCATTGATTTTGGTGTGGTCTTGGAACCAAAATGGCATTCAGTGTGTTCAATTAATTATGAGGAGTTTATATTGGTAAATATACTATTTAGAGCTTCTGTATTTCTAATATTTCATTCAGATCAATATGTTGGTTTAAGTATCAATATTTGATATTGTATTGGGCTAGTGCTTGACAATTATAGTGTGGAGTTTGAAAGGGAGCCTAAAAATGGTACTCTAAAGGCTGTTGAAAGTGTGTGTGGAAGGGAAACCAAGTATTCCAAATTGTTAAGAATTTATGACATAGATTATATAACAATAATAATTTTTGAAAGATAAAAGGAAAGAACCAATTATCGCATGTTCAGAAATAGTTTCTACGAAGAAGGAATATACAATCAAGAAGAAGGAAGATCATGTACTAAAAAAATATCTAATCATATTAAAAAACTGGTTTGAAAAATCAAAGTAGATTGAGTAAGAATAAAAGAAGGAAAATGAACCTATATAAACTAATAATAAATGTGAATTCCAGAAGAAGAACATGCTAAAAATGAGATTTCAATATAGAAAATTAATAAGGATATAGGAATGAATAGTTTTAAGTATTTTATACATTCAAGTAATGGATTTTATAGGTTAAGAATAATGTATAATCCCTATTTCTCACTTTTAAGTGCTGATGGAAGTTTACTTTATTCTCATATTTTGGTGATTTTTGATTTTTGAATAGGCAATTGAAGGTGATGTTTGAAAAATAAAGAGCATTATTAATGATCATGTTATTTAGTATTGGGATGTACATATCAATTTGAATATTATTTATTCATTGTTGGTTATGGATTCATGTATCATTTATCTTGTACAGTTGACACACTGATCACATATATATAATAAGTCATTATATCTCATTTCTTTTCCCACTATTTTCTTATAGGTGGTTTCTTATGATAATATTGGTTCTATCCACCACCATCTAAGACAATGAGTTCAATATTTGGGTAAGGTTTATTTCATTTTTATTCTTTGGCCCAATTTTAATTAGGGATTTTTTGATTTTTGTGTTCCTTATATTTTTTTAGTGTGTTTTGGATTTCATTGAGGTGGATTCAAGTCGCCGTTGATGAAGGCTTACATGTGTATGCATAGGTAGGAATATACATATATAAGTTCCCCCTTTATATATATTCACTCGTGGCAGTATGAATATATATATTTGGGCTAGGTGTGCTTATATATAGATATGAAAAATGCATACACGTGTAAGTGTAAAGGAGTATATGAAAGTATAAAAATATGTCTAAGGACCCCCTTGTGCATATTTGGCCATGAAAATATGTACATAGGGGATATATGTCCTTATATATATGTTAAGTTTCATATGAGTGCAAGCATAAAAAAGTAATATTTGAGTTGTCATTATCAAAAGCAAACGCGCCTTGAGGTTGATGTAGGGTCCCTCTCCTAGCCTATTTAATTAAATAATGTTTTAAATTGCATTTAGTTTCCTTCTTAATTCTACATGTTTATATTAAATTGAAATTCTTGAATAAGTGTTAGTTAAGATAATTGTTTCGTTTGATAAATAAGTCATGATTTTGTAATAAAACCCCTCCAACAAAGGTGCGCTGTCTGCGAAAACTCATAGTGGTATACCTTTATTAACATTATTGCATTGATGTTTTTCTTATACTTGATGTCTTTGTTAGTCATAAAGCACACATCGTACTTGACCCTTTTTATGTCCCTGTAAGGGGTTTTTCTCTTTTTATTAAAATGGTTGTTTGAACCAATACACTCTTTAATTTTTGTTAGACTTTTAATATGGAATTTCCCATAATGACCAAGTCACCACTAAGTGAATAGCATGATTTGGATGTAATGTCTTTTACATGGTATTAGTATGGTTTTAGTATGGTCAAACATATTCCTTTAATTCACATAAATTCTCTAAATATTTCTCCACAAAGAGATTTATGAATCTCTTATTCATTGTTATTCCTTTGACTATGGACTGCAAAATGATCATGATTCCACTATTTTATAAATCATTTAAACAAAACATTACATCCATAAGTTTTACCATGAAATGGTGAAGAAATACTATCCATTTTCTATCCACTATGCCATTAGACTTTTAATATGGAATTTCCCATAATGACTAAGTCGCCACTAAGTGAATAAAATGATTTGGATGTAATGGATTGTACATGGTTTTAGTATGGTTTTAGTATGGTCAAAAATATTCCTTTAATTCACATAAATTCTCTAAATATTTCTCCACAGAGAGATTTAGGAATCTTCTATTCATTGTTATTCCTTCGACTATGGACTGAAAAATGATCATGATTCCACTATTTTATAAATCATTTAAATGAAACATTACATCCATAAGTTTTACCATGACATGGTGAAAAAATACTATCCATTTTCTATCCACTATGAGCATGGTCCATATCCTCCATGGGGTGGTCTTCCTCTCTTTGTTGACACTATATTTCTGAGTCCCACATTAGACTTTAGTGAAGAAATACACTATTTAATCACTCAATATTATACATATACCACCTTTGAAGTCCTTTGGTACTAACATATACCAAAACCACTAGTTCTTGAATACTGCTTGGTTCCACCTCTCACTAGGTTCTTATTTCCTCATCACAAAACCACTTTGTACTATCTTAATATTCTTGGTAGTCCCATACCACTTTAAATGTCTTCTTATATCACTTTTTTATCTTCAATGATGGTTTAATACAATTGAAACGTTCAAATATATATTTTACACCTCTTCAACTTTTGATCAGGCTCTACTTTAATTTTTCTTCATTATTCCAGCAAGCAACTCCATATTTGGATTTGGAAATTTAATGTGGTTGTTTAAAACCACTTATTGAGTAAGATAAAACATTACACCATTTTTTTGATACTTATAAAAAATTATTTTTTTTAAAGTCCTATTACCAATTATGATCAGTAATATATTTGCATCATCTTGTTAAAGGTATCTCTTTTAGATCACCCACATTGTTTTCCAACATCAAACATATGTGTCTTTTTATCATAGTCACACTATGAATCCATCTATTTTGAATGTATATATCCCATGTATTATACCTCCACCTTAATATTACACTATTTTCAATATATATTTGACTAATTTATTACATGGGGGTAGGGGGAGTGGGGAGGGAGCAGGTCTGTCGGGTAGGGGGTTGGTCTGCAGGGGGTCTGCAAGGCAGGGGGCAGGGGGAGGGAGGAGGTTTGTAGGGGGAAAGGGGTAGGGGATGGGCCCCATGTTGTGTGACCATTTCACATGGCATGTGATAATTAAATCCAACCAAAAGCCCAGTTCCACAGCCCTGGGGTCCCACAGTACCAGTAATGTCAGATTACATGTTATGTAACCTGTGATTTTCCTGATCCCATGGGGTATTCCTCTAGGTAATCCTACAAATTACTAGATCTATAAACCTCACCAAATTAGGTATATCAGGGGTCATTCAATCCTCTAGTCATCATAGATTAGCATTCATTTCTTTAAATCTTCTAAGAAAACATCCTCTCATGCCATCCATATCATCCTATTTGAAACTAAGTGGAACATATACTCCAATTCCATTCTAATCCACCTCCAATTTTCCATCACCATCATTGAACCTAAAAAACAACATAGATCAGGAATTTCACCAAGGGTATAGATCCATAGAACTGATTATTTTTCACCCAATGATCAAATCCCAGGTATTCATCAAACCACGTAACAAAAGAAATGAATGTGATGTACACGAAAAGAGTGGGTACAGAAAAACATAATCCCTAATATTGTGATGAATTAACCCCAATCATTTTCATTTACCCTTGATTCATTATTGTCAAAAAATGAAATTGAAGAGGAATAAAAACACACAAAAATAGCATTCCATCATTTTAAATATATTGATGGTGCACATTTCATCTTTGTTCATTTAAATGATCCACATTCTTCAGAAGATTCTGAGGTGGAATTTATATAGGGCTGAAACCTTTTAATGAACTCAAACTAGCATACAACACTTTATAAAGTGTGCAGGATTCCCTTCATTTCAGTCCTGAAATACTTAACCTCATAAAGAACATCTTGAGACATGTCTAATTGCACCATTGGAAGATTTTCGAACATGTACCTTTGAGATACAACCATAACACCAAGATCATTGAACTCAGACTTGGTAGTATAAACATGAGGTTAGTCTTAACTTGTGTTATACAATGCTTTGAAAAAGGATGCCAGATAGAGTAGTATAAGATCCAAGCATGGAGGAGGAGGAGGAAGCTCTATGGGAGTACAAACCCCTTGAATATCCATGGTAATATAGGATCTTTCACATTGTCTGAAAGTCAGGGGGTAGGGGGGAGGGTGGAGGGGGGAAGGGGGCAGGGGGCAGGGGGCAGGGGCAGGGGGCAGGGGGAAAGGGGCATGGTGGAAGTGGCAGGGGGAGGGTGGAGGGGGTCGGGGCAGGGGTAGGGGGTAGGGGGAGGTGTGGGTAGAGGGGGCAGGGGTAGGTGTCAAGGGCAGGGTGCAGGGGGTAGGGGTAGGGGCTGGGGTAGGGGGAAGGGGGTAGGGTGCTGGGGGTAGGGGGCAGGGGCAGGGGGAGGTCTGTAGGGCAGGGGGCAGGGGCATGGGGGGAGGTCTGCAGGGTAGGGGCAGGGGGGAGGGTGGAGGGGGAAGGGGGAGGGGGAGGTCTGTAGGAGGCTGGGGGCTGGGGGAAGGGGCAGGGGGAAGGTGGAAGGGGGTGGGTGGATGGGGCAGGGGGCAGGGTGGTGGGGGCATGGGGCAGGGGGTGGGTGGAGGGGGAAGGGGGTAGGGGGCAGGGTGGGGGGGGTAGGGGGCAAGGTGGTGGGGGTAGGGGGTAGGGTGCAGGGGCAGGGGTAGGGGGCAGGGGGCAGGGGGCAGGGGGCAGGGGGCAGGGGGGATGTCTAAAGGGCAGGGGGGAGGGGAGGGGTGGGTGGAGGGGGGAGGGTGGAGGGGGGAGGTCTACAGGGCAGGGGTAGGGGTGTTCTGCAGTGGGTCTGCAGGGCAGGGGGGAGGAGGTGCAAGGTGGTATGGTAGGGGTGTAGTTAGTCTCTATAGGTTTATTTAATCTTAGATAAGGTTTAATAACCATTACAATCCATCTCTAACTCCCCCATTTATTCATGATTAGGTTTATCCAAATATTCCCTCCTATTTACAATAGATTTCTTTCACTAAATCATGGCTTGATATTAGTTTCAAAAAATCAGATTTTGTATGATACCACTAGTTGTTATTGGTATGGCTTTAACACCTTTTCTTTTAAAAATCCAGGCCATTATGTCCAGTTTTTTTAATTATAGCTTATAAAGATATATTTGGATCCTGATATCTATCCTCCTTTTCTTTACGCTTTCTTATTTCTCACATTCTAAACATTTATGTTGAGTAAAAATGGTTTTCTATTCTTTCACATGTTTATTATTGTTTTAAAATTGCATGTTCACTTGAGCAATTAGAGAAATCTCACTGTTTTTTGTTTTTTTGGTTTATCCTTTTATAACTCAATAGACTATATGATCAAACATCCTTTCTTATCATGTTCAACCTTCTTCATATGTGTGGATCCATTTTTTGTTATGATAAATTATATTTGATTAGAAATTGTGTCCTCTAGTAAACTTTTATTATCGGGTGGGATAAAAAATTATATCAAACAAAACCAAATTAAGCTGAAAATCAAGCCAAACTAATTATATACCATTAATAGAAAGAATAATTGTTAATTAATAGGAATGTACTATTTGATAGTATCATTTTGAAACATGGATCTATTTCCACCTTTCTTGCAGGAACATGATTTGACCCATGGGGCATTGTGGTTCTTATATGTTGGGCGGTGACGTGTATAGTCACAGGAGACAGGTATGTTTTAATTTAGTTTTTATTTTATTTTATTTATCACATTTTCCACTTAGGTCTTTTACTTCTTTCTGTGGAAAAAGGGTAATTATATTCTGCGAAGGGGGGGAAATGGGGTTCAGATTGATTCAGTCTGCCATCTTTGATCTGAGGTAAGATTATATGGTTACTACTTGTCTTGCACCTCATGTATTTGGGGATTTCAGTGTTTTTTACTCCATATTATGTTTTTAGTAGGGATTTGGATCATTTTGTATTGGTTGGGTGGATTTGGTTCTCCCAATCGAGGTAAGGCTTTAATGTCGTTGGTTGGTTTCTCACTGGTTATGTAGCATCCTTTATGTGTTTTAATGTTCCTAATATCCTTTGTGTACTGCGTTGATCCCTACTCGTTGGTTTTGAGTAGCCAAGTTAAGGGAGACTCGCCTACGTGTGCATAGGTATGAAAGTATATGTATGTGGGTTACCCCGTTACGTGTATAGTCAACCATAGTAGTGATTATGCACATATGGGGCTATGTATGCCCATGTATATATATATATATAAATGCATATACAGGTGAGTGGAGACTGGTATATGCATATAAGCATATGTTCAAGGATCCCTTTGCACATTCTCATGGCCATGCGGGTGTGTGAATAGGGGCTAAGTGTCCTTTCATGTGTGTGAAGGTGTGTATACCCAGTGGGGGAGCAGCAACTTTTAGTTAGAAAACTCGAAGAGCCGAAGTGGATGGTTTGGTTCCACCTTGATGTAGGATCCCTCTTCTAGACTCTTTCTTAATTCTGCTTAATTATATTGAATTGCATATCTTGAACAAGTTTTCTTTAATATAATTGTTTCATTTGATAAATAAAGTCATTTTTTTATAATAAAACCCCTCCAATGGAGGTGCGCTGTCTGCGAAAACTCACAGTGATAGTTATGTTGATCTAGTTGCTTAAATTATTTCATTTTATTTGTTCTCGATGAGTTTTAGAATAAATGTTAAATATAATTAAATGAATTGTGTGATAAAGCAATTCCATGATTTTATAATAAAACCCCTCCAATGGAGGTGCACTGTCTTTTAAACCAAAGAGTAGTGATAGTTATTTGTATCATGTTTAGATTTGGTTTGAGTCTTTCATATGCCTCTTTTTGGTGTTTGTTTTGTGGATAGTTAGTATTTATTTTCTTTGAATAATATAAATTGGATTATCATACTCGTTTAACTCAAATAGCATTGCCCGAGTAGGCATATTCCTGGACCATGACTCTTTCCTTTCCACGCTTTGAATATTATAAATAAAATTTCCATGTTTAGGAAAAGTGAATAAATTTGTAAATGGTTTGTGTAGGGTGTATGATTCTTTTCCAGCGTTTTGTTTCCCTTTAGACATTGCGTCATTGTGCCGCTTGCTACAACCTTCTCTAGAGATCCCTTGTTATAGCATATTAAATAGTTGATCTGTTCTATCATCTACCAGTGGGGCGACGGTCAGAATGTTGGCCCGCATCCTCCCGCTCCCTTCGCTCCTGGCCGGAAGATGCTACCTCACGGATGTCGATGGACAGGTCCAACACGCCACGGTCACGCTGCGGTCACGTCGTAGCCATGCCACGGTCACACCGTCGTCACGCCGTGGTCACGTCGCGGTCACGCCGCGGTCACGCCGCGGTCACGGAGCGGTCACGCTGCAGTCACGTCATGGCCACGCCTCGGCCACACCGCGGTCACGGAGCGGTCATGCCGCGGTCACGCCGCGGTCATGCCACAATCACACCATGGTCAAGCCGCGGTCACGCCGCGGTAATGTCGTGATTTGGCCCTGCTCCAGGAGGACACCCTGCGGCGGTTCACAGTGATATTATTCCATGAGTCTTGTGATCAATGTTGAGACTGACTAATCACAATTTCTACCGGTGGGGCGACGATTGGAATGTTTCCCCACCTCCTCCTGCTCCCTTCGCTCCTGGATGTAAGATGTTGCCCCGCGGATGTCGCTGGACCGGGCCAACATGCCGCAGTCACTCCGTGATTTATCCCTACTCCATGACGACACCCCGTGGAGGTTCGCAGTGATAGTATTCCATGAGTCTTGTGATCAATGTTGAGACTGGCTAATCACAATTTATATCAGCGGGGTGATGGCCGGAATGTTGCCCCGCCTCCTCCCGCTCCCTTTGCTCCTGGCTAGAAGATGTTGCCCCATAGATATCGCTGAACCGGGCCAACACGCCGCAAACACACCATGGTCACACCGCAGTAATGCCGTGATTTGGACCTGCTCCAGGACTACACCCCATGGTGGTTCGCAGTGATAGTATTCTATGAGTCTTGTGATCAATGTTGAGACTGAATAATCAGAATTTCTATCGGCGGGGCGAGGACCAGAATGTTTCTCTGCCTCCTCCTGCTCCCTTCGCTCCTGGACGGAAGATGCTGCCCTGCGGATGTCGCTGGACCGAGCCAACACGTCGCGATCACACTGCGGTCACGTCGCGGTCACGCCGTGATTTGGCCCTACTCTAGGATGACACCCTGTGGAAGTTTGCAGTGATAGTATTCCATGAATCTTGTGATCAATGTTGAGACTGACTAATTGCAATTTTTTCCAACAGGGCGATGACCGGAATGTTGCCCCACATCCTCCCACTCCCTTCGCTCCTGGACGGAAGATGTTGCCCTGTGGATGTCGCTGGACTGGGACAACACGCCGCGGTCACGCCGCGGTCCCACCATGGTCACGCCACGATTAGGCCATAGTCACGCCGCGGTCACGCCACGGTTACGCCATGGTAATGTTGTGATTTGGCCCTGCTCTAGGATGACACCCCGCGGCGGTTCGCAGTGATAGTATTCCATGAGTCTTGTGATCAATGTTGCGAATGACTAATAAAAATTTCTGTTAGTGGGGCGATGGTGGGAATGTTGCCCCGCCTCCACCCGCTCCCTTCGCTCCTGGTCAGAAGATGCTGCCCTACGGATGTCACCAGACCGGGCCAACACGCCGTAGTCACGCCATGGTCATGTTGTAGTCATGTCGCGGTAATGTCATGATTTGGCCCTGCTCCAGCCACATCCATCCCACACCAGCCACCTTCCACCTTCATTTCAGCCTGCTGCCATCAGCATTCCAGCCCGCAACAGCACCCCCCCCCCACCACCACCACCTTTGAATCATCCTGCACCATCCCCCCATCACCTGCAACCATCCCCCTTCCACTATCATTCCAACCCCCTTCCACCTGCATTTGAGCCCGCACAAGCCCCCAACCACCTGCAACCTAGCCCGCACCAGCCACCACACCAGCCACCACCCCCCAGTGTTCGGTAAAACACTCATTCCAGTCCTCTACCACCTGCAAAACAGCCCCATCCACCAGTTCCAGCCCTCACCAACCCCCGGCCTCTTAAATCCCAGCCCACACCAGCCCCTGCCACATGCCCAACAGCCCCCAGCCACCTACAATCCAGCCCACACCAGCCCCCTACCACCTATTCCATCCCCCTACCATCCCCCTACTATCTGCCTTCCCACCCGCACCAGCCACTCCAGCCCGCACCAGCCCCCTTCCACCCCCCTCCCGCCTGCCTTCCCACCCGCACCAGCCACTCTAGCCCGCACCATCCCCCAGCCTCCTGCATTCCAGGATGCGTAAGAAAAACTCCATGAAAATCACAAAAAGGAAAGGCAAAAGAGGATCCCCTTGCATGATCCCTCTTTTCCCTAAAAAGTAGCCATGTAAAATGCCATTAATGTTCACCAAGAACATTGGGGTAGAGATGCATATTTTAACCCAAGATGAGAACCTAGCCAGAAAGCTGATCAGATCAAAATCATCCCATAAGAAGTCCCACCTGACTGAATCAAAAGCCTTGAATAAATCGATCTTGAAGGCACACCTAGGAACCTCAGAATCAAGATGGTAGCCCCACAATAATTCTTGGGTAACAATATTCTTAGGATGAATTGGTTTTGGTACTGAAGGTTGAGGATATTTTTATCCATATTTAGATTTATGAGTCTCTTAAGGTAATTTTTGTAACCATCCTACTAGAGGGTCCGAGTTATAAGTGGTGAAAGTATATTTTTCAGAATAATCCAGACAAAGACTATTCTTGGAAAAGTTTCAATGAATTGTTCATTTAGAATTCTTTCATAATGAAGTGAAGGTACTGATGGCTATAAAATTTTCTAGGAGGGGTTGTCCAGGTGGGGTGTCCAAGGGTTGTCCAAGGGGTGTCGGGGGGGTCTACAGGGCAGGGGGGAGGGTGAAGGTGGGGTTTCTAGGAGGGTCTATCCAGGGGGTGTCTAAGGGATGATTGGGGGGTTCTGCAGGGTAGGGTGCAGGTGGGGTGTCCAAGGACTATCCAGGGGGTGTCGGGGGGTCTGCAAGGCAGGGGGAGGGTGTAGGTGGGGTGTCTAGGAGTGGATGTCCAGGGGGTGTCCAAGGACTGTCTGGGTGGGGTTTGGGGGTTCTGTAGGGTAGGGGGTAGGGTGCAGGTGGGGTGTCTAGGGGGGCTGTCCAGGGGGGTGTCCAAGGGTTGTTTGGTGGGCTGATTTGAAGAGATAAACCCACGAGCAATGGGACCTAACCTCATAGCAATAATTTTTCTAATGATTTTTGGAAAGGTATTCCCAATAGCAATAGGTCTAAAATCCTTTATATCCACAGCAATTTCCTTCTTTGGGATCAGGGCAATAAAATTGGAATTGATTCCATAGGGCATTGAGGCATGGTTAAAGAACTCCCTCATAGCGTTAAGGAGATCATCACGAACTATGTCCTAGTAGAACATAAAGAATTAATTTGTGAAACCATTAGGACCAGCCACACTCTCAAGATTTAGAGAAAAAAGGGCACTCTTAACCTCCTTCTTTATAAAGGGATGCAACAAGGGAGATTGTCAGATTGGTGTTGCCCGATCAGGTTGGTCCAAATTCTTGTGGCCCACAACTATCGTGGGTCGAGCTATGCGGCGATCTCGTTAGGGGTTGTAGGGGAAACGTGGCCCTACTATGGGGGTTCGGGGGCCGAAGGCCCCCGGTCCAAATTTTCAGAAACTGTAGAAACTTTGACCACTGTAGCAGTGCGGACTTTGGATTCCACTTTACTGTTTCACTTTTGACTTCTAGCTAGTAGCCACTAGAGTATTGGATACATATAGTAAAGGCTTCATAATATTGAAAAAGTATATAATAATATTTTATCATCTCTTCATACTACTAAATAAATCTTTTCCTCCATAAATATCTTGATTAGAGTTGTCATCACTTTCAACTGGTCAACCTATTCCTTGAAAACACATTCTACAGAATATGACTCAATTAATCCTAATGAGATGAATTCACATCACCTATAAAAACATGGAAATACTATTTGAATATAGACTAGATCGAATCAGCATCAACTAAAGCTGAGGGAGGTAGAGCACTAGATGTAGATACAACAATAGGAGGTTCCTGATAACTCAAAATTCCACTGAAATCTAAAAGAATTTTTTATTTGAAATATTATAAATATACTATGGATAAAAAATATGAAGGCACTGAGGAAACAACTCTCTCAACACTAGGTAAAGTAGCCTCTATAGGTTATGATTTGGTAGGTACATCTAAGGGAAAATCCTTAAGCTCACCTACTTGGTCAATCTGCTTAACTAAGGATCTCTTAGGATATGTGCAAGGGATGTGTAAGGGGGGCTGCTATCCAGCAGGGGGGCTGTCCAGGGGGGTCCAGCAGGTGGGGCTTCTGTTTAGGGGGGCCAGCATGGGGGGGTGTTGTCCAGGGGGGTCCAACAGGGGAGATGCTATACAAGGGGGTCCAGCAGGGGGGGCTGTCCAGGGGGGTCCAGTGGGGGAGGCTGTTGTCCAGAGGGGTTAGGGCTGCTATCCAGGGGGGGTCCAGTAGGGGGTGGGGGGGATTTTGTCCAGGGGGGTCCAGTAGGGGGCAAGGGGTGTGAAAGGGGGTGTAAGGTGGTGTGTGAAAGGGGTGCAAGGGATGTGTGGGGTGGATACTGTCCAGGGGGTGTAGGGGGTGTCCAGTAGGGGTGCATGGGGGTGTGTCCAACAGGGGTGGTGCAAGGGGGTCCAGCAGGGGGGCTGCTATCCAGGGGGATCTAGTAGGGGGGCTGTTGTCTAGGGGGGTCCAGTAGTGGGGGCTTCTGTCCAGGGGGGCTGCTATCCAGCAGGGGGTTGCTGTTGTCCAAGGGGTCCAGCAGATGGCTGTTGTTGTCCAAGGGGGTACGGTAGGGGGGATTCAATCCAGGGGGGTCTAGCAGGGGGTGGGGGCTACTATCAAAGGGGGTCCAGCAGGGGGTAAGGGGTTCCAGAGATGTGGGGGTGGTTTCTATCCAGGGGGCTGGGTTTTTTTATGAAATGGGAAGAGGACTTTTTTATGTTAATGGGTATTGGAAAAGAAAAGAACATTGTCGTCATCGTCATAAATAATGCATGCACTGTCCTCCAGCGCTTTATTTTTCCAGCTACGATCGCGTTGCAGCTGTGCTGGTGTTGTCCAACAGTAAACAAAGGTCTCACAGTTGTCTCTCTCCTTGATCGGGTACTCACAAATAGATTCCAAAGTATTCCACTGACTGGGTATTCCTAATATGTCTATATGAATTGAAAAAAGAAGATATAATAGCCTTCCTTCCCAGATCATAACTGAAGATCCATCCTTTACTTATATGTGGAAAGCATAAGATTCCCTCACTTCCAGAAATGAGAAAGATATTTATGAGATTGTCTAAATATACAATGTAATTGAAATTCTAGTCAACCTTGATCATTAGGTTGTCACATTGATAAGGAATAAAGTGACATCATTAACTGATGTCCCTATGGAGATGGAATCAAGAACAAGATTCATGGGCATGTGTTAATTATATAAGAGAAATATGGAATGGGAAATGAAAACCATAAAGATGTGTTTTAAACTCCCATCATCCCATTTAAATGAAAGGTTCCATCATCATCACTCTTGTGGTGACATGTTGATTTCCTTAAAAAATTAGGCATGTGAGATATGGATCATGACCATCCTAGTGTATTCGAACACAATGGTATTGAAGTAAACCTTCAAAACAATTGTTGAAACTGAGATGAATTCATTCTCCTTTAACATATAGAGGATGAGTATCATTGGGCATCAACTTCAGGGATTGGTGAACCCGTTAAGAATTTTGTATCCTTAAAAATGATATAATGAGTAACATAGGTGGGAGGGGATTGCAATGTGTTCTGTTTTAGTTTTTGTCTTTGATTTAAAATTGCATGGCCAATTGTATTAGCATTCCATGGGGTGTCTATCCAGGGGTGGGGGTTTCAATGTGTTCTGTTTTAGTTTTTGTATTTGATTTCAAATTGCATGGCCTACTGTATTAGTATTCCAGGGGGGGTGTCTGTCTAGGGGTGGGGGTGTCTAGGGATTTGCAGAGGGAGGGGTATCTAGGAGGGGGGATTTGTAATGTGTTCTATTTTAGTTTTTGTCTTTGATTTCAAATTGCATGGCCAACTGTATTAGTATTTCAGGGGGTGTCTATCCAGGGGTGGGGGTGTCCAGGAGGGAGGGGGAGGGGGAGTGTCCAGGGGGGTCTAGGTGGGGTGTATGTATAGGGGAGGGGGTGTCTAGGAGGGAGGGGGAGTCACCAGGGGGTGTTTTTCCAAGGGAGGGGGTGGTAGGGGGAGGGAGGGGTGTCCAGGAGGGGGGGTGTCCTGGAGGGGGGGATTTGCAATGTCTTATGTTTTATTGTTTCTTTGATTTCAAATTACATGGCCAACTGTATTAAGGGGGGTTTCCAAGACGGAGGTGGGAGGGGAGTGTCCGGAAGGTCCAGGGGGGTGTCTGTCTAGGGGAGTGGGGATGTCCAAGAGGGAGGGGGAGTCTCCAAGGGGGTGTCTGTCTAGGGGAGTGGATGTCTATCAGGGGGAGGGGGTGTCTGTCCAGGGGGGTGTCTAGGGGTATCTGTCTAAGGAGGGGGTGTCTAGGGGTATCTGTCTAGGGAGGGGGGTGTTCTGTCCAGGGGAGGGGAGTGTCTATCCGGGGGTGTCTAGGGGTGTTTTTCCAGGGGGTCTATCCTGGGGAGGGGGTGTCCAGGGTTGTCTGTCCAAGGGGGTTTCTGTCCAGGGTGGGGGGTGTCTGTCCGGGGGGTTCTGTCTAGGAGAGGGGGTGTCCAGGGTTGTCTTTCTGTCCAGGGGGGTGTTTATCCAGGGTGGGGGTGTCTGTGCAGGGGAGGGGGTGTCCAGGGTTGTCTTTCTGTCCAGGGGGGTGTTTATCCAGGGTGGGGGTGTCTGTGCAGGGGAGGGGGTGGGGGTGAGTCCAGGGGGGGACTGGCAGGGGTGGGGAACTAGGGAAAAATAGGTAGGGGGACTGGTAGGGGGTAGAGATGAATAGAAAATAGGGGGAGACATACAAGGTTGTGTTGGCAGGGGGACTAGCAGGTGGGTGGAAGGTATGTGGACTAGTAGGGGTAGGGGGTGGAAGGTAGGCCTGCAGGCCTGCTGTGTTTTTTTATTGAACTTTAATCTCTAGCCACGGTTTCTAATCATGGTTATAAGGCATGTTTGTGTTTTACCTAAAAACTGAAGATGTACCCATGGTTTAAACCATAACTGAAAGCCATGTATGGCTTAAACTTCTGCCACGGTTTAAAACCGTGGCTAAATCCTTATATCCATGGTTTTAAACCGTGGCTATAGGGCTTTATCCATGGTTCAAACCATGGATATAAGTCTTTAGAAACGGTTTTAAACTTTGGCTATAGGACTTGGCCTATAGCCACACCAATACCAGCCACGGTTCATTGAACTGTGGCTATAACATATAGCCATGGTTTTTGGGCTTATATACATGGTTTCAAACCGTGGTTATAGCCTAAATTTCTAGTAGTGACTTTTTTACTTTTCATTCTGTATAGGATATGATAATGTCTCTTGTGTGTACGAAAGACTACCACCTCACAAAGTTATGTGATTTTTCCTTCCCGAACGCTTTACATGGAATATAATACTGATTATTTTAATGAATATATATGATGTACATGAAATAATTATGATATTCATGAAATATTTATCATTCTTAAGAGATAATTTTTCTTTTTATTTTTTACATTGAAAGATGATAACATCGTTCATGTATGTGTGGACTACCACCATCACAAAGCGATGTGACACTCTTTTCATCACCACATCACGTGGATGATATATATAAGTATATTTAAATAAATAATATGGTATTTATGATATTATTATAATTATTTAAAGAAAAAATGTTACTTACCTCTTTTCTATAATTATCGTTGAAAAATGGAAACGTTACTCATGCATACGTACAACTTACCGTCTCTATGATCTTAACGTAAAAAATTTCTCAAAAACTATTTAATGATTGGTTTTAAAAGTATAATTGATGTATAAATATAGTAATTATGTCATTATTATTTTTATTGAGGTGATAAAACTATATAATATGTGGAAGAACTGAATCTTTCATGACAAAATACGCATGAGAAAACAAGGCAATTAACACCTGAAACAATGAAAATAATGAAATATTATTAAAAAATGGGTGATAAAATGTTATAAGAGTATAATATATGATATTATAAATATGATTATATTTATATTATAAATTAATAATATGTTTAAAACCATTATATATAATTTTAAATCTCATTCAACTAAATAAAAGTGTGAGGTAAGGGACTTCGTCTCAATTCCCCTTTATTGAGGCATATTGTAATGTTATAAACCTAATTTATTATATATGGTGTATATAATGACCATTTGAAATGTAATACCATGATTAATTAATACCTAATAATATTTTAATTTTCAATTTTACTTATTTTATCCAAGGGGATTTGACTTGGAAATTACCAAGTAGTAAATGTTATTGTGCAATCTCGCTTTCTTTTATGGTTGTTAACTTTCTATTGAAACAATAAATTTCTTATGATCATTTTTTATTATAAATTAATTTTATCTTAAATATAAATATTATTTTATAATGGATATGATTATTTCCTAAATTTTATACCATTTTTACATATGGTGTTTACTTTAACAGTTATCTGATTAATTGGGGAAATATTGATAAATATGTATCCTTTACTCAGTATGAATATTTGATGATAAGGAATATTGATTCATGAATTAAATATATTATTTGATATATTAATTGTTACTTGTACATGTATACATGGTTGAGTCCTAGTTATATATATCCTCTCGATGCATTGATAGGTCTCGTGAGACAAACCAATTTTCCAAATCAGATAGATTTTTACCCAGTAGTTTTAAAATGTCTTGATGATAGATATTGATGGTGTAGGTATCATGTGCCTGATAAATGATGCAAAATAATTAATAATTTTCTTTATTAATAATTTTTTTATTATTATCCATTATATTTTCACAATGATATTATCTCTAGATTCATTTCATTCTCAGTTTATTAATTTAACGCCATGTGTTTTAAGTTATTTACCTTGCCAAATTGATTATGAATTATCCAATTATTTAAATGGAATGTGTGTTCAGTTATTTACCTTGAAATTTTGATTATTATTATTTATTAATGAAAAAATACATATACTTAACCCCTACTGAGCATTTTATCTCACCCTTTGTTTCTTTTCCTTGGGATATGTAGATGAATTCTTTGAATGAGTTCAAGGATTACAAGTGTTTTCAGTAAGAACATGATTTTTATATGATGTATTATACTTTACCTTTTATCTTAAAATCTTAATTTTATCCTTATGAATGTTTCCTGTGGTTTAGGGAAGGTGTCAGAAGTTTCTGGGGCTTGTTTGGATCCCAGAGCTCCAAGTTATGGAGGAAAGAGCTGAGGCACACGGTTAGCACATGGTTAGTGCTAAACGTGAACCTCAAACCATGTGAACCTATAAGGGTGACACATAGTTTTTCTAAACCATTAAATGGGTATTTTTTCATGTTGGGTTGATACAGAGGGTGTTCATGGGATTCATATAGTTTTTTTAACTATGTGTTGTAGCCCATGTGGGGTGTGTGCCCTGGACGGTGGGGTGTGCATGGTTGGTACATGGTTTGAAAAATCATACTGACAAACCATGTGAATTTTAAATTTTTGGTTAAATAATGTTTTTTATCTCTCTAAATTATAACTTACCCCTTATTCTTCCATTATCTCTCACACATAGCATCCCTCTCCCTTTAAATCCTTCCCCATGCCTAAAGTTAGGAATTTAAAGATCTTCTTCATCTGAACTCCAATTGAGCCATTGTCAGTATCATTGGATAGCCACCAATAATATCTCTATTCCTATTGATCCTTTATTTATTTATATTCTCATTAATATAGTTATTTTTGTGCAAGATCGTACGTTCTATTTCCAGGCATTTATCGGATTTATCGATTTCTTCCATTATATCCTAGATTAGAGGAAAATAATGAACGAGGAGTCGACTACCAAGCTAAGGTATGTGGTCTTGTTATTTTCCCTAAAAGTATTAGCATTTATATATATATATATATATATATATATATTCATATGATTTTATGAGTGAATCTTATTACATGGAATTATTCTTAAATTAAATGGATAGGATTGACCTATATTACTCACAAGACCTGTTTTTATATCGTTAAGGGTTAAGGACCTTGAATTTAACCACCCCTTTGGGTGTGTTACTAAAATGGATAAAACCACCATGGGTGGAATATAAATTTGATTAACCTTTTTAGGTATGTTCATTACCCCTTTCTTTGGTATGTTAAATGAAATTATTGAAATATAAGTTGAATTTAATAAAATTGGGGATGGAAGACGAGGTCTTTATGCCTTTAGTCGTTGTATTTCTCATTTAGGCTTGAGATGTTATTTATATCTAAATTCCCAATTAATATGAATGGTAGGATTCATGTGATTATAGTCCTTCTAATCTTATGATTTTATTTGAGATACCTTATGAGGTGAGTTAAATTTATTATATAAATGTGATGGAAAAATGAATTTAAATGTGAATTTAAATGGTATAGTTAGTATTTGGGACCATGACCATTCTTATTTCCACGCCAAGAGTGAGAGATGGGTTCTGAATCGGAACACCATAAACAAAATCATCAAGATTATTTTATTAAATGGATTTATTATGTGCCTTGGGTGACACATGGGTTCTCATATGAATTTCATGGATGGACTCATTTGGAAGTTAGATTATTTGTTCCATAAGAGATACTTGGAATCCCTATGGGTACTGCCAAGGATAGACTCAGAGGGAATAATGTTATCATTCCATGATTGATACTTTGACTCCCTATGTGGACTTTCAAGGATGGCCTTAGAGATTATATCATTATATATTCCACAAGTGACACTTAAGCTCCCATTGTGGACTGACAAGGATAGAATTGGAGGGTGGTGACTTTATACCAAGACTAGAACAATACTAGGGATCCTATGAAGAATTACTTGGTTGGGCTTGTAAGTTGATGGGTTCATTTATACCTAGAGGAATACCTAGGTTTCAAATTATGAATTCTAAGGATGGTATTACGTTAATATGAAATATTAAATGAAATGATTATACGATGCATCTTCCAAGAAAAAGTACAATATTGGATTTTGTCAAAGCCATACATTATATTGATGGAATTTTATACACATCTTGATCATATATTATTCATGAGGAATTCTTGGGCTATGTGATAGGTCAAAATAATTTATTATAAATTAAATCATGACTGACTGATTACTCAAATATATTCTATCTTAGGATGAAGTAGGTCGTAGAGGATAGATGTTCCAAGGGAACCCGGACCTGTGTGGGTTATTTAGATACTGTACATCATTTATAGATTTTTTTTTGTTACCTGGACACTACTTATTATATATTCATGGACTTGATGGAATTAGACACCATTTGTGGTGTCCTACTGATTTTATCTCACACTTTGTACAAGCCATCATTTGGTACCTGAACAGACTTCATGGATGCAGGTAGAGAAAGGGGAAAGTTCCCAGTTGTCGATACTTGATTGATTATAAAATGGGATAAGGGGATCACAGGACCAAGTTGTAGCTCATGATGATATCTAAAGATAGTATTTTGGTCTCTTTGGTTATTTTGGTATACCTGTATGTATGTGTACCTACTAACATGTATAACTTCTTCCTTTTTTATAGTATGCCATGAACATCATTTTTTATATGACATTTATGGATGTGATTATTTGGTTATTTGTATGATGGGAGTTTATTATTCAGTTTTCTGGTTATCTTTATGCTTCCACAATTTTTTGACATGATTATACCATTGTGCTACACTCAATCATGAGGGTATAGTTTCCCCACTATTCCACTATAGACCCTTATTGTTAGTCAGTAGCCACTGAAATGTGGGGAGGCATTATTGAGGTTATGTGGCCAACTGGGTTCAGTTACTATTGAGTGAATTGGGTTCAGGACACCATAAAGTGGTATCAGAGGGTTTTCTTTTCTTTTCCTTTATTTTCTTTCCTTGCTAATTGGGAAGGTAAAAGGGATAAATAGGATGTTTTGGGGTTTGTTCATGATCCTCTTCTTAGGAGTAGCTAACCCACGTACAGTGAAAACCCAAATTCCATGGGATGGGATATATGGTTTTGGATTGTGCTTATTATAGTTTCCTTGATTTCACTATTGGGTGACGCACTTGAAATTTTATGTTTCTTATGAATATGGATTTTTTCCCTTAGCTGATATGGAAATGAATTATTTCATCATGCATCATCATAGGTACCTTAGGATTTATATGTCATGCATATCTATGCCATTTTTATATTACCACATGCATTGCTTACAACATGTTTTAGTTCCCTTATTTCTATGTCCATGAAATTTTACTAACATTTCATGTAGGCTTTTTGATAAATAATTGGTTGCGATTAAATGGGCACCAAATTTCAATTTATAAGGTGTATGAGCCCTTATAAATTGGAAATGGTGATCTATATAATTCAACCATTTTAAGAGATTTTTTATGTAAATGAGTATAAATTTACATGAAATTGAATTCTAAAAATAAATGGTCTTTGTTAAATGGGGATTCCAATTGAAACTTAAAGGATCTTTTCCTCTATAACTTGAAATTAACAGTTTGTATACCAGGACCTTTGACCTATAGCAGAGAACTTGACCCCAACCTGACCTCGATAGTCAGCAGTAGGTCGTGTCTATTGATTTTCTTATGATCTGTATGTCACCCAAACCTAGATTTAAGAGAAATAAGAGGGGTGTGACTCTTATATAGGGAGTCTTTTACCTAACCTATTCATATATTTACATTGCTAGTATTTATAAAATTTTGTGTTGAGGCATGTGTTTGACATTTTTAGAGACATTCCACCATGATGGCCTCGATTCATGCATCAGGAGGGTGGCCATGACCATGATCTAGAGGTGGTGGGACCTAGGACACAAATAGAACCTCTTGTAGTGCCTCTTGTAGCACTTCCAGTTATACCATATATGGGCATTGATGCCCAGTTTTGAGAGGGTTTTTTATTCTTTATGCAGACTATTAGGGGAGACCCATGACCTACCCCAACTATTGTAGAGTTGATACAAGAGTTCCAGTAAAAGTATCCACCCATATTTTTGGGGGATATAAGTCCACGGGCTATAGAGTCATTGATAGAGGCCATACTATCAATTTTTTAGCATCAGGAGACACCTCCTGAGAGGAGATTGGAGATGATAATGTATAAGCTTCTATATTCCTCCAAGATTTGGGGGATGTTATTACTCAGATGGATCATCATTAGGATATGATTTTAAGGTATTTTCAAATGTTCTTATATGATTATTTCTATCCCAACATGTTGAGGTCCGATAGAGCCATAGAGTTTATGCACCTAGAGTAGGGCGCTTTACCAGTCATGGACTATTCTTACCATTTAATGGAGCTCCAGAATTTCGAACATATTCTATTAGATGGTGAGTTATCTAAATATAGGTGATTTGAGGATGGTCTCAAGTATGACATCTGATCGTAGGTGAATGTATTTTAACTTACTACTATATCTAGAATAGTGAATTATGCACTTATCAATGAGCGTAATTTGAGAGAGGTTGGGGGTGAGAGCTAGGGAGATTCGACACATATATATGTAAATACATCTACAAATATTAATAATAATAGTTTGGAGCTTACATACAGTGATATTGGTATCTAGGGTATGTACTCAGGTAGCTATGTGAGGTGTCATCGGTGTGGTAGACCATGACATACAAGTCCTCATTGTATGAGGGACCAATTCAAGTGCTAGTCATGCAGAAAGATGTGTCATATTCGATGATTTGGTAGATTTTATCCCTTAGTAACTAGTGATAGATGGTCTGTATCAACTCCACATTTAGGATCAGGTTCAGAAACTTCTCATCAGGTAGGGAGCTAGAGTGTTTTTGGCTAACCAGACGGAGGAGGTGGTCATGGATGAGGTATCCAGACACCATATGTATAGTTCCAATAGAGAAGACCTACTCAAATTGGTGAGGATATATCTTAGGGATGAGGATCAGGAAAAATGTATGCAATGAAACTGATACCTAATGATCAGAGTGTCAGACCTTCTATGGTGATAAGTACTATTCTAGTAGCCTCTACCTTAGTATCTACTCTTTTTGATACAGTTGTTTCTCATTCCATAATGTGTGTTCTTATTGTGGAGAGCCTTGGGATTGATGTTCAGTTTTCCTATGGAATGATGACACTTTAGGTGCCATTAGGGATATGATCGGAGAGTGTACATCAGTTCAGAGAGTTACCCCTTGAGATAGGTGGGTGTCTCTTTGTATGAGACCTCTTTATCCTCAAGATGATAGGGTTTGACATCATTCTTGAGATGGACTGGTAGGTTCTCTATCATTCTTATATTTATTTCTATCATCAAAGGGTGACTTTCACATCACTAAAGGGCAGAGTTTTTATTCATAAGGGTGAATGATATGTCCAAGAAATGTGAGTTTGACCTAAGCATCATGGTATGGGTGGGATGACAAACCAAATTGATATCTTATATCTAGATGATCAAGGAATGTATCAGTCATATTTCCCTCCAGTATTAGATCATTTCAAGTTCATTTTCCTGGGAGACATTTCAAGATTACCTCATAAGAGAGAGTTAGATTTTTCTATTTATCTAGTTCCTGGATAAGCACCAGTATCCATTCCTCCTTGTAGGATAGCAACAACTGAGTTGTAGGAGCTCAAGAGGTAGCTAGTGGATTTGAAATATAAGGGTTTTATAAGACCCAATTATTCATCATGGGGTTTACTGGTCCTTTTTCCAAAAAAACAGTATAATATCCTTAGGCTTTCCATGTATTACTTTCAGTTAAACCTTCTTATAGTAAAGAACTATTATTCATTGCCTCGTACAGAAGATATATTTTACTAGCTTTAGGGGTAAGGGTTTCTCTAAGATTGGTCAGATATTGGGTTTACATCAGGTGTGTGTTAGACCATTATATATACCATGTACATAATTCTATAGTAGATATGTCTTGTACAGGTATTTTTTCATTCCATTTGGTCTTATAAACATGATATCAGTTTTCATGGAACTAATGAATTGGTTTTTCCATCCATATATGGATTTTTTTGTGGTGGTTTTCATGGATGATATCTTGGTGTATTCTTATACTCAATACGACCATGTCAAACATCTTGATATTGTATTTAATACACTGATATAGAATCATTTATATGATAACATCACAAAGTGACACTTTTGGATTGATAAAATTCACTTACTGGGCCACATTATCTCAAATACAAGAGTATCATTTTACTCAGAGAAGGTGAGAGCTACATTTTCTTGGGAGAATCCCAATAATGTCTTTGAAATATGGATTTTATTGAGGCTGGATAGTTATTATAGGAATTTCATATAGGACTTCTCATGCCTAGAATCACATATTATAGGTTTGAATAAGAAAGGGTGTGAATTTTATATGTTCAGAAGCCTATGAGACAACCTTTTAGGAGCTAAAATGGAGATTGACTTCAGCACCGATCATGATTCTTCCAGAGCTAGGAATAAGTTATAAAGTCTATTATGATGTATCAGGTATCAGGATAAGATCAGTTCTGATGTATAAGGAATGATTCATGGTGTATGGGTTATATTATTTGAATCCACGCAAGAATAACTACCTGACGCATGATCTTAAGTTAGTCGTTTTTGTTCATGTCTTGTGATGTTAGAGTAATTAATTATTAGGAGAGAATTTTTTTGTGTGTAAGAAATAAGAAATCCTCAAGTACATGTTTACATAGAACATCTTGAATCTTAAGTAATAAAGATGGTTTGAATACCTATAGTATTTGGACTTGGAGTTTTCTTATATGCTCGGAAAGGGAAATGCAGTTGCCACTACTCTGAGAAGGACTTAGACACAGGCGGTTCAGGAGGCCAGTAGTGAGTGGTGTCTTATGGCCCTATTTTTTTAGATTCATTTGGGATTTTAAGACTGTCATGGATAGTCTATACTTTCATCATTATCAGTGGCATCTTCACTTCTGGGGAGAGTGAATATGAGGCAGCTATCAAATTCTAAGGGATTTGTCATATGGGAGAGTACTGTAAGAGATGACCCACCTTTGGTTGGTTCATTGATGAGAATGAGATCTAGCACATTCATGGATGAATCCGGGTACCTACATACATCTAAGAGGAGTTGATGTAAGAGTCTCGTGCTTTGATATGGGTAGTAAATATCAGACTTACCAAGATGTATCAGGACTTACATTGATCAGTGTTGTCGACCACTAGAGTTTAAGGTGGGGAGTCAGGTTTTCTTATGAGTTTCACCTATAATGGGACATAGATAGATTCATAAATAAGGGAATTTGATGTAAGAGTCTCATGCTTTGATATGGGTAGTAAATCTTAGACTTACCAAGATGTATCATGACTTACATTGATCGGTGTTGTCGACCACTACAGTTTAAGGTGGGGAGTCAGGTTTTCTTATTAATTTCACCTAGAATGGGACATCGATAGATTTAGAAATAAGGGAATTTATCGCCTCATTACATCGAGACCTTCAATATTCTAGAGAGAGTTTAGATGATATCCAATTGGTTGTAGTTACCTGAGAGGTATTGGTTCATCTATGAATCCTCCACATATCTTATCTTTGCCGATATCATTCTAATCTATCTCATATTCTTCATCTTGAGGAGGTTGATTTAGAGGTTGATGAATCCTTTGAGGAGTATCCTATTTATTTTGTTGATTGAGGCACGAAGTTTCTCCAAGGATAGTCAATTCCTATAGTATTTTTTCTATGGTAGAACGATCATGTACAGGATAAGACTTGGGAATGGGATACTGACATACATACCCATTGGTCGATGTAGTTCTCATATGATGCATTACCACCCTTGGAAGGAAAACTCATGGATGAGTTTCTTTAAGGGGAAATATTGTAAGAAACCAATTTTTATATGAGGTATGTATCCTTTAAATTTTGTCTTAAACTATTTTTTTATCCTTATAAATGTTCCCTAAATTTTAGGGAAGGTGTTGAGAGTGTTCAGAGGTTGTTCAAATCCCATAGCTCCAAGTTATAGAGGAAACATCAGAAGCATGTGATTAGAGCATGGTTAGGGCTAACCCTACACCTCAAACCATTAGATAGTGTAAGGTCATCACACGGTTTTTATAAATCATTAAAGGGGGTATTTTCCATGTGGGGTTGAGATATAGGGTTCACATGGGTTGTGTGCTATTTTTTTAACTATGCGTTGTAGGTCATTTGGTGTGTGTCCCCTAGATATTAGGGTGCACATGGTTGGTTCATGGTTTGGCCAACTGTGTGGATAAATCATACAAATTTTACAGTTTTGGAGAAATGAAATTTTTTCTCCTCTCTTTATAACTCCCCCCCCCCCTCTTACTTTATCTCCCACACATAGAATCCCTATCCCCTTAAGCCTTCTCCACACCTAAAGTTGTGCATTATAAGATCTTCTTCATCCGAACTCCGATGGAGCCATAATTAGTCTCCTTGGATAGCCATCGGTAATCTCTATATTCCTATTTCAAATTTCTCCATTTCTCTTCTCATCGATGAATTTATTTTGGTGAAATATCATATTCCCTATTTTCAGGTTGTTTTTTCCTTATTTCTTCCGTTATATCCCATATTAGAGGCCAAAAATGGATTAGGAGTTGACTACCAAGATGGGGTAGGTGGTCTCATTATTTTCCATCAAATTCTTAGTGTTTATATATAGTTATTTATGCCATAAGATAGATTTTATAAGTGATTCCTATTAAATGGAATGATTCTTACATTAAATGGATAGGCATGATCTATACTACTCACGAGACCCATTTTTATATCATTAAAGGTTAAGGACCTTGAATTTAACCACCCCTTTGGGTGTGTTACTAAAATGGAAAAAACTTCCATGGGTGGACTATGAATTTTATTATCCTTTCGAGGTATGTTATTTACCCATTTCTTTGGGATGTTAAATGAAATGATTGAAATTTAATTTGAATTGAATAAAAATGGGAATGGAATATTATGTCCCTATGTCTTTGGTCGTTTTCCTTCTCACTTAGGCTTAAGACATTCTTTATATACAAATTACCAATTAAGATGAATGGTAGGATTCATGTGATGATATTCCTTCTAAGCCTATGCTTTTATTTGATACACCTTATGATGTGGGTTAAATTTATTATATAGATGTGATGGAAAATGGATTAAAATATGAATTTAAATGGTATGGTTAGTCTTTGTGCACAGGAACATTCTTACTGCCATGCTGAGAGTGAGAGATGGATTTCAACTAAGAATTCCATAAACTGACTCATTTGGTAGTTGGATTATTTGTTCCATGAGTGATACTTGGACTCCCTATGGGGACTACCAAGGACATACTCAGAGGACATACTATTATCATGCCATGAGTGATACTTAGACTACTTGTGTGGATAGCTGAGTATGATCTTAGATAGAATATCATTATATATTCCATGAGTGGAACTTGGGATCCCATTATAGACCTCCAAGGATGGAATCTAAGGTTGGTGACTTTATACCACATCTAGAGTGATATTATGGTTCTTATGAGGAATTCCTTGGAGGTTTTATAAGGTGATGGGTTCATTTATTCCTAGAGAGATACCTAGTTTCCAAATTAGAAACACCAAGGAAGGGCTCAAGTCCATGTGAAATAATAAATGAATTGATTATACGATGTGTCTAATAATCCAATTCATAAGCTTGGATTTTTTCAGAGCCTTACGTTATAATGATGTCCTTTTATACACATCTTGACCAGCTATGATTAATAAGGGATTCTTAGTATACGATCCAAGTCCTGATACTTTATTATAAATTAAATAATGGTTGACTGGATACGTAGAGATATTCCAGATTATCCTGAAGTTTGTAACAGAGGATGGTTATTCCATGGGAACCTAGACCTATGTGGGTTATTTAGATATTTCACTTCATTTATAGCTTTTATTGTTACCTACACAATTTTTATCATATTTTCACATACTATATAGAATTAGAAAATGTTAGTGGTGGCCTATTGATTTTATCTCACACCCTATATGAACCACCTTTTTGTACCTAGGTAGAATTCATGGATATAGGTAGGGATAGGGGAAAATGCTCAGTTATTAATACTTGATTGATTATACCATTGGAGTGGGGGATCACATGACTGATCTTTGTATCGTGATGCTATCTGGATATATTCATTTGGTCTTTTTGGTTATTTTTTTATACTTGTATGTATGTGTACCTACAGCCATGTTTGACTACTTTCTTTTTGTATAGCATTCCATGATCATCATTTTTTATATGACATTGATGGATGTGATTACTTGGTTATTTATATAATTTTTGTTTATTCTTCACTTGTTTTGTTATCTTTATGCTTCCTCTATTGTTTGATATGATTATACCGCTATGATACACTCTGATCATGAGGTTGTACCCCATTATTCCACCATGGAAACTCACTTATAATCATCAATCATTGGCATATGGGGATGAGCTCTTAAGATTATATGGCCAATTGGGTTCGGTTACTATTGAGTGAACCAAGTTTGGGATGTCGCATTATCCATGTTTATTCTTTGTATTTTATATCCCTATATAAAATTTATATTGTGTATGTATCTAGTTCTCCAAAACTACTAAACTAATCAGTCCTTATGGATTTGACCATTTGTATTTATTCTAGTGTAATAAATCAAACACCAGATCCGGGCTACAGGGGTCGGGGTTGCTATAGTTGGTATCAGAGAAAGTTTAGTAGAAAACTTGGGAACTAGATTAAGAAAAACATATATTAGGGAATAAAAACCTATGATATACATTGATGATAAGTATATAATAACATTTGAAAAAAAAATTAAGGAAGATATCATGTAGTTTTTCCTAGAAATAAATCATTTTCTAAAACTACATGTAGATGTGGTTCTAGAACCTAGTCACCTTGGGATAATAACTCTGAAAAGAAAACATTGGGATAGACTCAATCATCACCTGGTGCTTGAAAATGGGTCTTAATATACACTCGGTTTGACACTCATAGGGGATATTCTTAAGATAATTCACATTTTCTTTACAAACCATTATAAAGACTTTTAAAATAAATATATCCCCAAATAAAGAAAGTTTATTATTCTAAGATTAAAAATGCATGAATTTTAATTTATGTTAAGTGTTGCGCCATATTTAGAATTATACATTATTATATAGAATTCATAATTTTATGAGCTAATCTAGTATATTCCATTATTTAGACATGGAACCTATAAGGAATAAGGGTACCAATACTCATAGCCAATGTAGAGATTCCCCTACTAAGGAATTTAATACTGCTTGTATTAGAACTAAGAAAATTATGCCTATATTTGGGAAGCTTAATCAAGTTATAAAAAATAACCTTGCTTGGATGGAGCAACCTGTTCTATAGTGTGATTCTCCTATGTTGGATTGCTTCATGTGACAAAATCTCCCATCATTTAGTGGGACAACTAATCTAATGGAATTTGAGAAATGGATTAAGTATCTGTATAATATATTTATAGAATTGGTATATGGTGAAAAATAAAAGGTTACACATATAGTGTATTTTTTCAAAGGAGATGTTGATCAATGGTGGTCGTTGATTCATAATACTAGGGAGGAAGAAGAAATATAACTTACATAATGGAAATATTTTAAAGAGACATTCTTTAATAAATATGTCCTTCATGAGAAAAAAACTGATATGAATAGAAATTTCCTTATCTTAAATAAAAAGGAATAATAAATTTTTGTAGAGTATGAAGCATGTTATGCATTACATACACAACACAGAGTGCAAGATTTACCATTACTTTAAAGGGATTAAGCCAAGTATCCAAAGGGTGTTGTTCTCTAAAAACTTTTTATTCATAAAATTAAATAATTTTATATTCTATCAAGATCGATAAATAATTATCCAAATCATGTGGATTCAAAGGGAAAAAATAGAAGAAGAGGGTGGTAGAGAAAAAATTAATGAAGGGAAGCATGGAAAGAAGGATTTTCCCACATGTGATAATTGTGGAAAGAAACACCCCAATACCTAATTGAAGGGAATGGGAGTTTTCTACAATCAGAGAGAGAAAGGCAGCCATTCTCATGATTTTAAGGTCAAGAAAGAAATTTCCAATGTTCAATGCTTCCACTATAAGGATATAGGGCACTACCCAAATAAATTACCCAAGCATTAAGGTAATATACCTTAGAATAATTTAAGGGATCAAGTTTAATATTATTCTATTAATATAACCAATGTGGAATGATTAATGTGGTTGGGTATTTGGATCCAATAAATATTTTATAAAATTATTTTATTGATGATATTCTCATTATAACACTACTAGAAATTTAAGCTATAGACACATACCTATAGCCATGGTTTTATAGGTCTATGGCTATAACTTTTTTATAGCCATGATTGAATTATACAAGTGTGGTTAAAACATGCCCTCTCTTTTTTTTCAAAACTCATTGGGATTCTCCTACCTCCTCCTCGATACTCTTTGCACTATCTTTTTTTTCAAAACTCGTCGGGTTCTCCTCCCTCCTTTCCGATACTCTCTGTGTGAAACCCTCTGAAACCTAGACCTTCATAGCGGTGCCCTCCTCCCTAATACCCTTCGACCTTCACAGAAGCTCCCTCCTCCTCGATACCCTCTACACACAACCCTCCAAACCCTCTACCTTCACATAGGCACCCTCCTCCCTAATACCCTCTGCATGTGACCCTCCTTCCCTGATGGTGCCCATCGCGGTCTCTCCTCTCCTCAATCCTCCTCCACCGATGGTGCCCCTCATGATAGTGCCCCTCGTAATGGTGACTCTCACTATGGTGCCCCTCGCATCCACTAAACAAGGCAACCCCACCGTGAGCTCTCATCTCAAATCCTCCTCCCCTGACACTGCCACCAAATACAAAACACCTTAACTCCCCCCCTCCACCGACGCTACTCCTAGGTGGCCTCCCCACCTCCTCCGACGCGGCCAACCCCCTCCCAGTGATCCTCCTCCTTCTTATTATGAACAATTATGTGTTTATTATTTTTTTATCAATTATTCATAGCTATGTTGTATCAAATATATACGATTTTTTTGACATTTCATGAAATTCCACCTTTAATATCTCTTGCACAACCAGTTAATCTTGGATTGAGATAGGTATTTTTGTGTATTTACTTTAATTATCATGTTGTTTTGTGCTTGTTATTTTCTAAAACTTTTTTTTAATCAAATTAAATCAATATTTAATAGATATAGTGGGTTTAAAAATTGTTATAATTGTTTTTCTCTCTTGGAATAAAGGTTTTATAATGGTTTTCTAAATTTTAATTAACTGGTTTAAATGAAAAGAATTTTTGGGAATGCTTATATGGATTGTTTTAAAATAATTTATACAACAAAAGGTATTTGAACCCATTTGGGTATTGGTATGATTTTCAAGGATTTTTTGAAATAGAATTGGTTTAATGGATTTTAAAATGACTTGAATGAAAAGGTAGTTGGTTTTACAAATGATTTTAAGTGTAGTTTCACATAGAATAGTTATAAATAAGGTGATAAATTCGGTTTTTAAATGGTTTAAATGACTTTTAATTCCTATTTGGTTTCTAAAAAGGCTTATTTTCACTTTATGTAAGATATTTTTATAATGAGTATCATACTATAGATTATTCCCCTTGTTTTGATTATGCCTGATTTGAATTGTGGCCTCAAAGGAGGAATGTTGTATTCTATTTTTGATATGGATGAAGTGAAAAGGGTTATTTCTTGTGAGGGAGTTGGATTTTGAGGTGAGATGATATTTATTTAAAATAATTTTTTATCAATTCTTGTGATTTTTTTGATTTTCCACATCCACTAGATTGATTTATCATGGGAACTTAGGTAAATAATTGAAGTTCTAGCGGCATGTAAAGATATCTTGGTATATGTTAGCTAGATAGTTTCCGAGGAGATTAGCACCTTTCCAGGGGTCTATTTTATATGTGGAGAGACCTAAAAGGGGAATCTAAATGGGATTATCTAATTTCACATAGGTTCCCAATGAGTGATATGATGAACTAGGTCTAGTATCACCCATTCTATAGCCTAATGAGTTTCATGTGATGTCTATAATTCATTGAATATTGATTAGTGGATCTCATCACATTACTTATTTGTATCCCCACTATTACTTCAGTTATTTCTTATTATTGATTTCCCATTGATATCCTGGTGCATGTTATGTTTCTATATTCTATTTCAGTTATGGTTTTGGTTTATATTCAAACTGAATTAAAAAAATAGTTTTAAAAGTATATTACTAAAGAAAAGAATGATTTTTGATTTAAAGGTGTGGTTTCAAGATATGGATTTAGAAAAAAAAGGTAAAAAGGATTAGTTCTCTTTTAATGGATTTGAAGTTCTCTTTTTCCTTAGTTTGAAAGAATTTCCTTTTAAAATGAAAATGGAAGTTGTTTTATAAAAGAAGTTATTGAATGTTACACTTTTTCTTTACACCCTCCTGTGAAAAACCTATTCACTACTTATATTTTAAACTATCATTAACAAAATGTATTTTCAAAGGAATTATACAAAATCCTTAGTGAAATCCTACTAGGAACAATTTGGTTCACACTGTGCATACACCAATGGGTGTATGAAAATTTCATGTTTACTTTCAAGAGCCTATGTTATATTCTTTTACCTTGGTTAATGTTCAAGTTGGTATAATGATAGATGGTATAGGATGGTATGGGGTATTTTGGGTCATAAGTAGGTAGTTAGTAGTGATCCAGGTTTGGTCAAATTTTTGGATGTTTATATATAATCCTTATTGGCCCATATATTTATTTTAGTTTATTATATACTTTGGATTCTTTTTATTACTTTATTATGTGATGATGTGATGATGTGATTTATGACCATTTATTATTTATAAAATATTATACTATGTTTTATTTTTTTATTTATATTGAAACTATTTATTTTGTGCATGAGTGACCAATGTATAGATGAGTCATGTTGGATTTGTGGGTGGATTCCTTGATGTGGTTATTCATATTCGGAGGGTGAAATAATTCCCAATGGTTATACTTTGGTACCCTGACACTTGTCACCATCCAACAACAATTAGAGATATTATTTGGGCCTTGTGGAGATCTGGGTTGGGTGACATGTTAGGTTGATCTAGTCCAATTCATTACAAAATGGTATTAGAGGAGTGCGTATTAGTATAAAGAAGATATGATCATCATCGGGACTCAATAGGTAGTTCACTAGTAGTTTATTGATCACCACTTTTCATAACAAAACTTGATTTTCCATGGGTATTTGTTATTTCAATCTTTGATTTAGATTCCAGTTTTAATTATTTTGGTAATGATGATTGGATCCCCATTGAGTTATATCAGATACTTTGGGGGATTTTTTTAAGATTTGGGATAAAAGTAGGATGGAACCAAAGTATCATCATCATCTCACATGGTCTGAAAAAATATATGGATCCTATGCATGTGTTCTTAGAAATTTTTCAGATGCTATTTTATGATTGGTGTATGGTCAGCTAAACCATGTGACCAAGTCATGCACAAATTTTAATCAATTTTGGATTTATTTTGTAAAACTATTTTGATTTCCAATGGATCCTAAGGAAATTTACACCCTAGAAGATGTATCAAAGGATGTTTGAGTGATTTTTTGGTGCTATTGTGATGTATTTTGTATTTTGTTCCACATTATGGTTTGCTTATGTTTGGTGCATCATTTTTTTTGTATAGAAGAACATTTATTGAAATTTTTTGATTCCAAAACTGGTTTGGGGGGTTTATTTGTAAAGTATTTTGAATATCATTTATAATTTTTTTAATATTAGTAAGGTTTAAAAAGAAATTTTGAAATGATTTAAAATGAAAATATATTTCATGAAGTTTTTTAATTTAAAACCTTTTCTGTGATTAATTTGAAAATGGGACTCATGGATATTTTGGATTAAAAAATAGGTTTTATGATTTTTTTTTAATTTCATGTGATGCTTTGAACGTGTTTGATTACATTATATAATTTGGGAAATGATTTAAAACGAAATCAGATTTAAGGAAATTTTTTGGTGTTATGATGAAATTCATGAGGTTTTTTGAAAATAGAGGAAAACTTTAGGAAGTTTTAGTGAGATTTTATTTTAAATAAGTTCATTATTATAAAATATGGTGTTAATATTTTTTAAAAATATATACTTGGACAGTTGTAATTTTACCCTATGAAATGGATTTTGTATTTTTTTATGGAAGTGGGATTCTCTTCAATGTTATTTTCTTTTTGAAATGAGTTTCCATACTTCTTTTTAAAATGTGTGGATTTTTAAGGAAACTATTTTTACAGGGGGGTGTAGAGGAGGGGGGAGGGGTGCAGTGGGGAGGGGGCAGTGGGGGGTGCAATGGGAAACTGGAGGGGTGCAAGGTGGGGAGTGGGTGTTTTAGGGGAAGGTGGGGGTGAAATGGGGGAAGGGGTGGGGTAGGGGGTGCTAGTACGGGGGGGTGTTGGGGAAGGGGGAAGGGTGTGTGTAGGGGAGGGGGCTGGGGTGTACAGGGGGTATGTAGGAAGAAGGGGGTGTGCAGGGGGGAGGGGGTAGGGGATAGGGGTCAGGGGTGCAAGGGGGTGTGCCGGAGGGAGGAGGCAGGGATGCAAGGGGCAGAGGGAGGGGTGCAAGGGGGGAGGGGGTGCAAGGGTCAGGGGGAGGGTGCAGGTGGGGTGTGAGGGGTGGGAGGGGGTGGGGGCAGGAGGGAGGAGGGAGGGGGTCCATGAGGAGGTGTGTCCAGGTGGGGGGAAGTTATATAGGGTTGAAACCTTTTTATGAACTCAAACTAGCTTAATACAACACTTTATAATAGTGGGCACAAATGGAATACACTGATCCATTTGATCAAACTAACATCATTTTATCTATCTAATTATTATATAGGAATAATAACCACGTGTCTGCAATCCCAGTTCAATTATCAGGATATTGTTACCATGAATTATAAGCCACACTATTTAAACTATTCATTGAGTTGTTGGTGGGATCTAACAGCCACAATATTCCAACCATGACCTCACCTTCCACACAACACCATTGCATGGAACACATAGGAACCATGTGCACACACAATGCATTCCCACAATGAAGGCTATAATTTACAACACCCACCACTTGGCTTGCTAACTATGATGGCTACCTAACACAATTGATCATTACTTTTGATTGTTCAAAGCAAACGTTAGTGTCATTAATTGTATTACATAACAAAATGATGTTGAATTGCTTCAATGTTTTGTCTCACACCTGATTGATACTATTGGATAAGAATCAATAAGAGGCATTCCCCATTAGTATCACATTTCACTATATCTAACCTATAAAAATGAGTTCCATCATTATGTTATGCATGGTAAACTACTCAGTATAATCTACTCAAATGCCTAAATCTGAGTCTCAAATAAATAGATTCATAGGTTGTATATATCATAGAAATTTAAATGATGTTTATATAGTTTCACATGATGTGTGACCATTCTTGGAAACTTGGTAATATCCTCATCTAAAATTATCATGGTAATCCTTGTGAAATTACATGGCATTTACATGTGGAACACAAAATATCTTATCTTTCCAGGGGTATGCTTGTGTACTCCAATCAATGCTTGTGTATTCTTATATATGCTTGTTCACTCTATGTACACAGATTTTCTAGACGTATATAAATACATGACATATCCCCTATGTTACAATTAATTTCTATCCACATGGTGTAATTAGTAAACATGCACCCTGTCTTAAATTGATTCTTACATTTGGTGATATTTTTTTCCATGAATTTAGATTTAAATTTTTTGTAATTTATGCAGCTTGCTCATTCTTAATACACTTTTATTGTAATAATATGTACCAAAAATGTATGTTTTCAATATATTAAGTATAATCAATATTCATACAGGGTTTCGATCCTACATACAAGGTGATAGGGTGGACTAACACTCGATTTTGTAGAAATACACCGTCATGAAATATTGAAGCAATGGTATATTTTCAAGCAGTGGGTCATTTTATTTTGTTTCAGTTAATATTTTCTTTTACTTGTATTAAATATTAGTTGTGCTTAATTTTTTAAACTTCATGACTCTTATTGAGCAGTGGATGATTTATTTAATTTGAGTAGTGGATAGTTTTTTAGACCATTAGAAAATTTTTTTTGAGCATTCGTGTTTTTTTATTAAGAAGTGGGTCATTTATTAGAGCATTGGATTATCACCATGTGAATGCATGTGCAAGAACCACTTTAGGGGGGTCTGTCCGGGGGGCTGTCTGCAGGGGGTGTCTGTACGAGGGGGTGTTTGTGCAGGGGGGTGGATGGGGGGCTTTTCATGGGGGAAGGGGTGTTGTAGGGGGGCTGTCTAGGGGGGTCTATACGGGGGGGGGTCCATAGGGGTGGTCTATCTAGGATATGTCTAGGGGAGGTTGTTCAGGAGGAGTGGAGGGGGGGCTTTACATGGGGAAAGGGGTGCTACGGGGGGGGTCCTGTCTGAGGAGTCCTATAAAGGGGGGAGGCTATCCACTATTTTTGGTGTACTCAACATTAGGATTGAATATTCCTTCCCCATACTTAACAAGAGTACCACACTCATTAGAGGTGCCTTTATAGGCTGATTTAATGAGGCTAGAATTTCTTCCCCTAGCAATATTAGGATTTCTAGTGGATTTTCACTCAGCCTTCTATGTATTAGTGATCTAGCTAAGATTGTTGATAGTAGGATATAAAATCTAATCTAAATATTTTGGATCAACTATTCCCTCAATTAGCCTATCCTTATCCTTCCAAGATTGACATATAAAGAAGATTCCCCATACCTATGCCCATATTCACCTACATTAACCACTATTAAAGTATCCTTCCCAGTCTTTCTAGATTCAACTAATCTTTTAGTATCACTACTAGCAGTACCATCATCCAATTACATACTTTCACCATCCTCATGCCTTGTATGATCCTTATTAAATCCATAAACATCACTTTTAAAAAAGGAATTATCTCTAGAGATAACCTTGTATTTTTCCTTAATATAGTGGTTATTTTTAACTTCCTCCAATATTGAAATAAAGTTAGACTTCACATATTTATTCCTATTTTCATCCCTAATAAAGGGAGTTTGAATAGGTGAATAAACATTCTTAATTAAAAGGGAATTATTCCCCTTAATGGTATCATAACTCATAACAAGTTTCTCCTATAAGTCAACAAGGTCATCTCCTACACCCGATTAGAACTTAGACCAGGTTAAGAGGGTGACTCTTAGTGATGTTTATGATTGATGACTAGAAGTCATTTCTAGGATGGGAGATTTTGTTTTTATATTCATATAACCCCATGTGTTTGGAAATCCAACCATAAAGGAAGTGTAATGGGCCGCACACATAGAAGAGAGTCTTTTGTTGGCTAATAGAGGTAATGAATTGTATAGCTTCACATGCATTGGGACTACTACGTTTTTTCCCTACCTCATCTCTAGGATGTATTCCATGATAAGGTCACCTATCCACACCTGAATGTGTGCATCCCAAATCGATATCATCTACCTACAAATCATAATAGTAATACATACAGCTAACCTGGCCTTGGCATCCTTTAGATTTATGTTTTATCCCCACAACTACCATCTGTTCTCCTCTAGTATTTTATAAAATGAGTTATTCTTGCCTTGTTAAATATCCTTTGGATAATGACATAGCTTCCCTGTATGTATGTCCATTGATTCATTCTGAAAATACCCAAAACATTGCATGAAATGGATGTCCATAATCTGTATTTTTTGGTCACTCTCCCCTAGGACAAGCGTTGTGACACCCATGTGATCGTTGGCATCTCCTCCTTGTCATCGCAGAAATCCTTATCCAGTTGGAACTCATCATACATATCTCCCTAGATATAGATTCTCATGAAGTGGTAGAGGTACCATATACCATTACTGACCTCCCAATGATGTAGGAGAAATTTATTGGTCCTTGGTGTCCAATTTCTCAGCAAATCTGGAATGAAGTCCTGATTACTGTAGACATGGAATTTTGATCACCATGTTGGATCATAGATCCCAACACACTATATATCCAACTAAAATTCATGATAGGACAAACATACCCAGTATACCCTGGCCCCTCTCTTCAAAAAGTTTCTATAATGAAGTAGGTCCTAGTAATATGTCAACAATCCTTGAATTTAAAAGTGGAAATAGATTAGTTTAGAAATTAGGGGGTGTAGGGTGGGGTTCTATCTAGGGAGGAGGGGTGAAAGGGGGGTCTGTCTAGGAAGGGGGTATCCAAGAGGGAGGGGCGGGGGACTATCTAGGGGAGATGGGGGGATGTCCAGGGGGTGATCATGAGGGATGGGGGCTATCTAGGAGGGATGAGGGCTGTCAGGGAGGGGGGTCTATCCAGGAAGGGGGTTTTCAAGAGGGAGGGGGTGTCCAGGAGGGGGGGACTGTCTAGGGTGGATGGGGGCTTTCTAGGGGGTGTCCAGGAGGGGGCTGTCCAGGGGGGGGAGGGGGTCTGTCAGGGAGGGGGGTCTATCCAAGGAGGGTGGGGTCTATCCAAGGGTGTGTGCGGGGGGGTGGGGGTCTGTCTAGGGAAGGGGTGGGTGGGTGGGTGGTGGTCTGTACAGGAAGAAGGGGGTGACTTCTTGAATGTGTCCTTTGAAACTCAGTAATTTACATTTTTGTTTCTGATTATTTAATGTTTTCTAATGAGTAATAGAGTTATGGAAATTTGATGTTGATTTTTTTTATTTTTAGGTACTTCAATGAGAATATCCAGCTTGAGTGAAAAATATAAGAGGATTATTGGCTCATTAAAAAGAAGAAAACTACATCATATCATTATAGGGGAGTAATTAATTTGGTTTTTACTTATTTAGAACAATTCATTCATGCTTCCACTTACTGGAACTCTTTTGAAATTATTGATTTTAGTATGTTATGCTTGTTGAGTGTTTGTGCTTAAACTGTTGAATACTTTTCATGCTGATGTTATTGAACTAAATCTGTTTATAATGGTTATTGAAAATATTCTTGCTTATGGTAAAACATATAGAGTGTTAAGGGGTTCCAGAAGGGGGTGCTATCCAAGAGGGGGGTGTTGATGTCCAGGAGGGAGTGGGTGTCCGGGGGGGAGGTTGTCTAGGAGGGGGGATGTCCAGGAGGGGGGTTGTCCAGGAGGGGGGGAGGGGGCTGTACAGGAGGGGGGAGGGGCTATCCAGGAGGGGGGTGCTATCCAGGGGGTGTCTAGGAAGGATGGGGGTTGTCCAAGAGGGGGGGATATCTAGGAGGGGGTTTTCCAGGAGGGAGGGGGCTATCCAGGAGGGAGGGGGTTGTCCATGGGGGCTGTCCAGGAGGGGGGTTATCAAAGAGGGAGGGGGCTGTCCAGGGGGGTTGTCCACGGGGGGGGGGGGGGGGTGATTTCCAGGAGGGGTGGGGGTTGTCTAGGGGTGCAAGGGGGTCTTCAGGGGGAGGGGGAATTTCCAGGGGGAGGGGACTGTCCAAGAGGGATGGGGGATGTCCAGGGGTGTAAGGGGAGTCTGTAGGAGAGGAGGGGGCTATCCCGAGGGATGCAAGGGGGTCTATAGGGGGGTTGTGTAGGATGGAGGGGGCTATCTAAGGGGGGTCTAGGAGGGAGGGGGACTATCTAGGGGGTGTCCAAGAGGGGTGATGTCCAGGGGTGCAGTGTGATCTGCAGGGGTGGGGGGTTGTACAGGAGGGGGGCTGTCCAGGGGCGTGTCCAGGAGGGATGGGGATATCCAGGGGGTGCAAGGGGGTATGTATGGAGGAGGGGGTTATCTAGGGGGTGCAAGGGAGTCTGCAAGGGCGGAAGGTGATGTCCAAGGGTTTCCAAGAGGGAGGGGTGTAAGGGGGTCTGTAGGGGGAGGGGTTGTCTAGGGGGTTACAATGGGGGGCTGCAGGGGGTGTTGTCCGGGGAGGTCTGTAGGAGGGGAGGGAGTTGTTCAGGGGGGTTCAAGGGGGTCTGCAGGGGGAGGGGGATGTCTAGGAGGGGGTGTCTAGGTGGGTTTGTCTAGGGGGTCTGGGGGTCTATCCAGGGAGGGGGGTCTGTATAGGGAGGGGGTCTGGGGGATCTGTCCGGGGGGAATCTGTCCGAGAGTGTTTTTTTTGTGAAATGGGAAGAGATATAGCCATAGTTTTAAACTGTGGATAAACCCCTATAGCCACAATTTAAAACCGTTTCTATAGCCCATGTGTGGATAAATCTTTATCCACAGTTTCAAACTGAGCCTATAAAGCATTATCCACGGTTTGGACCATGGCTCTAGGGATTTATCAACGGTTTGAAACTGTGGCTATAGGTTTTTCCCTATAGCCACACTAATACCAGCCACAGTTCATTAAATCGTGGCTATAACCTATAACCATGGTTTTGGGGCTTATAGACATGTTTCAAAACCATGGTTATAGCCAAAATTTATAGTAGTGTAAGAATCATGAAAGGTATAAATATTGTAACAAAATACTGTTTGTTAAAGGATTTGAATACATGCGTTGAATGGTACCAAAAAAAGTGATTCAGTGGAAATTTAATATTTTTGGAAAACATATGATTAAGGGGAGATAACCCTTAATATGTTCTCTATATTGAGATAATAATGAAAAAGATATGTTTATGGGATAGTATTTTTTACCATGAAATTGGTTAGTGATTTGATGGTTTATTTATCATTGTTGTAATTTATTACATGTTAGGATCTATGGAATATATTTGGAAAGCTGAGATTTTATTTTTGGAAACATTCATTTTTTCATTAAGGTTTTATAGTGGTCGAGGTATTCACATATTTAGAATGTGAAATTAATAGCCATTTTATATTGTATAGGGAATGTAATGTTGATTTAGTGACCTTCCTTCTAAATTTGATCAGACATATTTTGGATGATACTTAAGGTCAAATACTTATGTAAGGGATTAAAATGAAATTTAGGTGTTATTGAATAAATTTTACTAACCATTTTGGTTTTCGTAAATACAGGAGGAATATCTTGTTACTAATTTATATATCTTACGATTAGTTAAAATTAAATTTCATTTCTCCATCCATTAAAAAATAATTTTTGGATATTCATTTCTTGGAGTAAGAGATGAAGTGTAAATTGATCGAATCACAACCAAAGGATGAAATTGTGACTATAAAATAAAAATATATCATGTAAATATATTTACTTATATTATTAAAGTGTGAAAGAATTCCTAAACTCTAGGAAAAGGATATTGAGAAAAAATTCTATCCTATTATCATAATTTTTTATGATATCAATGACCTTTTTCACACCTATTTAGTTTATGGTTTTGGGGTTGTTAACCTTCTCTAGATCCACTACTTTTTTGTGATCAATAAAATTTATCACTCTCTATTAGTACTTGGGTGTTAGTATCCTATTCCATTTCCGTGATTTCATTTACTACATATGTTATCCTAATTGGAAACCTAGTAATATGATTATTCCATAAGACCTTTTTACTTAATTTTCACTCTTTTTAAGATAATATTTTATTAACTCTTATTACAATGTGGGTTTTTCAACAATGGTATTTCCAAATTCAAAACCCTTTATTACCGAGATCAAGTATAAAATGTAAGGATGAAATTTATTTAAGGTAGATAGAATGAAACACCCCAAAATTATAGAATAATAAAATTTTATTCAATAGAATATGTCACAAGAAACACATGTCTTAAAACAACCCACAAAATATATTTTTAAAAATTCAATCTCTTTGATAGCTTGCGGAATATGTAGCCCTGAGTCTAAATGAACTGTGATATGAAATATTTTTATAAAATAGTCATTAAATTGGTAGGTATGAATATTAATAACTAATTTTTGAAAATTTTTGATGATATAATGATTATAAATAAAATAAGTATTGTTTGAAAGAAAAGAAAATGTTTTCTGAAAACTGTATTTTTCTAAAAGATGGTTTAGTCACTCTTTGCGCATGTAATTTAAAAATAATTTTTACCAAATTTAGAAACATTATTTGATAAAATGAAATTAATTTTTGAAATTATAATATCAAAAATATATTAGGGTAAATTTTTGTGATTTTTCTAAAATATTTTATTTTTCGATGAATAGTGAAAAATATTGAATTTTAATTGAAAACTGACCTTTCGTTTAAATTATTTATAGAGTTAAATTATATTTTTAATTATTATTAAAGTAAAATTAGTTTAATTATATATCAATTATTCTAATTTATTTCATTTTAATCATTTTCATATTGAATTTTTATATAAAAACATTATAAACTTTTGAATATTTTCTCTTTAAAACCTTATTTTCTCATTACATCTGTGGGATTGTTTTTAAATTAAATTATGTCACTTATGTGAATTAAATTTTAAAAAAAGGATTCAATATTTGGAATAATCATGATTTAAATTTTCTAATAAGATCAACTTAATTTTTTACCAAAATGAATCGTGAAGAGAGTAAAAATTAATTATCGTGGTTAAGCTAAAAATGGATTTATCAGGGGTTAAACTAAGAAGATAAGGGTTTTAATGACCTAAAAAAATTTCCAACACCAATGGTGTGGACATATTTCTACCCTTATCACATTATTATTGATTTTATTAGTTTTTAGAACACTTTTACATGAAAGTGACCTATATAATAAGTTAAATAAATAAAAATACCAAAAATGAACCTTTTAATATCTATAAAGCTTTGGGATAGGGAAAAAACAAAATATTTTAATTTATAAGTATTATTTTAAAATATAGATTAACTTTTTATCATGATAATTTATTTCTAGTTTTTATAGATGAACTAATTACTTTAAATGCTTAAGAAACACCAACTCAGTAATTATTTATTTAATAGAAAAATAAAATAAATGATACTAAAAAAATTAAAAGTAAAGTAAATTAAATGAATTATTATGTTAAATTGATTTTTTATACATTTGTGAACATAATATATTCTAATTCCGTCATTTTATTTATATTTTTAAATACAAATTAAATTAATAATGTCAAAATTGACATTAATGTTATTTTATAATAGATGATATTTTATTAAATGATTTAAAATTAATAAAAAACCTATATTCTTCCAAGTTATTTTTAAATGTTAATAAATATTAATTACAGTCCATTAATGGACCATTTTTTCTTTTATAGTGACTATATTGACCCCTAAATAGTAAAAACTCTGTTAGCATTATTAAGGTTGAAATGATGTTTTTATACGTTACATGTGCTTGTGTAAAAATAAATTTATAACACACATAAGATTTTAATTTGATAAATTTGATTTCATATTTAGATTAATTGGATATAAATTATCTAATAAGTCTCATGATATTTTAATCAAAATTATAAATTACCTAGGTTAAAAAGACTAGTTACCGTAGTGAAAAACCAAAATGGTAAAAGTAAGGAAACATAGAAGTTAAGGAAAACATGTTTAAAACATGTGTTTTCTTGTGTGGTGAATGTGTGTGTCGACCATATCATTCCTAAAACCCTTTAATTTTCAATTTTGGAGCCACTTGGGGTGAGAGTAACTTCCCATTATTGAATAGTTATGGGAATTTACAAAAATGTCACTCCTCCTCAATTATAAAAGGGAACTCACTCCCATCACTTCTTCACACATCTCAATAAATTTGTATCAACAGAACCCTGAAAAAATAAATTCCAAAATTATATAATATAATCCTTGAAGCATTAGTTTGGTCATAAATCTAACTTAGCAAGGCTTTGGTGCAAACCTAAATAGGATACCCGAAAAAGAGGTAACGTTCTTCAATGAGTGTTTTTATTTTATCTTTTCCTCCACATCAATAAATTATTAATAATACATAATGATATAATAACCTTGATATATTCCATATAATAAGATATTTTTATGAAAAGTTCATGACCTACAACCATATCAACTTCCATAACATGGGTTATGAAATGATCATTCGTGTGTACAATGGATTACCGCCTCGTGAATTAATGTCATTCGTTTTTAAATTACCACCTCTCATGGTTAGGTTTGATGATGGATATAAATATTTATAAAATAATTATACCTATTTAGTCTTTATACCATATATAACCTTTTTACTTTCCATTTCATAGGGGATATGATAACATTGCTCGTGTGTACGGCGGACTACCGTCTCGCGAAGCGATGTGATTCGTCCTTCACTAACACATTACAGGAATGTAATAAAGATTAATTTAATGAATATATGTGATATACATGAAATAATTTTGGTATTAATGAAATATTTTTCATTCTAAAAAGATAAAATATCATTTTATTTTATTTTTACACTGAAAAATGATAACATCATTCATGTACGTGTGGACTACCGCCTTTACGAAGTGATGTGACACTATTTTCATCACCACGACACATGGATGATATATATAAGTATATTTAAATAAATAATATGGTATTTATGATATTATTATAATTATATAAATATACAATATTACTTAACTCTTTTCCATGATGATCATTGAAAAATGGAAATGTTACTCATGAGTACGCACGGCCTACCCTCTCTATGATCGTAATGTAATTCATTTCTCAAAACCATATTTAATGATTCATTTTAAAAGTATAATTGATGTATAAATATGATAATTATGTCATTATTATTATTTTTCTTTAAGTCTTTGATGTGTTTCTGGTTTCCCACTTTTTTCTCAAAAGTGATTTTGAAATAAAAAATTTAATTTTCAGTCAAAAAACACACAAAACATTGAAAATAATGAAATTTTATTAACAAATGGGTGGTAAAATGATATAATAGGAAAATATATGATATTATAAATATTATTATGGTTCTTTTATGAATTAATAACAAGATTAAAACCATTACACATGAGGTTTAATCATGTTCAACTAAAGGAAAGTGTGAGTTAAGGGACTTCGTCTCAACTCCCCTTCATTGAGGCATATTGTAATGTTATGCACCTAATTTTCTTTATACAGTGTATATACTACCCCTTTGAAATTTAATATCATGATTAATTAATAATTAATGGTATTTTAAGTTTAAATTTGACTTATTTCATTCAAGGTGATTTGAATTGAAAATTTTTAAGTGGTAAAAGTTATTGTACAATCTCGTTTTATTTTGAGATTGTTAACTTTCTCTTGAAACAATCATTTTATTATGATAATTTTTCATTTTAAATTAAATTTATCTAAAATATAAATATTATTTTATAATGGATATTAATATTTCATAAACTATATACCATTTTTATATACAGTTTTTACTTTGATAGTTTTTTGATTAATTGGGGAAATATTGATAAATTGGTATCCTTTACTCAATATGGATATTTGATGATAAGGAATATTGATTGATGAATTAAATAAATTATTTGATATATTAAGGATTCTTTGAACATGTAGACATGATCGGGGCCTGGTTATAGATAGCCCCTTGATGCATCAATGGGTCTCATGAGACAAACCAGTTGGCCAAATCAAATGGGTTTTTACCCAGTAGTTTTAAATTGTCTTGAGGATAGATCTTGATAGTAGAGGTATTAGATGTCTGACACATTACATGAAATAACTAATCATTTACTTAATTAATAATTCAATTATTATTTTCCATGATATTTTTTAATGATATTATCTATGGTTGTATTTCATTCTCATTTTATTGAATTAATGGCATGTGTTTTCAGTTATTTACCTTGCCATATTGATTATGCTTTATCCATTTATTTAAATAGAATATGTATTCAATTATTCACCTTTAAATGTTTATTATTATTATTTATTTATGATATCTTCAATTATAATTAACCCTTACTGATCATTTTAGCTCACCCTTATTTTTTTTCCTTTCCTCAGGATATGAAGAATAATTCTTAGAATGAGTTCAAGGATGCCAATTATTTTCTATTTCTATGATTTGTATTTTATATCCCTATGTAAAATGGGTATCATGTATGTATTTTCTTCTCCAAAACTACTAAACTGATTAGTCATTTGGGATTTGACTCATTGTATCTATGTCAATGTAATAAACCAGACACTAACTATGGGCTACTAGGCTCGGGCTAGTTATAGTTTTGTGGTCATTGACATTCTTATAAACATGTTCCCTATCACTATATATTATTAATTTGATGTTATTATCTTATCTATGTCTATATTTTATCTTCCCTCCAATATTATCCTTTTTTGGGAACTTGATTATATGTTATTTCAGGTAACCATTATGTTCCCCACATTCCTTTTCAAAAGAAGTTTTATTATCCCTATGTACGATGGGGGTTTTCAACAAAGGTTGAACCTTTGATGACCGAGAAAAAATTGTGAGGGATTAATTTATTCAAATGGGTAAAATGTAACACCCAAATATTTTAGAATATATTTATCTTTAAATAAATTTTTTTCTTTGATAGATTGTTTTACACGCAACACGGGGTTTAAATGAACCACGATATAAATATTATTATTTAAACATGACCATTGTGACCCAGCCATTAAAATTAGTGGTATAAATAAGAATAATAACATTATTAAAAATATTTATAAATGTTTTATATAATGTAAATTCATTGATAAATAAGTACTCAATTTCTAGTAAAATCATTTTACACTTCAAAAATACATTTTCTTCAAAAATAGTTTTTATTGATTTTTGTGAGAAAATATTATAATTTATTTATTTCAATTTTATAAATTTTATTTTATAAAATGGATATAATTTTTTAAATTATCATATTAAAATTACTTTATGGTGAAATTTTGGGATTTTTCTAAAAAAGATTTATTTTTCATTGAATAAGTGAAAAATAATGATTATTGTAAAACTATCATTTCTTTACATTAAGAAAAGTAAATTAAAAGTACCATTTTATATTAAAGTAAAATAAGTATCATTTAATTATAAATAATTTAATTAATTACATAGTAATCATCATTATACTTGATTTTCGTATATGTTCATTTTTTAGTTAAAACATATTTTTCAAAAAACTATTTTTATGCGTGTAATGTATTTTTATCTTAATAAATTAAATTAATATCTATTGATGAATGTTTTAAATTAAATTTTTTTATTATATATATATATATTAATTGAAATTAATACAATGATGATTATTATTCATAGAGTTAATATAAAATCATCTTATACTTGAAAATCGCATTATCCTAAAAATTTGTTTTTTATCACATTTATTAGGTTTAATTTTTAATTAAATTATATCACTTATCAGAATTTAATTTGATAAAATTAATTAAATATTTTTAATTTTAATAATTAGTATAATTTAATAGGGTCAACTTTATTTTTGGTCATTATGAATAGTGACAATGATAATGATTTTTCACCATAGTAAAAGAGGTAAAACTCTTAAAACTATGGTGTGAAACATTAAAATATCTTTAATAGTTTCCTTTATCTTATTGTATGAGTAGTTTTAGAAAAATTATATGTTTAAGGTGTTAAATAATATATTTTAAAACATTGTTTTGAAATTGGGAACTCAATATTGACTTTTTTGAAGATAAGTTATATTTTATTAAAATTTAAAACTATTTTTGGGTCTTTTCATTTAATGGAATGGTTGGAAGATTACATTTGGATTTAATTTATTTCAAGGTAAAAATATTTTTAATCTTAAATTGTTCATTTTCCTAAAAAAATAATGAATTTTGTGTTCTTATATTAAAATTAATTTATTTCATATATAGAAATTAAATCTGATAAAATGGATTCCAATTTTGGAATCAAAATATCCAAAAAAAATTAAGGACCCTTTTATTTTTGGTCATATAATTATGTTATCATGGAAAAAAATTAAGCTGTCATGATTAAGGTTAAAATGAGTTTAAAGTGGTTTAACTAAGAGATAATAATTTAAATGTATCCAAAACTTGACCAAATGTAATTAGTTTAGTTTATTTTTAACTCATTACATATTATCTTATAATTTTGGGTTTCTTGGTTCCACTTTACATGATTATGGTAAATATATATATTATTTAATCTTTTAAGTAATTTTCAACATATCTTTTCCCTCCCCTGTAAAATAATACCACCTATCCTCTATTATACACACTTCATGAGCCTTCAATATCATCCAATACCTAACATAATACCTTTCTATATTCCTTCCCGAAAACCTATATCTTCTGGTCTTGATGAAATACCATCCATTCAAGGATTAATGTGTAATCCAAAAGAGTTTTCACAACAAAGAGGTATAACACTTAACCGAGAACTTTAAATTTTATTTCTTATTCTACCTCTTATAAATATATGGTATTAATTCTAAAATAATGAATTAATTATCTTAAATACACTTAATTTTTATTATGATGATATAACAATAACTAAATACTTTCTTTCCATTCAATAAAAAATGAAAGCATCGCTCGGGCGTACATACGACTTACCGTCTCCACGTAGCAATATAATTCATTTTTTATCACCATTTTACTTGGATGGTTATAAATATGGAAATAATGTTTATATATAATATTTATTATATTATTATTGTTTTTTAATGATAAAATAATATTTATATTTATTTATTTATTTTCATTAAAAATGAAAACAACGATCATGTGTTGTACGTACAACCTACCATCTCCATAAATGATGTAAATAATATTTCTATCTCTAAAATTTATGTATAATTATAAATATGATTAAAATTAATATATATTATATTTATATAATTAATAAAATTATGTATATTATGAAACCATGATTAAATTTTAAGGATCGGAACTCCTGAACTGAAACTTCTATGAAAAATGAAACAGTTAACACCCAGAAACGAAAATTTTAATAAGTAATTAAATGGTTTTTGAAATATTATAAGTAGATAATATATGATATTATAATTATGTACATTATTTTGGTATAAATTAATAAATTAAAAATTTATTATACATGAGGTTAGAACGCTTACGAACTAATTTGGACTTGAGGTAAGGGTTTCTCATCACACTTTTATTTTTGTGATACATATTTCATATTCACCACTTATTTATTTTATGTGGGTTATATAATTCCCATGAATTTATTTTATGATTATTTTAATTAAAATAATATGGATTTACAAATCTATATAAGGTTCTCTATTTTATGAGTTTTTGATTTAGATATTACCAAATCAGTGAGGGTTCTTCATCTCAATATTGTTTTTCTAAGATATGTCTGATGTTATGCACCTATTTATGTTCATGGGATTTACATACTACCCATTTGAAATTTTATATAATGAATATACTTATGTTAATGGTATTTAAATTTTCATTTGAAGTTATTCTTTCCTGGGGATTGTGATTCAAAAGTTACCAAAGTGGTAAGGGATTTATGTTTCAATCCCATTTCAATTGGGATGGTTTATGATTGAATTTTCATTGAGGATATTATATTGTACTTATATAAAACCCCCCTTAATTATTCTTATCCTCTGTTTAATCATGTAATTTTCAAGTGACAATACCATTTTTCTCTCAGTGGTACTTGAAATGATCGAGAAACTTTTTTTGAGAAAAGGAGACATTATTTTCTCTTTGGTTGGGAATATTTTTCTTACATGTCTATATTTTATTTAAAATGTTTTCAAGAATGTTTTTCTATTATCTTTTGAATGTTTAAATTTATTTTTACTCATGTTTTACTTTTTATAAAAATGTTAAAAATTAATCTTCTTTTCATTCTCTAAATGAGGTACTTTTTACTTTTTACCAAAAATATGAAAAGAATATTTATTTTAACGTAAATAAAATGAATGAAATTTCCCACCACCATGGACACTAAAAGATTCGAATATTTATTTATAATTTTCTATGGTTATTTTCAAATAAAATGTTTTCCATGATATTTTTTAAATTTTTTGATTTTAAATAATTTATTCCAAAATAAAAAGGTTATTTTCCTCAAAAAAAATATTCCAAGTGATCTTTTAAAGGGATTTTAATTTATAATTACATCATTTGATGTTACTTATGTATTACTATGGATATGGTCCAAATATACCATCATTTTTATTTCTATATATGGTTTATTATTATTATTATGAGATGTTTAAGAAACCTATTTATTTTCCATAGGTTATGTTATGATGAATTGTTGAAATGTTTATGAAACTCATTTCTTTTCAATAGTTTATGACATATGGTGAATGTTTTATGATATTGTAGAACACATATGAATGAATTATAATTATGTGAGGGTTGGGACTAGAATTATATATCCCTCTAATAAAATTGGATAATTTTTTGTATCTCATGGAATAATAATAGGAAATGAGTTTATGTGCTTGATCCACTATGGTAAACAGGTGGTGATGCCTCATCTTCTATGATATAGGAAAAGGTGGTGATTCCTTATAGCGACTCAGGTTTTTTCCCTGTTAGACTTTGGAATATTCCTATGAATAATTCAAGAGCTAGGCGCGAAGACGGCATGCGATTCCGAGGCCTGGTGTGCCCGGAATTAATTTTATAAAAATATTAAGTATTTTTATGATATGCATGAGGCGTAAACAAGTTATATCCTAAACAGTAGCTCGGATTAGAAATATGAGGTCACGGTTGCATCCAGAGTGTGCTGTTTACCTTTTGCGGGGTGTAAACTTTGCAGGCACGGGCCTGCTGTGGAAAAAGCCACCAGGGGCATTTTCATAAATAAATGTAAAAGTTTATTTATGAGCGTCAACTCGAATAACTCCTAAATGGAGTCTTGGATCAAAATTCTAAGCACGTAGTTGAGTTCAGAATGTCGCGTTTACCCTAGAGGTAACTTAATTTTAGTCAGCATCGGGCGTCGGGTCGGGAGTGAGTTGGGTTGGAAAATTAAGAAGATATTTGTTTTAATAAAAATTAAAATAAATATCAACTCTCTTCCCCACCCCATGGAACGTGCAGGGAAGCCCCTCCCTCCTTCAAGCGATGAATGAAGCGGATCGAAGAAACAATGTGTCATTGGACTCAGATCTTAACGGCGATCGCTCCTGGATGGTGCGGCAGTAACTTCGGAGTGCGTATCTGACCTAGAAGCATCAGTGTTTCACCCACGAGGTAGGCGGTTTGAGTTTTAAAATCCTAGATCCCTTTTATGCATTGTTTTTTTTTCAAATCTCCATAAGGGTTGTGTAGTTTGGGTCCCAAGGTTTCCGAAACATTTTTCGGATCTGAATTTGGAGCACCGGGGTGCTCCCGGTGGCTCCCGGAAGTTTTCCGGCAGAAAACCCAGTTTCTGGAGGCGGCCATGGCGGATTCCGGTGAGGGTGGCGATAGCGGCATAGTGGATTCTGGCAGGCAGCGGCGGTCCGGTCAGGCAGGTGGTGGTTTCCGGCGACCCTGCGGTGGTCCAGCCAGATTTTTCTAGGGGTTCTTTAAACCCCTGTAACTCGCAAACCATAACTCTGATTTGCGATCCGTTTATGTCAATGAATTCCTTGCATCAAGATGGACCTTTTGAACTCACTTTGGTAATTTTATGAGTCGGTTTCATGGCCCAGGGATACAAAATGTTGAAATAATAATAATATTTTATTATTATCGAACTTCAACCCGCCGTAACTTTTACACTGAGTGTCCGATTGACATGCTGTCAGTGACGTTGTGATCCTAATAGTGAGGCATACTTTTCAGAATAATTTCTGGGTGCTAGGAAATAGATCAGGATGTGGGCCCCATGAGGCTGATTTTCGGTGTTTACGGAGAAACGTGACTTTTTTGTCCGGTGTTCGTTTTGGATGAATGAGTAGTCGATCTCGTACGTTTTTTCGAGGGTATCGCAATGGTGTGGTCTGCTTGATGAGTTTTGGGATCGAGGCATGGGCCCCACCCGGGCTAGCTATGGTTAATAGTACCTTTTTTACCGGTTGTCAGTTTTGGGCGAGTAAATAGCCTATCCTGTGTGTTTTTCTGCGTAGATCGCGGTGGTGGCCTCGGTATAGGACTAGGAGGTTTATAGTGTGGCGATGATGTGGATCGCTCGAGTTAGTGATGTTTGGACTAGCAATGGTTGAGTGTACTCCCTTGGTTTGTTCCTATGAGGGTCTGTGTGGCATTACAACCTTAGTATAGGTTTTTGATCCCCTCGATAGGATGTTTTTCTGATATAGTTGTGACATCCCTCCAATGGGTCCAGAGTGGGATCCTCTAGCTTCGCTTCCATAGATCGAGTTCTTGGTATCGTTGTTACCGCTTATCCATGGGCGGCGATCCCCCATCTAGCAGGTTAATCCCATAGGGTTTGAGGCATCATCAAGAATATGATCTCCTACGCAGTGGGTCATGCTCAGTAGGGTTGTGGAATCGTCGGGTATACAATCCCCTACTCAGCATGTGGTTTATAATAGGGTTGTGGTATCATCGTGTATATGATCACCTACTCAGCGTGTGGTTCCTAATAGGGTTGTGGCATCATCGGGTATTCGATCCCCTACTCAGTGTATGGTTTCATTAGGGTTGCGGCATCGTTGGTTATACGATCCCCTACTCAGTGCATGGTTTCAGTAGGGTTGGTGAATCATCGGTTCGATCCCCTACATCACGAGTTATACCATATGGGGTTTCCGGCATCATCGTGACCATCTTCACATGGGCAATGATCCTCTATCTGAGTGATGTGATCTGTGGAGCACCAGATCGGGTTGTGTTATCCCCTAGTGGATCCTGGGAGTGATCCCCTATCTGTGAGATCTTTGAGATACCAGAGTGGGTTCTTGTATCCCCTAGAGGACCCTAGTAGTGATCCCCTATCCGAGAAGTTTAGTGTTTCCGTTGTTTTAGTGTAATGTTCTCAGTGACGATATTTGATGAGCGTGATCTCTCGGATGGGCATCTGGGATGTTGATGTGAGACCCGATGGAGCATATCTCTCGGATGAGTGTCATCTGGAATGGCAGTGTTCATGGAGTGTGTTCTCTTGGTTATGTGTAGAACTTTTTGCTGATTATGAGGTCGAAACCTCGTGAGGCTTGGTGTGTGGAATGAGTATATCTGGTTTCTCATGGAATATGTATGGCCATAGACCTGAGCGGATGTTCATGGTGTATTTATGGGCATACACCTGAGTTGAGCTGACTAGTCGTGTTTAGCCGAGGATGGTCTTGAGATGGATTTTCACTCTTGTTTGGGTTCCCTCTGGCTGGGATGAGCTGATTGTTGCCTTTCAGTTTTTCCCTTTTATTTTTTGGGTTTTTTGTGGTGCCTACTGAGTATTTTTATACTCACCCCTACATAGGCTTTTTCTGCACATGTTTGTGTCTTGTGCAGACCACAGGCCTTTTGACGGAGTTCCAGGAGGACCCGGAATAGGCGGAGCTTATTGAGCAAGACTGACCGGGGTGTTTACCAGAGCTGTGCCGAGGAGCTTATCGGTAGGTGTTTTTGGCAGTTTTTTCCCTCCTTCTAAGCGGGTTGGATGCTTTTTTTGTTTTCCTTTGGTGGGGCATGTTCTACCCTTTTTTACTTTTATTGTACTCTGGTTGTGGGTTAGATGTATGCATGATTTTATTTTCAGTTTATATATATATATATATATATGCACTATTGCATGGAGGTGTTTGTGGGTGCGTGTGTATAGGTACCTTAGGCTAATTCCTCCCATGTGTGTGATAGCTTACTCGGTGCTAGTCGCCAACCCCTGGCCTATTAGAGGAGAGCTTGGGGAGTCGCGACTCGAGCCCTGTTGGGTCGGGTTGTGACAGATTGTTATCATAGGAGGTTCCACCTTTGGGATCTCTGAGTGTAGGTCGTTTAGCTATGAGTTTGGTTTGGGTTGCATAGAAGGAGTGTTAGAATTTTTTGAGTTTGGATTTCAGGCCATAGACTCCAGTGTTGGTGTGCAGGTCGATGTATCCATTCACATGGACTCTGATAACCTTCCTTTTGACTCGGGACATTTAGATAGTAGTCACAGGGACATAACGGTACATGCATCATATAGGACTGGGTTTTTGGGTTTCCCTTATTCTTCTTGAGTCATCTCTCCAGATATACTCTTTGACTATGGAGCATCTTGATTGTATTTCAGGATTCCTCCACGATGACAGCCAGCGAGGGTTCTGTAGTGGGATTGTGGTGATGATCTGCCTCGTGTAGAGGCTATAGACTAGGGGTCAGGTTCTAAGGATACACCTCCAGGTGGTCCACCAGTTGATCTACCACCTGTTGAGCAGCTGGTTGTGCCGGTAGTGTGGGATGAGGTTGCATGTAGGCTGACTACACTGCACGAGTTCCAGAGGCAGCGACCTCTGAGGTTCCAGGGTGATCCAGACCCCCAGGCAGCTGATGACTGGCTCGAAGCAGTCACCTGATTTTTTCGCCTGGTGAGGACACCCCCAGATCAGATGGTGGTCCTTGTGGTGAGCCTTCTGCATGGTTCGGTCGGGTGATGGTGGAGTTTGGTGAAGCAGTCCCATGATGAGAATACGCTCACATGGGTAGAGTTTGAGCGGCTCTTCAGAGAAGAGTTCTATCTGGTGACGCTGAGGTCAGTGTGGATTCAGGAGCTCCAACAGCTTAGGTAGGAGGGCATAACTATGTTGGAGTACTCAGCGAGGTTTACAGACCTGCCGCGTTACTCCGTGGATATGGTTCGAGACCCATTCTTTAGGGATCAGAACTTCGAGCAGGGGATACGTAGAGACATCTGGGCAGGTGTGGTTTCCTTGTGTCTACCCACCTATGTTGGAGTGCTGAAGTGATCCTTGGTGGTAGAGAGATTTTTGGATGAGAATATTCAGCCTGTCAATGTTGGGTGCATGGAATCTGAGTCAGAAACTGGTAGTCGATGGCAGGCGCAAGGTTCTAGACATGGCCAACATTTCAGGAGGCGCCCCCAGGATGGAGGATCTGAGGCTCAGGGATCACAGGGCTTGCAGATCAGTTTTGATCAGCCGCAGGAGAGGCGGTGTTATGCTTGCAACGGTCAGGGACATCTTTCTAGAGATTGTCCGACCCGCCATGATGCTGAGAGGGAGTTGGTCTATTGGCCGCCTTGGCAGTGGCAACGTCTCGAGTTTGGAGGTCTGCAGGGTGGCGGACGTGACGATGGAGTCGGTGCAGCAGTGGGAGGTGGAAGGCGGTATCAGATGCCACCACCACCACCCCAAGGTGGTCTATTCCAAGCAAAGGGAGCTAGAGGGTGAGGGCGAGGATAGCTGCATGCCCTAGAGGCTGTTGACCAAGAGGCTCCACAGATGGATAGAGGTATGCCTTATGTCCTTTCTACAATTTGCAGTAGTTTGATAGACACTGTTTAGTGGTACTCTTCCCTTTTTGTTGCTTGATCGAGTTTTATTCTGGGCATTGGTAAGACCATGTGTGGGTGTTATTCAGCATGCTTCGAATGCGTGAGGAAGAGGGATACTTCCCCCACTGAGACGCGTTTTTGTGATGCGATCAAAACTGTGCAGGCAAGTCAGTGCCGCCCAAAGCGGATAGTGTTGAGGTGTGGTGGATGAGTCCCTCTGACTTATGTGTTCGGGCAGGGGTGTTTGTTGGTGAAATCACTGGCATGGGAGACCTAGTTGAGAGTCCAATTGCTTTCCTTGTGCTTTTGGCTTTTTGGGGATGAAAAGTTCTAAGGTGGGGAAGATGTAGAGACTTGGGTTTTCACCCTGTTAGACTTTGGAATATTCCTATGAATAATTCCAGAGCTAGGCGTGAAGAAGGCTTGCGATTCTGAGGCCCGGTGTGCCCAGAATTAATTTTATAAAAATATTAAGTATTTTTATACTATGCATGAGGCGGGAACGATTTATCTCTTAAACGGTAGCTCATATCAGAAATATGAGGGTACGGTTGTGTCCAGAGCGTGCTGTTTAATCTAGGTGGGGTGTAAACTTTGCAGGCGCGGGCCTGCTGTGAGAAAAGCCACCAGGGGTGTTTTTGTAAATAAATGGAAAATTTTATTTATGAGCGTCAGCATGAATAACTCTTGAACGGAGTCTCGGATCAAAATTCTGAGCATGCAGTTGAGTTCAGAATGTTGTGTTTAGCTTAGAGGCAACTTAATTTTAGTCAGCACTGGGCGTCGGGTCAGGGGCGAGTCGGGTTGGAAATTTAAGCTGATATTTGTTTTAATAAAAATTAAAACAAATATCCACTCTCTTCCCCAACCCATGGAACGTGCAGGGAACCCCCTCCCTCCTTCAAGCGACGAACGAAGCAGATCGAAGAAACAAGGTGTCGTCGGACTCAGATCTTGACGACGATAGCTCCTGGATGGTCCAGCAGCAGCTTCAGAGCGCGGATCTGCCCTAGAAGCGTCAGCGTTTCTCCTATGAGGTAGGCATTTTTAGTTTTAAAATCCTAGATCCCATTTATGTATTGTTTTTCTTCAAATCGTTATAAGGGTTGTGTAGTTCGGGTCTCGAGGTTTCCGAAACATTTTTCGGATATGATTTGGAGCACTAGGGTGCTCCCGGTGGCTCCCAGAAGTTTTTCGGTGGAAAACCCAGTTTCTGTCGGTATCCATGGTGGATTCCAGAAAGGGTAACGGCAGCGTGGTAGATTCCGGTAGGTGGTTCCGGTCCGGTCAGGCAGGCGGTGGTTTCCAGCAACCCTGCAGTGGTCCGACTAGATTTTTCCAGGGGTTATTTAAACCCCCGTAACTCGCAAACCGTAACTCTGATTTGCGAGCCGCTTGCGGCGACGCATTACTTGAATCAAGAAGGACCTTTTGAACTCACTTTGGGAGTTTTATGAGTTGGTTTTGTGGCCCAGGTCTATGAAATGTTGAAATAATAATAATATTTTATTATTATCCAACTTCGACCCGCCATAAATTTTACACTGAGCCTCTAATTGACATGTCGTCAGTGACATTGTGATCCTGATAGTAAGGTGGAATTTTTAGGATAGTTTCTGGGTGCTGGGATAGAGATCAGGATATGGGCCCCACGAGGCTGGTTTTGGGCCTTTACAGAGAAACGCGACTTTTTCGTCTGGTGTTCGTTTTGGATGAATGAGTAATCGACCTCATGCGTTTTTCTGAGGGGATCATAATGGTGCAGTCCGCTTGATGAGTTTTGGGATTGAGACGTGGGACCCACCTGGGCTAGCTATGTTGAATAGTACATTTTTCACCGGTTGTCCGATTCGGGCGAGTAAATAACCTATCCTGTGTGTTTTTCTGCATAGATCACAGTGGTGGACTCGGTATAGGCCTAGGAGGTGTGCAGTGTGGCGATGTTGTGGGTCACTCGGGTTAGCGATGTTTGGACCAGCAATGGTTGAGTTTACTCCCTTGGTTTCTTCTTATAAGGGTTTGTGTGGCATTACAACCTTAGTATAGGTTTGTGATCCCCTCGATAGGATGTTTTTCTGATATAGTTGTGGCATCCCTCCATTGGGTCCGGAGTGGGATCCTCTAGCTTTGCTTCCATAGATCGGGTTCTTGGTATCACTGTTACCGCTTATCCATGGGCGGCGATCCCCCATCTAGCAGGTTAATCCCGTAGGTTTTGAGGCATCATCGGGAATATGATCTCCTGTGCAGTGGGCCATGCTCAGTAGGGTTGTGGCATCGTTGGGTATACGATCCCCTACTCAGCATGTGGTTTGTAGTAGGGTTGTGGTATCATTGGGTATACGATCCCCTACTCGGTGTGTGGTTCCTAGTAGGGTTGCGGCATCATCAGGTATTCGATCCCCTAATCAGCGTGTGGTTTCAGTAGGGGTGCAGCATTGTTGGTTATATGATCCTCTACTCAGCGCATGGTTTTGGTAGGGTTGGTGCACCGTTGGTTCGATCCCCTACATCACGAGTTATACCAGATAGGGTTTCCAGCATCGTCATGACTATCTTCACATGGGAGACGATCCTCTATCTGAGTGATGTGATCTATGGAGCACCAGATCGGGTTGCGGTATCCCCCAGCGGATCCTGGGAGTGATCCCCTATCTGTGAGATCTTTGAGATACTGGAGTGGGTTCTTGTATCCCCTAGAATACCCTAGGAGTGATCCCCTATATGAGAAGTTTAGTGTTTCCGTTGTTTCAGTGTGACGTTCTCAGTGACGATATCCGACGAGTGTGATCTCTCATATGGGCATCTAGGATGTTGGTGTGAGAGCTGATGGAGTGTATCTCTCAGATGAGTGTCATTTGGAATGACAGTGCTCATGGAGTGTGTTCTCTTGGTTTTGTGTAGAAATTTTCACTGATTATGAGGTCATAACCTCATGAGGCTTGGTGCATGGGATGAGTATATCTGGTTTCTCATGGTATATGTATGGGCATATACCTGAGCGGATGTTCATTGTGTATGTATAGGCATACACCTGGGCTGAGCTAACTAGTCGTGTTTAGCCGAGGATGGTCTCGAGATAGAGTTTCACTCTCGTTTGGGTTCCCTCGGGCAGGGATGGGCTTATTGTTGCCTTTCAGTTGCTCCCTTTTATTTTTTGGGGTTTTTGGGGTGCCTATTGAGTATTTTTATACTCACCCCTGCACGGGCTTTGCCCGCATATGTTTGTGTCTTGTGCAGACCACAGGCCTTTCAATAGAGTTCCAGGAGGACCCGGATCAGGCGGAGCTTAGTGAGTGAGACTGACCGGGGTGTTTACCGGAGCTATGTCGAGGAGCTTATCGGTGGGTGTTTTTGGCAGTGTTTTCTCTTCTTCTGAGCAGGTTGGACACTTTTGTAGTTTTCCTTTGGTGGGGAATGTTCTTCCCTTTTGTACTTTTGTTTTACACTGGTTGTGGGTTAGATGTATGCATTATTTTCTTTTTAGTTTATATATATATCTCTGCACTGTTGCATGGAGGTGTTTGTGGGTGTGTGAGTGTATAGGTACCTTATGATAATGCCTCCCATGTGTGTGATAGCCTACTCAGCGCTAGTCCCCAGCCCCTGGCCTATTGGAGGCGGGCTTGAGGAGTCACGGATCGAGCCCCGTTGGGTCAGGTCATGACATTCCTAATCTATTATGATATAAGAAATAGGTTTTTATTTATGATCTGCTATGATATTATAGTATTGATATTTAACCTTGACATGTGATATGGTTTCTCTGTATATGATGGTGTCAAAATTTGATGATGTGTTTTTATGATTGTGGTTTGAACTCATGGTTCATGATTTATTAATGGTGATTTCTCACTCTTATTATTCATTTATTTAAAATGATAATTTTTTATGAAATTATTCATGATTATGATCCATGATAAATTAGGTATGAACTTTGTAAGTTATGATCATAATATCATAGAATTATGTTTATCTTATGCTTGCATATGATCATTGATTGATATCTCATGTATTTACCCTCGCAGAGCATCTGAGCTCACCCTTTATTATTTTTCTTTTCCCTAGATTATAAAAAATGGTTTTGTGTGGGGTATGTCTAAAAAGAGTACTATGTTGGAAAATCTTTAAGGGAGATACTGAAGATATTTCATAAAATAAGAAGATTGTGTATCTAGTCTCCAAAGACACTAAACCTTTATTATTCTAGTGTGGTTCGTAATTTTATGTATTGAGTATTCATCTAAAATGATGTAATATATATGTATGAAAATATTGGGTCACTATATATGAAGCCACCTAATTGGAAGCACCCATTTGAGCTTTTGTGTGATGTTTCAAACCATGTTGTTGAAGAAATATTGTCTCAACAAATTAAAGGAAGATATAATGTCACTGAATATGATTCAAGAATAATGTACATAGTTTAAAACCACTATAAAACCACTCAAAATTATTTTTAGAAGTTGTTTTCCCCTAGATAAATCCAGGTCATACCTGCTTGGTACTAAAGTTACTATTTTATCTGATTATGCATCCCTATGGTGACTTATAAAGAAGGTAGAATAAAATATAAGGTTTTTGAGATGAATGTTGTTTCTCCAATAGTTTGATTTAGAGATAAAATAAAAGAGAGTATCTAAAAATTAAATATAAGATCACTTGAGCAGGTTTCCCCAAATATATGAGGTAAAAATTCCAAAAAAAGAGCCATTAAATTACTTCATTCCATGTGAATAGTTTTATATGACTGAATGAGAGGTACCATTGTATGTTGATATGGTAAATTTTCTGGTAACTTATCAAGTTTCATATCATATGAGACGACAACATATTTTTAGGCTCAAAGATAAATCAAAATTTTATGTTTATGATGATCCATATCATTGGAATTTTTGTAATCATCAAATAATTAGGATATGTTTTCTGAGTTGTAATCATTCCTAGAATTTTTCCATGCATTATCTTATAAATACCACTTTGGACATCAAATAACTTATAATAAGGTTGTATAATTAGGTATATTCCATTCCACACTGTTTTAGGATACTTATGAGTTTTGTAGGAAATGTGATCAATGCCAAGTTTCTAGAAATTTATCAAAGAGATAAGAAATGCCTTAAAAACCAATGAATTTTTGTGAAATATTTGAAGTATGGGAATAGATTTTGTAGGAATATTTCCCATATCATTTAGATATTATTATATCTAATTATGAATTATGTATCCAAAACAATGGAAGATAAAGGCACCAAATTTGATTATGCCACTGTTGTTTGTGCTTTTGTTAGAATTAATATCTTTTACAAATTTGGAATCCTAAGATAAATAATTTGTGACTATGGAATCCTCTTTTACAATAAGAGTATGGAATCTTTAATGAGAAATTATAGAGCATACCACAAAACATCAATACCTTACCATCTATAAACCGTTGTATAAGGTGAAGTTTCCAATAGATAGATTAAGGGAATCCTAGAAAATATTGTAAAGACAAATAGGAAATATTGGATCCAAAGGTTGGAAGATACCATGTGGAATTACATAATACCTTTCAAAACCCCAATTAGAATTAACCTGTACTAGTTGATCTATGGTAAAATTCATCATCTACCTATGGAGCTAGAACACAATGCCAATTGGGCAGTCAAGGAGATGAATATGGATATTGAAAATTATGTACATGAGAGGATACTTTAGATTCAATAACTGGAAGAAATATGGAGAGAATCATTTTCAAATTATAGAATTTATATAGAGATATTAATAGTAGAACATGACATATCGATTCGATAAAAATAATTCCACCAAGGAGACCAAGTGATGCTTTATAACTTAAAGACTAAAACTGATGTCAGGTAAACTTTGTTCCATATGGTAAGGACCATTTACTATCACTAAATTTTATCCATTTTTATTGTATAGATAATAAAATAAGGAGAGAATAATCTATTCACTATTAATGGACAGTGGCTGAATAAGTATTTTACCAATCTGCTACAGGCACCAGTAGAGGAGATCACACTCCACCATACCTTTTACCAAAAAAACCCTAGTTTGCACCTTTGATTGTTTTCCTTATTTCCAATATTATCAAAATTCTATTTATGTTAGAATACATTGAGTACAATGCATCATTAAAGTGTTGGGGAGGGAAACCTTTAGGGATTTAGGAATTTCAATTTTTGTGTTTTTCTTTTTTAGTTTTGTGTGTTTTTGTTGATTTTTATGTTTTTTTAAACCTATTGGGCTCAAATTTAATACCTTTTAAAGTTTAGAACCTATTCTAATTATGAGAAACTGATTTGACCTAGGAAAATCAACTTAGATAAATGTGGAAATAAACATATTTTCAAATTCAAAGTTTGGTAAAATCATGAAAATACCATTGTTTTTTGAATCTCATGCCATAAAATACTATAAAATATTAAAATCACTTACCTGAGATTATTATAGACCATTTTTTACATGTTATTTATAATTCCCTTATTTCTTAATAGAACTAAGCCATGATTGAATAAACATAATTTTTTGTGAATTTTAGTCGAAACCTCGGAGCATTAAAGAACTTGTGTTGATATTGATTGAGGAATTATTTTTATTGAAAATAATTTTTTAAAATAAAATTTTATTCTAAATTTCCTTGACATCTAACCCTTGTTATCCCCTCACATCCACGAACAACCTTGTTAAGCAGCCACATTACAAGTTTGAAATACCTAACCAGCCTACTCTAGGAATAAATGCATGGTCATAGTTAAACTTAAGTGAGGACGGATATTTTGTGAGAAAAATATTGAAATAATATATTTATGAGATTAAATTGGGATAAGCATCAAGTTTGGGAATATGGAAATAAAAAAAATCCTTCAAAATTTGGGAAAGGAAGTTTAAATAACAATTTAAAGATCAAAGATTCCTTTATGCCTTCAAATTTCAATGTTGTTTAAAATTGATGTGAAATAAAAAAAATGAAATAAAAAAATTAAAGTATTGAATGAAAAAAATTATTGTTTAAGTGATTATTATGTGAAAAAACTATGATAATTAACAAGGATTTTGGAACTAAATCACTGTAAAGAAGTTTGGGTGAGGATAACATTCTTGAGTGTAACATGTTAATCATGCATTTTTCTTCAATTAGAGCCCGACCAACTCGTTCTACCTCATAAATTTTAACATCATAACCTATCAACCCTTATATACAGAACAACCTTAAAAATCCCACATGATAAATATAAGTACTTAACTCATTGGATGAAGATTTAGAAACTTAGCAACTCAATAGTAAACCTTGCATGGTTTTTTATTGATAAAAATTTTTTTTGGACTTCATACTTTGTGTGATGAGAGAAATACTTCTAGGAAGGTAAGTATAAATGAGTATGGGAGGATAGAAAATATGTAAATTAATTTAATTTACTTCTTGTAGGAAATTTAATTAAGAACATTTAGTAGTCATGGTGAATTTAAGTGAAAATGCTATTGAAAATGGAACCAACATTGGATATTATTTTTAATTTTTCTTGGGTAATATTTTTTATGTTAATTTTTTCAAGGTGTCCAAGGTTTAAATGTGTGGTAATTGATAGAGGAAATAAATTCATTATATTTTGTTGATATTTAATTCATTATATTCCCTCATATTTATTAATTAATTAATTTTAAATGAATTTTGAAATTAAAGTAACATTTCATTGGATTTTGTGAATATTTATTTAAAAAGATGAAATTGTGAATTTAATTGATTTATTTAATTTATATATTAAAATGAATTTCTAGATACTGATAAATCCTTTGATTTTTTTAGGAGAAGTTGGTTGAAGTGGGTTGTTCCATAAGTAGAAAAGTTCTGAAGAAAACATATGAAGGTCTGGAAGCAAGCCCATATTGAGTGTCTTGGTGACTCATAAGATAACATCTAGAAACTACAAAATATAAAAGAAAGGTAGTCTAGAAGTAGGAGAAGGATTTATAAATAATTAACAAACTATTGGATATGTAAGATTTATCATCTATACCACATTTAGAAGTAAAAAAATGTCTGGGAGATGAAGTATATAAATAGTATGATGAACTTATAGAAGATTTAAGAATTTTAAAAAGGTAAGATACCTCCAAGCTCATATTTAAGATTACTTTAATCCCATACATAAGAGTTGAAGTTGGGTGATACCTAAAGTTAATCCCACTACCCACCTAATACATAAATGTCACCTCTTAATGCATAAAGTTTAAAATGTTAATATGTAAGAGTTCTTATGGCTCATATATAAAGGCTGATATGTGAAGGTTCATACATAAGTGTCACTTTTGAACAAGATAAGATACGTAATGGTCCTATCCTTTGTAAAAATACAAATAATGGAATGCAATGAGAGGAAAAATATTTTTAAATATTCAAAAGGAATTATGACTATGTAGGTCATCTTGATGCTACATGGAGCTTATACATGAATAGGGGACTTGGAAAATATCTTTGAATTTGAAAAGAATGAATCACATGAGTCAAACTATTGAACGATGGAGAGAGGAAATAATTCAAATATTTTTGTTTTTATGAAGCCTAAAATATTGATGAGGATATTCAAAATCAAGTATAGAATCTCAAAAAAAATAATAGAATAAAAGAGGAAAGGAAGAATCTACAAAGGGGGTAAAGGCCGAAAATAAAAGGTATTAAAGTTTTTGAGTTTTGTTTTTTTGCAATATATTTTTACTTTATTTTTTATGTTTTCTGTAAAATCTCACGTGGAAGGGTAAACCCTTTTGGTGGTTGGGATAGGGGGAAGGAGAAATATTTTATAATTCTTGATTCTATGATTCAATGAATAAAAAATTTTCTTTTGTTGATTAATTTATGTATTCAGTGGAAGGGTATTATTTTAATTGTGGTTGTGTTTAGTTTATGATCCTTGTATATTTTTTACTGCTTGGATTTATAATCATAATTATTCCTCTATTTAGTTTTTTATATATGACGGGATATGTAAGATTGGGTGGTGATTTTCTAGCGATTGTTGATGCGTGTGTGGGAGGTAGTGAATTAAATCTTAATTCTTTGGGAGTAAATTAACCTAATTTTGATTTTCCTATATAGTGGAGGGGTATTTTATTGTTGAGGTTCCATCTAATATCTTCCCACACACATAGGAAGGAGGGTTTATCAATAGTGATTGCTACTTGATTAAACCTCATGATTTCTATCAACCTAAGGTAAAGGATAAAGTGATTGTGGATTCTTTATATTATCATTTAATGAGGATAGTGAATCATTTTTAAGACTGTGATAGAATTATAACTGGAAATCAAACCCTTAAACCAATCACCTATCCTCACTTTGATAAATCCCAGTTGTTTAAATTTTTTTCTAAATTCTCTAAACCTAAAATTCACCAAACCCCCAATTTTTTTTACTAATTGTCACAAAAAAAAATTACACCCCACTTTAGAGACTACCTTTGATCCCTGTTATGCTATAGTATAACCTTAGGTAATTAGAATATTTTTTCACCAACCCATGACAAGTTAGTCACCCTCCCTCCCTCGTATTGCCTCACCATCACCCTCCCTTTCGTATTCATTAGTCATTTCCCTCCATCCATACCAACATCATCACTACCCCCCTCCCTCTCTATCACCCCCGTATTTATCACACTCCCCCTTCATCCCTCCCATCCTTGTTTCCCCCTCCCTCCAGTCCCTATCTTCTCTAGTATTCTACAATCCTCTACTCAACCTTCCCTTCTTCAATTAGATACAACACCAAAGTAATCAGGATGGAAACAACATTTTCAACTCTCTATTTCTATCATTCATTTAATCATTTTTTATGTTTTGTGATGAGGATAACTAATTGAATGTTTTTTTTCATGTGTTAAAGTTTTTTGTGATTTAAAAATAGAAAAAATAACATTCATTCATTCATCATTCTATAATTTTCTAAAAAAAATTATCTAAATTTTCATTGTTATACAATTTGATAATTTATTTTCTATTATTTGGAAAATTTGTCATTTTTTAAATTATATATTATTAGTATGTATAAATATTACTTAATTCATGATAATTTTTTTAAGTTTATTACAAGTATTTTTGAGATCTATAGTTGAAAGGTAACTTAGTCTCATACTCTTTTCTTATGAAACCATTATAGATTTTTTGTATTGAGACATGTCATTTAGAATCATTACATGTTTTTTATCATAAAAACATATTATCCATGGCTAGTTTACAAGATAAAAGTAAAAAAAATATTCAAAAAAATATATGTGAAAGTGATGTAAAATTATTCAAAAAATATATGTGAAAGTTTTGCACAGGGTACAAGGGTTGAATTTGGTTATGATATTTGCACACAAAAATCATAATATAAATCAAAAACAAATCGATCTCATTGAATGTGGAAAAAAATAATCATCATAAATAAGATATTTGGAATGGAACATCCACTCTTTCTCTTAGTAGAAGCACATATTTCTCACAACCAACTCAAATTTTTTGTCACAATCAATGAATAATATGAATTCTATATGATGAATAATTTCATGACCAATAGATTTAAATTGAATATTAATTGAATTATTTAAATTCCAGAACTAAATGTGGATCATCACATATAATTTATTATTAATCTATTAGAAGATATAGAATTTCCTTGACTTGTAATTTTTTCTTCATTAATGACTCGATTTAATTGATCTCATCATACTGTCATTGTATTCCAAGATCCAAGAGTATAATTACTCTAGTGGTGATCCATATGTGCACCAAAATATCATAACATTGTCATAGAATCATTGGGTGCTAGTGCAGTCGATCTTGATTGCTTGCATCATTCATTATTGATCACAGAAGGAATTTCCTTCAAGGATGAGAAACTCTTTTTCCTCTCTCAGTCACTTGAGAGGTGAGTAGGATTCTCACTCTAAATATTGAGTGTTTTATTAGGATCTCTCTCTTAGGGATTGAGATATCTTCTCTCTATCCATTGTGCACATCCAATTGTATCTCAAGAAATTGATATAACTAGATATTTATTATGATAGATTTAGGTTAAATATTTGTATATAGATACCTTATTATTCACTTAATACTTAGTGAACCTCATGTATAATGATAATACAATAATTATTATTCACTTGACATGTGCATCACCCAAAAATAAATAAATATAACTTATATCATTTTCAACCGGACTATTAGGCTCGGTTCGCTTATCCTCTTCAACATTTACCAAACCTTGAATAATGATTATTTATTTAAAAAATAAATATCACTACATCATTCATAAATAAATATAATAAATATTATATTTATAAATCATTTCAAATAAATATTTATTAATATTTAACTCACATATTCTTTCGAATAACTAATGATTAAATCTTGGCGATACCAAACTTGAATAATTATTAAACTGAAAAACAAGTATAATATTCATTATAACTTATTAAATTCAACATTAAATTTAAACAACATTCTGGATACACTTATCATGTGACCCTATAGGTCTCTTTCTTAGTAGAAATATATAGAGATGCCTAAAGTCCAAGATTAGCATCTCACAACATGACAAGTAACCCATAGAGAAAGAAGTTAATCTCAAAATGATATACAAACTCCTAAAAATGTTTATTGTGTAATATAATATCTTTATTGTTGGTCGGAGTGGATACTCAAGAGGGGGGTGAATTGAGTTCCAATTAAAATTTCTGTTAAAAAGGATTTCTCTTAAAATACCCCAATTTAAAAACAAAGTTAAAATGTAGTGAATTTATACAGATTATAAATGTTCAATTGGCTTCTTAAAGATTTATTAGATCTCATTCAATTTAATCATAGGATTAAATTAGCTTTTGAATCTAACCTACTGGTTCACAACAAGTATAAACACTTGCTAATTTAACTATCAAAGTAACTTTAAAATAGTTTTGTATTTCAAAGTAATAGCAGCGGAATATAAAAGATATATGTATTATACTTTATACTTATACTAAAAATCACAGCAGATATAACCAAGAGGTTCAGTCTCAAGTAGAGACTTAGTCCTCTGAAACAATTTATATAAATTTGATCCACACGCTAGATCAGGGTTAACAATAGTACAATACTGTCCAGGTCCTAAGACCTCTACCATAGTTCTTCGTGGGAAAACAAAGACAACAGCACACAGGCTATCCAGGTCACACTTGACTTCTGCCACTATCCTCAATGGGATACAGTATGATGTATGGAGTTGGAGTGAGGATTTAGTATCCTCCAGTTCATCACAGGAGACATTGTGTGTGTAAAGTATACAGAGTACACACACTGCTCAAAATGTAAATAAATGAATCACTTAGAGAGAGTAGGTAAGAGTTTAAAATGCTCTAGAGATTAGCAGTGCAGCTCTAGACTTGTTGGATTCAGCAGAAATGCTTCTAAGTCCTTCTTTGTTTTTTCTGTTGAAAAACAGAGTATCGTGGTTCAGCTTGGTGTCCTTCACAAGTGAGTATGTTCTCTGGTTTCCAGTGTTCTTCGTGTGTTCTTCAGTAGTGATGGGTTTCATGCATGAGAGTTCTTTGAAGATCTTGTAATGTCTTCTTCGAGTTCCTCGTGTGTTCTTCTTTTCATGTATGTGCATGGAATAATTCTATCTCTATGCCTTTTCACGCACAATTTTTACTGCAGCTCGATCTTCCTTTTATTCCATGAGCTCTGGAAATGGGAATGATTACCTTTTCATAGGTACGAGGTATGGTCCCCGGACATGCCAACAACTAACATTAAATATCATTAATTGCATTAAAAACATCAAATATGACCGTTGGAATTAAATAAGAGTTTATAGAAATCCAAACGGTTTTCATGACTATCGGTGAGTCATGAGATCGGTGAGTCATGAGATCGGTGAGTCATTTTGAATCTACATCGGTATCGGTAGCATCAGCATCGGTAGCTCATTGATCATCGGTATCGATAGCATCAGCATTGGTAGCTCATTGATCTTCGGTATCAGTAGCATCAGCATCGGTAGCTCATTGATGCGATCAGTGATGTTGCGACCATTGTCATTGGTGCAACAGTTCATCATCGGTGCGACTGTTCCTATCATTGGTGCGATCGTTCATCATCGGTGTGACTGTTCATCATCGGTACGACCAGAAACTAACTAATGGTGTGTCAAGACATGGAATTCTCACAAAGTGTCTGTTCAATCCAGAATACTTCCAGGTCAACCGTAAAACATTAATTAACATAGATAAACATATGTAGACATGATTTAAACATATATAAACATATTTAGAACAATTAAAACAAAATACTAAATTGAAATAAATAAAACTAAGATTTGTGATTATTAAAATAACCATCTCAGAGAGAGTTCAACAATCTCCCCCTTTTTGATAATCACAAATCAATGGCATAAATGAAGAGATAAGATAGTATGTTATGCAGTATGCTCTCCCTATGTAAAAAGAAAATATTCCAAAAGATAAGAGAAGGTTATAATGTAAAACAGAACTTCTCCCCATATAATATAAATCAGATAATATGATTCATTCTCCCCTTTTAGCATTGCTTCAACTTGGATATATAGTCAGCATTTCTCCCCTTGTGTATATGTATGCATGTAGTAAATATCCAGCATGGGCTCATATGCACATTCAGTTCACCCACTCATATGCATGATCTCCCTGATTTCTCCCCCTTTGATATTATGAAAAAGAGGAGAGAAGTAAGATAAGAAAGAAGATTCCACAGAAAAATAAGGTTTGAAAATGAGTACAAAAATCACATACAAAAGTGAAACATATAGGAAATAGACACCCTATCAAAAATTGATAGATACAACTATTTCTCGGGGTGCAAGGGAGCTTTTCCGTTGGAAGTTGGAGGAATGGATGGTCCATAAGGTGGTTGGGTGGAAGTATGAACTATCCGGATGGAGAAAGGAGGCAGGATGACTCTAGCTAGACGAATTGTGGGTTCTAAGTTCACCTGCTAAGGAGTAGAAGATCTTTCTGAAGGGGTCTGTTGAATTACTGGCCAAATTTTGGAGAGATCTTGAGAGACAGACATCTGACCAGGAGCAACATCTGATGAATTAAGAGGCTCAGCAACAGGAAAAACAATGGCCTTATCTTGCACATGAAGGTAGGGTTTGAGCAAATTGATGAAGTCCTGAATTACTTCTCCACCATACTTTATAGCCTTTTCAAAATCATCCTTATTCTGTATGAAACTTTCCAAAGTAGGAGTAAAATCCTTTAACGGTTGAACTTGAGCCTTAAAAGCTTGAGTAACTAGAGGGAGTCTCAAATTTTTATCCATCACTTTAAAATGATGATTCAACTCATGCTTGGTGTAAATCTTAGAGAAATAATGATCCATTTTCTCCTTAATCTCTTTTTGAGCCTTGGTAGCATCGGCTGAATACAGCTGCACCATTTTATGAATATTATCATTATGCTCTTTCATCTTTTTCAAAGAATCTAAATCCAAAATATTTCCAAGAGCTTCCAGATCTTCTTTAATAACATTTTTAAAGTATTAATCTCATGACCTATAATCTTGGTCACCTTTGAGTTACTAGCCTGAGCAACAACTTGAGTGATCTCAGCTTTCAACTTCCTCAAATCTTCCTTCTTCAGATGTTCTATCAAATTTCTTAACTCTTCCATCATACCAGAGATGGTTGTTCTGAACTCTCCTGATAGAGAAACCAAATTGCTGCCTAAGTCCATGAGTGTTTGATTCAAAGAGGTAATGTGTCTGCCAATCAACTCACTAGAATTGGCTAGGTTTGGCTTGATAAGGCTTACCACTCTTTGAGCCAAGTCATCCATAGTAGCTTCAGATAAAGTCACAGGTGTAGGAGGAGGAACATGAGATAACTCGTCTTTTATAGTCTCTCTAACTGCTTGAATCAATTCAATCTTAAATCTATCAAAATCAGATTGAGAAACAACAGGACCAGATCTATCTTGAGAAACAGAGGGATTAGGGTCGGATTGAGAAATAGAAGGACCTGGTCTGTCTGTTGTCGCTTGCATATATTTGGAAACTAATCGAGCCTTAACTAAGTCGCTTACTCCTGTAAGATCCATTCCTTCTTATTCCTCTTCCTTTGGATAGTCTAATCCCAGAACAGCAAGACCTGGATGTTCTTCCCATGCGGCTTTGCATGAAGGATACATAGGTTTCAAAAATTGAGCTCTTCCAGGAATTTCAGGAGGGACTTCCTCATCCTCATTAATCTCCAACTGTTCTGTTCTCTCAGCCTCAGGGAAATTTTCTTTCACATTTGGTTGGGGTTGAGGATCATCTTGGATTACATTCTGAACTTCTATAGGTTGAGCATTAGCATCATCAGCATCACCACTATCACTGTCACTACTACTACTATCACTATCACCATCAGCATCACCCTCATCACCACCATTGCCTTCATCATCATCATTATTAACTGATCTCTCACTTGAACTATCTGTACTACCGGATTCATACTCCTTGGAGGTTGATTCATCAGTCTCACCTTATTCTTCATCATCATCATCTAAAAGAGGTTCAATTTCTGGTAGGTTTAGAGGTGGACTAGCTGGTCCAAATTCCATTCTTCTTTTCTTTGGGCTAATAGTATCAGGATCACTCCTCTCATTAGGAGATGATTCAGCCTCCTCTTCAGTATTCATATTATCACCAGCTTCTTATTCTGTTCCCTTCTTACTGGATTCACCAGTTTCTTTAGGAACTACAGCTTCCTCTTCTTCATCTGAATAAACCACTTCCTCACCAGGTTTTAAACTAGGATCTCTTATCCCCTTTGGTCTCCTTGGATGATCAGTAGGATTCAAGGACTCATAAAACTTTTCCTCATCAGCAACCCAAGCTGTCTTCCATGGGTTCCAACTTATTTTCATCCTCTTACAGATAACCTTGTTGAAACAGAAACTAATTGATGAGATACACTCATCTCCATCATCCACACAGCCCAAGAATTTCATCATGGCAGAAATTTTCTTAGAATAAAACAAAGTAGTATCTTTCTTTGATGGTTTTATCATCTCAACAATATGCTCAAAAAAATATCTACACAGATTGATCTTTTCACCATTCAACAAAAGGAATAACAGAAAAAACATCCTGATACTTTACTGAAGCAAAGTCACCTTTTCTAGGACATATTTGATGTTGAATAAAATTAAACATGATTCTACTCTCACCATCCAACTTAGCAACAGATATCCATCTCGATTCAGACTTCCCAGTCAATAACTTCAGGGCTAGATCATAAGAAAATTAATCAGTATTAGGAGGTATATTACCAACATAATCTTCATATCTTCCATTGTGAGGTAATTCCAAACATTCAAACCACAATTTCAATGAAAAAGTAACCTTTTCCCCTTTTACTATCGAAGACAATATAGCAGCATCGACTCCATAAAAAACTACACTCAAGTTTAAATAGAACTCATGCACCAATTTCGGGTAAAATACTCGACTATTATCACAGAACCAATTCTTCCAACCTTTCATTTCTAACACTTTCAACAGAGCAGACTTGCTTGATAAAACTCATTCTGAACATATTTCCTTTTCAGCTATAAATTCCTGTTTTTCTAGCTCCGGGTTCACATAACTCTGTGTCGTACTACTCGACTCACCTCAAGCTCGCTTTACAGGTGAAGAACCTTCATATTCCTTACCTTGTCGCTTTTGCTATGTCTTTCTGAGGTTTGAGACAATCGAGAGGCTTGGAAAGATTTAAAAGGCTCGGGTTACAGGAAAGAGAAGAGAGAGTTCAGCGAGAAATGGAAGGTCAACAGTCTCTTAGAAAAAAGAAATAGTCACGGGTCATTATTTGTATCATTTAGGGTTACAAAATAATAGATTATCGATTAAGTAAAACAGCGTCGTTTTAAACAAACAATAATGATTTTAAAAATAGTACGACCCAATCGGTACCACTAATCGATTTGAAAGAACAGTTTGACAGATCAGTTTGACAGATCGGTTTGACAAATTGGTTTGACAGATTGGTTTAACAGATCAGTTTCACATATCGGTTTGACAGATCGGTTTGACAGATCATTTTGATAGATCGGGTTGACAGATCAGTTTCACAGATCGGTTTCATAGATCGGTTTCACAGATCGGTTTCACAAATCGGTTTCACAGATCTATCATACCTAACTCTTTTTTAATAAAATCTAACCTTTTAGAAATTAAAGGCTTGGTGAAAATGTCAGCTAATTGATGTTCAGTACCTATAAACTCAAGAGTAATATCACCTTTTTGGTAGTGATCTCTCAAAAAGTGGTGCCTTACATCAATGTGTTTGGTTCTGGAGTGATACACAGGGTTCTTTGAAATGTTAATTGCACTAGTGTTATCACAGTTGATTGAAACATGCTTAAAATCATATCCATAGTCCAAAAGAGTGTGTTTCATCCACAGAATTTGTGCACAACAACTACCAGCAGCAATGTATTCTGCTTTAACAGTAGATAATGCAACAGAGTTCTGTTTCTTACTACACTAAGATACCAGGGACTTTCCCAAAAGATGACATGTTCCAGATGTGCTCTTCCTATATAACTTTCAACCAGCAAAGTCATCATCTGAATAACTCATTAATTCAAAAGATTTTATTTTTGGATAAAACAAACCTAAATTTTCAGTATGTTTAAGATATTTGAAAATTATTTTAACATCAAGAAAATGAGATTCTTTAGGATTAGCTGGAAATCTTGTACACATACACAAACTAAACATAATATCTATTTGACTGACAGTAAGGTAAAGTAGACTCCCAATCATACCTCTGTAATTGGTTTGATCCACTGGTTTCCCAGTTTCATCTGCATCCAATTTACAAATAGTACTCATAGGTGTATCACTTTCCTTAATACTATCAAAGACAAAACATTTTAAAAGATCTTTTGTATATTTACTTTGATTCAAAATAATACCATTTTCATTTTGAAAAACTTAAAATCCAAGAAAATATTTTAGTTCTCCCATTAAACTCATTTTGAATTAATTTTGCAGACTTTTTGAAAAATCAATACATAAATCATTTTTAGAAGATCCAAAAATAATATCATCAACATAGATTTGTACTATCAAAACATATTTATAAATTCTTTTAATAAACAGATTTGGATCAATAATCCCTTTAGTAAAACCTTTTGAAATAAGAAAACTACTAAGTCTATCATACCAAGCTCTTGGAGCTTGTTTTAAACCATATAAATCTTTAGAAGGTTTAAAAACTCGATTTGGAAAATGAGGATTAGTAAATCCAGGTGGTGGTTCAACAAAAACATATTCAATAATAAAACCATTTAGAAAATCACTTTTAACATCCATTTGATATAACTTGAAATTCAGATGAGCAGCATAGGCAAGTAGAATCCTAATAGCTTCTAATATAACTACAGTTGAAAAGGTTTCCTCATAGTCTATACCTTCCTCTTGACTATATCCTTGTGAAACTAATCTAGCTTTGTTTCTTACTATGTTTCCAGACTCATCAACTTTATTTCTAAAAACCCATTTAGTGTCTATGGTCAAAGTTTCCTTAGGTCTGTCAACTAATTCCCAGACTTTGTTTCTTTCAAAATGATTTAGTTCTTCTTCCATAGCCATTACCCAAAATTCATCATTGATAGCATCATTGATATTTTTAGGTTCTAACTATGAAAGAAAATATTGATGTTCAACTTGGTTTATTAGAGAAGCTCTGGTCTGTGTCCCTCTATCAAGATTACCAACAACATCATCTAAAGGATGATTCTTTAGAATCCTAGTTGATCTAGTAAAGGTAGGACTGGAGATTTCAGGATCTTTTCTAGGTTCAGGTTCTATAGAAGTGGATTCTGGAACATTTCCAGAACTTTTTGTATTTACAACAGGTTTATTGATTTTATCATTAAGGTTCAGAACAGATAAATCTTCTTCAAGATTCTCAAGAGATGGTTTGGGTTCATGTGGATCAGTTTCATCAAACTTGATGTGAACAGATTCTTCCACACACTTGGTTCTCTTATTAAAGACTCTATAAGATTTGCTGGATATGGAATAACCTATAAAGATTCCCTCATCACTTTTAGAGGAAAATTTATCCAGATTATCCTTTGTATTAAGAATAAATACTTTGCAGCCAAAGAATCTAAAGTAACTAACTTTAGGATTCCTATTATTCCATAATTCATAAGGGGTCTTCTTGAGAACTGGTCTGATCAAGACTCTATTGATGACATAACAAGCTGTATTAACAGCTTCAGCCCAAAAATAAATAGGTAGTTCATATTCATTAAGCATGGTTCTTGCTATTTCCTGAAAGGTTCTATTCCTTCTTTCTACTACACCATTCTGTTGAGGTGTCCAAGGAGTAGAAAAGTTGTGACTATAGCCATTGTGTGAGCAATAAGATTCAAATTCATGATTTTCAAACTCACGGCCATGATCACTTCTCAGGTTTGTAATCTTAAGTCCACTAAGGTTCTCTATAGATTTGGAGTATTTAATAAAGTAAGAACAAGCTTCACTTTTGTGAGCTAAGAAGTATACCCAAGTATATCTAGAAAAATCATCTACTAGGACATAGACATAGTGATTACCATTTAAACTAGAAACTCTAGAAGGTCCAAACAAGTCCATGTGAACCAACTTGAGAGGTTGAGAAGTTGAGACTTCTTTCTTTGATTTAAAAGAAAATTTCTGTTGCTTTACCTTTTGACAGGGATTACAAACTTTTTTATTTGAGAATTCAAGTTTTGGTAGGTCTCTAACCAAGTTCTTCCTAGTCAGTTTTCTAAGTGAATGAATATTGCAATGTCCTAATCTTCTATTCCATAGATAAGATTCTTTATGAAAATAATTTAGGCAAGTAACATTTTGTTTGGATAAAGAACTTAAATCAGAAGCATAAACATTTTCATTTATCAAAGCAGAAAATATTAAAACATTTTTAGAGTTAAAAACATTACAGGAATCATTTTAAAATTTCACATTAAAACCATCATCACCTAATTGAGAAATACTTAAGAGGTTTTATTTAAGTCCATCAACAAATAAAACTTTAGAAATCAAAACTGAATCAGTGTTACCAATCTAGCCTAGGTTGATGATTTTTCCTTTAGAATTATCACCAAAGGTGGCATGGACTCCATAAAATTTGATTAGACTCTTGAAGCATGAGTAATCTCCAGACATATGTCTTGAATATCCACTGTCCAAGTATCATATCTTCTTGTGAGAACTCTTCAAACATGTTTCCTACAAAATAGATTTAGATGGAAAATGATTTTGGTACCCAGATCTTCTTGGGTTCAGATAGGTTAGCAATCAAAGCTTTATGTATCAAAATTTTTCTTATTGGTATCATATAATTAATAGATTCAAAAGATTTTGAAAGATAAACTCTATTTGATCTATAACTGTGTGAATAACTAGTTGAGGTATATGAATTACCAGAACTAGAACTAGCACAATTTTGTCCAGATTTAGGAATAAATCTAGTCTTAGTAAGTTGTCTCTGTCCAGGATGATATCCTATTCCAGTGGTATATTTTGGTGCCACTTGTTTTCCTAACATTTGAGTAAGAGTATCCTTTCCATTTGTAAATTTTTCTAGGTCCTTCCTTAATTGTTCATTAGACAACTTCAGTTCAGTATTTTCCTATAACAGTTGAGCATTCTTTTCCTTTTTTATATCAAGTGAAGATTTAAAATTGGAAGTGAGAGCATGCTGTTTATTAAAGGATTTATACTTGTCCTTGAGTTAATTACAAGTTTTTTCTAGCATATTACAATATTCAAACAGTTCCTCACTAGACATGTTTTTAGATTCAGAATCAGTTCCAGAATAATAATCATTCAGCATAGGGGAAACAGGTACCTCAGAGGTATTGGTCATGAAGCACATGTTGGAACGATTCTTTTCAGAATCATAAATGTCAGATTCACTTGTGCTGTCTTCTGAAGCACTCCAAGTAGCTTTCATATCTCTCTTATACTTATTGTCCTTGTAGTCATGTTTCTTCTTAAACTTCAACTTTGGACAGTCAGCTTTAATGTGACCTTTTCTTTTACATTCATAGCAAACTACTTCATCACTATTGTCAGGATTTTTCCAATCCTTCTTCCAATAACCCTTTTTGTCATACATTCCTTTGTAATTAGATTTTCTGAATAATTTCTTCTTCCTATAGAGCTTCTTGAATCTCCTGGCTATTTGAGCCATCTCAGCATCACTGTCAGAGTCTGAATCTTCACTTGTTGAACTTCCAGTTTGTATTTGAACTTTTTCTTTGTCCTTGCTCTTCGAAGCAGTAGATTTAAAATCTATAGACTTCCTTTTAGGTTCATCATCATCCTCCTTATTCACCTTGAGTTCTTCCTCATACATCATAAGCTTACCAATGATATCCTTGACTAGTAACTTTCTTATGTCACAAGATTCTCTAATTGAAACAGAAGTGCCTCTCCATCGATCTAGTATACATATCAATATTCTCATGATTTGTTCCTTAGTAGTTACATCTTTTCCAAGAGAGATCATTGTATTGACAATCTCATTGAACCTGAGATACATGTCAGAGATAGGTTCATCGGTATTCATTTTAAAATTATCATATTTAATAGTATATGTATTCAATCTCATTTCTTTAACATTAGTTGTTCCTTCATGAGAAACACTCAAAGTATCCCATATTTCATAGGCAGTTTTACAAGCAGATATTCTATTGAACTCTTCATCTCCTAAAGCACAATACAGGGCATTCATAGATTTACAATTATTATTGTAAGCTGTCTTAGTAGCTTCATCCCAAGTAGTTCTAACAGTTGCTGGAATCTTATATTCAGTTTCTATAACAGTCCAGATATCAAATCCCATACTTTCTAAATGAATTTTCATTTTTAGTTTCCACTTGGCATAATTCATGCCATTAAAGAAAGGTGGCATGTTGGTATGTAACGACCCGAAATTTTGAATAAATCTTGTTTCCTAATTTCATGTGTTATTTTATTTTTTATACTCAACAAAAATGTTTTATTTCATAACATGAGTATAATTAAAATGAGACAGTTGGGTTTAGACGGCTATATGACTATTGGTCAATATGACCGCTGGAAACTAAATGTTTTGATTATTGCCTCTAAATACAAGTAATCTTGGTTAATTATTATAGAAAGAAGATTTGATGGCCTCACCCAGTAGTCTTGGACCGATCGAAGCCCATCTAACAGAACTTGGGAAGGAGGTAGCACCACTGGGCTTTGCTCTGGACCAAACCCAAGCCGAACTTCATCGTGTGAAGCTAGAACGGAATCGCCTTTGCGAGAAGTTCAAACTAATATAAATTACTACTCGTGCGATGTTAGCTGAGACTCCCTCAGATTCTCTCACCTTAGCACACCTTACACTTAGTTCATATACTGGTGTGATAAGGGGCTATGTAAGGAGACCGTAACTGCCTTGTGTAATCCTTTGTTTTAAATAAAAATTGGGATTTCTTCTTATGATAAAGTTTATGATTTTTAAAATGACCGGATAAATATAGTATGCATATTTTTGATTAATTTTAGAAAAACGATATTTTAAAAATGGTTGTGTAAACCTTAAATAATTAAAAATGTGTAATGATTTTCGAAAAATGGTCTTCTACAATTATGTTCAGTACGACATTTAGAGTATAATAAGATCAACTTAATTTTTGATGAATAGTAAATTATGAATAGTGATTTTATGATTAGGATTAGTAATGTGTCCAAATGGATTAGTAATCTCACTTAAAGAAAGTATTAATATAATCTAGGCACCTTGATTAAGTAATGTGATTCAATAAAATGGTTAAATAACTATTTCATAAATTATTATTCAAGTATTAGTTTTTCCGGGTGAATAGTGTTTTTTAATTAAAAATTTAATTAAAAATATTTAGAAAACTATTTTTATAAAACGGATTTCATTTTTGAACTCAAAGCACCGATATTATGCTATGGTAATTTTTTGGGGTTTTTTCTGAAAAAATGAATTTTCGGTGAATAGTGATTTTATTTAAAAATTAAATTAAAAATATTTAGAAAATTATTTTTTTTAAAATGGAGTTCATATTTGTAATAAGAGCGTTGATATTTGGTTAAGGTGAAATTTTGGGATTATTCTGAGAAAGTTGAATTTTCGTTGAATAGTGAAAATACAGTTTTTAAGTTACGAGTGTTTAATGACATCATTAAATGATGTATTAAGTTTGTAATCAATATGTTCGAATTATGAATAGTAAGATAAGGTATGAGGTGTCCCAAGTGGCCAATACCATGGGAAAATACCATGGTCAAGCCCATGGTTTTGCCAAAACCACTAATGAGGTGTCCCTTTGCCATTAATGCCTTGCCCCCTCACTTTCCCTATAAATACCAAGTCATCCTCTCATCCATTCGACTCCCCACTCTCCCCCAACAAAGTTTTGGTCTCATTACCTCCCAAAGATTCCTCCCATGGTTCCCCCAAGCCCTCAAGGTCTCATCCTTTGAGTTTTAAGAGTTATGTTTTAAAGTAAGGGATCCGATCTCTCTCTTTCTTTTCAAGAAATCTCTTTTATGTAATTTCTTTTATGCTCCATGTTCTTATGTTAAAGGGTGTTCTTTTATAATCCTATTACTTCCCTTTTCATGTTCACATAATTAGATATCCCCTATTACTCTCATTATTTCGTTTTATGATGTTTTAAGTGGCGTCGTTAGGCTGCCGAAAGTTTTGTAACGGATTCTTTCTCCCTTCTCATTTTTCAAGATCTATTATCATGTAAAGTATTTCAAGTTCCTTTTTATTATGTTGGGGTATGATCTCTAAATTTATCATACTGATCTTTTATGATCAAATGACTAGAGAACCCATTTCATCTCTTCAATTCAGTTTTTTTGAAGTTTTAAGTGGCGTCGTTAGGCTGCCGAATTTTTAAGTGGTTCTTCACCCTTCTCGTTTTGAAGTTCTACTTTCATGTCAGTTATTTCAAGTTCCTTTTTGTTATGTAGGGGTATGATCTCTATATCTATCATACTGGAATATTATTTTCATATGATGAGAGACCCTATTTGATCTCATCAATTCATTTTTTGTTGAAGTTTAAGTGACGTCGTTAGGCTGCCGAATTTTTAAGGGATTCTTTCACCCTTCTCCTTTTCAAAGTTCTAATTCCATGTAAAGTCTTGAAAGTTCCTTTTTATTATGTTGGGGTATGATCTCTATATCTATCATACTGATCTTTTATGTTCATATGATGAGAGACCCTATTTGACATCATTAATTCATTTTTGGTTGAAGTTTATGTAACACTGTTAGGCTGCAGAATTTTCATAAGAGAAATCTTATTTTTGTCTTCCTTTAATGTTATTAATTTCATATGGTATACTTTCAAATTTCATTACCATGTTCTTAAATCCCTTATATTCTATCCCTCTACTGTGTTATGGGTCATTTATCATTGTTTGACCCATGTCCCCTCTCTTTTCAACATTTTCTAAAACTTTGTAACGTAGCCGTTGTGCTGCAGAATTTTCGTCTCAAAATGCCTCTCTCTTTTTCTCAAAATTACTTCATGTTATTAAGTGAATACTCAAAGCTCTTATTTCTACAGGGTTATTCACATATATACAAAAATTTTCTATTTTAAATTCTGGGATTTACATACATGATACCCACTTTCCCTTTCCTTGGGTTTAAAGTAACGTAAAGATCATGTCTTTAAAGCAGTTTTTAAAACATTATGATTATGAAATGAAACCCATTTATTTTATTCTATATGGGTTATTTATGAAATTTTTGATGATGATATATGTGGATCACATGATAATAAAGGAAAATTTAAGGTTGTGCCCTAATAGCACTCCAATGCATTGGGTAAAGACTTAATCTCTAGAGATGACCATTTTTAACGACGCCTTGGTGAATAACCTTGGTAATTTTTAACGACACCTTGGGGATGGACCTTGGTGAAACGAAACGATTGTCAATATTAAATGTTGTAGACACATCTTCAAGTTATGAAAATTTTATTTTTATTATGATATGCCTCATGATTTCATTCTCATACCTTAAAGTTCTTTTCATGACCTTATTGAAGTATCTCAAGTTCACATGTAAAATGTTTCTCTTGTTTCCCTTACTGGGCTTTTTGCTCGCCCTTTCTTTTGATGTATGCTCCCAGGTTATGCGATGCAGTAATGAACCTAGGATGAACATGAGGAGAAGCCTTTCAAGTGTTTTAGAAGAATGTTTTATGTTTTCATGTTTAAAGTTCCTGGTTTCCAAGACACTAAACCTTAAAGATCCTCGATTTTGTAAAATGTAATGAAAGTTTATGTGATAAAAAGGTGGGATGCTATAGTTGGTATCAAAGGATGGTTTAGTTATTTGTGTAAATTAGGATATGAAAAATCTAGGAAGAACCCTATAGAAAACTTTAAATATAGGAAATCTTCCTGGTATTTTGGTGAGTATTGAGTAAGTGGTTTCCAAGAAAATACATCCCTGTCTGGATACGAGCAGGTAGAGGTGGCTCTGGCACAGATGTACATAGGGGTAAAACCTGAAAACACCGCTTTGAGCTAGACTCGAACGAGAACTGGTACACGACAACGGGCCTTGATGCACTCTTGGTTACGACACTCCCGGGGGATATGCTTTGGTCAATTCATAAGCTTAGTATGAACCATTATTAAAGGAACAGGGATAAAACAAAATAAAGATTCACATAAGAATATATGATCATGGATAACCTAGATTGGAACCTAGGGGATCACAAGTTAGGATATAATTTTATTCTACATTTTTATCCTTTTATGCTTAAAGTTTCCTTTTCATGGTTATTAGCTAAGTATTTAAGCCCCTAATTATAGTTTATTTTCTTAGTTAATGGCGGGAAATTGAAGAACATGTCCCAAAAACCAATGTGATTGGAAATGTGACGATTGTCGTATTAATATGACAGAGATGATTAGGGGGTTAAAAAATGATTATTATTTTGGAAGATGTTCACTATTTTGGGGACCCTATATGATCGAGGTAAATAGATTACTACGGTATTTTCATTGAGGAGTAAGGTTGACTTATATTTTGAAGAATCGATGAATTTATGGTGGACTTATAATAATTTAGGTTACTTATGGGAATGATTAACCTATCTTGGGTAAAATATGTTTAGTTTAGATAATTTTGTTATAAGATGTTAGGAGTGGTTGATGTTGTTTGGAGATGAACAATGAAGTTTATTTTGGAAGACTATGTTATCAAATCCTTCTTGTATTTGGGTTTCAATCTTAGTTTGGTTTATTTTGAGGAATTTTAAGGACCGTTATTTATGGAATGGTCTATGATGAACTTTGGGTATTACCATGAAACATTGAAGATTTAAAATTAGTTTCAATTCCTATAGGATTCTTCCTTTTTGAAGAGTTGTTTAACCATACCCTTTCTGTTTTTGGGATAATGTTTAAAGATAGAAGAAATAGATAGTTAATCTTTTGTGGATTATGTGATTCTCTAGAAGATGATTCTTGTGTTTTGATGAGACCAAGTAGTTTTGAATGCTCATCGTTTGGGAGAAAATATTAGTTTTGGTAGAAACTTATTAAAGGGTGAAACTCTACATGAAGGTAGATATATTTCCTTATGTTTTTGTTCTATGTTGTAAATGAATTCCTCAAAATTATGAAAAGGAACGTAAAACAAAAACATTGTTGGTTTACGTTTCCTACTAGGTAATCAAAGATCATTTACACACATCATAATTTTGGGATTTTCTTATGGTTAACTTTCTCCTAATCATATTTTCTATCACTCTCATTTAGAACGTGACCCTTTGTTTTCTCCTCTATGTCCATGTTTTCTACATGGAATCCTAGTATGAGTAAACTCGGGTGGCCTTTGTACTTCCTTTTCTTTCTTTTAAAGTAATAGTGTTACTGACTCTTTTTCCGAAGTGGGACATTCAATGAAATTTCAAAACCCAATTTTAAAAATTGCAAGGATGCAATTTCTTAAGGGGGGAAGATTGTAACGACCCGAAATTTTGAATAAATCTTGTTTTCTAATTTCATGTGTTATTTTATTTTTTATACTCAACAAAAATGTTTTATTTCATAACATGAGTATAATTAAAATGAGACAGTTGGGTTTAGACAGTTATATGACCATTGGTCAATATGACCGCTGGAAACTAAACGTTTTGATTATTGCCTCTAAATACAAGTAATCTTGGTTAATTATTATAGAAAGAAGATTCGATGGCCTCACCCAGTAGTCTTGGACCGATCGAAGCCCATCTAACAGAACTTGGGAAGGAGGTAGCACCACTGGGCTTTGCTCTGGACCAAACCCAATCCGAACTTCATCGTGTGAAGCTAGAACGGAATCGCCTTTGTGAGAAGTTCAAACTAATAGAAATTACTACTCGTGCGATGTTAGCCGAGCCTCCCTCATATTCTCTCACCTTAGCACACCTTACACTTAGGTCATATGCTGGTGTGATAAGGGGCTATGTAAGGAGACCGTAACTGCCTTGTGTAATCCTTTGTTTTAAATAAAAATTGGGATTTCTTCTTATGATGAAGTTTATGAATTTTCAAATGACCGGATAAATATAGTATGCATATTTTTGATTAATTTTAGAAAAAGGATATTTTAAAAATGGTTGTGTAAACCTTAAATAATTAAAAATGTGTAATGATTTTCAAAAAATGGTCTTCTACAATTATGTTCAGTACGAAATTTAGAGTCTAATAAGATCAACTTAATTTTTGATGAATAGTAAATTATGAATAGTGATTTTATGATTAGGATTAGTAATGTGTCCAAATGGATTAGTAATATCACTTAAAGAAAGTATTAATATAATCTAGGCACCCTGATTAAGTAATGTGATTCAATAAAATGGTTAAATAACGGTTTCATAAATTATTATTCAAGTATTAGTTTTTCCAGGTGAATAGTGTTTTTTAATTAAAAATTTAATTAAAAATATTTAGAAAATTATTTTTATAAAACAGATTTCATTTTTGAACTCAGAGCACCGATATTATGCTATGGTAATTTTTGGGGTTTTTTCTGAAAAAATGAATTTTCGGTGAATAGTGTTTTTATCTAAAAATTAAATTAAAAATATTTAGAAAATTATTTCTTTTAAATGGAGTTCATATTTGTAATCAGAGCGTTGATATTTGGTTAAGGTGAAATTTTGGGATTATTCTGAGAAAGTTGAATTTTCGTTGAATAGTGAAAATACAGTTTTTAAGTTACGAGTGTTTAATGACATCATTAAATGATGTATTAAGTTTGTAATCAATATGTTCGAATTATGAATAGTAAGATAAGGTATTAGGTGTCCCAAGTGGCCAATACCATGGGAAAGCCCATGGTTTTGCCAAAACCACTAATGAGGTGTCCCTTTGCCATTAATGTCTTGCCCCCTCACTTTTCCTATAAATACCAAGCCATCCTCTCATCCATTCGACTCCCCACTCTCCCCCAACGAAGTTCTGGTCTCATTACCTCCCAAGGAGTCCTCCCATGGTGCCCCCAAGCCCTCAAGGTCTCATCCTTTGAGTTTTAAGAGTTATGTTTTAAGGTAAGGGATCTGATCTCTCTCTTTCTTTTCAAGAAATCTCTTTTATGTAATTTCTTTTATGCTCCATGTTCTTATGTTAAAGGGTGTTCTTTTATACTCCTATTACTGCCCTTTTCATGTTCACATAATTATAGATCCCCTCTTACTCTCATTATTTCGTTTTATGATGTTTTAAGTGGCGCCGTTAGGCTGCCGAAATTTTTGTAACGGATTCTTTCTCCCTTCTCATTTTTCAAGATCTATTATCATGTAAAGTATTTCAAGTTCCTTTTTATTATGTTGGGGTATGATCTCTAAATTTATCATACTGATCTTTTATGATCATATGATGAGAGAACCCATTTGATCTCTTCAATTCAGTTTTTTTGAAGTTTTAAGTGGCGTCGTTAGGCTGCCGAATTTTTAAGTGGTTCTTCACCCTTCTCGTTTTGAAGTTCTACTTTCATGTCAGTTCTTTCAAGTTCCTTTTTGTTATGTTGGGGTATGATCTCTATATCTATCATACTGTAATTTTATGTTCATATGATGAGAGACCCTACTTGATCTCATCAATTCATTTTTTGTTGAAGTTTAAGTGACGCCGTTAGGCTGCCAAATTTTTAAGGGATTCTTTCACCCTTCTCCTTTTCAAAGTTCTAATTCCATGTAAAGTCTTGCAAGTTCCTTTTTATTATGTTTGGGTATGATCTCTATATCTATCATACTGATCTTTTATGTTCATATGATGAGAGACCCTATTTGACATCATCAATTCATTTTTGGTTGAAGTTTATGTAACGCTGTTAGGCTGCAGAATTTTCATAAGAGAAATCTTATTTTTGTCTTCCTTTCATGTTCTTCATTTCATATGGAATATTTTCAAATTTCATTACCATGTTCTTAAATCCATTATATTCTATCCCTATACTTTGTTATGGGTCATTTATCATTGTTTGACCCATTTCCCCTCTCTTTTCAACGTTTTCTAAAACCTTGTAACGTAGCCGTTGTGCTGCAGAATTTTCGTCTCAAAATGCCTCTCTCTTTTTCTCAAAATTACTTCATGTTATTAAGTGAATACTCAAAGATCTTATTTCTACAGGGTTATTCACATATATACAAAAATGTTCTATTTTAAATTCTGGGATTTACATACATGATACCCGCTTTCCCTTTCCGTGGGTTTAAAGTAACGTAAAGATCATGTCTTTAAAGCAGTTTTTAAAACGTTATGATTATGAAATGAAACCCATTTATTTTATGCTATATGGGTTATTTATTAAATGTTTGATGATGATATATGTGGCTCACATGATAATAAAGGCAAATTTAAGGGTGCGCCCTGATAGCACTCCAATGCATTGGGTAAAGACTTAATCTCTAGAGATGACCATTTTTAACGACGCCTTGGTGAATAACCTTGGTAATTTTTAATGACGCCTTGGGGATGGACCTTGGTGAAACGAAACTATTGTCAATATTAAATGTTGTATCCACATCTTCAAGTTATGAAAATGTTATTTTTATTATGATATGCCTCATGATTTCATTCTCATACCTTAAAGTTCTTTTCATGACCTTATTGAAGTATCTCAAGTTCACATGTAAAATGTTTCTCTTGTTTCCCTTACTGGGCTTTTTGCTCACCCTTTCTTTTGATGTATGCTCCCAGGTTATGCGATGTATTAATGAACCTAGGATGAACATGAGGAGAAGCCTTTCAAGTGTTTTAGAAGAATGTTTTATGTTTTCATGTTTAAAGTTCCTGGTTTCCAAGACACTAAACCTTAAAGATCCTCGGTTTTGTAAAATGTAATGAAAGTTTATGTGATAAAGAGGTGGGATGCTATATGGTAGCAGCACCTTCTAGTCTATTATCCATAACTAGAGTTTAGCCAATAAATTTAAAGATATAAAATTTAGAACTAACAGAAATTTAGGATCTTTAAAATATAACTAAAATCACAGTTGCAAAATAGAGTATTTGAAAACTTTGATAAATAAAACAAATCCTTTGATACCAAATGTTGGTCGGAGTGGATACTCAAGAGGGGGTGAATTGAGTTCCAATTAAAATTTCTGTTAAAAAGTATTTCTCTTAAAATCCCCCAATTTAAAAACAAAGTTAAAATATAGTGAATTTATACAGATTGTAAATGTTCAATTGGCTTCTTAAAGATTGATTAGATCTCAGTCAATTTAATCATAGGATTAAATTAGCTTTTGAAGCTAACCTACTGGTTCACAACAAGTATAAACACTTGCTAATTTAACTATCAAAGTAACTTTAAAATATTTTTCTATTTCAAAGTAATAACAGCAGAATATAAAAGATATATGTAGTATACTTTAGACTTATACTAAAACGAACAGCAGATATAACCAAGAGGTTCATTCTCAAGCAGAGACTTAGTCCTCTCAAACAATTTATATAAATTTGATCCACACCCTGGATCAGGGTTAATAATAGTACAATACTATCTAGGTCCTAAGACCTCTACCACAGTTCTTCCTGGGAAAACAAAGACAACAGCACACAGGCTGTCCAGGTCACACTTGACCTCTGCCACTATCCTCAGTGGGATACAGTATGATGTATGGAGTTGGAGTGAGGATTTAGTATCCTCCAGTTCGGCACAGGAGACAGTGTGTGTATAAAGTATACAGAGTACACACACTGCTCAAAATTTAAATAAATGAATCACTTAGAGAGAGTAGGTAAGAGTTTAAAATGATCTAGAGATTAGCAGTGCAGCTCTGGACTTGTTGGATTCAGCAGAAATGCTTCTGAGTCCTTCTCTGGTTTTTCTGTTGAAAAATAGAGTATCGTGTTTCAGCTTGGTGTCCTTCACAAGTGAGTATGTTCTCTGGTTTTCAGTGTTCTTCATGTGTTCTTTAGTAGTGTTGGGTTTCATGAATGAGAGTTCTTTGAAGATCTTGTAATGTCTTCTTCGAGTTCCTTGTGTGTTCTTCTTTTCATGTATGTGCATGGAAGAATTCTATCTCTATGCCTTTTCATGCACACTTTTTACTACAGATCGATCTTCCTTTTATTCCATGAGCTCCGGCAATGGGAATGATTACCTTTTCATAGGTACGAGGTACGGTCCCCCGACATGCCAACAACTAACATTAAATATCATTAATTGCATTAAAAACATCAAATATGACCGTTGGAATTAAATAAGATTTTAAAGAAATCCAAATAGTTTTCATGACTATCAGTGAGTCATGAGATCAGTGAGTCATTTTTGAATCGACATCGGTATCGGTAGCATCAGCATCAGTAGCTCATTGATCATCGGTATCGATAGCATCAGCATCGGTAGCTCATTGATCTTCGGTATCGGTAGCATCAGCATCGGTAGCTCATTGATGCGACCGGTGATGTTGTGATCATTGTCATTGGTGCGACAGTTCATCATCGGTGCGACCGTTCCTATCATCGGTGCGACCGTTCATCATCGGTGCGACCATTCATCATCGGTGCGACCGGAAACTAACTAACGGTGAGTCAAGATATGGAATTCTCACAAAGTGTCTGTTAAATCCAGAATACTTCTAGGTCAACCGTAAAACATAAATTAACATAGATAAACATATGTAGACATGATTTAAACATATATAAACGTATTTAGAACAATTCAAACAAAAGACTAAATTGAAATAAATAAAACTAAGATTTGTGATTATTAAAACAACCATCTCATAGAGATTTCAACATTTATAATGATATCTATAATCAAGTATTTTGTATTTTAGTGTCATCAATATATGTGTTTTACGTATATTTATTTGAATTTTTGGAAATGAACATGCCCACAGAACATCATAGCCATGGATTTATCCAGGCAGTTCTATACTCATCAAAGGTCTTGAGATATCAACTTTTGTTAATGGACATAAGGGATAAATCTTGTCTCACATTATCCATTAATGTCATATCACTCATGATGAACCCAATATATCCTACTTTTTTGTGATCATACATCATCATGGTTTTCATCAATACACCAATTTTTGTGAATTATGATATTCATTAATGATAATTTTAAAGTCTAAGGATCAATACATTGTTGGTCAGAGAAATTATGAAAAGATGGGGGTGAATTTATTTTTAAAAATTAAAGTGGAAGGTAAAGAGAAATTTAAAAATAAAACAATTTTGATACAATGAAATAAATAAAGAGATAAATTGATTAAGCGATAATTGATAAATTCGTTCTGAGTTAACAAGTTAATATCAAAGTTAAGTGTGGAAATAATCGGATTTGATTTATTCTATTATACAAATTGATGATAAATTATTCAATCAATAAAGTAAAGAGAAGACAAACAAGATTTTATAAGGAGTTTAGCAATAGATCTAAAAGTGAACCTACGTCTCAACCCCTCAATTAGAGAGAAATGTTTTATTAAGACCATTCCTTGGTTTAAATACAAATACAAGAACCACTTTCCTTGGTTTTAACAGAAACACAAGAACCACATCCCTTGGTTTTAATGGATACACAAGAACCAAAACTTCCCTTGGTTTTAACAGAAACCCAAGAACCAAACTTTTTTGGTTTTAACAGAAACCCAAGAACCACAGGTAGAAGGAGATTTGAGGAAAGATATATTTTTTAGGATTAAATCCTTTAAAAATTCGGTCTTATATCTCTCTTTTAAGGATGGATACAAATAGAGAGTAATAGATAGAGATAAGTGTGAGAACCTATTAGATTTGGAAATGGAGATCTTATCTTGAGAGGATGGATTGGAGAGGAGAGAAAAAGGATTTAGAGATTCAAAATTGAAGCGATTCAATTCCTTCAGAATTTTTCATTGAGAATGGATGAAGATCCAAGCACCCAAGGCCTCCTTTTATATGATTCAATATGGTTGAGAAGTTTCAAGAAGTCTTTAGGTCGATTCGGGGAATTAAAGAGCTGAGCGGGACAATTTTTTACCACATTCAATGCATCCCCGTGAGATATACCTTGATTCCACTAAATACACAGTAGCATCCACCATGTAGTCAGTGGGATTCTTGGAATGAATTGTATTTTATCCGCTCCCACCGGTTGGTTGGTGGGTCTCTTGGAGATGATGTTGCTTCTGTTCATGACACCAACTAGTCGGTGTTGTTTGTTGTATATTGCTTCAAGAAGTGACGTCTCCACTTCATTCAATGGGAATCTAAGGAACTTCTCACCTCCATCCAAGGCTTCAACACGTGTAAATAGATGTTATAAAAAAACTTCAAGAATGATTCAAATTCTTCACTTGGATTATCCATGAGCCTCAAGATTCCATCATTTGTTACATTAAATACATGAATTGGAATCCAATAAGGTATGACTAAGAAATACTCAATGGAACCATGAGATACAAAATTGGGTGTTTTCTATCATTAAAACATCATGATAGAAGGGTACAAAAATATCCCCCTTTTGATTATCACAAATACTTGAAATAAAAATATATATTAAATGTAAGTCAAGAGTAAAAATTTATAGAAAAGTAATTCAAGATACAATCTTAAGAGACAAATATATGCTCAAGACTTAAATAAATATTTACAATGTAATCAAGAAATAAGTGAGATATACAACATGCTCAAGAAATAAGTTAACGAAACCCAAAAAATACTTCTTCCTTTTTGACATAGAAAAAAAAATTCAAAAACTTCTCACACTTATGAGAGATATCTCTTATTAAGAAAGTTCATTGGTTTTAATGGAAACCCATGAAACAATTACCTTGGTTTTAATGGAAACCCAAGAACCACGTCCCTTGTTTTTAATAGAGACCAGAGAACCAAAACTTCCCTTGGTTTTAATGGAAACCCAAGAACCATACATTCCTTGGTTTTAATAGAATCACCGGAACCACGGGTAGGAGGAGGTTTGAGAAAAGATTAATTTTATTGGTGAAAATCCTTTACAAATCCAGTCTTATATCTCTCTTTAAATATGAAAAAAAAATAATGGGTGATATATAGAGACAAAGGTGATATCCTTTTACATATGCAAATGGAGAATGACTCTTGAGAGGATAGCTTGGAGAAGAGAGAAGAAGTCTTTAGAGATTCAACGTTGAAGCGATTTAATTCCTCCAAAGTTGTTCATTGAGGTGGGATGAAGATCCAAGCACCCAAGACCTCCTTGTATAGGATTCAAGAAGATCAAGAAGGTTTTGGAAGTCTTTGGGTTGATTTGGGACATTAGAGAGCTAAGAGGGATGATGTTTGACCACATTCAATGCATCCCTGGAAGATATGCCTCAATGCCAGTAGATACCTTATATCCTCCACTGAGTAGCTAGTGGGTTTCCTGGAATGAATTGCATTCTTTCTACTCCCACTAGTTGGCTGGTGAACTCCACTGGATAGATGGTGGTCTCTTGGAGATGATTTTACTTCTATCTATGTCATCGGCTAGCCAGTGGCACTACACTGGCAACCCAGTGCTATCCGCTACACATTGATTCAAGAAGTGACTTCTCCACTTCATTCAATGGGATTATAAAGAACTTCTAGCCTCCATCCAAGGCTTTAACACATGCAAAGAGACTTTATAAATATCTTTAAGAATGCTTCAAAGTATTCGTTTGGATTATCCATGATCCTCAAGATTCCATAATTTGGTACTTTAAAGACATGAATTGTAATCCAATAAAGCATAATTGAGAAACATTCAATGAAACCATTAGATACAAAATTGGGTGTTTATGATCATTAAAACACCATGAGATAGAGATGTACAACATACACACATCTAGAGATTGGAATATACAATGACACACATAAATGTGGATTTCCTACTAGTGGATCTCATTCTCATAATATCATTCTCTATAAAGTACCATGGGTGCACACCATGAGAAAGTGACTCAAAGCTCTAAGAGTCTCCACCCCTGATAGTCTGTATCATTTTTGTCCCATCAAAAGATATTATCTAGCTACAGATCATGTATATTCAAGAATACTATTGTGGAACCTCCAAGTTCTCATCATAGCAGGGAATCGCTATGACCTTTCATTATGATAGATATTATTAGGACATTATCACATACTATTCCTTGTAGGGGAACAATCATGATGTGATAAGAAACTTTATTAATATTCAAAACAATGAATATATGTAATCATCAAGTAATTATAAGTTCTTGGGCATCAAATCCAACATAAATGTGATGGAATTAAAATTTTAAAACAATTTTAGCTTCCTCTCATACTTATTGATCGTCAAGGAAGGTTATGAACAAAAAAAATGATCGCAAAAATTTTAGAGATAAATTTTCAATGGAACTATAAGACATGACCTTCCTTTAAATTTTGTTGAATATGAAGGGTTTATAGAAATTCACAAATACTTGAATCCAAATGTGAATTTCATTTCCTTAATGACTACAAGTAATGATGTGTTGAAATTTTATGTTGAACATAAAAAAGATTATCAAAATAGTTTGTCAAAGATTTCTTATAGAGTGTGTTTTACTTGTGATTTATGAACTGTCTAAACGAAAAAAGGGTATATTGCCTTTTGTGAGATTCTTCCTCCACATTATGGTGTGGAATTATTGAGAAAATGGAAATTTTTAGTGATTGGTAGATTGATGAGAAAATTGTTTCCCCTTTGGATAAGGCTTCTACCAATGATATTATGCAATTGAAAGTCTCAACTTTTTTGGAAGAAATCTTGCTTTGTGGTGATGAATTTTTTCATGTGTGTTGTTGTGCGCATATTTTAAATCTTATCACTCAAGAAGGATTAAAAGTTGTCTCAACTTCTTTACATAAAATTAGTGATAACATTGTATATGTAAGGGAATCTGAGGCAATAATGAAATTTTTTCAAGATTGTACAAGAAGGTTGTCAATTGATTCAAATGTGCATTCACGTATAGACATTCTCATATGTTGGAACTCTACATATTTGATGCTTGAAAGTTCATTGAGGTATAAACGCTCTTTTCTTAGTCTTTCCTTGAGTGGTAAAAATTATAAACATTGTCCTTCAAATGAAGAGTGGAAGAGAGGGGAAATAGTTTGTACATTTTTAAAACCCTATTATGACTGGCTTGATATACTTCTAATTTATATTTTGGGAAAGTTTGAAAAATAAAGAAGCTTCTTTTTGAGAATATGAATTGTGATGATGAATTTGTAAAAATCATGGCCTTTGATAAGAAGAAGAAACATTGAAAAAATTGGAATGAATGTAATATTTTGCTTGCAATGGTTTTTTTTATCCTTATTTGAAGTTATCAATGTTGGAACTTGGTTTCCAAAAAATAATCCAAACACTTGTCAAGAGAAGGCTAATGTGGTGAAAACAAGGTTATTCCAACTCTGTGAACAATATGAAATGAATTATACCACCTTATCGCATGTTGCTCCTTTGGATTTGTCATCTTCTACATAGTCTAGTGGTAATGGGGTGTCAAACTCTTCAAATGCAGCTGATGTAAAATTAAAAAAAATCATTTTTATTTATTAATTTTTATTATTCAATTTTAATTATTAGTACTTTGTTTTGAATTTATATGTGTTAGATTTCAAGAATGAATCATTTATAACTAGAATTAATTCCAAGTCTCAATTGAAAGTTTAATTAGAGGTACCACCGCTTGATCTTACTATGTTTAGAAGTATGAATGTCTTGGAATGGTGGAAGAATCAATATAAAAGGTAATATGTAACTGGTAGATGAAAAATATACTTTGAATGGTCTTTTGGTCAATGCTTGAAAAACAAATGAAGATAAAGAAGACAAGATTAATAGATCAAATGAAGATTGAGCATTAAAGGAAAAATGTTATGTTTAGAGGTTCATGGGTTCAAGGTTAATGTGATCTTGAATATTCTATGTGTTTATTTCAAGGACTTTGGGAACATTTTTTCCCCTAAACTTTAAATCAGTCCTTATTTATGATAACCTAGACTACTCAATACTGAGTGTAATCAATGTTCACTTAATTTTTAATTGAGAAAGCAATGATCATTTATCTAGAGCGAATGGGGGAAATGAAAGATAAAGAAGTTGAAGCTCATGTCATGCCTTGCAAAATAAGAACAAAGCAAGAACACAACATAAAGATATATGAAAAATGATAAGAACAATGAAGAGTGTATGAAGATTGAAAGAATTCTCTCCATGTTCGATTAGACTCTATAAATTCCATGGATTTCCAAGAGCACATGTGGGCTTCAAGCAAAGATCTATTGAGAAAGTCTATTGGAAAAAAATCAAAATACTATTGGAAAAAAATCAAAATTCGTCACTAAAATATTAGTTGAAGCTTTCAACATTTGAATTTGCAACGTTGAACTAAACAAAATTAGTCGTTGCAACTTTGAATGTGTTGATCCAACACATGACCAAACATGCAATATTCTGAATTGATCTCATTTCAATTTAAAGATTTGTATAGATTAATCCAAATTGTGCTAGGTAGTATAATAACCATCAACCCAAAACCCATTTGATAGATGGGAAGTGAAAATTAGACTAATTTTTTTTTTTTTTTAAATAAGGAATAGAAAAAAAGGGCTAAATCTTGCATCATGAAAATTCATAAGAAAGAGTGAGAAATGAATTGACAAATCAATAACTTGGCAAATATGAAAAATTATTATATAGTATACTAAACGATATGAATATATAATAACAGAAATATAATATAAATTTTCACTTATTAATAGTACATAAAATAAAGGAAGCTTATAATGAAAAATTATTATATTCTCTTGTTTACTATCAAATTCGATTTATGAGTGCCCTCATGCACATTCCCGTTTCCAAACTACTAAACATTTGAATCAAACGTGTGACTGAGAAATAGGTGACATGGGAGTGTGAAAAAACTTTTATTTATATAATATTTTTTATTTTTTGCATTCAAACGTTTTCTTTCTTTTTGGTTATTAATTCGTTGGATTGACTATTTTGTCCAATTTCTATCATATTGATCATTTCATAAATCATTTGTCTAATTTCATTTTCATTTCATCAAAAACGTTTTGCGGTATTAAATCAAACTTTTGGCTCACAATAAAAATAACGAGAAAATTAAACTAATCCTCATCCAATTCGTTTAATACCAATATATTTGAAACTCATTCAAGTCATTTATGCTAATTTTCTGGAGGAAAATGAATGACATAAAATTAATTCAACTAAGTCCTTAATTTATTAACGAATAAAAAAACATAAAAATAAATTAACCTGTAAATCATTAAAGGTGGTTATAAATGAAAAATATAGTTGTAAATTTGTGACCTCATTTACAATTAACCCCTAAATCATTTTACAACTGAGATTCATTACATATACAATCGTATCATCAATTATTTACTTGTTTCATATTAAATATAAACTTGTATTTTTTATCCGAAAAATAAACTTATACTTATTTGAGAATAAATAAATTATCGAAAATACCCAATAACCTTTTCCTTTTCAACGAGAAGCCATCACATCCATTATTACCAACTTCCAAGCAAGCCCCTGCAGCATCAGCCTCCATTTCTGAGTTGCAGACCCTTTATATAAATATGTGTATTAACAAACAAATATATATTCATGTTTATATTATAATATATGTAAATAAATATTAACACATAATATAATTAAATATATATTTATATTTATATTCATATATAGACACATACACATATGTATATATTTATATATATAAACACACTGACACATAAACACGCGCGTGCGCACACAAATATTTTATAAATGTATTTAAAAATAATTAGATGAATATATATAATTATATATAAATATATAAATATAGATATGAACACACTTAAATATAAATATAAACACACAAATGAACACACACACAAACCTATTTTATAAATGTATTTAAAATAATTATATATAAATATATGATTACATATATATTTAAATATATATATAAATAAAAATATATATAATAAAATATATAAACACCTAAAAAAACATTCTTTTTATGAATGAAAACTAGCCCTATAATGAAAATATAGATTCATGGAATATCGACTCACCTAAAAATGTCTTTCTCGCAGACTAGTTGGTAGGGAAGCTGGGGGGAATCATCTTGTGGGCCCTTGCAAATTCCAGATGGGAAACTGAATTATTGGATGACATAATAAAAAAAAAGAGTATATACCAAGATCAGTCCGGTGCAAGATTATGACGTTTTGTTTTGTTTTGTTTTTTTGTTTTTGTTGCAAATTTACAAATATATATTAATAATTTCGTGTATTTGACGTGCATTGATTATCGACATTTAGACCCATGTTTGAAAAACTTAATAGGATGAGCTGAAATGATTGGAATGAAACAGAAAAAAAAAGTAATAATGTTAGAGAGTTTCATGATAGAATATAACGTTTTTATCTAATCACTGCTAAAAAAGTAAATGAAATGAATTAATTTTTCTTCATAATTTTCAAAATTACTCATTATTTTGAAAACTGGCAGCAAGCTTCCAGCTTTTTCAATGCTTCCTCACTACTGCTGTGTTGCCAAAGCCTTGGCTTTCGGTTCATTTTGCCCAGTCAATAAGCAAACATGGCTTTGGAAGAAGGGTTTTCCCAACGAAGCCATGGCCCTCAATCCACATATCCACATGCATATCAAAACATCATTCATTTTTGTAGATATGAGCTCTAACAACATTAGAAATATCATTCATCCGTGCTAAAAAAACGCTGATGTTATAACCATCTTTAAAATCCGAAGACTTTCACAAAAAAAAACACACACAAGGGATTTGAATCGGTTTAAACAATAACGTATTTCACGGTCGGTAATAATTTAGCGACGGTTTTTTCTAGTTTAGAGGTATACGTGTCGTTTTTTGGGAACTTAGCGACAGTTCATTAGTTGACAGCGGTTTTTTAAAAATAAAAATCAATGAAAAATAAATTGAAGGAAACTAACATGACCACCGCTACAGTACTTAGTGGCGGTTTTCATGAACCATCGCTAAAAAGATAAAATAAAATATATAGCGGCAGTTTCCATAAACCGCCACTAAATATATTATAGAAATTTTTATTTTAAAAAAAATATTTAATAAAAAATAACATTCATATAAAAAACTCAATCATGCAATAAACTAAACCATAAATGCATAATAAACTCATCATACATACACACCCATACATCCATAGTCTCAGTCAACCCATACATAAAATATGTCCAACATCCACTATTAACTCATGATCAATAAGCCATTCCCACGACTTTCAATGCATTCATCTACCTCCATACCTACAACCATCATATGCAAAACCGACCACATCAAGTCATAAACTGGAACAAAAAGAAGATAGAAATCAAAATTGAACATAATAAATCAGAATTACAATAAATTCATTGATAATATTTAACCATACCCCAAAAATTAAGAACCATCATGATTGCCTTTGGAAGAATGTCATAGATCAAAATGATCAACCTCCTGCCTACTGTCATCATCCGTCACTAAAGGAAAAAGGAGATATAACGGTGGTCTCTAAAACCGCTCCCAATAAATATTCTACGAAAAACAATTTCACAACGGTTTTTTTGTGGCGGTTTTTAAAACCACCACTAAATGTGGTTTTGTTTGTGTGTTTTTCTATTATTTTCTAGCGGCGGTTTTTGAAAAACCGCCGCTAAATTAATATTTAATATTTAATTATTATATATTATTAATAATAATTATTTATTATTTATAATCATTTATTTTTTAATTATTTACAATTTTAATTAATTATAACGTGTTAATTATTAATTATTTATAATTATTAGTTAATAGTTATTTAAAACTAAAAATATTTTTTTAATAAGTTGAAAATCAGATTTCAAAATCAAATGACCATAACTTTTGATTCGGATGTCTGTTTTAGTTCTACAACCAGTCAAATCGAACCTTATTATGAATTATAGGGTATTCAATTTATGTTTTCATATTGAAATTTGCCTTCATTTTGTTCTGCCATTAAATTTAAATTTTTTTCTTGCATGCAAAATTTGTGGTTTTAGTTAAATGCTTAATTTGTTTTGTTGTCTGGCTTATTATCGCTGAGCCACTTTATTTGTCTGCCTGATCTTTTGTCTTGGGCCATGGTATGTGCGGCCCATGGGTTGTTTACCTGTACCTGTGATGACTCATTTATCTGCACCAGACGAATCTCTTGTCGTCGATTAGCTGTGCCACCCCTTTCATCCTAGTCGTCCATTTGTTTCAACTCATGTAATACGCCGCTGGCGTTCTATTTGGTTGTGCCTCAGGGAACTCTCCAGTTGGGTGTGCAGTTGTGCGCTACAGGTGGTGTCAGGGAGAATTGATGACCCCATGTGCCTATGTCGCTTCGAGATTCATTCTAGTTCTCTCTCACTACAGTGGTTCTCTCCAACTCCCATCTCTGGTTCTCAAACCCTAAACGGGTGTCTCCCATTCCTCGACGATGAATCTATGTGCCTGTCGATCTCTGCGGCACACTGCTAGTGTATCGCTCTTAGTGGAGCTTCGACGACATCATTCCTACGCCAGGTCGAGTACCCAAGTGAAGATGACCTAGTCCAAGGAGGTACCCCTTGCGAGCATCTGGATCTACAATGAGTTTTTTTTCCGACATCCCAGAACAGTCCTCAGGTGAAGTCGTGAAGAGATCAGGATGGTCGGGCCTTTATGCGTCTTATGCTGTAAGTTTATTAAGCTTTTCCGATTCTCATTTCACAATAGCAGTTCTGTTTGCCTCTGCTGATGTTTTCTTCGCTGATGTATAGTGTAATCTTGTTTCCATTTTGAGCATTAATAAAATGTGTGTGTGAGTGGTGTTCTTGTCGTGCACGTAGGTCCCTATGAGATTGAAACACGTAAATACGTGTGTTCTTGCTCTTTCTCTGTTTTCTTTCGTTTCTTGCATCTTGTTTGAATGGTTCTGCAATTTTCGACTTCAAATAGCAAACTCCCTAGTTCGGTCCTATTTGGTTTTGGTGTTCTCCTACCGTTCGGTTCACCCTTACCCCTCACAAAGTGGTATCAGAGCCTTGCTGGTTCTTCTTTGGTATCAAACCTATTTCTTTGTTTCAATAATTATTTCTATTTTAATTCCGCACTATGATCTCTTCTTAAATCGCCACTAACATTCTACTACAACTATTTAAAGCCATTGTTCCATCTATAATTTCTCGGTATTTCGAATCCCTTTGGATAAACATCGTTTACCCAAGAGATTGGTCGGTTGTTGGGGCCATATGCTTAACATTGTCCGCAAGAACTCGACATCTACTCTTTGGGTAAACATGTCAACAATTAGATTCAAAATCGAGAAATTCGATGGCGATAACGACTTTAACCTTTAACGAATTAAGATGAGAGCCATGCTGGTTCAGTAGGGCTTAATTGATGCCCTCTGTGGGCCTAAGAAACTTGTTGTTACTGCAAATAAAACTGGAAAGACCACCACTGAGTACTGTCACGACCCGTCCCTCGGGGCCCATGCTGTGACTACTCCAAGCCCGCCTTCCATAGGCTAGAGGCTGGTGACTAGCACGAAAGGCGTAAATCTCTAAACTGGGAAGACATTGCCTTTATAACTATAAACACACACAACAGAGCACACAATTGGATACAAAACACTAAGTAAAACTGTATAACAAGAGAGTGCTGAAAAGTAAAGGGGTCGGAAATACAAGCTCAACTGTAAAGTACAAGTACAACTAAAAAGGACAAAACAACTGAAAGGTGAAAAGTAGCTCCTGGATCATCCACCATGGATTCTACCTGAAGGGCAGGTACAGGTAGCCTCCTCAGCACTCCATGTCCGTCAGTCTCCTCCGGGTACCGACTCGTCGTGAGGTCCACCTCTGGGTACCGTCCAGTCCTCATACACTCAGCCTCGGTCAGCGCTGTCCGTCGTCTGCATCCAACACAACGATGTGCGGGCATAACCCGTGCAGGGGTGAGTATAACAATACTCAGTAGGGACCCCGAGACCCTCAAGGTCTCACAAAATCCAACAAGGATAAACCAGAAAGTATGAAATCAACAGATAACCACACTTAGGTATATACTCATACATATACCTAAGTTATCAACTAATCCATCTCAATCATGAGGAAAACACGAAGTTACTGACTCAGCTCACACAGGTATACAACTTTTGTAGAGAGATAGAGATGATCAGATGTAGCCACTGAATCATCTATTCTGTCAAACCCACATAGGATCCATGAACATAAATCAGAACTGTCGAACCCATATAGGATCCAGGAGCAGTTATTCTGTCGAACCCACACACGATCCAGGAACAGAAGTCAGAACTGTCGAACCCACACAGGATCCAGGAACAGTAGTCAGAGCTGTCGAACCTGTATGGGATCTAGAAACAGTCGTCAGTGCTGTCGAACCCACACAGGATCCAGGAACAGTAGTCGGAGCTATCGAATCCACACAGGATCCTGGAATAGTCGTCAGAGCGCAGCCAGCCACAGGGTTCCGCAAAAAGCATGATTGATTCTATGAGGGTCTGCTCCTCAAGCCAAGTGTTGATACATCAACTGCCACGAAGTACCATGAAGAAGTATCCCAAAAGTCCACCACGTCATATGGGGCAAAACCAAACAATTCCTGTCCAAGGCACAGAGGACGAGATGACCAATCCTTTTACCAAAAAGTACACGGCGTGTTGGAATAAGGTACACGCCGTGTAGTCAGACCTTGGGTACTGCCTGTGTGCAACGGCCCGTGTCGAAAGGCTGGTCGTGTAGAAAAGTAAGTACATGGCGTGTGGTATGGTTACACGCTGTGTCCCAGAAACCGAGGTCGACTCCGTGTACACTAGCCATGTTCCCGTACACAGCCTCAACCCGTGTTCTCCAACCCGTGTAATTGGTACATGGGGTAGCCCGTGTCACTGGCCTTGCCTGGCCGTGTGATGGAGTACATGCCCGTGTACTTCACCCTGTGTTCGTGTATCCCCGGGATACACGCCGAGTCTCGCGTAACCGCCTCTACCAAGCTGTATGAAGAGTACACGTCGTGTGACATGGGTCACACACCGTGTGATGCGCGTCTGACGTCCGTAACCCTAACCACAGTACGCCCGTACTACACGGCGTGTTCTTCAGAAGTACACGCCGTGTATTCTGGAATTTTCCAGAAATGACGCTTCTGGCCAGCACGCCTCCTACGATGCCCGTTCTTCCTTCTGAAGGTCTGATCGCCATGAAACTACAGTCTCTAGGTCGCCCCAAAGTTCTGAAATCATTACCGGTGTTTTTGGGCCTCCGATCGGCTCTGAAAACACGTTATGATTCTCCCGCTCGAAGAACGGTTGAAGAACGGTCTTCCCGGTCCAGTCCAATCCGTCGCCCGCTATCGTCGCCATACCTCCTCTAGGTCATCATGATGCTGGGTCTTCAATTTGGGATCATTACGTCGCACAACGAACCCACAATGCTCCATTGTTCATCACCCAAGAGGAATGCGAAGAACACACCACAAGAAATACGGTGGAGAAATCGGGCCGTGTTAGTTTGGCCCGGTCTCTCCACTTTAGTTTGATAGCAAGTAGTTTAAGAGGAATAAAACAACTTATGAGGAACAAGAATAACATTGATCAAATCAAACACACCCCTACCTTTGTTTGTTGATTGTTGATGAAGTCGCGGAAAGACGGATGTCGATTCGTTGTAGACGAACACGTCCTACGTCGAGGAGGTTCTGAGGAAGGAAGTCGTAGACGCTCCTCGCCGGAGTTCTTCGTTGGAAGAACGCGTTCTTCGTTGGCGAGCGATTTTTCTCTCTTCTCTCCCATTCCCCCAAATTGAAGAATGCCAAGCCTAAAATAATAGATTATGATATCCTATTAAATTGTTGGCATAAAATTCAAATGGTTTTAATTAATTAATTGAATGCGTTGGCTCAATTAATTAACTAGGAGGATAAGGCAGATTATGTGTTAGGAGAGTTGAAGAGGCTCCCCTACACTTAATGAAAGTTTGAGGGTTTCTCCATTAATAGGGAGTTTCAAGGGGGTTTAAATCCCGGGTGGTCCCCACCACAATAAACATGAAGAGGAGGTTAGGTTCGGGTGGGCCCCACCACCATAACCTCTCATCAGAGGTTAAGGTTTGGTGGTCCCCACCTCCAACTTCCACATGGTGGTTGTAACAAATAAAATAAAATAAGACATGCACTTATTTTATTTTATTATTTCCACGAAAAACTCAAAAACTATCTTTTATTCCTGACCATCTGCCGTTGAGGTGAAAGTCTTCTTAAGTGAATACCGGTGCTGCGAGTTCAACGATTCCCTCAGATTTCAATTCCGAGCACCGGTTCAAAAGTTATAAAAACCCGCTCGTACGTTTACTGAACGTACCCGAACAAACTTTAGAAATTGATTCCGGGCACACCGGGCCTCGGAATCACACGTCGTCAGTTTTCACGGACTCATAAAATTCCCATGTATTTAAGAAAAAAAATTTCCATAGAAATTTCAAGTCTTTAAATTATCCCCACCTCAGGTATTTATGTCCCCGTAAGCTACAACTCGAACTAAGGGAACAAATGGGGGTACTGAGCACGCATCTGAGCCTCCCGCTCCCATGTGCTCTCTTGGAGGTTCTCGTGCTACCAATGAACGCGCACCAGAGGTATCGACTGTCCACAAAGGACCCACTCCCATTGATCCTTAATCTTCACTGGAACCTCCGTAAAAGTCTCCCCATCGTCGACGTCCATCTCCCCATGGTCGATGATATGAGAAGGGTCGTGCACGTATCTCCTCAGCTGAGATATGTGGAAGACGTCATGCACCCGGTGCAACTGAGGTGGAAGAGCCAGGTGGTAAGCCACCTCACCTACTCTGCTGAGGATCTGGAAAGGTCCGATGAATCACAGAGATAAATTGTTGCCTCGGCCAAATCTCCATAAACCTCGTCGGGGTGAGACCCGTAGAAAGATGTGGTCGCCATCCTCGAACTATAGAGGTCTCCGTATCCTGTTAGCATACGACTTCTGTCTGCTCTGTACAGTCTTCATCCGCTCCTGGATGACCTGCACCTTCTCCGTGGTAGCTCGTACCATCTCTGGTCCCACTAGTGCTGACTCCCCTGGGTCTGTCCAGCAAAACGACGATCTGCAAGGTCGACCATACAAGGCCTCAAAAGGTGCCATCTCAATGGTGGAGTGATAGCTGTTGTTGTATGCAAACTCCACCAAAGGTAAGTGATCCTCCCATCTCCGACCGAAGTCGAGGAAACATGCACGCAACATGTTCTCGAGGGTCTGAATGGTCCGCTCAGTCTGACCATCCGTCTGAGGATGGAAGGCGGTGCTTAGACGAAGCTGCTCCCCGAAAGCCTCCTGCAACACCTTCCATAGCTAGGAAGTAAACCATGTGTCACGATCAGAGACAATAGAAGAAGGTACTCCATGTAGCCGCACAATCTCCTACACGTCGAGGAATCCCAAGCTCTCTACTGAACTCTGCTCTCTGATCGGTAAGAAGTGGGACGACTTGGTGAGTTGATCAACGATCACCCAAATAAAGTCATGACCCCTGGATGTATGTGGATGACCCGTCACGAAGTCCATGGATATCCCACCCCACTTCCACTCCGGGACCTCTAAAGGCTGAACCAAGCCTGCTGGTACCTGATGCTCCTCCTTCACTTGATAACAAGTGAGGCACTGAGAGACATATTCAGCTACTGCTTTCTTCATACCTGGCCATCGGTGCTATCATCTAAGGTCCTGATACATCTTCACCACTCATGGATGTACCGCTAGAGGGGATGTGTGGAACTCCTTCAACACTTCCTCATGAAATGACACTAGAACCATAGTACATCCTCTGAAGAAGATGGCGTGCTCCCCACCTTAAGAAAATCCATCAGGTGCCTGCCTTGTGAATATCTGAGCACGTCGTGTCTCACAGTCAGCATCTCCACGCTGTGCCTCCCTGACTCACTGAAGAAGTGGGGGAGTGATTGTAAGAGATTGAAGAAAGACTGCTCTGTCTCGGTCCACAAAGGATATCTGTAAAGCAGCTAGCTGCTCTGTCGCCTCTCCTAGCAGTTGTATACCATATCTTCTACCGAGTGCATCTGCTACAACATTCCCTTTTCTAGGAGTATAGACTATCTCGAAGTCATAGTCCTGGAGGAACTCAAGCCAACGTCATTGTCTCAGGTTCAGGTCATTCTGAGAGAAGATATACCTAAGACTCTTATGATCAGAGTACACAGTAAAACACTCGCCCATCAGATAGTCCCGCCACATCTTCAAGGCGAAGACCACTGCTGCTAACTCCAGGTCATGGGTGGTGTAGTTCTGCTCATGCTGTCTCAGCTGGCGAGACCCATAAGCGATCACTGCTCGCTCCTGCATCAGGAAACACCTGAGTCTGGTCCCCAATGCGTTGCAGTAGACTATGTACCCTACGCCTTCCTCTGGAAGCCTCAAGATGGAGGCACTAGTCAGCCACTGCCTCAGCTCCTGAAAGCTCTGCTGGTATCTCACCGACTACACGAAGGGTTTCCCCTTATTTTTCAAGGTTGATAGTGGTTCTGCAACTCTGGAGAAGTTTGGTACGAACCTCCAATAATATCCAACCAAACCCAGAATATTCCATACCTCCGTCACACTCCTGGGTGACTTCCAAGCAAATACTGCCTCAATCTTCACTCGATCTACTGCAACTCCAGCCTCCGAGATGACATGTCCCAGGAAGTGAACCTCTCAGATCCAAAACTGGCACTTTGAGAGATTACCATAAATCTGGTGCTCTCGGAGTGTGTCCAAGACTACCTGCAAATGGTATACATGCTCCTCCTCAGTAGTCGAGTAGATCAGAATGTCGTCAATGAAGACTACGACAAAGCGATCGAGGTATGGATGGAATATCCTATTAATGAGTCCCATGAACACTACTGGAGCGCTGGTTACACCGAATGGCATAAAAAAAACTCATAGTGGCCTTAACGAGATCTGAAGGTCGTCTTATGCACATCCTCGTCTCAAACTCAGAGCTGGTGATAGCTTGATCTGAGGTCTATCTTCGAGAACCACCGTGCTCCCTTCAACTGATCAAAGAGGTCGTCAATCCTTGGGAGTGGGTACTTGTTTTTTATAGTCACCTGGTTCAGGCGATAGTAGTCGACACAAAGCCTCAAACTCCCATCCGCCTTCTTGGAGAACAAAATTGGGGCTGTCTAGGGAGAAACACTGGGCCTAATGAATCCCTTCCCCTGCAAGTCCTCCAGCTATACCCGCAGCTCGCGGAGCTCCGCGGGAGCCATCTGATATGCTGGAATAGATATCGGTGCCGTCCCGGGGTACAAGTCAATGTAGAAGTCCACCTCTCTATGAGGAGGTGGACTTGAGACATCATCAGGGAAAACATCCGCATACTGGTCCACCACTATAGGATAAGTTTGACTCTCCACATCTACAGCTCTGAGGGTAAGGCATGCCAATTGATGAGTGATTGGCTGCACCCTCCTCCGAGTAAGTCCTTCCTACGCTGCAAAGGCTCCCTTCTCGCCGGTGAAGGTAAACCTGGTCCCATCCGTGCGGACACATCGCACTTTGCGCCTAATACAGTCGATCTGAGCATGGACTGTAAATAACCAGTCCATACCCAAGATAACATCTTAAGGCCTCAACACCACTACGAGGAGATCCCAGCCAAATCTCTCACCTCCTAGAGTAAGCTCACACTACTGGCACCAGTGCATGATCGTCGAGTCTGCTCCCGTAGAAGTCTCTAGCCGTAAGGATCGAGCCAACGGCTCCGTCTGAATCTCCGAGCTTCGAACGAGGGCAATGGAAATGAAAGAGTGACTAAAACCTGTGTCTATAAGAACTGCAGCTAAGGTGGAGTAGACACAGACCGTACCTCGAATCATCTCCGGAGTACCATGATCATATGCCTCAGCTTCTTGGAGCTGATATCTCCCCTATCCACCTGCTCCCTGCGGTTGGGGTGGACCTCCTGATGGTGGTGGTGGTAACACCTCGTAACGCTGTCCACTACTAGTTGCACGACCAGCTCCTCTGCCACGTCCGCCTGCGCTCTGCGGATCGCCTCGATCGAATATCTACCTCTGCCTGGAAGGTCCCTCAACTGTCTGCTGATCATCCATACGGTGGGTCGGACAGTCACGAGCCATGTGACCCTGCCCGCCACATGTGAAACACTGCCTGTTCCTCGAATGACTGGCTCTGTCTCGTGTGCATCGCACAACCAAACCCAAGTCCCGAGGTCATCCACCGGATGGTCTGGTCCTCTTGGACCTCTGCGACATCTATCTACTGCTAGCTGCAGAAGACTCCGTTACGTGACGCCCGATGGCGGGTCTCGCTGCTGGTGACTACTCAGCAAAGAAACTCTCCACTAAGAGGGCTCTCTCCAATACCCCCGCTTGCGTCAGGATTCTGAGAGAGATCATTGAAGCCCTGATATCTCACCTAAGCCTCTGCGCGAAGGTCCAGGACCTGAAGAATGACTCCCGTACCATATCTGTGGAGTTGCGCGAGAGGTCGGTGAACCTCGCTGAGTACTGTGCCACCGACATGCTACCCTACTGTAGATGCAGTAGCTCCTGTATCCGCACCGCACGTAGGGTGGCTGGGACAAACTCCTCCTGAAACAGGCTCTCGAAGTCTGCCCAGAGAAGTGTCACCTTGTCATGCACCTGGAGCATCAGGATCCCCCATCTGCCTACTGCTGCCTGAAGGAGACACTACTACAAAAACGGGTAAGGGAAACACCACCTTATATCAGCACTAAGCAAAAACCACTGATAAAGAAACCCTTTATCAGCACTAAAAAAGCGCTGATAAAAAGACCCTTTATCAGCACTAGAAAAAGCACTGATAAATAATCCCTATATCAGTGCTAGAAAAGCACTGATAAAGAACCCCTGTATCAACGCTAAAATTTTAGCACTGGTAAAGGGAATCTTTATCAGCGCTTTTCTAGTACTGATAAAGAGACCCTCTATCAGCACTAGAAAAGTGCTGATAAAGAATCCCTTTATCAGTGCTAGACAAGCGCTGATAAATAATCCCTTTATCAGTGCTAAAATGTTAGCGCTGATACAGGAAGGATTTATCAGTGCTTTTGTAGCGCTGATAAAGAGGACCATTATCAGCGCTACAAAAAGTGTTGATAAATGTAGTCTTTATCAGCACTTTGTTAGCGCTGATAAAACCGTAGTCCATTTTTTTTATAAAGTCGGTCGTACAGTGCCCTCGTTTCATCGCAACCTAAAGCTCTTGCGGTACTGGAAACCTGCGACTCCCCTCCGCTGCCCGCTGAGCTTCACGTTGCCGGACCTCCGTCTCCCTCGAGCTTCTTGTTGCCAGACCTCCGCCGCCCACTGAGCTTTGTGTTGCCGTACCTCCACCTCCCTCGAGCTTCGCTTTTCCGGACCTCCGCCGCCTGCTGAGCTTCGCGTTGCCGGACCTCCGCCGCCCTCGAGCTTCGCATTGCCGGTCCTCCTCCGCCCGCTGAGCTTCACGTGCCGGACCTTCTTCACCCTTCGAGCTTCACTTTGCACAGTCTGGAAAATATATGAACCCCCTTGTAGTGTCTTATCATAGGATGAATGGTTTATTTGGACCAATGACACAATTTTCCCTAACAACAATCCAACTGTGAACACCCCCCCAAAACCACCAAAATTTCTCAAAATTCACTCAAAATATCTTTAAATAATCTCCAAATATAAGGAGACCAATAAAAGGTTCTAGATATACCTGAAATAAGTTAATGATATGTTTAAGGCATGTTTTTCAAATCGTTTTTTGATTTTGGGATTTTACTATTGATGATTGTGATGAATAATTTGCTTTATGTTTGGTAGTTGGTACATGGGAGACCTTAGATTTGTGAGTAATCAAATGGGTTCTACTCTAGTTAGCCTTTAGGTGATCACTTGAGTCTATTTTTGATGTCCCCAACAGGCCTCATTTATATTTATTGTCTGGTCACATAACCAGGTGGTGTTCCATGAGTGAGTCAATTTCCATTAGAACCTATAGGTCAGATATCATCCTATGTTTCTCCAATTAAAATTAATTTCTTTCCCATAATTATTTCAATGGATGATTTTGTGATTATGAGTTAATCCCATTGATTACCTTTATTATTTACTTTTTCTACAGTTTAGTTTTTATCTAACCTTTATTATTTATTTTTTCTTTTATCATTACTCCATTTTTCTAGGATTTTCTATTAGTGTAGTTTTTTTACTATAAATAAAAATGTGGAATCATTGAGGAATGTTTGACATGGGTTGATTTTCTTTAAAAGGTATTTCTTAATACATGTGTTGTTCTTTTTATAAAAGTCAATTAAGTTAGGAAAATATAATTCCTTGTGAATTTTTTCATTTATAAAAAATAAAATTTATATTTTAAAAAATGGTTGACCATAATGTTTTGTTTTTTTTAATAGATTGAATAAATTTTTTTAATAGATGGAGTGCATCCATGAGTGAGATAAAAACTTGTTTTTATTTATGGAAGTGTTGAGGTAGTTCAATGAGTGAGCTGATCCAATGATATATAATTTTTCAGTCTCTTTATATCCCATGATATTAAAAGGGAATCAATCCTTATTTAGTTCTTCAACATAGTGCGGTAAGTGATCGACATCAGAAAGAGGGAGCCCTCTCGGTTGAAGGATAAATTAATTTCAAAGTTTTATATCATACAATAGGGACATGAACCATGTTTTTTAAATTCATGCAATGAGAACATTGGACACACATTTTAATATCTTGTGATTAGGATTATGATAATGTATTTTAAGGTTGAATATATTTTACCAAAATGTCACACAGTTTCATATCATGAAACTAGAACATATAGTGAGGGTGAGGTGAATTTTACATCCATAGAGTCCCTAAACCATGTGAAATATGGGTAGAGGATGAAAAAGGTTTAAGTTCATGATTCATGGACCAAAGGGGGTGTGTCCCAGAATTTTTGGCGTGTCATGCACGGATAACGACCTGATGTGAGAAGGGACTTGTGGCGGATCAACACCACATGAAACAACATATAACTAGGATGTTGGTTTTTTAGTTCAAATCCATATACCTCATACTAAAGGGATGGTTTATTCATATAAAATATCTCTTGAGAAACCTAGTATTGGTGGAAAGATTGATATGCTCATCATCAATGGCGATCAATGAGTTTACACTATCAGAGTGAAGTTTATGAAAAATTTAAGGTCCTTCACACTTGGATTCTAGTTTCACTAGATTCCTCCTAGGTATCATCGATTCCCTTAGATCCAACACCATGTCACCATAAAGTAAGGAATGAAGGACAAACTTTTTCTTTATGGAAAACACCACCCAGTTCTGATGCATTTCTAGGTCATCCAATGGTTGAACCCTATTTTCTTTGAGGGGTTCCCCCCTTCTTTCCTTCATGCTATCTAAGTGACTTTGTCTAGAAGTGCACTTGTATGGCATGATGCCCAGACCACCAAGATTTCTAGACTTGCCACCCCTACCTCCATCTCTGTCTTTCTCCCTCGCTAAGGTTACTAACTGCTTCTCTGTAGTGGCTAGGCCCCTTCCTATTAGTGTTTGTTCTGTCTCCCTTGGCTCTGAGCCTGTCATCCAGCTCTAAATACTTATTGATCCAGAGAGAACTCCCTCACCAGCCCCCAAGTTTCATTACCCATCCTTCCCTTGCCCCTTTGGATCCTCATCTCCCACTCATATGAATCTTACCAACCATAAGGGATTATGAACATGTTAAAAATCAAGAGACCTCAATGAGAGATCATCCTCCCACTTCAATAAGGCTACTAGCTCTAGATCCAATGCCAGAGCCCTGTCCTACCCATCATTATTATATTCATATGTAATTCTCATGGTCTTAGTGCCCATGTTAAATCAGACTTCCTCACTATAGAAATCAAAAATCATAATTTCATTGTTGTTTTTGTCAAATAACACAAAAAACCCTATAATAATCATAGAATTCTCCTAGAATATTAAGTTTCATGGATTTCTACACTCTGACCCCTCCAACAGACACAAATGGGTATTTTGGCACAATAAATATGTTTTTGAGACTGTTCAAGATTGCAATCAATTCATCACTACCAAGGTGTCCAACGGTGACACCTCCTTCCTTATGACTTTTGTTTTTGGAAGTTATGACCCTCTTCAAAGGGAATCTCTATAGAGTGAAAAAAATACCTTCGATCTCGGCCACCATCCATTGTTTGTTGGGGGTGACTTTAATGTCATTTCCAACCCAAAGGAATGGAAAGGTAGAGGACCATTCCAGAGGAATGCCATCATGGAGTTTGTTCAGTTCGTGGCTGGGAAGGGCCTCATTGATCTCAGCTTCTCAGGTGACAGTTTCACCTAGTGAAACAACTGCAGGGGCCATCACCACTTATAGAGTCTATTGGATAGGTGTCTAGCCAACATGAAATCCACTAACCTATTCTCAAATACCATGTTTTTCCATCTTGCTTGAGGTATTTTGATTCACTCCCCCTATTGGTTTCTATTTCTTCTTGGCATGATCATCAGGAACAATTTCACTTCCACCAATAGTGGGTTAAAATCATAGGGTACCAGGACATGGTTTGTGAAATATGGAATGAACCCTTGTAGGAGTATCAGACCACCTTCAACCTCAGTGACCTGACCTCGAACCCCGATAGGTGCGTGTTCGCCCCTTCCTCCTTAGGAACCTTCACCACCTGGGACTACTATCACATATGGGCTCCTTCTGAGTATTCTCATAGATGGAATGATACCTTGGGTTTATTGGATTATTAAAACCAGTTTGAGATTTATGTGTGACTATATACTTATTATATTTTCTTATTATTTCTTACACACCACCACTTGAGTCGAGTAACCTGATTGAAATCCATATTGGTACTTTGGTTCTGATGTGGATATGGTTTTTTATGTGTTTGTGACATGTGTATGTGTGTATATATGGGTATATAGGCATGATGATATTGAATTTAGGGTAGATACCTAGGAGTGGTAGATGTATCATTCTTGATTATTCTTGTGTTTGGTCTGGGGTGATTTGAGGAAACTATAATGAATCTAAAGTAATTATATTTAATGAATATGAATAAATACTAATGGTTAGGCTCTATTAATCTCTATTTTTATAAGGAATTGGTTCTATTCTGCTGTATTTGGAAGTATTATTTTGTGTAATTGAACCATAAATACTAATATTTGAGATTCAAATAGGATGAAGATGAATAAAGATTGGATGGATGCTAATTGTTTGACAATAGAGTATGAGAATGGAGTGAAAGAGTTTATCAAGTTTGCAAAGGATCACGCAAAGGATCCTTCTCAAATACTTTGTCCGTGTTTACATTATTGTTATTCTAGACTACTTACTCCAGAGGAGTTGGAAGAACATTTGATATGTCACGGAATAGAACGGAGTTATAAATGTTGGAATAAACACAGATAAAAAGCGAATGTAGCTACTGGCTGGGATAAAACTGCATTTTATGGATCATCAGATATGAATAAAAATATGGATAATGAAGAAGACCGTATGAAGGATGTGATTATAGATGTCAATGATGATGAAGATCGTATTGAGGAAATGATAAAGACAATTGAAGATGAACTCCATGATTGCCCAAAATTTTTTGAGAAGTTAAAGAGTTGTGCAAAGACGCCATTGTATGATGGTTGCACTAAGTATACAACATTGTCAGTTGTACTGAAGTTGTATAAATTGAAAGCAGGCAATGGATTGAGTAATTTCAGTTTTATGGAACTACTTTCTCTCTTGAATGAAATGCTCCCGGAAGATAATGAGCTCCCAAGCCGGACATATGAAGCTAGATGAATGCTACGCTCGATGGGTATGATTTCTGAAAGAATACATGCCTACTCGAAAGACTGTATATTGTTTCGTAAGGAGAACAAATCACTTACAGAATGCCCAAAGTGTGGTGCTTCTCGATACAAGAAAGAAAAATCCAATCCTATGAAAGTTGTATGGTACTTTCCAATCATTCCAAGGTTTAGGCGTCTATATGGAAGTGAAGAAACTGCAAGACAATTGTCGTGACATGTAAATAAAAGAAATAAAGATGTGAAATTACGTCATCCGACCAACTCTCCTTAATGGAATAAAATTGATCATGAGTATCCTGAATTTGGAAAAGAGCTGAGAAACCTTTGTCTTGCGTTATCTACATATGGAGTGAATCCTTTTGGTTTTCAAACCAACACTCATAGTACATGGCCTGTTATGTTGGTAAATTATAACTTTCCACCCTGGTTATGCATGAAGCAGAAATTCATCATGTTATCTATGCTTATATCAGGACCAAAACAACCAGGTAACGATATTGATGTTTATCTGGCTCCTTTGATCGAGGATTTGAAGTTATTGTGGGATTCTGGTGTTATGTTGTATGATGATTATAAAAGTGAATACTTCACATTGAGAGTGATGTTGTATGGGACAATAAATGATTTCCCTGCTTATGGAAATTTGTCAGGTTATAACATTAAAGGAACTCAAGGGTGTCCCATGTGTGAAGAAGATACAGAATCAATTAGGTTGAAACATTCATCGAAATCTGTGTTTTTAGGATATCGTAGATTTCTACCTCATCGGCATAAGTACCGATCTTGGACGACATCATTCAATAGAAGTTCAAAACAACCCGCAACACCATCTCTACTAACAGGTGATCAGCTGTTTGAGAAAGTAAAAGATCTGAACACTGTTTTTGGTAAACCATTTTCAAAAAACCTTACAAAAATTGGTTGGAAAAAGAGATCAGTTTTTTTTTGAATTACCATACTGGAATTTTTTGTACGTCATACATTTCCTTGATGTGATGCATGTGGAAAAAAATGTATGTGGCAGTGTTATAGGAATGTTTCTAAATGCCCCTGGAAATAAAACATGGAATTAAGGCAAGGTTGGACATGGTTGACATGGGAATAAGAGAAGATTTGGCTCCTGTGAAGGGTGAAAATCAAATTTTTCTTCCTCCAACTGCTTATACTTTTTCTAGGGAGGAGAGATATCAGTTTTGCAACTTCTTCAATGATGTAAAGGTTCTAGAGGGGTATTCATCAAATATCAAGAACATTGTGTCAATGAATGATTTGAAGTTAAAAGGTTTGAAATCACATGATTGCCATGTTTTGATGCAAGATCTAATTCCTATAGCTTTACATTGCATTTTGCCCAAGAATGTTCGTCATACGTTAACCAAACTTTGTTTCTTTTTCAAAGCTATATGTAGCAAAGTTTTAGACCCGGTGAAATTGCCAGCTATGGAAAAAGAAATTATCATCATATTATGTGAATTAGAAATGTTCTTCCTGCCAATATTCTTTGATATGATGTTTCATTTGATGATTCACTTGGTGAGAGAGATTCAACTTTGCAGTCCTATGCACTATAAATGGATGTATCCTGTTGAACGATATATGAATATTTTGAAAGGGTATGTCAAAAATCGAAGTCGGCCAGAGGGTTGTATAGTGGAGAGATATATTGTTGAGGAATCCATTGAATTTTGTACCGAATACCTATCTGATGTGGAAAGAATTGGTCACCTGAAATCTCGTCACATTGGAAGCATTGAGGGTGAGGGAACTTCTGGAAGAGAAGTTGTGACAATCAGCATTACAGATTAGGATCAGACCCATCTTTATGTTTTTCATAATAGTTGGGAGGTTGCTCTATATATTGAAACTCACAAAGAAATTCTTAGGTAGTTGAATCCATCAACGGCTGAAAAATGGTTATCAAATACACATAATCACCAGTTTATAGGATGGTTTCAAGACCATATTTTTAAGCAGTTGGATGAAAATCCGAATTCAATTTCAGAACGACTTCGATGGATAGCCGCTGGACCAAGTGTGTATGTATTATCTTACAGTGGTTATGTAATTAATGGTTATACATTCTATACAGATGAACATGATGAATACAGTACCATGTAAAATAGTGGAGTTACACTAGTGGCTGAAGCGATGCATGTTTCTGGTAGTAAGGACAGAAATCCAATTTATGCAAATATGTTGTATTTTGGCATTATCAAACTAATATGGGAGTTGGATTATACAACATTCCAATTGACGATTTTTCAATGCAAATGGGTTGATAACAATAGTGGTGTTAAAATAGATGAATAAGGATTTTGTGAAAGTTGATTTTAGTAAAGAAGGGTACAAAGATGAACAATTTATAATGACATCAAAAGCAGTACAAGTTTTTTATGTTCCAGATCCCACAAACTGAAAGTGGTCGATTGTTCTGTTATCGTCCAAAACTACTGAAGGTTCCAATGAAAATTCAGTTTAGGACGATCCTTTCAGTGGTACGTCGCAATTTTTTCGGAGCGGTCCCAATGTAGATGATGTTTTGTATGTTAGAGGAGACCACAATGAAGGGATTTGGATAATCGATAGAGGTGTCAAATCCCTTCAACCTTTGAAAAAAAAGAAAGAGAGTTCAATAAACAGGTTATATTTTGTTTGTAATATAGATCTTGTTATCTCATGTTATTATCTTATCATTACTTAATTTATGTAATCTAAATTAACTATTCAACCACTTTTGCAGATAATGACTTCTGCACATTCTGGTGTTCCTAACCTTCAGGGTGAACAAGTCTCTCAAGATGCTGCTGCTGCTGCGGCGGCTGCTGCTGCTGCTGCTCCTATAGCTGCTGCTGTTCCTACTGCTGCTTCTGCTGTGGCTCCTGTTGCTCCCGCTGCTCCTCCTGCTGTGGATCCTGCTGCTCCTGCTCCTCCTGCTGTGGCTCCTGTTACTCCTGCTGTGGCTGCTGCTGTTCCTGCTGCTACGACTCCTGCTGCTCCTAGTGTTGAGGTCCAGGAACCATCATCACATGACGTTGATATCATTTCAGATGAACATATAGATGATGTTGATATCGATGAAATGGTCGGTAATAAAGGACCAGTGTCGCAGAAAACACAGGTGCGTCATAGTTTGACAGTGTTATCCAAAGTTCTTATGGAGAAAATCAAAGGCATCAAATTCGAAGTCGGATGGAATGCACAAGGCCAACATGTGAATCCCAACAAGACTATGTTTAGCAGCTACATTGAAGTTGTCACTCGGAAACGCGTGCCGATTGACATAGATTCATGGCACCATGTTGTGTTTGGGCTGAAGGCTGTGATCTAGGAAGAAATTATGGTAACGTTATGAATTTATTTCTTTAATTTACTAGCAAATAAAATAATGAAACAATGTCTTACTCTTCTCAATCTCTTGTAGAGTACATTTATAGTAGATGATTCACACAAGGATTATGTACTAAGGCTTTTAGGAAGGATTCATCGAGATTTTCGCACTATTTTAACAAGATGTCACCTGAAAGATTCCAAAGGTAAAATAAACCCGCACCCACCCATTTTCTACGCTCACCTGATATCCCAAGAAGCATGGGATGCATTTATTGGACGCCATGGGGATGAGAAGTTTTAGGTATATTGTTGGTGATAATAAGTTGTTTGAGGATACCTGTATTCATCACTTTGATTGTCAATATTTCATTTATGAAACAGAAACTCTGTACTGAAAATAAGGAATGTGCATCAAAACCAACATACCCCTATCGAAAAGCAAGGATGGGGTACACTTCAGTAGAAAAGAAAATGGTACGCATTTTAAATTTATAGTAATATTGTTAGGTGCCAATAAACAACATAATAATTATCTTTCTATGTTTATATGTAGATTGATGAGTCTAAAACCAAATACACTTCCATCCCACGTCATGTGCTATGGAAGGAGGCACGTGTGAATAAGGAAGGGAAGTTAGTAGATGAGAACACACAAAAAGTGTGGGAAATATGTGTAAGTATGACATGATGATAAAAATATTTGTTTTAAATTGCTATTACATAAAAATAATTAGTTATTTTCCTATATCCGACAGTCACATGAATCAGCTACTCCTGTAGTAGATACAGACCTATTATCGGCGGCTATAAAGTAGCCAGAAAAATACGGTCGTGTTAGAGGTGCGGGGTTTGGGGTGACACCCTGAGTATATTTTGAGAAGAAGAAAAAAACGGAGGATATAGATGAAAAATTGGAACAAATGAGTGAAAAAATAACAACCCTTGAAGAACGATTGAAATGGAAGGGAGAGTTGCTAGCAACTTTTATGGGTGGGAAGCAAAGGGAAGACACAAATTAGGAACAACCAACGCATGAACATCCCACCCCACCCCCACCAGCTTTGAGGTGAGCCATTCCCCTCAAAGAACTGTCTTAGCCGTGGTAATCAATATTCTAATAATTGTTCCCATGAAATGTGAATCAGACAAACAATGATAATTTTTCTGTACTGATCTTCTACAGGGTGATAATGATTGTGATTTATATCTGTCAACACCCACCTATCACCTTGTAGCGAGGGATACAATGTTCAATATCCCAGATGCCACGCTGTATAATAGACCACTTTCGAAAGATCATCTGAAAGTAACAATTACTGTATCTCATGATCCAAATGAAGATCTACCTATTCCACTTGATGAATATGATATTCATACGGTCAAAAAGGCTATTGGGACATTCATTGCATGGCCATCACAACTTGTAAGAGTACATGCAGGTAAAGAGGTATTTATTTCCTTTTTTTTTCAATCTAAACCTTTAACAGTTAATGAAAAAAGGGTCTGAACCAATGATTGTTGTTATAGACGGAGAAAGGGAAGGGGTGACAAATGTCGGCTCAAAACCATCTAAAGGATCGACCAACTGATCCCAAGGAGCTACTGAAAGCACAATAACACCATCTATTCTCTATACACATTTACAAGCATTGAAAACTCATGTGGATACAAAGCTAAAAGATGGTAATAGTCATATAGTGGTTTTCGAAGAGAATATATACGGAAAGGAAAGTCAAGATTTTGTTGCTGCTGAAAATGTAAATGAGATCCTTGAAAACGGTTGGCTAGGCGTCATAGTTGTAAATGTATATATGAGGTATGTTTCCATGAATTGATTTTCTAAAATATGATCTAATGTGAAAATTATGACTAAATGCATTTTATATTGTTGACAGACACATTTATGAAAAATAGTTGAAGGAATTTTCCCATCATCCAAGATTTGGACTCGTTAGTCCTCATACCACATCAACACACCTAACAAAATTAGAGCCATCAAAAAGGAATGAAATAGTGAATGGTTTGCTGAAAACATTTGAAATAAAGATTACATATGACAGAATCTTCCTAATACCAACCATGCAGGGGTAAAACTCTATAATTAAAACATATCAATTATATTTTCACTTATTTTATTACTTATTACTTTTTGTGTTTTTATGAAAAATTGGTTGCTAATTGCGGTGAACTTGGATACTCCAAAGATTTATTTTCTGGATTCAAATCAAGGATATCCATCAAACCAACCACACATGATGGAGTTTGTGAATCTGTAAGACACTACATCTTACATTTTATGTCTAAAAATCAAGTAATATAATTTATATTATCTTTTACGGAGGATTATATTATGATAGGGTGGTGTATCATTATCGTCTAAAAAAAGGAATGAGGACAGGGGCTAAGCATAAGGAGGTGAGAAAGTACTATGTATGGACAAATATCAGGGTATATATAATAAAATTTCACTATCCAAACACATCTCAACACAAGTTACTTATTCTCCTAATGATCAATTTTTTTGCAGTGTCCAAAACAAAAAAATGATAATGATTGCGGTTATTATATTTGTAAATTTATGAAAGAGATCTTTTTTCATCAACAAACTAGCATACCTAAAGAGGTATTTTCAAAAACATCTAATAGTTAGTTTAATTAATTTATTAATTAATTATTTTTATATTTTACAGTACTACTCTGACTGCCGAAAAACCTTATACTCACAAGATGATATATATGTGTTCATAAATGAGTGGGTCTCTTACCTGATGGCAGATTGTAATCAAATACAATGAAGATCTGACTTGGGGACATGTACAATTGGTGGTCATTTTTGAGAGGGGTTAAGGGGATCAAAAGATGAAAAATTGTTGTATGTAAATGTTCGTAAGAAAATTGTAATTGTTATTAAATAAAACATTATTTCTCCAATGATTCATTTTCCCATTTTAACAGATGATATGCACTAGAAACATGCAAGAATGCTGAACCACTCAAAGGGTCTCTCTTTTGTTTAAAATGGAAACAATTTTAAGTGAAAACAACAACTGATGTACGAAAATGAGACCAAACGCATTCGGATTGTGTTGATCCTTTAGGAGAACAATCCATGAGTCCTTTGTGACATTTAAGAGTCATCCCCGCCTCAATCCGAGGCACAGTGTGACCACTATCACTAAAAGGGTCTCTCTTTTGTTTAAAATGGATGCAATTTTAATTGAAAAAACAACAACTGACCTATGAAAATACAACCAAACGCATTCAGATTGTCTTGATCTTTTATAAGAACAATCCACGGGTCCTTTTTGACACGTATGAGTCATCCCTACCTCAATCTGAGGTACGGCGTGGCTGGTACCACTCAAAGGGTCTCTCTTTTGTTTAAAATGGACACAAATTTAAGTGAAAACAACAACTGACCTACGTAAATCCAACCAAATGCATTTGGATTGTGTTTATCCTTTATTAGAATTATACATGGGTCCTTTGTGACGTATACCAGTCATCCTCGCCTCAATTTGAGGCACGGTGTGGCCGCTATCACTCAAAGTGTCTCTCTTTGGTTTAAAATGAACACAATTTTAAGTGAAAACAACAACTGATCTACGGAAATCCGACCAAATGCATTCGGATTGTCTTGATATTTTATAATAACAATCCATGGGTCCTTTGTGATGTGTAAGAGTCAACCAAACCTCAATCCGAGGCATGGTTTGGCCGGTACCACTCAAAGGGTCTCTCTTTTGTTTAAGTGAAAACAACAATTGACCTACGGAAATCCGACCAAACCCATTTGTATTGTGTCGATCCTTTAGGAGAAAGATCTACAGGTCCTTTGTGACATGTAAGAGTCATCCCCGCCTCAATCTGAGGCACAGTGTGGTTGGTAGCACTCAAAGGGTCTCTCTTTTGTTTAAAATGGACACAATTTTAATTGAAAACAACAACTGACCTATGAAAATCCAAACAATGCATTCATATTGCCTTGATATTTTATAATAATGATCCAAGGGTACTTGGTGACGTGTAAAATTTAACCCCGCCTCAATCCGAGGCACAGTGTGGCTGGTATCACTCAAAGGGTCTCTATTTTGTTTAAAATGGACACAATTTTAAGTGAAAACAACAACTAACCTACGGAAATCTGACCAAACCCATTAGGATTGTGTTAATCATTTAGGATAACTATCCAAGGGTACTTTGTGACGTTTATGAGTCATCCTTGCCTCAATAGGAGGCACGGTGTGGCCGGTAGCACTCAAAGGGTCTCTCTTTTGTTTAAAATGGACACAATTTTAATTGAAAACAACAACTGACCTATAAAAATCCAACCAAACACATTCATATTAACTTTATATTTTATAATAACGATACAAGGGTCCTTGGTGACATGTAAGAGTCAAACCTGCCTTAATCTAAGTCACGATGTGACCGATATCACTCAAAGGGTCTCTATTTTGTTTAAAATGGACACAATTTTAAGTGAAAACAACAACCGACCTACGGAAATAAAACTAAACACATTCGGATTGTGTTGATCCTTTAGGAGAAAGATCCAAAGGTCCTTTTTGATGTATAAAAGTCAACCCCGCCTCAATCTGAGGTGCGGTGTGGCCAGTACCACTCAAAGGGTCTCTATTTTGTTTAAAAGGGACACAATTTTAATTGAAAATAACAACTGACCTACGGAAATCCAACCAAACGCATTCGTATTGTCTTTATATTTTATAATAACGATCCATGGGTCCTTTTTGACGTGTACGAGTCAACATTGTCTCAATCCGATGCACGGTGTGGCTGGTACCACTCAAAGGGTCTCTCTTTTGTTTAAAATGGACACAATTTTAAGTGAAAACAACAACTGACTTACGGAAATTCAACCAAACGCATTAGGATTGTGTTGATACTTTAGGAGAAAAATACAAGTGTTCTTTGTGATGTGTACGATTCATCACCGCCTCAATACGAGGTACGTTGTGGCTGCTATCACTCAAAGGGTCTCTCTTTTGTTTAAAATGGACACAATTTTAATTGAAAACAACAATTGACCTATGAAAATCTGACCAAACGCATTCATATTGTCTTTATATTTTATAAGAACGATCCATGGGTCATTTTTGACATTTATGATTCATCCCCACCTCAATATAAGGCACATTGTGGCCGGTACCACTCAAAAGGTCTCTCTTTTGTTTAAAATGGACACAATTTTAAGTGAAAACAACAACTGACCTACGGAAATATGACCAAACGCATTAGGATTGTGTTGATACATTAGGAGAACGATCCATTGGTCCTTATTGATGTGTGAGAGTCATCTATTCCTAAAATATTAGGCACGATGTGGCCGATAACACTCAAAGGGTCTCTCTTTGGTTTAAAATGGACACAATTTTAAGTGAAAACAACAACTGACCTACAGAAATCTGACCAAACGCATTCTGATTGTCATGATATTTTATAAGAACGATCCATAGGTATTTTTTGATGTGTAAGAGTCATCCTATCTTCAATCCGAGGCACGGTGTGGCCGGTACCACTCAGAGGGTCTCTCTTTTGTTTAAAATGGACACAATTTTAAGTGAAAACAACAACTGACCTACGAAAATCTGACCAAACACATTAAGATTGTATTGATACTTTAGGATAACGATACAAGGGTCCTTTGTGACATGTAAGAGTCATCCCATCCTCAATCTGAGGCACGATGTGGCCGGTAGAACTCAAAGGGTCTCTCTTTGGTTTAAAATGGACATAATTTTAAGTGAAAACAACAACTGACCTACGGAAATATGACCAAATGAATTCGTATTGTCTTGATATTTTATAATAATGATCCATGGGACCTTTTTGATGTGTATGAGTAAACCCCACCTCAATATGAGGCATGGTGTGGCCGGTACCACTCAAAGGGTCTCTCTTTTGTTTAAAATGTACACAATTTTAAGTGAAAACAACAACTGACCTATGGAAATCTGACCAAACACATTGGTATTGTGTTGATACTTTAGGAGAAATATCCACGGGACCTTTTTGATGTGTACGAGTCATCCCCACCTCAATCTGAGGCACGGTGTGGCCGGTAGCACTCAAAGGGTCTCTCTTTGGTTTAAAATGGACACAATTTTAAGTGAAAACAACAACTGACCTATGGAAATCCGACAAAATGCATTAGGATTCTGTTGATATTTTATAAGAACGATCCATGGGTCCTTTTTGACATGTACAAGTCAACCCCACCAACCCCCTCGACCGTCCCCACCCCACTGGACACCAACCCACCCCCTGGACACCCCCACCCCTCTGGACACCCCCACCCCCTGTAAAGCCCCCCCCCCCCCCCCCCCCCGACACCCTGGACACCAGCCCAACCCCCTGGAAAGCCCCACCGGACACCCCCATCCCCCCGGACACTCACTAAACCCCCTTGGACAGCCACCCCAAACCCTTGAACATCCCCCAACCCCCTGAATTATGAATTGAATTCTTTATGTACTTAATTAACTTATGAATTATGTGTTAATGGTGTATGGGTATACTTGTTGTATGGGTATACTTGGTCTAATTATCTTATTATTTATGTGTTAATTTTGTATGGGTATACTTTCTCTAATTATCTTATTGAGATGCTGAATTTTTTTGCAGGTATTCGGGTGTGCTGCTGCAGATTTTTTCGTAGCAGTAGAGAGAGCATTTATCAACGCTTTTTTAGTGCTGATAAATGGAGCTTTAACCAGTGCTAAAAAAGCACTGATAAACTACACCTTTATCAGCACAGATAAATGATCATTTTATCAGCGCTAAAGGAGCGCTGATAAAACATGAATTTATCAGCACTCTTTTAGCGCTGATAAAGGGTTGTTTTATCATTGCTCCTTTAGCACTGATAAAGTACCCATTTATCAACGCTTAGTAAGCACTGATAAAGGGTACCCTCCTTTATCAACACCGAGATTTAAAGCGCTTTTTTTGCACTGATAAAGCCCGTTTTGAGTGCTGATAAAGACCGTTTTTTTAGTAGTGAGACACACGACAAGGATCACCATAAGGTCTGCTGGTGTCCATACCAGTCTGAAAACTCTCACCCCGTGTCCGTGTATCCCCGGGATACACGCCGAGTCTCGCATAACCACCTCTTCCAACCTGTATGAAGAGTACATGCCGTGTGATAGGGGTCACACGCTGTGTGATGCGCGTCTGATGCCCATAACTCTAACCTAAGTACGCCCGTACTACACGGCGTGTTCTTCAGAAGTACACGCCATGTTCTTCGGAAGTACACGCCGTGTATTCTGGAATTTTCTAAAAACAACACTTCTGGCCAGCACGCCTCTCGTGATGGCCTTTCTTCCTTCTGACGGTCCAATATCCATGAAACAACAGTCTCTAGGTCGCCCCAAAGTTCCGAAATCATTACCGGCATTTTCGGGCCTTCGATTGGCTCCAAAAACAAATTATGATTCTCCCGCTTGAAGAACGGTCGAAGAACGGTCTTCCCGATCCAGTCCGATCCATCGCCCGCTATCGTCATCGCACCTCCGCTAGGTCATCGTGATGTTGGGTCTTCAATTTGGGATCGTTGTGTCACACAAAGAACCCGCAATGTTCCATTGTTCATCACCCAAGAGGAATGTGAAGAACACACCACAAGAAATACGGCGGAGAAATCAGGCCATGTTAGTTTGGCCCGGTCTCTCCGCTTTAGTTTGATAGCAAGTGGTTCAAGAGGAATAAAAAAACTTATGAGGAACAAGAATAACTTTGATCAAATAAAACACACCCCTACCTTTGTTTGTTGATCTTTGACAAAGTCGCGGAAAGGCAGATGTCGATTCGTTGTAGACGAACGCGTCCTACGTCAAGGAGGTTCCGAGGAAGGAAGTCATAGACGCTCCTTGCCGGAGTTCTTCATTGGAAGAACGTGTTCTTCATTATTCTTTGGAAAGAGATTTTTCTCTCTTCTCCCCCATTCCCCCAAATTGAAGAATGCCAAGCCAAAAATAGTAGATTATGATATCCTATTAAATTTTTGGCATAAAATTCAAATGGTTTTAATTAATTAATTGAATGTGTTGGATCAATTAATTAACTAGGAGGATAAGACACATTATGTGTTAGGGGAGTTGAAGAGGCTCCCCTAAACTTAATGGAAGTTTGAGGGTTTCTCCATTAATGGGGTGTTTCAAGGGGGTTTAAATCCCGGGTGGTCCCCACCATAATAAACATGAAGAGGAGGTTAGGTTCGGGCAGGCCCCACCACCATAACGTCTCATGGGAGGTTAAGGTTTGGTGGTACCCACCTCCAACTTCCACATGGTGGTTGTAAAAAATAAAATAAAATAAGACATGCACTTATTTTATTTTATTATTCACACAAAAAACCCAAAAACTATCTTTTTATTTCAGACCATCTACCATCAAGGTGAAAGTCTTCTTAAGCGAATACCGGTGCTGTGAGTTCAACGGTGCCCTCAGATTTCAATTCCGAGCACCGGTTCAAAAGTTATAAAAACCTGATCATACGTTTACTGAACGTACCCGAACAAACTTCAAAAATTGATTTCGGGCACACCGAGCCTCAGAATCACACGCCGTTAGTTTTCACGGACTCGTAAAATTCCCATGTATTTAAGAAAAAAAATTTCCACGGAAATTCCGGGTCTTTACAAGTACCAAGATTTAGCCCCTGATGTGTTTGTTAAAGAACATTGCTCTGTACTAATTTCTTTAGGAGATAAAGTTCTCAGAGAGGTTTCTTATGAGTAAACTACCGCTGGTATTTGGCTTAAACTAGAAAAATTATACATGACAACTTAGTTGGCATGATTTATAAAAAAAACCGAATGTTCACTTTTAAGATGAAACTTGGTAGTTTTATTAAGGCTCATTTAGATGAATTTAACAAACTAATGTTAGATTTAGTCAACATTAATGTAACTATTGATGATAAAGATCAAGAGATGATCCTTCTAATTTCTCTAGAAAATAATTACAATGCATTAGTAGAGACCATGATGTATGGTCATGACTCATTAACTCTTGAAGAAGTTAAACCTTCTCTTCTCTCTAAAAAATTGCATTCCAAACCTAGAATTAAAGGTGAGGCTGAGAGATTGTTCACTAGGGGTAGACCTCAATCAAAAGGAAGAAAGAAACAATTTAGTAAAGATAAAATCAAGACAAGTAAATAACCCAAACCTAGGTCTAACTCTAGGTAAAGAAAAGTTTTTTGTTTCCATTGTGGAAAACCTGAGAATACTAAGCCCAAATGTAAGAAACTCAAACAAGAGTTAGAATCCAAACGACCCATTGATCAGTCCCTTCTAGTTGACTCTCATTATGACATAGTTCAAGTGTTAAATGTGTCCAACCATGAACTCAATCATGAGTGGGTACTTGACTTAGGCTTATCCTTTCATATGCGTCCCTTTAGAGAGTCGTTCCTAGAATTGGTAGAAAGAGTAGAAGGAGATTTCCTCTTAGGAAATAATAAGAGGTGTAAGGTAGAGGGAAGATGTTCTATTTTGTTAGAACTAGATGACCATTCCATCACCACTTTACTTTATGTTAGGTGGGTTCTCAAACTTTATATAAACCTTATTTACTTAGAGATACTAGACCAAAAGGGATTCACCTTTATGTCTGAAACAGGATGTCTAAAAATATCCAAAGGCTCTAGAACCATAATAAAGGGGTATCTCATTAATGGGCTATATGTATTGAATGGAAAGACCCATTTAAGGTAGTTGGGTAGTGTATATACCACCAAAAATGATAATACTATGTTTTGGCATAGGAGATTAGAGCATGTTAGCTCTAAGGGCATAAAAGAACTCAACAAGAATGGGCTATTGAGTTACATCACACAAAGTAATCTTATATTTTGTGAAGATTGTGTGATGGGAAAGGATAAGAGATTTACCCTTAATATTTCATCCTTTAAATCTTTCATCCCCTTAGAATACATCCATTCTGATCTATGGGGACCAACTAGGACTACCTCCCATGGTGTAGGTTCCTATTTTGTCACTTTTATATATTTTTTTTCGAGAAAAGTATGGATTTACATCCTAAAAATAAATGTAATGTTTTCCAAACTTTTAAAACCTAGAAAATTTTGGTTGAAAAGAAAATTGGGAAAAGAATAAAAACCATTAGAACTGATAATGGGATGGAATACCTATCCACTGAATTCATTCAATTTTTCAAATCTGAAGGCATTAAAAGACATAGGACTATTAGGGAAACCCCCCCAATAGAATGACCTTGCTGATAGATTGAATAAGACCATCTTAGAAAGAGTCTAAAGCATGATTTCATGATCGGGTCTCCCTAAATATTTTTAGTTAGAGACTACCAACACTACTATATACCTAATTAATAGGTGTCCTTCCTCTTCCAATCAATTTAAAACACCTGAAGAATTATGGAATGGTAGGCCTCTATCTTATACCTACTTAAGGGTATTTTGTTGTACAAATTATTCTCACATTAAAACCGATAATTTGGAACCAAGAGTTCTTAAATACATATTTTTAGGGTATCATGAGGGTGTTAAGGGATACAAGATTTGAGTAGATAAACCCGGTTACCAAAAATGCATTGTTAGTAAGAATGTAGTGTTCCATGAGTCCTCTTATCCCAAAACCAAGGCTGCCACATCTAGAAGCACTATTCCAGCCTTCGAAAAGGATGATTAAACTAAGCCTCCAACCTAGTTTGAGGATCCTATCCATCCCACTCCACCATATGAACAACCTACTATACAAGCTGATTCCACCTCCAGTTCTGGTTCAGATTCTAAATCTTAACCTCCTGCCACCAATAGGGATTATTAATTAACCCGAGACATGGAAAGGAGAGTCTCTAGAACTTCTACTCAGTTCAAACAGTATGAAATGGATTTATATTCCTTTCATATGGCTCAAGATATTATAGATGATGATCCTAAAACCTATTAACAATCCCTAAATGAAAGAAACTCAAAGAAGTGGGTTTTTACATGGATGAATAAATGCGATCTTTAAGAAAAAAACACACTTGGTCTATTATTAATAAACCACCCAATACAAAAGTTATTGGTTCAAAGTGGATTTATAAGAGAAAATATGATTAAAAAGAGGGATATAAAATAAAATAAAAATCTAGGTTAGTCTCTAAGGGATTCCTTCAAAGATAAGGCATTGATTATTCTAAAAATTTTCCCCCTATTGTTAACCATTCTTCTACTAGGATTTTACTTGATTTTGGTGCCTATAATGATCTGCATATTGGACAACTTGATGTTAAAACTACCTTCTTGCATGGTTATTTAAATGAGAAACTCTATATGAAACCTCATTATGGTTACTCTAAGGAATTAAAATGAAATCAATTATTCCTCTTGAATAAATCATTGTATGGTTTAAAGCAATCTTCAAGATAATGGTATAAGAAATTTGAACCATTCATGTTAGATTACCAGTTTACTAGGAGTCAATATGATACATGTGTCTATTTTAAATCAACTAAAAACTGTATGCTTTACTTATTAATTTATGTTGATTACATGCTTATCATTTGTAAAAATATGAGTCTCAATATTGTTGTAAAATCTCAATTAAAAGGAAAGTTTGAAATAAAAGACTTAGGTGTAGCTAAGAAAATTATAGGTGTTCAAATAATTAGGGACAAACCAAATAAACTATTTTAATTATCCCAACATGATTATGTATTAAATATTATCAGGAGATATATGTTTGGATCTCTTAAACCTATTAATATTACACTTGTACAACACTTTAAATTATCTTTAACATAGGCACCCACAACTGATGATGATGTATAGTTTATGTCTCAAATACCCTATGCTAATATAGTAGGAAATATAATGTATAGCATGATCTTCACTAGGCCTAACATAGATTATGCAATATGAACCCTTAATATATTTATGGCCACACCTGGGAATCCACATTGGCATGCCCTCAAATGGATTCTTAGATACTTGCCCTCTAATTATAATCTTTCATTGTGTTATGGTTTTTTTTGAATAATTATAAAATTATGGTTGGATATGTGGAAGTTGACTATGAAAGGAATATAGAAACCTGAAAGTATTTAATAGGTTATGCATTTACTGCTTGTAGTGGTCCAATTTCTTGGAAGTACAATATGCAGTCTGTGGTTGATCTTGTAACCATGGCATCAGAATACATTACTTTGATCGAAGTATTCAAAGAAGCATTATGGATTAAAGGGTTGTCTTCTGAGCTTAATCTTTATAATTATATTATAAATGTATATTATTATAATTAATATGCCCTTAATTTTTCCATAAATATAGTATTTCATGGTAAATCAAAACACAAAGATATTGGGATACACTTTATTAGAGATATTTTAGAATCTGGAACCATGTGTGTCAATGAGATACACACTGATGATAACCCGACTAATAGTTTGACTAAAGTCATGGTGTTGTCTAAATTCAAATTTTGTTTAGATAGGTTGAATTTGGTTCTAATTCTATAACCATAGGTGAAATAACATCACCAATTTCTATTGAAAATGGTGGATATTTGTGAATTATGGGTATTCAATTTATGTTTTCATATTGAAAATTTCCCTCATTTTATTCTGCCATTTAATTTGAATTATTTTCATGCATGAAAAATTTGTGGTTTTATTTAAATTCTCAATTTGTTTTTTTGCTAGGCTTATTATTGTTGGGTCGCTTTATTTGTCCGCCTATGATTTTGTCTTGGGCCTTAGTATGTGCAACCCGCTAGTTGTTTACCATCACCTATGATGACCCATTTATCCACACCAGATGAATACATGGACATCGATTAACTATGCTTCCCCTTTCATCATAGTCATCCATTTTTTTTCATCTTATGTGATACGAAGATGGTGTTCTGTTCGGCTATGCCTCATCTCACTCTTCGGTTGGGTGTACAGTTGTCCGCTGTAGGTGGTGTTAGGGGGAATTAATGACCCCCTATGCCTCTGTTGCTTCAGGATTCATTCTGGTTCTCACTTGATATAGTGGTTCTCTCTAGCTCATGTCTCTGGTTCTCAAAACCTAAATGGGTGTATTACATTCCTCGGTAGTGAATCTTCATGAATGTTGATCTCCACAGTACATTGTTAGTGTATCTCTCCTGGTGGAGATTTGACCACCATGTTCCTATGCCAAGCTGAGTACCCGAGTGAAAATGATCTAGTCTAGGAAGGCACCCCTTGCAAGCATCAGGATCTTCAATGGGTTTTTTCAACATCCCAAAATAGTCCTTAGGTGAAGTTGTGAAGAGATCAGGATGGTCGAGCCTTTATGCATCCAACTCTAAGTTTGTCAAGCTTTTCTGATTCTCATTTCATAGTAGTAGTTCTATTTTCCTATGCTGTTGTTTTCTTTTCCCATGTATGTTGTAATAATGTTTCCATTTTGATCATTATTTAAATGTGTGTGTGGGTGGTTTTATTTCCATGCACATAGATCCCCATGGGACCAAATCACGTAAGTACTTGTGTTCTTACTCATTCTCTACTTTCTTTCATTTCTTTCATCTTGTTTGAATAGTTCTGCAATTTTTGACTTCAAATAGAAAACTTGTCACAAACCAAACTGGGATGCCATCCAAACTAACACCCGAACTGGTCCAAGACAAGGCTGAATGGTATTCCCGATCCCCATGGGCTGGAAAGTAGTGCTGGGTATCAAAAAAATCACAATGGGAACAATTTTTTTCCAAACAAACTAGGATCAAATAACCAAAATGAGCACACAACATAACCAACAACTGAACATCAATAAATATATAGATTGATCCAATTCAAAAAACTAAAAAACAAAATAGAAAATGAATACAAAACTAATGATGAACCACACAACGTGATCTCCACATGACCTCTTGGTCACCACCAACCACATGAACAACTTTCTCCAAATCCAAACCGATCTAGAAACCTGAACCTACAAAACAACTCGGTTCTACCAATGTTGAGTGGTATAGGTAGGGTGTGAGCTTAAAATCTTAGTAGGCAACCACCATAGATTTCATACATTTAGTTTCCTGAAACAATCCAAAAAAACTGGTTTGAAATACATTTAGAAAATAGTCTTTTAAATAATTTCCATCAAGTAAACATGGAATCCACAATTTTTTTTAAAAAACCACACACAACTTTCCTTTTCAAAAATAGTTTCACTTTCCACAACTCATTTCAAAATGAGAACTCAAATACAAACCCAAACCAGATGACCAAAAAGGGGATGTACATGAAGTAAAGGAAACTAAACAAGAAGGAAAAATTAGTAAAACCAATATCTAACATGCAGTAGAATTAAACATAAAATATAGATAATAATCATGGGATTTTCCTAAACATCTTTAGAAGCAATCCATGGACGTACTCAGTTTGGACTCACCTACCGACGTATGGTAAATCTCCATTGTTAATAACCAACCATATGCTATAAACTAGCCAATCCAGTGGCACATCCCACATGGCCTCATCAAATCCAGGGGTACAACCCATCTAATCGGGGTCGACAAGAAACTATCACTTGACCCTCTAGACGATGCCCACGAATTCCATGATAATAATAGTACTCAGTAAAACATGGCATAGAAACCATAACCCATAGTTTTCTCATGCATGATCTACTATAGGGGAATACATCCCAAGGTCTAGTGGACTTAATACCAACAACATTCCCATGCACAAGCCACTAGAGGGGATCCCATCCCAAGGTCTAGTGGTTTCCAAACATAAGAAAACACCATGAACACACATAAAAATCAATTTATTTCACAAAAAAATTCATTTAACAATGAAATCTCACATGGAAACCTATATTTTTAAAATCATTTAAAAAAAATACCAATCAGGCCTTCATGCTATCCATGTTTTTAATCCATTTTCCAAAATAAGCCAACATGCCCCATTAGGCCCATACATCACATGAGTTCCAAAACCAATTTCTTAAACATCACAAAGTTCTAATTGGTCCTTCACATCACATCAAATTAAAACCAAAATTTAAAAGGCAACACAAAGTACCAAACAGGATTTCACGTTATATGAGTTTTAAAGAAAAACTCTAAAAATATATCAAGTGATGACCATGCAACACATTCCCAAACCAATTACAATTCCAACACCATTTAAAAACCAAGATGAAAATGAACAATATACACAAGTTTCCAAACAGGACTTTCAAAATCAACCATATTTCAAAGTGCCAAATGGGCCATAGTTTCAAACCCCACTTGGTTGCGAAGACATATCTCAAAATGCCAAATGGGCCTTTATGCCAATTATTCACTAAAACATGTCTCAAAATGAAAAATGGGCCAAGTTTCGAAGAACACATTTGAATTCACATTTTTATGTCACTTGAAGCAACACATCACCATTTGAAAATTAAGGAACCGTTTTAGGAAAAAGGGAATAGGAAAAAAGGAGAAACCTTTTGAAAAATGAGGCTCAAGGAAAATATAATTTTTAAATACCATCATTATTTGAATTCCCATCCATGTGTAAACCTCGTGCACCCATGGATGTTCCAAAATACAATTACACACTTCAAGTGTCCATGAAATCATCCCAAAACCATTTTCAAGAAACACCACTTGCCTTTAAACTAACACAACAAGTCACACAATGACAAGATCACCAATAAGATTTTAAAAACTGGGAGAACATTTCCAATTTTTTTTACCAAAAATCATCATGCCATAAAGAGGAATCCAAACCACACATCCTACCTAATTAATCATTTCAACCAACTGCCAAAATACAATTGATTCCAAATTATACCACAAGTTCTCAATTTCATTTTTATAAAACAAGAGGCATTTCTTCAAACACCTTGCATGCATTTAAATATAGGTACAATTAAATAAACCCTTTGAAAACCATTTCACATAAATTTTCTATTATAAAATCACAAAATAAATTCATACTATCAATCACAAGCATGATTATAGTATTTTTAAAGTATTAAGGAAAGATCAAGAATCAATGGAATGTGCCAGAAAGGAAATGGATGGAAATACCTACCTCAACGACATGAGAATGTAATGAAACTTCAGAATAAGGAATAATTGAGCCTGAGAGACAATATGCACACCCTAACTTCTAACAAAAACAACCCACACATCAACCCTAACCTATAGGTTCTGGACAAGAGAGGTTCCACCAAAGAAAAACCAAGGAACCAAGAGTGGGAAGAGACGATAAGAGGAAATTGACCAAAAACCATGAAGAAATCACATTGAAACCTTCAAAATGAATCCATGGGAAAAGGAGGGAAAAAGAAGGGAAGCTTGGGACCTCCCATGGCGTGCCTAGGTTGAGAAAATGAGAAGAAACCTGAAATGGGGTTAAAACATTGAAGGGAAAAAATGGAAATTTCCAACTTTTAATGACCTGGGTAACTCATACAGTTTGGCCACATGATTTTCCAAATCGTGCGCTAACCGTATACCACTCACTGTTCAAAAGGGGAAAGCCTCATGGTTACCTCGCACGGTTTTCCAAACAGTGTGCTAACCATGCGATCACTACTGTCCAAAATCAACACTTGACACATGGTATCCTGGGCGAGGGCGTATGGCTTCCCCTAACTATTCCCCAACCATGAAACACCTACTATCAATCCCAAAATATCTTTTTTTTTTACAAAAAACTAAAAAATTCAAATTGATAACTCAACCTGAACCTCAACCAAATGATCCAAGAACAAAATTAGAATATAATGAAATAAAATATAAGTTCAGGGTGTGAAAATTCTCCCCACCAAAAACACTTTATTCTTATATAAAGTCACTCAACCAAATGATAAAAAAACTCAATTCCAAAACCAAATAAAGCCAAAAAACCACAAACCTCAGGGTGACCTTTCGCTTCACAATCCAAACCTGACCATTTCTAGAGGAAGCTAGAGAATGAAGAATAGCAGGAGAACATGATAGGGTTATCCCCACCATAAGAACCTGACTAAAACATGGCGTGACTTCAGATCAAACCAATGTTGAAACTCCCAACAACACCACCCTAAGGAGACCAGCATAGGAACTCCCAACACGGGCTAATCCAAAAATCTCCACAAAAGATAAAAAAACCGGCACCAAAACTGGAAATTCCCCATATAAACCAAACTCCCGATATAAGGGGAAACCCATGAAAGGAACTCAAACCAAATAGTGAACCCAAACACAATCTACAATCACTAATTTCCACAAGAAAAAATATCTCCAAACAAGCGCAACAAAAAACTAAAACCGATTCACAAAAGGAAAACCATTTAAAGATCCACATCCAAGGAACAACATGGGACTACACGAAAATGGACCACCAAGTCTCTTATGAAGAACTCACAGCAAGCGAGAAACTACAATAGGAAACTTAAACTTTCTCCACTCTGACACTAGATACAAGAATTAAGCCAAGGTTCCCCACACCCCAAGTGATTCTTGACTATGTGCAAGCTTCACTCCAAGGCCTATGGATGGAGCCCTGATGTCTGAAGCACCACCACCGCATAGTCAAGATCTGATATCCTCTGATCAAGATTTCTTCTTCAGGAAATGATTCTTACAAAACTTCTCCAGATGACCCAAACATCTACAATGACGACAGATATTTGGAGGATTGCAACAAGATGAATTCGAATGCTCAAAATGATCACACTGAAAACATAGGAGTGAACGATATAACGAATGAGAAGAAAAAACCAATGATGGAGGATTTTCAGAAATAGGTTCCTCTGGAACACACCTCTCACCAGATGGGGAACCTTCATGGGTGACAAGAGATACTAGATTTCCAACTGCATGAGCTCCAAAAACCAACTTAGTTAGGAGTGATTCATCCACAAACTTCTTAAAACACACATATTTATAGGATAGGGTTCACTCCTTGATCTATATATGAATACCCCAAATAAAAAGAGGAGCCTTAAACTAATCTTGTGATGCTACCTCTAGGGAAAAGGAAACCAGCTCCTTGAAGTGGTCAATATAGGCCTTCACTGTCAGCTAGCCTTGTTAAATAATCATGAAATTTTCAAATTTCTTTGTCTTCACCTCCTCAGGTACAAACCATCATATGGAAGTGGTCTTGAACACCTCCCATGTCATCCCAAATTTCATCGATGATGGAGTAATTACCTTCCACTAATAAAAAGTTAGACCCTTAAATAAACCTAGAACGACATGCACTCTCACATCTTCGGGAGTTCCCAATGGTATTAAGACACACTCAACTTCCTCAATCCATTCCACTACCTCTAAGAGACCTCAATAAACATGAAAGATAGGAAAAACTAAGAATAATTATAAACTGGGTGAGACCCACTATACACTTTGGGGACCTTTTTGGGTGACATATTCTGAAAAACACAAGGAGAACAAGACCAAAATAAATCAACCCAAAACACAATCGAAAAGAACATATCAATAAAAAACAATAGGCTCACAAGTCAAACACTACAAGCATAATAAAAAATAATATTTTTAAAAATCCCATTTTTCTCAATTCAAAAACCGACTACTTCAACAGACACTATCCAAATATCAAAATCCATTTTTTTACAAAAAATAACCCTCTTTTTAGAGAAAAACCAATTCCCGAAACCATTTTCTCTTTCAAAAATCATTTTATAAAAACCAAGCCAAACCTTTGATCTCAAATACTCACCCATGGAATCCCATGAACCATTACATATGTTTCCATCCCACTTCCTCTCATATATTCCATGCATACATGCCAACATGCACTTTACACACATACCCACACATATATGAATGTTTATAAGGAATAATAAGGTCCACACATACCATTTATTTTTCAAACTCAATAATTTACCAAATTATCAATTCATGTTTCCTCCACACTTCCCCAAACTTTTCAAAATTCTGAATCACTTTCTCTTTTAAAAACCCATTTCAATTTTCAATCTAAAACACTTGAAATAAATCATTTCCATTTCAAAAACCATTTTCATTTTAAAAGACCACTCACACCAATTGAAACTAAAACAAAACACAACTCACACCAAACTATCAAAATTAGGAACTAGTGTCCATGCCTAACTTGGAAACATGGTTAGTGGGCCATGCCCCAAGTAATAATTAACAACTAAGAGGACCTTGAACTATGCATTAGGACCCCATATGGGTCACTAATCCATGTGAGATCACAACATGACACCCGTTAACCTCCATTATTATTCCCCATCCATTCAAACAAAAACAAGGGTAAAGACTCAACTCCCAAACTAACCCCAGAAACTTGAGGTTCAGAATGAGAAAGGGTTCATGAAATCCTTCTCATACCTACCTCTCGAGTCCCAAAAGTCCTAATTTTTGATCTACCTAACACCCCAAATAACAAGGGCCTCCTGTGATACTCTTTTTTCCTAAACCAACCTGGGATACCATCCAACCCAACACCCAACCCGGTATGAGACAAGGCTCAAAGGGTTTTCCTGATCCCCACGGGTTGAAAACTAGTGTTGAACATCAAAACAATCACAATGAGAATTATTTTTTTCCCAAATGAACCAGGATCAAATAACCAAACTGAGCATGAAAGATAACCAACATATGAACATTAAAAAATATATAGACTAATATAATTACAACATCTGAAAAAAACAAAAACTAAATAGAAAACTAAGGTGGTCAGTGGTGGAAATACCACCTATACTAACACAATTTTTCCAACGGTTTAAAAAAACCATTGGGAAAAGGCTACTATACGAATGGTTCTCTATAACCATTGGTATAAGCCTATGAAATATCTGTTTTACCAACTATTTATTTAAATTGTTGGGATATAGTATTATAAATTCAAATTTCCCAACAGTTTATGTAAACTGTTGGGATAATATTACTTTCCCAAAACTTTTTTAAAACTGTTGGAAAAGAAAATCCCCAAATTCATCGTATCAGGCCTCCGGAACCCATCTTTGAGCCTCCAGAACCCATATCAAATTTTTTTCCTTAAATGAGAGCTCGACACACAGGACTCTAAAAACCATATTTGATCCTCTAAAATCCATCTTATTTTGTCCTAAATGAGAGATCGATGCACCCATCTCAAATATTTTTCCCTAAAGCTTGACGCGAACCCTATTTTCCAACTGGATCTCGATGCGAACCCTACTTCCCAGCACGACAAGTATGGTTTCCCAATGCTTTGTTCTTCCACTTTAAATTGGTACGTCTGACTTCATTTATTTTAGATTTTTTCTTTCCATTTCGTTTCAATGTAGTTTGTATTATGATCCCCTTACGGAACACAAGGCATATATCATTTTAGGTTGCGGTTAGAACTCTACTTCCCAACCTTCTCTTGAGGGTGCTAACTCTACTTTCCAACCATCCATATATCTTTGATTCAAGTAATTTTTGTTCTTCCACTTTAAATTGGTACATATGCCTTCATTTATTTTAGATTTTTTCATTCCATTTCGCTGGAATGTACTATTTATTATGATCCCCTTATGAACACAAGCAATATATCATTTTAGGTTGAGGTTTTTTTTGTGATTTATCTGTATAGAATAATTTTGATTGATATTGAAGAGGTTAATATAATCCTGAGTTATTTTATCCTTGTTTTATTTTAAATTTAAGGTTTATTGACATGATTTTGTTGGTTATAAATAAATACAATTATATATTTTTTTTGTCCTAAGAGGAATGATAAGATACTCTTGAATTATGAATGTACCCCTAAATTTTGTCTTTTAAATATCACACTCTAACTTTAAGATGATGATAACATCACTATATGTTATTCAATGAAGTGGTGCTTCCACCTGAACCACTAGAGTGGGTTTGGGGTCATTTTCATGTGTGAATGGTGATAGAACCGAAATTTTCTCTATTACATGATCATTTATTCCTACTCCATCAAGTGGTCTAGTCATACACTTATAAGGTTGTTTTTTTTTGAAATTCAAAATGAGTGTTAGGAATTCATGTCACAATTTTCTTAGGTAGTTATAAATAATTATTAAGGAATTTATTTGATTTTATTTTCTAGTAAGAAACCCATAATAAAGGAGTAGAACCATCATAGAACTCACCAAGCCTGTTCACGCCTACACATTATTTACTCTCTGATATATATCTCATGAAAAAATAGCATGGTCAAGTGCAAGTAATTATTCACTAATTTTTGATAGTATTTGAGGTATGTGGAGGTGCAATTGAGAAGTTGCTGTGCACCTGCTTAGATTATATTATTTTTCTTTTATTATGGGTATTAGAAATTAATATTAGAGTGTTTTATTTTTCTTACTATTTTTGGATAATTATATAGTGATAAGAATGTGTTGTACTTGTGATAGTCCTAAAATAGGTGAGTCATGAACCCATCTTTAGTGGTAATTATAGGTTAATAGGGTTATGAAATTGCGCTTCTTGATTATCAATGTTATAGTTGAGATATTTACTCAACTATTATGTGCTCATTTGATATTTTAATTTGTGGTTTTGGCACTTGGACCATACAAGAAAGAGGATTTTGTACATTCATCATATGTGGATTTTAAGATTAACATGACATTTATATTCTTATGTGTTATTGAATTTTATAATGACATAGGTTTTAGTTGTATAAAGTTTCCATAATGAGTTTTATATGGGTTTCCTATATAACTTGTTAGTGTAATTATACCCACCCAAACCACAATGTTTTTTTGAGGAAATAAAATGTGAATCTTATTTTGGGATGTTCTATGATGATGTAAATAAATTCCATTGGAAAAATGGATGTATTTTAACACTTAGGGGCTCATTTATTAATTTTATGGATTTGTAATCGTTTAAAGTATTAAAGGTAATCATAAAAATATGGTTTATGATGGGAATGATTCAGCTTGGATCTTATTTTGAGTTGTGTCTGTGTTTAATGTATATTTACTTATCACTTATCTTATTCTTTAAAAGGGTTTACTGATACTTCTTGTTCCTTCTTTTTACATATTTTTCACATGAATAACTACAATAGAGGCCAGTTATTGTTTTATATAAAGTGAAAAATTATCATTTACTTAAAAATATTTTTGATTGAACTTCAATCTTATTGAATTGCTTTAAAAAAATGACTAATTACATTTTTTATAGAATGGATTGAAGTTGGATGTATGAAACTGATCAAATCTCAACAAATTTTCAAAACAATTTGGAGAGATTTTTAGATTTTTCATTTGACAATGCTTCAGATGGTGGTCACATACACTGCCCATGTTATAATTTTGTTGGAAGACCTTGGTTGAGCTGTAAAGAATTAGCTACCATATAACCAAATATGGTTTTCAAACAAGCTATTATGTGTGGTATCACAATGGGGAGAAAATGGAATCTCAAAATGCCGATGATCCAAATGAGAGGACTGGATTGGAAAATTTGATATATGACTGATTTCCATTTATTTGTCATCATGAGAAGTAAAGGATGTTGACCCAATAAGACTTCGATACGGGAACACATGATGCATCTAATGAAAATGATGATGTTGACAGAGTGAAAAAATTGAATGATGTTGCGACGCCTCTAGTATATCAACAATGTGGTAAAATGAAAAATATGGAATTTTTAATTCGATTTTTTCATGGGAAAATTATGTATGGGATTTCTAATACTGCTGTTGATTACATTTTTACCTTCTTGAAGGACTTACTTCCAACTGATTTAGATATTCCCTCAAACCACTATATGTCATGGAAGTTAGTTGAAGAACTTGGATTTTCAAAAAACAAAATTCATGCTTTCACGAATGATTTCAAATTATTCTGGGAAGAAACTTCTGAAAGAAATGATTGTATCAAATTTGTAACATCCTGATAGAAGCCAAAACCTGATGGAACACCATCCTATGTTCCATAGAAAGTAATTTGGCACTTTACATTGATCACTAGACTCCAGAATATTTTCATTTCAGATGAAATATTAATAAAAATGCAATGGAATAATACTAAGAGAAATAATAATAATGAAGATTTGGTTCACCCTACAGATGTATTTTCATGGAAGATATTTGATGCTTGATATCCTGATTTTGCAGCTAACATGCATAATGTGAGTTTGGGTCTTTCATGTGATGGTTTTAATCTGTTTGGGAAGATGATTACTTTTCACAACACATGGCCAGTTTTCATGCACATTTATAACCTTCCTCTATGGTTGTGTATGAAAAAACCTTTCACTTTCATGAGTATACTTATATATAAACCTTTTGATCCTAGAAATGATATAGACATATACATGAAACCTTTAATAAAAGAGTTGAAACTTCTTTGGGATATGGGTGTGTACACATACGATGCATGTTCAAAAGACATATTTCATATGTGTGATGTGCTTATGTGGATGATCAATGATTTTCCTACTTATGCAATGATGTTTTGATAGATCACGAAGGGAAAAATATCGTGTCCTGTTTGTATGAAGAATAATTTATCCAGAAGACTAGAATATCGCCGTAGTTTTTGTTTAATGGGACATCGACGATTCTTGCCAATGAACCATCCATATAGAAACAATCATTAAAGATTTTACAATACCATGGAGACCGATGACCCACCTCAATATATGTATGGAAATGATGTGCTTAATGAATTAAAAGATTTCAGTTTTTCATTCAGGAAGGGTTAACTAAAATCTCAAAAGAGAAAGAATGTTTCCAATGACACCTATTACAATTGAAAGAAGAGGAGTATCTTATTTGATTTTCCATATTAGTCAACTAATTTGTTACATCATTTCTTAGACATAATTCACATTGAAAAGAATATATGTGAAATGTTTCTTTATATTCTTGTATATGTCAAGGGAAATACAAAATATGATTTGCAATGTCAGTGTGACTTGGTGGATTGGGGAATCAGACCAGAATTGCATCTTGTTTATATAAATGAAAATAAATTACAAGTTCTATGTGCTTCTTATGCGATGAAACCCACAGAAAAGATTAATTTATGAAAGTACTAGAGACTATTAAAGTTTCTAATGGTTATTCAAGCAATATATCAAAATAGGTCAACATAAGAGAGTTGAAGTTGAAATCTTTAAAGACTCATTATTATCACGTCCTTCTTCATGAGTTGATTCCAATAGAAATCTGTCATATTTTACCAATAATGTAAGGGTGTTAGTTATTTGGTTGTGCCATTTTTTTAGAGATCTTTGTGTAAGAAGTTTTCCAATTATTTCTTGAAAAAAATGCTGGCAGAGACACCATTAATTTTATGTTAGTTAGAGAAAATATTTTCTCCATCATTTTTCACATGCATGTTGCATTTAACTATCCATCTTCCAACCAAAATACTTCTCGGAGGACCTGTTTCTTTCCTTTAGATTTATCAAACTGAAAGAAATATGTACACCTTGAAATATTATGTTCAGAATAGGAATCACCCCAAAGGTTCTATCGTGAATGGTTACATGGCTCAAGAATGTATGAATTTCTGTTCAATGTATTTGTATAATCTTACTACAATAATGAACAAACCAATGAGAAATAAAGAAGAACAATATGAGAAAATTGAACCCCGTTTTCCATCACTTTCTCAAATAGAATGAATTCTCTGATCATATACATTGAAGACATTAAGTCTTGAAGAGAGGGACATGGCACATCACACAGTGTTGTTCGATTGTGATTTGTTTGATGTCTACATCAAGTAAGTAAATTGAACATGTATATCTTATCTTATCTCTTGTAATTTTACATATCTATTAAACTATTTATATTTTTATCTACAGGGAATATAAAAGAACGATAAATAGAAATATCCGTTCTTTATCTTGGAGAAGGAGAGAGACTTTCCATAGTAAAGAGTTTTCTACTTAGTTGAAATTGAAGGTAGAAATATTACTGTAATGAATAAATAAAATCAATAATTAATTAAATTTAATATTTTTTTATATTTCAGGTATCGAGTTTGCCCGCAGACTCTTTTTCTGAGGAAATAAGAACTTTGGATTTTGGTCCTAATACCGAGGTTTGTGAATGTAAATCAATTGTGATCAATGGGTATAGATTTATTATCACTGAATGATCAAATAACATGAGAAGTTAACATTATTGTGTTATGATAACTTCCAAAACAGACTATTATTCTAGTGCATCAGATATTAGACCTCATTTTGAAAATGTAGCTTATTATGAAGTCATTGAGAAAATAATAATATTGGATTATTACTCACATGGTCAAGTCACAATGATGAAATGTAAATGTTTTGATTTTATGATGAGGCAGGGAACCTTTATTGATGATTATGGATTTAGAGTTATCTAAATGACTCACACTCTTGCTACTGATGAACTATATGTATTGGCATCAATGAAGAAACATGTTTTTTATTTCAAAGATCATTTTGACCTAAATTTGGTGTCATTATTGAAGAAATTCCAAGACATGTTTTTGATGATGAAATTGAAACCATCCTTACTTCCATTAGAACCAATCCATTTATTACTTATGATGACTCAAATAACTAAATTGTCAGAGTTGATTGTGAACCAGAAGTTTTTGTGGTAAATTTATAGAATCATCCATCCATGTTCTCAATTCTTTTGGTTTATCTCGACTTGGGTTATTAAGGTTGGTACTATTGAAATTGATTTAATATTTATTACAAATATGTTGTATCTAACTTGACCTTAATGTGAATTTTCAATTTTTATTGGTTGTAATTTTATTTGAGTTTCATTTTATAATTTGGAATTGAACTGTATTGAAACCTAAAAAACCAGCATTTCTAACTTGGTGAACATTTCAATGCTTTATTGACCATGTATAAAATTAGTAGAAATCTAATACCCCCTTTAACATTTCACCATATAATGAACATTATGGGTTTTATTATTCTGTAAAACATGTATAGGAACCTGTATCATCTACCCGGGCTAAACAAATTAAATTCTTCCTTAATTTCGACAAGTAATTTACCCCTTATGAATCTGTTAGATATCTTATCCTTGTTCATATGTTTATATCATTATTTTCAACTATCTTAAGGGTTTAATCATTCATAATATGTACCTTGATAAATTTTCTAGAGGCATAATTCATTATGCTCTCTCTCTTGGTTGTTGAGTGAAATAAATCCTCAGAATCAATATTCCATGATTTTAATAGACTGGTGACACTTAGTAAAAATTTTATTTTAACCTAAACTGTGTTATTTCAATAAGAACATCCAGAAATTAACCTTATGGAAGTTACCTTTTCATAGATATCCATTTCAACAAAGAATTTATAGACTTCTAAATTATGTCAAATCAGAACCTATTTATCTAATCTCAAGTCCCTCTATAACACTCAAAATAATCATAAAATATAATCCAAAATAATTTTTTCTCTTAATAAATTAGTTGGTATTCTTGGTTATCCATGGAAATATCTTCTCACATATTCTTGATCCAAAATGGAATATTAATCACTAACCTAAAACATCATCAAACCATAATTTATTATTTTAATGTCATTGATAAAATGAATTTTTTCCACTTAGTATTTCAACCAATTGTTGAAAAACTAAGGATGAGAGAATAGATATAAAAACCTAATTAATATCTATTTTCCAAGAACTATCCAGAAATAATATTTGTATGAATTAGTTCTCAAACAAAAGGGGGGGATTGTTATAAACCAAAGGGTTGTGTCATGAGTAGAGGGAGATGTTCATTTATGAAATAATATGAGGTTTCATATAATGAAAAGAGTTTCTATTTTAATAAAACTAGATGATCAATCTATCATTACTTTGTAATATGTTAGGTGGGTTCCTGGACTCCATAGAAACTTGATATCCTTAGTAATTATTGAACAAAAGGGTTTTACTTTTATATCTGAATCTGGTTTTCTAAAAGTCTAAAAAGGATCTAGAACTATAATTAAGGGTTTCCCTAACAATAGACTGTATTTCTTGAATGGGTTGAACCATTCTAGATAGTTATTTAGCCTATATATGTCTAATACTGATAATACTTTATTATAGAATATAATATTGGGTAATGTAAGCTATAAGGGGCTTGAGGAACTTTATATATAAGGGATGTTTACCAAAATTACACAAAGTAACCTTACTTTTTATGAATATTGTGTAATGGGTAAAGTTAAGAGAGTCGGTCTCAATAGGCATTCCTTCAAAGATAGTTCTCCCTTATAGTACATTCATTCTAATTTATATGGACCAGATAAGATCACCTATCATGGTGGATACTTCAATTTTTTTACCTTTATTGATGACTTATTTATAAAGGTTTGTATTTACATACTGAAGAAAAAATATGATGCTTTTGAAATATTCAAAACCTGAAAAAATCATTTTTGAAAATATGGTAAGAAATAAAATTTAAAAAATGATAATCGATAATGAATTAGAACGCCTCTCTACTAATTTTATTTTGTTCTTTCTATTTGAGGTAATTAAAAGGTATCAAACTGTTAGAGGGACCCCCTAATAGAATGTAATTACTAATCATATAAATATAATTATCCTTTAGTGAGTACGAATCATGATTTCATGCTCAGGTTTGGCCAAATATTTCTAGGCAGAGGCTTCTACCATGTTAGTGTACCTTATATATAGGTATCCGTCCCCTTCTAATCTATTTAAATACCTAGAGTAACTATGAAATAAAAAACCACCTTCTTATAATTACCAAAGAGTATTTAGGTGTACTGTATATACCCATGTCAAGAATAATAAACTTGAACCTTATGCTCTCAAGTGTATTTTTTTGGGTACCCTTAAGGAGTTGAAGCTTATAAGTTATGAGTTGATAGACCTAGATACCAAAATTGTATAATCAGAAGAGATGTGATTTTGGAGAGTCCTGTTATCCCAAGTCTAACACTATACTTTAGAATTATTTTGGTTATCATTTTAAATTACCTGTCATAAAATTATAACTCTTCATGTGGAAACATTTATTTACTTATGTGTCTTTAATTATCATGTTCTTCCTCTATTTTTATTATTTTTATAAATTTTCTTCAAAAAATTATCAAGCATTCCCCAAAAACCGACTTAGATATCCTGGATTCACCACATGGATTCTTGAAATTCTTTTCACTAAGTCTTTCCTCATATTATTTTCTTGGATTTATCTTCTAATATTATTATGATTACATCCATTTTCAAAAAAATTGATGGATTATCAACATTTTTCTATGTTTTTTACTCTTCTTCAATAGAAGAATAAGCTTATTTCTTTTGGTGTATATATTTTCTTGGAACTCTTTGTGTTTTGTTGGATAGATTTTTTATTTTTTATATAAAATAAGGATAACATACTGGTATTATTTTCTAAATTATTGCATCAAAATGAATTCTATAGACAATTTTGAGTTTCCAAATTTTTTTAAGATAAGGTTTTGAGCTCCTAGAAGAGCCTAAACAAAAGGAACCAATGCTTTATTCTTGTAAATTATTAGCCAACAAGAGAACATATTTTTTCCTTAAATGGGTAAAAATATGCACACTAAACCTAAAAATTATAGAGGATTTAAACTTCTAGCCTTTCCCATCATTGAATCTCTATAAAACATGTATGTACCAATGATATCCAACTAGAGAAAATGATGTGACCCAAATCTGCTAGTGACTTCTCCAAAGTGGAAATCAAATAAAAACTCAATACAAACCATTATTAAATTAGTAAAAAATCATAATGTCCTAGTGTTGGATTATTAAATAACCATCCTACTCAAAATTAAATTTCTTTATTACAAATTGTATGATTTATTAAATTCATTATATATCCATTCAAGTTCACCTAAAACAATGGATAGTTAAATTATCCATGAATCCCCCTATTCCCTCTCATATATTTTGTTTTTTTGGGTTACACATTAGTTATCCTTTTCTAATTACTTCCATTTTTTTTCAAATGCAGGAAATGAAACCAATTGAAGAGAGGTGACGAAAAAATATGATGGACAATAATCGTCGCATGACTGAGATGAGAATTCCACCACTAGTTCTTTTAGTGAGTATTTTATTTCAAATATATATATTTAAATAATATATAATGTCATGTGATTAATTTTTTTAAACATTTTTTCAGGATCTATATATTAGGTGACAATTATTTGATGAGTAGCCCGGTAGTGGTCCTAGTACTCAGGCCGGTGGTGTGAGGGGGGGTGATATGAGAGCTAGGTGATCTGGTCGCCGTACCTGATTAGACCCTTACCCTCCCATTGACATACCATCTATCCCATATTCTGATCACAACGTGTCATTAGGGGCACACAAGATATTTAGGCCTCCCATGTTTTCACCACCCTTTATATCTGAGTCTCCTCACCCGTCTTTACCATATCTGATGATGATTCCCACTCCCCATCCATATCATGCATTCGTCCAGCCATCCGTGCCATCTTCTTTTACTTCTTCTTCCTTCTCCCAGAGCTTCTATATTCCATATTCTTCAACTCCTACTCCACCACAATCTGTCCCTACGGAGCATACACTAGGACCCACTCCACCAGTACAGGGTGTTCCTTCAGTTTATCTGGATCCAGCAGCGCCCATTGATCACACTGCTGCAAGTATATTTATAGAACCCTAACAAATTATTATACCATTATTTATTTTCATTATAACATGTATTGATAAAATATTTGTTTTTATTTCATAATAGATATATCTACTAATAGGAGGTAGGGGTGAGGGCATACACGCATGCGTGCGGTGTGGAACTGCCGCATACCATTGATGGTGGACTACAATGAAGACAATCAAATTATTTAAAAATAGGGCAACAATGTCAGAGTTTTTTGGCGACGCTTGCCAAATACTCTGACATCATTCATGTCAGCCCACTCTCATAGAGACAGTTGACAAATAAAGTCAAGGATAATTCTTGGGCACAAATATGGGTAAAAAAATATTATTGTATTTAATGTAATATATTATTTTTGTATTTATATAAATTAATATTTTGGTGTCATCTTTGGTTTAATTTCTCTGATAGTGAAGCTGCACAGCCAACACATCTAAAGGAGTTAGATGAGCTTTGGAGAGTCTATAATCATGAGTTGTATATTGGATGAAATTCTAGAGTTGTAACAGAGTTATAGGCGGTACCTATTCTAGATTATTATTTAATGAACAATATCGATAGATGATTACTCATTGGACGACTATCTAGTTTAAGGTATTAATCACATTTTAGGTATTTAAATGAAAATTTTCATGTTTTGCATTAATACTATCTTTTGTATTATTGAATTTTATTTAGAAATCAACTGGAAGAAATAAAAAAAACATTGATGCTAAAAAATACTTCCACACATTGGGACGTACTATGATGTCAGATCATGAGAGGAAGTAGGTACGACAATTGTTTATAATTTTTCTTTACAACTTGCAATTTCTATTATTTCATACATAATTTATTCGATTTATAATGTTTTAATATAATTTTAGTTATGGAATTAATTATTGGTAACCCATTTTTAATTATTGTTTTCTAAATTCAATGTCATTGTAGAGTCAAGTATTGAATATTGAAGGATGTGCGCCTCGAGCAAAACTGTTTTGCTCAAGTAAAAGGAAAAAAGATGTAAGTACGGTTAACGAACCGACTCAAGTATATTTTAAGTTTTACTTTGTTGATTTAAAATTTTAATATCTATTTTGTAACTTAATAATCTATTTATATTTGTAACAGGCTGCTTTAGAGGCCCTTGATGCACAGGAACCTGATAATTTTGGGCCACATGATCACTTACATCAGGTGTTGGGAGATGAGCACCCTGGAAGAGTATACTACCAAAATATGAAGAGTATAGTCTCGATGAGGTATTGACCCTCTTTAGGTACGAGTTATAGTGCCACCGAGTTCTATAAGGTTAAGGCACATGCAAAAAAAACTGAAAAAGGGCCACAGAGGCAAAAAAAAATTATGCTAGGGAAAACACTGCATTTATGAAATTGATGGAAGTTTTACGTCCAAAAATTCCACTAGAGACCAACACAACTCGTGATGAATATATGTTGTCGATGAATTATATATATGGTGCACCAGGTGGTAGTTCTAATGGTGTTCTATATGATGTCATTCCTAGCAATGAGGATGGTGAGGAGGAGGTCGAGGTGGAGGAGGAGGGCGAGAAGGAGGCCAAGGTAGAGGAGGAGGGAGAGGAGGAGGGAGAGGAGGAGGGTGAGAAGGAGGACGAGGTGGAGTAATAGGGTGAGGAGGAGGGCATGGAGGAGGTCAGGGATGATGATGGGGACAACAATGAGGACAAGGATGAGGCTGATGACGACTGTGATGATAGTGATGGAAATGAGGGAAAAATTGATCCATTATATTTTTGACTAATATTATTGACATTTTATATTTGATGATTTTATGTGCCTAAATATATGTGTGATTAGGTAGGTCAAATTATCTTTATTTCTTTATCTATAAATAATAAAACTTTACTTGATGATTTGCTGTGACTAAATATATGTGTGATTGATTCACCCCTCCCCTCTTTATGTGGTTTATAATCTAAATTAGTCCCCTTAGTTTATCTCAGATATGGGTTGAACCTGAAGTAGGTATGATATGTATGTATCCTACCAGTATAATGATTTAACTATTTAGTTATAAATTTCATTCTTAAAATCATGTAAATAATATTTTCACTTGCTCTGTTTAATAAGGGGTGAAAGTTGGCTAAAGAGGTACATAGTTAGTTTCATTTAAAATTTTAATATCCTAGATTCATGTAATAATTTTGAGAACATTTCCAAATATACATAAATAAATGTACTTGGAAGTGGAATCTACAATTTAGCCAAGTGTATATCCCTAGATCCAAATAATTTAGGAAAATATACTACAAATCCAAGATAAAATCAATATAGATACATCATGCAAGTGAATCATTTACATAGGTGGTTTGAAAAAACCATGTATCTGAACATCCGACATAGAATAACATTCTATGTAGTTGATCTGGTGATGTAGAAAAATTTTCAAAAGTAAGTGTTGTGACATAGCCAAATTTAGCCACGTATTGTATTTACATAGGAGTTTAAGGTCAATGTAAGGGATAGTATATCTATGTTTTTGTTGATATTTCAAGAACCAATTTGGTATTAATATGTAAAAATATTTGAGGAATTAATGTGATCAGGGATGTTTATATACTATAGGGAATATGGAATGAAGGCCATGTGTTCAAGAGGCATAAAATATGAATTGAAGATAAATTTACTGCAAAAGAATAATATCTAACTCAAACACAAGACATATGTTTCATAATACAACAAGAGTTTAAAAAACACAATAAATACTTCAATAAATCAATATAGGTTAATATATATTCTTCTCGATCTGGTATGGTGAAGGGTTTAAACTATTATGTAAAATCTTATACTTTTTATTATCAAGATAGATCAATTATAATTAATAGTGTATGTGTCAAAAAAACTTGAACAATGTTTATAAATGAAAATTTAGAGTAAAACATCCAAATAAATGGATTTTTAGAGTATTCCATAGAGGCCACAACCCCCTATGAAATGTGAGGCATAGTATCAAACTAGATAGAATCAACAAAAATATGGATAGGTCTTGGAAAATATAGAAGAACAATGTTTCAATATTTTTGTTGGGGTTGTGGAATGAATGGAAATAAAACCTATTATAATTTGTTCAATATGTCATTACTAGAAAATAGGAAATAAATAAGAGGGAGCTTCAATAAGAATATAATAAAAAATATCAGAGAAAACTACATAAGACTAGATCATCACCATAGTTATGTACACAAAAAAATATTTTAGGAGAAGTTTGTGGTCAAAGAAGTTTGGAAGGTCATAAGGCTAAGGTATTAATAAATAGGTTAGAATGAGAGGTTATCTATACAATAATATGGAATAGGTTTCAAAAGAAAAACAATGGTATGTAATATTAATATTCTAAGAAGGATAAGAATGTCATGAAATATTTCCTAGTTATTTGCCTAAATAAACTGAAATTGGTTAAACAATTAGAGGAAGATTAAGAAGAATCAAAGGCTGCATGAAAGTGAAGAGATTTATAAGGTAATTTCAAAATTGATGAGATGTCATCCAAAACTGAAAAATTGATGATTTAGAAGTCTTATGTAGAAAAAGGTATTTCATATAAAGAAGAAGTGTAAAGGAATAACCAAAAGAAAACTTAATATGCAGTGATTGAAAGAATAAAATGGCTCAGGATGGGTTGAAGAAATCTTCTAGAATGATATTTTAGAAAAATAAGTGGAAACTACTCATTACCTATTTTTTTTATTTGTGATCTATCATATAGAGAATTGAATGAGTGTGTTGAGTGATTTTCATAATATACTTTAAATAAGTTTCTCGAGGATATAAATGATGGAATACATGGAGAGAATATCTTTCATATAGATTAATAACTACCATGAAATAGAAGAAGAATATGAAATCCCTTTAGGGGGAGAAAATTTGAGAATGTAGCAGAAAATATATTATTTCCAGTATACCTAGAATTTCTAGATAGATTTCAAAAAATTTATTATTGATGTATGAGAATAACTTCTAAATACTTTTTTTTATGATTGTATAGAATTAACTTACTAGGGGGTGGTTTTTATCAAAATAAGAGTAATATGGGAAGTTAAAAAACTTAAAAATGAAATATTTTAATATTTTTTTAAGATATGTACATGTTATAATTCAAAATAAAACTATTTATACAGTCTCTACATGAGAAATAAGAAATTTTTGAGCATGATATGACATGTATGGTAGTGTATGCTTAGTGTAGAAAACCATGGTCATATAACTCTTGTTTTTAGCATTCTATTTTCCCATGTATACTTAGAGTAGATCAACTAATGGATATTTTTAATAAAACCATGTGGTATTATACATCTCTCAGAAAAAAGGGAAGATAATGATAGTTCCATCAAAGTAAAAAAAGGTTGAAAATTCTATTGCATTTACCTATATATTTTTTCTTAGTTAATGGGGGGGGCGTTGAAAATAAAACCAACCACTCATATTGATCTTGAGTATTGGTATTTATAACAAATTAAAAGGGGGAGATCATTGTGACCAAGTATGTATTGATGTTTGTGTCAATGCTTCCATATGTGTTTAGTGGAGTTGATTATGATGAATGGAGGATAATTATGGATTCATGATAAGAAATTGAAACATGATTTTTAAATCGTCCATGTTTTTCCATAAGATGATTGATATTCTTCCATATTGAATAGAAAAGGAATTCTGAGGCTATAGATTTAAGAACTCAAGAGGATAATTTCATGATAATGTTTTATTCATTAGTTGTGATGATCGATGAGATGATAATGAAAGGATGGAAAGACAAGTGATGGTGTATGAAATATAATAATACAATTTTTTTTGTTAAGTATTGAAGTTATTTAAAAGGAAAGGATATTGGATGAATGAGTTTTTATTTATTGTGAAGAAATATGAAACATCCCTGATTAATGTAAGTGTTTTCTGCATATATGAAAATTTACATATATGAATGCCCTACATAGGAAATTATATGATGTGGTTAAGTGAATATACACATAATCAAATCATACAGGTGAATATATAATGTATACAAGTGAAAATACACATATCTGGATAATTTAGGATAATATACTACATAGTCATTTTGGATAGAATCACATATATGAACATCCCATGTATCTAAACTTTAAGTTTAGAGATCAAGAAACATATATGATTCTTTATATTAAAATTATATGATATAGAATGGGGCTATGTAGTGGGGGGTTAGGGGGGGTGGCTGTAGGGGGGATGTGCATTGGGAGGGGGGTGCTATAGCATGAGAATTAGGGGGGTTGGCTATAGGGGGTTGTGCAGTGGGGGGGGGGGGATGTTTAGTGGGGGGTGTGTGTGTGTGTGGTGGGGGTACTGTAGCATGAGAATTAGAGGGGGAAGGGGGGAGGGGTGTTGGCTGTAGGGGGGCTGTGCAGTGTGGGGGGGGCTATGGGGGGGGGGGTGTAGTGGGAGGGGGGATGTGCAGCGGGAGGGGGATCCCATTCGATCACATACTAATTCATTCTAACCTATGGATACCTCAAAAATGTGGGATTCCCTATGTTTTTCACTATAGTGATCTTCAAAAATCTATAAAAATCCAAACATTGGTATCAAAGTAAACCATGTGAAGAAATATCCTAGAATTGGTTCCAACAAGACATAAAAAATTTTCTAGAATGAGATTCAAGAAGGATTCATACCATAGGGTAGATCCAATACTTAATTTATGTTTACCACTATCAATGGTAAATTTTGATTCTTGTTGGGGAAGGATGAAATTCAACATACATGGAACTATAAATAAATTACAATAAGTTCAAGGCTCCTACTACTCTAGAAAAATGGGAACATTTCTCAAAACTCAATGATTTTATATCACTGTAAGGTCACACATGGTCAGAATCTAGGTTCTCTAAAGCATTAAAAAATTTCTCTATAAAATTATGGAATCATAGAGAGGGAATACAAATCAATTAATAGAGAAAACAATTTAATTAAATTCACATTAAAGACCCCTCATAATGATTTTACGTGTATCCATATTCAAATGGATGTGTCCTAAGAAGGGATGATCATTTCATTTTCCACACAACCACCAACACAGCATCCACCATGGCCTAGCCTTGGTTATGGTGCTCATCAACACAATAGCTTGAAACAACCAACCCTACAGTGTGACACCTCATACCTAGTCATTTTCTCATTCCATTACCTATGCAATGGGTGTGGTGAGTTTTACCAATTTTAGTCCCATAGTTACCTACCCTAAGAACCACTCCATGGGCATGACTATTTTCCACCTTTCTTATTTTACCTTGAAGAACACCTGGGACAAAACAACTTATACTAAGGTGTAGTGTTGGCTGTTTTGAACCAAAAACCTTCAAACCAACATTTATTATTCATAAAACATCAAGCGCTAATGAGACCCATGTATTATACACCACAATGGTCAAATATATTTCTTATGATTTGGTAGAATAGGCATTAAAAACCCCATTGAAAAAAGGGTGATCCAAATATCCCCTATAACAACTTAACTTCTTCTATAAGAATCTCTAGAAGTCTTCTTGAGTAAATACTTACACTATTCCAGATTGTATTTTTTCCGCTACCACATCTCATCATTGATCCACCCATGAAGCCACAGGGGGAGTTATGTATTTTTATTTTTTATACCTACACAAGGGAAGTTCAGAATTTTGTTTTGTATCTGTATGTGTTTTACCTATAGGTGCATAGGGGGAGGCAGGCTGAGGCTGCTGAAATTACAGCAGCAAGACTATTAAAACGGTTTAAAAAATGTTGGTATATATTTGAAAACAAACCTTTACCAATGATTTGAACAAATTGTTAGTATATATTTGAAAAGAATACCTTTACCAACAATTTTTTGAAACTGTTGGTATATATTTGAAAAGCATAACATTACCCAATGGTTTGAACAAACCGTTGGTAAATGTCTATTCCAACGGTTTGAAAACTATTGGAGTATGCATGATAGATCGAATAATGAAATGTTCTGAAACTATTGGTATAGAGTTAAACCAATAGTTACCTTAAACTGTTGGGAACAAGTGATTTTTATTGCCATATATCAATGGTTCTTGTAGAACTGCTGGCATAAGCCTATCCCTACGTCTCAGGAGCCAAATGTTTGGAAAACTGTTGTTATAGTTTATACCAATGCTTTTCCTACATTTTCCTATGGTTTTAAACCATTGGTAAAGGCTAAGTTTCTAGGAGCGGGTACCATGCAACGTGATCTCCATGTGACCTCTTGGTCAGCACTTTCACGACCCATCCCAAACTGGGGCTCGAACTGAAACCAACCCAAGCCCGCATCTATAGGCTAGGGGGTGGTGAAAAGCGCCGAAGGAATAAATAACTTGGGGTGGTCTTTTCCTAAAAACCTATATGCACACACACAACCAACTCAATGAAAAAGTTTAGAGGGAAATAATAAAATATGCAACAATGCTATAAAGTAAACTAAAATTTCATGAACCTCTAGAAAATACAAAAGTATTGTAGTGTATACTAAAAAGTAAAAGTGGAAAAATACATGCGCAACTAGAAATGTGTCCCAACATGACAAAAATATGGAAGTAATAAATAGATGAGAGCAACTAGATCCTAAATCCCAAGCTATGATCACCGTACATGGTCCAAGAACCCAGTATCCCTAAGCTCATATGAAGTCATGGTTTATTAGTTCGTCATCTGTATAAGACACAATATGTGCACGTAATGCACATACATGGGTGAGTATAAGCATACCCAATAGTACACTCTAAAAGTTGATGGGGGAGAAGTAAGAGATACAATAGAATATGAAAATAGTAGATAGAACAAGGTAAAATAAAAGTTTATAGACTAACCTAAACCAAGAGTGAAAGTAAGCTCATCCAAATATAAGGGGATAAACATAGTGAGTAGATGAACTACCCACCAAGTATTTTCCACCTATAGAAGGAGAGTAGAATCATCCAACCATGAGAAGCTAAAAATGGAAAGAACGTGGCATACCTCTCATGTCTTCCCCTTTCCTGGAAGGAATCCAAATCTAGGGTGAGGATGCAAAAGAATTGTATATACACATGCCGAGTCAAAAGAATCCCAAATGAGAGAGTAAGAGGATCTCCATCTCATAGCTCATCCCAGGAAAAAGAGTATCCAACATTTATAAAAGTACAGTAGTGATGCCTATCATCTCACGTGTCTTTCCTAAACACACAATTATAAGAAAATCGTTCACCATACCTTGACACTATCCACTTTGGGTGGTATTGACTCGCCCACACAATTTTTGGTCGCATCTCAAAAATGCGTCTCCATGGGGAAAGCATCCCTCTTCCTTGTGAGTCCAAAGATATGTCAATCCATGTATTGTCACTATAACACACAGTTGAGGGACACAATTTATAGATATAGGACCCATGACTTGATACGATAGGAGGGTTCCACTCTGAAGGTTGAGGACTCATGCCTAGCCCATATGGAGGCTTCCACTCTAGGTCATCGATGAACCATGCTCTAACTTGTAGGAGGGTTACACTCAGAAAGTTGAGGATCCATGCCCATCTTGACTAGAGGGTTCCACTCTAGGTGTCGGTAGAGGACCCATGCCCAGCCCACCTGGAGGATTCCACTCTATAAATTGGTTGAGGACCAATGTCTATTCCAGTTAGAGAGTTCCACTCTAAATGTCATAGAGGACCCATACCCATCCCAACTAGAGGGTTCCACTTGAGAGTATTCCTCTAGTGATCCTACCTTATCACTACTGTCATCGAGAATTTACTTAGTAAGCACCGTACCCAAAATATTTCATATCATATATCTAAATCCAAAACTTAGGGTATCACTACATTCTATGAAGAAAAAAACTCTGGATAAGCTATTTGCGGGCCAAAATCCGAGTTTAAACAAAGGATATATGGATGTTCAAAGATTCCTCAAAGGAGGTCAAGGGTTACACAGCATATAAGGGGACCCACACAACATGTGGTCCCACTCTATCTCCCAGCCATGTTCTTGGTCAGCACATAGCTAAATCCCATGTAGTAGTACACACCGTGTAGGTGGACTACAAGGCGTGTCCTGGCTAACGGGGACTAGGGCCATGTGCTTCTCGTTGTGTCTGTGTACTAGAGTACACGAGTGTGTACTAGACCCTATATACTTCCACATGGGTTCTCATCCATGTGACACTTGACACAGGTTATCCAACTAGGATGGGGGTACACGACATGGAGGTGGTACTACACACCATGTCATCCTCAATTTTTCCCAAACCCTAGTTGCCGCCACGGGAGGGGATACACACTGTGTGTTATTCGCTAAACATGGCGTGCTGTCAAGATTTTCACAAAAATATCAGATCTGTATTTTATCCTTAAATCTATTCAAATATTCACAGATCTCTCCTTGAATTGGTTCAAAACTCATAGATCTAGCTATGATTCATAGATCTTGGTGTCCATTCACCTTAAATTGGATCTGGTAAAGATTCGAGGTTTCGATGTTCATTCTGCACATAGTCATACCTCAGTTCATCACAATCTTAATTCCTAAACACCAAATCAGTCATCCTTTCCTCATAACGATCCTAAATCTATGCTCAGTTCATCAAATCATTCTTGTTTTTTTGATCCTCTGTGAATCTAGAGGTTTTATCGAGATCGGTACCTCCTGACAAAGTTGAACCGAGACCATGGGAATCTAACTGGTCAAGAATGTGAAGCAGATTGGGGAGAAAGGCACAAAAGCAAAGATTAATTGATCGAGACCAAGTGTTTTTAGCCAAATGATAAAGAAAAGAGATCCTATGGTTAGATAAATAATTTTAATAAATGATATTCTAGTACTTAGGCACATGCAATGGCTGTAATAGGACGAAGATCGAAGGACAAAGAACGATATACTCAATCGATTTAATTATAAGGGTGAAAAAACACATATAAAAAGCCCTACCTCGATTTTGGATCGATCATTACTGAATAATGTGTCTGCCAATGATTTGGGAGGAGTCTTCACATTCATTATGTCTTAATCTGATACAATCCTAATATTCATCATCATTAAAGGAGATCTACTAATGGAAGGGGGAAGAGATCTCTCGTTGGTGATTTCAGAATTATGAGAAAACCCTAGAAAATTATGCATAATGATATATTTAAAGGCTTACCCATTATGATGAACATGAACTAATTAATTAAAAAAATAATCAATTAATTAATTAAATACACCGCAAATGAGCGAGGGGTATGAACGTCCTGCACCGACTCATTTTATGTCACGCCTTTGGTAAACACTACATTCTAAACTCAAATGTGGTCTTAGATTTATGATTTGATCAACCATTTAAGATTTATCCTGTTTTCTTTTAGAATCCACATGTTCACAATATAAAATATATTTAATATTTTTATAAAATCAATTTCAGGCACACCGGGACTTAGAATTGCATGCCGTCTTAGTCCCTAGCTCTAAAAATATATATAGAAATATTTTAAAATCTTACAAATAAAATATTGGGTCTCTACACTATTTCCTTCTTCAAGATTTTCATCCCTAAAAAAAACATATAAAAAAATTCTGGGCATTGAGACCGCACTTAGTTCTCCCACTTCTAAGAACTCTTCTGCACGTTTCCATGCTACCACAACATGTGAACCAAATGGATTGTCTGTTTATGCAGGGTTCGATCCTGATAATCCTTGGTCACTACTGGGTGCTATGCAAAGGTGTCTCTATCCTCAATGTCTAGCTTTCCCCATTTTATAACATTCATTGGTTCATGCACGTATCTACTCATCCATGACATGTGGAATACATTGTGAACCCACTCCAGTTGTGGGGGTCAGGAGAGGTGGTAAGCAACCTCACCAACCCTCTACATGATCTTGAATAACCAAATGAACCTCAAGGATATCTTGTCTCCCATACTGAACCTCCAAAATCCTCATCATAGAGAGACTCTCAAGAAGACTTGGTTTCCTTGATTGAACTCCAAGGGCCTGTGATGGTGATCTACATAATATTTATGTCTGCTCTGATCCATCCTCATCTATTCACAGATGACCTGGACTTTCTCTATTGTCACCTACACCAACCCTGGGCCCATAAAATACGACTCACCAACATCTTTCTAACATAAGGGTTACCCTCATGGTTTCCCATACAGGGCCTCAAAACGTGACATGCTGATGGTAGAGTGGTATTTATTGTTTTATGCAATCCCTACTAAGAGCAGGTGATCCTCCCACCTTCAAACAAAGTCTAACATGCATTCCTTCAGCATATACTATAACACCTAGATAGTGTTATTGGTATAACCATTGGTCTATGGGGGAAAGGATATACTCATCCACATCTGGATCTTGAATTCCTCCTACATGACCCTCCATAATTGTAAAGTAAACCACACATCACGATCTAAGACAATCGTCGAGGGCACCCCATGAAGGTGAATGATCTCTCATATTTGTAATTTCCCCCAAACTCTCCACCAAACTTTTCTCTCTGATATCAAGGAAGTGTGTAGACTTTGTGAGACGATAAAATATCACCTAGATGGCTTCATGCATATTCACTATGCATGGAATCCCTATGATAAAGTCCATGTATATGTCATTCCATTTCTACTCTGGGATCTCTTGGGGCTACAACAAGCCTATCAGAACTTGGTGCTCAGCCTTCACCTACTAACAAGTGAGGAAATAAGAGACAAAATCAGATACACTTAGTCTCATTAAATACCACTAAAAATACTATTTAAGGTATTTATACATCTTCCCCACATCAAGATGTATAGCTAGAGGAGAAGCGCGGAACTCCCGCACAACCTCCTCCCGTAACTAGACTGGAACCACTATTCACCCCTAGAACAAGATGATGCGATTTCCTCCTTTATAATATCCATATAGTGATCATCCTATGGATATTTTATCACATAAGACCTTGTAGTTGATGTCTCCTAGCTGGTAATATCTTACATGCTCAAGAAGCGAAAGAGTCAACACCTATGACTGAAGAAAAATTGTACCCTCTTGCTCTACTAGAATCAGCTGAAGGGAAGATAATTGCTTCAAAGATTACTTCACTAAGAAATCCAAGGATTTACTGGTAAGTTCATATGCTAAAATGTTTCCCTTTTCTAGAGTATATAATATCTTGAAGTCATAGTCCTTTAAGAACTCCAACCAACATCATTGTCTCAGGTTCATGTATCTCTATGTGAAGACATAACTAAGAATCTATTGTTCTAATTAAACCATGAAGCAATACCCCAGAAGTTAGTTCCTCCAAATCCTCAGGGTAAAGACTATCACTACCAGCTCTAATTCATGAGTTACATAATTCTATTCATGGGGTCTTAACTACCTTGACCCGTATGCGATAACTGCCTATCACTGCATCAACACATAGCCAAGACCCACTCCCGATACATAAAAATACACTATGAACTCCATGCCCACCTATGGTAGTCTCAACACTAGATCACTCATCATCCTCTACCTCAACTCCTCAAAGGACCTCTGGTACTACTTAGATCAGGTAAACTGCTTCCCTTTCTGTGTTAGGGTGGTCAAAGGGGATTTGATTCTGGATAAGTCTTCCACAAACCTCATGTAGTGTGTCACCAAGCCAAGAAATATCCGCACCTCCGACACATTCTTGGGCAGATCCCAAGAAATCATTACATCAATATTAACTGGATCCATGACTAAACCATGATAAAAAATGACATTCCCCAGAAAGTTAACCTCATGAATCCAGAATCGTCACTTCAATAGATTTCTATAAAGTTAATGCTCTCGAAGAAAATTAAGAACCATCCTCAAGTGATCTTCATGATCCTCCTCTGACAGAGAGTAGATGAGTATGTCATCGATGGATACAACAAAAAACTAGTCTACGTATGGATAGAAGACTTGGTTCATTAAAACCATAAACACAGTGAGTGATTTTTTCACACCAAAGGGAATCACTAGGAACTCATAGTGTCTGTAGCATCATCAAAATGCCAAATTTGGAATATCAGCCTCAAGAACCCTTAAATAGTGGTATTCAAACCTGAGATCAATCTTTTAGAACCATCTCTCACCTCACAACTGATCAAATAAGTCATCAATTCTTGTAAATAGGTACTTGTTCATTATCGTGTCCTGATTCAGATGATGATAATCCACACAAATCCATAAGCTCTCATTTTCCTTTTTCATGAACATGACTGGAGTTGCCTAGGGGGAAACACTAGGTCTGATGAAAAATTTCCCATGAAGTTACTCCAAATACAACCACATATCTCAGAGATTTTTAGGGTCCATCTGATATGCCACATAATATATATGAGCAATCCTAGGATGCAAGTCGATGAAAAACTTTATCTCTAACCTCAGAGGTAGTCTTGGAACGTCCTCAGGGAAGAAGTTCATATAATACACCAAAAATAAAGGAATCCAAATTCCTAGAGGGAATACTAAACCAAGGTCTATACTTGATAACTTATGGGTGATGGGATGTAGCCTCCTGCTTGAATAACTCACTTACCCTACCATGACATCTCTTTCTACAGAAAAGGAGAATCTCATCCCATTGGTACATAGGCATATGACTTGTTTGCGGTGATAGTCGATCTAGGCTCAAAAAATGGATAAAAAATATATACCTAAGATGAAATCATAGGGTTCCATCATGATGACCAAAAGGTCCCACATTAACCTCTCTCCACCAAGTGATATCTCACACTATCGATAAATGAAAGATACAAAAGAAGAGTTCCCCGTAGGAACCTCAAGATGAAGCTGTTGTGCCAGCAACTCAACTGGGAGCTCTAGATCTCACACTAGGAGTATGGAGATAAAGAAATGTCTAGAACCTATGTCTACTAGTATTTAAGAAATAGTATAAAACACACAAATCATACCTCTTATTATCTCATGCACTGTGGGATCGTAGACATCCGAAGCATGCAGCTGCCCACAACCCCAACTTCCATCTCCCTAATCCTGACTTGGGACACCTGGTGGTGGTGGTGGAAGAGCCTCATAAATAATTCCACCATATATAGATCCTCTTAATCCTCTACCAGCTCTGACTCCATAGAGACCACCCTGTCCATGCCTAGGAGATCCCTGATCACGATGCTGCCTCTCCTGTGGCTGTCCATCAGCTATCTGCCTGTGCTACTCGACATGTTTGGTCAGGCAGTCTGTTGGAACCAAGTCTGTTCTTTTCTAGAAATAAAGTATGGTTTGTGCTTATTTTAAATACCCATTGGTTTGATTAAGGAGTTTGAAAGGAATGTGGTCTTATTATTGAGGCTGAAAACAGTATTGAAGGTGGTACAGTTTCCTAGTGTTTCCTAAATTTTTGGGTCTCAAAATCGAGAGTTTGTTTTCAGAAAAGGAAGGATTTATGTATAGGAGTGAATGAGATGTGTAATGGATAAGGAAATAAAAAAAGGAAGGGAAATGTGTATCACAATCCATGAACTGCATACTGTATACTAGGAACGGTTTGTAAACCATGAAGGGCGCTACGCCGACCATAGATGAAAATGGTTTGTGGAATGGAAAACATTTCGCAATGAAGGTTTGCAGTTCACAGTGAGGATCACAGTACATGGAAGGAAATAGGTTTGTGGGATGGCATGTTGTTCGAGAAAGTGAGGAAGAGTTTTGAGAAGCTGTGAAGGTCATCATTTGTGGAAACGAGGTTGTGATTTGTGCCGCCACTTAGGGAATATAGTTTATGGGAGATGAACGATACACAGAAAAGGTAGTTCCATGTCAAAGATTTGGTAAATATCAATTTAGTAGATTATACAGATCTATTTCCCTACATTAAAAGCATAAATCCCTTCATCAGAGGGAGAGAATTAGATTAAAAGAAAATCAGGAGGATTTCAGTAAAGTTTAGAGCTATTCATAGGAAGAAAACTTCACAAAGACTTTAATTAAAAATCTGAAAAGAATTCAGTGAAGTCCAGAACAGTTCATAGAATATAGTACATGAAGGGAGAACTTGGTCCATGGAGCACTTAAAGTATGCATCTAAATAAGTATGGTACGTGAAACAGGGCAGTACGTGAAGCACTTGTGGTACGCGGAGTAGGGTTGGTTCGTGGAAGGCGATCTGCAGAGGCAGTACGCAAAGACGGTTCATAGAAGTAGTACACAAATGTGATTTGCTGGGGGTAGTTCATGGAGGTGGTACATGGAGCAGCATGGTACGTGGAGGAAGAAGGATAGTTCACAGAGTACAAGTTTTCAAATGAACAATACACTAAACTGTAGATTACATCCATAGGGGAAAACAAAATTTCAATAGAGCATATATCTACAGTTTAAGATGCATGATTTAATGCCAATCCATTGAAGTGACCTTCAAGTTGATAAACTGAGTTTAGATTCTTCCCAATGTAGTGAGTAAGGGGGAGTCAACAGAAGTGGTCCGAGGGACACAATGTTATATCCTTAAAATCTTATAAAGGCAGCGCGCATAGCATAGATTGATTGTGCCAATCTTTTTTACTCCACAACTAGTGAAGATTAGTGGAATTTGGTATGGTTGAAAACCTATCGGCATATACTCTTTGGACGTAGCCCTTTGTAGTGAACCAAGTAAAATTGTTTCACCTTTTCATTGCATGTGATTGTTTGTTTTCTTCATTTTATCATCAAATAGGTTTAATAGGTTCCTACCAATGTGGGAATAATATCCATCAGTTTAAAAGAAAAATTTTACACCCTGATTCACCCCTCCCTTCTCAAGGTGTTCTGGTGTCCTTCAAAGTCTCATTCCATGTGACCCCACCCATAACAATTAAAACACCACCTCTATATGGGATTCCCTATAAATCTATGCTTCCTATGGCCACGTGTTTATATCTGATCATGGAAGGATATCCTGCACCAAGATCTTGGAACCTAGTGTCTACTAGCTGCTACAGATGACTCAGTTTTGTGGCACCCACCAGTAGCTCCAACTGTCTGGAGTCCCTATAAAATAAATCTCTCTATCACTAGTGCACTCTCTAGAACCCCAAAATAGGTGGGGATGCACAAGGGTACAATACTGGATCATATCTCTCTATGGAGTCCCTACTCAAACTTTTGTGATCAGATGTAGCCGTCTCAGATCATGTCAAGGGAGTAATGTGTAAGGTATGTCAACCTCACTACATACTCATCCATTTTCATCCATCCCTACCGAAGCTCCAGAATCTCATGGATTTAGACTGAGCACAAGCAAGAGGGGTAGTACTTTTCATGAAACAACTACTGGAAGTTAGGCCACGAGAGTGTAGACTCATTTTGCATCTGCATAACAATGCTCCACCAATTCCTAGATTCTACATGGAAGAGAATAGATGCCAGTGAAACCAAATAATTTATTGGGGTCCAAACAAGATTGAAGATATAGAGTAATGACTCTAGCCAATCCTCTACTGCCTGACGATCTGTCTTGTCGAAGAACCTCAATGGAATCTGATTTTGGAACTCACAGAGCACGCTAAGCCTGTGTGCATCCTCATCCTGCTTTGTTGAGATGATTTGATATTTGATAGAGGGTAGTAATACTACCTGCCTACTTGGAGTAAGGGGGTTAAAAGATGGACCCTAAACCAAGGGCTCACTGCTCATAGGGTCATCATCATGAACCAGAGCTGGTATCTTGGTTGGATGTCATTGCAGAGACATCCAAAATATTATCAAGGAGTATCGCGATCATATGAGAATATATATATATATATATATATAATAATGGGGAGTTGACTCAAGAAGGATAGTTAAAGTCTAAATCTCATATGATGCATGTAACTTTTAATCATGCAATAAATGTCTTAGCATGCCGAGTCGACAAGTAGGTAGGCAAGGTCCTAGAGAATGGATACGTCGACTGTCACACCCTCATTGGAATCCCGATTTTGAGATCCAAACTCAAGACACTTTGAAATTATCACCCTAAATCCCATCAAAATCCTCTCAAGAAGAAACATCCAAACGACGTCCCAAGGAATGAAATTTATCTAATACTAATATGTCACGACCCAACCCAAGCCCGAGATCGAGCCACAACTACCCCAATCCCACCTCCATAAGCTAGGGGAGATGACAAACACCAAAGGCATAAATAACTTGGCGCGGCCTTTGCCTAAAAAACTGTAAAAACATACACATCCAACTCAATGAAAAAGTGTAGAGGGAAATAAGAAAAGATACAACACTGCTATAAAGTAAACCAAACATGCATGAACCTCTAGAATGTACAAAAGTACATTAGTGTATATTGAAAAGTAAAAGGGGAAAAATAAACACCCAACCAGAAATCTATATCAAACTAATAGAAAAATGGAAAGAGTAAATAGATAAGAGAGCCCAGCTTTTAAATCCCAAGATATGACCACTGTATGCGGTCAAAGAACTGAGTATCCATAAGCTCCTTTGAAGTCACGGTAGACCTTTCCATCATCTGCATAATTCATAATGTGTGTGGGAAAATCCTATGCAGGGGTGAGTATAAGCATACCCAGTAGGACACCCCAAAAGTTGAAGGGGAGAGTAGTAAGAGATAAAATAGAAGAGTAAAACAATAAATATAATAAGGTACAATGAAAGAGTATAGCTCAACCCAAATCAAGAGTGAAAGTAAGATCATCCAAAAATAAGAGGCTAAACATGGTGAGTATATGAACTACTCATAGAGTCTTTTCCACATATAGTAGGAGAGTAGACTCATCCAAACATGAGAATCTAAACATGGAAAGCACATGGCATACCCCGCACATCTTTGTCTCTACTAGAAAAAGAGTTTTCAAATCCAGGGTGTGGATTGAGAAGAAAGGTATATACATATGCTCAGTCAAAAGAAGACCAAATGAGAGAGTAAGGGGATATCTATCTCATAGATCAGCTCTGAAAAAAGAGTATAAAATAGTTCTAAAAGTCCAAAAGTGATGCGCAACATCTCACACACCTTTATTGAACACAAAAGTCTAAGGAAATCATTCACTACACCTTGACACCATCTAATTTGGGTGGAACTAACTCACCCACATGGTTTTTGGTCATGTATAAAAATTTTTTCTTAGTGGGGAAATTATACCTCTTCCCTGTGATCCCAAAGCTACATCAATCCATGTCTCATCACTCTACTGTATATTCTAGGGGACATAATTTATAGATAGAGGACCCATTCCCTGATATGACAGGAGGGTTCTAATTTGAAGGTTGAGGACCCATGACCAACCCGGCTGGAGGGTTCCACTCTAGGTCATCAATGACCCATGCCCTACCCTATAGGAAGGTTCCTCTTGAAAAGTAGAGGACCCATGACCAGCCTGACTGGAGGGTTCCACTCTAGGTGTTGGTAGAGGACCCATGCCCAGCCCAGTTGGAGGGTTCCACTCTAGGTGTTGGTAAAGGACCCATACCCATTCCAGCTGAAGGGTTCCACTCTAGATATTGGTATAGGACCCATACCTAGATTAACTAGAGGGATCCACTCTAGAAGTCATCTAGGATCCATACCCATCCTAGTTGGAGGGTTCACTCGGGAATCTTCCTCTGGTGATCCTGCCCGATCACTAACATCATCAAGCATCACCTCAGTAAGCGCCATGCCCATAAAATTTCACATCATATCTTGAAAGAAAAAAATAAGGGTATCATTACATTCTATGTAGAAAAACACTTAGGATAGGATACTCACAATCCAAAATATGAGTTTAAATGAAGGAGATACGAACTTTCAAAGTTTCCTCAAAGGAGGTTAAGGGGTACACAATGTGTGAGGGGACCCACATTGTGTGTGGTCTCACTCCATTTCTTGGCTGTGTTCCTAGATGGAACATGGATCCATCCCATGTATTAGTACATTCTATGTAGGTGGACTACATGGCGTGTCCTGGATAAATGGGACCAGGGCTGTGTGCTGCTCATCGTTTTCGTGTATCAGAGTACAAAGATGTGTACTGGACCTCGTGTACTTCCACACGTGTTACCATTTGTGTGAACTTTAACATGGGTTATCCAACTGGGAAGGATGTTCACAGTGTGTAGGAGGGACTACATGTTGTGTCATCCTTAATTTCTTCCAAACCCAATCCACCGTTGCAGGAGGTGCTACATGCTATGCGTTCTTCGCTGAACATGGCATGTAGTCAGGATTTTCACAAAAATATCATATCCTAATTTTCTCATAAATTTTATTCAAACTGCTATAGATCCTCCTTGACTCGATACGAAACTCATGGATCTATTTGTGATTCAAGGATCTTGTCCACCATTCATCAAAAATCAACTCTGGTGAATATTCGAGGTTTCAAAATTCATTCTACACATCGCCGTACCTCAGTTCATCATGATATTTATGCTTAAAAACCAAATTAGACATATTTACCTCGCAATGATCCCAGATTTATACTCGGTTCATCAAACCATTCTTTTTTCTTTGGTCCTCTATGAATCTGGAGGTCTGATCGAGTTCAGTACCTCCTGGGAAAGTCAAACTGGGACTGCAGGGATCCAACTGGAACACGAAGCATATTGGGTAGAAAGGCACAATAACAAAGTTTAATTAATCAAGGATAAGAGTTCTTGGATAATAAATTAAGAACATGGATCCCGGGGTTAGATAAACAATTTAAATAAATGAGATTCTAGTACTTGGAACATGAAAAGGCTACAACAGGGTGCAGATCGAAGGACAAAGAATGATCTACTTAATCAATTTAATTATAAGATAAGAAAACCACACATAATGAGTCCTACCTCACTTTCAGATCGATCGTTCATGAAGAATGAATCTTCCAATGATTTGGGAGGAGCCTTTATATTTGTTTCATCCTGATCCGATCTGATCTAGATATTTGTCGTCATTTGAGGAGATCTTCCAACAAAAGAGGGAAGATAGCTCTCACCAGCAATTTCAAAATTATGAGACAACCCTAGAAAATTCTCTATAATGATATATTTAAAGGATTATCTATTGTTCTAAAAATGAACTAATTAATTAAAGAATTAATTAATTAATTCATTAAACTCACCACTAATGAGCGAGGGGTATGAACATACCACACCAAATCATTTTATGTCGTGCCTAGGGTAAACACTGCATTCCGTACTCAAATATGGTCTGAGATTTCTAATCTGATCAACCTTTTAAAAGTTATCCTATTTTATTTTAGAATCCATGTGCATGAAATATAAAATATATTTAATATTTTTATAAAATCAATTCCAAGAACACAAGCCTCGGAATCGCACACTGTCTTAGAACCTAGATCTGGAAATTTATATAGAAATATTTAAAAGTCTTACAAAGAAAAAATGGGTCTTTACAACCACTAGCCACAAGACCAAACTTCTCCAAAGGTAAACCAAACCAGAAATATGAACCTAGAAAACAACTCAGATTTATCAATTATGAGTGGCACAAGTAGGGTTTGAGCTTAAAAGATCAGTAGGTAATCACCCAAGTGTTTTTATATTTCCTTTCTCGAAACATTCCACAATCACTAATTTTAAATACATTTATAAAATATTCTTTTAAATGATTTCCATAAAGTAAACATGGCTTCCATAAATTTCCTTTTTAAATCAACACACAGAAATTTCCTTTTAAAAAATGGTTTCACTTTCCATAACCCATTTCAAAACCATAACCAAAATAAAAACCCAAACCAGATGAAAAAAAAGGGGTTGTATAGAAAGTAAAGGGAAAAAACAATTAGGAATAACTGGTAAATCCAATATCCATCATACAACAAAAATAAACAAAACATATAGATAGTAATCATGGAAATTTTCTAAACATATTTAGAAGCAATCCCCGGATATACTCAGTTCAGGATCAACTTCTGGAATATGGTGCATCTCCATAGTCAATAACTAATTGGTTGTTCTAAACTAGCCAATCTAGTGGCACTTCCCACCTATCCTCATCAAATCGAGGGAGTACAACGTGTCTAATTGGGGTCGACAAGCAACCATCACTTGACCCTCTAGATAACGACCATAAATCACATGATAATAATAGTACTTGAAAAAACATGGTATAACAACCATAACCTACAACGTTATCATGCATGATCTACTAGAGGGAAACACACCCCAATGTCTAGTAGCCTTATTACCAATAACATTCCCATGCACGAGCCACTAGAGGGGATCCCATCCCAAGGTCTAGTGGTTTCTAAACATAATCCAACACCATGAACACACTTGAAAAACCTTTTCTTTCACAAAAAAATTCATTTGAAAATGAAATATCACATGGAAACCATCATTTTACAAATAATTTTAAAAAAATGCCAACCGATCCTTCACGCTACCCACTTTTTCAATCTATTTTCCAAAACACGCCAACATTCCCCATGGGGACCATACATGACATGAGTTCCAAAAACAATTTCTTAAACATCACAAGGATATAATCGGTCCATCACATCATATCACATTAAAAAAAACTTTTCCAAGACAACACAAAGTACCAAATGGGTTTTCACATCATATGAGTTTTAAAGAAAAACTCCAAAAATATCTCAAGTGCCAATCGGGAACACATTCCCAAACCAATTCCAATTCCAACACCATTTCAAAACCAAGATGAAAACTCACAACATAAACAAGTTTACAAATGGTACTTTTGAAATCAACCATATTTTAAAGTGCCAAATAGGATATAGTTTCAAACACTAAATGGTTTCCAAGCCATATCTCAAAATTCTAAATGGGCTTTTATGCTAATTATTCACCAAAACATGTTTCAAAATTCCAAAATGGGACCAGTTTCAAAGAATACATTTGAAGTCACATTTTTAAGTCACTTGAAGAAAAACATAAACATTTGGAAATAAAGGAACCATTTTAGGAAAAAGGGAAGAGGGAATAAAAGAGAAACCTTTTGAAAAACTAAGGCTCAAGGAAAACATTGTTTTTAAATACCATCATCATTTGAATGCCCATCCATATGTAAACCCCATAAACCCATGGATGTGCCAACATCCAATGAAACACTTCAAGTGTACATGAAATCATCCAAAAAACATTTTCAAGAGACACCACTTTCCTTTAAACCAACACAACAAGTCACACAATGACAAGATCGCTAATAAGATTTTAAAATTGGGAGAACCTTTCCAAAAAAACTTTACCAAAAATAATCATTCCATGAAGAGGAATCCAAAACACACATTATGCCTAATTAATAATTTCAATAAAGCTAACAAAATACAACTAAGGACAAATAAAAACACAATATATCAATTTAATTTTTATAAAACAATATGTATTTCATCAAATAACTTGCATGCATTTAAATATAGGAATAATTAAAAAAACCCTTTAAAAAATATTTCGTATCAAGTTTCCATTATAAAATCACCAAATAAATTCATAACATCACATAATAATCATGATTATAATATTTTTAAAGCATTAAATGAAATCTCAAGCATCAAAATAATGTGATGGAAAAGAAATGGATGGAAACACTTACCTTAATGACGTGTGAATGCTATAAAACTTTGGGAGAAGGAACAACTGATCCTGAAAGAAAATCCAAAAAATATAATATCCAATAAAAACAACCCACACAACATGTAACACCCCAAGATTTCATATTATGTTATCTCTTCAATGTAATTAAATAACTTGCGCTACACACAACACCGAGTTCAAGCACACCACGACTTACCAAACTAGCCGTTCAAAAAAAAAAACAGTTATGAATAGTATTAACTGAATTTTGGATTTTATATAATCCATATAATTTTAGAATCCATATTATGTTTTTATTAGACATAATATAAGAAAAAATTAATTTTTTCAGATAAAATAAGTATTTTTCAAAAAATGCAATTTTACCGCCTTTTAATGGTGAACCTTTTTTTAAAAACAATATTTGAAACTTTTATATATTCAATTTAATGAAATTAAATTATTCATTATAAGTGGGACATAAAAATTTATCTTGGATAAATTTTTGGTACTTTTATGATAACTTTTATATTTTTATGAATAGTGAAAAATACTAAAGTTTAATTAAAAACAACTTTTTTAATCAAAATAATTTATAGTGTTAAATTATACATTTGAGTGGTTTTAAAGTATCATTATATTATATTTTTATCATTTAATATAATTTAGTTCATTGTGTGTAATTTCACATTTAAACTAAACATAAACAAGTGTCGATCTTTTGATAGTTATTATTTCTTAAAAACACGTTTTTTGTTTTGACAACAAGAATTAGTTTTAAATTAATTTCTTCCACTTTTGTGTTTTGAATTTGGAAAAATTGATTCCATATTTGGAATCTGGAGGTCCAAATTGTGTAAATAGGTAGCTTTTAATTTTAGACATTATGAATAATTACTTCGGTAAATATTTTATTTACCATAATTAAAGGGTAAATCCGGTAAATAAGGGTAAAAAAAATATTTTAATAATATTAAATTACCCCAAAATGTGTCGTATTACTATTGGTTAATACACGTCTAACCATGGGAATCCTTGGGTCGATTTTGGGACCCTATAGAGCCACTTGGGAGTGATAATGACATTTTACGTTAATTAATCTAAAGTAAAGACAAAAATAACAAAAGCTTGTATCTTTTAGTAAAATATTTTTATATGGGGTTATATAATTAATCTATTAGACAAAAAATATTAATTATGAATATAAAAATATTTAATAAATAATGGTATTTTATTTTTAATTTTTAGACTTTAAATAATTTAATTTATTTTTGACACAATGATGATGCATTAATTACCTTAATAATGAAATATTAAAATAATTGATATTATAAATATCCAAATAAATGTAAATTGAGACTTATGACAAATTACACCAATTTTAAAGGTTAATTTTACATGTTAGTGTTGGTTAAATAGATTTTATTCGAATTAATAAAGTTTTTATGACTTTAAAAAAATCAACTACTAAATAGTGTCAAAATTGACATAATTGAGTTTTTAAAACAAATGATATATTATTAATTGATTTAATATTCCTAAAAATATAAGGTTCGGACGAAGGACTTATATAAGGTTATATATATATTAATAATTAACCACACGGGCTTCTCTTGTCTTGTTATAATAAGTTTATTAACCATATAATATAAAAATACAAAGAGACATGGTAAAAGTCAAACTATTTAACTAAGAGTTAAATCTAAAAGATAAGGGTAATATGATGACCTAAACCTGTCTAAAACCTATTGGTTGAGAGTTTTTTGACCCATATCCACCTTATCATCTAAATAATTCATTTTGGAGCCATTATAAACCAAAAATTAATTTATTATAAAATAATATTTCAAGATTTTCCTAAAGTGACCCTCACCTATCTTATAAAAGGGAACTTCCCCTTATCTTAATTTCACACCTCAAAAGCCTTTTGGATTGGCCAAAAAATAACCAAATATCCTCTCAACCTTTACTCCCTTAATCCTATAGGCCTTAATTTGGTCATAAATCCAGCCTAAGAATCCCTTTTGATCAAATCAAAAGGAAGAATCTGAAGAAGAGGTAAATATTTCACCACCTCTTTCAAGTTCTTTTCTTCTTACACTTCCTCTTTATTTGTTGTTTCCATTATAAAATAATAAATCTAGTATCTTATATATAATATTATGTTATTATAAAAATGGTATAACCATATTCATTATTCTATCCATCCTACAAATGACAAAGTCACCATACGTGTGTACGTACGCTATACCGTCTCCACGTCATGGTGTAGTTTGTTATTCAAACACTTCCTTATTTGTATGGGTATAATAATGAGTATAAATGAATTAAATAATAAATATGACATGTTAATGATTCTGTATATATGATATACCATCCAATTACTTACGATTTCTCTATCAATGATATTGTCGCTCGTGCGTACGTACAGATTACCGTCTCCACGACGCAATGAGTTTCATTCCCACGTTCACCATTAAATTATGATTATAAAAATATATATTATTAATAAGTATGTAATATATGACATAATAATTCTACTGGAGATATATATATATTTATGTACTTACATATATCTTATTCATTTTCTTTCGTTCAATACAATATGAAAACGGAAATATCGTTTATGCGTATGTACGGCCTACCGTCTCCATAAATAGTGCCTTCTATTTCATATATACATCTATTATAAATATTTATATTATAAATATATATGATATATAAATCAAGGTTTATATCCTGGAAGTATTTTAATCATGATCTAAATGATACGATCAAGAATAACAAGTTAAAACACATACGATAAAGAAAGCGATTATTACCCAAAATGCTAATTTAACATGGAAATCATTATTAAATGGGTAGTATAAAGTCATAAATGAATAATTTATGATATAATAAATATGAATATGGTTTTGGTATAATTTAATAACATACTAGGGTCATTATACATAAGGTTAAACGTACCCTCGACCAAAGGAAAGTGCAAGGTAAAAGTTAATTTCACAATCTCTTTATAATCCAAGGTTGTTTTTACGTGAGTATCTACTGGGACATATTTATTATTCATGTCCATGTTTCATAAAATCGTTTTCAAAGGTATTATTTTTAAGGGAATATTTTACTAAAACATCATTTTAAATGTTTTAAATATTTATTCTTCTAAACCTTTCTCATTAATGTTCATGTTTTCAAAATTGTTTTAAGGATTTATTTATATGGACATGAATGTTTTAAAATGTTAATTCCTTTAAAAAGTTTCAAAGTGGTATGGGACACTTTGATTCAAAAATATCTTTAAATGTATTCCTTTCTAAATTGTGTGACTTTTAAATGTTTTCATGAAAAAGGGATATTTATCTCAAAGAGTTTTATAAATCATTTTCATCTATGTCAACATCCTTTGATGGATTTTAAACTTGTTTGAAGTTGATTTATTATGATACAAATCTTCCATATTATATTGAAGTTTTTGTGATATTTTGACTATGGATGTGTTATTTTTATACCATTCATGGTTTATGGATAAAGTATTGATATTTCGTATGCTAGTTTTAATACGAATGTTTATATTATGTTTCAACCTTTTCATATGAGTAATGTATTGGACATAGTAAGTGACGGGTGGGGCCCACTATAGCTCTTCAATGCATCGATAGGTCTCATGAGACAATTAGATGTGGAATTGGCTGAGGCCTTTCCCAATTTGATATATGGTTTTGGTCGATGCCTTAATCATTTTTAGACGTCTTGGCCTAGACCTTGACAAATTTTTTCAAAATGTATGGCATTATACATTCCCTCATAATGAAAATAATATTGATGGTTCATGTGGTTATTCGACTAGTAGAATACCCATGACTATGTTTTATTATGGAATTATTTACTCAGCTCATATTTCTACCATAAAGTGTTCATGTTTATTATTTGTAAAGGCATTTATTTTCAATTATTCACCATGCATATTGATTATGTTATATTCTGCTAAATTTTTTACCCTTACTGAGCACATGATCCCACCCCTTTTTTATGTTTTATTTTCATAGGATTTATAAGAAGTGTATTATAATTGATATGCAGGGTTAAGCTAAAAGGGAATAATGGAGTTCTCAAAGAACTATATATGCTATATTTTATGTCTGAAATTGTAATGTGAAGTTGATGTATGTAATATATTTCCAAGACTGCTAAACTGATCAGTATTTTGAGACATGATGTCCTTGTATCATTCCAATGTATTAAAATAATTCACTGACTCTGGGTAACTGGGGCCGGGGCGTTACACATCAACCCTAACCCATAGGGTTTTTATAAGAGAGCTTCCACCAAATAAAAACAATGAACTCAAGAGAGGGAAGAGAGGAGAGAAGGAAATCAAAAAATCCATGAAAAACTTACCATACAACCTTTAAAATTAATCCATGGGAAAAGAGGGCCAAAGGATGGAAGCTTGGGAGCTCCTATGGTGAACCTAGGTTGAGAAAGGGAGAAGAAACCTGAAATAGGGTTAAAACATTAGAGGAGCAAAGAGGCAATTTCCAACTTTTAATGACCTAGGTAACTCGCATAGTTTGGACACATGATTTTACAAACCATGCACCAATCATGTGCCCCTCGCTGTCCAAAAGGGACATGTTACACAGTTACCTCACACAGTTTTCCAAATTGTGTGCTAACCATGCGGTTTCCGTAGTCCAAAATCAATATTTTCCATTCAATTTCTGGGTGAGGGTGCATGGTTTCCTCTAATAATGTGCCAACCATACACCACTTGTTATAAAGCCCAAAATCTACTCTTTTCACCAAAAACTAAAAAAATTCAAACAGGGAACTCAACTCAAACCTCAACCAAATGATCCAAGGCCAAAAAGAGAATATAATAAAAGAAAATACAAGGTTGGGGTGTGAAAAAACTCCCTAGTTTGGTTCTATTCGGTTTTGGTGTTCTACTATCGTTTAGTTCACTCTTACCCCTCAAACTTATGAATTGAGATAAAATAAAATCAGATAATAGTTTGGTAATAATTAATAGAATAATTTTTATTGAAGTTTTAGGAGAATTTGAAAATAAAACTTCAACTTCCATTAGCCATAACTTTTAATCCGAGTGTTCTTTTGAGCTCTACCATATATCAAATCAATGATTGGAATGAGATATACATCTTTATAACCTAAGGAGACCCCAGTAATTATTTTTTTTTGTTAAAAAATTGCTTGGAATTCCTCAAAAACTGAGTTTTTAGTTTTTATACCCTGATTTTTAAACATTCGATGAGATTTCATCTTTGTTTAAGGAGTGTCTTCGTATTATTGTTGGGTCATCTAAGATTTTATTCTATGTATTTACATCTCTATTGATTTTATGGTGTTGTAATTTTTTTGGTTTTCCCACTTTTTGGTGATTTATTATCTATTATATATATAGTTATATTTATATGTATTTATGAATATTCATTTTGGAGAATGCAGAGAATCTCTCTCTACAATGGAGAACATATCTCTCATGATTTCTCTAGGGATATATGGATCCACTGCTACCTGGTGCTGAAAATCCCAAACATAGTGACACGCATCCAAAACAAAGAAATTGTTGGGCCCTATGAAATGTTTTCTGCATGTGGGGGAAATCATTACCGATTGGAATCTTGTGATGTGGCTCATAACAAAGAAATTGATAAAATTTTTCATGGATATAAACAAAATGATATGGTTTTTCATCCAGCTAAGGATATGAATATGAAGAAGATGAATACTCTCACGATTGAGGAGGATTAGAAGACTGAAATTAAATTAGGTTTGTTTTTAATTTTGGATTCTTTCTTCTTAATAGGTAGGAATCACTGCGTTGAAGGGGAGCCTGGTGGTGGCTCTAAGAAGGGAAAATGCTGGTTATTCAAGGGGTAATTTGGGTGTGGGTGAAGCACCATGAATGGAGGGGGGATATCAGATCAGCTAATGATCTCTTGTGCAGAAACGCAAGCTGTATTTGGCTTCGGTTGCAGGCGGTGTCATGTTGGACACCGACTGTCAGTCGGTGAGGACAAATGAGTAGGGATCCTATGCATTGATGATGAATTTTTCTAGGGTTTTGGATCCTAGAGGGGTCAGAGCCTTGTGGTCCATGGTTAAGATACTAGTGGGGATGTACTACTCCGTGCGATCGCCGGTGTGAACTGGTGACTCGACTTGGGGAGATTGATGAGAGGGTGGGCGATGTGGAATACCACTGATGGTGACAGACGATGATCAGGATAGAGATCTGGTTTTCTGGGCATGGATTGCATTTTTTAGGATAGCGCTTGAGTGCTTAGGTTCCGGGATGCGAGCTGGTAGCATCTAGAACTGACAACGATGAACATGGTGTGATTCGTGATGATTACTAGGGTGACCTTGGGGTAGGGATGGTGATAGAGATGACAATGGTTTCGACGCATTTGTAGGCTGTATTGGGTTGCGACTTTTTCATGGGATGTGTGGCACAACCTCAAACTGTGGTTATTGGTGACCTTTGCTTCTTAGCAGGTGAAATGGGACTTCAAGATGGATGCCTTCATAGGGAGTGTCCACATCGGCAAGCTGGCTATGTCGGTACTAATTGGGTTGGGATAATTTTATTTGGGCTTTTGCTGGTTTGGATATTTTGGGGTCTTATTGACATGAGTTTTTCTTTGGATGGGATTTTACTGGTTTGGATATTTTGGGGTCTTATTGACTTGGGTTTTTCTTTAGATGGTATTTGGCTGCTATTTGTGTTTTTGGTGGTGACATGTACCACATGACTTTATGTTTGTATGCAATTTTATTTTCGTTAATAAATTTTAGGACCGAGTACGCTCAGATCCTGAACTTTTCTGTTATGAATATTTGTTTATATTTGTATACATTTGTAAATATTTATACATATTTATGTTTATATATTTTTATATCTTATATGGGTGTATATATATATATTTACTTGTGTTTATATGTATATATATATTTATATTAACATACAATTATATATATATGGGTGCATTTATATATATTTATGTGATATAAATGTGTATGTTTATATATATTTGTGTAAATTTCGTTATATGTATATATATTTATTGATATTTATATCCATTTATTATATACTATTAGATATTATTTTTAATTTACCATCAATTTATTATTTATTATTAATCAATTAATTTAATACTATTTATTATTAATTTATATTTAATACATTATTTATTATTTATTTAATAGTTATTTATTATTATTAATTTATTATTCATTTAATTTATTATTTATTATTTATTATTTATTACTTATTTTTTACTTATTGTTATTTATTATTAATTAATTAATTATTAAGTTATTATTTATTAATTTATTAATTATTATTTATTAATTTATTTATTAATTAATTTATTTATTATCTATAATCTATTATTTATTATCTATTATCTATTAATCATCAATCATTAATTATTATTAATAATTAATTAATTAATTATTAATTATTAATTCATATTTATTTGTTATTTATAATTTAGTTATAGTTTTATTATTTATTATTTATTTATTATTTATTTCTTATTTACTATTTATTTACTATTTATTTATTTATTATTTATTTATTATGTGTTATTTATTTATTATTTACCATTTAATATTTAATATTTATTTATTTATTATTAATTATATCTATTTATTATTATTTATTTATTAATTAATATTTATTTACTTATTAATTATTAATTATTTATTGTTAATTAATTATTGATTAATTATTAATTATTAATTATTAATTATTGATTACTAATTATTAATTATTTAATTCTTATTTATTTGTTATTTATTTTTTATTTATCAATTATCAATTATTTATTTTTTTTATTTTTATTTATTTAATTATTACTTATAATTTATTTATTATTCATTTACTATTTATTATTTATTATTTTTTAATTAAGTAATTAATTAATTATTTATTCATTTATTATTTATTATTGCTTTAGTGTTATTTATTCATTATGTGTTAATTATTAGTTATTAATTATTACTTATTAATTATTAATTATTTATTAATAAATTATTTATTAATTATTTAATTCATATTTATTTACTATGTATTATTTGTTTTTTCTATTACTTATTATTATTCTTTATTATTATTATTTTCTTATATATATATATATATAAGTAAATTAAATTTTGTTTACTGACCACATGAATAACTTGCTAGTGTGGTAAAATCTTTACAGAATAACGAAGAGGTAAGAGGTTCAAATCTCACCCAACAAGCATATATGCCGAATTTATACATGACATATATGACATATGCATGCATGGCATGACATGACATGTGCATGGTAATAAAAAAGTAATAAATGGAAAATAAATAATAAATACTAAATAGAAAATAATAAATAATTAAAAAATAAAAAATTAAGAAAAATAAAAATCACCGCGAAATGATTTAGCGGTAGTTTAAACTACCACTAAATGAATCATATGGTTTTTAAAAAATTCCACTAAATCATTACGTGTCCTGAATGGCCCAAAGGCCTTCTTTTTATTTGATTTTGGATAATCCCCCTTTTAAGGGTTGAAGGGGAACCCTAACACAACCCATAGACCCAAGGCCCAAGGCCCATACATAACCCAATACATGACCTTAAAGGCCCAAGACCTGACACACTTGAAAAAATCATTCCTCAACATCTGCATCTTGAAGGTGCCAAGCTCCCCACCTCACATGACTGATCTACTAGCATTGCCTCATGCAAAGCTGCATGGTGCCTGGTCTCGATGACAGTTTCCATACCCTCTCATTCTTCTAATCTGATTAGATCTACTCTGGTGGTTGCTATTTTTTTCTCTGAATCCTCGTCTGGGCCTGCTCCTGTGTGGTCTGCCCTTCTTTGGTCTTTTTTGTGGATGAAAGCCCTATAGCCCGAAGGCCATTGGTGGCCTGAAGGCCCCACAACCCGAAGGCCCTATAGACTAAAGGCCTTTGGTGGCCTGAAGGCCCTGAGACATATAGGCCCAAACCAGTGCCCCGAAGGCCCAAATCAGAAATTCACCCTCACCAACAAGCATATATGCCAAATTTCTATAACATAATCATTCCTATTAAAAGTGCGATTCAACACTTAGATCTGAAAAGGGATAAGTATATAACAATCTAATCAATTTTTAAACCGACGTGTGGTGTGCTTGAAATTACAAAATAATTTTTTTAATGACTTTGATATGAAAGTATTTTCTATATTGAAAAAATACTTAACGGTGGATATGTCATGATTTCATGACAATTTGAGGTTGTTTCCCATGGTTTTGACCATTAAACGCATGTTTTGGTGTTTTAAAACACTAAAAATACATTTATGGACATCTAGGGAAAACATAACCCGGATTGACATGGCATCGATTCCTATATTTCATAAATTGTCCTATGATTTCATGACTATCTAATTCCATTATCTTGGTTTTGACCCCTAGGACACACACTTTTAGAGAATTTGGTATCTTTAAAATTTTTTTATGGAGTCAATCCGAGCATCCCTTATATCGGATGGATGTCTTGTCTATGTGTACACATCACAAATAATTTTTTCGATGGGATTTCCATGATTTCACATCAAAAATATGATCTTGTTTACTATGGATTTGACCATTACACACATGGTTTAGTGTTCTAAAACACTAAAAATGCATTTATGGGGATCCTAAAAAAACCATAACTCAGATTGACATGTCGTCGATTCCTAAATTTCAAAAATAAATCTACAGTCATTGTCCTATTATTTCATAGCCATCTGATGCAATTTTCTTGGTTTTGACCCCCTGACACACGTTTTTAAAGACTTTTATCTTTTAAAACTACTTATTGAGTCATTTTGACCACACCACATGTTGGATGAACATATTGTCTATGTGTACACATTAAAAATAATTAAACAGTGGTTATAACATGATTTTATATCAATCAAATATTTTTTTCTATGGTTTTTACCATTACATGTACATTTTAGTGTTTTAAAACACTAAAAACATGTTTATGGTCATCCTGAAAAAAATCTAACTCAAATTGACGTGACGTTAGTTCCTACATTTTAAAAATAAATCTATGATCATTTTCCTATGTTTTCATGGCCACTCGATACTTTTTTCTTGTTTTTGACCTTATAACACGCGTTTTTAAATACTTTGATATCTTTTAAAACCACTTATTGAGTCATTCTGAGCACACTGCACATCGAATGAATGCATTGTTTATGTGTAAAAATAAAAAAAAATCATCAGCAATTATACCATGATTTCATATCAATATGAGGTATTCTTATATGGTTTTGATCATTACAGACATGTTTTAATGTTTTAAAATAGTAAAAATTCATTTACAGGCATCCATGGAAAACTGTAACTCGGATTGATGTAGGGTCAGTTCCTACATTTCAAAAATCAATCTATAGTTGTTTTCCTATGATTTCATGACCATATGATGTAGTTTTTTGGGTTTTTACCCCATAACACACATTTTTAAAGGATTTGGAATCTTTTAAAACTGTTTATTAAGTCATTTCAATCACACCATACATCTGATGGACATGTTGACAATGAATACACATAAAAAATAATTCAACGATGGTTTTACCATGATTTCATGTTAATCTGAAGCTGTTTTTTATGGTTTTGGCTACTACATGCATGTTTTAGTGCTTTAAAACACTAAAAATGTGTTTACATGCATCATAGGAAAACTGTAACTCATATTGACATTTCTTTAGTTGTTATATTTCAAAAATAAATATACGGTCATTGTTATGTGATTTCATGGCAATCCAACACCATTTTCATAGTTTTAACCCCATAACACATGTTTTTAAAGACCATGATATCTTATAAAATTGATTATTGAGTAATTATGATCATACCACACATTGGATGAATGTTTTGTCTATGTGCACAAATCAGAAATAATTAAATGGTTGTTTTACCATGTTTTCATGTCAATCTAAGGTTGTTTCCTATGCTTTTGACTGTTACACACATATTTTAATGTTTTAAAAAACGAAACACGCATTTATGGGTATCCCAAGAAAACTATAACTCAGATTGAAATATAGATATTTACTAAATTTTAAAAATAAATCTATGTCCATTGTCTTATTATTTCATGGCCATCTGTTGTCATTTTCTTGGTTTTTACCCCTTTACACACATTTTCAAAGACTTTAGTATCTTTTAAAATTGCTTATTGAGTCATTATGAGCACACCACACATAAGATGAATGTGTTATCTATGCATACATGTTAAAAATAATTCAACGATGGTTTTACCATGATTTGAAATCAATATGAGGTTATTTTCTATGGTTTTTACTATTACACCCACATTTTAGTGTTTTAAAAAAATAAAAAAAATGTTTACAGGAATCCTAGTAAAACCGTAACTCGGATTGACATATCATCAGTTTCTACATTTAAAAAATCAATCTATGATCATTTTCCTATTGTTTCATGTATATATGATGTTATTTGTGTGGTTTTGACCCCCCAGACACACATTTTCAAAGACTTTAATATCTTTTAAAAATGATTATTGAGTCATTCCAAGTACACCACACATTGAATGGACGTTTTTTCTATACATACACATCAAAAATAATTTAATGGTAGTTGTATCATTATTTCATGTCAATATAAGGTTTTTTTTATGTTTTTGACTGTTACATCCAATTTTTTCTGTTTTAAAACACTAAAAATGAATTTACGAGCATCCCGGGAAAACTGTAACTTGTATTGATGTTATATTGATTAATACATTTCAAAAATAAATCTAAAGTTGTTTTCCTATGATTTTATATCCATCAGATACATTAAGTGGGTGGAATTACTCAAAAGTGTATGTTTTCAATATAAGTGTCATTTTACTTTAAAATTCATATCACATAGCCAAAATTGAGAAAACTAGGTCAAATTGTTTTCAAAATTTTGGACAATGATCTGTAATTATTTTTTGATGTGAAGGAATCAAATTCATATCAATATGACACATGAAGTGGTTGGTATGACTCAAAGTGCATGTTTTAAATATAAAAAAGTCATTTTAGTTTAAAACATCTATCACTTTGTCAAAACCGAGAAAATGAGTTTAGGTTTTTTTTCTTCAGAATTGAGAAAAATGATTCATAATTCATTTATGATATGTATGAATTTTCCACACATTAATCAGACACATGAAGTGGGTGGTATGAATCAAGGTGCATGTTTTCAATATAAGTGTCTTTTTTTTACTTTAAAATGACTTTCACATATTGAAAAATAAGAAAATAATATCAGATTGTTTTCAAACTTTAGGATAATGATCCATAATTATTTTTTGACATGTAGGAATTGACCTCACATCAATTCATCACACAATGTGGTCAGTATGAATCAAATTTCATGTTTTTAATATAAGTTTAATTTTAGTTTAAAAAGTCTATCACATTGTCAAAACTGAGAAAAAGAGCTTATATTGTTTTCAAACTTTAGAAAAAATATCCATAATTCATTTGTGATGTGTATGAATTGACCGCATGTCAATCAGAGACACGAAGTGGGTTTGACTCGATGTGTGTGTTTTCAATATAAGTTTCATATTGTCAATATGACTCAAACTTCTCTAAATTTTACTCTTTTAAATTGATATATTTTTCTTTTCGTTTCTTGCTACATGATGAATTAATCACATTAAGATATTTTTGACTCCCAAACATTGAAACATCATAGAATACTATGAGAAATCACACGTTTTTTATCAAGACACTTCTAAATATTTTATTTTATCTATGGAAACCTTCTATTTATAAATATTCTTGACTAAATTTCCCTTCCAAGATTATTTTCAGGGGATGATCATTGAGATGAGAAATGAAATAAATAAGCTATATCAGTGTTTTAGGTTACTGTATGCATTCTTTGTAAATGTTTGAATGATCTATGAAGTTTTGAATTTACCTTAGTAGAATAAACTATATGACTGGAAATTTCCCTGGGGAACTTGCTTATCATCCTATAAAATACAAAAAACTAAAGAATTTTCCATTTCCAACCACTGCTGATTTTTTGTTTTCTTATAATATTCATCTTATTTAACTTTTTCTTTCAACCTTAAAATTTCTCTTGGTGCTTCCCATTCAACAACACTGATCAAACCCCCACTGGGTGTAACAGTAAATAATGACAATGCTCTACCAAATAAAGTTGATAGAGTAGGCCTATAACCCATCCCCACACATGCATGAGATTATCATTCCCTACAATTATTGTAATTGCATGATTTTGGGAAACTGATAATGATTGTGAAGGGTTCACATCCTGAACATCTTGAATTTTAAAATGTTAATACAAAAATATTAAAAATGGATTTTAAATTATTTGAACTTCATAATATTATCCAATTCAATATTTTCATTACTATTTATTGATATTTCCTTACTATAAAAACATAATAATGAAAAATAAATTATAACAACAAACATGCCTTAAACCCAATTAATTAGGGCCGACTACATGGTTGAAACAATGACAATAGAGAGAATTGACACCATTTAATCCATGTAGTTGACCCCATTTAATTAGGTTTAAGGGTTGTTTGTTGTAATTTATTTTTCATTATTATGTTTTTATAGTTTTGAAATAACATTAAATAGAAATGAAAATTACTTACTCCAATGTCTCTGGTAGTTTTATTCACAAAACTATCATCGAGTTTCCAATGAACTTTAAGCCACATATCTCTTTATCCATTAAATTGATATAATTCATTATCATTTATAAAAAAATATAAACAATTTATAAATAAATGTTGAATTATAATAAAATATTATAAATAATAATGGATAAAATAAAACCAAGTTTTTTATTTTTCTTGAAAAACTCCGAGACCCAGAAATATGAGGAATGAATTGTTTCTCATGATTCATAGTATTATATTTAGAAAATTTATACAAAAAATTTCAACATTAATAAAATTTATAATTTTATTATGTTTATGTTATTAAGATACTATAAAATATTCAATTTCCTTATGAGACGCGTCTCTGTTAATATCAACAAAAATATTCCACTGATCATGAGAAATTCCTTCAAGCACTTTCTCATACATTTGTCGAGAGCTCATAGATGTATCATTAAACACATGTCATAATCTACATTTAAAATCTATCCATTTATTTCCCACATTTTTTAAAGTCCATGGTAATGAAATGGAGTTAGAAACATCAAAATGAAAAAACATCTTGAAATAAAACACATAACACTATATAAGTATATTAATAATTTTACTCATGAATTTTAAATTAATTATCAATGAATATTAAATTTATATTACCTTTAATTGGTTTTCAAATGCCTCATTTTTTCAAGTATGGTAATATACCTCCAATATTTATAATTAATGGAAAATGTCACTATCTTTTTTTTTGATGGAAATGCATTGCTTGATGGTTGATTGCAGGGGGTTGTGTTTTGTGCAATCATACACATCAGGTTCATTATTTCTGAATGGTTTCCAATGGGTTTGTTCATGGAACCGAAAACACTCAACGGTACTATATCTATTAGGGACCTGATTTCCAAAGTCAGGTTCTTATTGGGGAGTTTTACCAACAATGCTTAAGAACTCACATTAGTTGAGATGATGAGAGTTCAAGCTCATCACACCCTTTTGGTGGGAATTGTTTCCTACTCTAGGACTTTCTTATAGATTTAAGATATATTACTAAATTCTTAATTAATTCCCAAGTATGATGTGGTTCACCCTTGGATTAACAATCAATTATTATCCTGTTTTGAATTTAGAATCATTTGTATGTATCTGAGGTTCTTCATCAATGGAGATATCAGTATGTATTCAAGGTTCTCCATCAATGGTATCCAATTATTTATCTATTAAATATTTTTTTTTAATTATTATGATGATACTAGTTTTTAGCTACATAGTGGGGAACTCTAGAGTGTATTTTTATCTAGGTAGACGAGAGTAGTTTTGATGTTAGGATCAGACCCACAAGATAGGATTTCTATGTATCATTGAGAAAGGAATCAGAACCCACATGGTTTGGTTACACTTAATGGGGTACATCATACCTTTTAAGGTCATGTGATAAGGACCTAACAATACAATTTAATGTAACATGTCAAGGACATCTAGGTGATAGATTCCTAGTCAAAGTTTGGTGTAAGACTTATATCAAACAAACCCAGGGAACCTGGAAGGGATATGAATTTCTAGATTGAATTCGACCCTAGTGGGAATGTGGCCTATAGAAGACAAGGTTGATTTGGGATGTTAGTTTTGGACCTTAGGGAGGCTTCCTTTGTATCCCATTTTGATGGGAATCAAATCCCATGTAGTTCATTTGTGAGGAACCACACATATGAAGGCCCTTAGGTTTGTCTCACAGGGGAGTATGTCCCTTTGATAGGGTTAAGTTGGATCTTATTCCTGAAAAGGATGTCCTATGAAAGGGTCCATGAGGTATATCTCCACTCATCGTGATTTGGATGATTTTTTGGGGCTTACACCTAAGGTGGAGTCCCATGGATGAATATGGTTATATGGTTGGGGCTTATTTTTGAAGAGAAAGATCAAAGGTTAGATTTTGAGGATTACTCCTAAGGAGGATTTCCTAGTGAATAGGGGTTTTGATTGGGGATTACTCATAATAAGGACGCCCATGAATGGGTTTGATCAGGGCTTACTTCTGAGAAGAATTCCCATATTGTGGAAGGTTGGGGCTTATAACAAGTATAAGGATCACAAGTTTAGTTGGGGATTACACTTGGAATAATGACCATGGGTTTGGGGATCATGTGGATTTAATGACCACTTGCAACCTAAAATCCCATGTTAGTCATGCTCGATGTGAGAAATAAGAGGAAGCAGACAATTTGGGAAACCACAAGATCTTCTTTTCCCTGAGGTTTGATACATGACCTTGAGGACCCACTCCCATGGAAGCACTCTGAAATAAGTTGAAAGGAAGACTAAAAAGAATATACTCTACCAAAACATGAATCCAGATATGTGGATTTCATGGTCATAGATATCCTCTAATCCCATGAGTCAGGATGAGTCATGCTTGAATGTGAGATACAAGAGGAAGCAAAAGATTTGACAAACCACACACTTCTCCTCTTCCACTAGTGGAAGAGGATGGGGTGATGAGAGAAGAAAAAGGGGCTTGGATGCATCCATTCCTTCTCCTGCTTTATATCCTATATATCCAAATCTAACTACCGACATGGACACAACAATCAGGGTGAAGATGAGCAAGAGTGAAACCTCCAGAAATAAAGGATAGGGGCTTACTCCAGGAGGGATTACCTAAAATTGGTTGAGGCTTATTCCTAAGGAGGATTCCCTTGTACTAGTTGGGGATTATTCTTAAGTTGGATTACCTTGTATTGGGTGAGAATTATTCTTAAAGAGGATTCCCTAGTACTATTTGGGGCTTATTATTAAGGAGGATTCCCTTGTTCTTCTTGGGGATTATTCCTAAGGAGGATTCCCTTGTTTAGAAACCATGAGGAGTGTCTCGACTCATGGTGATTTGGAATGAGAGGTGGGGTTGTATGTGTTGAAACCCAAAACTTCCTAGTCCTAGGACAAAATGTTTGTGGTGTGACTCTATATTTCTCATGGGGGTCAGTGATGGTTGCGAAGGGACCAACCCGGAGGGTTTAGACCTTAGCCTGACACTGATCTCGAGTGGGGGTGCGGGGGCACAACCCCTGCGGTATGGACCAATGGGTTCTCCCTAGTGGGTCACCCTGGTATGAGTTTTTTAAGTGTGGGTTTCCCAGGTATGGTTCACCCAGGTATGTGTTTTCTTGGTATGTGGGTCTCATCCAGGTATGGGTGACCCATGTGTGGGTCACCAAGGTGGGTCTTACCCAGGTATGGGTCACCTAGGTGTGGTTCACCCAGGAGGGTCTTGCCCAGGTGTAGTTCACCCAAGTGTGGGTCACCTAGGTGGGTCTTTTCTAGGTGTTGGGCTATGGGCCTTAACCTAGTGAGGGTGGCCCATGGTAGGTCACCTAAGTAGGGAAAAACCACTAGGGCAAAGGAGCTGCATGACTAGATCCCTCTCCTAGATTCTTCGTCTGCCAATTCAACCATCCTATAAAATTTGAGGCGGAGGGGTCTATTTATAGAATCGATGGTGGGCCTATGTGAGTGGGTCTGCATGAGTAGGCCTATGCTAGTGGGCCTGCATGAGTGGCCAATGTGGTGATGCGATTTCATTTATAATTTTTTTTGTCTTCTAAGTTCTATAACCTTTGATCCATGAGTCTGTTTGGGCTCCGTGACTAGTTAAATCGAAGCATTTAAAGATATCTGTGATTCTTGATATGTCGAATATAGAAATTGTTCTAAAAAGAAACTCAGAAATTGAATTTTAATGTGTTGAAACCTTTTTATCATCAAACTTAGAAATACACGACCTACTTCTGGAGGGGGGGGGGTTCTTTCCACTTATCTTTAATTATGGAGTATTCTCATGACACATGGAAATCAAACCTGCATCTTCTTCCATCATGGGGACACATCTCTACCCAAACATGATTTTTTTTTTCTAAGGGCCACATCATTATTTTTGCATCAAAGTGCATGGAACACATTTTTTGGTGTCAATTTTCTTTTAATAAAGCTACCTAATAATCTATCCATAGATTCCAGAAGAATCACCAGTAGGAACCCAGAAGTCATAAAATGGAATGATAATCTTGAAGTTTTTCAGGTACCATACATCTTATATGTTCATATTTATATCTCTTATGTTTTTATCTTTATTTGTTTGATAAATGAATAAAATAATTAATAAAATATATAGTTTTTTGTATAATGACATACATACTAGTAATGGTAAATCACTGATATCCCCTAGATAGAGGGGTGACCAAATACTCTATCATCATAGGTGCATCATACGATGGGATACCAGCATCATCTAGTGAAAATATTGGCTCTCTATAATTCTATGGTACAATGAAATCACTAGTATTCATTGAAGCTAATGGTAGTGGTGGTGTGCTCCGAGATGTTGATTGGATAGGATCTAATTTTTTTTTTAAAAATTCCAGTAATTATAGTTCAAAATATATTTAATGTATAAAAAATGCAGAAGTAAAATATTTTTACAAAAAATAAAAAATTGAACAATGCATATCTATAAAAAAAATTTATAACTGAGAAATTGTAATATATTTTCCTTACCAATTTATACATTCAATTATATTCATATTTATTGTATTCATTTTTATTAACCTACATTGTGATGAGTACTTCATATTCACCCTATCTTTTAATTTTTATTGTTTCAATATTATCAGGAAAAAACAGTTCAATGTTTTTTAGTTGACGAGGTTGACTGTCACAAAGTACCAATTGACCTTCATCGCCCATATCATACAATTCCCTCTATTTTAAGTTTATAACAATATTCTAACCTTCATATATTTCATAATCTAGATAATAAACCATATTATCTTTTTAATCCAAGATAAATACATCATTCTCTACATACTCACCAGTATTGATCAAGTGAGAGAAGTTGACAGAAGTAAAATGTAATGAATATTTCATTATACCACTATCAATGTTGACCCACTTGAATTTGAAAAAGACATCTTAAAATTTACCATGATAGTTTAATTTGATTATATCAATCATCTTTCCAAGGTATCACACATATTAAAGGGTAAATACACCACTATTTTGAGTTTTCAAGTCTTTTTTCATGACAAATTGTAAACAAATTGAATCCATGAATATTGTAGGAATCAAGTCTCTTACCCTTCCTTAGAGGACCTTGATCCAAAACCTTCAAATCATTTTATATTTCTAATCAATTATCAATATTAATTATCTATAAAAGTGTTGGGAAAAAATCCCTTAAGGTATCATTGAAACATTTTTTAGGTGATTGTGTTTGTTTAAAAAGTGGACATCTGTGTTGTGATTGTTGACAAAGAAAACCATGACATAAAAATTTATTGACAAAGGGGATTTCATGGTGGCATGTTGAGTTCAAGGGATATGGTTAACGATCCATGTTATATTCAAGAACGTCGACAAAGGAATGGATAATCTGGAGGCAGTACAACACTTAGAAAAATCAGAGCTCCCGTCACGTAGGTGTGGTGGTCGGGAAAGTGGTGTGTGGTTGCACAAGTATAAGTTGCACACCAGGTGATAGTTGCTCGCCTAAGGTGGTTTGGGAAAGAAATAAAGTGAGTTGCGCAAGTTTTGAGTTAGAGAAGAAGGCATCGCGCAAGTGGTTTAGTGACACTTGCACGCCAGATTTTGAAGAAGCGTGAAAGTTGTTGGTTGCACACCAATATCGGTTTGGGCGTAAAAGGGTGTGTGTCACGCAAGTTTAGAGTTGCAGAATCTTGTGTCGTGCAAGTAGTTGAGAAGGAATTGCGTGCCAGTTTTGACTTGTGCACCGAGACTTGCGCACGGGCTTAAAGAATGGCGCCATGTAGGGTTGTTTCACTACCGTGGTTCAGGGATACGTGGAAGCTGGAAGATTTCCCAATACCCTCAGTGCAAAGAGAGATTCATCTACGGGTGAAATTTGGACTTCAACAGATCATCTACATACAACGGAGGATGCATTGATTAGTGATAATGAAGAGACTTACAGGTCTATAAACTGTGAGTGGATCCTTTCCAGAGCAGTGAGCAAAGGAAGAGGAAGAAGTTGATCCTCTCCACCGGCAGTGAGCTAGAGAGAGAGAAACAGGGAGTGACCCTTTTGAAAGCAGCGAGGTGACCCTAAACTTTTTAAAGGCAGTGATCCTGGGAATAGAAGTGATCTATCCTGAACTCTATAAACAAAAGTGTTCTAATAGTGGATTTGGTACATCGACACATTGCCGGTGTATGATCCTTAGACATAGCCAAGTGAGGGTGAACCAAGTAAAAATTGCTGTGTCATATGCATGCTTTACTTTATGTTTATATTGTGCAACGAGAAAGATAGAGAAGAGTGTTTTGCTTAATAGTGAAACAAGATCAGAACGTGCTTTAATTTTAAATTAGTCATACCCTGATTCACTCCCCCTCTCAAGTTATTAAAACTTGTGTACCTAACAATTGGTATTAGAGGAAAGGTTGATATTAGTTCTTCTCTCAATGGAGGTCACCAATCATAAAGGGATTCTGATCTTCGACGGGAAAAAATTTTATCTATGGAAGAATCAGATGCAACACTACTTCCGATCTTTGGGAATGGACGTATTCACAACAACAATGCATGGAATAACAACTGATATTAATAGTGTTGCATTATCAGAAGCTGAGCGTAGAGAGTGGGATGCTGATGCCAAAGAAATAAATTCCTTAGGGGGTGCCCTATCCAATCCTATATATACAAAGGTGATATCTTGAAAAACGTCACATGCCATGTGGGAAAAGTTATTGAATATATATGAAGGGGATACAAAGGTCATAGTGGCAAAGCTGCAAGTGTTGTGGAACAAGTATGAAGATCTGAGAATGAACCCGAATGAATCTATTGATGTATTCTTTGATAGGGTAAATGTTGTAGTGGAGGACATGGGAGGTCTTGGAGAAGTTATTGAAGATATAAAAATTGTGAAGTGCATCCTGAGAAAACTTCCACTTCAGTTCAATCCGAAAGTTTCTGTTTTGGAAGATAAAGACCCGAAAGAGATGACATTGGATAACCTGTACAACACCCTTTTGCATATGAAATGATAAATGATGATAACGACGCTGTGGAAAAAGGGGAAATCCAAAGAGGTGGCATTTAAGGCCATAAATAAGCTCACCATTGAATATTCTCAGGAGGATGAAAAAACAGATGAGGTAATATCATTCCTCTCCTCAAATCTTTAAAGTGGAAAAGAAAAGTTCAAAGGGAAACTTCCACTTTCTTGCTTTAGATGTGGAAAAGTTGGTCATCTTGATGAAAGGTTCCCCAAAAAGTTTCAAGAAGAAAATGATGAAGATGAAGTTTAAATTCCCAAGAATAGATCTTCAGCCTACGTGAAAGAAAAAAAGCAGTTCAAGAGAAATTTATTCAAGAAGAAGAATCTTCTTTCACAAGAAATAGATAGTTCAGATGAGTCTGAGGTTGAAGAGGTGGAGGACATTGAAAATTCCAAAGATCGTGGAGAAAATTCTATGGTGGCAGTCATCGGTAGTTCTCAAGAGAAGAAGAAAACCAAAGGTTATGATGAAGAAGAAGAAGTTGAAGGAAGAATAGATATGCAAGCTGAGTTAGAGGCTTCTCTTGAGGAGATAGATGTTTGGAGAGCCAAAACAAAGAAATCTAACAAAGTTTTTCATGATGCCAAACTCTATATGCAGTAGCAAGAATAAGAGAAGTCTGAGTTGATGGAAGAAATTGAGAAACTGAAGTTATCAACACCAGAGAACTCCTAATCAGTTAGTGAGTTTAAGATCAAGATTGAAGAATAGAAAAGAGAGATCGATGGCTTGAATAGAAAAGTGAAAGATCATGTCAAGTGTATCTAAGAGCTTGAAGAAGAAGTGGTTAGTCTACGATGAAAAATGAATGATCAATAAAAACTCTTGACCAACAATGTGATATCAGAAAAGCAAGTCATTCAGAAGACAGAAAAGATGAAAGAGGAGGCCAGTAGTTCAACAGGAAAGAAGCAGCGATTGAGCTCGGATGTTAAGGCTAATTTAGGGGTTAATCAGAAACAAAAATCTTTGAAAATTGAAGTCAGACCACAATCACCCATCCTGAGATTGAAGGATGATTTGGGCACAAAGAAAAATCAGAATATTCAGAGATCTCAAGGGGAAACTCACAGTGAAGTGACACACATGAATGCTTCTTACATTAGGTGATATTACTATGGAAAGATGGAACACTAAAAAAATGTGTGTTCTATAGCCAAGAGATACCGAAGGGAACAAGAACAACAGTGGAAGCCAAACAGAGCTCTATATTATAGAACATCATTTGATGGTCATTGTTTTTGGTGTAGAGGATTTGGGTACATGGCTAGATATTTCACATCGACCATACATAGGAATGTGCCAAAGAAGAATCAAAACGTTCACAAGTAGTAGATCAATAAACCACCAGGTGAGTTAAAAATACAGAATATATTTGTGGCTTTGCAAGATGAAGCTGGTCCATCATACTCTGAGAAAGAATAGATTTCTCAATCCATTCCAAGTGTGAAGGCAAAAATGTGGACCAAAAAGAAGAAGAGGGAGAAGGCTGTGGTGGCAGAAATTTCCCTTAAGGCATCAGACTTCTCTGGTGTGTGGATCCTTTATAGTGGTTGCACATCCCATATGACAGGTAACAAGGATCTCATTACATGTATTAAATATGACAACGAAGGTGTTGTAAATTTTGGGAACGATGAAGGGCTGAAGATTATTGTTTCTGGAAAGGCTAAATTTGGGGGAAAATAAATGAGACGTGCTGGTATCTTGGTAGTAGAGGGCCTCAATCATAACTTGCTCAGTGTCAGTCAATTATGTGACTCTGGGCACTCTATCCGATTTAGCAAGAAGATGTGTGTTGTGAAAGGAAAATATGGAGTAGTTATTCTTCAAGGAAAAAGGACAAAGGGAAATCTTTACCTTGTAAGTGGGGAAGAAGATATGTGAATTTTTTCCAGAGAGGAAGAAAACAAGCTGTGGCATAAGCGACTTGGTCATCTATGCCAACCATCTATAGAAGATCTTGTAAAGTGTGATGCAGCTAGAGACCTTACCAAATTATCACATGATCGCACTCATACGTGTGATGCATTCCAACAAGGACAGATCATCAGAAAGACATACAATCCAAAGGAACAAAAATCAACCAAAGTGCTCGAATTGGTGCATGCTGATGTTTGTGGACCGATCTCACCATGAGCCATAAATGGACAAAGGTACTATGTCCTTTTCATTGATGATTATAGCAGAATAGCTTGGGTATTTGTCATTAACCATAAGACATAAGTGTTCAGTTGTATTAATCTGTATAGGAGGGAATCAGAAAAGATGTTTGGGGAAAAAATTCTGAAGTTTCGTACTGATAATGGTACAGAATTCACAAACAATCAAGTAGAAGACTATCTCGAGAAACACGGGATAAGGCATCAAGTTTCATCAGTGAGAAATCCCCAATAGAATGGAGTGGTTAAAAGGAGAAATCAGATCCTCAAAAACATGGCCAAAATGATTCTTATTGAAAAGGACCTACCAGATAAATTTAGGAAGGAATCAGTTTTGACATTGGTCTATATTTCGAACAGGTCTCTGTTGTGTCTGAAGGAAGGGGAGACTCTGTATGAAATGTGGTAAGGAAAGAAGCCAACATTGAAATAATTTCTAATCTTTGGAAGTAAGTGCTTCATTATCAACAAAGAAAATCACAGGAAGTTTGAGTCACGAGGATATGAGGGGATATTACTTGGCTACTCATGGAAAATCAAAGCATATAAATGCTTCAAAAAAAGGCTGGGAATTTTTTTTGAGAGCAATGATGTCACTATAGTTGAAAATGAATAGAATACTCAACGACCCGGTGAATAGTTTCTAGATGATAGTGATGAGGAGGTAAGAAACACAGGGGGAGTAGAAGTGGTAGAGGCTAAATCAGAAGAAGATACTAATGATGAGCAAGAGGAAACAAAATCTTAATCTGCTAAGAAGCCAAAGAGTCGAGCTAAAATTGATAGGCAAAATATCATTGGTGATCAGACAACTCCAGTTCAGACTTGAAGAATGAAATCATTACAACAAACATCAATTTATATCAGGTGGAGATGAAATGTTTTTCCGATGTAGTTGAAGATAAGTAATAGGTTGAGGTTATGAATGAAGAATTAGACCAGATTGAGAAGAATCATACATGGGAGATTGTTTCAAGACCATCAGATAAGAATGTTATCAGGATTAAACGGGTCTATCACAACAAGATGAATGAAGATGGAACAGTGGTTCGAAACAAAGAACGACTAGTGTGTAACCCAGATAGAGGGAATATATGTTGATGAAACATTTGCACCGGTTGCAAGGCTGGAGACAATCAGATTATTTTCAGCCATAGCAGTGAAAATTAAGTTCAAAGTGTTCCAGATGGATGTCAAATCTGCATTTCTGAATGGGATTATAGAAGAAGAGGTGTACATTGAGCATCCAGATGGTTTTCTAATTCATGAAGTTGAGAATGAAGTTTTTCGGTTGAAGAAGGCACTATATGGGTTGAAGCAAGCACCAAGAGCATGGTACTAAAGGCTGGATCAGTATCTAAAAAAGATCGGCTTTCAACCTGGTGGATTTGATTACAATATCTATTTCAGTAACGACAGTAATCAAAGGATTATGGTGTTGGTTTATGTCGATGACATAATATTTGGTGGATCAGATGAAGCTCAGTGTAGACAGTTTTCCAAATTCATGAAAAATGAGTTTGAAATGTCAATGATTGGTGAGATAACGTTTTTCCTTGGTCTACAGGTGACACAAGGAAGGAATGTAACATTCATTTATAAATCCAAATATTCCAAGGAGGTTTTAGGAAGGTTTATAATGGAGAATTCCAAGGAGATGAAGACTCCGATTGCTACCCGGACGAAACTATCCAAAGATGAGGATGACAAGGCAGTTAATATCATATAATACAGGAAAATTATTGGAAGTTTGTTGTACTTGACCGCAACAAGGCCTGATATTGTTTTCTCCACATGCCAAGCAATGAGATATTAGCGTAATCCCAAGGAAAGCCACATGCTTGCAGTGAAAATAATACTTCAGTATATCAAGGGAACGGTGGATTTCGTCTTGACATATAATGAAAAATCTCAGACAGAGTTATTGGGAGATATTGATGCAGACTGGGCCGATCCAGGGATTGGAAGGAAATCAACATCAGGAGGTGAATTCTATCTTGGTGTACTATGCATTGATTGGTTAAGAAATAAGCAAGATTGCATTTCATTAAACACCGCAGAAGCTGAGTATATTGCAGCCACTCATGTATGCACACAGTTATTTTTGGATGGAGCAACAACTTGAAGATATGGGAGTTGAAGTGAAGTATCCGATCGGAATCTAGTGTGATAAATAAAGTGCTATAAATCTCATAAAAAATCCCATCCATCACTCAAGAACAAAGAACATTGAGATAAAGTATCATTTTATCAAGGAGAAGGTTGAGCAGGGAATCGTGAAGTTGGAGTATGTGCCTACAGAACTATAGGTTGAAAACATTATGACAAAGGACTTACCCAAAGAATGTTTTGAGAGGCATCGACTGGCTCTGGGAGTTCAGTCGACTCCCCTCACTTTAAAGAGTGTGGATGTGGAACCCCCCTCTCCCCAAGGTATGATGTGTTTTTCCCTAATGTGCTGATATATGTTCTCTACTCTGTTACAGACTGCAAAAGAGTGACCTTTGGGTTCATTGACAAAGGGGCAGAAAATAGTGATCGTCGAAGGGGGAGACAATGTGGATATTTGACAAATCATGAATGATATGGGGAGAAGACGACAGGTGGATAAGCGAGATAGAGGGAGGAATGAGAAAGGGGGATCGTATTAAATCTGATGATGCTAGAAGTGATCGATCAGAGAATAGATATCACGACAGCTGAGGATCGTGATAAAATCAGAAGAGTGGTGTTGGAATGTGGTAATAATATTTCCAAAAAATGGTATCTGTTTGGTAAAAATTGGTATCAGTTTGGTTTCAACAGTGGGTGTCATAGATGAAGTGATTCATTGATGAACTTTTCATTTACTCTTGTTTCTCATGCCGAGCATTGATCATGTTGGCTTAGAGTATGTGTTGAGTAAATCCTTGATCTCTATTAGAATCATAATAGGTGAATGGTGGATGAATAATTAATGATTTATCTTTTTATGTAAGAGTTGTCAACAAACCCAAAGAGGGAGATTGTTGGTAAAAAATCCCTCAAGGTATCATTGAAGCATTTTTGAGGTGATTGTGTTTGTTGAAAAAGTGGACATCTATGTTGTTATTTTTGACAAAGAAAACCATGACATGCAAATTTGTTGATAAAGGGGATTTCATGTTGGCATGTCGAGTTCAAGGGATATGGTTAATGATCCATGTTTGATTCAAGAACATCGACAAAGGAATGGATGATCTAGAGGCGGTACAGAAAGAACAGATACAAGGTGGTGCCGTTTTTCAATGTTTGCAAAATTTTTGGGCCTGAAAATCGACAAATGAAGAAAAGTGGTTTTTGGAAGAGGGACTTGCTCTCCATGTACTTGAAGGAGAAGAAACTTGCATGCCATATGTTTTTCAAGATCAGAACATCAAAATATGGCAAAGGAAGAAGGGTCACTCAAGTTTTATGTTTGGTCATGCAAGTGATTTGAGCGGCAGAAACTTGCGCGCTGAAACTTGCGCGCCGAGGGGATATTTGCATGCCGTTGCACAGGGTGTCCAAATTCTTATAAATACAGGTTGACCCCTCCTCATTCTGTGTAGAGTTCAACACATTGAAAAATCAGAGCCCCCTTCACGTAGATGTGGTGGTCGGGCAAGTGGTGTGTGGTCACACAAGTATAAGTTGCATGCCAGGTGATAGTTGCTTGCCTAAGGTGGGTTGGGTGAGAAATAAAATGAGTTGCACAAGTTTTGAGTTAGAGAAGAAGGCGTCGTGCAAGTGGTTTGGTGACACTTGCACGCCAGATTTTGAAGAAGCGTAGAAGTTGTTGGATGCGTGCCAATATTGGTTTGGGCATAAAAGGGTGTGCGTCGTGCAAGTTTAGAGTTGTAGAAGCTTGTGTCATGAAAGTAGTTGAGGAGGACTTGCGCACTAGTTTTGACTTGTGCGTTGAGACTTGCGCGCGAGCTTAAAGAATGGTGCCAAGTAAGGTTGTTTCACTATAGTGGTTCAGGGCTGCGTGGAAGCTGGAATATTTCCCAATACCCTCGGTGCAAAGAGAGATTCATCTAAGGGTGAAATTTGGACTTCAACAGATCATCTACATACAACGGAGGATGCATTCATTAGTGATAATGAAGAGGCCTAGAGGTCTATAAACTGTGAGTAGATCCTTTCCAAAGTAGTGAGAAAAGGAAGAGTAATAAGGTGATCCTCTCCACCGAGAGTGAGCCAGAGAGATAGAAACAGGGAGTGACCCTTTTGAAAGCAGTGAGCTAACCCTAAACTTTGTAAAGACAGTGATCCTGGGAATAGAAGTGATCTATCATGAAATCTTTAAACAACAGTGTTATTATAGTGGATTTGGTAAATCAACACATTGCCGGTGTATGCTCCTTGGGTATAGCCTAGTGAGGGTGAACAAAGTAAAAATTGTTGTGTCATGTGCATGCTTTACTTTCTGTTTATATTGTGCAACGAGAAAGAAAGAGAAGCGTGTTTTTCTTAACAGTGAAACAATATCATAACGGGCTTTAATTTTAAATTAGTCATACCTTGATTCATGCCCCCTCTCAGGGTATTCAGCCTTGTGGACCTAACAATTGGTATTAGAGGAAAGGTTGATATTAGTTCTTCTCTCAATGGATGTCACCAATCATAAAGGGATTATGATCTTTGACGGGAAAACATTCCAGTTATGGAAGAATCAGATGCAACACTACTTCTGATCTTTGGGAATGGATGTATTCACAACAGCAATGCATGGCATAACAACTGATATTAATAGTGGTGCATTATCAGAAGCTGAGCGTAGAGAGTTGGATGATGATGCCAAAGAAATCAATGCCTTAGGGGGAACCCTATCCAATCCTATATATACAAAGGTGATGTCTTGAAAAATGTCACATTCCATGTGGGAAAAGTTATTGAATATATATGAAGAGGATACAAGTTCAGATAGGAAAAGCTGAAAGTGTTGTGGAACAAGTATGAAGATCTGAGAATGAACCCGAATGAATCTGTTGATGCATTCTTTGACAGGGTAAATGTTGTAGTGGAGTACATGAGAGGTCTTGGAGAAGATATTGAAGATATAAAAATTGTGAAGTGCATCCTGAGAAAACTTCCACTTCGGTTCAATCCGAAAGTTTCTGTTTTGGAAGATAAAGACCCGAAAGAGATGACATTGGATAACCTGCACAACACCCTTGTTTCATATGAAATGATAAATGATGATAATGACACTGTGGAAAAAGGGGAAATCCAAAGAGGTGTCATTTAAGGCCATAAAGAATCTCACCATTGAATATTCTCAGGAGGATGAAGAAACAGATGAGGTAGTTTCATTCCTCTCCTCAAATCTTCAAAGTCGAAAAGGAAAGTTCAAAGGGAAACTTCCACTTGATTTATTTAGATGTGGAAAAGCTGGTCATCTTGCTGAAAGGTTCCCCAAAAAGTTTCAAGAAGAAAATGATGAAGATGAAGTTGAAATTCCCAAGAAGAGATCTTCAGCTTTTGTGAAAGGGAAGAAGCAGTTCAAGAGAAATTTATTCAAGAAGAAGAATCTTCTTTCACAAGAAATAGACAGTTTAGATGAGTCTGAGGTTGAAGAGGTGGAGGAGATTGAAAGTTGCAAAGATCATGGAGAAAATGCTATGGTGGCGGTCGTCGGTAGTTCTCAAGAGAAGAACAAAACCGAAGGTGATGATGAATACGAAGAAGTTGAAGGAAGAATAAATATGCAAGTTGAGTTGGAGGCTACTCTTGAGGAGATAGATGTTTTGAAAGACAAAACAAAGAAAGCTAACAAAGTTTTTCATGATACCAAACTCTATATGCAGTAGCAGGAAGAAGAGAAGTCTGAGTTGATGGAAGAAATTGAGAAACTGAATTTATCAACCCCAGAGAACTCATAATCAGTTAGTGAGTATAAGATCAAGACTGAAGAATAAAAAAGAGAGATCGATGGCTTGAATAGAAAAGTGAAAGATCAAGTCAAGTGCATCGAAGAGCTTGAATAAGAAGTGGTCAGTCTGTGATGAAAAATGAATGATCAATAAAAACTCTTGACCTCCAATGTGATATCAGAAAAGCAGGTCATTCAGAAGACAGAAAAGATGAAAGAGGAGGATAGTATTTCAACAGGAAAGAAGCAGCAATTGAGCTCATATGTTAAGGCTAATTTAGGGGTTAATCAGAAACAAAAATCTGTGAAAATTGAAGTCAAACCACAAGCACCCATCCTGAGATTGAAAGATGATTTGGGCACAAAGCAAAATCATAATATTCCTAGATCTCAAGGGGAAACTCATAGTGAAGTGACACATAGGAATGCTCCTTACATTAGGTGATATTACTGTGAAAAGATGGTACACTCAAAAAATGTGTGTTATATAGCCAAGAGATACCGAAGGGAACAAGAACAACAATGTCAACCAAACAGAGCTCTATATTATAGAACATCCTTTGAAGTTCAATGTTTTTGGTGTGGAGGATTTGGGAACATGGATAGATATTTCACATCGACCATACAAAGGAATTCTCCAAAGAAGAATCAAAACGTTCGCAAGCAGCAGATCAATAAACCACCAGGTGAGTTAAAAATGAAGAATAGATTTGTGGCTTTGCAAGATGAAGCTGGTCCATCATACTCTGAGAAATAATAGATGTCTCAATCCATGCCAAGTGTGAATGAAAAAATGTGGACCAAAAAGAAGAAGAGTGAGAAGGATGTGGTGGCAGAAATTGCCCTTAAGGCATCAGACCGCTCTGGTGTGTGGATCCTTGATAGTGGTTGCACATACCATATGACAGGTAACAAGGATCTCATTAGATGTATTAAATATGACAAAGAAGGTGTTTTCAAGTTTGGGAACGATGAAGGGTTGAAGATTATTGGTTCTGGAAAGGATAAATTTGGGGGAAAATAAATGAGACGTGCTTATATCTTGGTAGTAGAGGGCCTCGGTCATAACTTGCTCAGTGTCAGTCAACTATGTGACTCTGGGCACTCTATCCGATTTAGAAAGAAGATGTGTGTTGTGAAAGGAAAAGATGGAGCAATTGTTCTATAGGGAAAAAGGACAAAGGGAAATCTTCACCTTGTAAGTGGGGAAGAAGATTTGTGACTTTTATCTAGAGAAGAAGAAAACAGGTTGTGGAATAAGCGACTTGGTCATCTATGCCAACCATCTATGGAAGATCTTGTAAAGTGTGATGCAGCTAGAGACCTTCCCAAATTATCATGTGATCGCACTCATACGTGTGATGCTTTCCAACAAGGGAAGATCATTAGAAAGACATACAAGCCAAAGGAACAGGAATCAACCAGAGTGCTCGAATTGGTTCATGCTGATGTTTGTGGACTGATCTCACCACGACCCATAAATGGAAAAAGGTACTAAGTCTTTTTTATTGATGATTATAGCAGAATGGCTTGGGTATTTTTCATTACCCATAAGACATAAGTGTTCAGTTGTATTAAAAAGTATAGTAGGGAATCATAAAAGATATTTGGGTAGAAAATTCTGAAGTTTCGTACTGATAATGGTACATAATTCACAAATAGTCAAGTAGAAGACTATCTCGAGAAACACGGGATAAGGAATCAAGTTTCATTAGTGAGAACTCCCCTACAGAATGGAGTGGTTAAAAGGAGAAATCCGATCCTCAACAACATGTTCAGAATGATGCTTGTTGAAAGGGACCTACCCGAGAAATTTTGGAAGGAAGCAGTTTTGACATCGGTCTATATTTTGAACAGGTCTATGTTGTGTCCAAAGGAAGGGAAGACTCCGTATGAAATGTGGTACAGAAAGAAGCCCACATTTAAATACTTTCTAATCTTTGGAAGTAAGTGCTTCATTCTCAACAAAGAAAATCACAGGAAGTTTGAGTCATGAGAAGATGAGGGGATATTTCTTTGGATACTCAGGGAAAAGAAAAGCATATAAATGCTTCAAAAAAAGGCTGGTAAATTTTTTTGAGAGCAATGCTGTCACTATAGTTGAAAATGAACAGAATACTCAACGACCCGGTGAACAGTTTCTGGATGAAAGTGATGAGGAGGTAAGCAACACAGGGGGAGTAGAAGTGGTAGAGGCTAACTCAGAAGAAGATACTAATGATGAGAAAGAGGAAACAAAATCTGAATATGTTAAAAAACCAAAGAGTCAAGCTCAAATTGATAGGAAAAATATCATTGGTGATCAGACAACTCTAGTCCAGACTCGAAGAATCAAATCATTATAACAAACATCATTTTATATCAGGTGGAGATGAAATGTTTTTCTGATGCAGTTGAAGATAAGTACTGGGTTGAGGCTATGAATGAAGAATTAGACCAGATTGAGATGAATCATACATGGGATATTGTTTCAAGACTAGAAGATAAGAATGTTATGAGGATTAAATGGGTCTATCACAACAATATGAATGAAGATGGCACAATGATTCGAAACAAAGCACAACTAGTGTGCAAAGGATACTCCCAGATAAAGGGAATAGATGTTGATGAAACATTTGCACCGATTACAAGGCTGGAGACAATCAGACTATTTTTAGCCATAACAGTGCAAAGAAAGTTCAAAGTTTTCTAGATGGACGTCAAATCTGCATTTCTGAATGGGATTCTAGAAGAAGAGGTGTACATTGAGCATCCAAATGGTTTTCTCATTCATGAAGATAAGAATAAAGTTTTTCTATTGAAGAAGGCACTATATGGGTTGAAGCAAGCACCCAGAGCATGGTACTAAAGGCTGGATCAGTATCTGAAAAAGATTGGCTTTCAACGTGGTGGAGTTGATTACAATCTCTATTTTAGCAACGAAAGTAATCAAAGTATTATGGTGTTGGTTTATGTTGATGACATAATATTTGGTGGATCAGATGAATCTCAGTGCAGACAGTTTTCCGAATTCATGAAAAATGAGTTTGAAATGTCAATGATTGGTGAGATAAAGTTTTTCCTTGGTCTATAGGTGACATAAGGAAGGAATGGAACATTCATATCTCAATCCAAATATGCCAAGGAGGTTTTAATAAGGCTTGGAATGGATAATTCCAAGGAGATGAAGACTCCAGTTGCTACCCGTAAGAAACTATCCAAAGATGAGGATGACAAGACAGTTAATATCACATAATACAGGAAAATTATTGGAAGTTTGTTGTAATTGACCGAAAAAAGGCCTGATATTTTTTTCGCCACATGCCAAGCAATGAGATATCATAGTAATCCCAAGGAAAGCCACATGCTTGCAGTGAAAAGAATACTTTGGTATATCAAGGGCATGGTGGATTCCAGATTGACATATAATGACAAATCTCAGATAGAGTTATTGGGATATATTGATGCAGACTGGGCCGGTTCAGTGATTGACAAGAAATCAACGTCAGGAGGTTCATTCTATCTTGGTGGACTATGAATTTCTTGGTTAAGAAAGAGGCAAGATTTCGTTTCATTGAACACCATGAAAGATGAGTATATTGCGGCCACTCAAGCATGCACACAATTATTTTTGGATGGAGTAACAACTTGAAGATATGGGAGTTGAAGTGAAGTCTCCGATCAGAATCCAGTGTGATAACTAAAGTTCTATAAATCTTAGAAAAAATCACATCCATCACTCAAGGACAAAGAACATTGAGATAAAGTATCATTTTATCAAGGAGAAGGTTGAGCAGGGAATCATGAAGTTGGAGTATGTGCCTACAGAACTACAGGTTGCAGACATTATGACAAAGGCCTTACCCAAGGACTCTTTTGAGAGGCATCTACTGGCTCTGGGAGTTCATTCGACTCCCCGAACTTGAAAGAGTGTGGATGTGGAACACCCCTCTCCCCAAGGTATGATGTGTTTTTCCCTAATGTGCTGATATATTTTCTCCACTCTGTTACAGACTGCAAAGGAGTGACCTTTGGGTTCATTGAAAAAGGGGCAGAAAATAGTGATAGTTCAAGGGAGAGACAATGTGGCTATTTGATAAATCATGAATGATATGGGGAGAAGCGGACAAGTGGAGCAGCGAGATAGGGGGAGCAATGAGAAAGGGGGAGCGTATTAAATCTGATGATGATAGAAGTGATCGATCAAAGAATAAATATCACGATAGCTGAGGATCATGATAAAATCAGAAGAGTGGTGTTGTAATGTGGTAAGAATATTTCCAAAAAATGGTATCTGTTTGGTAAAAATTGGTATCAGTTTGGTGTCAATAGTGGGTGTCATAGATGAAGTGATTCATTAATGAAATTTTCATTTACTCTTGTTTCTCATGCCGAGCATTTCTCATGTGGGCTTAGAGTATGTGTTGAGTAAATCCTTGATCGCTATCAGAATCACAATAGGTGAATGGTGGCTGAAGAATTAACGATGTATCTTTTTATGTAAGAGTTGTAAACAAACCCAAAGAGGGATATTGTTGGGCAAAAATCCCTCAAGGTATCATTGAAGCATTTTTGAGGTGATTGTGTTTGTTGACAAAGTGGACATCTGTGTTGTTATTGTTGACAATGAAAACCAAGACATACAAATTTTTTGACAAAGGGGATTTCATGGTGGCATGTCAAGTTCAAGGGATATGGTTAATGATTCATGTTTGATTCAACAATGTCGACAAAGGAATGAATTTTTTGGAGGTGGTACAGAAAGAGCAGATACAAGGTGGTGCCGTTTTTCAGTGTTTTCCAAATTTTTGGGCCTGAAAATAGACAAATGAAGAAAAGTGGTTTTTGGAAAAGGGACTTGCGCTCTGTGTACTTGAAGGATAAGAAACTTTCACACCATATGTTTTTCAAGATCAGAACATCAAAATATGGCAAAGGAAGAAGGGTCACACAAGTTTTATGTTTGGTCGCGCAAGTGATTTGGGCGGCAGAGACTTGTGCGCCGAAACTTGCGCACCGAGGGGATACTTGCGCACCATCGCGTAGGGTGTCCAAATTCCTTTAAATACAGGTTGAACCCTCCTCATTCTATGTAGAGTTTAACACTTAGAAAAATTAGATCTCCCGTCGTGTAGGTGTGGTGGTCGGGAAAGTGGTGTGTGGCCGCACAAGTATAAGTTGCACACCAGGTGATAGTTGATCGCCTAAGGTGGTTTTGGCGAGAAAGAAAGTGAGTTGCACAAGTTTTAATTTATAGAAGAAGGTGTCATGAAAGTGGTTTGGTGACACTTTCATGCCAGATTTTGAAGAAGCGCGAAAGTTGTTGGTTGCGCACCAATATTGGTTTGGGTGTAAAAGGGTGTGCGTCGCGCAAGTTTAGAGTTGCAGAATCTTGTGTCGTGCAAGTATTCGAGGAGGACTTGCACACCAGTTTTGACTTGTGCACCGAGACTTGCGCGCGAGCTTAAAAAAGGGTGCTAAGTAAGGTTGTTTCACTACAGTGGTTCAGGGCTGCGTGGAAGCTGGAAGATTGCCCAATACCCACGGTGCAAAGAGAGATTCATCTACGTGTGAAAGTTGGACTTCAACAGATCATCTACATACAATGGAGGATGCATTCATTAGTGATAATGAAGAGACCTACAGGTATATAAACTATGAGTGGATCTTTTCGAGAGTAGTGAGCAAAGGAAGAGGAAGAATGTGATCCTCTCTACCGGCAGTGAGCTAGGGAGAGAGAAACAGGGAGTGACCCTTTTGAAAGCAGTGAGATGACCCTAAACTTTGTAAAGGTAGTGAGATTGGGAATAGAAGTGATCTATCCTGAACTCTGTAAACAACACTGTTCTTATAGTGGATTTGGTACATCGACACATTCCCGGTGTATGCTCTTTGGACATAGCCCAGTGAGGGTGAACCAAGTAAAAATTGTTGTGTCATGTGCATGCTTTACTCTGTTTATATTGTGCAACAAGAAAGAGAGAGAAGAGTGATTTTCCTATCAGTGAAACAAGATCAGAACGGGCTTTAATTTTAAATTAGTCATACCCTGATTCACGCCCCCTGTCAGGGTATTCAGCCTTGTGGACCTAACAATTGGTATTATAGGGAAGGTTGATATTTGTTCTTATCTCAATGGAGGTCACCAATCATAAAGGGATTCTGATCTTCGACGGGAATTTTTTTTAGCTATGGATGAATTGGATGCAAAACTACTTCCAATCTTTGGGAATGGACGTATTAACAGTCGCAATGCATGGCATAACAACTCATATTAATAGTGGTGCATTATCAGAAGCTGAGCGTAGAGAGTTGGATGCTGATGCCCAAGAAATCAATGCCTTCGGGGGTGACCTATCCAATCCTATATATACAAAGGTGATGTCTTGAAAAACGTCACATGCCATGTGGGAAAAGTTATTGAATATATATGAAGGGGATACAAAGTTCAGAGAGGCAAAGCTGCAAGTGTTGTGGAACAAGTATGAAGATCTGAGAATGAACCCGAATGAATCTGTTGATGCATTATTTGACAGGGTAAATGTTGTAGTGGAGGACATGAGAGGTCTTGTAGAAGTTATTGAAGATATAAAAATTGTGAAGTGAATCCTGAGAAAACTTCCACTGCGGTTCAATCTGAAAGTTTCTGTTTTGGAAGATAAAGACCCAAAAGATATGACATTGGATAACCTACACAACACCCTTGTTTCATATGAAATGATAAATGATGATAACGACACTATGGAAAAAGGGGAAATCCAAAGAGGTGGCATTTAAGGCCATAAAGAAGCTCACCATTGAATATTCTTAGGAGGATGAAGAAACAGATGAGGTAATGTCATTCGTCTCCTCAAATCTTCAAAGTGGAAAAGGAAAGTTCAAAGGGAAACTTCCACTTTCTTGTTTTAGATGTGGAAAAGTTTTTCATCTTGCTGAAAGGTGCCCCAAAAAGTTTCAAGAAGAAAATGATGAAGATGAAGTTGAAATTCACAAGAAGAGATCTTCAGCCTATGTGAAAGGGAAGAAGCGGTTCAAGAGAAATTTATTCAAGAAGAATAATATTCTTTCACAATAAATAGACAGTTCAGATGAGTCTGAGGTTAAAGAGGTGGAGGATATTGAAAATTGAAAAGATCGTGGAGAAAATGCTATGGTGGCGGTCGTCGGTAGTTCTCAAGAGAAGAACGAAACCGAAGGTGATGATGAAGAAGAAGAAGTTGAAGGAAGAATAGATATGAAAGCTGAGTTAGAGGCTGCTCTTGAGGAGATAGATGTTTGGAGAGCCAAGAAAAGAAAGCTAACAAAGTTTTTCATGATGCCAAACTCTATATGCAGTAGCAGGAAGAAGAGAAGTCTGAGTTGATGGAAGAAATTGAGAAACTGAAGTTATCAACACCAGAGAACTCATAATCAGTTAGTGAGTATAAGCTGAAGATTGAAGAATAGAAAAGAGAGATCGATGGCTTGAATATAAAAGTGAAAGATCAAGTCAAGTGTATCAAAGAGCTTGAAGAAGAAGTGGTCAGTCTGTGATGAAAAATGAATGATCAATAAAAACTCTTGACCCCCAATGTGATATCAGAAAAGCAGGTCATTCAGAAGACAAAAAATATGAAAGAGGAGGCTAGTAGTTCAATAGGATAGAATCAGAGATTGAGCTCAGATGTTAAGGCTGATTTAGGGGTTAATTAGAAACAAAAATCTGTGAGAATTGAAGTCAGACCACAAGCACCCATATTGAGATTGAAGGATGATTTGGGCACAAAACAAAATCAGAATATTCAGATATCTCAAGGGGAAACTCATAGTGAAGTGACACACAAGAATGCTCCTTATATTAGGTGGTATTACTATGGAAGGATGAGACACTCAAAAAATGTGTGTTCTATAGCCAAGAGATACCGAAGGGCACAAGAACAATAGTGGCAGCCAAATAGAGCTCTATATTATAGAACATCCTTTGAAGGTCAATTTTTTTGGTGTGGAGTATTTGGGAACATGTCTAGATATTGCACATCGACCATACAGAGGAATGTGCCAAAGAAGAATCAAAACATTCGCAATCAACAGATCAATAAACCACCAGGTGAGTTAAAAATGCAGAATAGATTTGCGGCTTTGCAAGATGAAGCTGGTTCATCATACTCTGAGAAAGAATAGATGTCTCAATCCATGCCAAGTGTGAAGGAAAAAATGTGGACCAAAAAGAAGAAGAGTGAGAAGGCTGTGGTGGCCGAAATTGCCCTTAAGGCATCAGACTGCTCTGGTGTGTGGATCCTTGATAGTGGGTGAAAATCCCACATGACAGGTAACAAGGATCTCATTACATGTCTTAAATATGACAAGGAAGGTGTTGTCAAGTTTGGGAACGATGAAGGGCTAAAGATTATTGGTTCTGGAAAGGCTAAATTTGGGGGAAAATAAATGAGACGTGCTGATATCTTGGTAGTAGAGGGCCTCAGTCATAACTTGCTCAGTGTCAGTCAACTATGTGACTCTGGGCTCTCTATCTGATTTATCAAGAAGATGTGTGTTGTGAAAGGAAAATATGGAGTAGTTGTTCTACAGGGAAAAAGGACAAAGGGAAATATTTACCTTGTAAGTGGGGAAGAAGATATGTGACTTTTATCCAGAGAGGAAGAAAACAAGCTGTGGCATAAGAGACTTGGTCATCAATGCCAACCATCTATGGAAGATCTTGTAAAGTGTGATGCTGCTGGAGACCTTCCCAAATTATCATGTGATCGCACTCATACGTGTGATGCTTTACAACAAGGGAAGATCATCAGAAAGACATACAAGCCAAAGGAAGAGAAATCAACCAGAGTGCTCGAATTGGTGCATGCTGATGTTTGTGGACCGATCTCACCACAAGACATAAATGGACAAAGGTACTATGTCATTTTCATTTATGATTATAGCAGAATGGCTTGGGTATTTGTGATTACCCATAATACATAAGTGTTCAGTTGTATTAAGAAGTATAAGAGGGAATCAGAAAGGATGCTTGGGAAGAAAATTCTGAAGTTTCGTACTGATAATGGTACAAAATTCTCAAACAGTCAAGTAGAAGACTATCTCGAGAAACACGGGATAAGGCTTCAAGTTTCATCAGTGAGAACTCCCCAACAGAATGGAGTGGTTGAAAGGAGAAATCGGATCATCAACAACATGGCCAAAATGATGCTTATTGAAAAGGACTTACCAGATAAATTTTGGAAGGAAGTAGTTTTGACATCGGTCTATATTTCGAACAGGTCTCTGTTGTGTCCAAAGGATGGTAAGACTCCGTATGAAATGTGGTATGGAAAGAAGAAAATGTTGAAATAATTTATAATATTTGGAAGTAAGTGCTTAATTATCAACGAAGAAAATCACAGGAAGTTTGAGTCACGAAGAGATGAGGGGATATTCCTTGGATACTCAGGGAAAAGCAAAGCATATAAATGCTTTAGCAAAAGGCTGGGAAAAGTTGTTGAGAGAAATGGTGTCACTATAGTTGAAAATGAACAGAATACTCAATGACCCGGTGAACAGTTTCTGGATTAAAGTGATGAGTAGGTAAGAAACACAGGGAGATTATAAGTGGAAGAGGCTGACTTAGAGGAAGATACTGATGATGAGCAAGAGGAAACAAAATCTGAATCTGCTAAGAAGCCAAAGAGTCAAGCTGAAATTGATATGAAAAATATCAATCCAATATAAATACCTAGAAAATAAGTTCATTCACTCTTCATCTATGTAACCTTTAGTAATAGAGCCATATGGTTGAGATTTATTCCTTACATATGATTTAAAATAACCTAAGTACCCGAATAAAAAATAAAAAATATATTAAAAAAAATTACAGAATTATTTGGTAAAATAGAATTCATCAATGAAAATAAAAATAATATTGACACGCCTCTCAATTAGATACATCCATCGATAGTGTACTAGTCAACCAAGTTTAGTTTCTTCAACTAAATGAATAGTAAAATGAATCATGACTGTGAAAAATGAATGGGGAAATAAAATCTCCAAATGAAAATGTTTCAAAATAATTATTTCTTGAATTTTATAAAGCTCAGTTGGATTTAGAGTTTTTCTATAAATCTCTCTGAATAAGGTAAAAAACTCAATTAGAACTGCAATTACTTTTTTAGGTAACATATTATGAAATACCAATGGTAAAAACTACTCCATCAGAATATGTGAGTCATGAATTTTCAATACATGTTACTTTTGATGTTTTAAGTCAACACACCTTGAAATGTTACTTGAATATCCATATAAAAAATTTACATTATTCAAAGTTCAAAGGAATATGTCTTTCTAATGATTTTTTATTGTAAAAATATCCAAATGATACTTTTCATTCTTATTTTTCCACATACCATGCATTATATTCATTGATTCCAAATCCTTCCATGCATTAAGATGATCCTTCAATTTACCCTTCTCATTAAGAAATTTTAAAATTACATTTTCATGGATGTTATTATTAATATGTGTAAAGTAAAGATTATGGCATATCAAATTAAACTTCTAACAAGTTTGTTTGAAAAATATACTCATTTTCTTCCATTGTTTTGTTTTAGATGCTTCAAATATTTTACCTCATACCCCTTTTACTTCTTTAAATTAATTACATTTTTCAAATTCTATTGTGAAATTAATTAATTATTCCAATGTTTTTGAACCAAATAACTCCTTTGGTGGATTTATCAATTTAACATCTCCATTGAATTGTGTCTTTTTAAACTTGAATTTATGAGAAGCATCAAGAAATTGACGATGAAACATAAAACACCATTTTCTACTATGAGGTAATAATTGAGGTCTAAAATCAAAATTAAAAACTGGATAATCCAAATCAGTATGAGTGTTCCAAATGGATATGTTTCATAGTCTATAAAATTCACTAATTATATACAATAAACCAATATGAATTTTGAATATTTTTCTCATCGAAGCATCATATGATTCCATGAAATCATCCCATAATTCTTGTAATTATTTGATTATAGGTTGAAGGTATACATTAATGTAATTTATAGGAATTTTATTTCTAGTAACAATCATATAAATAATTAAAGAAGTATTCTTCATACACATCTATGAAGGTATATTATAAGGGATCAAAATAAATGGTCATATTCTATAATTAGTACTTAAAGTACCAAAATGGTTAAAACCATTAGAATAAAATCCCAAACATACATTCCTAGGATCCAAAGAAATATATGAATATAATGAATCAAACACATTCAATGATGTTGAATATTCTTAATGTATCATCAATCCATCATTGTTATTATCATTAAATTACACTTCATGTCGTATGTAGTCTTATAGATGATATGAATAATCTTTATAAGTGTGGTTTCAGAGGAAAGTAACGCAATACCTTTACAAGAGTTTTCTTCTTCTTATTCTTCTTGGTGTAACATTTTTTTACTCTCATTGTTGCTTATTGACTTCCATATTCTTGTATGACTTCTTATAAATTCTTCTTTATTGGAATATTTTCCCTAATAAAGAATGAAACCATTAGGACATGCATGTATCCTTATATAATCAAGTCCATTTTTGTTGATGATTTTTTTCATCTCATAAAATGATTCAGCGATCTTAACTTCATTAAATGAATCATGAAGAAACACTAAAATCACAAACATTGATTTTTTATTAATTCCATAGAGACACTTCATATGATACAACTTAATTAGAAAAGACATAGCTTAATACTTGGAACACCCTTCATACAACTCTTTTTATACATCTTCAACTAATTCATAAAACTCATTTTTTGTCGTTGAATTTTTGAGAAAGATTAACATGCTCAGGATAAATTGAAATAAAATCTTGAAAATTGTATCCTGTAAATAAAAATGTGTCATTTATCAAGTTTTGAACTAAATTATTTTGTAGTGGGTCACTTTTTATTTCGTTGATAGAATATTTATTATTTTTATTTTCCATACCATTCGATTCACTATGAAAAATAAAAAATACATATCAAGAATGAAACTATTTTAGTATAAACTTCTCCTATACTTTGTTTCTATTCAATCATTGCTTGAATTTATAATCAGGGCACAAAAATTTTATTCTACCATCCACTGATCGATTTGCAATTGCATAATCGAAAAATTCTTCCAAACCCTTGGCATACTGAGGTGTGTTTTATGGTAAATTAATCCAAATTTTTATCCATAGGTATTGGATTTTCAATATTATCCCAATATATTTAGATATGAATATTTAAATGTATAATCAAAACAAGTACAATCAATTTTTAACATCACCCAATTTTTCCATTGACCAGGATAGGGTCTTGATTCGACAAAACAAAAATTTAACATGAAAATGATTCAATTAAACATGAAAAATATAAAAAATATATATGAATAAATATTACATCTAATAATAACATGGTCATATGTCATGGAAGAAGGTCACTAAGGTGATGAGAGGGAAATGAATATCATGAAGGTCAGGGATACAGGCCCAACAACCTCTGTATTAGACATAATTAAGGGAAATTGGGGAGGTATGGAGGAGTAAATGGTAGTGGGAAGGGGTTAGGGATCGACAACCATGAGGGGCGATGGTCATAGAGAAATAGGGAAGAGGGGATTATATCACGGTATAATAGACATCTAGGGGCATCTCCACAGTCAGCGATGAGGGAGGGGGTTCAGGGGTTGATGGTCAGCGTTGAGGGAGGGTGGTTTGGAGGTCAACATTCATCGGTGAGGGTGGAGGGTCGAGGGTTGGTGTCAGTGGGGGGGGGGGGGGTCATAGGGGTCGGGGTTCAGGGTCTGGGTTGGGGGGAGGGGCTACTTAGGTTTTTGTTAAAGAATATAAAATTGATTTTGATAAAACCACCACTAAACATAATGATTAGTGGTGGGTTTATGAAAACCACCACTATATTTTAAATAATATTAATAAAATTTTAATTAGAGGTAGTTATAGGAACCACTGCTAAAACCTCATTTTTTATAGTGTTTTATCAGCATTATAATAGCACTGATAAAAGGGTCCTTAATCAGTGCTAAAAAAGCACAAATAAAGGGGGTCCTTTATATGTGCTAGTTTAGAGATAATAAAGGGGCCCCTTTATTAGTTCGTTTTGTAGAACTGATAAATAATTAACTTTATCAGTGAGTTTTTAGTGTTAATAAAGTGACCTTTTATATCAGTGGTATTCCCAACACTGATAAAAATTATACGGCAGCAGTGTGTTGCTAAAATTATAGCACAATGCAGTAGAGAATATAAAATTTAATTTTAATTAAATTTACATAATAAATAAAAGAAAAAAAACATTATATTAAAAAAAATTCAATTTTTTTTATAAAATTTCATCAGTATGCATAATTTATCACAAAAATCAAAAAATTAAAAAAAATTAATGTTTTCATTGTCTTTGGACCCCGACCCCCTCTCAAAAGATCTTGATCATGATACAAATTTTTGAACAAGCCACACATCTTGAGAAAAAGAGTGTACCAATATGAAAAAATAATTCTTATGTTATTAATACTATAAATAAATAAATTAAACAAAAATATGAAACTATTAATAAAATGTCACTTTTAAACTTAAAACATACACTTCGAGTCATACCAGGAACACCATGTGTCAGATTAATGTGTGGTTGATTACTACACATAAAAATTGATTCATGATCCATTTATATAAATCATAAAGACAATTTGAGTGCATTTTCTCGATTTTAAGTATTTGACTTGTGTTTTGAACTAAAATGTCAATTTAAAATAAAAACATGCACTTTGAGTCATACAGGTCACACCGTGTATCAAATTGTCATGAAACTAATTCCCACACATAAAAAATGTTTTATGGTTCATTTTAATAAAATATCAAGATAATATAAGTGTGTTTTCTAGGTTTTGAGTGAGTGACATGTGTTTTTAACTAAAATGTCATTTTTAAACTGAAAACATTCACTTTGAGTCATATCGGTCACACCATGTGTCAGATTAATGTGTGGATGTTTCCTAAACATTGAAAATTAATTTTAGATCATTTTTAAAAATCATCAATAAAATTTGAGCACATTTTATTGGTTTTAAGTGATTGGTACACATTTTTAACTAAAATGACATTTTTAAACTGAAAACACACATTTTGACTCATAACAATCACATTGTGTATCATATTGAGGTGCGATTAATTTTTACACATCACAAATGAATTTTGGATATTTTTACTAAATTTTTAAAACAATATAAATGTATTTGATTTGTTTTGAGTATTCCATGTATCTTTTGAACTAAAATGTCAATTTTAAATAAAAACACATAGTTTGAGTCATACCAGTCACACTATGTGTCGAATAGACACGTGGTTGATTCCTACACATCATAAATGACTTATGGATCATTTTATTAAATTATGAAAATAATCCAAGTGAATTTTATTAGTTTTGATTACGCGACAAGTGTTTTTAACTAAAATTTCAATTTTAAATAAAAACATGCACTTTGAGTCACACAGAAGACACTATGTGTCAGATTGACGTGCAGTTGATTATAACACCTCAAAAATATCTTATGGATAATCTTTATAAAGTAACAAGATGTATGGGTGTGTTTATTGGTTTTCAGAGAGTGAAACATGTTTTGAACTAAAATGCCATTTTTAAATTGAAAACATGCACTTTGAGTCATATGGGTCACACCATGTGTTAGATTGATGTGCGAATGATTACTACACATCACAAATGACATATAGATCATTGTAAAAAAGTATCAAGAAAATATGATCATATTTTATTATTTTTTAGTGATAAACCCATGATTTTAACTAAAATTTTATTTTCTAAATAAAAACACATATTTTGATTCATACGTCACAGTGTGTGTCAGATTGATTTGCGGTTGATTCTTACACATCACAAATGATTTTTGGAACATTTTCCTAAAGTATAAAGACTATATGAGTGTGTTTTATTAGTTTTCATTGAGTGATATGGTTTTAACTAAAATTTCATTTTTATACTAAAAACACACATTTTGAGTCATAATAGCACATCATATGTCGGATTGTGGTGTGGATGATTCTTGAAAGTGATATTATCTAAAGACTTATGTATGTGTGTGATATATAGTTAGTTTTTTATTGGATGAAAATTATGGTTTTAAAGCATGATATATCGGTCCATGAAACCTACAACAGAAATGATTAATTGTTATCACTTATTGTTCTCCCATATTAGCTATCATTTATTATGTTGTTCCATGAGATGAAACATTTGGGATGACTCATATTCATGTATATAATACATGAAATGACTATGCTATTTATATATGGTTTTCATCACATGAATAAATGAGAGGATAATTAAAGAGTATCATTGATTTCCTATTTAACTTTTGTCATGTGATGACGGTGCATGGGGAATTCCATTATGCTTGGTTGAACCTCCTTGAACCCATTTATCTCTTTCTTCTTCTTCCTTTTCATGATGAGATGGTAACACATCATGGGAAAATGGTAAATCCCATCCAAATGTTAGATGATTTAGATCGGATTGTGGATACCTATAGAGGTGGGATGATTTTGTTTTCCACATTGGTGATGATTATCAAACTCATTAGAAAAAGATCAAAAGGGTTTTAATGGATCTTTAATGTAAGGTACACATCTTTACAATAGTTATTAATTTTAGTTTTATCATATTTTTCATTTATATTTCATTTGATATCCTTAGAAAAGGGTTTTTAATCGCTTCTACTTAATATAATAAATGTTATTAGACTCTAAAAAAACCTTTTAGTGGTATCAGAGGAAACTCATGATTTAGATTTATGAAATATTTTTTTGAAATAGATAATAAAAAATAGACCTATTTCATGTTTCTGTAATTAGATTTCATAAAGGGTGTACCCTTACGTAGCTGGGTACGTAAAGGTAACCAACACCTTACCATTACACGACTGAGATGCACAAGGGTTACCAAGGAATTACCCTTATGAAGAGTGGTCAACATAAGGGTTATCACAACTCACCCTTATGCATAAAAAAGGGTTGTGTAATGGTAGTTGTTTTTTAGAAGAGTTACACAAAGTTAACCAGTTCGTTAACCCTCACACGATGAAGTTTAAGTAAAGGTAACACCCTTACGTAAAGGGTATGTGTAAGGGTAACCTATTTTTTACATTTATAAAAATAGTTTATGTGAAGGTAATACCCTTATGAAACGGTTCCAGAAGGTTTTATAATGGTAAACTGAGACCTAACCTTACACAAAGAGTTCATGTAAATATAATATCATTTATACCCTTACACAGAATGAGTTTTGTAAATGTAATTTTGATATTAACTTTAAACAATTCATTATACTTAACCTTTATTCAAGGGATTATAAATGGCCTATGTATGAGAAGAAGGCCTTACCTTTATGTAGGAAATGGTTCTTCTGTAAGGGTAAATTAAAACATTGTTAAAATATTATTTTAACATATTAAATGTTTTTAATGGTTTATGATTTTTTTATAAATCATGTTAAAAGGTATTTTTAGGATATTTATTAATTAATAAAAGTTTAATTAATAAATTATAAAATGTTTATAATTAATTAATTAATGTTTATAAAACATTTATTATTAAAGATTCCTTTAATATTAAATGTTAATATTTAAAATACCTTTTTACAAATTATATATAAATTCTTATGATATAAAAATAAAAGTTTTTTTGAAGAAATAATATGAAATAATTTATAAAGGGCTATAAATTGTGAAATAATGCCAAAAATATAACATGTTTATATTTAAATTATGAATTGTTCATAATTAATTGTTTTGAATTGTTCAAAGTAAAAGGAGGTATTATTTGGATATTATTTAAGCCACATCAAATAGTGTTTTTGATGATTGATATGATCAAGGTTTAAATAATAATTAAGTATGTGATATTTAGATTATGTGAAATGTTTACATAATAGAAATAAAATTATAAATTGTTTATAATTCATATAACATCATATATTTAAAATAAAAATTCCATATAATTATTAATATAAAAATGTTCACATTCAATTGAATATAAAATGTTTATGTTCAAAATTATGGAATGTCTATAATGCTAAGGCTGGAATTATAAAAAGGTTTTATAATTAGATTTTATTTATGAATTGTTTATAAATGTTTATATCATATTTAAATATTTGAATTATTCATTAAATGTAATTAACTATTATATTCATTTTTAGTAAATTTTTTAAGAAATGTTTATATTGTCTATAATTTAGTTTAAATGTTAACTGCTTCTAGGATAGATCCTTGCATTACATGCTAGCATTGACTCTATAATAAATTTATTTTTTTTATCCACCATGACCTTAGTTTGTAATTGAAGTTATGAGATTAAATTTATATGTTTAATATAGTTTGGGCATATTAATTTTTTAGAATTAGTATGAATTTGATTCTCTCTTGAGTAAAGTATCCCCAGGTAGAGGAACTTGGGGTTGGATTACCTACCTACACGTAGGCTTATGCCTTGTTTAGGATGGTGAATGGAGTTGACTATCTATCATTTTTGTATTAATCATTTATATATTTTTAATCTCATATAACTCTATACCTTTACATTAATTTTTCATGTACCTTATGAATATGATGTATTTGGATATGTATGAATATGTTTGAATTCTATTTTTGGGTAACAAAAACCTATGTGTTGTATAAAAATTTACATATCAATATGGTATGTACATATTTATTAGGTGGATGGAATAAGATTCCAAACTAAATTACTAGAATCATGCATACATAAAAGACAATAACATGAGATAAGATAGTGAGATTAAAATATCATTTAAATACTAAGTGCGAGATTCCTTAAAAATTAGCACTTATCAATACATTGATTGTTCAAATGGGTAGGTTCTACTATTGTAGGGTTCCCCTGGATTATATTGTTTATGGTAAGTAAATAATGGGTGACACTGGATCATCCTTGGGTAGGTTCTTTCATAGAAGGGTGCCCCTGGGGTTTCTTTCTTTTTAATATATTTTTTATGTTTTCATTAGGTTACACTTAGTTGGGGAAACCTTAGAAAGGATACCATAGTAATATAATTGAGTTTATCTATATGATGGATTGGATAATGGATTTTACACTCAGATATCCAAGAAATATATATGATATTATTTGGATGATTCCCTACCTAAATAATTAAGTTATGAGAGGAACACCCTAGAAGACTCATTTCTTAGTGAAATATGGATCTTGGCTCACTAATTTATATGATGTGTTCTTAAAGGGGTCATAATTTTAGTGGGAGATCATTTAATAAAAGTACTTATTAAATGGTTTATAAAACATGATACTCATATGATAAAATCCATTTTTAGATAATATCATCATCATTATCATCAATAAAAACTTTATGATCAATTCTTGAAAAGAGAATATTAAAGTTATCTACTTCTAAGACTATTAACTTAATTTTTTTTAATATATACTAGTTATTTAATAAAGGTTCTTAACAAAAATTATACGTGTCAAAATAGGTTCTTCCTTAGTAACTAAGTATTGAAATTGTTCAATAGGTGAATCTTAAATCTTATGGAAGCATGGACTGATTCATTTAATATTTCAAAGGCATTAGATGTAAAATTACCAAAGGAATATTAGTATCCACTCAATATTATTTATTACATAAAATGATATTAAATATGATTGAATATGTTAAATTAATTGTTGATACTAAATGTTTCCTTAAATATTTAATGGTTATAAAAATCAATTCTATTATTTTTATAGATATATGATATAAACTGTATGTTTTAAAAAGTGTTTCAAATATACTGAATGTTAGAAGTTAAGAAATAATTTGAGCTTGAAGGTTGATTTCAAGTAATAGAGAAAATGAGTTGATACATTGATAAGTTGTAATCTTGAAGTTTGGATAAAATCATCATAAGAAGTGTATTTTATCTCATTTTCTATTGTAAATAGCTTTATTTTTTTTAATAAAATGAGATAGGGTATTTTTGATACACATGTTTAGGATTTTTTTGATCTATAACATTCTTTAAAGGGAGAATAAAAATGTATTGTTATGGTTAGGGAATTTATCTGATTATCATCTATGGAAATGTTCTGAAAACATAGTTGAATTCGAAGAACATTTTTCCAATAGTCTCAAAATGTTGGAAATATATATTGGATAAGCATATAGTGTATAGATTTTGAAATACCGTATACACATTACAGGTAAAAGTTAATACTAGAAGAATACAAATTTTAATGAAATTTTTAACAATGTTTCTTTAATAATCCAATAAAGGTCGTTAAAATATAGGGTTTTTAGAAAGGAAGAGTAATAATTAAATATGATTGGATTATATAAGATATACCTAAAAGAGTTTTAAAACTTTATATAATGTCCATTTCAGGTATGAATATTATAGAAATTAATTTTTAAAGGTATGCGATATCAAATGTATATTTTAATAAAGTATTCTTTTCAAATTAAAAATTTCCAAACACATATAATACCATATATGATATGGAAATAATATTTTGTTTAATAATCCTATAGAAAGAAAATAAATGTTATTTTTTTAACAAAAAAAGGGTTTTTATATCTTATTATGATATTCTAAAAATAATATAGTGTCTAAGAGGCTAGTGGAATTATCTTTGGACTTTAACTAATAAATAATTACACCAATCTAAGTTTAAATAAAATTTACATAAAATCCTAAGAGATTTAGGATGTATTAGTAAACAATAATGTAATTAGTTACAATATTTCAAGGAAAATTTTGATCTAATAGGGTTCCAAGGATGACGATGATAAAATTATAAAGAGTTCTAAGTAGATTAGAGAAGTCAACATCATAACATTTGATGTTGTGAAGTTTAGAAGTTTGAATATATTAAAAAGTTCAATAGTTGGAAATATGATTCCTAAATCTCACCATTATTCAAATTGGATTATGTAATATATGTTTCTCACTAATGAGTTTAGTGGGAGGGTTTTATTATATGGTCACATAGAGATGTGAAGTGGATTATATATGGTGTAATGTGTTAACAAAACCCATAAAGTGTAGCAAACATAAGGCTAATATGGAAGTTTTTCATATATGATATGATAAACTAGTGCTTATGTTGGGTTTGTTCAATATTCTTAATGAGTTTAAGAATAATAAAATTCATCATATTAGATTAAATCTACACTTTATCATTGTTTCAAATTGTCTTCATAAATGTATATATAGATATACATTTCATGAAGAGTAATGACAATAGACCTCTCAAAGTATGACTTTGAGTTTATCCCTAACTGATGTTCATCATGGATTATTATAGTTTATGATGAAATGTTAAGGTTATACTGAGTAGGATTATTGTATAGAGATATATAATATGATCACGAGGCCAAAAATAAAGAATAGGATTCTTTGTGTGCACTGGATAACCTACTATGTATACCACATGAAATGTAATATATATGTATTTGGTATACTAGGGGTGCATAGATCATATTTGAGTCTCAAATACCTTAGGTTAGTGATATACCTTTCATGTGAAACTTCATACTTTCATACCCTACTTACATAATTCTACATATTGAATTAGCTAAAATGGGTGTGGTTGGGTTTGTTGTTGATCATGTTGTTTTTTGGAGCTTAAAAAATATGAGATTTTTTCCCCTCGTATGATGAGTATGACATATGGGACCTCAATTGAGATAGACTATGGGAGTGTAATGACACTCCTAGATATTTTATATCTATTTGGATAATGGATTTTTTTTTGTTTTTATCTATAAAGATGAAAGGAATGTGATGTATTCATTGATCAGATCGGTCTATACTTAGAGAATCAAGAACATATGAGTTAGCTATATGGGATTGACATTCTTCATATCCCATAGTCACTTGATGTATTGTACAAATGGAAAATATGAGAATGAAAATTTTTATATGATGTAGACTAGTTTACATAGGTGTGAAGATATGTGTCTTTGATAGAGATCACTCCATATCCCTTTATAGATTGAGTATCGTTGAGGCTTTTCTAGAGGATTCTATTTAATTACATATATGAATATAGAGATCCATATTTATTATCAATTATATAAAGTCCCATGGGGTCACACATTGTGGTTGAATGAATTAGGATTGAGTTTTGACAAAGGGAGTAACTCTAAAATTATTTTAGAGTTAATGCAAAATTGTTTTAGATGAGTATTCACAAGGAATTTCATATGATGTGATACAAGGTGAAGTTAATGATAGCTTACCAAAAGTGTTTTGGAAGATATGAAAAAGGAATTTTGGATATGGTTTCACATGTTATTGTATACGATACAATATAAGGTGAAATGGAACAAAGTTAATTTGGATTTAGTGAAAGGGATATGCCCTAAAGCCTTATATATATATATATATATAAGATATATAAGAAATTTTTTATTGCATACAAATTATGGTTTTTATGCATGATATATCAGTCCATGAAACTCTTGTAAAAATTATAAACTATTATCATTTATTATTCTCACATATTAGCTATAACTTATTGTAATATAACATTAGATGAAATATTTGGGAGGAATTGCATTCATGTATATGATGTATAAACTAGACATGGTATTTATTCATGTGTTTCATCACATGAAAAAAATGAGAGGATAATCAAGGAGTTTCCTTGATTTCCTATTTAACTTCTTCCATGCGATGGAAGTGTATGGGTAATTCCATTATGATTGGTCAAACATCCCTGAACCCACTACCCCTTTCTTATTCTTCATTTTCATGATTAAATGTTTCCACATTTTGGGAGAAAGGTGAATCCCATCCAAATATTAAATGATTTAGATCAGCCTATGGATACATGTGGAGGTGTTATGATTTTGTTTTTCACTTTTGTGGCCTTTATCAAACTCATCAGATGAAGATAAAAAAGGTTATTGTGGCTCTCCAGTGTAAGTTACACATATTTATAGTAGTTCTTCATTTCATTTTTATCATATGTTTCATTTATCTTACATGGGAGATCCTCATACAAAGGTTTTTAATAGAGTCTTCTTGATCGAATAAATGCTATTAGACTTTAACAAAACCCTTCAATTATTTTTTGTTACAAATGACTTATGGATCATTTTACTAAAGTATCATAAGAATATAAATGTGTTTTCTTATTTTTGAGTATTTCATGCATATTTTTAACTAAAACGCCAATTTTAAATAAAAACACACGAATTGAGTCATATTGGACACACTATTTGTTTGATTAACATGTGATTGATTTTTATACATAAAAAATGGATTGTGGATCAATTTTCTAAATCATAAAGAAAATATGAGTTCTTTTTCTCATTTTTTAGTATGTGAATTATGTCTTAAACTAACATTTCAATTTTAAATAAAAACATGCACTTTTGAGTTATACCGACCACATCATGTGTTAGATTGATGTTCAATTGATTATTAAATTCCAAGAATGACTTATGGATATTTTTTCTAAAGTATCAAGATAATTAGAATTTGTTTTCTTAGTTTTTAAGGATTTATACATGCTTTTAACTAAAATTTCATTCGTAAACTGAAAACATGCAATTTGAGATATACCAGTCACATCATGTGTCAGATTAATGTGAGTATGATTCCTATAAGTCAAAAATGACTTATGGATCATTTTAAAAAAACATAAAGATAATCCTAGAATTTTTCTTTATTTTTAGGGAGTGGAACATGTTTTTAACTAAAATATCATTTTTAAATAGAAAACAACTCACTTTGAGTCATACTAGTCACACCATGTGTCCGATTCACATGCAAGTAATTCCTACACATCTAAAAATGATTTATGGATGATTTTACAAAAGTATTAAGACAATATAAGAATGTTTTCTTGATTTTCAATGAGTGACACATGTTTTTAACTAAAATTTTATTTTAAACTGGAAACACACACTTTGAGTCATACTAGTCACATCATGTGTCAGATTGGTGAGTGGCTGATTCTAATACATAATAAATGATTTATGGATCATTTTTTCTAAAGTATCAAGGAAACGTGAGTGTTTTTTCTTGGTTTTTATTTAGTGAAACATGTTTTTAACTAAAATTTAATTTTTAAACTAAAAACAAACATAATTTGATTCAAACTGATCACAACATGTATCGGATTGAGGTGTGACTAATTCCTACATGTCACAAATAACTTATAGATTATTTTCTTAATGTATCAAAATAATATGAATTTGTTTTCTTAGTTTTGAGTATGTCATGTGTCTTTTGAACTGAAATGTTAATATTAAATAAAAACACACAATTTGAGACATACCTACCACATTGTGTGTTGGATTAATGTGTGATTGATTCTTACACTTATAAAAAATGATTTACAGATCATTGTCCTAAAATATCAATACAATCTTAGTTCATTTTCTCAGTTTTGAGTATGTGATGCATGTTTTGAACTAAAATTTAAAATTTAAATAAAAACATATATATGTTATATTGACATGTGGCTGATTCCCATGCATAAAAATGACTTATGGATAGTTTTCCTAAAGTATAAAGGCTATAAGAGTGTGTTTTCTTGGTTTTCAGTGAATGGAATATGTTCTTAACTAAAATTTCAATTTGAACTGAAGACATGCACTTTTAGTCATTTGTAAACTAAAAAACCACATTAATGAACATAAATAGATCAAATAAATAATAAACATATCTGCTAATATAAAAAATAGTGCTTGAGTAAAACATCCTTGTTGAAGACTTTTCCGAGAATTTATTTTTCTCCATTCATTTTTTTTCACTTTATATAACACAAAATGGTCGAAGAAAAAACAATTCCTGATGAATTCATTTCTTCACGATCTCTATGAAATTTGAATAAATAAGTATTATATAAAAATTATAATGAAATTAACTCAAAATTTAGATAAAATGATGAGAAAATTAGCTAAAAAAGTAGTCTAAATTCATCTCTTCATGATTTCTGCATACCTTCTCACACCATGCATTCTATCTATTTGTTTTAAAAAAATATATATACTCTTTTGAATACATGGACTATAGATATTTTATTTAGTGATAAAAAATATAAATAAAGTATCAATAAATATTTTAAATGAAATTATAATTATGATATTAAATAACACTTTGAGTATTCTACTTTGTTGGTGAAATATGATATATTTCATAAGTTTTCAAATGTAATCACCATAATATTTTCTATTAGTTTGTTTTGGACACTACAGAAAAATTAATAAAAATAATTAATTTGTATTTAAATATGTTTTTATAGTGAAATATTATTATATATACCATAATAATTATCTACTTGTAGAATTTAATATGATTCTCGTGCTCATGGACTATCCTCATTCCATGATTTTGATGATATTTTAACACTTCCCTATCATAATTTTTTTTTCATAAAATATAATATAAAATGTATTAATTTAAGTTTATTTATAAAATTTTGCATGTATATTATTGAAAATTGATATGCATTATCATTTGTGGTCAATTGTTTTGGGTATCCATGTATTTAATCCAAAAAATAAACCTTTAGAGTATCAAAATTGATTGCAATTAGAAACAAATGATTTATAAAAAAAGGAATAAGTAATGAAAGGAATGAAAATATATTTGGTATGATTAAGTAATAGAGTTTTACCCCTGTATCATGAGTATTAATAAGAGTCTTTCATCTGTAAGTTTGTTTATAAAAATTTCATATATTTTGTCCACTATTAATGAATATTCATTTTCATCCAATGAGATTTTTTGTGTAGAAGTGATGTGAGGACTAATGAGTCCAAATGTTTGTTCATAGGATTTTCCCTTCAAATAGTACTAATATATATGCCTATAAAAATATGAATAGTATTTAACTATAATTGACATTGTAGGTTAGTTATTGGATAAAAAAATTATGAAAACACATATCATGTATACATTTACAATTGAGACTTCTAGCCATCTTTGCTTGAGGATTTACTATACATTCTCAAAACCAAGAAAGTATTTATTATCCCCTACATACAATTTTTATTCAAAATCAATAATGGTCATATAACCATATTTTAATGTTGTATCCACATGAAATTGTGATATTAAAAAATGGGGAAGTTGAATTGGTAGGGTAAAGGTACTTTTTGAAGGTAATTTATATTGATTAGTTGATCCTTTATATATATTTTTTAAATTTGAACTTCCATTTTTCCATTAATAATAACACTCCTTAGTTCAAGCCTTTTTCATTAATTTTTAAAGGTTTTTCATAAAAATAAATTGGAAAATAATACATCATTTTGAAATGTATTTTTATAAGATCAAATGGACATGCTATGAATGTTTCAATAGAAAGTTCAACAATGTGAACACCCAAATCATCAAGAGGAATATTTAGCTCGATGTTTGGTCTATGAGATATGTGAATCCCCACTCCAACATGACCTTTTGTAATTTTGTGTGTGTATAGAATATATTCTTGGATATTATACATTGTACCCCTCACAACAAGGTGATGGGTGGGTTCTGATAGATATAAATCACAATCACATTCACCCTATAAGATATTATTATAAGAAATGAATCAGTTTCCACCTAATTCAAATTTTTTATAAATATTTATGAAAAAATTTACTGCCTCTAGTAAGAGATAACTTTGAGGGGAATAGATCACCTCAAAGTGGGGGGGGGGGGGAGGGGGGTCTCCATGTAATGGTTGTTGTTGTGTTGTTTCTTCTCTTTGATGCCTTCCCATAAAATTCTCTAACAACTTAGACCGACAATCATGTTTTTCTTATAGAGTTTTTATTCATGTATAGATCTCGTCAATTTTTTTATATTTATACCCTTGTGCATTTATTTTCTCAAAATATGTTCAGGTTAACTCTCCAAAACCCACAACTATGATGCGGCCATATTGTTATGTCCGCTTCATAGCTTCTAAAAGTAGTTGTTCATTAGTTATAGTCGACGATAATTTTTATGTCTAAACTAGATAAAAAATATTGAAATGTAAGTAATCATTTCTATTTAATACTAATTTAAATCATAAATTTTTTTATTATGACATACTTACACATGGTTCCCATAATTTTTATGTGTTTTCTCTATTAGTATTTAATCTTTGTTTACACAAGCCTCCTTCCATAGCACATGACATGAGATAGAAGTGGATTTTTATTTTGATTCATTAATATTCCTATAAATAATGGAACATAATTATTTTTTTTATTTTATGCCACATTAAATTATTACTATATATTTAAAATACATACCATTTTTTTTCAAGTGAAGCATACCCCATCCTTTCTTTACAGAATGAGTATATTGATTTTAATGAAAACTGCTTATTTTTTCCACTCAATTATTTCTTCATAAATTAAAAAATATTAATTGAAGTGATTAATACAAACATTTTCATGTAATTTATTACCAATCACATTGTACCTAAAAATATACTTCCTTACAATGACTAATAAACACATTCCACATTTCTTAGTTTATTATGTGTGTATAAAACTGTGGTGGGTGAGGGTTTACTTTCCCTTCAGCATCCCTGATATGATGCTTCATAATAATTGCCTAAAAGCCTATATGAACCTTTGTAGTGACCATTAATACAATTTCCATTCAACATTAATCTAGTATAAATGCACTCTACAAGGGATAATAAATAGTAAATCAATGTTTCATTATTTTATTTTTTTGGTAAAATAAAGAAAGTATATCATAATGTTACCCTAATCTCTTCCCAAATTAGCTCATTAACCATAAGAAAAAAATTATTATACATATATACATCAATTTTTATATTCATTTGAGTGGTGATCATAATATAACTAATGAAAATGGGCTTTTTGGGGTTAACCGACTGACTATGTGCATTCCATCCAACCACAAATTTGATGCCTATACTTCTCACCTTAATATTTTTTATTAGCACTATTGTACTATGAAACCCCAATTTTTTCTAGTAAATAGGTTGTTCACCTTATACCATTTACTTATATTCACCATCATCAATATGTTGTTCTTGGTATTGGTATCATCAACATGTGGATAAACTTGTTGTTCCTATGCATTGAGAGCATCAAAATGTTGAGAAAGCTGTTGTTTCTTGAGATTGGGGGCATCGACATGTCCAAAAGTCATTATCTCTATAAGTGGTTAAATATTTAATTTAAATTACATAAATAAAGTAGTTAATAGATAATAATATGAGGTAACATAATGCACATTGCAAAAAAATATTACTTTATTATTGGTTATAATGGACCGAAGTCCTTAGATATTTTATTTATTTTTCGATAATCTCATTTTTAAATAAGTTTATAGGGAACCCTTGAATGACCCATATGACCATATTCATAAGGCCCAGTACACAACCGAAAGTCCTGGAGGCACAATTCCCAATACATGAACTAAAGTCCTAAATACATGACTATATTGCAATTACCCCTCCCCGACATCTATTTAATTGATGATGCCTAGCTCCCCAACTTGCATGGATGGTCAGCTAACATTTCTCCACATAGAGATACACAATGCCTAGTACTGATGGTGAAGTTTTCATACCCTCTCTTCATTACCAATCTGGTTATCTCTTCCATGGTAGATTCTATTTTCTCTGATTTCCCTTCTGGGGCCTACTCCTATGTGGTTTGGCCTGACTGCTTCATGGCCTAGAGGCCTTGTGGCCCAAGGGCCCAAATATGTGACTTATAAGTCCAAATCAGGTGAATATTTATGATTCTATATTAACTACTAAAGTTACTCAGAAATTTACCCAGGCCTAGTTTTGAACTTGGGCCTTTTGGATGCAGGATTACAGGATTTACCACTCAAGTTCCACCCTAATTTAAACCTGATTATTGAACTCTCTTTTTTTCTTTTAAGGTTAAAGGGATTATACCCCTCTATTTAGTATCCAAATACTCTAATTTTGGTCTCTTATAACATACAATACCCTGTATACATTGGGACTACCATGAGATGATTAGGATATCCCAATGAAAGGTTCATCCTCAGTTGAATTAACATTTGACCCTTCAATGGGTTTGGATGATAATTTAACAATTGAAAACTTTCTTTTTACAAGATTTTGGACTTAAAATACATATACTGCTTATGATACCATTATGAATGGTTTTTCATTATACCCTTATTTAAATCAAGTTTCATGAATTCAAATTCATTGATTTTTACTGCACTTTTGTTATCAACCCACTTACATTGAAAAATTGTCACTTGGAATGTTGTATAATCCAACTCCCATATTTTTTTGATGATCAAAAAGTATTAAATATTCACATAAATTTTATTTCTATCCTTGGTATGAGATATATGCATCACTTCATCCACAAGTGTAACTCCACTATTTTTAATGGAATTATGTTCATCTTGTTCCTTTGTATAGAACATATAAACATTAATTATATAACTATTACAAGATAAAACATGCACACTTGGTCCTCTGTTTAGCAATCAAGGTTGTTCTAGAACTGAATTTATATTTGAATCCTTAAAAATATGGTCTTGAAACCATTCTATAAACTATAAATTTTGTGTATTTAATACCCATATTTCATCCCTTGATGGAATCAAATTCATACGTATTACTTTATGGGTTTTAATATATGGTGTAAACTATAAACTAATATGTAAAATGTAAATGTGAGCCCACTCTTTCTCTATAATTGTAATTTACACAACATCTATTTTTTAAATTCTTTCACACACAAATTTCCCAGTGTAATTAGATATTGGTTGACCAATTCTTTCCATATAGGATAGGTAGTCGGTATAGAATTCAATGGATTCATTAATAATATATTTCTATGTAATAAAAACTTCTAAATGAATTTTATTTTTGACATAACCTTTCAAAATATTCATATACCATTCAATGGGGTACATCCATATATAATGTATAGGGCCACATAGATGGATCTCTATAACCAAGTGAAGCATAAAATGAACCATCATATCAACTAATGAATTTGGGAAGAACATATACAATTCATATAATATGAAAACAATTTACCTTTTCATCATTGTTAATTTCATGAAGTCTATAAATTTTTAAAAGGAAATAAATCTTGGTTAATGTATGGTGGGAATTCATAGGAAAAATGAAACATAAAGCTAAAAGAATTAGATCTTGAATCAAAATATGAAAGTATTGTGATTTTAGAACCTTTAACTTTAAATCAGTCATTAACATGATATTCTTTATATTTGATAAATAATCCTATGGAACTTTTATATCATTCATGAATTTAAAAAATGGTATCTCTTTTTCTTGGAAAGAGTGAAAGTAGCTAGAGGAAGAAATTTTTGTATTTAACCCTTCATTGGTGCTAAATATTCTCATATCCCCATGCTAATCCTATCCAACACACCCATAATATAGTGACATGATATTTCCATACATAAATATTACATATTTTTATATAAATATTCACATTATGATCCATGCTAGAACCATAAAGGTTTAGTGTATTTGGATACTAGATACACAAATATCTTATTTGAGTAAATTATTCAACATCTATCATAAATTTGTTCTCACTTTATACCATTCTTAACATACCCTACTTAAAATCATTTTTCATGACCCGGGGAAATAAAACATAATAAATTGTGACCTCAAATGATCAGTAAGGGTAAACATGGGAGATATAAATAAATGATCATATGAAATCATGAGATAAGAATAAGGTTATGATATTATGACCATAACTTAAAAAGTTCATACCCAATCTATCAAAGATCATAAATATGATTTATGGCATAAAATTTTATCATTTCAAAGGAAATGAATCATAATAGTGAGAAAACATTATAAATCAATCATGAACCATAACTTCATATCATAATCATGTTATAAAAGTGTGGCACCATCATAGGTATTAAAACCATTTCATATGTCAAGGTTAAAAACCAAGACCATCAAATAATAGTGTATTAGGATTCAACACATGTTTCCCATATCATAATGGATCACAAATCCTCAGTTGTTTCCCATATTGGATCAAGAACATTGATTTGTTTCCCATAGTGGATTAAACACATCGACTTGTTTCCCATAATTATCTCACGAGATATAAAACATTACCCATTACATTGGAGGGATATATAATTTCAATCCCACAATCCTCCTCCTGAATGTCACTAAGGCCTTCATTTTTTATTCATTTTTGATAATCCCCCTTTTAAGGGTTGAAGGGTAACCCTTACATGTCTCGTAGGCTTCGTGACATTATAGGACCCGAAGGTCTAAAATGAATTCATTACAAACTATGAGTACTTGAAACTTCCCCTCCTTAGTATCTACATTGTGATTAGCTCTCCACCATTGCATGGTTGTTTGGATAGTTATCCTGTGTAGAGGTTTACATGTCTGGTATTGATAGAAAATTGAATACCCTCTATTTATTCCAAATCCGTTAGATCTGCTGTGGTGAATGCACATTGCTCTGAATCCTCTTCCAGGGCTTGTTCCTTGTAGAATCTTTCTAGATTGTATATACTCATCAGGTGGCCTGAAGTCCTTATGGTGGCCCGAAGGCCTTGAGGTGGCCTAAAGGCCTTACTAACTCGAAGGCCTTACTAACCTAGAGGCTTGGGTGGCTCGAAGGAATATTTCATGAGAAAAATACCCTTTTCATTTGGAATTCACTTATTTAAAATATAAAATTTTCTAAAATTTTAAGGAAAAAATTATTTAAAAAGAACCATGTAAAACTGAAAAGGATTCTTAAAATCATTGTGTGTTCATGGAATTTGAAAATTCAATTCACGCTGAGTATGTTAAAACAAATATTTCTTTCACATTTTCAGTAAAAAGTCAAAAGTGTCTCATTCAAAAAATAAAAAAAAGGATTCATTTAAAATATTTTTATAAAAATTAATATATGGGTAAAAACTAATTTAAATAATCATATAAAAATTGTAAAACATTCAAAATTTCAGATAAAACATGGACATGGAAGACAATGATTCCTGATCGAATAGTAAAACATAGTCGGTTTTCCTTAGAAACATTCTTTTAGACTCTTGAGTAATTAAATTGTGGAAAAGGAAAGGAAAAAAAATGTATTATATAGAAATAAACATAGGAGAAGAAAAAATAATTTAATTTTTGATATAATTATCATATAATTTTCTCAATGGGAATTCAAGTATAAACAATACCTAATTAAATGGGATTGAAACATAAATACCTTACCACTTTGGTAACTGTCAAATAAAAACCACATAAAAGAGATAAAATTATATGGATATGTATATCCCTATAATTTTCATGATAATAATCATAAAATACATTCATGGGTAGTATAAACACCACATAAATGAAACAAGTGGTGAATATGTCATGTGTCTTCTAAAAGTAAAAGTGGGATGAAAATCCCTTACATCAAGTCTCGTATTGCTTCGTACATGTTCAAAACTTATGTATAATAAGTCTAAATTTATTATAAATATATTATATAACCATAATTATATATTTCATACCATATATGATTTACTAATAACATTTTATCACCCATTCATTGATTTTTTTTTATTAAAATCACTCTTCCATGTGATAACTGCTTCATTTTTCATACATGACTCGGTTAAGAAATCATGAAATTTATACTTTGATCAAGGTTAAATAATATAAAGAATTATAATAATTATATAAATATCATATATATTCATTATATTTATATTTATATTCATCCATAAAATAGTTGATATAGATTATAAATTACGTCACTCATGGAGACAGTAGACCCTACGCACACATGAACATTATTTTCACTTTTTGAAGAATGGGATAAAATAAAAGGGAATAATAATTAAAATCTCATAAAATATTATTATATCATATATATTCATTAAATATATCCTTATTACTACTCATTTAAGCAAAAACAAAAAATGAATCACATCGCTTTGTGGAGGTGGTAGACCACATGTGCGCACAATCGACATTGTCGTTTTCCAATGGATGGTAAGGTAAGAAGTTATATATGGTATTATAATTTCAAAATAATAATCATATAATAAATATAATATAAATATTAAACCCATCATAACAACCATTCATGAAATATGGTAATATAGAATGAATTGTATCGCTAAGTGGAGGTGTTAGTCCACACGTACGCATGAGCAATACGACCCACAACCCATTTGATGGAATAAGGGGTGTATATTGGTGGTTACATTATCAGAATAAAATTTATTTATATTTATAATACTGAATTTATTATTTTATTATGAATACCATATATTTATAGGTGGTATAATAAGAAATAAATTGAAGGAGGTTATGTAAGATGATTGCCTCTTCTTCGGTAAGCCTCCTTTAGATCCTTTCGTAAGGATAATTAGAATAGTATTTTAAAGATAAAAATAGATATAATTCATGCATATGTAAGTTTATAAAATAATTTCATAGGGTTTAGTCAATAAATATGGCTAAAAGAGTGTGAGGAAGAGAGGAGAATAGGTTTACTTTTATAAGTGAGGAGAGGGTACTCTTGGAATTACTTAAAGTATTGAATTAATATAAATTAATTTTCAGGTTCAAGTGGCTAAAAATTAATATATTTATAATATTTGGTATTAATTATTAAAAATTATCTCATAAAATAAAACTTAGACAAGTTTAGGTGATGTTTTCACCCTTATCTCTTTGTTTTAACGCCGTGTTACCGCTTTTGATAATTACCACAATATAAAAGTTTCACTCTTTATGGGTCAATAATGTTACCATAAAAAGAAAATTGGCCCATAATGGAACTTTTTTATATTTTAAACTATATACAATTAAATTTTATGAATATATGATTTTTAGGAATTTTAACTCATTTAATAAAATATTGTTCATTATAAAATATCATTAATGTAGTTTTTAAAAATACATGGAATATTATAATATAATATGTATCAAACTCATGTAAAATGGTTCCAAAATGATATGTATTGAAATATAATGAATATATGGTTTTATTATAATCACCCAATAAAATTTATATAGGTTTAGATATCATTTTAAACCTTATATTTTGGTTTAACCCTTTGGTTAACCAATTTTAATCTTAACCATAGTAATGGATTTTTAAATATTAAAGGGCTATAATTTTACTTATAAGATAAAATTTGGCTCATAAATGTAAAAATTATGAAATATTAGGCAATTATAACCCTAATTGTCCTTTTTAATTATTTTTATGTTTTTAAAATAATTTAATATAATATATCTAACATAAAATACTACTGATGTCATTTTTAGAACTATTCACATCATTTGACTTTGAAAACAAAATGAAAAAGAAATGGAATTAAAATATAAACCTTTAAAACATCAATAATATGATATATTAATCTATTTTTTTGGAATACAATGATTCAACCACATTTTATTACTTTTATTTTTTTAAATCATTTATTTTATTTTTCTAGTAATTTAATGAATATTATGTTAGTGTTACATAAGCATTTAATGTAATTATTCAATAAATAAAAATTAAAAACGATTAAAATGAGAAAAATCATATTTAAAATAAACATTCAGAACACAACTTTCACTCTTTTTATCCTTATGTAAAAGTTTTTAGAGATATTAAAGTCAAGAGTGACATTTTATATTTACTCTTTCCTTAAATTAATATAATGGTCATAATCAAAGAAAAAAAAAACCAATTGGCAATATATTCGAGTATTGAATGTAAATGGTATAAATTTACCCATAATATAGGATAAAGTCAAGTGTTAGATAAATGTTAAAGCCTCATCCCAAAGTTTTAACCCTATTTTACCCGTTTTACGCTTACTGAGGTGAAAAATATTTAACAAGTTTATTATTTTTAATAAAAAAATAAAAGGATAATATTTAAAAAAAATTATTATAATGATTATAAATATTTAATACATTTTTCAATATTCAATTCATAGAAGTGGAAAAATTTTATTTAAAATTAAACCTATAAAATGCGATGAAAAACAGTTTTCCATAAAAAAAGTTTTTTGAAGTATAAAATGTGTTTATTCTAGAACGTAAAATAAAATTATTTACAAAGAACCTAATTATATTATTAATATTATAAATAAAATAATTTTACTTTTAAAACCAATTTAAAACATAACATAACTTTTAAAATTCTTTAAATGAAATGATAGTTTTTAATAAAAATTGGTATTTTCACTATTCATCGTAAAATCAAACTTTTCAAAAAATTATCAAAAAATAACTCTAATATAATTTTCAGACAATAATTTATAGAATTAATTTTATTTTTAAAATAAAATTTCTAAAATTGGAATAAATTAATTATAATTTCCCCACACAAAATGCAATAAAAAATATATTTGAAGAAAATACATTTTTGAAGCATAAAATGAATTCACTAAAAATCAAGTGATTATTTCCTAATAATTAATATTTTTTTTGTTAATTAAGACTAATTTATTTATATTTCATAATGTATTTACTCATATTCACACCCATAAATTCAGAAGCTAGGTAATAATGGTCATAGTTAAATAATAATATTTTTGCAATACATCTCAGTTCAATTAAAGCTCGATGTTCCATGTTAATAAATCTATAAAGATCATTATTATTTTAAACTAAATTTTTGAGGTGTTACATTATCCCCCATTAAATAATACACATCCTCATAATTTTATCTTGGTCATGAAAGGTTTGATATTTAAAAACACCATTATTAAAAACTCACATCATAGAGAGGGATAATAAAACTTCTTTTAAAAAGAGGTGTGGGGAGAATATAGGTTAGCTAAAATAATGCATAATCAGGTTCCCAAATATAGAGAAAATTTGTGATAATTTAAAATATATACATGGAAGAGAAAAATACCATCAAAGAACGTGTTCATGAAAAATTTAATGACCACAAAACCATATGTCAGTGAGGAGTGGAAATACCATCAATTCATAAAAAATGAAGGTGAAATGATAAATTTTTTATTTCAAGATACTTTTCCTAAAGTTTAGTGATTATTTTACTATCAAGATAAATAAAATGATAAATTTTACTTTATTTCATTCCATTTCATAATCACAACTTCATCCTTTGGTTGTGATTCAATGGATTTACACTTCATCTCTTATTCTAAGAAATGAATATTCAAGATGAATTCTTCATGATTGAAGCACTAAAATTAACTTTTAACATATCATAAGATCTATACAATAATTAAAATTCATTCCTTATTTATCTAAATATTTAACAAAACAAAAATGGTTAGTAAAATTTATCCAATATGTATAAATATAAAACATTAATCTATAAAACCCCAATAATAAACCACATAGTTAAACATAATCCATTCTATAAATAGTTAACTTTAAGACTCCTCCAAAATACTTCAGACCAAATTTAAAACCCCAAAAAATATAATATTTTATCAAAAATTTATCTCTATACAATATAAATTAACTCATATTATCACATAATAAACATGTGAATACCTTGATCATATATTCTCTTAAAACATTCTAATAACATGAATCATCATAAAAATTCAATGAAAACATATATGATTATAAAAATTATTGATATCCTTATTCCTCAAATAAAATAATAAACTATTAAATATATTTTATAAATAAAAAATGTAATAAACTTTATCAAAATTCCCTATATCACTTTTTCATCGAATCACTAACCAATTTCAAGGTCACCAATACTATCCAATTTACTTTATCAATATCAATAATCTATTTATCCAAGATAAACATTATTATCTAAACATCAGAAATATATTAAGGTTTATCTTTCCCTTAATCACATTTTCTCAAAAAATATCACCTAGCTACTAAATCACTTTTCTATATTATCAGTACCATTCAACATATTCTTGAAAATACTCAAATAAAAAAAATCATGGAACAATCCTTAAATGTTTCATAATTCTTACAAATAGAATATAATTGATATAAAAATTCTACAGTATAATTCTTGAAACAAAATATGTAAACACTTCAATCATTTCACTTCAATGATTTTCATATAACAGGTCCTTCCTTAGTCTAGGATTTAACCCTTCGATTAGGGCATTAAATTGAATAATTCCCAAGTTCCCCATATATAAGACATCAAATTACTTGGAAATTCATTGATCTAAGCCCTTAATTTCCACATATAAAACATATCCCCCTTCCTTTGAGATATTCTCTTAGGTGCTTCTTTTCACATTCTTGAAATGAAGGAAATTTAACTTTATTACCTCCATGATAAATGCCACCTAAACTTCCATAAAACTCCATTTCACTCTTTGAAATGTTAAGAAACTCACCTATGTGTATGTTGTTAATCACATATCATGATATATGATTATGAATAATCACATGGTTTCACCTTCTAGTTCTCATTTTATTCAGTTTCTTAGGAGTAAAATCATTGCATTGTCCATCACATTCATTATCAACTTGATTCCTCTTGGTTCTATCTATTTAATAAAACCAAAAAGTGTAGTTTGAGTAATAATAGTCATAAAAACCACATAATCTTGAAAAATAATTTATATAATGTCATATTCATGATATCATCTTTTCAATCTATGTCACATTAAGTTTAACCTATGACATCCTTGGTTACTATATATTCAAATCATTTATAATAGTTTATCCGAAAAATGTGAGTTAACCCAAGAATATTTCCCAAGAGTGTCAAACCAGGTGTGCAGTAAGGACACATTTATTATGCACATAATAATGGCTGAGATATACTCGACTAACTCTTTTTTAGGGTTATTACAACTAAATTCATCTATATTAAAACCATGTCTACTTAAAGTATCCAAACAGGGATGTATTTCTAGGAAAACCTCATAATCTCTATCTTACCAAAACTTTAGGAATTTATATTATAATTAGGATTATCCCCTGGAGTTTCACCAAAATTTTCTAACCCTAATATCTAAATATTAATGAAACCCTACTCCAATACTAACTATAGTGACCTGATCTTTCCATAAATAAATATTACATCTTTTTATATGAATATTAAATAAAAAATATTATTATCCACACCATAATCATAAAGGTTTAGTGTATTTTGAGATTAGATACAAAAAATCATGTTTAGGAACATTTTTCAACATATATAAAAAATATCTTCTCACTTTGCACCCTTATTGACATACCCTACTTAATATATTTCTTCATAACTTGTAGAAAGGAAACACAATAAAGAGTGAAATCAAATACTCAGTAAGGTTAAACATGGGATATATCAATCAATGATCATATGAAAGGATAATATAAGCATAAGGGTATGATATCACGACCATAACATACAAAGTTTATACCCAATATGTGAAAGATCCTAAACACGAGTCATGAAATAAAACTTTATCATTTCAAAAACATGAATCATAAGAGTGAGAAACATTATAAATCAGTCATAAACCCTAAGTTCAGATCTTAATCATGTCATAAAAGTGTGACACCATCATATGTATAGAAAAAATTTCATATGTAAAGGATAACTATCGAGACCATCATATCATAGTGGATGAAACTTTAACACATTTTTCTCATATCATAATGGATTTGGAATTATCACCTGTTTCCCATAGAAGATCAGGCATCACCACCTATTTATTATAGTGGATCAAGCACACAAATTGTTTCCCATAGTAGATCAAGCACACTGAAATGTTTCCCATAATTATCTCATGAGTTATAAAACTTTACCCAATTCATTGGAGGGAGATATAATTCTAGGACCACAGATCACATAATAAAAACCATACATATGTGTTCCAAAAGATCATAAAACAACCATCATATCATTATTATAACCTGTACAAAGAAAATGGGTTTTATAAACATTTCATAAATTCATCTTAACATAACCCATAAAAAATAAAGGGGTTTTGTAAATATCTAATCATCATAATCAAAAACCATCTAGAGAAAGAATAAGGATGGTATCACAAGATCATATACCCAATAAATCACAATTAACTTCAAAGGATATTATCATAGATGAAAATTCCTTTAAAAGATCACTGTTGTCACACCCACTAATTTTAAATTATTTATTTTCTTAATTTTTTGGGCATCAGGTAGTTTGGGTTGAATCCTGACTTAAATTTTTGAGTTCTTATTTAAAAACAAACATTTTGGCCTTGGAAGCATTCAGTGCACCACAGTTGAAGCCACACATATTTTCCTAGGTCACCGCACAACTTCGTCCAGTTCACTGCACAGCCTTCCCGATGTTCAATTAATTAAATAGAATGAGCTAATAATAAAGAAATAAAATTAAAGGAGAGATAAAATATAAATAAAATAAATAAGAAAAGTTTGATAAAAATATAATGAATTGCTTTAATGATAATAATAATATTATTTGAGATTATTATTATTATTATTATTATTATTATTATTATTATTATTAGTGTTGGGATACTAATATTATTATTAATATTATTAATTTTATTCTTATTATCATCATCATATTATTATTATTACAATTTTTATAATTCCTAATAGTATTAATTTATTTTTAATTTTTGGTTGGGTTTGGGATTCTTTCCCCCTCTTCTAAGTGGCATCACACCCACCCTTAACCCAAATCCGCTCGCGCCCCATCTCCCATGCCCAACCCTCCATCCCATCGGTGACCTCTGCTCATGCCCCTACTGGTCAGCTCTGGCGCCCTCTTCCCACACCTTCGATGACCTCCCAGCAAACCACAGCGTGCTACCCACCAGCCTTGTGCCACACCCCCTCTTGGTCAGACCCACCATCGACCCACCAACGTGCACCCCTTGTCCAATTGACCCCCTGCTCTGTCACCTCTCTACCGGTGTGAGCTGACACGTAACACCCCCATCACACACCCCTGTTGTTGGTGCTTACTCCTCCATCTATCCCCAACTTCAGATACCACTTACCTGGACATGCCCCTACTTTCCAGTCTTTTATCCTCGCACCGCCATCCTCTCTGTGCATGAATTCCCTCATCGGAACCTCTTGTTTCGGCACACAACCTTTCGCTACCCCCACTCTCCCATTACTTCGATTCTCTTCCTTGGTTATGTTTTTTTAGGATTATCCCTAAAATATTAGGTCCAACTTGTTGATTCAGGTTGTTTCTTTCCTATTTGTGGTGCAGTTTAGGTATGGTTGAGGTTTCGCACAAGATTTGAAATTTTATACTTCGAGGTAGGTGGTTCCATACCCTTGCATCATTTAATTAATTTAATATGTTTATCTAATTTTATAAATATGTTTTATGATCTAATTTTGTGGCACGAAATATATTTTTGGAGTGTTTTGGTATGTGTTTAGGTGGAAAATGATTGTTTTGGTGCTTTTGCCTTGTTGTGCGCCTTTGAAATTAAATTGAAAATTGTTTGAATAATCAACAATTTTTTTTGATAATGTTATCTTGTGCATTTGGTTTTAAAGTCACCTTTCTATATGGAATCAAGTGTGTTTTTGGTATAAACTCTTGGGTTCTAATTTGATGTTTTTTTTAAACAATTTAATTTGATTTATTTACTTAAATGTGATGTGTGAAATGGGTGGTTTATAGGATTAAACTTGTGTTAAATCTTACAGTGATATTTTTATGTGAAAACCCTGAGTGTTCTATTTAATAATTCTCTCTAAATTGTTTAAATAATTTATCAAGTCATGAATGTGATGTGAATTGTGGTGTGAAATGGTTTTTGGTGTACATTTGGTTTCAAAAGGGGGATTTTAGGTATATTTTAGTGTAAAGTCTTCTTGGTTTTTCTTAAAATGATTTAATAAATAGTTTAATGATTTATTGAATTATTTAGATGGTGTGAAAGTAGTATTTTTGAAGTGTTGAATATGTGTTTGTTTTTAAAGTAGTATGTTTATATGAAATGAGACATGTTTTTGGTGTTAACCCACTTTGTGTCACTTGGTGGTGTTTTATAAGTGGTGAAAATGGTTCATTTAATTGTTAAAGTGGTTCAAAACTTGTTTTAAGAATAATTTGTTAAGAAAGTGGTTTGAAAATGAATTTCGTACTTGGAATTGGGTATATTTATGGTGTAAGCCCTTATTGTGTTATTCAATAATGTTTTCTAAGTTGTGAAAATTATTTATTAGATTGTACAAGGGGTATGAAACATGTTTTGAATTGTTTTTCAGGTGCTTTTCTAGTTGGATACTTTTGGTATGTATTTCAATTGGTTTTAAATTTTGGGAAGCATGCCTCAAAAAAAAAATCATTTTATGTGTAGATTTAAAATAGAGATTTTCCATTAAATTTGTTGGTTTTAATTGTGTGCCTTTGTTGTGTATTTCCAAAGGAAGTTTTATAATTTGAAAATGTATTTGAAAAGGATTTAGTCATGTGTAAGATTAAAAGTGGTTTTGTTTATAAAATTAGTAAATTCTTGGCATGCTTGACATTGGTTATGAAAGTGGTGGTGTGTGTGATATGTGAATGTGGAAACTTTTTTGAGCACAAGGGAAAAACCCAGGTATCTAGGTGGGTGGACTAGAACTAGTGCACTAGTGATCCAGAGTGGTATAGTCCTTATTTCACTTAGAAAGTTTGACACTTACAACACTAACTAAACTATGATGATGATGATGTTGGGTACCACTAGGTTATGGGTGATTATCCTACTAGTGTCTCATGTGCACAAGAACTTATATTTTTTATAGTTACTTTTCACTAAGTTATGAGGTTCTAGGGTCCCACTCGAGCTAGATGAACCTTAGGAGAATTACCCATGGTGCTCTACTTTTAATGACGTGGTGACTTCCATTGGAATACAGAGGACCACTTAGGTGTGTGTTTGTTCTTTATGAATTTTCTATTCCTCTTAAAATTAGTTTTTGTGAAATGGTTTTTCTTTAAGTGTTCCTTTTTAAATTTTAGTTTTTAAATGTTTTCCTTAAAAGTGTTTTAAAAATCATGAATTTGAATAATCATGTCAAATTATCTCTTTGATGTTGTGGCATGGAATCTCTTTATTTGGTGGTATCCTACTAGGATCTTGGATCACACCCTACATACACATTTTGGTGTATGTAAACCTTGTTCTTTGTATATCACAGGTTGAGGCATCGTGCTTATCGATGGTGGTTCGGGTTATTGATGGTCTTATCATGCAGGTTGATGTTGGTAAATTGAGGATATTGAACCTCTCTTGGTGGTTGGAGGTTTGAGTTAGAGTTTTAGTTTTCTTTTTTTGTCATTTCCTTTTAGTTGTTGGTTCTAGTTATAGATATTTAAATTTGGAATGCATTAAGGGACTATTTTATTATATAAAATCAGTTTCTTTATGTTAAAGCAGTTAGTTGTTTTATGTTTATTGTTTCAGGTAAATCGTTCCCACATGCTACTTTCGATACCCAAACACTTGTGTCAGCTCGGGGGGATCCGAAATTCCCCTCAAGCCTTGCCGCAGCACGGGTTGGGCACTGAGTCGGATGGAGACTTGGGTTGGTATGTGACAAAATGGTATCAGAGGGAGAGTCAGGGTAGCCAAAGTTAAGGTAGTTGGAAATCGGTGTTCTAACTACGAGTAAGGTGCCTATCCAACACACCATGTGGAGGGAGTTGAGTTAGTAGGGTAAGTTGAGGTTCGCAGGAGTCTTTGGTCCTTGTGGATAATATTGTTTAGGGAAAATGAAAAGGGAGTAGGTTTGATGGTCTCATCGAGCTCACAGGGTCTGACAATCCATGTGGAGATGGGGACATTTCCCTAGTATGATCTCCATGATGGTGGAGTGATTTACATATGGCCACCGACTATATGTCCAAGTCACCCACTGACACTAATTTCCCCTTACGTTGTCTTGTGTCCCTTTGGGTTTTGGAAATCATTTTGAAAACCTATTTTTTTTATTGATGCTCCATGTTTTGTTTCATTGGGAAGTTGTTTTAGAGCATTGTTTAGTGTTCTTCTTTGAGAAGTGTTTTGGAAGTTATTTGTAGTGGGTTTTCCCATGTATTGGGTGTTTGATCATTGCATACTTGACCAACAGATTAGTTTGTTCAGGTCTGTGGTTCATATTCCTAGTTTGTGTACACCCCCTCCAAGAAATAATACACTTTTGAGATGCAGACACAATGATTCGCCATTGGATAACCCTCAAGTTGATCAAAGAACTTTTCTTTTTGAGTTTTAGTGCCATGTTTATCCTTTTTCCCTTCTTGATTAATTAAATCCTATGGAAATGGAAGTTTGGAGAAAGAAGGTGAAGAAATTTCTGGTTCTTTGAGTCATTTTTTGGTCAAAGCGTAAAAATTTGACATCAATAAATTTGATTTTTTATTGGAAGCATCCTGGAGTTGTTGGTGCGGGTTGCTATTTTAAATTAACCTTGTGTCATTCATTGGTTTTGTCAAAGGAAGAGGTCTTTCTAGGCCACTAGTGTGATAATATGATTGTAAAGAGGTTTTTTTGGCCACATTTAGAAATATTGTGCCATTTAAGACTCAGTTTAAACTCCCTTTTCTTGTAATGTTTCCTTTCAATAGAAAGAGTCATGTTTGGTGATGCTTGGTGGTTTTGTACACTTATTCAATTACAATGGAGAAGGTTGTGGGACTTTCTAATGGTCTATGTCCTGAAACAAGTGTATTTCCCTCTGAAAATTTAAAATTCCTCCTTTTTATAGGAATGTGTCTTTTATATGTCATTCCTATAAATGTTTCTCATTTAGAGTAAAAAGGGATGATGGAAATGAACCATCATAGGTTTTTTGTTGGTTATATTCTGTATCAATCTTTTGGTTCTTGTCTCAGGGGGTTGGTTGGTTTCTAATGGTGGGGAGTCTGTTTGGGCCTCCCCATGTCGATTCTTTGGTTTTTTTGCTAGAAATGGTTTATTTTAATTGTTTTCTTTGGACTAATGGTGCAGTTTTATTCAACAGCGATTGACATGTTTTGGTTTGAGAGATTGGATTATGTGGGTGTGAAAATTTTAATCCTTGACCAATCAACCAGAGGTGTTCCAGCTCTTTGGGGCTGGTGACACTTAGGGGAAAGTCTTTTTATAGGTTTCTTGAAGTTTTCACTTAATTCACTTTCTCTGATCACGATGCATTTGCCTGTTTTCACTTTTTTTAGGGATCCCCTTTAAACCTTAAGGGGTATTGGTTTCTCCTTGGGGTTCAATATTAGTTGTAGATTTATGGGGATGGAAAGAACTATGGTGGGGAGAATTGTCACATCCACCATTTTTAAATTATTTATTTTATTAATTTTCTGGGCATTGGGCAGTTTGGGTTGAAGACCGACTTAAATTTTTTAGTTCTTATTTAAAAATGCATGTTTTTGCCTTGACAACATTCAACGCCCCGTGATCAAAGCCGCGCAGCCTTGCCCGGGTCACCGTGGGACTTCAACTAGTTCACCGCACAGCCTGATCGATGTTCAATTAATTAAATAGAATGAGCCAATAATAAATAAATAAAATTAAAGTAGTGATAAAATAAAAATAAAATATATAAGAAAAGTGTGATAAAAATTTAATGAATTATTTTAATAATAATAATAATATTTGATAATAATAATAATAATATTATTATTATTGGTGTTGGGATACTAATATTATTATGAATATTATTAATTTTATTATTATTATCATCATTGTATTATTAATATTAAAATTTTTATAATTCCTATTAGTATTAATTTATTTTTGATTTTGGTTATGTTAGGGTTTCTTTCCCCCTCCCCCAAGTGGCATCGCACCCCTTACCCCAAATCCCATCACACCCCATATCTTATGCACAACCCTCCTACCCGCTGCGACCTAGGATCACACCCCTATTGGTCAGTTCCAGCGCCCTCCTCTAACACCTTCGATGAACTCCCAGTGAACCACTACCTACTACCTGCCATCCTCACAATACACCCTCCTCTCGGTCAGACCCTTCGCCGACCACCCAGTACGTGCCCCTTGTCCAACCGACCCCTATGTTCTATCACCTCTCCTCTTGCTTGAGCTGACCCGCAACACCCCCATCATGCACCCCCTATTTCCGGTGCTTACTCCACCTGCTATCCCCAAATCCAGTGACCACTTTCTAGGCTGCTCCCCTTCATTCTGGTAGTTTCTCCTTACATCGCTGCCCTCTCCATGCATGAATTCCCTTTCCTCTTGTTCTGGTGCACAACCTTTCAGTACCCCCATTCTACCTTATCTTCAATTTTCTTCCATAGTTAGGGTTTTTAGGGTTATACCTAAAATATTGGGTTCAACTTGTTGATTAGGGTTGTTTCTTTCCTCTTTATGGTGCATTTTAGGTGCGGTCAAGGTTTCTGACAAGATTTGGGATTTTATTATTCAAGGTAGGTGGTTCCATACCCTTACATCATTTAATTAATTTAATATGTTTATCTAATTTTATAAATATGTTTTATGATCCAATTTTGTGGCATGAAATATATTTTTGGAGTGTTTTGGTATGCATTTATGTAGAAAATGATTGTTTTGGTGTGTTCACCTTGTTTCACACCTTTTAAAATAAATTGAAAATTGTTTGAATAATGGAAAACATATTTTGATAAGGTTATCTTGCACATTTTGTTTTAAAGTGACGTTTCTATATGGAATCAAGTGTGTTTTTGGTATAAACTCTAAGGTGCTATTTTGATGTGTTTTATAAACTATTTAATTTGATTTATTTACTTAAATGTGATATGAAAAAGGGGTGTTTGATAGGGTGAAACTTGTATTAAATCTTAAGGTGACATTTTTATGTGAAAAACCTGTGTGTGCTGTTTAATAATGATCATTAAATTGTTTAAATAATTTATCAAGTCATGCATGTGATGTAAATTATGGTGTGAAATTGTTTTTTGTGTACATTTGGTTTCAAAAAGGGTATTTTAGGTATATTTTTGTGTAAAGTCTTCTTGGTTTTTCTTAAAATGACTTAATAAACATTTTAAATGTTTTTTTGAATTATTTAGTTGGTGAGAAAGTAGTATTTTGGAAGAGTTGAATAAACATTTGTTTTTATTAGTATGTTTATATGAAATGAGGCATGTTTTTTGTGTAAACCCACTTTCTGTCACTTGGTGGTGTTTTATAAGTGGTGAAAATAATTTATTTAATTGTGAAAGTGGTTCAAAACTAGTTTTAAGAAGAATTTTTTAAGCAGGTGGTTGTGGCTATCATACTTGGAATTGAGTATATTTATGGTGCAAGGCCTTTTTGTGTTATTCAATAATATTTTCTAAGTTGTGAAAATGATTTATTATATTGCGCACAGGGTATGAAACAAGTTTTGAATTATTTTTCATGTGATTTTATTATTGTTTACTTTTGGTATGTATTGAAATTGGTTTTAAATGTTGGGAAACATGCCTCAAAAACAAAATTGTTTTATGTGTGGATTTAAAAAGGAGATTGGACATTAAATTGGTTGGTTTTAATTTCATACCTTTTTGTGTCTTTCCAGAAGAAGTTTTATGATTTGAAAGTTTATTTCAAAAGGATTTAGTCATGTGTAAGATGAAAAGTGGTTTTGTTCATGAAATTGGTGACTTCTTGGCATGCTTGACATTGGTTATGAAAGTGGTGATGTATGTGATATGTGAATGTGGAAACTTTTTTGAGCTCAAGGGAAAACCCGAGGTATCAAGGTGGGAAGACTAGAACTAGTGCACTAGTGATCCTGAGTGGTATCATCCCTATTTCACTTAGAAAGTTTGATGATTAAAACACTAACTAATATATGATGAAGATGATTTTGGGGACCACTAGGTTATGGAGGATTATCCTACTAGTGGCACATGTGCACAAGAAAAAATATTTATTATGGTTACTTTTCACTGAGGTATGTGGTTTTGGGGTCCAACTCAATCTAGACGAACCTTAGGGGATTTACCCATGGTTCTCTACTATTCATGACATGGTGCCTTCTGTTGGAATATGGAGGACCACTTGGGTGTGTGTGTGTTCTTTATGAATTTTCTCTTCCACTTAAAAGTAGTGTTTTTGAAATGGATTTTCTTTAAGTGTTACTTTTTAACTTTTAGTTTTTAAATGCTTTCCTTAAAAGTGTTTTAAAAAACCTAAATTTGAATAAGCATGTTAAATTGTATCTTTGATGTCATGGTATGGAATATTTTTATTTGGTGGTATCCTACTGGGTCTTGAATTACACCCTACATACACCTTTGGGAGTATGTAGACCTTGTTATTTGTGTATCCTAGGTTGAGGCATCGTTCTCAGTGATGGTGGTTCAGGTTGTTGATGGTCTTCTCATGTAGGTTAGTGTTGGTAGCTTGTGGATGTTGCACCTATATTGTTTCTTGGAGGTTTGAGTTAGAGTTTTAGTTTTCTTTTGTTGTTTTTCCTTTGGTTTGTTGGTTCTAGTTATAGAACTTTAAATTTGGAATGTGTTAAGGGCCAATTTGGTTATATAAAACCAGTTTCTTTCCATTAAAGTAGTTAATTTTTTATGTTTATTTTTTTGGGTAAATTATTCCTACATGTTACTTTAGATACCCGGGAACTTGTGCCAGACCGTGGGGATTTGGAATTCCCCTATGCCCTTACTGTGGACTGGGTCGGGTGCAGAGTCGGATGGAGACCTGGCTTGGTTCGTGACAACTGTAATATTTCTTGATGAAAATACCCTTTTCATTTTGAAATCACTTCTTTAAAATATAAAAATTTCAAAAATATTATGGAAAAAATTTCCTTAAAAATAACCATGGAAAATTTTAAAGGTATCTTTAAATCATTTAGTGTTCATGATGATGGGAAATTCCTTTCACTCCGAATATGTTAAAAAATGATTCCTCTTTCATTTTTAGTAAAAAGTCAAAAATACCTCATTTAGAAAATTAAAAAATATTCATTTGAAACATTTTTATAAAAAGTAAAAAATAGTTAAAGATTTATTTAAATATTCATATAATAATATTAAAACATTCTTGACAATTGTTTAGAGAAAACATGGATATTGAAGAAAATGATTCATGACCAAATATTAAAACATAATTGGTTTTCCTTAAAAACATTATTTTGGTCTCTTGAGTACTTAAAGTTAGGGAAATGAAAGGAAAAATTTTATTCATCAAAAAATAATATAGGATAAAAGAATGAAATGAATTTATCAGATAAGGATTATATAATTTTCTCAATGGAAATTCAAGCATAAATAATTTAGAATAAAATGGGATTGAAAGATAAATCTCTTACCACTTTGGTAACATTTGAATAAAAACATCATAAAAGAGATAAAATTAAATGTATATTTATTTCCCCATAATTTTCATGATAAGAATAATAAAATTCATTCATGGGTAGTATATACACCACATAGAAGAAACAGGTGGTGAATGCGACATGTGTCTCATCGAAGTAAAAGTTAGATGAAAAACCCTTCTCTCAAGTATCGTCTTGCTTCATACGCACTATGAACTCAAATATAATAAGTATATATTTATTATAAATATATTATATAACCATAATTATGTATATCATACCATATATTATTTACTTATAACAGTTTATCACATATGTAGTAATAATTATTTATTAAAATCACTATTCTAGGTGGTATCTGCTTCATTTTTCATACATGTTTCCGTTAGAAGTTCTTGGTATTTATACTTTTATAATAGTTAAATAATCCCCATAATTTTAATAATTATATAAATAAAATATAAATTCATTATATTTATATTTAGGTTCATCCATAAAAGGTAGAGATAGAAAATGAATTACACCTTTCACGGAGACGGTTGGTCGTACATATGCGTGAATGCTGTATTCAATTTTTGAAGAATAGAATGAAATAATGGTAAATAATAATTAAAAATTATATAATAATTATTATATCATATATAGAAAAAATATTAATTAATTCTATCCTTATTACCATCTATTTAAATCAAAAAAAATGAATCACATCGCTTCGTGGAGGTGGTAGTCCACACATACGCACAAGAAACACTGTCGTTTTCCTATAGATGGGAAGGTAAGAAGGTAGATATGATATTATAATTATAGAAGAATAATTATATAATATATATCATATATATATATTTAACTCATCATAACAACTATCTATGAAATATGGTGATGTAAAATGAATTGTATCGCTCTGTAGAGAAGTAGTAGTCCACATGTATGCACGAGCGATACTTTCACTTCCCATTGGATGAAATAGAGGGTTGATATTATTGGTTAAATAATCATAATAAAATATATTTTTTTTATTATAATTTTTTATTATAATTAATTTATTTTTTTATGATGAATACCACTAATTTAGAGGAGGTAGAATAAGAAATAAATTGAAAGAGTTCAGGTGAGATGATTACCTCATCTTCAATAGGTCTCTTTTAGATCCTTTCTTAAGGACCATTGTAATGTTATTTTAAAGAGACCATAACCTCTAATTAATAAATAATAAAGTTTATAGGATAATATTGGAGTGTTTTTTAGAGATATATTTCTAAAAAAGTGTGATTAAGAGAGGAGAATATATTCCCTTTTATAAGTGAGGAGAGGGGCACTCTTGGAATTACTTAAAGTATTAAAATAATATAAATTAATTTTCAGGTTCAGGTGGATAAAATTGATATATTTATAATGTATTATAATTATTAATATAAATCCTATCATCAAATAAGATTAGACAAGTTTATGTGATATTTTCACCCTTATCTCTTTGTTTTAACCTGATGTTACCCCTTTTGACTATTATCGCAATATCAAAGTTTTTAAACTTAAATGGTCAAGAATACTACCATAAAAGAAAAAGTGACTCATAAATGGACCATTATTTATATTTTAAATTGTATCCCATTATATTTAACAAATATAGTATTTTTATTTATTTTAAATCATTTAATAAAATAATGTTTATTATAAAATATCATTAATTCCAATTTTAGAAATTCATGAAATATTATAATATAATACGTGTCTAACTCATGTAAAATAGTTATAAAATGATATATATTAAAAGATAAAGAAGATGTGATCTTATTATAATCTCCAAATTAAATTTATATAGGTTTATATATCATTTTAAACCTTATATATTGGTTTAACCCCTTCGTTAACCAATTTTAATCTTAACCATGGTAATGAATTTTTTAATATTAAAGGGTTGTAATTTTACTTATAAGGTAAAAATTATATCATAAATGGAAAATGTATGAAATTTGAGACCATTTATCATCCTGATTTTCCTTTTCAATTTTTTTTTATGATTTTTAAATAATTAAGTAAAAATTACTTAATATAAAATACTATTAATATCATTTTAAGAACTATTCACACAATTTGACTTTAAAAACGACATGACAACAATGGAATTTTAATATAAACCATTAAAAAAATATCTAATATGTTATATTTATCTAAAAAAATCATGGAATACTATAATTAACCCCAATTATATTACTTTTAATATTATTTAAAATCATTTATTTTATTTTTCTTTTAATTGAATAAATATTTTGTGGGTGTTGTGTAAGAATTTAAGGTAATTATTCAATAAATAAAAATTAAAAAGTTAACATGAAAAAATAAATTAATTATTATTTAAAATAAAAATTTATACATTAACTTATTCTCTTTTTATCCTTATGTAAAATTTTTAGAGATATTAAAGTCAAGAGAGTGACATTTTTTATTTATTCTTTTACGAAATTAATATAAAGGTCATAATCAAAGAGAAATGGAACCAAGTGGAAATATATTAAACAATTGGATGAAAATGGCCAAAATAAACCCAGCCAATATCATAAAGTAAAGTGTTAGAGAAATTTTAAAGCCTTATCCTAAAGTTTGAACCCAATTTTATCTGTTTTACCCTTATTGAGGTAAACAATATTTACCAAGATTACTATTCATAATGAACAAATTAAAGGGTAATATTTAAAAAATTTTAAATTCATGATTCTATATATAGAATCTATTTTTCAATATTCAATTAATAGAATTGTAAAAATTAAATTTAAAATTACTCCTACAAAATTTGATGAAAAAGCAGTTTTTCAGAAAAAATGTTTTGTAAAGTATAAAAAGTTTTTATACTAAAATCCAAAATAAAATTAATTGAAAGTACATTAATTGGATTATAAATAATATAAATGAACTAATGTTACTTTTAAACTCATTTTAAAACAAAACAAAACAAATTAATTTCTTTAAATGAAAAGATAATTTTCAATAAATAACAATATTTTTCACTATTCATTGAAAATCAATCTTTTTAGAAAATTATTAAAAATTCACTTTAAGAAAATTTTGAAATGATGATTTCAAAAATAAAGTTCATTTTTAAAATAAAATTTCTAAAAGTGGCAGTAATTAATTATAATTTCCACAAATAAAATGCAATAAAAATCATTTTTGAAGAAAATGAATTTTTGATGCATAAAATGACTTCACTAAAAATTGAGTGTTTTTTTGCTAATTATTATTAAATAAATTCATATTACTCAAAAGGCCCACGAGCAGGTCAGACCCACTTCTACAAAAATTTATTAAAAAATAGTAAAGGCAGTCAAAACATCACAAGGGAGATTTATATAGCCTAGTAAAAAAGGTTTCACATGCATTTACCTCAACAAACTGTGAACAATATTCTGGGATCAAGAAAGACCACTCCGAATAGTATTCCACAATGACCTTATTTTCAGCAACCTAATTGGTCTCCCTGTAAGCATGTGTCACATCAAGGGTAAGTCCATCAAGGAGCAACAAAACATTCAATCCCAGAAGGCAACATCACCCATGGGACATTCCTGGACCGACTTCTAAGAATGTCAAAAGCCACCATTGAGTCTGATTCAAGCCAAATAAAACCCGAGCCGTGATAAACCGTATAAGTGATATCTTTCATCATCGCCCACAACTCAGCTTCAATGGAAGAACTATGTCTAATATAGTGATAAAAACAGCCCTTAACGAAGACCCAATAGGTACGGAATACACCACCACAGCCCGAAGCCCCGTGTGCACCAGAGGTCGCCCCATCAACATTGACTTCACCCAAGATGGAATAGGAGGGATCCATATAATTTATTTCAATACCAAATGTTTTTTTATCTTTCTATATACACTAAATCTTCTCAATATAACAAGATCACCGAAGTTATTATTTATGCAACCATCCTGTACTTTGGAAGCATTGCAAACATCCCTATGAATAGACCTCACACTAGAATGAAAGGTAGGCTTGATGGCATCAAAGACCAGGTCATTAGGGGCCTTCCAGATGAAGCCAATGGTGGCTGATATTGCAAAAAACAACATATTTTTGACTTGTTCACTACACTGTGCAGTAGAAACAGAGGCCAGTAGGTTCTGCAGACTCTACATTTCCAGACAACATCCAGTCACATCTTGTATGTATCTCTAGAACTTGCAAGTAAAGACACAGGACAGAAAAACATGTGTAATCGATTCCTCTGCAGCAAAACATAAAGGGAAGACTGATGAAAGAAGAATTCTATCCTTCTTGAGGAGATTCTTCATTGGAATCATGCCTTTCCAGATCCTCCATAATAACAAAAAGTCAACAGGTGGGATGAAGTAGGTCTGAAAATCCAACATCCATCGAGGGGTGGTGATCGTCCCATCACACATGTATAGATAAAATGCTCTAGTGCTTAAAGTCTCAGTGAAACATGGTTTCCAAATAAGAGTGTCTCTATCAATGAACCTATATCCTTGAATTTTAGATTGAATATGAGCAGGAAGAAAATCATAAGTGCCCACATTTTCATCCTGAACAGCAGAAATCAAAGTGTGTTTCAAGGTAGATGGAAGTTCAACATATTCTTGTATTGGTCTTGTTAACCAGGGGTGCTCCAGTAATTCAACAAGGAATTTATACAAACAAACCACTTGGAACAAAGCATGATCCCATTGAAGGCAGACTTAAAAGTAGTCCATATTGAAGAGGAGACATAGTAAGAGCATCCATCTAGAAGCTGAAACGTGTTGTTGGGTAATGAGGTATTGGGGTGGCCTCCCCACCTACACACCACACGTCCCCTGCAAGGCCCAAGGTGGCCAACCATTGATCTTAGGCTAGTTCCCAATTGGGTATAGGGGCCCACGAGATGTTTGTTAGCATATAGTGCGTGTTGACTTGCGAGGACTTGAACCTGGAACCTCAAGGTTAGGACGCCACCGCCTTTAACCAACTCACCCATGCCCCATGGGAAAAATAAATTTATATTGAATTAGAATAATATACATATATTTTATAATGTGGTTTCTCATATTCATACCTATCAATTCAATTACTAGGTTATAACAGTCACATTTAAATAACAATATTTTTATAATACATCTCAATTCACTTAAAGATTGATGTTTCATGTTAAGAAATCTATCAAGATTATTATTATTTTAATCTAAACTTCTAGAGTGTTACAATTAATGTCATCATTTTTTTACTGGGTAAATTTAGTAACATGCTAATGACAATATCACATACATTTTTTTTCACATGCATGACATCAAGAAAATGTTTGATGTAAAAAAAATTCTAGTACAATAATTCAAAAAAATGTTCACCTTTTCCAATCAGTTTTCATAAGGTTTTTCAAAGAAGGTTTACCAAAATTTGTGACCATATCCTTTACTTTCTCTAATAGTTGATCACCTATTAGTAGAGATAGTGTCATACCTTTTTCTAAATTCTCATTGAATGATGCTATCCAAGATTGGTATTTATGTCATCAGGGTAATTTTTTTTGATGTCCTAGAAACACAGTCTTCAATGAATGTTTCAACCTAATTGCATGTATACCTTATTCACAAAAAGGACACCCTTGAGTTCCTTTATAATGTTATATCTTGACAAATTTTCATAATCAAGAAAGTCATTTATCATCTCATACCACATGACCCTCAATGTGAAATCTTTATTTTTGTAAGAATCATACAACATAACACCTAAATAAAACATTAATTTCAAATATTTGATCAATGTGTCCAAATAAATATCAATATCATTACTTGGTTATTTTATTCCTAATATAATTAGAGAAAACATAATGTATTTTCACTTCATGCATACCATGGTGGAAAGTTATAATTTACCAACATAACCAACCATGTACTATGAGTGATACTTTGTAAACAAAAAGGTTTCAATCCATCTATAGATAGAAAAAAATGAAGGTTTTTTAGATCATTTCCAAATTCCAGATACTCATGATCAAATTTATTCAATTGAGGATAGTTTTCAGGGTGAAAAAGTTTCCCATCTTGATTTATTGTATATTCATGACACATAAATTTCCTTACAGTCTCCTCACTTCCATATAGGTTCGTAAACCTTGGAATGGTTGGAAAGTACCATAAAATTTTTGAAGTACTTGATTAATCTTTCTAGTATTGAGGCACACCACACTTTTGGAATTTTTAAGTGATTCATAGTCCTTAGGAAATAGTATACCTTCATTTATATAGTCATGTTTTCTTTTAGATATCATACGCATTGCATGTAGATTTTTTTAGAATTATATATTTATAAATTAAGATCATAATCTTTTGGTATCATATCATTCAAGAGAGTGAGTAATTCAGTAAATTTGATGTCACTCCATCTATTTCCAGCTTTTACATTATATAGATTTAGTATGGATAATAATGTAATATTTTTAGTATAATTTTCATACAATGAAATATTTCTATAACTCCTATGAAATAATTTTGGATAGTCACAAAGTTCATCTTCAACTATCATTGACCTTTAATAAATATGATCTTCATCATCGTTCACACCTATAATAATATCATTGATATAGTCTTCATTATTTTTCACACATCATATTAGATGATCCATAAAATACAGTTTTATCTCAGTCACTAGCTATATTTAGTTTTTTTCCAGTGTTTATTCCAACATTTAAACATTTGATATATTTCATGAAATATCATGTTTTTTCCAACTTCTATGGAATAATTAGTCTTGAATATAAATAATGTAAATATTAACAAAGGATTTGATACGGGTAATATGCATGATCTTTTGAAAACTTGATGAAAATTTTCACCTCATCCTCAGACTATTTTTTCATATGATTTGAATCCATCAATTTTCAATTCATATACATCATATTTGATTTAGTAATATTCATATTTAACAAAATAAATAAATACAAAGAAGGTATGAACTTAAAACCCTAAAGGCTATTCATTATAGACACACACAAATAATAATCATATTTGATATAAATTTTCATTGCATCAATAACTTATTAGAGAATATATAGACCAAGAATTATATGAATTCAAAGTATTATAAAACTGATTTTTTTATTACAAGAATTCACGTATCATAAATCAAAAATTTAGTAAATGAATTTATCAAGGGAGACAATTAACTCTCTATAAATATCAATGTTCACAAAGAAACCTATGGATTTCTACAATTAGATAATTATTAGGGTATGTAAAATAATATTTCACTGTAAAAACATATATCAAAATAATTTACTTATTTTTCATAATGTTTCCACAGTGTTTGAAACAAAGTAATCACATCAATTATGGTTATTACATTTGTAAATTTTTAAAAGATATCAAATTTGAAATCTTTGTTTGGTAATAATCAAAATAAAAATTTTAATATTCCATGATGATGGATCGGATCCCTCGGCCCAGCAATATTGTCCGCTCTGGCCCAGTTGCTATCCCAGGCCTCACGGCTTTAAAACGCGTTGCTGAGGGGAAGGTAGGCACGGGAATTTCAAGCACCCACCAATCTCCCTCCACAACCGATGTGGGATTGGTTACCGGGGCACAGGCGCCAACAATCCTGGCGGGGGCCCAACAATCCTGGGCCCAGGACACAACATCCCCCCCCCAAGCCCACACCGGTCCCGAGACCAACCACCCTCTGATACCAATTGTTTGGTCGGAATAAAAGCGAAGAATGATGGCAAGAGGGGGGTGAATTGCCTTTTAAAAAATTGATTAACAATTAAAATCAAAGTTGAAGAATGCAGCGGAAATAAATAAGGCAAGACACAAGAAATTGATAACGGAGTTCGGCCAAAACCCGGCCTACGTCTCCGCTCCCAACTCAACCGTTGAGAGATTCCTACCGCTTGCTTTTCAATGGTTTTAGCAAGAAACCCACTAGGCTTTGAGGTAGCACTAGGACCTATTACAGCTTGCTTTTTGTGGTTTAGCAAGAACCCACTTGCTTTTAATGGTTTAGCAAGAACCCACTAGCCTTTTTAACGGGTGAAGGCTAGCTCACCGAAAACTCAAGCCTTTTAAAAGGAAAGGCTTGACTAACCTCTTCACACCTTAATGGTGGTGTGAAACCCAAAAGAAAGGGGGTTGAGAAAAGGGTTTGGGGTTTGTAGGTACAAACCCAATTTTAAGCTCAAAATGAATAAAACAATAAAACCGTATATGAGGAGAAGCCTTGGGCGCCTTTGATGATTGGAGATGTTGAAGGCTACTTCCAAGCTTCTTTGAGGGAGTTCCTTGGATGTGGAATTGGATGGAGCTAGGAGGGTTCCTTTGAGGAAGTCCGCCGGAGGTACGCCAAATGATCAACAAGGTGTCCGTAGGCTTCCGTATAGTTCCGGTTGGTGTCCGGGGCTTCCTTGGCCTTTATTTATAGGCATGGAACCCTTGGGGAGGCTTCGGAGCCGTTGGAGAGGCTAAAAGAGCCATTGGGAGCCAAAATAAGGTTGACTGGTCAAAGCCAACGGCTAGTTTGACTGGGCTACCGGCTGGCCGGTACAGCTCCACCGGCTGGCCGGTGCCTTGGTAGAGAAGAAGAGTCTTGATCCAGGCTCCACCGGTCGACCGGTGAGGAGCCACCGGCTGGCCGGTGGCAAGACAGTAGCAAACACTATTTGGGCTGGGTGCCACAGGTCGACCGGTGACAGAGCCACCGGTCGACCGGTGGAACCTGGCAGTGGGCAATCCCTCTGCCAGTTCCACCGGCTGGCCGGTGCGATCGCACCGGTTGGCCGGTGGACTGAATTTCAGTCCACTTGATGTCCATTCTTGGGCCATTCCTTTGGCAATCTCTTGCCTATCATCCACAACACTTAAAACACAATATTAGATAAATAAGAAAGGTGATTGTGATCATGAAAATCAAACAACGAGGGGAACGAGATGTACAACAATCTCCCCCTATTTTGATGATCACAATCACCAAAACAATTAAAGTAAAAACATAAATGAAAGGCATGCTTTTAAATGATAAATTGAAAATAAATACAAAGCATGAGAGAAAAGATTCTCCCCCAATCAATCAAGAAAATTCTCCCCCTTTGTGATTATCAAAATAGCGTGGGGCATAAAACTTGATTGAGGGAATTGTTTGAAAAACTAGATTTGAGATTTGAAAATCAATTGAGATTTTTGAAATTGAAATGAAAATTTGAATAACAGTTTGAATTGAAAGTTTTGAATCAAAAATTGAATAACAGTTTGAATTGAAAGTTTTGAATCAAAAACCAATTGAATTTTGAAATTTGAAACCAAATGAAAATTTTTGAAATTGAGAGTTTTGAAACCAAGTGTTGAAATTGAAAGGAAAAATTTTGAATACACAAAAATCTTAAAAGATCCTAACTCCCCCTAAATAAAAACAATCAATCACCGGGGAGAGGGATTTTGAAAAGAGGCAATTTTAGGCCCGGAGAGACTCGCTAGAAGGGATTTTTCAATCCATACTTGTCTCATGGCGGGTCTTCTCCTATAAAACTCATCGGAAAAGAAAAAAGACTTTGGTTGGCCGTACCGGGCATTTTTACAATTGCATTCATAAATGAGGTGCCCGGGTTTCTTGCAATAATTACAAAATTTGTAAGCGGAGCTCCCCCTTACAAAAACAGTGGGTTCATGGGAGGAGGAAGCTTGGTTGGTGTAGCCAAGTCCATTGGTGGTTCTAGATATTCGTTGGGAACCAAGCAAATTGTTTAAATTTTGTTCCCCTTGGGTGAACTTGGCTAGGGTCTCCCTTAGGTCTTTGATGGTTGATTCCATGGAATCAACATTTGGAAAATTTTGGATTTTAAGGGTCAACTCTTCCTTCTCCTTAAGAAGTTGTTCTTTTTCGGAAGAGAGTTTTTTGAAATTCTTTTTCAAAGAAACAAATTTTGACGATAAGGCATGAAAACCATTTTCTAATTGATCTCTAGCGTGTGAGAGTTCTTCATAAGATAAATGATTTAAAGAATTGGAATTTGAAGAACAAGAGGAAGAGGAGTCGGAAGAAGTTACCTCATGGAATGCCATTAGGCATTTTGTACCTTGGTCGCTTGAGGAGGAGGAGGAGGATGATGAGGAGGTGTCACTCCATGTCACCTTGAGGACCTTTTTCTTTCCTTTTTCCTTTTGTGTGGCCCGTTTTTTGTTGAGTGGGCAATCGGGCTTGTAATGGCCCTTTTCGCCGCACCCGTAGCATTTTACCTTGGGCTCGGATCTTGCGGTGGGTTCTTACTTTCGATGCTTGCAGGATTTCTTCTTCTTGTGCTTCTTCATAAATTTATGCATTTGGCGGGCGAGATTCTCCATTTCCGAGTCGCCGCTTGAAGATGAAGGAGATGAGGAAGATGAGGATGAGGAGGAGCTTACTTCTTTTTGTACCTTGAGGGCGATGTTCTTTGGGGTCTTGATTGGTGTGCCCTCCTTTTGAGCTTGCCTCCTCATCGTGATCTCGTAGGTCATTAGGGATCCAATGAGCTCCTCTACCGGCATATTTTTGACGTCCTTAGCTTCTTGGATCGCCGTCACCTTTGGTTCCCATGAGCTCGGAAGGACCCATAGGATCTTTTTAACCATCGTTTCTGCGGAAACATCATCACCAAGGGACTTTCTCCCATTGCACACGTCAGTAAATCTAGTAAACATTTCAGAAATAGATTCATTTGGGTGCATAGAAAAAGACTCAAAATCCTGACGGTACATGTCCAATCGAGTATCCTTTACTTTGTTGGTCCCCTCATGGGTAACCTCCAAAAGTTTCCAGATTTCATGTGCGGAGGTGCATGTGGAAACTCGATTGAACTCGTTTCGGTCAAGGCCGCAATGGAGAGCATTCATGGCTTTGCCATCAAGCTCGAAATTTCTAATGTCGGCTTGGGTCCATTTGGATTCATCGGGAGAGGAGAGGGTGTAACCTTGCATGACTATTTTATAAATGGGATAACCTATACTTCTAAGAAAGGTGGTCATGCGGGTTTTCCAATAATTATAGTCGGTCCCATCAAAAAATGGAGCCCGACCCAATGAGAGGCCCTCGGGGGCGAAAGAGGTTGATGCCATCTTAATGGATCTTAAATTTGAAACCGGGTTAGGGTATTACTCAAATTTCCCTCTGATACCAATTGATGGATCGGATCCCTCGGCCCAGCAATATTGTCCGCTCTGGCCCAGTTGCTATCCCAGGCCTCACGGCTTTAAAACGCGTTGCTGAGGGGAAGGTAGGCACGGGAATTTCAAGCACGCACCAATCTCCCTCCACAACCGATGTGGGATTGGTTACCGGGGCACAGGCGCCAACAATCCTGGCGGGGGCCCAACAATCCTGGGCCCAGGACACAACACATGAGAGTTTAAAAATAGTCAATATTGTGGGTATACTGGAAAAAATGAATGCTTTAACCAAAATAACCCAAATTTTTAAATTTCAAAACGATGAAGAGAATTTATTTATTAAAAAAATTATTTGTTGGATAGTAGTCCTCTCCTAAGATATTCAGTAGTTGTAGTCTCCTCATTGAAGTCTCAAGAGGATGTTTCACACTCTGTGATGAAGGGACTTGAGAATAATCATTTCTTCTATGAACTCAGGGGTGAATCTGCTACACCACAAAATTAAATCACCCACAACAGTTCCATGGATGTTGCTAAGGAGAATTCCAATATCCTTGAGGACCAAATTTATGAATGTAGGTATTCCATTATAGCACATCTTGTGATTTCATAGGGGGATACTCCATGAAATCTTGAAGAGTTGAGGGATCATATACTTTTTATTTGGGTTTTTTATGGTTAGAAAATCATGTAGATTAGGAGGGGATTCTTCCACTTTGTTTTCCCACTACTGGAAACAGAGGATTTCCCAACAGTTCTAAACCATTGGGAAAGGCTGCAGAACTGTTTGTATATGTTATACTAATGGTTCTGCAAACCATAGGGAAGTAAGCCATTGGGAAAAGTTTTTCCCAAAGTTTTATAGAGAACCGTTGGGTTAGGGTGCTGAAAAATTACCCTATCCCAACGGTTCTGGAAAACCATTGGAAAATCTTTTTCCCAACGGTTTACAACCATTGGGATACAAGCAAAAAATTATCATGTTTTTTCCAACGGTTTGGTAAACCATTGGAAAAAACCCAACATATCCTCTTTCCCAACGGTTTAGAACCGTTGGGAAAAGTGTTTTACCAACGGTTCTATGAACCATTGGTAAAACAAGACCTACACATTCTATGCCAACGGTTTTGAACCATTGGCATAGCCTCTGCTGGGCAAATTGCATAGCAGCTCTGCAATTTACCCAGCAGCTCTCCAATTTGACCACCTGCTCTCCAATTTTCCCACCAGGTCTGATTTTTTAGGTTCCCTCTCATTTTCAATCCAATTATTATACCTGCAATAACCAACTAACACTTACATATAGAGAACAAATTCATACAAAATTAACATATAATGGTGGAACTATACACATCCATAATTAAATTAGAATTCATAATGTAATTACAAATATATATAATTCATTTAGAATTCAATTTAAAATTTAGATGACGATTATATGTGGAATCCGGAAGTCAATTCATAATTTGATCGGTTTTTTGTATACCATATATTTTTACTTGAAATAATGTCCATTTTAAACATAATACATACACCTGGAGAGATAACAGCCACACCGTGCCTCATATTGAGGCGGGGTTTACTCTTACACGTCACATATGAACCATGGATCGTTGTGATAATGTATCGACACAATCCGAATGCGTTTGGTCAGTTTTCCATATGCCAGTTGATGTTTTTCAATTAAAATGACGTACTTTTGAAACAAAAGACAGACACTTTGAGTGGTGCCGGCCACACCGCGCCTCAGATTGAGATGGCGTTGACTCGTACATGTCCCATATGACCCATGGATCGTTCTCCTAAAGTTTCAATGGAAACCGAATGCGTTTGGTCGGTTTTCCGTATATACTTAAATTGTTGTCCATTTTAAGCAAAAGAAAGACACTTTGAGTGGTGGCGGCCACACCGCACCTCGGATTGAGGCGGGGTTGAATCGTACACATCACATATTAACCATGTATCGTTGTACTAAAGTATCGATACAATCCTAATGCGTTTGGTCGGTTTTCCATATGCCAGTTGATGTATTTCACTTCAAATTATGTCCTTTTGAAACAGAAGACAGACACTTTGAGTGCTGGCGGCCACACTGTGCCTAGGATTTATGCGGGGTTAACTCTTACACGTCACATATGACCCATGGATCGTTGTGCTAATGTATCGACACAATCCGAATGCATTTGGTCGGTTTTCCGTATGCCAGTTGATGTTTTTCAATTAAAATGACGTACTTTTGAAACAAAAGGCATACACTTTGAGTAGTTCCGGCCACACCGCACCTTGGATTGAGGCGGCATTGACTCGTACACGTCACATATGACCCATGGATCATTCTCATAAAGTTTCAATGGAAACCGAATGCGTTTGGTCGGTTTTCCGTATGTACTTAAATTGTTGTCCATTTTAAGCAAAAGACAGACACTTTGAGTGGTAGTGGCCACACTGCACCTCAGATTGTGGAGGGGTTAACTCATACACGTCAAATATTACCCATGGATCGTTGTTCTAAAGTATCGACACAATCCAAATGCGTTTGGTCGGTTTTCCGTATGCCAGTTGATGTATTTCACTTCAAATTATGTCCTGTTGAAACAGAAGACAAACACTTTGAGTGGTGGCAGCCACACCGCACCTCAGATTGAGGCGGGTTTGACTCTTACTCATCACATATGACCCATGGATCGTTGTGCTAATGTATCGACACAATCCGGATGCGTTTGGTCGGTTTTCCGTATGCCATTTGATGTTTTTCAATTAAAATGACGTACTTTTGAAACAAAAGGCAGACACTATGAGTGGTACCGGCCACACCGTGCCTCATATTGAGGCGGCGTTGACTCTTACACGTCACATATTACCCATGGATCATTCTCCTAAATTTTCAATGGAAACCAAATGCGTTTGGTCGGTTTTCCATATATACTTAAATTGTTGTCCATTTTAAGTAAAAGACAGAAACTTTGAGCGGTGGCGGCCACACCGTGCCTCATATTGAGGTGAGGTTGACACGTACACATCACATATGACCCACGGATCGTTGTGCTAATGTATAGACACAATCCGAATGCGTTTGGTCAGTTTTCCGTATGCCAGTTGATGTATTTCACTTCAAATTATGTCCTTTTGAAATAGAAGATAGACACTTTGAGTGGTGGAAGCCACACTGCGCCTCGTATTGAGGCGGGGTTGACTCGTACACGTCACATATGACCCATGGATCGTTGTGATAATGTATCTATACAATCCGAATGCGTTTGGTCAGTTTTCCGTATGCCAGTTGATGTTTTTCAATTAAAATGACGTACTTTTGAAACAAAAGGCAGACACTTTGAGTGGTGCCGGCCACACCGCGCCTCGAATTGAGGCAGAGTTGACTCGTACACATCACATATTACCCATGGATCATTCTACTAAAGTTTCAATGGAAACCGAATGCGATTGGTCAGTTTTCCGTATGTACTTAAATTGTTGTCCATTTTAAGCAAAAGACAGACAGTTTGAGTGGTGGTGGCCACACCGCGCCTCAGAATGAGGCGGGGTTGACTCTTACATGTCACATATGACCCAAGGATCGTTGTGCTAAAGTATCGACACAATCCGAATGCGTTTGGTCAGTTTTCCATATGCTAGTTGATGTATTTCACTTCAAATTATGTCCTTTTGAAACAGAAGACAGACACTTTGAGTGGTGGTGGCCACAACACGCCTCAGACTGAGGCGGGGTTGACTCATACACATCACATATGACCCATGGATCGTTGTGATAATGTATCGACACAATCCGAATGCGTTTGGTCAGTTTTCCATATGCCAATTGATGTTTTTCAATTAAAATGACGTACTTTTGAAACAAAAGGCAGACCCTTTGAGTGGTGCCGGCCACAACGTGCCTCATATTGAGGCGGAGTTGACCCATACACGTCACATATGACCCATGGATCATTCTCCTAAAGTTTCAATGGAAACCGAATGTGTTTGGTCTGTTTTCCGTATGTACTTAAATTGTTGTCCATTTTAAGCAAAAGACAGACACTTTGAGTGGTGGTGGCCACACCGTGCCTCAGATTGAGGTGGGGTTGACTCGTACACATCACATATGACCCATGGATCATTGTGCTAAAGTATCAACACAATACAAATGCGTTTGGTCAGTTTTCCGTATGCCAGTTGATGTATTTCACTTCAAATTATGTCCTTTTGAAACAGAAGACAGACACTTTGAGTGGTGGAGGCCACACCGCGCCTCATATTGAGGTGGGGTTGACTCGTACACGTCACATATGATGCATGGATCGTTGTGCTAATGTATCGACACAATCCAAATGCGTTTGGTCGGTTTTCCGTATGCCAGTTGATGTTTTTCAATTAAAATGACGTACTTTTGAAACAAAAGGCAGACACTTTGAGTGGTGAAGACCACACTGCGCCTCGGATTGACTCGGCGTTGACTCATACACGTCACATATGACCCATGGATTGTTCTCCTAAAGTTTCAATGGAAACTGAATGCATTTTGTCAGTTTTCCGTATATACTTAAATTGTTGTCCATTTTAAGCAAAAGACAGACACTTTGAGTGGTGGCGGCCACAACGCACCTCAGATTGAGGCGGAGTTGACTCGTACACGCCACATATGACCCATTGATCGTTGTGCTAATGTATCGACACAATCCGAATGCGTTTGGCCGGTTTCCCGTATGCCAGTTGATGTATTTCACTTCAAATTATGTCCTTTTGAAACAGAAGACAGACACTTTGAGTAGTGGTGGCCACACCGCGCCTCAGATTGAGGTGGGGTTGACTCGTACACATCACATATGACCCATGGATCGTTGTGCTAATGTATCGACACAATCCGAATGCGTTTGGTCTGTTTTCCGTATGCCAGTTGATGTTTTTCAATTAAAATGACGTACTTTTGAAACAAAAGGAAGACAATTTGAGTGGTTCTGGCCACAACGCGCCTCATATTGAGGCGGCGTTGACTCGTACACGTCACATATGACCCATGGATCGTTCTTCTAAAGTTTGAATGGAAACCGAATGCGTTTGGTCGGTTTTTCGTATGTACTTAAATTGTTGTCCATTTTAAGCAAAAGACAGACACTTTGAGTGGTGGCGGCCACACCGCACCTCGGATTGAGGAAGGGTTGACTCGTACACGTCACATATGACCCATGGATCGTTTTTCTAAAGTATCGACACAATTCGAATGCGTTTGGTCGGTTTTCTGTATGCCAGTTGTTGTATTTCACTTCAAATTATGTCCTTTTGAAACAGAAGACTGACACTTTGAGTGGTAGCGGCCACACCGTGCCTCGGATTGAGGCGGGGTTGACTCGTACATGTCACATATGACCCATGGATAGTTGTTCTTATGTATCGACACAATCCGAAGGCGTTTTGTCGATTTTCCGTATGCCAGTTGATGTTTTTCAATTAAAATGACGTACTTTTGAAACAAAAGGCAGACACTTTGAGTGGTGCCGGCCACACCGCGCCTCAGATTGATGCGGCGTTGACTCATACATGTCACATATGACCCATGGATCGTTCTCCTAAAGTTTCAATGGAAACCGAATGCATTTGGTCGGTTTTCCATATGTACTTAAATTTTTGTCCATTTTAAGCAAATGACAGACACTTTGAGTGGTGGCGGCCGCACCGTGCCTCAGATTGAGGCGGGGTTGACTCGTACACGTCACATATGACCCATGGATCGTTGTGCTAATGTATCGACACAATCAGAATACGTTTGGTCAGTTTTCCGTATGTACTTAAAATGTTGTCCATTTTATGAGAATCCTCTGTGCAGGGGGTTGTTCGGGGTCAAAGGAAGAGGGTGGGGGTGCTGTCCGGGGGGCTGTCTGGGGGGCTGTCTGGGGGGCTGTCTGGGGTCCAGGGAGGAGGGTGGGGGGGCTGTACGGGGGGCTGTCCAGGGGTGTTCGGGGGGTTGTCCGGGGTCCAAGGAGGAGGGTGGGAGGGCTGTCTAGGGGGCTGTCCGGGGGATGTCCGGGGGTCTGTTCGGGGGGCTGTCTGGGGTCCAGGGAGGAGGGGGGGGGGGCTGTCCGGGGGCTGTCTGGGGCTATTCGGGGGGTTGTCTGGGGTCCAAGGAAGAGGGTGGGGGGGCTGTCTGGGGAGCTGTCCGGGGGGTTGTCCGGGGTCTAGGGGGAGGGTGGGGGTGCTGTCCGAGGGGCTATCTGAGGGGATGTCCGGCGGGGCTGTCTGGGGTCCAGGGAGGAGGGTGGGGGGTTGTCCAGGGTCCAGGAAGGAGGGAGGTTCCCAAAAACACAACCACTAAAAGACAACAACATCCATAAAAATAGATAATATATTAAAATAACTCAACTCCAATACTATACTACGAGTCTAGATAAAACAACAACTAGAATATATTAAATATCAAATCTCAGTAATATCAGTCAAAAATGTAATGGATCAACTTGTCCCACATCACCATCACCATCATCACCATCATAATCATCACTCTCATCCTCGTCCCCATCCTCGTCCTCATCCTCGCCCTCCTCCTCATCCTCGCCCTCCTCCTCGCCTTGGCCACCCGCCTCGCCCTCCTCCTCTCCCTCCTCTTCCACATCAGACTCCTCTCTATCATCATCGTCAAGCTGTACATCGTCCTGACCACCACTAGAACTGCCACCTAGTGCACCATATATAGAACGTATCAACGACATATACTCATCAAAAGCTGGGCTGGCCTCTGTTGGAAGTGTAGGACGTAGAACTTCAATAAATTTCTTAAACGCACTTTTTTACCTAGCAGACTATTCTGCCGTCTCTGTGGCCCTTTTCTCAGCCTGTTTTTCCTGTTCCCTAACTTACTGCATCTCGGTGGTACTACAGATCGTACCTGAGGAGGGCCAATACCTCATTGGGGCTATCCTAGGTCGGCAGCGTACTCTGCCAGAATTCTCCTCTCCCAACACCTGATGTAAGTGATCTGTTGGCCCAAAATTGTATGGTTCTTGGGCATCGAGGGACTCTAAAGCAGCCTGTTACAAATATAAATATATCATTAAGTTAAAAAATAGATATTAAAAAATAAATTCAACTGATTAAAACTTACAATCTGTTGCTGAGTCGCTTCGTTGACGGCACTTCCATCCTTTTTCCGTTTACTCGAGCAAAACAATTTTGCTCGAGGTACGCGTCCTTAAATATTTTGTATTTGCCTCTACAATGACATTGAAAACTAAATTTATATGAAAAATTTATCAAACTATTAAATAATTGAAGAAACAAAAGAAAGTGTAAGTCGTAAAGAAAACTTATAAACAATTGTTATACCTGCTTCCTCTCATGATCAGGCATCGTAGTGCGTCCCAGTGTGTGGAGGTATTTTTTTGCATCAATGTTCTTTTTATTTTTTCCAGATGATTCCAAAATAAAATTCAAAAATGAAACAGATAGTATTATTGAAAAACATGAAAGTTATTATTTAAATACCTCAAATGTTATTAATAACTTAAATTGGGTACTCGTCCAATGAGTAATCATCTGACGATACTGCTCTATAAGACAATCATCCACCACTGGTACTGACTCTAACTCAGTGCCAACTCTAGAAAACCATCCAATATACAACTCATGCTTGTAGGCTCTCCAAAGCTCGCCTAAATCCTTTATACGTTCCGACCGTGCACCCTCACCATCGGGAAAATTAAATCGAAGCTGAAATCAAAATATTAATTAATATAAATACAAAAATAATTCATGGAATTAAATAGAACAGATTTTTTTACCCATATCTCTTCCCAAGCTCTATCCTTGACCTCATGTGGAAAATTTCTCAACGATAGCGGGATGACATGAATGATGTCGGGGTATTTGGAAAGCATCGCCAAAAAACTCCGACATTGCTGCCCTGTTTTCTCAACCATTTGGTTGTCTTCATTATAATCCACCATAACCTATGTGCGGCAGTTCCACACCGAATGCATGCGTGTACGCCCCCACCCACGCCTCCTGTCAGTAGATGTATCTGTCATGAAAGAAAAACAAATATTTTATCAAAACATGTTATAATGAAAATAAATATTTCTATAAAAATTTGTTAGGGTTCTATAAATATACCTATGTCGGTCTGATTGCTGAGTACCGTTGGATCCACAAAAACTGATGGAACACCCTGTGATGGAATAGGAGTCGAAGATGATGGAATATAGAAGCTCGGAGAGACAGAAGTAGAAGGAAAATAAGATGGGACAGCTGTCTAACCGGATGCTGACTGAGGAGTGGGAATCATCATGGGATGTGAAAATGATGGGCCAGAAGATGAAGAAGGTAGCGAAAACATGGGAGGCCTAAATATCTGGTGTGTCTCTAACGACACACCGGGATCAGAATGTGGGAAGGATGACATGTCAGTGGGAGGGGAAGAGTCTAGTCGGGTACGCGCAGCTGCTCATCCACCTCTGGTACGAACCCTCCTCGTACCACCGGCCTGAGTACTAGGACCAGTACTAGGCTCCTCGTCGAATAACTATCGACATATAGGTGGATCCTACAAAAATGTTTACAATAAAATTAATCACATGACATTATATATTCTTTAAATATATCAATTTGAAATAAAGTACTCACTGTAGGCACTAATGGTGGAACACCCATCTCCATCATTTGATGATTGTTGTCTATCATTTTTTCCTTCGTCTCTCTTCAATTGGCTTCATTTCCTGCTTTTGAAAACAAATATGTAATTAATTAGAAAAATAAAACTAATGTGTAACCCAAAAAACTAAATATATGAGGGAATAGGGGATTCATAGGTAATTTAGCTATCAATTGTTTTAGAAGATCTTGAATGGATTTAATAAATCATACAAGTTGTAATGTTCACCAAGTTAGAAATATTGTTTGACTATGTTTGAATACAGTTCAATTCCAAATTAGAAAATGCAATTCAAATAAAACTGCAACCAATAAACATTGAAAATTCACATAACGGTCAAGTCATCTATCAATTGTTTTAGAAGATCTTGAATGGATTTAATAAATCATACAAGTTTTAATGTTCACCAAGTTAGAAATATTGTTTGACTATGTTTGAATACAGTTCAATTCCAAATTAGAAAATGAAATTCAAATAAAACTGCAACCAATAAACATTGAAAATTCACATAACAGTCAAGTCAGCTAAAACATATTTGTGATCAATACTAAATCAATTTGAATATTACCAACCTTAACAATCCAACTCGAGGTAAACCAAAAGAATTGAGAACAAGGATGAATGATTCTATATATTTTCAACCACAACTTCAGGTTCACAATCAACTATGACAATTGAGCTATTTGAGTCGTCAAAAGAAATAAATGGATTGGTTCCAATGGCACTAGGGACAGTGTCAATTCCATCATCACCATCATAAAAAATATGTCTTGGAATTACTTCAACTATGACACCAAATTCAGGTCAAAGTTGGTCTTTGACATAAAAAACTTGTTTAGCCATTGATACCAATAGATATGGTTCTTTGGTAGCAAGAGTGTGAGTCATATTAATTTCTCGAAATCCACAATCATCAATAAATGTTCCATGTCTCGTCATCGAATCAAACCAATGGAATTTCATCATTGTGACTCATCCATGAGAGTAATAATCCAATATTATTATTTTCTCAACAACTCTATAATAACCCACATTTTCAAATCGCGGTCTACTATCTGATGCACTGGCATAACAATCTGTTGTGGCAGTAACCATAACACCATCATGTTGTGTTCTCATGTTTTTTGCTCGTTCAGTGACAATAAATTTGTACCCATTGATAACAATTGATTTACAGTCACGAACCACGGTATTAGGACCAAAAGCCAAAGCTCTTTTTTCCTCAGAGACAGAGTCAACAGAAAAACTCAATACCTACAATATAAATGACTATTAATGTTAATTAAATATTGATATAATTATTTTAAACATTAATTTTTTTATACCTTCAATTTTAACCAAGCAGAAAACTCTTTGCTATGCAAAGTCTCTCTCCTTCTCAAAGATAAAGAAAGATGCTTAGTATTTATCATTGTTTTATGTTCCCTATAGATAAAAAATATTAATAGTTAAACAGATATATATGTAAGATATACATAATCAATTTAGTTACCTGATATAGTCATCGAACAAATCACAGTTGAATAAAACTGTGCGATGTGCCATCTCCCGCTCTTCATGGCTTAATGTATTCAATGTATATGATATAGGAATTCCTCCTGTTTGAGGAAGTGATGGAAAACTGGGTTCAATTTGCTCATACTGTTCTTTTTCATTTCTCATTGGTCTGTTCAATCTTGTAGTAAGATCAGACAAATACATCAAGCAGAAATCCATACATTCTTGAGCCAAGTAACTGTTCACGATAGAACCTTAGGGATGATTTCTGTTTCAGACATAAGACTTTAATGTGAACATATTTCTTTCAGTTGGATACATCCAACGAAAAGAAACAGGTCCTCCGATAAGTATTTCAGTGGGAATATGGACAGTCAGATGCAGCATGCATGTGAAAAATGATGGAGGAAATATTTTCTCCAACTCCCACAAAATTAATGGGGCATCTGTCAACATTTTTTGCAAGAAAGACTTGGACAAATTCTCAGCACAAAGATCTCTAAAAAAATGGAACAACCGAATAAAAACCACCCTTACATTATTGGACAAAAGATGACGTATTTCTATTAGAAGCAACTCATGCAGTAGAACGTGATAATCACGAGTCTTCAAAGATTTTAGCTTCAACTCTCTTCTGTTGACCCGTTTAGATATGTTGCTTGAATAGCCTTTAGGAACTCTAATAGTCTCTAATACTTCCAGAAATTGTTTTTTTTCCGTAGGTGTCATCACATAAGAAGCACATGGAAGTTGCCATTTATTTTCAATGATAGACATAGGATGTAATTCTGGTCTGATGCCCCAATCCACCAAGTCACGTCGAGATCGTAAATCATCTTTTGTATTCCCCTTGACATTTAGAAGAACCAAAAGCAACATTTCACATATATTCTTTTCAATATGCATTACGTCTAAGCAATGAAGTAACAAATTGGTTGACCAATAAGGCAAATAAAAAAAGATACTCTTCTTCCTCCAATTGTAACAGATTTCAGTGGAAACATTCTTTCTCTTTATAGCTTTCATTTGACCCTTCCCGAACAAAAAACTGAAATCTTTCAATTCATTAAGCACGTCAGTTCCAGACATACGCTGAGGTGGATCATTGGTCTCTATGGTATTATCAAATCATTGACGATTCATTCTATATGGTTGATCCTTTGGCAAGTATCGTCGATGTCCCATAAAACTAAAACTACAGTGATGTTTCAGTCTTCTGGATTGAGTATTCTTCATACAAACTGGACATGACAGTTTTCCCTTCGTGCTCCATCCATACATCATTGCATAAGCCAGAAAATCATTGATCGTCCACATAAGTGCAACACACATCTGAAATATGACTTTCGAACATGCATCGTATGTGCGCACACCCACATCCCAAATAAGTTTCAACTCTTTTATTAAAGGTTGCATGTATACATCAATATCAATGCCGGGATCAGAAGGACCAGATTTGAGTATACTCATGAAAGTGAAAGGTTTTTTCATACACAACCATGGGGAAAGATTATAAATGTGTATAAAAACTGGCCATGTGCTGTGCGAAGTAAGCATCTATCCAAACGAATTAAAACCATCGCATGAAAGACCCAACCTCACATTACGCACGTCAGCTGCAAAATCAAGATGTCGAGCATCAAATATCTGCCATGCAAATCCATCTACAGGATGAACCAACTCATCATTAGTATTCTTTCTCTCAGTATCATGCCATCTCATTTTTATTGATATGTCACCAGACATAAAAAGATTCTGAAGTCTGGGGATCAATGGAAAGTGCCACATTACTTTTTATAGAACGCGGGATGGTGTTCCATCAGATTTTGACTTCCAGCGGGATGTGCCACATTTTATACAATCATTTCGTTTAGCGGTTTCCTCCAAGAATAAACTGCAATATTTCGGGCAAGCATGAATTTTGTTTCTTGAAAATCCAAGTTCCTAAACTAACTTCCATGACATATAGTGGTTTGAGGGAATATCTGCATTATCTGGAAGTAAATCCTTCAAGAGGGTAAGAATGTAATCGATTGCTGTATTAGAAATTCCATACATAGTTTTCCCATGAAACAATCAGATTAAAAATTCCAGCTTTTTCATTTTATCGCATTGTCGATATACTGGAGTCGTGGCAGCATCATTCAATTTTTTCACCCTATCAATATCATCATTTTAACTAGATGCATCAGCTGCCCTCATATCAGAGTCTTTTTTATTCGAAATCCTTTCTTTTTCATGATGACGAATAAACGGAAACCGGTCATCTAACAAATTCTCCATTCCAGTCCTTTCATTTCGATCATCACCAATTTGAGATTTCATTTTCTCCCCATTGTGATACCACACAAAGTAGTTTGCTTGAAAAACATTTTTGGTTATGTGGTAGCTGACTTCTTCACGGCTCAACCAAGGTCTACCAACACAATTGGAACATGGGCAGTGTATGAGACCACTATCTGAAGCATTGTGAAATGAAAAATCTATAAATCTCTCCAATTTTTTTTGAAAATATCTTGAGATCCGATCGGTTTCATACATCCAACTTCTGTCCATTCTGTAAAAAGAATTTATATAAGTCATTTTGTCATAAACAATTCAATAGGATTGAACTTTAATAGAAAATACATTTAAGTAAATGATAAAGGAAGAAAATAATCAAGGTATCAACTACACATGTGAAAAAAACATACAAATGTGTTATTGAAAAAATGTAAAACCAACAAGAACTTAATGTGTTATATCACATCACAGCATGTCTCTTCCCATAACCATATTAGTAGGGTATCATGAACATGAATAACATCAACCTTGTGCCATCCTCCTACCCTACATGACCCCAACCACATTCCACATCTTATTATAGCCTTATCACATCACACCTCACCAGAAAACACTAGGGAAATCATAGTACATCTCACCTGAAGACACATGGACAATCACATCGCATCTTGCCTAAAAACACATGGTTAATCACTTTTAAAGGAAGAGTAGGGAAGACATGGTAGCTATCCAACCATATAACCACCATCCTATATATTAGAAAAAATACCCATAACTCAAAACCTCTGATCATTGGTAAGTTTATCCAAATCTGGTTGGGAATGTGTAGAAATAACATAAAAATACATGATATATAGATAGCACAAAATACTCAACCTATGGGTTCACATTAACTACATAATCACACACTTCACTACTACCATAAAACACATAAACCACACCTCCACCACACAAGACGCATAGCATTTCTCACTTTCATTTATAAGCCACTTCATTCACACTTACATTGTCCATTCATTTAATGTTAAATTAATTAAATCCATTTACCACACATCCATTTATATTCCATATCATTTATTTAATATCTTGTTTTTTTGTTTTAACAACATAATTTACTCCATAGATAACCAGGAAACTAATAAAACCACCACACAATAACTCACCATCTCACAATAACCATCGACACCATGTTACATCGACCAACCATCCCACCAAAACAACCACATATCACAAAAAAAATATTGTACATCACAAACCACCGCACAACCAAAACCACCTCCCCACATCATACACCACAACTTCATCACACAACACCTCCACACGACACAACACCACCACACATCATCACTATCATACAACTTCACATGTCACATCCATGCCCACTAACCATCACATTACAACCCCACATATCACAAAGCCCAACTGGTCACCTCAATCCCCATAAAACACCCTACAACATACAATAAAACACCACAAAAAACCTCTCATAGAGGCAACATACCCCAACTTCCACAATTTATTTATTCAAGGTCTTTTATTACATTACCCCTTTATTTAGCACAGACATTATAACACAACTGATATTCCAGGGGAAACTAATTAATTAACAAAATATTCATTCATTTCCCTATTTTTCACGGTGAAATCACATCAAAATCCAAACTTAAAACTAAAATATTAGATCAATAACAATAAAAACAAGGTACCATATGTGTATAAAGAATAAAATACCTGATTTGAGATGATTCAGATGGGTTTTCACCTATTCGGATGGGGGAGTTTGAGAGTAGCAGAGAGCTAGAGCTGGATTGATAACTTAAAACTAAAATATTAGATTAATAACAATAAAAATAAGGTAGTATATGTGTATAAAGGAAAAAATACCTGATTTCAGATGGGTTTTCACCTCTTTGGATGGGGGAGTTTGCGAGAGGAGGAGAGCGCTGGAGCAAGAATGAAATGAATTTAGGGTTCTGTCGCGAATGGGGGAGAGCAGCACCGTGGCTGTATTTGGGGGAAATCTTTCCCAACGGTTTTTGAAAACCGTTGGGAAAGAGATTTTCAGGGTACCCTTTCCCAACGGTTCTATAGAACCGTTGGAAAAAGGGTACCCTTTCCCAATAGTTCTGTTGAACCATTGGCAAAAGGGAACCTAAAACACCCAAACCGTTGGTAAAGGGGTGACTTTTCCCAACGGTTTTAGTGAACCATTGGGAAAGGCTTCCTTGACCATTTCTTTACCAAAGGTTTTATGAAACCGTTGGTAAAGAGTTCCCTAATCCTTCAACACCAACGGTTTAAGAAAACCATTGGTAAACACCCGTTGGTAAAAACCAGAATTCTAGTAGTGTCCCATCACTTGATCTAAAAACTAGATCTTGGGGTGATGGACTCATTCCTCTAAAACTACTCTTCTTGAATATTCAAGATTATGACCCCCATTTTGACCCTAAAAAGGTGAAGAACTCAATATCCCAATCTTAGGTATGTATACACGACTTGAGTTGATTCTTCTGGAAACCTGAAATTTTATGGGATGTTACTTATGACATTGGAATCCCAATAAAGTTTGATAGGGAGATGGAGCATGCAGGATATGGGTGGTTTTCAAGGGTTCTCATCGAGGTGGATTTATTAGTTACCTTGATTCATTTTTTTATATTGGGTATGGTTGGGAATTACATCAAATTATCAATAGAATACAAAATAAAACCAGTATTTTGTGACACATACAAAGCCATTGGGAATACATATGAGAATTTCTGAAGGAAGGTGTTTTTCTCCTGATGCTGGAAATCTAGACACCTAATTGGAGATTGTAGAAATTGTGATGCGGTTACTGCCGATTACATAGGTAAAAATGGGAGGAATTAGGTTGCTGTGGCTATGGATTATAATAGTGTGACTAGAGAGGCTCAAGAAGGGTCTTCCTCATATGTTGCTGCTCTCAGGTAGAATGTACCTGTAGGTTTTGATGAAAATAGGAAGGGACTGATCAATACAGAGAGGGTTGGCCTAAATGAAGTAATAAGCACCAACGTGGAGAACAATCAGGGGTTACAACAACTGGGATGTGTTCTTCTAATGGTGGAAAGGGAGATGTTGTATTACTTGAGATGATAATTTCATGGGCTGATCCTGCTAAATAATTTTAGGTTGAGCATATATACAAGAACAATGACGATACACTCAATAAAGAAGCCTACCATGGGTTGTTTTATGAGGATGTTGTCCAGAGAGCTATCGATCATGATCTAAATCAGGATGCACTTATCACCACCAAGAGAAAGGGTAAAACAATATTATTGATAATGATGGTTTTAGTTGATTTTTCCTATGAAATCTAGGTTGCCTAAGGTGTGTGTAAAGGTGTAGGTGCACAAAGATGGTCCTAAAGAGTTATGTGTTGCAAATTGTAGGAAAAGTGTAGTGAAGGAGTTTGAGTCTTCACTGGAATCTACCTTAAAGGCAAGGGATGAAACAAAGTCTGTGTTGACAATTACAGAGGATGTCGCTACCCCACTGGTCTCTAACACTAATGAAAATAGAATTAACTTGTTTGATATTTTAAATATATCTCAAAGTAGAGACGTGTTTCATGAAGAGTTTGGGAAATTGTTGGACCACTCTATTTTGGTAGTAATTGATTACATTGGAGATCAAAACACAAAGTCCCCATGAATCATCATGTATATCATAGACTAGTAAAGAATATAATAATGTACATATCTACAAATATGTTTAAAATAAAATTGTTAAATTTATGATGTATTATTTAGATTATCTTTTATTTCAAATCACGATTCTATAAAAACCATAATGTAAAATATAATGGACTAATACATTATTCTATTTTAAATCAAAATATTATCAAGAGAATTAATAAGTTTTGACACATGTTTCCATTTATTATAGGGTTAATTCTCATTTCATCCTCAATAATAGTAAATAAATATGTATTATACTCTTTTTTATCATAATTATTTTAGGAGATGTATTAAAATTATATTTTATAAATTAATATCACTATGGAGCATCAAACATACTTTCACTTTTTTATAAATGCATTTCCTAATGATATTCATTAAAATTCATGCATCTACTATGCACAACTTCTTATCTAATCAATCCATCCATTATAAGATATTCCCTTTTTCTTAAACATGACTTCATATATTTACATTATTACATAAATAATACATGATATAAAAAATAAATATTCATGATTTTATTTTTTTATATTCAATATTTTATGGATATGATATTCTCAGTTGAGATCCATAATCAACATCGAAAAATAATAAAATATATGATTTTATATTAAAAATATTAGGAAAATGAAACTAGATAGAAAAATATTCAAAAAAAATATAAGAGTTTGAATAATTGAATCAAAGAACAAAAATTGGATATTTGTTGTATAATTCTTGTGAAATAAATCTATGATAAAATGTGGTCTAAAAGAAATTTAGTTTTTCATGGAATTAAAAAAAATCATGCTTGAAGATGAATAAGGGAAGATAAATGTGTAACATCCCAGGTAAATAAAGAATACAACATTTTCGTATTTATCCATATTTGTGAATAAAATATTAATATTACTTTAAATGGGATGCTATGCTCAATGACGTACCCAATACGCAACAACGAGTTTCTTTGAAATCTTACGTTGAACTCTATTAATAAAATAATATTATTTTAAATGGTAGTTAACGCCTAGCCGTTGTAATGGAGGGAATGAAAGGAACTAAATAAAAAATGATTATATATGTTTGTCAAATATTTTTACTTTTTTCCAATAAATGTTAGAGGCATAAAATGCGAATGAATCCAATTTTAAGCATAAATCTTCTAATATTCTTTAAAAGGTTGATTAACCGATTTTTGATGGCGAACCCTATTTAAATATACTTTTTAAGATTTTATATTTCATATTTGACAAAATAAAACCCTTCTTTAGAATCTGGACATCAAAATTTACTATGTGTAAATTTTTGTTATTTTTCCGATAAAGATCATTTTTAGTGAAAATGTTGCATTTTAATTCAAAACCTCCTTTTAATCTGATTTATTTATATGGATAGATTATCTTTTTCATTGATATTGAAGTGTATTTAGAATATATTTTTACCATTTAATCCAATAGTGGTCATTGGAATTAATTTCACTTTGAAATTGGACTTAAACTAGTGTCAATCTTTTGATATATATTGTTTCATAAAAACACGCTATTTGTTCTGACAGCGAAAATTAATTATTAAATTAATTAATGAAGCTTATATGTTTTTAATTTTTTAAAATAGACATCATTTTTGAATTCGGAATATCAAATATAGCTTAGGGTTAATTTTTGGTATTTTTCTGAAAAACTTCAATTTTTGATGAATAATGAAACCAATAAGTGGTACTTAAAAAAACTGATTTTTCGTTTAAATGAAATATTACCACCTCTGTGTTTTGAATTTCAAAAATCTGACATACATGGTTTTCATTTGAATGTAAAATGTGGTTCAATGGGATTAAAATAATTTTTTTGTGAATAGTAACTTTTAAGTTTTTAATCGCGATTAGAGGTAATTAGTGTAATTTAAGGTAAAAATAATGTTTTAATAATATGAAATGACATTGAAACATGTCTTACCCTTATTGAATGTGTCATGGAAGACCAAGAAAATCCATGGGTCAACTTGGGGACCCCATGGAGCCACTTTGGTAGGAAAATGACATCAATGACTTTTTATTTAATGTTAAAATAAAAATGTCACAAACATGTGTTGTTTTACTAAAACAATTTTTGAATGGGGTTATAAAAGTCATATGTTTGACTATAAATATTCATTAGAAATCTAAAAATATTTCCTAAATTATGATATTTTTTTTATAATTTTTATACAATAAATAAATTAAATTATTTATGACACCATGATGATGCAACGATTACCTCATTATTTAACGATTTAAATAAAATATAAAGATAATGTAAAATCTAAGACCTACACTTGTCAAAAACAAATTGTATGGGTGGATTTATAACTATTATCACTTTATCCTATAAATATATAATTGTGGGACCTTTAAAAACTGACACTCATTTTATAATAAAGTAACCTTTTATAACTTTCCAAGAGTGCCCCTCCTCTCCTCTTATAAAAGGCCCCCCACCTCTACCACCTTAACCACACCTCTCAAGACTTTGGCTCGTCCAAACCCAGCCTATTTTGTCTCTCCACATCCCTCTATTACTCCTAGAAGCCTCACTTGGGGCATAATTCTTTCCAAGGAAGCCTTTGATCCCAAATCAAAAAGAGTTACCCGATTTAAAGGTAGTGTCTTCTCTTGTGTTCTTATGTTTTATTTTGCTTCTCCAACCCCCTAAACTCTTTTTATTATTTTATTTTGTAACAACAACATTATATTCAATATACTAGTATGTTGTTATGAGAATTATTAGAGCTACACCTACACACACCTTCATCTAATGGTTAAAGAACATACTGTTTCCGTGGTTGGCGATTTTCTGCCTCACGAAACGATGATTGTTCAATATTGTTTTAACACCTTAAAGGTGGCCATTATGATGTCATTGTATTTTATATATGATATATATGGTATTTATGTTTACTATATGCTTCTGTATTTTATATTTAAAACATACCTTTATTCTTTGCATGTTGTGCAAATGCGATAATTTCATATGAGGAAGTGTGGACTACCGCCCCCTCAAGTGATGTGACTCGTTCATGCAATACATGGAATGTATAAAGAATGAAATTAATGAACATATGTGACCTATATAACATATATATTATACTGGAATTATAATATATATATATCTCTCATTTATTTTTAATTCCATTAATATGACAAAAAAAATGAAAGTAGCGTTCATGCGTACGTACGGCTTACCTTCTCCATGAACGGTGCTTTTCATTTTTTATCTCCAAATGTTATGGAATAGTATAAAATGAATATGTACTGGATATATATGATATTTTAATAATTAATAATATTCTGGAAATGATTTACTTACAACTACATGGGCAATCATTTTCAAACAAGTTCATTTTTTACTCATGTACCAAACATCGCCAAAAACGTCTGATATGAACTAACATTATTAAAAAATTATTATAACATTATAATATGTGATATGAACTGAATAATAATATTTAAATGAGGAGCTTAAGCAATTATAAATTGACAAAAGTTTATTATTCAGGAATATAAAGAAAAGAACAAGACAAGTCAAACTTGAGGTAAGGGATCCTACCTCTCTCTTTCTTTTTAAGTACTCTTTTTTATGTAACTTACTTTAAGATCCTCTTTCTTATACTGTGGGATGTTATTTTATATTAATATTTCTATAAATTTTATGTTAATATGATGATATACCCTATTTGATCTCAACAATCCATTTTTGGAAGTTTTATGTGGCGCCGTTAGGCTGCTGAATTTTCATAAGGGGATTTTCATATCACCTTTTATTCCAGTGAGATTTATGCTAAATTTGCCACTATTTCCTTTTTTGTGGTGTATGTAATGAACAATATTTTACTATTTTTATAATATACTCTCATTTATGAGAATTTAAATCTTCATTGTATGACCCTTCTTTCGTGGGGTGTACGTTTCGAAAGTTGCCCAAATTGGTAAGGGAACCTTTCACACTCCTCTTTTTAAAAGACTTATTTTGTTATGACTTTTAATTTACATATTTTTATGTTGGGATATGTTCTTATATATCATTATTGATGTAAATTTTATGTCCAAGTGATGAGATACCACTTTATCTCTCACCAACTAATTTTATGAATTTTAAAGTGACGCTGTTAGGCTGTCGAATTTTACCAAGGGAACTTCTTAACCCAATTTCGATTTCTTTGGGTTCAACATGTAGTTATTGAATATGTCATCCTTTGAATATTTGTGAATGAACTTTTATTGCTTTACACTTAATATCCACTTATATTGTATGTATTTATATTTGTCACACATAATTATGAGATTTATTTATCCTTAATTTAAGGATACCTTCTTTATAATGGATTTCATCTCATTTTACATTTCTATTGAGACTTCATTGTTGTTATGCACCAGTTCACTCTTATATGGTGTATATACTATCCTTTGGAATATTATATCATGAATCCCTTTATTCTCATGATATTATAATGTTCTGATTAAATGTTATTCCTCAATTATTTTATTCAAGTGTCTCTTATTTTGTTAAAAACCCTTTAACTAAAATATCATTTTTAATGTTTTATTGATTTATTCTTATAAACATTTCTAATTAATATCCATGTTTTAAAAATGGTTTTAAGGATTTATTTATATGTATATTAATGGTTTAAAATGTTAAAATTTTCAAAGTCGTATGGGACACTTTGATTCAAAAATCTCTTTATTAAATGGTTTTAAATGGTATGAAAATGGTTTTTTAGAATAGATTCATTATTTCAATATCTTAAAATGTTATATTGTTATAGAAATATGGGAATGTTATCTTTCCTTTATGCTTAAGTTATGTGATGTGATTATTTTATGGTTCTTGGGCATTGTTTATGAAGACGGGTGGTTCCGTGATAAACTTAGGGCGGGTGAGCCCGATATAGCTCTCCAATGCATTGGGTAACGTGAAGTGGTTAAACGTTAAGGTTTCTCCGAAGAGATTTAGGGAATATACTGTGATGGGTATTCCAAATGTAACCATGAGGGTTACTCCCTACGTAAGAATGTTATGAATGCCTCAAGTTACCTTTATGTCTTATGATTTCTATGAGTTATTTGTAAATCTTATGATTTCATAAGGTATTTTAAATTGCTTATGTTTTATGAGTAAAGTATGATTTCATTGATACTTATGTATACATGCACTAATGTTTTCTTTCCGTATTGTTATAACCCTTACTGAGCTTTTTATGCTCATCCCAAGTTTTTTTTGAAATGTTTTTCACAGGACATAAAGTTGAATATGGTCAAGGATGGGATCAAGGAAATGTCAGGCTGTCTAAAACAAAGAACTAGACATGACTCTTTTGTTCAAGAGTTTTTTATTTTGTGAAAAAAATGGAAGGTGGGTAGATGTGTGTACTTTGTAATCTTTGAGACGTAATAGTTATTTCCTAATTCTCTAAAACTCTAAACCTGAAAAGATCCTCAATGTGAATTATTCATTTTATTCAATATTAAGTAATGTTTAAGGTCGGGGCCTTATAGTTGGTATCAAAGGTTGGTTTAGATAACTTTAGAGGTTAGAGTGTTGTTTAAGCATAAGTGACAAGTTGTGTATAACCAAAATGGTTATTATATTAGATAGAGTCACTGTTATTTTTGAATGTTGGAATGAGTTTGAGATAACTTGGATAATTATATCTTAGTGTTTATCTTCCTCTTTAGTACATGATGATTTTATTGATATACTCACACTGACATTTATGGTTTTAGTAAATTGATAGATCTAGCAGGCACCAAAGTGACAATGGGTTTGAAGGAAACTGTGGTGGTTCTCTGATTAAGAGACTGGATGAAATGGGGGATTCAATGAGAAGTCTCGTGGTTATTCTAAACCAACTATCAGGAGTCATGATCAACCACTTGAACCTTGGCGAGTTATCTAATGCATCATGTACGAGAGAACCAACTCGACATGGAAGTTCAAGTAATAATTATAAAGGTAACCATTAGGGTTTATATGATCCTTACTTTTGAGGTAATTATGGGTTACTATACGTTATGATAGAATATGAACGACATGAAATAAACTTGAGGTTAAATTATTTTATGGTTATTTTTGAAGATTTTATCGCGTTTTGGGGAATGTTTTAAGAATTATATAGTTTTGGAAAAAGGACAACACACAGACCGTGTGACAAACCATCACGTTGGACAAAGCTGTGGGAATCGAACCCACACCCAAAGTGCGACTGGTATTTATCACCTACCACTGGACTGCGTGAAGTCCCTGGTTAGTTTGACTAATTATTTTTAGTTAGATGATTTTATGAATAAAGAGTAAGTTTATTTTGGGTTATCTATGGAAATTATTAACCTATCATAGAGGATATGTTATTAGGTTAATTACTTTTCAGTATGAGACTTTAAGAGCAACTGATGTTATTTGGAGATAAATGTTAATTTGTACCTTGGGAGACTATGCGATTAAATCCATCAAATATTTGGGTTGAAATATTAGTTTGGTTTACTTTGAAGAATTTTATGGACAAATTTTTTATCAAATGATCCTCATTGAACTTTGGGTTTTTTTGGACAAATTTTGGAGATTAAGAATAGATTTTATTTTTATAAAGGGTTATCCTTTTCTGGATTATCTGATCTTGTTTTAACAATTTTTGTTTTGGTAAGGGTATAAATAAATGGGAAATATATAGCTCTCTTTTATGGATTAGGTGATTCTCAAGAAGTTTATTATAGTACTCTTAATGCGAACAAGTCTTCCTAAATACTCGTCTTTTAGAGAAAGTATGAGTTTGTGTAAGAAATCTAGTAAAAGTTGAAAGTCAACATGACAAGTAAGTATGTTTCCTTAAGATCAAAAATAAATTACTCAATGAAAAGTAACTTAAAACAAAAATGTTGTCTATTAACTTTTCCTACTGGGGAATCGAATACCGTTTAACCCACCATAAGTTTGTGATTTTCTTGTGGTTAACTTTCTCCTAAAAATGTTTTCTATCACTCTCCCTCAGAACATGACCCTATGTTTTTTCTTCCTTATCCATGTTTTCCTACATGTAATCCTGGTATAGGTTAACTTGGGTGACCTTTTCACCTCCCTTTATTTCTTTTAAAGTGACACTTTAATTTACTCCTTTTCTAATGTAGGGCTTTCAATGAATTTTCCAAACCCAATTTTACAAATTGCGAGGACGAAATTCAAAAAAGGGGGGAATGATGTAACATCCCAGGTAAATAAAGAATATGACATTTTCATATTTATCCATATTTGTGAATAAAATATTAATATTACTTTAAAGGGGATGCTATGGTCAATGACGTACCCAATACCCAACAACGAGTTTCTTTGAAATCTTATGTTGTACTCTAATAATAAAATAATATTATTTTAAATGGTAGTTAATGCCTAGCCGTTGTAATGGTGGGAATGAACGGAACTAACTATAAAATGATTATATATGTTTATCAAATATTTTTACTTTTTTCCAATAAATGTTAGAGGCTTAAAATGCGAATGAATCCAATTTTAAGCATAAATCTTCTAATATTCTTTAAAAGGTTGATTAACCGCCTTTTGATGGCCAACCCTATTTAAATATACTTTTTAAGATTTTATATGTTATATTTGACAAAATAAAATCCTTATTTAGAATCTGGACATCAAAATTTACTTTGTGTAATTTTTTGTTATTTTTCCGATAAAGATCATTTTTAGTGAAAATGTTGCATTTTAATTCAAAAACCTCCTTTTAATATGATTTATTTATATGGATAGATTATCTTTTTAATTGAGATTAAAGTGTATTTAGAATATATTTTTAACATTTAATCCACTAGTGGTCATTGTAATTAATTTCACTTTGAAATTGAACTTAAACTAGCGTCAATCTTTTGATATATATTATTTCATAAAAACACGCTATTTGTTCTGACAGTGGGAATTAATTATTAAATTAATTAATGTAACTTATATGTTTTTAATTTTTTAAAATATAAATCATTTTTTAATTCGGATTATCAAATATAGCTTAGGGTGAAATTTTGGTATTTTTCTGAAAAACTTCAATTTTTGATGAATAATGAAACCACTAAGTGGTACTTAAAAAAAACTGATTTTTCGTTTAAATGAAATTTTACCACCTCTGTGTTTTGAATTTCAAAAATACGACATACATAGTTTTCATTTGAAAGTAAAATTTGGCTCAATGGGATTAAAATAATTTTTTTGTGAATATTAACTTTTAAGTTTTTAATCGCGATTAGAGGTAATTAGTATAATTTAATGTAAAAATAATGTTTTAATAATATGAAATGACCTTGACACATGTCCTACCCTTATTGGATGTGTCATTTCCGACCAAGAAAATCTGTGGGTCAACTTGGGGACCCCATGGAGCCACTTTGGTAGGAAAATGACATTATTAACTTTTTATTTAATGTTAAAATAAAAATGTCACAAACATGTGTTGTTTTACTAAAAAAAAATTTAAATGGGGTTATAAAAGTCATATGTTTGACTATAAATATTCATTAGAAATCTAAAAATATTTCCTACATTATGATATTTTTTTTATAATTTTTAGACAATAAATAAATTAAATTATTTATGACACCATGATGATGCAGCGATTACCTCATTATTTAACGATTTAAATAAAATAAAAAGATAATGTAAAATATAAGACCTACACTTGTCAAAAACCAATTGTATGGGTGGATTTCTAACTCTTATCACCTTATCCTAGAAATATATAATTTTGGTACCTTTAAAAACCGACACTCATTTTATAATAAAGTAACATTTTATAACTTTCCAAGAGTGCCCCTCCTCTCCTCTTATAAAAGGCCCTCACCTCTACCACCTTACCCACACCTCTCAAGCCTTTGTCTCAGCCAAAACCTACCCATTTTGTCTCTCCAAATCCCTCTATTACTTCTAGAATCCTCACTTTGGGCATAAGTCTTTCCAATGAAGCCTTTGAGCCCAAATCAAAAAGAATTACCCGATTTAAAGGTAGTGTCTTCTCTTGTGTTCTTATGTTTTATTTTGCTTCTCCAACCCCCTAAACTCTTTTTATTATTTTATTTTGTAACAAAAAAAGTATCTTAAATATACTAGGATGTTTTTATGAGAATTATTAGATCTACACCTACACACAACTTCATTTAATGGTTAAAGAACATACTATTTCTGTGGTTGGCGATTTTCTGCCTCATGAAACGATGATTGTTCAATATTCTTTTAACACCTTTAAAGGTGGCCATTATGATATCACTGTATTTTATATATGATATATATGGTATTTATGTTTACTATATGCTTATTTATTTTGTATTTAAAACATACCTTTATTTTTTTCATATTGTGCAAATGCGATAATTTCATATGAGGAAGTGTGGACTACCGCCCCCTCAAGTGATGTGACTCGTTCATGCAATACATGGAATGCATAAAGAATGAAATTAATGAACATAAGTGACCTATATAACATATATATTATACTGGAATTATAATATATATATATTATACTGGAATTATAATATATATATATATATATATATATATCTTATTTATTTTTAATTCCATTAATATGACAAAAAAATGAAAGTAGCGTTCATGCGTACGTACGGCCTACCGTCTCCATGAACAGTGCTTTTCATTTTTTATCTCCAAATGTTATGGAATAGTATAAAATTAATATGTACTGGATATATATGATATTTTAATCATTAATAATACTCTGGAAATGATTTACTTATAACTACATGGGCTATCATTTTCAAACAAGTTCATTTTTTACTCATGTACCAAACATCGGCAAAAACGTCTGATATGAACTAACATTATTAAAAAATTATTATAACATTATAATATGTGATCTGAAATGAATAATAATATTTAAAGTAGGAGATTAAGCAATTATAAATTGACAAAATTCTATTATTCAGGAATATAAAGAAACGAACAAGACAAGTCGGACTTGAGGTAAGGGATCCTACCTCTCTCTTTATTTTTAAGTACTCTTTTTTATGTGACTTAATTTAATCTCATCTTTCTTATGTTGGGGGATGTTATTTTATATTATTATTTATGTAAATTTTATGTTAATATGATTAGAGACCCTATTTTATCTCAACAATCCATTTTTGGAAGTTTTATGTGGCGCCGTTAGGCTGCTGAATTTTCATAAGGGGATTTTCATGTCACTTTTTATTCCCGTGAGATTCATGCTACATTTGCCACTATTTCATTTTTTGTGGTGTATATACTGCCCAATATTTTAGTATTTCTATAATATACTCTCATTTATGAGAATTTAAATCTTCATTGTATGACCCTTCTTTCATGGGGTGTACGTTTCGAAAGTTGCCCAAATCGGTAAGGGAACCTTTCACACTCCTCTTTTTAAAAGACTTATTTTGTTATGACTTTTAATTTACATCTTTTTATGTTGGGATATGTTCTTATATATCCTTATTGATGTAAATTTTATGTCCAAGTGATGAGATACCATTTTCTATCTCATCAACTAATTTTATGAATTTTAAAGTGACGCCGTTAGGCTGTCGAATTTTACCAAGGGAGATTCTTAACCCAATTTCGATTTCTTTGGGTTCAACATGTAGTTATTGAATATGTCATACTTTGAATATGTGTGAATGGCCTTTGATTTTTTTACACTTAATATCCACTTATATTGGGTGTATTTATATTTTTCACACATAATTATGAGATTTATTTATCCTTAATTTAAGGATACCTTCTTTATAATGGATTTCGTCTCATTTTACATTTCTATTGAGACTTCATTGTTGTTATGCACCAGTTCAATATTATATGGTGTATATACTATCCTTTGGAATATTATATCATAAATATCTTTATTCTCATGATATTATAATGTTCTGATTAAATGTTATTCCTCAATTATTGTATTCAAGTGTCTCTCATTTTGTTAAAAACCCTTTAACTAAAATATCATTTTTAATGTTTTATTGATTTATTCTTATAAACATTTCTCATTAATATCCATGTTTTCAAAATGGTTTTAAGGATTTATTTATATGGATATTAATGGTTTAAAATGTTAAAAGTTTCAAAGTGGTATGCGACACTTTTATTCAAAAATATCTTTATTAAATGGTTTGAAAATGGTTTTTTAGAATGGATTCATTATTTCAATATCTTAAAATGTTATATTGTTATAGAAATATGGGAATGTTATCTTTCATTTATACTTAAGTTATGTGATGTGATTATGTTATGGTTCTTGGGCATTGTTTATGAAGACGGGTGGTTCCGTGATAAAATTAGGGCGGGTGAGCCCAATATAGCTCTCCAATGCATTGGGTAACGCGAAGGGGTGAAACGTTAAGGTTTCTCCGAAGAGATTTAGGGAATATACTTTGATGGGTATTCCAAATGTAACCATGAGGGTTACTCCCTACGTAAGAATGTTATGAATGCCTCAAGTTACCTTTATGTCTTATGATTTCTATGAGTTATTCGTAAATCTTATGATTTAATGAGGTATGTTAAATTACTTATGTTTTATGAGTAAAGTATGATTTCATTGATAATTATGTATACATGGACTAATGTTTTCTTTCCGTATAGTTATAACCCTTACTGAGCTTTTTATGATCATCCCAAATTTTTTTTGAAATGTTTTTCACAAGACATAAAGTTGAATAGGGTCAAGGATGGGATCAAGGAAATGTCAGGCTATCTAAAACAAAGAACTAGACATGACTCTTTTGTTCAAGAGTTTTTATTTTGTGAAAAAAATAGAAGCTGAGTAGATGTGTCTACTGTGTAATCTTTGAGATGTAATAGTTATGTCCTAATTCTCTAAAACTATAAACCTGAAAAGATCCTCAATGTGAATTATTCATTTAATTCAATATTAAGTAATGTTTATGGTCGGGGCCTTATAAAATGAGTTTAGCTACTACATGAATATGAGAAATGGAAGATCTTCATTTTAGTATCACTTGAAAATTTCAAAAAAAAAAGAGTTTGGTTGCTACATATATATGAGAAAGGAAAGATAAACTCAAAAAAATAGTGCGAGGCACATGAAAGATCGATTGAGATTCCTTAAAAACAAGTTCAGAATTTCATAACTTTGATTTTGAGGTTCGATTTGTCCAGAAAGATTGAATTCAGCTGCTGTAGATATTTGATTTTGCAAGAGCTTGACAGTGGAGCAAGGAAGAAGCGATCTTGTATAGTTATTTTTTAAAGAGGGTGAAGGGTTTTATCAGCCCTTACTGAAAAACATTGATAAATGTTTATTTTATCAGCAATCAAAACATAAGCACTGACAAATATCACTTTTTTCAGTGATATCTTAACGCTGATAAATCATCACTTTTATCAATGCTAAAAAAACACTAATAAAAGTGGTATTTCTCAGCATTTTTGTTTTAGCACTGATAAAATATACTTTTATCAATGCTTAACCTAGCGCTGAAAATAATGTAAATAATTGAAGAAAATGAATAAATAAAAAATATGAATAATATAAATAATAAAATTATTAAAAATAAACTCTACTGACTATTTAGATTACAAAATATTAAAAACTAAATTTAAATAAATTAATTATATAAATTACAAACATATTGAAAATATTAAAACTTAATAAATAAATATGAATAAATAAATATTATAAAATGGATAAATTTTGTAAATAGTAAAAATTAATAAATATTAATAATTAATAAATAATATTGAATGGATGAATATTTGAAATGAATAAATAAATTTTAATAAATTTCAAAAATATTAAAAAATAAATTCATAACATTAATTATATAAATTACAAACACATAAAAATAAATAAAAATGAATAAAAAAGAATAAATAAATAATATTAATTATATAAATAAAAAATTGTTAAAAAGGAATAATATTAACTATTTAAATTACAAAAATATTAAAAAATGCATTTCAATAAATTAATTATATAAATTTCAAACTTATTAGAAATATTAAAACTTAATAAACAAAAATGAATAAATATTATTCATACAAATTACAAACATATTGAAAATATTAAAACATGGTAAATAAATATGTATAAATAAATTTTAAAAAAAGATTAAATGTTAAAAAATATATAAAAATTAATATATATTAAAAATGAACAAATAATATTAAATGAAACAATATTATAAATGAATAAATAAAATTTAATTGATTACAAAACTATTTAAAAAATGAATTCATAAGATTAATTATATGAATTGTAAACACATAAGCTTGGTATGTCTACACCTAAAAAGGGGAATGAAAAGATGTCAATCCCTACCAAGCAATCTGGTTCCTCATCTCTTGCTGATAAATATGTGGATTCTTCATGTAACACTTTGGTTCTTAAAGATTCTTTGATCTCTTCAATTTCTCTTCTTGATATTGAGAATAAAGAGTATTTTCCAATGGGTGGGAAAACACCATGACGTAGTCATGAACCCTCAAAGAAAATAGAAGGTGCTGTGGATACTGGCTGAAGCTCTCAAACAGGGAGGGTGCTTGGCTTAGAGTCTGCTCATGGCAGAGAGCACCAAAACCATGCTGCTATTATATCCTCGAACTCAGGGAGGCTTGTTGTTGAAGGAGATGGATCCACTGAGGCTCATTATAAGCAGCCAGTTGGTGCTGACTTTGGCCTTGGTGGCATACAAACCCCTGCAGTCTCATTATTATAGCCAACATTTGGATTGGGATCTGAATCTACTAAGGGAAAAGGGACACAGGATGCATATGATGTTTTTTCTACAGCTTCTGCTATTGTTCATCCAGTGAAGGATAAATTGCTTTCGAAGGTCAGTATAGATAACCCTTTTGATTTACTTGCTTTTGGAAGTAGTGAAGGGGATGGTCAAGGCAGTGATCATGTTTTTGGAAAAGAAGATACGACTTGTAAATGCTAGACTTCCGGATGACGAAGGTGGACCATGGATACAAGTGAAAACATGGAGAAGAGATCAACAACCTCATGGTAGGGGTGGACACTCATCACACCATATCATGAACACTTGATCCTGAGTTACATAATTTTCATGTTTTTTCACTTATGTTTGGCTTGTGGGCATTTTTGGCTTGTATGTTCCTCCACCGCTTGCTTTTCTTATTAAATAAAGGGGCCTTTGAGCCTCAACCTTTTTCAAACACACACACACACACACACAGATACACATACACATACACATACACATACACATACACATACACATACACATACACATACGCATACACATACGCATACACATACACATACACATACACATACACATACACATACACATACCCATACACATACCCATACTCATACACAAACACATACACATACACATAGACATACACATAGACATACACATAGACATAGACATACACATACACATACACATACACATAGACATAGACATACACATAGACATACACATAGACATAGACATAGACATAGACATACACATACACATACTCATACACATACACATAACACATACACATACACATACACATACACATACACATACACATACACATACACATACACATAGACATACACATACACATACACATAGACATACACATACACATACACATACACATACACATACACATACACATACACATACACATACACATGCACATACACATGCACATACACATACACATACACATCCACATACACATACACATACACATACACATACACATACACATACACATACACATACACATACACATACACATACACATACACATACACATACACATACACATACACATACACATACACATACACATACACATACACATACACATACACATACACATACACATACACACAATTACATACACGTACATGCACAAACATACACATGCATATGAATACATGCACATACTGCATAAACATACAGACACAATAAATACATATACACACAGACATACACATAGAAAAACATGTTCACACACACACACACACACATACACATACACATACACATACAAATACAAATACACATACACATACACATACACATACACATACACATACACATACACATACACATACACATACACATACACATACACATACACATACACATACACATACACATACACATACACATACACATACACATACACATACACATACACATACACATACACATACACATACACATACACATACACATACACACAATTACATACACGTACATGCACAAACATACACATGCATATGAATACATGCACATACTGCATAAACATACAGACACAATAAATACATATACACACAGACATACACATAGAAAAACATGTTCACACACACACACACACACATACACATACACATACACATACAAATACAAATACACATACACATACACATACACATACACATACACATACACATACACATACACATACACATACACATACACATACACATACACATACACATACACATACACATACACATACACATACACATACACATACACATACACATACACATACACATACACATACACATACACATACACATACACATACACATACACATACGCATACGCATACACATACACATACACATACACATACTCATACACATACGCATACCCATACGCATACGCATACACATACACATACACATACGCATACGCATACACATACACATACACATAGGCATACACATACACATACGCATACACATACACATACGCATACACATACGCATACACATACGCATACACATAGACATACACATAGACATACACATAGACATAGACATACACATACACATACACATAGACATAGACATACACATAGATATACACATAGACATACACATAGACATAGATACAGACATAAACACAGACATACACATACACATACACATACACATACACATACACATACACATATACATACACATACACATACCCATACACATACACATACACATACACATACACATACACATACACATACACATACACATACACATACACATACACATAGACATAGACATACACATAGACATACACATACACATACACATACACATACACATACACATACACATACACATACACATACACACACACACACACATACACATACACATACACATACACATACACATACACATACACATACACATACACATACACATACACATACACATACACATACACATACACATACACATACACATACACATACACATACACATACACATACACATACACATACACATACACATACACATACACATACACATACACATAGACATACACATAGACATACACATAGACATACACATACACATACACATAGACATACACATACACATAGACATACACATAGAAATACACATAGACATAGACATAGACATAGACATAGAAATACACAAACTCATACACATACAGATACACATACACATACACATACACATACACATACACATACACATACACATACACATACACATACACATACACATACAAATACACATACACATACACATACACATACACATACACATACATACACATACACATATAAATTCACACATATATATGAATAGATATACATATGTACACATACATGCTCATATACACACACACATATATGCATATAAATACACATACACACATACATATGCATGGAAATACATATGTACACACATATATATACACATACATATACATACAATTACATACGCGTGCATGCATATACATACACATACATATTCATACATACACATACACATACAAATACACCTGCATGTACACACACACACACATACATTTATATATGCACATATATACGCATACATATATACATATGCATACACACACAAAAATACACACACAATAGAACACAACACATGCATACATATATAACACATACATACATGTACATATAAACATACACATACATCCATATTCATACACATGAATACACTACTATAATACTGAGATTTAGTGACCACTAAAAATGGCTGCCAAGCAACCTCTTTTGGTGGTCACAGTTATCCCATTGGTAAAATCCAACAACGACAGTCATTATCATCCAAAAAATATATTGTATAAAACACCCTATTTTGGGTGAAGAGGGCATGAGTGAGGTATGAGGAAGGATGTTGGTGACATGGGTAGGGGCGATGAGATACCTTGAAGCTTTGGTCGTCGGCCATGGTAGATCCACAATGGTTAAAGGGAGTGGTGGGGGTGACGTCGAGGGGTTGAGGGGTGGTAGTCGAACATTGGCGGATGATGGGTTCAACATGTCTGTAAGGGGAGACAAGTGGCGATGGGGATGACCAGTGGGGTGGTAGGGTGGCAGTGGGGGCGACAGGGAGCATCAACAGGATGTTGCCGTGTTGATTTCGGGGAAGGAAACAGTGAAGGTGGAAAAAACCCTACCTAATTCTCTTTTTAGTATTAGTGGCCACCGATGATTGTCACTAATACTATTTTTAGTGCTTCCATAGGCCTAAAAACAAATATTTCTATTATTGATACATATATATACAAATACATGTAAGTATATATAAAAATTATCTAATATGAATATAGATATATAAATTCAAATATGGATCAAATATTTAAATAAATATAATCATTTATATATTTATATATTTATTTAAATAAAATATTAACATATCATATTTATATTAAATATTTATACATTTTTTAATTAATTTATATAAATATACTATTAAACATTTTTATCGATTAATATAAATTTGATAGTTTTTAATATATTATGAAAATAATATTGATAATAATTTTTTTATTATAAGTTATATAAATCATATTTATTTATTATATTTACATACATATATATAAATTAAATTTTCACTGTGCTCTTTATTAGTGCTAAGAAAAGAACCGATAGTGTCATCTTTATCTATACTAAAAAAAAGAGCTGATAAAGGGTATCCTTTTCTCAATATTTTTTTAGCACTGATAAAAGTGACGACACTATAAAAAAAGGGTTTTGTGGTGGTTTTTTAGTGTCAATTTTCAAAACTATCACTAAATATTATGGGGAAAAAAATTTCATGGTGGTTTATTATTGGAGGTTATTAAAACCGTCGCTAAATGTTTTTTTATTTTTATTTATTTCGGTGGATTTAAAAAAACACTGTTAATTAAATTTTTTAGTTTTTTTTTATTTTAAAATTTAATTTAAGTGGTGGTTTATAAAAACCACTGCTAAATTAATGGGAAAAAATTAAAAATTAAATATTTAATTAGGATTTATTAATAAAAATTATAATTTTTTATTTATATTCATTTATTTTTTTTATTTTTAATTTTAATTATTTATAATGTGTTAATTATTAATTATATATAATTATTAGTTAATAGTTATATGAAACTTTGTGTAAGTTGAAAATCAGAATTCACTATCAAATGACTAGAACTTTTGATCCAAATGTCCATTTTAACTTCAAAATCAGTCAAATAAATGATGAAATAAACTAAAATCACATTATATAATAAATAGGTAATAACTAATAGAATGAAATTTATTATAATTTTATGAAAAGTTGAAAATCAAACTTTAACTTAAAATGGTCATAACATTTGATCCGAGTGTCCATTTGGGCTTTACCACATATTAAGTCGAAGCCTGCATTCAGATATCATGATTTTTAAACACTCAATGAGATTTCATATTTTTTTAAGTGTGAATTCCTTTGATTTTTCAAACGTTTATGATTTTATTCCATTGATTTACATTCTTATTGATCGGATGGTGTTTCAGTTATTATGGTTTTCCCTCTTTTGGTGATTTATTATCTGTTATATATATATTTGTATGTACTTCTTTACATTTATGTATATTTATTTATAATATATATATACTTATCATTATTTATTTAAAATTATATATAATTGTACCTATACACGGATATTTATATGTATATGAATTTTTATCTACATTTATATACATATGTAAATATTTATACATATTTATGTATATATTTGTAATTTTATATTTACTTGTCTATATATATATATATATAATTTTATATTTACTTGTCTTTATATATATATATATATTAATATACATATATATATATGTGTGTGTGTTGGTGTGTGTGTTTATATACATTATTTCCATTTATAATTTATTTATTATTTTATTTTATTTTATTTTATTTTATTCATTTTATTCATTTATTATTTATTAGTTATTCATTTATTACTTATTTTTCATAAATTCAATTATTATTTATTATTTATTATTAATTAATTTTTAAATTATTATTTAATATTTATTTACTATTTATTATGTATTATTACACAATATTTATTATTTATTATTACTCATTTATTTTTTATTATTTATTTACTTATATTATTAATTTATTATTGATGTATTATTTATTTATTTTATATTTATCTATTTATTATATATTATTATCTATTTTTTGTTTTCTACTTATTTATTATTTAGTATATTGATTTATAAGGGGGTGTAATGAGGGTGTAGGTGCGGAAGTCCTGCCATGGTGACGGTGAAGGGCATTAGGGTTTCTCGATTCTCATGGCACTGCCGCACTTCCTCGGTCATGAATTGGTTTCGAGGGGATCATCGGAGGATGGGTCTCAGCAAAAGAAGGATTCACTGAGAGTTCTTGGATTTTTAGATGGGGTGGTTGGGGCAATTCAATCCTACTGATCTAGAATTGCTGACTTTTCTGAGATGAGCAGAATGCGGTGAGTCGAGTCTGATCTGCTCTAGACTACAACAATGGAGATTGAGGAGAGTGATGACCGTTGAGCTATGAAGGTGACTGTAGATCTAAGTAGTGGTCACCATTCTGCGGTGATGGATGCTTTCAAGGTAAAGGAGGACCAGGCGGGTGGGATGTGTCATCCCAATTCAATGACAATGGTGAGTGCCATGAACCAACCTGGTGTTGAGTCAATAAGGTTTTCCTTATGAATTTTTCATTCCTTCATACTTGGGGGAGATTGTTGATTCAATAAGGTTTCCTTATGACTTTACCATTCCTTCTTATTTTGAAAATCACAAACAACTTATCTTAAGGAAAATTTCATTCTGCCCTTTGTTTTACTTTCAAAAGAAAAATTTTCTTTCCCCAAGGAAATTTATCCTTACCTTGTTTTTCGTCATTCATTTTTTCTAAGTGTAAAATTCGGTTTCATATCCAAAACCTCAGAATCATATAATACTTAGATATAGAGCATTCTATTTTCAGGATCCAAATTCAGACTCTGATTTCTCGGAATTCAGACTCCGAACTCTTCTGAGTTCTGACTCCGAGTTCTTTGAATTCAGACTCCAAACTCTTATGAGTTCTGACTCTTAATTCTAATGAATTAAGACTCCGAACATTGTATGTTCAGACCCCGAATTCTAATGAATTCTGACTCCGAACTTTTTAAGTTATGACTCTGAATTCTCATGAACTCTGACCCAGAACTTTGTAAGTTCAGGTTTCGAATTCTTGTGAATTCAGATTTGGAATTTCCTTGAAATTTAGACTCTGGAATTCTATAGAGTTCATGTTCTGAATTCCTAAGAAAACAGAATACGAATATCCTTGTATTATAGACACTGAATATGTTTTTGGTTAGACTCCGAACTATTTTTTCCTTACACTCTGAAAAATGATTTTGGTTATCTAATCATATTTTTTCTTACACTTGTTTTTTTTATAAAATGATGTCATGAATTCAGTTACTAACTAACTGTTGTTTGAGTGACACGTGTACATGTCCCTCTAAAATTCAAGGAACAATATGACCGTTGGAGGAGGGAGCCGACCATTGGAGCTATGCCGATAAATAGAGGCTCATTTGAAAGAGATCACAACTTTGATGAAAAAGTTGATCAATCTAGAGATTATATGCTGCTGAAGTGATTTCTAGAGATAGAGACTTTATTGCTTTGTGCATACTAAACACCTTGTTTAGATTTGCTTCGTGCGACTCTGAATGTTGCTGAGTACATTCGAGGACTTCTAGGGATAGGAAGACAGAGGTGTCGACTACCTTAAAGTTCGAGGACTTCCTTGCTAAGGAAGATAGAGGTGCCGACTACCTTGAAGTTGAGGTCTTGCAGGGATAGCAAGACAGACTCCGATATTCGTATCGAGGGCTTACCCTGGTGTGGGTAAGACAGACTTTCTTGAAAGTATAAATCAAGGGACCTTTATCCAAGGTTGTTGGATACCCTTCTCTTTGGGTTAAAAGACTTACTACTTGTTACTTTTTTGTTTCAAGTTTTCCAATGTATTTTAATTGTTGAGGAAAGTATAACTATATTATACTTCCTTATACTTGTATACTCTAATTTATTAAGATTCTATATGCTCTAAGGTAGAATCTTTATCTTTGTAAACTTTCATTAAGTTTCATTTTCCGGAACCATCTTTTCCAGAATCACTTTCTCGGAATCATATTTCTAGAATCTATAAAGTTTGTAGAACTAGATGTATTGTGAATTACCTTGTTTAACCTTGTTAAACATAATCATCTTTAAAAGTTCCAAAGGATTTTTTAAAGAATACAATTCACCCCCTCTTGTATTTTGAGAATTATTAGATACTTCATTCAGTATATATATTATTTAGATCCTACATTTGGTATTATAGAGTATATTATACTCCACATACCATCTAAATAATTGGTATCAGAGTATTGGTTCAATCTGAATTAATCTCATGATTAGATTCAGGAGAGAATCCATCTTCTTCTTATTTTCAGAATCATCTTTTCGGACTCATAAATTTCAGATTCATTTTTTTCCCAGAGATACACTTGTTCTATATTTTTCTTGCTGAGGAATATTATCCTTGTTTACAAACTTGTATTACTAACAAGTTTGTGTGGAAAGTTTTTATGTAAGATGGCAGGAATCAATGTTGGTTCCATTGACAACCTAAATCCAAAAATACCACCTATTTTTTATGGGAATGATTATGAATATTGGAGAGATCACATGAAGACATTTATTATCAATACTGGAGTGGACAATTTTGTCATTCTTACTAGAGGATATAAAATTACTGACAAGGAAGTTAGTAATTTCACAAATCAAGAAAATAATGAATATCAATTGAATTATAAGGTACGCAATACATTGCTTTGTTCCATGACTAGAAATATATATATCCAAATTTCATCTTATGAAGCAGCAAATTGTATTTGGAAGAAACTTGAAGTTACACACTTTGTAACTTCCAAAGTTATTGAAACTAGAAGAGCCATGCTCAGAACTGAATATCATGGTTTTTTCTTACCTTATAGAGAACCCATATGGAAGGTGCAACAGAGATTCATGACTATTGTTAATAGTTTACAATACAAGGGTGTGAAAGGATTAGATGATGAATCTCTTGTTGATAAGATCATAGACATCATAACCAATTAGTGGGAATCCAAGAGGACTTCTATTGATGAGAATAGAAAGGTTACTCAGATTTCTCTTGATGAACTTTTCAAAACTCTTCTTCAACATGAGACTAGAATGAAGAGAAATGCTGACAACATTAAAAAGAAGAATAGAAATGGCATTGTTGCTTTTACTACAACATCAAATCATATGAAAGAAAATACTCATAAGAGAGTTACAAGATCCAAATATAGGAAGGTTGTCATACAAGCCGAATATAGTGGAAGTAAATCTTTAGAATATGAACTAGCCAATATTGCTTGAAGGATTAACAAGATAGCTGGATAGAAGAACTTTAAATCCAGATATAAGAAGAAAGAAAGTAAAGATAAGAAAGATTCAGAAGTTACATGTTATGAATGAAAGAGAGCTGGACATATAAGACCCGATTTTCCCATGCTTAAAAGAAAATAAAGAAAGGAAAACATTTTAAGAGAAACAGAAAAAAGTACTACAAAGCTAAAGCTAAGAAAGTTTTGAAAGCTAATGACACCTAGAGTGCCAGTGGTGGTGACTCTTCAGATGAATCATCAGATTACGAATCTTCTGGGTAGAAGAATATTGGTTTAATAGCCGAACTACCTATTGGCAATCATTGATTAATGTCTAAGGTACACAATGTTGAATCAATGACCAATGTTTATTTAAATGAAAATTATAGTAATGATAAATACTATGAATATTTGGATGAAGAATCTTCTTCTGATGAAGATGACACTCTACCTACCTATGAATAAGTTTTTAGGTTTGCTGAGCTTCTTGAGAATGAAAATTCTAAAGTCAACAAAAATATTGATAAGGAAAATTCTAGTATTTCTATACTTACTAAAGAAATATCAGATCTTTCCAAATATCTTGATAAGAGAACCATTGATTTTGAAAGTATTTCAAAAAATCTTGAGGAAGTAAATTATGAGAAGGATAAACTTTCTAAAGATATAGAAAATGTAATTTCTAATAATTTTTTTTCGAGCCTCACTATAGTTCTAAAGATAATGTTTTGGAAGATAAGAAACTAGTTATCAGACTGAAATCTGAAATTTTTTCCTTGAGAAAATGTTTGTCAAACTTTACCTCAGCTAAGGAAAATTTTGATAAAATGAATTCTCAAATCCGACCTCTAAGGAATAATTCTGGTTTTGGTTATACTAGTTCAAAATCTATTTTTAGTAATAATTATTTTGTTCCTAAAAGTGCTCCATTATACACTAAGTTTCAGCGTAGTGGACATTGGGAAAAAGTTGTTCCTTAAACAAAACCCAGTCTTTAGGATTTCATAAATCCTATTTTTCTAAGAAAATGCGGGTGACTAAAATTTTTCTTTCTGAAATTGCTGGATCCAAGAAAGTTTGGGTTCCGAAAGTCTAACTCTTTTGTTTTCACGAAAATAAAGAAAGTACCAACAACAATACTTGGTACATGGATAGTGAATGTTCTTGGAATATGATTGGTAAAAAAATACTTTGAAAAGATTATCAAGATGAAAGGAGGAAAAGTAACTTTCTAAGATAATGCTAAGGGAGAAATTATTAGTATAGGTAACATCATTCTTCTTGGAAAAACTTTGATTTCAAATGTTTTGATTGTTAAAGGTCTTAAACACAACCTCATTAGCATAAGTCAATTATGTGATGAAGGTTACCTTGTGTATTTTAGGAATGACAAGTGCTTAGTACACAATTCCAAGGGAGAGTTTATTCTTTCTACCAATAGGTAAGAGAATGTTTACACACTAAACTTAGAAGACCTTAGGATCCAAGTCTTACCTTTTCTTAGTGAAATGGAAGATCATTCTTGGTTATGTCATAGAAGGTTAGGACACTGTAACCTTAGAAACCTATGAAAACTCTCAAAGAAAAGATTAGTTAAGGATCTACCGGAGCTTAGATTTGGTTCTTCAAAAGTTTCTGATCCTTGTAAATATGTCAAGCAACATAAATCAAGCTTTAAATCAGTCGATGAAGTCTCAACTACTGATGCATTATAGTTAGTGCATATAGATCTTTTTAGACCAACACAAACTAGAAGCATTGGAGGAAATTATTATGTATTTGTCTTAGTTTATTATTACACTATATTTACATGGGTCTATTTTATAGCAAAGAAATATGAAGTTTTTTCCTATTTCAAAAGTTTTAGAGCCCAAGTTAAAAATGAGAAAAACCTTCCTTTGATAACTATTCATAGTGATCATGGAGGATAATTTCAAAATTCTGATTTTGAAACTTTTTTTAGTAGAAAAGGCATTACTCATAACTTCTCAGCACTTAGAACACCTCAACATAATGGTGTTGTTGAAAAAAGAAATATAATTCTTCAAGAGATAACAAGAACCATGTTGAGTGAGTATTCTTTTTCCAAATATTTTTGGGATGAAGCTGTAAGTACTACTTGTTATACTATAAATCGAGTTTTGATTAGACATTTTCTTAATAAAACTTTTTATGAGTTATGGAATGGTAGAAAACCTAGACTTTCCTACTTTAAGGTTTTTGGATGCAAGGTATTCATTCTGAATACTAAAGATAATCTTCACAAATTCGCACCAAAATCCGATGAAGGAATTTTCTTAGGGTACTCCACAACTTCTAAGGCTTATAGAGTTTTCAATAAAAACACTTGTTCTGTTGAAGAGACATTACATGTTAAATTTCATGAAATAGATCCTTTTTAAAAAAAAATACCAACCTATATCTTCAGATGTGTTTTCAAAAACTGATTATCAACCTTTGTTAGAAGATCCTCTTGATAAGGAAGATGCCCAAGAAAATGTTTCTGAAGTATTTACCCCAGAATATTTCCTACCCTATGTTGATGAACAGGTTTTACAAAACCCAAATTAGTTGTTTCTAAAGAATCATCCCAATGATAGTATCATTGGTGACGTGAATCAACCTGTAAGGACTAGAAGTTCCTTAAGGAATGAAGTAGAACATCTAACATTCCTTTCCCAATTAGAACCAAAAATCACTAATGAAGATTTAAGTGATGACGATTGGATAAAAGCTATGCAATATGAACTAAATGAATTCTAAAGGAATAAAGTCTGGACCTTGGTTGAAAGACCTAAGGAAACTTCTGTTATTGGTATAAAATGGGTCTTCAGAAATAAGTTTGATGAAAATGGAATCATTGTAAGAAATAAAGATAGATTGGCTGATAAAGGCTATAATCAACAAGAAGGAATAGACTATGAATAAACCTATTCTCTAGTAGATAGACTTGAATCTATTTTTATTTTACTTGCCTTTGTAGCATTCTTCAATTTCAAACTTTTTAAAATGGATGTGAAATGTTCTTTTCTTAATGGTTTTGTACAAGAGGAAGTTTTTTTGAACATCCTTCTAGTTTTGAAGATAAAAAAACATCATGAACATGTTTATAAACTTACCAAAGCTTTGTATGGACTTAATCAAGCCCCTCAAGCTTGGTATGATAGGATTACAGTATTTTTGATTCAAAATAATTATGTTAAGGGAAATGTAGATCCAACCCTTTTTATAAAGAAAGATAAGAAAAATGTTTTGATTGTTCAAATATATGTTGATGACACTATATTTGGTTTAACTTAACAATATTTAACTGATTCCTTTGCGAATCTAATGAAATCTGAGTTCGAAATGAGTATGATGGGTGAGTTAACATTTTTCCTTGGTTTTAAAATTTCTACAAAACCAGAAGGAATCTATATATCCCAAAATAAGTATATTAAAGACCTTCTTAAAAAGTATGTATATGAAAACACTAAAAGTATTAGTACTCCCATTGGTACCTCAAACACTCTTGGTCTTGATGAAGCTGGGAAACCAGTAGATCAAACATCTTTTAGAGTTATGATAGGAAGTCTACTTTACTTGATAGCTAGTCGTCTAGAATTAATGTTTTTAGTATGCTTATATGAAAGATATAAATCCAATCCTAAGGAATATCATTTAAAGGAAGTGAATATAATTTTTCAATACTTAAAGGGAACCATGGATCTTGGACTCTTTTATACTTTTGGAAATAATTTTATTCTAATTTTTTTTTTCAGATGCTAACTTTGGCAGATGTAGAATTGATAGAAAATGTACATCTGGAACTTGTCATTTCTTAGGAGATTCATTAGTTTCTTAGTCACGTAAGAAGAAACACTCAGTAGCACTTTCCACTGCTGAAGCTGAATATGTATCAGTTGGAAGTTGTTGTGCTCAAGTGTTGTGGATGCAACACACACTCACAGACTACGGTATGAGATTTACCAAAACACAAATTTTGTGTGATAATACTAGTGCCATTTCCCTATGTATGAACCCTATGCATCACTCTCATGAAAAAACACATAGATATTAGGCATCACTTTATTAGGGATCACACAAAAAAAATGGATATTATTCTTAAATTTGTCGGAACACAAGATCAACTTTCTGATATTTTCAAAAAATCCATACCCTCCGATAGATTTGAATATATTAAAGAGAAGTTAGGAATTATAACCATAAGGTAATCTTGTTAACTTTCTGTTGAAACCAATCTCTTTATAGTAATAAAATCCTTTTCATAGGAGGACTACATTTTCTTGTTAGTTAAACAATTTTTTTTAATTAAAATTTTTGTAGTTAGTTTTTAAAAAAAAAATTCGTAATGAAGTTTTAAAAAATTTTCATAATGAAGTTTTCAAAAAATTTGGCAATAAAGTTTTCAAAAATTTTCATAATGAAGTTTTAAAAAAAAATCATTATGAATTTTTCAAAAAAAAATTTAATGAGGTTTTCCAAATTTCTTGTAATGAAGTTTTTCGTACTCAAAATATTTTGTAATGAAGTTTTTCGTAATCAAAATTTTTCAGAATCTAAAGTTCTTCAAGAAATTTTTTCCTTGATATGATTAATCTTCCTGGAAATCTGAAAGGTACGTTCCCTTTCTTAAATTTTCGTAATCATCATTTACTTGCTGGTATTTGCATTTGTTTTTAAAAAAAATTCGGATTCTCTTTTCCTTAAATCCAAATATTTTTCTTAAAAAACCTCAAAATATCGAATTCTATCAATATTTCCTTGCAACTATCATAACAACCATCGGATCTGATCAGAAGTATTTTCATCCATTTGATTGAGTTTTGAAGATGAATCGTCACTTCCAATGCCTATATAAAGGACCCCCAAAGGGTTGTCCCACATTGATCTCAAGATCTCGCGTGTTGATATTCTGACCCTCTACTTATGCCCATTCCGAACTTCTTAGAGTTTTCTCAATTCCGAATGTATGTAGAAGAATCCTTTCAGAAAGATATGTCTAATGTCAAGCCAATTCCGGAGTGGTAGGTGTATAGAGAAAGGTTAGTGCATCCGAACTTCTTCAACAAGTATGATTCTATTATTTCATAGAACATTAAGTTGAATGGATGAGAGTATGTTTCCATATTGAAGCCAGGGGATCATGACTTGGTGTATCCAAATCTACTAAGAGAGTTTTATGAATCAATCAGATTCTTTAAGGAAGAAGGAAGAGAGAATTTTTCCTTCAAAAGATATGGAAAAGACCTATGCTCTTTTATACACTAAGGTAGCTAGTTTGATTGGAGTGCCATATGAAGGAGAAGTTGAATTATGTTCCCACAAGCTGTCGAATGTTAAAGGAAGTTTTGTAAAGGTGAAATCTATAGAGTGCCTTGGTCTTACTGATGTCAAGACTCTGAAGATTTCTCACCTCTCTACAAATAAATGGATCCTTGAACTCTGGGTACAATGATTTATCATTCTGAGAAAAGGTGACAAGGACACTTTAAAAAATAGTGACATGTATATCCCAAATTTTCTGGTGAACCTGAGAAAGGTTAATTTGGTTAAGAATATTTTGATTACGATTGAGAATATCAAGAATGGAAATCTGAAGGCTCAGATTATCATGTACCCGACCATTCTTTCTAAGTTGATTGTTTGGTGTCTAGAGTCTTTCAAAATTCCTTTCAATTTGAAGACTAGAAATTATAAAGTCATGCTATTTAGTGATAATACCCTAAATAGGATGAACATTGGTTTTTCTAAGGACTCAGGAAAATTTTATTACCAACCTGAGGAGGAAGCTGAAGCTAAGAAAAAAGAAGTGGATGAACCTTTGAGAAAGGTTGGAAAGAAGAGAAAATTGAAGGAAGTGGAAGAAGAAGAAAAAACCCCAAAAGCTAAGGAATCTCAATATGCACCTCCAAAACCTAAGAAGCAGAAATCTTATCCAGCTGAGGTTGTAGAAAAGTGGAGAGAAGACAAAGAAAAAAAGGAAAGAAGGGGAGAAATAGTTTGTCTTGGATCCTGCAGAAGCCAAGGCTTTAAAAGAGAAGACAATTGATAGGATTGATAAAAAATATAAGGAAAACAAGTTAAAGAAAAAGATGTATGAGACTGAGATTGTGCAATACCTTTCGAGGGATACTAAAAGAGCTTCTGAACAAATTTTGGTACCATAATCCTTCCTGGTAGAACCCTTACCTGAGACTCTGGGGAAGAAGTTCATGACTCCAGAAAAATCCCAAGAGAAGGTTGTTGGAGAAAAAGAAGTTGTCAAAGGAGTAGAAGAAGAAGTTGAAAGCAGTGGTGACATAGCTGATTTGAGTAAGCAAGAGAAATACTTTAATGAGAAGGAAATCCCATCTGAGAAATTTTCAATCTGAACCTCTCAAGCCGAATCTTCAAAGCTTAATACTCCTGGATTAGATGATAAGGCTGACGATGAAGTGAATAAGATGTCATAAGAAGAAAGTTATAATCATCATTTCATTCATCCTGAAGATGATGAGGTAGGAGAAAATAAATGAAGATAGAATTGTTCAGCTGTCTGATAGTGAACATGAATCTCTGGATGAGGAAGTCATTCCGAAAACTGATAAAGGTAAAAATTTGTTTGTTGATACACCTGCTAAAGTTGTTTTAAAGAATAAGGTATCTCGTGGATCTTTGAAGAGGAAAATTGTTGAGATAGAAAAATAACCTTCACCTAACAAAGTTTCTGATTCGGAATCATCGTCTCTTGGACATGATTTCATTGTTCAATCATTGAAGAATCTTGTTGGGACCATTTCGATTTTTCCAATCATAGACTCTAGATTCCAGATGCTTCAACACACGCTAAATCAGAAATCAGATTCAGTGTTCATGGTGATTGACAAGTGTGTCAAGATTGAGGCTGATTTCAAAAATTTCTTCATTAACTATGATACCCACAAAAGATCTTGTAAGAAAGTGGCTAGCTGGTCAAAGAAAACAGTTGAAGATTTGACAGAACTTGATGAGTTTCAAGATGGTGTTAAGGAATCTTTTGACATAGAAGATGGTAGGATCAAGGATCTTACAACCAGTTTTGAAGAAAAGCTAACTCTTGATCAGAATACTCGGAATCAAGAAGTAAAGGGTTTGAATGGAAAGTTGTATTCTATTGACCAAAGATGGAAGAGAGAAAGGGATCTTCAGATTGAGATTGAATAAAAGCTCGTTAAGCAGGAAGAAGCCCTGAAGGCTCAGGAAGAGGCTCTCAAGGATCAGGAAGAAAGAATCAAAGCCTTAGAGAAGAAAGTTGAGGATCACGAACAGATTCTTAAGAGAGCAGAGTAAGATCACAAGGAACTCAAAAATCTGAATACTATAGTCAAGAATTTGATGAAGAAGGAAAAGGAAGGATAATTTTATTGCAATCCGATCTTTTGTTGTATTTTTCTTCCTTGTACAAATTCTTTCTAATAATAATGAAAATTTTGGCTATTTATGTTTTGTATGTCTTGCAATAATCTTTCAGGTACCATAATTTCATTTCCATTCCCTCAAAATCTTTTCGAAAATCATAAAGGGGGATAAAGGAAAAAAGAATACTAAGTAAATAAGAAATATCCCTAAGTAAGGGGAGTTTATCTAAGGGGGAGTTTTCATTACAGATATTTCCTTATTCAAGATAATGAAAAATATCATTCTGGAATCTAGAATAAGATCTTTAGAGTTCCAAATCCTAAGGGGGAGTTATTCGTATTCATCATTGTCCATGTGTAAAGGGAGATAAGTTTTATTCCAAAGTCTAGAATTTTTTTTATAAGTCCTTATATTCTTTTTCTTAAGGATGTTTGTGCTTTCCAAAAAGGGGGAGATTTTTGTGTCAATAAGGTTTTACTTATGACTTTTTCATTACTTCATACTTGGGGTAGATTGTTGAGTCAATAAGATTTCCTTAAAACTTTACCATTCTGTCTTGTTTTGAAAATCACAAACACCTTATCTTAAGGAAAATTTCATTCTACCCTTTGTTTCACTTTCAAAAGTAAAATTTTCCTTCCCCAAAGAAATTCATCATTACCATGTTTTTTTTCATTCATTTTGTCTAAGTGTAAAATTCAGTTTCATATCCAAAACCACATAATCATATAATACTTAGATATAGAGAATTCTGTTTTCAGGATCCAAATTCAAACTTCGAGTTCTCTGAATTCAGACTCCATACTCTTCTGAGTTCTGACTTCGAGTTCTCTAAATTCAAGCTCTGAACTCTTATGAGTTATGACTCTGAATTCTAATGAATTCAGACTCCAAACTTTGTAAGTTCATACTCCGAATTCTAATGAATTCTGACTCTGAAATTTGTAAGTTCAGACTCCTAATTCTCATGAACTCTGACTCTGAAATTTGTAAGTTCAGGTTCTGAATTCTTGTGAATCCAGATTCTAAATTTTCTTGAAATTTAGACTCTGGAATTCTATAGAGTTCAGGTTCTAAATTCCTTAGAAAACAAAATATGAATATCCTTGTATTATAGACACTGAATATGTTTTTGGTTAGACTCACTACTACAAACAAGACTTTTATCAGCGCTAAAAATGTCCTTTATCAGCACTAGAAAAGCGCTGATAAAGCCAGCGTAGATAAAGGGGGGGGGGGGGGGGTCCCCTTTATCAGCACTTTCATTTTAGCGCTGATAAAGGACCCTTTTATCAGCGCTTTTAAAAAAGCGCTGATAAAAGTTAAAAAAATTTAAAAAAATTTAAAAAAATTTAAAAAATTCTGCCAATCGGGGGGGCTTTTATAGCGCTTGAACCCCCCCCCCCTTTTACAGCGCTTTTCAGCCCCTATACAGCACCTCATGCACCCCCTCCACCCTTTAACAACACTTGCTCAAATATTCCTCATGCACGCGCACCCCTACCTCCACCAGGATTTGAACTCGAGACCTCCCCCCTGCGCGCCTAAGCCCTTACCACTACTCTATTTTGATTTGCTTTCAAATTCATGATATCTTTATATATATATATTTACATATTTAGTTATATTTATTCATATAGTAATATATATTTATATTAATATATATATATAGTTATATTATAATATATATAGTAATATTAATATATATATATAGTGGTATTAATATATATCTATATCTATCTATATATATATTTAGTTATATTTATTCGTATAGTAATATATAGTTATATTAACATATATATAGTTATATTAACATATATATAGTTATATTAATATATATTTATATAGTTATATAGTTATATTAATATATATATAGTGATATTAATTTATATATTTATGGTGATATTAATATATATATTTATAGTAATACTAATATATATATATGTAGTTATATTAATATATATATATATAGTTATTAGATTAATATATATATAAAGTTAGATTAATATATATATATAGTTAGATTAATATATAGGTATATAAATATTCATATATTGGTATTTTAAATAAAATGGAATTATATGTAAATATGTTTAATTATTTATTTAAAAAATTTAATTTTTAGGTGCGAATATATAAAAAATATGTACATATAGTTATATATATGATTATAAATAGCAGTTCATTATAAAAAAAGGATGAAATTTCAAAGACATAATATCAATATGAATCTAATACCTTGGAATAAATTCAGTCCCCACCAAAAAAGGCCAATAATACCCCCTTAAACGAGTTTGAAAATCCACAAAATGTTAAAAAATCTGGGTACCCCGACAAAAAACTCAGTTTTGGAGGCCTTCTGGGCCTCTTTTGGCCTCGAAAAAACACTTTTCCGGGGTCCACCCGGGTCACAACGACGTAGAGCTCGTCGCATGCTTCGATTTGATATGTGGTAGAGCTCAAACGAACACCCGGATCAAAAGTTATGGCCGTTTGAAGTTTGAGTTGCGTTTTCAACATATTTTGGATCTTTTTTAAATTTTTTTAATTTTTTTAGTCCTCAAATTGTTATTAAATGACTATTAATCCATAATGATTATCAAATTATTAATTAAAAATATTTTTTTAATTTTTTAAGAAGTCATTTTCACTAAATATCTTATATATTAAGTATAATAAGTGTAAATGTACATTTATAATTATCTAAAATATATTTAAAAATTATATATTATATTTATATAACAATATAACTATATTTATATATTAATTTATTAATATATTAAAATATTTTTTAATTTTTTTTTGAAGACGACCCTTTATCAGCACTACTAAACAATCGCTGATAAAAGGCGGGCCTTTATTAGCACTTTTTCGTTAGCGCTGATAAAGGGGGGCGCTGCGAAAAACTGTTTTTGTGGTAGTGACTTCAAACTGTTTTTTCCTTACACTTTGAAAAATGATTTTGGTTATGTAATCATATTTTTTCTTACACTTGTTTTTGTTATAAAACTATGTCGTGCATTCAGTTACTAACTAAAAATTGTTTGAATGACACGTGTACAAGTCCCTCCGAAATTCAAGGAACAATATGACCGTTGGAGGAGGGATCCGACCGTTTGAGCTATGCCTATAAATAAAATCTCATTTTAAAGAGATCACTACTTTGATAAAAAAGTTGATCAATCTAGATATTACATGCTACTGAAGTGATTTCTAGAGAGAGATAATATATTGGTTTGTGCGTACTTAACACCTTGTTCAGATTTTTTCATGCGACTCTGAATGTTGTTGAGTACATTCGAGGACTTTCAGGGATAGGAGGACAAAGGTTCCAACTATCTTAAAGTTCGAGGACTTCCTTGCTAAGGAAGACAGAGGTGATGACAACCTTGAAGTTGAGGGCTTGTGGGGATAGAAAGACAAACTTTGATCTTCATATCAAGTGCTTGCCCTGGTGTGGGTAAGACAAACTTTCTTGAAAGTATAAATCTAGGGTCCTTTATCCAAGGTTGTTGGATACCCTTCTCTTTGGGTTAAAAGACTTACTACTTTTTACTTGTTTGTTTCAAGTTTTCCACTGTATTTTGATTGTTGAGGAAAGTATAACTATATTATACTTCCTTATACTTGTATAATCTAATTTAGTAATATTCTATATGCTTTAAGGTGGAATCTTTATCTTTGTAAACTTTCATTAAGTTTCATTTTCTAGAACCATCTTTTCCGGAATGACTTTCTCAGAATCATATTTCTAGAATCTAGAAAGTGTGTAGAACTAGAGGTATTGTGAATTACCTTGTTTAACATTATTAAACATAATCATCTTTAAAATTTACAAATTAATTTTTAAAGAATACAATTCACCCCCTCTTATATTTTGAGCATTATTATACACTTCATTCAATATCTATATTATTTCGATCCTACATTTGGTATTATAGAGTATATTATACTCCACATACCATCTCAACACCTGGGTACCCTGGTAACCCAATAACTAAGCCAGTCCAGACATATCTCAAAGGGCGTTCCTAATCCCCCTGGTTTGGGGACTAGCACCTAGCATCATAAAAACTAAACGTGGGAATGATTTTTCCACTAATAATTGCAGAAGTAAAAGGAAAAAACAGTATGCATATCAAAAGAAACTCCACTGGGAGTAATGTACCAGAAGTCAACAAGGAAATAAATCCCAATGTACTACAACCAAATAACCAAAATAGGGAAAAAACCCAAGTCTCTAAGGACGCAACTCACCAAGTCTGAGGTTCAACAGCTAGATCAACCTCCAAGAGACCTCTTTACCTTGATCTAACCTTGAAGGATAAAATCTACAAACACCCGAAGGTGTAAGTAGGGTGTGAGAAAAATCCCAATAGGATTTCACCAAAGATTCCATAACAAGTTTCTAATGTCAAATTAACCAAGAAAGTGATTTCAATTTTCAAATAAATATATTTCACATTCACAAAAGCATATTTAAACAAATAATCCTTTACAATTTAAAAGATAGAAATACATTAGTAATTCATGCTTCACATGATGGAATTTTTATTTTAAACAAAGGGTTCTTTATACAAATGTCACTTTTCACAAAATGGATTAAATAAACACTTTTATATAAATTTACAAGGCATGTAAATCAATTCATAACAATGGAATATATATTTGAAAGACAAACAAGCGAGCAACATAGTCATGTTCCAAATAGGTATGGTAGTTCTAAGATATAGGGACCCCAAAATGTGAAATGGAAAGTATGACAATATTTCCATTTGGGCCTAAGGAAAAGTGGTCTCATCACCATCTCCTAAGAAATGCAATGTGCTGATATAAAGTTTATAACATTGTAAATTGTAAAGTGTTTTCTAAATAATACACTAACTACCTAAGCCTTGAATGTTCTCAAGTATAAACAATGACAGATAATTTATTTCAAGACTACTTAAAATAAAATTAAATCCCATTCCACTTATTTCAAATATTCCAAATTTCTCTTTAAAAACCACAACTTGTTTTTTAATAAAAAACATGCCTTTTTTACAATGAAACCATTAGGTTTCCATCAAAACCATTTTTAACCCATTTTCACAAAAATAGGTATTTGAAACAAATTCCTGAAATCTCAGAATACATTTCAAAATTAAATCCAACAATTTAATTTTTCATACAGTTTCCATCCATTTCATAAACACACCCCAATTCACTGACATTAGTGGTTTTCCCAATTTTATTCCAAAGAGAACCAAAACCCCAATTCACTGGAATTGGGTTTTAAATAAAATGATTGAAATAAATATATTATATTTAAGCAATTTTATTTTAAATAAAACTGAATTTAAATCAATAAATTAAAGGTTTACTAAATTGGAAACCAAGGACGGGACCAACTACCTTCCTCACGGAAACACAACGCTCGCAATGAAACCCGCCAACAAGAACGAAGGTATAGAAGATCTAGAAACTATACCTAGAAATGAGATTCAATAACACAGAGCTTAGATCCATCAAACTCAAGATGACCCATCTAAATTCAAGGAAGGAATAGAGAAATAGATGGAGAGGCGTGAATAATGCTTACCTGGAATGACACACAGTGATTTCCACAACAATCAATCACTAAATGAAAAGGTTTGGAGGGGTTGTAAGCGCCCAAAATTACCTAGGGAAGGCTCTAGGGTGATAGAAAGGAAGTATGGAGGAAGAAAAAGTGAAAATTCAGTCGTGCCTCATGTTAAAAAAAACAAGACTTGGGGTTTTACATGGCCTGTAACCCAGTTACACGTCATGTAATTGGTAATTCTCACATCCACTTAAAAACATGTCACCTCTTGGTAAAAACAAAATATTTTCATTTTTGGATTTACATGGCATGTAACCATATTTCACAACATATAATTCTTCAATAGGCTATAGAAACAACCATCTAAAGCTGAGAATCCAACAAATCTATGACTTCACCACTATAGGTATCTACTTAATTCCTCCTCGATCCTACCCATAAAATGAAAAAGGAAAACCATGAAAGGATTAGAATGTACCTATTAGAAAGGTAACTGAATGTCACAATGTACCCACCATAAAAACTTTATGTCCCCAAAAATCTTACGAAGAAGCTTCAATTAAAAAAAGTTGAGTCCATTGCTCTCTCATTAGTTCCTTGCGCTCCCACGTCTCATGAAAATCTGAACTATGCTTCCATAGAACTCGGAATAAATATATCTTCCTCCCATGGAGTACCTTAGTTTCAAAATTAGCTATCCTAACTGGTCATTTAGTTAGAAATAAATCAGGTTCAATCTCAAGATCACTCTAGCTCAAACATGAGATGGATGATAAATATACTTTTGGTGCTAAGATACATGAAGCACATTATGTATCAATGTAAGTTGTGGTGGTAGTTAAAAATGATATACAACTTTCCGCACATGTTCAATAACCTCAAAAGGTCCAAAAAAATTAGGATAAAGCTTCCATTGCCTCCCAATCCATCGATGACCCAACTTGGGTGAAACCTTCAAGAACACCTGGTCACCAAATGATAACTCCAAAGTTATACAACGATGATCAATATAATATTTATATTGGTTTTGTGCCACTAACATCCTTTGAAAAATCAACTATTTTTTTCATCTCTTAGACCAAGATTGTTCTAACTAAGGAACTTTCACCAATCTCTGACAAAAAAAAACAGATATTTACATGGCCAGACTTACAAGGCCTCAAAAGGAGCCATTTTGATCATGGACTAGTAACTAATTTTATAGGAAAACTCAATTATCCTCAAATGATCATCCCATTCTCCACCAAAGTCAAGAACACAAGCGTGAATCATATCCTCAAGAACCTATATAGCTATTTCTGTATGGCCATCTAAATGTAGATGGTATGTTCTACTCAAATGAATGTGAGATCCTAGTGCCTCCTGAAGGCCTATCCAAAAAACAATAAGTGAATTAAGGACCCCTATCAGAGACTATAGCAGATGGAACTCCATACAAACAAACTATCTATTTCACATAGAGATTTCCCAACTCCTCAACTTTGTTTGTATCATGAATGGGTATAAAGTGATTAGATTTCATCAGCCCATGGATAAAAATAAATATCATATGACTATTTCTATTGGTATGTGTAAACCTGACCAAAAATTATATAGAGATCTCATACCACTTCCAAGTCGGGACTAGAAGTGGCTGAAGAAAACCCGAAGGTTTTTGGTGCTCAAAATTCACCTATTGTCTTGTATAAAAATAGAAACAAAATCAGCAATGTCCATCTCATACCTAGCCACCATAATTTCCACTAGATATCATAGAACATCTTAGTGGTTCTTGGGTGCAAAACCCACAAGGAATTATGAAAATCCCCCATCATAAATTTCCTTAATGAAGATGGTACCACAAAGATATTATGATATAATAGAATTCCCTCTTTAGAGAATGAACTTTGGGAAACTATCTCCCTACCATAAAGAGAGTATATAATGCTAAAAAAAATTACCACTAAGCACATGATCCTAAAGAATCAATTTGAGAAGAGTGGATATTAACTAAACACTATCCAAAGAAACTTCATCCCCTTTTTCCTAAACTCTAATATGAAACTGTGCAAAGAGAGCCATAAAATTCCACTCTTAAGATGATTCTTTTACTATATGGGTTAGATGTGTCCTTATCAAGTCATCTATAATGACATTACCTTTACCTAGGGTATAATAGATGTCAAAATTTAAAGACTTTAGGTATTCCACCCAACGCCTCTGGTGAAGATTGAAATATTTTTGAGAGAAGATACAAATCAAGATATTATGGTTTGAATACATGGTAAACCTTTTCTGTAAATGTAATGCTACCAAATTTTAAGCACATGCCTCACAGCTGCTAGTTCAAGGTCATGGATCAGATAATTCTTCTCATATGGCATAAGATGACAAGATCCATAAATAACTACATGATTACCCTTCATAAGAACACATCACAAGCCTAAACCTGATACATCACAAAATACCATAAAGCCCTTCCCATCCTTTGGAAGAGTAAACACCGATACAATTGTCAAAATATGTTTCAAATTAACAAAATAATAATAACATTTCTCATCCCAATTGAACTTTACTCTCTTCTGAGTTAATGTAGTCATTGGAGAAGCCAACTTTGAGAAGTCCTTCATGAATCGACAATAATATCTGGCTAATCCTGAGAAGCTCCAAATCTTGAAGATATTTTATGGTAATTCCCATGTTACAATAGCCTTCACCTGCTTAGGATCAATTGATATTCCCTATTCTAAAACCACATGTCCCAATAATTTCACTTCCCGAATCCATAAATAACATTTTGAAAGCTTGGAATAATGTCATTGATTTTTCAATGAACTCAGAACAATTCTCAGATGATTCACTTGATCCTCCTTGGACTAAGAGTAAATGAGGATATCATCTACATAGACAACCACAAAGGTATCAAGTTACTCATGAAAAATAATATTCATCAAATACATGAAAACTGTAGGAGTATTTGTTAGACCAAATAGAATTAAAAGATACTTATAATGGTCATACATTTTTCTAAAGGTGGTTTTCTGAATGTCAGACTCTTTTATTCTTAACTGATGGTAACCATATCTAAGATCGATCTTTAAGAACTAATTCACCCCTTCAACTGATCAAACATATCATCAATTCATGGAAATGAATATTTGTTCTTTTTTTTCACTCTATTAAGCTTTTGGAAATCAATGAAAAGGTGGAGTGAACTATCATATTTCTTAGAAAAGAGAACATGCACCACCCAACGTGACACACTCGGGCATATAAACCCTTTATCTAAAAGATCTTCCAAATGGGAATTTAGATCTTTCATTTCAATTTGTGCCATATGATAAGAAGGAATAGATACTAGTTGAGTACCAGGCATTAAGTCAATGAAAAACCCAACCTCCCTTACAGTGGCAGACCAGATAAGTCAGAAAAAAACACGCTGGGAAACTCAATGACCACTGGAGGGAGATAAACGCTCAAAGATTCCCGCTCTAGATCAAATGAAAACATTAATACCACTTTCCCCAAATATATATAATAAGGTCCATATCTGTTCGATCTTGGGTCCCATTATCCTTGGAAGACATGACACACACCACTGGGTGTCGTAATGGAGACCCGTCAAAGATAACAATCAATCTGAGATTTGTTGGTAATAATCCAATCCATCTCGAATATGACATCAAGTGTTTTCATGTCGAGAACCATAAAAATACAAGAAATATCAACATATGATAGAAAGAAGACACAAGAGGTACTATAGAGACCCTACTCTCTCTTCATACTAATGGGTGTAGTAATATTAATTGAACAAGATAAAATATCCATAAAAAGATAAAGAAAATTAACAATACAGGTTGAAATAAATGAATGAGATGCACTGTTATCAAATAGACTGTTCACTAATGATGAATCTATAGTGATGATACCTCTAACGATCACTGGATCTATATCTTATTCCTCTAGAGACTCTTACACTACATGAAGAAGCCTCATTCTAGATGCCTATGCATGGAACCCTATTTCCTGTGAAGAATTTGATTACCCCAAAGTTTTAGGAGGAGATGATGATACTATTCCATTATGCATAGTGGAATAAATATGGAATAATATATATATAAATTCCCTAAATGTCTACAAGATCCAGAGTTTATGGGTTCCTTAGTGAAAACCCTCCTTGAATGACCCAAGTTTCCACACTGGTAACAATCTAAAGGACCTCTTCCAAGAACTGTATGAGGTCTATAATGACACTTACATTGAGAACTTCCATGAGAATCATTATGCTTCTTCTTTCCCTTAAAGGAACTCACACTACCACTAGGAGAGAAAGAAACTCCCGATAACCCTGACTTGCTAGTCGGGTCCATTTCAACCATAAGTACTCTATCCAGTACATCATCATAAGAAGGAATCTTCAGTAAGAAAACCTAATAATGAATATTTTGACAAAGTACCGACTCGAACCTTTGATCATTCATCCTCTCATTCGATACTATCTCAAGTGAGAAATGCACTAGCTCAACAAAACAATTTTCATACTCTTCCACGGTCCTATCACCCATCTCAAGTTTGAAAAACTTTTTAGACTTAACCAACAACATTGATCATGGATAGAACTAGTTGGTGAAAATAACTTTGAAGACTTTATGATCTAAGACCTCATTCTTTTCTCATCGTCACCACAATGTCCCACAATCTCCTACTGAGTCCTTCCAGCATGAAGGTGGAACACTTCACTTTGATTTCATCGTCTGTGTCCTTGAACCCAAAAAAGCATTCCATCCTGCTCAACCACTCCTCAGCCTCTTGGGGATCATTTTATCATTTGAACGGTTCTGGATTCTAGCGAAGGAACTCTTGAGAACATATCTTGAGAACATCCTTCTGAGGTTCCATAGCTAGAGCCAGAATGGGAATTGGAGGTGGAACATATCCCAGAGATTGGAAAATGCATACAATCACCTCAAACAGGTTTAGGTCCGTAAGAGGATTTTCTCATTGAGGTTCAACATCAACTTCCTCTTGGTTTTGATTTTCATGTCTTCCCAAAGGCATGATGCTACACAATATCAATAGACAATAGAGATTACATCGGATTAACACTCAACAGAGTGACAAGGGAAATTAATCCCAACAGATAGAACAAACAAGATTTGGATTTCACTCTATCCAAATTAAAATATGGAAAATACTATAACTAATCCTAAATACGTCTTTCCCTATACACCCCAAGAAAATTAAGGTTCATTGTGGTGAGAGATTTCCAAACACTCAATTGAAACTATCTCTTAAGTTGGGACAAGATTTCACAAATGCATACTGACTTCAAGACAAAAGCTCAACCGGCCTATGATACCACCTTTTCACAAACCAATCTAGGTACCCAGGTATCCTGATAACTGATCCAACCCTAACATAGCCCAAATGGTGTTCCTAATCCCCACGGGTTGACAACTAGCACCTGACATCATAAAAACTGAAAGTGGGAGTGATTTTTCCACTAAAACTGTGGATGTAAAAAAAACAAGACAATATACATATCAAAAGAAACTCCAGTGGGTGTAATGTACTAGAATTCAACAAGGAAATAAATCCCAAAGTAAAATATTCTAATAACAAAAAAAGTGAAAACAATCTAAGTCTCTTAGGATGCACCTCGCCAAGTCCAAGGTTCAATAGCTAGATCCACCTCTAAGAGATCTCTTTACCTTGCTCAAACCTAGAAGGAGATAATATAAAAACACCCAAAGAATCAAGTAGGGTATGAGCCAAAGACCAGTAGTATTTCACCAAATATTCCATAAAAAGTTTCCAATATCAAATTAAAAAATAAATTTCTTTCAAATTTCAAATAAAATGGTTTAGATTTCATAAAATAAAATTTAAAAAAAAAATCATTCTTTACAATTTAAAAGATGGAAATATATTAGAAATCTATGCTTCATATGATGGAATTTTCCTTAAAAAAGGGTTCTTTATAAAAATTAAACTTTTCAAAAGATGGATTAAATGAATACTTTTTATATAAAATAGTTTATATAAATTTACAAGTCATTTAAAACAATTCATAAAAATTGAATATACATTTAAATACGAACAAACGAGCAACATAGTCATTTTACAAATAGGTATGTAAGTTCCAGGCTATAGGGACCCAACACTGTGAAATGACAAGTATGTACAAACACCCCTTTGGGCCTAAGGTAAAGGGGACTCATCACTATTGTCTAAGGAATGGAATGTTCTGATATAAAGTTTTAGAATGTTGTAAATTGTAAAGTGTTGTCCAAATAACACACTAACTACCTAAGGCTTGCATGCGCTCAAGCCCAAAAATTGATGAGAAATTTATTTCAAAACTTCTTAAAATACAATAAAATATCATTTCCCTCATTTAAAATATGCCAATTTTCTCTTTAAAATTTATAACTAGTTTTTAATAAAAAAATATTCCTTTTTTACTATGAAACCACTGGGTTTCCATAAAAACCATTTTTAAGACATTTTAAAAAAATAGGGATTTGAAACCAATTCATGTAATTTCACAATCCATTTTACAATTAAATCCAATAATTTAATTTTCATATAGTTTCCATCTATTTTACAAACACACCCCAAATCATTGTAATTGGGGGTTTTCCTAATTTCATGCCAAGGCAAACCAAAACACTAATTCACTAGAATTGGGTTTTTAATAAAACGATTGAAAGAAATTTATTTTATTTATATAATTTTATTTTAAATCAAACTGAATTTAAATCAAGCAATTAAAGGTAAATTAAATTAGAATCTAAGGAAGAAACCAACCACCTTCCTCACAGAAACAAAATTCCCAAAACGAAACCCTCTAACAAGAATGAAGGCGAAGAAGATCTAGAAACTCAAACTAGAAATGATATTTAATAACATAGGGCTTAGATCCATCAAACTCTAAGGATGTAATAGATAAAGAGATAAAGTGGCCTGAAGAATGCTTACCCGAAATGACACACCATGATCACCACAATGATCAATCGTCGAAAAAAAGGTATGGAGGGGTTGGAAGCTCCCAAAATCACCTAAAGAAGGCTCTAGGTTGATAGAAAGTAATTCTGGAGGAAGAACAAAAGAAAATTAAATTTGAATTCCTATTAAAAAAACAAGACTCTAGGTTTTACATAGAGTGTAACCCAATTACATGTTTTGTAATTGGTAATTCTGATGTCCGCCAAAAAAATCATCACCTCTTATTAAAAAGAATTAATTACATTTTAGAATTTACATGGAATGTAACCATATTACACAATGTGTAATTATTCAATAGGCTACAAAAATGACCAGTTAAAGCTAAAAATACAACTAATATATGACTTCACCATTATAAGTATCTTCCCAATTCCTTATTGATGCAAAACGGGCAGGATGGGGTGGGGCGGGCCAAGCCCATGCAGGTTTGATCCCGTATGGGTTTTTCCAAAAAATCCCACATATAATGTGAAAAAAAATTCAATCCCAATCTGCCCCGCATAAGCCCTGGGTTTCCCGCATTTTGAAAAAATTATACTATTTATAATCATTTAAATATTTTCTTTTTTTCTCATTCATGATGGTTTTTGTTTTGAGAAGTATAGTTTGATAATACCTAGAGTATTAAGGGATGTGGTGGAACATTTTTATATGGGTTAATGGTGGCATGTGATGATGATGATGTGGTGGCAAACTGTTGCTATGAAATGTATGCGAGTGATTGGTGAGATGTGATGATTGATAATGTTGGTTGTGTGGTGATGTGAATGGTTGGAATAAATGATTACTTTCCAAACAACAATAAGTTTCAAAGGAGGCTATTTGGGTTCCCCTAAGATACTTTCCTATTTTCTTAATAAAAAATAAAATAAAATAATAAAAAATTAAATGGACCTAAAAAATATTATGATTATAATAACTATTTTAGAATTGAAACCATGTGCAAGGGAGATGAGTTCCATTTTTTGAGAGGTGGGATGAGACATCATGTGAATTTGGTGAATAATTATAATATAAATATTATAATATCATATTAAAATAATAAATATAAAACTATTTAAAATTCACATGTGAATTAATGGTGAATTAGTATGATAATTAAGGTGATAAATCTTATGTCATGGTTTAATCATAAATTTTTTAATTAAGAAAACTAAAATATTAAAGAATCTTATATTTTAAAAAAATTAAAAATTGGGCCTGTGGGTAAGCCTGAACCCACACAGGCTCAACCCGCCTTGGCCCACACCCACGCAGGCTCAACTTTCATTGGCCCACGGTCTAAACAATCAATTTTTTTGGCCCACTCCACCCTACATCTTACCCAAACTCACAAATCCCATGGGCTACAGACCCGTTTTTCATCACTATAATTCCTCATTGGTACTACCCAGACAACGAAAAAGGATAACCATGACAAGTTTTAGAACGTACCTATTATAAAGGTAATATAATGTTATAGTGAGGGTGGGCCAATCTGGTCCAACAGTTAGGGATAATTCCTATCATGGTCATGTGGTGACTGAAGGTGATTCCAAGAAAAAACATTTCACTGATCTGAAGGATATTTCTCTTGAGATAATTCTGAAGAAGGTTGACATTGCCCATGTGTTTGCTAGAAATTAATCTATTCTTGAGAGATTCATTATCGGTGAGCATTCAATCATCACCAGACTGGTTATTCCTACTGGTATTTTCTAGAAAACTGATACTCTAGCTCAGAATATTTCTTATACATGGGGTTCTTCTGACTAAAGGTGTATTCCCATGGGTCAGGAATTTTTTTATATTATTTTTCCATCTGAGTATATAAAACATAGATCTCAAGGTATTATATTGATTTACTTAAATATAGGTATGGTTTTATTTCAAGAATGTGTTTTTTGGTACAACCAATTTTCTATAAAAATACTAGAGATCAAGTCTGGATTAAATTTTTTGGTATTAACTAGATCCTCTGGCATCAGAAGATTTTATTTGATATTTTCTCTACTGTGAGAGCCTCAATCAAAATGGATAGGACCATAGAGGTATCTAAATTTTTTTCCATTAATCTATCATCCTTTTTGAGTTTGATTTAATATCTTTCTTGATTTATAATACTATTCTGTTAGTACTAGATGACAAAATTTCTCTAAAAGTGTAATATGAAAGACTGTAGGATTTCTTTCCATATTGTAAAACCATTGGTCTTATCAAGGATAAGTTTTCTAAAAATATGGCTTTCTATTTTTGTGCCTTAAAATTAAATCTTGAGGATTCTTTTTGGAATAAAATTAGTAGGAAAAATTTGTAGAGTAATTTAGTTTTTACTAGAGACAAGAAATCCCCTCCTAACAGAGCCAAAGAACATGTTAGTCCTGGACTAACATGTGATGAAGGTGGAAAGAGAAAATACAATTTCTCTACCTATTATTTTTTACCGTGTCCTTCTTCTTCTATTGTAATGTAATTATAAGGGAAACACACAAGGGATGACACTCAACAAGGTGTGGAATTTTAGGAGTCTACAATTGAGGCTCTTTCTTAGTGTGACACATTAGAGGTTGGTATTTCATAGCCTAAAGGGTAAGGTTGCATGGTTTCACCACTAGCAATGGATTTATCAGTACATGCTTCATATGATGATGGGTCTAGATCATATGATATTCACTAGGATATTAATTATCATTAAGAGATTCAAAATTCATTCTTCTCCTTAGGAATTGGAAAGTGGGGTAAAATTTATGATGATGGTAGTGATAATGAACAACATTTGGTGTTATTAGACACTGCTCACCTCAAGCCTTCTAATGGTGTTTCTTTTGAGGATGTTGTCATTGGAAGAGGAAAGATTTATCTTCCAAAAACAATGCCACATAAGTATTATTCCAATCTACCAAAGACAACACAATTAAGGGAGAGAAATAATAACCCCCCAGTTCTTCCTTCAGTAGGCCTTGGGTTGGTGACTAGAACTGAGGGTATAAAAATCTCATGTTTTGGGAGGCATTTACCTCAATAATAAATAGGAATAGGAGATAAGATAAATAAAAAAAACCAACTCCATGATTAATATAAAAAGAAAACCCGAAATCCATCCCATAATGCACATTTAAATAAAATAGATATAAGTAAAAGTCTCTAAAAGAAATCCAAAATAAAAGCTAAGGTCATGAGATAGTAACAACTCCAAAGGTCTGAGCTAGTATTATCCAGCATGGTTTATGAATTCCTCCTAAAAAACATAAAAATAGTTTTATATATGTAGGGTGATCATATAATTATACTCAGTAGAAAAACCAAGGTCTCTCATTCACATGTGAAAAGATAATACTAATGCACCCATGAGAAAAACAGCAGAACCAAACAACACCTATACATGTTTACTAACCAAAAACCCAACCTCACCAAGTCTCTCTCACCAAATAATGCATCCAAGTGTAATTATATAATATAAAGCACATCGATGATAGGGCACCCAAACTGGTTTCCCACTAATTTTCCACTCCTACACCCCAATGTGGTACATCCTAGCACTCAAACCTCTTCTGAATAACATCACATCACATTGCACCCCGCCCACACACACCTAGGCCATCACAACACATCACATCCCGCCTACACACACTTGGGACATCACATCATATCACAACTTGATAGCAAAACTTTTGATTTATTTCCATCAATGATCATCCTTATCCTTATCATATCCTGGGAGGGGGAGAGGGGAAGAGTGGGTACCCAACCATCCATCCTCTCATCGGGATGTTGAAAAGAACACCCCCACGTGACTATGTGGGTATTATCATAGTGCTCAATGAGAGTGGGGTGCGTATAGAAATCACAAGAACATACAGTGTATATACATATATAGTTACAACACACAATCCCATCCTATGGGTTTATAATAAGAATTGACCATCTTACAGAAACCACATAATCACTGCCACATCTAAATTCATATAATATCACGAACAAAACAGAATCCATAATTCATATTTTAGTGTCTAATCCATTTTATAGAGTCTCTAATTATCAGTAAATATAACTTTAATAGTACCTTTAATTTATGTATTAAACATTATTTAGCATCATATTTCATTTAGGAAGACACCTTCTTTCATATTTCTAGTCCATTACTTGGTATAAAAACACAATCTGTTTAAACCACACAGTCCAACTGTCATATCCACATCCCATCCACTACCCCCACACACATCACAATATATCCACTTCACATTATATCAGTCCCACACACACAACCAAAATCCATTCCATATATCATATCATAGACCACAACACAACACATTTTTAGATTTAGAAAAGGGGGCTCTTATTCAATTTCACTTCTTTATTTAATGGTGTTATCACAAAATCCATAAGATCTTGGGGCATCTATTTAGTTAACCGAATATGTAGTTAATCATTTGTTTATGGTGGTGTCATAAAAATCCAAAAAATAAAGGAATCATAGCATATATAGAAACGAAAAAATAGTGGATACCAAAATCCATGACTTTCATCAATATTAGAATCATAGACAACCTCAATATCACAATATCAAATAAAAGGATATGAAATCATGTGAAGCATTCTCGTGCCCCTTAAATTTTTTTAAATTGTTAATTGTATTTTTTTAAGTCATATGCAACTATTTTCCAAAGGATAACATGATTATACCCCTCCCTTATGATACACAAAGAAGAAAGATGAAGGATCGCCTACCTCAAAGAAGCTTTCCGACTCAATACACATCACAAGGTGAAGAAGAATGATCACAAAACACAACCACACTATAAAAACCATGAATAAACCTACACCACAACCAAATAACCTCAAAACGTAACCCAGAACACCCCCCAAAACATAACTAAAACCATTTCAGTGAATCCCTGATAGAAGAATGAAAGTAAATGGATGATATTGAGAGGAGAACTCACCACAGATAAAATACAGGAAGTCGGGAATCAATACCTGTTGAAAGAAATATCAAAATGCCTCAAGGGGGATCCATTGGCCACCTAAAATGAGATATATTGTACTATTTTTGGAAAACCATATCTCCCTATAACATTATAACAACACTACATCATGGATTAACATGACATGTAATCTCTTTTAACGTTGTGTAATCATTGGGGTTCGATTTTTATGAAAAACACATTGCCTTTTTATTATGTAACCCCGAAAAACTACATGTCATGAAATGTCCATGGAGAAGATGTGAAACTAGATTTCACATCATGTAATACACTTACACAATGTGTATTATCTTTAGCAGCTCTCATATACCTCCAACTCTAATGAAAACTCCCAGAACCTCCCCCAAACACCTCTAACAACCAAAAATGGAAAAGCAACAGACTGAGAGGCCACAAACGATTACATTAGATAGCTATCAAACAATTCTCACCCTATATAATCCAAAACCAAGACGATAAGGAAAGGGGTATTAATAGACATCTCAATAGATACCTCTTAAGGATCTCATCATACCTCAAACACTACCATCAACTAAACAGGATAACCCAAACAACCACAAAACACACTACACAACCATAAGCTGCCTCTTCACACAAAACTAGACTACCACATCACCACTACACAACTATATCAACCTACACACATCCTAAACCAAAAAACACTATAACTAACAAACCAAACCATCCAGAACACATGAATCTGAGAATTCCATATTCCATGTCAAGATACTACCCGCTCTGGGCGGCACAAAATTGCCTACATGGGTTTAATCGCATATTAGTTAATGTTTTTTAATTAGGAATAAGGTCCTACCCTTTTAATATGTCAAGAATTTATCACACATCACACCACACACATAAAAAACTGATCAAAACAACACAACTCATAAAATAAGGTTCAAACACCACATCACAAAGAAAAACAGAGCAAAGAAAAACTAAAAAAATTGGGTAATGGGCACACATATGCGTATCTCACTCCCAAGTACTCTCCTACAGGACAACATGAGTCCAAAAAACATGAACCAAATAAATGGTATATCCATGCATCACATTCTATTTAAAATCATGGATCTCTATTGGTCTTTCCACAAACGTCATGTCCTCCTCGATATCCAATTCTCCCCAGTTAATGACATGAGAGTCATTGTAAAGATATCGATCAAGTTAAGAGGTGTGAAAGAATTTGTGGATCCTCTCTAACCATGACGTAAATGAAAACTGATATTCCACCTTTCCACAACACCTCAAAGGGCCCAACGATCCTTGGATAAATCTTACTCCCTCTACCAAACCTTCACTTCCCACGTCGAGGGGAAACCTTCAAGAACATGTGGTCACCTCAAAATACAAGGGCCTATTCCTTCGATTTACATAATACTTTGGTCAATTAAACACTGATTTTATCCTCTCACGAACTAGTTGAACCTTTTTTTGTCTTTCTATACACCACATTGGGACCAAGAATGGCTATCTCCCCAACATCCATCCAACACAATGGAGAACGACATGGTATTCTGTAAAAATCCCCAAATGAAGAAATGAAAATGGAAGAGTGATAACTATTAATTTAAGAAAATTATACCAAAGAAAGCTATCATACCCAAGATCCACCAAAGTCCAATATGCATGCCTGTAACATATCCTCCAATGTATGGACATTCCATTCCATTTTCCCATCTTTCTGAGGGTGGAAAGCCATGATGAGGTGTAACTATGTTAAAAAATAATGCTAAAATATAATCCAGACTCATGAGGTAAAACATGTGTCCCGATCTGAGACAAAGAACCTCATAAGTCCATGCAACCACACCACCTCATCCACATAAATCTTATCCAAATAATCCACTGCACCTGACTCCTTGATTGCTAAGAAGTGAGCCAATTTTATCAACTGATCCACCATTTCCCAGATAGAATCACAACCTCTCTAAGTTATAGGTAACCTTGTGATGAAATCCATTGACATTTCATCCCATTTCCACTTGGGAACATCCAAGGGATGCAGAAAACCACCAGGAAGATGATGCTCAACCTTTACCTTCTAAAAAACCATACATCGAGCGACAAACTCTTCCATCGCTCATTTCATACCAAGCCACCAAAACTATGTCATCAAGACATGGTACATCTTGAAGACTACTAGGTGTACCAAAAAATGTGATTTATGAAACTCAAGAAGGACGCCATCATGCATTATAATCAGAACAAACAAACTTCCATGAAATAACATCTGGTTCCAACCATCCTCTGAACACCCCTATGAAGCATCACCATGGTCAACATGATCGCACATCACCTATGCCTTTGAGTCCCCCACTGAGACTCCTCAACCTGCTACATCAGAGAAGAATTCATTTTTATCTGAAAAAATATATCCTATACCACCATCCACTCTTTCATACAAGTGCAAGGCTGCCAAATCCTCTATTGCTCTCTAAGCATCCTCATACTCCCAAAAAACACTCTTCAACAACTTTATTCTCAAAGAGTCATCCAAGAAATTCCCCTTTACTGTGTTGTAAGAGATCTAAAAACCATCCTTCGACCACCCTTATGAAGCATCACCATGGCCAACACGATCATGCATCACCTCTTCCTCTGAGTCCCCCACTGAGACTCCTCCACCTAATATATCCAAGAGGACGTCATCATCATCTGAAACAAGAAACCTCTAACACCATTCACTCTTTCATCCAATTTCATGGATAATAAATCCTCCATTTATCTCTAAGAATACTCAAACTCCCAAGAAACACTCTTCCATGAAATCCTGCTTAAAACTTTATTCACAATATTCCCCTTTTCGGAGGTGTAGGAGATCTAAAAATCATAATCCTAAAGAAAATCCATCCAACTCCACTATTGAAATTTAAAATCACACTGGGAAAAGACATAACTCAAGCTCTTGTGATCCGTAAATACCACAAATCACTCCCCTATGAGTTAATTTCTCTACAAATTCAGCGCAAAACTAACTAATGCTAGCCCCAGATCATGGGTGACATAGTTATGCTCATAGGTATGTAACTACCCAAACCTATAAGATTTCACCACCTAATGATGCATTAGAACACATCCTAATCCCAGACAGGAAGTGTCACAAAACACCTCAAGTAATACACCCTACTCTGAAATATTAAGAACTGGATAACTAACAAACTTCCCCTTCAGGTAACCGAACGTTGCCCGACACTGATCACTCAACACAAAATATTGGTCTTTCCTAGTCAAAGATATCAACAAGTATACAACTTGAGATAAATAGTTTTAGAACCTTCGATAATATCCTTAGATACTAAGGAAATGGAAAAACTCCACCATGCTCTTGGGTGATTCCCAATAAATAACTACTTCAACCTTTGATGGGTCTACTGCCAAACCCTATGGAGACACCACTTACCCAAAGAAATGCACCTCTCGTGTCCATAACTTACACTTGGAAAAATTTACCTAGAGTTGGTGGAATTAAAGAACATTCAAGACAATTCTAAGATGCTATACATTCCCCTCCTCTGACTTAGAGTAGATTAAGATATCATCAATGAATAAAACAATGAATTGATTTAGGAACTCATGGAACACAGAGTTTATAAGCCCCATGAACATGACTAGTGCATTCATAACACAAAAATGGAATGAAAACAAACTCAAAGTGCACATACCTATCTTTGAAGGCAATCTTTGGGATATTTTACTCCTTCACCCTCAACTGGTGATATCCAGACTGCAGATCGGTCTTAAAAAACCAACTCACCCCTATCAGCTGGTCGAAAAGATTGTCTATCCTTGGAAGAGGATAAAAGTTTATGGTCGTCACCTGATTCAACCTTTGGTAGTCTATACACAACCTCAAAATACCATCCTTATTCTTTTCAAACAACACTAGAACACCCCATAGTGACATAATGAGATGGATAAAACCCTTCTGCATCAGATTGTCTACCTGAACCCTAAACTCCTATAGCTCCTAAGGTTCCATACGAAAAGGATCCATCGAAAATGGGGAATCACTGGTCTGAAAGTCTATCCCAAACTCAACATCACGTCAAGGGGGTAGCGTCACAACCTACTTAGGGAAAACATCGAGGAATTCCTCAATGACCCCAGGTGTAAAGACCCAGAAATTTCAGGATTTTTTTTTTAATTTTTTTGGAATTTTACGAGTCCGCAGTTTCTGACAGAGACTGATTCTGAGGCCCATCATGCCCGGAATCAATTTCTGAAGTTTTGTTTGGGTACGTTCAGTAAATGTACATGTGGGGTTTTCTATATTTTGAACCGGTGTTTGGAATTGAAATCCGAGGACACCGATGGACTCACGGCGACGATATTCTCTTATGGGGAACTTTAACGCAACTGAATTTTGTCGTATGTGGTAATTACAATTTGGGGATTCATTAAGAATAAAATAAAATTGTTGAGTTACAATTTTATTTTATGTGGAAGTTTTTTCCTCCAAAAGGAAGTTGGAGGTGGGGACTAAACCCCCCTTACTTCCCATGGGAGATAACTAAGGGTGGTGGGGCCCACACGAGCCCCCAACTTATCACCTCCTCTAAACTCCCCTCAACTCCCTTAAACTCCACCATTAATGAGGTGAATTGATTCAACTTTAATTCAAATACTTTTGAATTCATCTCTCCAGATTTAATTTATGTGTTGTCACTTTTATGAGGCTTTTTTTATTCTTGCCAACCCATGGAGAATTAATTAAGCGAATCACTTAATTAATTGTTTGTGTGGAAATATTATTATATTGGGAGCCTATTGTTTCATTTTCGTGGGCAATTTTTTTTGGGGAAAGATCTGAAAAAATAGAAGTGTTCTTCTCTCGACGAAGAACAATCACTCTCTCCAACGAAGAACACAAGGCCGAAACTATCGACTTATTCTTCTTCTTATTCTTCCTCCATGTCAAGGGAGGAGACGCCGTACGCAAGGAAACATGGACTACACTTCCTCCTCGGATGCACTCCGACGTCAACGGAATCGACACCGTTCTTCCGCAACGCCCGACCACCGCGATGTTCGTCTTCTGCGGTTCGACGACGTGCGACATCTATCCGGGGTAGGGGGTTTTATTTCAATTTTTAATTGATTAAAAATTGTGCTTTGTCCTTCGTTGAATTCGTGGATTTTCATTGGCCATGTGTTACCGCCTAACGTGGAGGGTGCGGCCCGAACGAAAACGGACCGATGACCCTCCACTGGATCTTGATTTTTTTTGGAATTGGCGACCGGAGGTGGAACGCGGAAGAGGTCGGCGGCGCAAGGGATACCATCGCACACACAAATAAAAGCTACGGCCAAGCGGGCTGTGACGGAGGAATCCGGTGCCGTCGCGCCAGTTGTGTGGAAGGAACCGCGTCCTGCTTCGCGGGCCGCTTCGGCAGGAGAACCGGTCGGCCGGGCGGAGGAAGGTCACGGTGCCAGGAGGGTGGCGCGCTGGAGAAACCATGCCCACCCATGCGGGCCGCTTGCACCAAGAAGGCTGGCTGGCACCACTTGGCGCCACCAGTTCAGGCAGCCGAGGGGGCCGCGCCCCCCGCCACTGACCACTCGACCTCCTTCGGGCCGAGCCGCGGCCGGCCAGGCCGCGTCGGGCCAGGCCGAGCCACACCCTCTCGGGTTGGGCCACACCTTCCATCGAGCTAGGTCACGTTTCTTTAGGCCAGGACAACAACCCATGTCGGGTCGGATCCGCCGAACCGGATCGGGCCGACCCACCAGCCCACTGGGCCTAACGGGCCAGGCCTGTATGCTTAATGCAAATAACTTCACGACTATGCGTCTGATCGACGCACCGTCTGTGGAACTAGGACCCTCGTGATGAGTCTGTCCTTTTTCAATACTCTAAGTGAGTTTTGGACGAATTTGGAAAAACGGCCGGGTTGGTTCGAAACCGAAACCAACCGGGCCCTCGGAGCGGAAACACTTATAACATAAGGACCAGACGTCTGATTGATGTGCCATTAACTACGTTGGATTCCTATTGATGAGACAGAACTTTTGGAATAATTCACATAGGATTCGGATGTGGTTTGAGTATGGCCGGGTTAGATTGTACCCGAAATCCAACCGGGCCCTTGGAACGGAAATGCTAATAACTCACAGACTGGGCATCCGATTAACGCGTCGTCTGTTGCGTTGAGACCCCTATGATGAGGCGGTCCCATGAGATACTTCCAAATGAGATTACGTGACACTTGGAAGTATCGACCAGTTGCTCGTGGAGTGGATCCTCCCAGAGACGAGCGTACAGAGTACGGAGACCTTGTATCTGGCTGAGACCAGATGACTGCTTGTTTGATTTGATTCGGAGTGACTTGACTAGCCCAGTGGGGAGTGCTACTGTGTTGGGGAGAAAGGCCCATGGCGGAGGAGCACTACAGTGTTGGGGCGAAATACCCATGGTGGAGGAGCGCTACTGTGTTGGGGCGGCAGACCTGTGGTAATCAATAGGAGGAGTACCTCTGTAGGATATTAGGGGGTGCACTATTCTGTTGGGGCAGCAGACCCATGGTGGGAAGCACTATTGTGTTGGGGGGACAAACCCGCAGTACTCGATAGGAGGAGTACCTCAGCAGTATAAGGTTAGTGAGTAGCACCTCGGAGTCATGACAGGACTACTGTACTCGACAGAGGAGGAGTTCTCCAGCAGTCGTGGTTTCAACATCATGAATAAAATCCGGGTTTGAGCTGAGTCAATGACCTTTGTGTTTTCCTCATGATTGAGATGGGTTACTTGATAACTTAGGTATATGTATGATCATACACCTAAGTAAATTTTATCTGTTTAGATATTTCTTTGTGGTTTATCATTGTCGGATTTAGTGAGACCTTGAGGGTCTCGGGGTCCCTACTGAGTATCGTTATACTCACCCCTGCACGGGCTATGCCCGCACCTCATTGTGTTAGATGCAGAAGACATATATTGCTGACCGAGGCAGAGTGTATGAGGACTGGATGGTACCCGGAGGTGGACCTCACAAAGAGTCGGTACCCAGAGGAGACGGACAAACGTGCAGTGCTGAGGAGGACATCTGTACCTACCCTTCAGGTAGGAACCTGGAGGAAGATTCAGAATATGCTTCCATCTTCCAGTTATTTGTCTTTTTAGTTGTACTTTGTTTCAGTTATAGTTGTACCTTTCTGTTGGGATTGTATTTCCGGCCCCTTTGTATTTTCAGCACACTTGTTATACTGCTTTACTTAGTGTTTGATTCTGCTTGATCTCTGGTTTTTTGAGTTTACGTTTTATAAATGCAATGCCTTCCCAGTTATAGGGATTTACGCCTTTGGTGCTAGTCGCTAGCCCCTGGCCAATGGAAGGCGGGCTTGGGGTAGTTATGACATGGGCCCCGGGGGACAGGTCATGACAAATTGGCATCAGATGAGTCAGTTCTACCATATAACTTAGGACTCTAATATTTCCTTTCTATGAAGCAATAGTGTTAAGGGTATCGAGTGTGGTTTTCAGTTCATGGAGTCCAGTGTCGGTGCGACGGTCGGCGTATCCATACACCAGGACCCTGACTACTGATTTCCGACTCAGTGCACGAAAACAATAATTGCGTGTGTGTTTCCAAAAGTTTTCTTTAATTCAGCTCAAACCAGGTCAGCTCACCAGGTGTAGTCTTTTGACCATGTTGCATCTGTTCAGGATGCCTCCATGCAGACAGCCAGTTAGAGTCCCGAGAGAGTACCCAATGATGGCCCACAGAGCGATGAGGCTCCGGTGCAGGGCCCTCTTGCTATGATGGCACATTCGGGTGGAGTACCAGCAGCAGCACCACCCGTTGGGAAGTAGATGCCACCATCCGTACTAGCAGACGATGCATGCTGACAGAGCGTATTGCACGAGTTCTAGCAGCAGAGGCCTCTGAGGTTACGAGGCAAGGAAGATTCCCAGGTAATAGTGGACTGGCTGGAGGTGATTGCTAGAGTTCTATACCTATTTTAGACACTAGTAGAGCAGATGGTGATCTTAGCTACTTGTGTTTCCCAGTGAGTGACCATGAGGTTGGTCTGCATAGTGATGAGGCTTCGGTACATGGACTGATGCCTGAGATAGTACCTTCGGGTAGTGTGCCAGCTATATCACTACCTGTTGGTCAGCAGTTTCAACCGGCAGTACTGGTAGATGACACATGTAGGCTTAGTGTCTTACACGTGTTTCAGCATCAGATACCCCTCAGGTTCCAAGGCGAGCCGACTCACCGGCGGCTAGGGACTAGATTGAGGAGGTGGCTGAGTGTTTTCTAGAGCTTATAGAGCTTCGACACGACGACGTGACAGTAGATGAGAATTCATCGAGGCATACTGATATTTCCTGGTACTCGATGAATTTGATATGATCAGTGCTTTAGATCTCGGACCTCTGAGCGAGGTGTGTTTATGGATATCTGAGCCATCACTTTTCCACTATGCATACCTACTTATGATAGTGTGCTAGAGAGAACCTTTGTGGTTGAATGTTATTTGGCTGAAGGGATATAGCTAGATAATGTTAGCAGTGGGAAAGCAGAGAACTGGCAGTAGTCTCAAAGACTTGGGCATGTAAAATGTTTCAAGAAGAGGAAGTGTTAAGGACAGATGAATCTGCAGAGCAGCAGACGTAGAAGCAGAGCTAGGAGGGAAGCATGTGGGGTTGTACATTTCGACATGTTACAACCACGCACCTTTGTAGTCCCCACCAGGATCAGAGAGCAGGAGGGAAGGGGAATAGAGTAGCTACATGCGGTCAAGGAGTGTGACCCAAGGGCTCTAGGAATGATTCTAGGTACGGTCTGTGTCTTCTATTATCTGCTGTAAAATCAGACATTAATGTGCATCATTCCTTTCTTCCACAAATATTATCCCAAACCTAGAGTTTCTGGTTAAGTCGTTGACTTGACACTCATGTCTGGAGATACCTTTGGGAGGAGACTCGATAATCACGCTTACTCCGACGGTGTGATCTGACCCTTGTGGCAATAGTTTCGGTTGGAACCTCTTGGTGGCAACGTCGAGGCCTTAAGACGTTAGTTTGGGTATGGACTGGGAAACCACAGTTCATACACAGATTAACTGTATTAGGAAAAAAGGTTGCGGTTTACCTACAACTTTGGGATGGTTTTTCCTTTTTCAGTGAAAAGGAAACCCCAGGCAGCACAGGATGAAATCATGCATAAGTGGGTGAAGTTGATCACTCATGAGTCAGCCAGACTTAGATTGGTTCCGGACTTCTCCAAAGTTGTTGTACCACTTTTTAGCATTAACGAAGAAGGGGAAACCCTTCGTGTGGTCAGAGAGAGGCCTGCATATCTTTTCAGAACCTGAGGCAGAGGTTGAACAGTGCGCCCATCTTAAGGCTACCAGAGAAGGTGCAGATCATCTAGGAGCGGATGAAGACTACACAGAGCAGACAGAAGTCCTATGCTGATAGGAGACGGATACCACTGGATTTCAAGGATGGCAACCACATTTTCCTACGGGTCTCACCTTGACGAGGTATACAGAGATTTGGATGGGGTGGAAAGTTATCTCCATGATTCTTCGGACCTTTCCAGGACCTCAGTAGAGTAGGCAAGGTGGCTTACCGCCTGGCCCTTCCACCTCAGTTGCACCAGGTGCACGACGTCATCCACGTATCTCGCTGAGGAGATATGTGCACGAATTTTTCCACATCATCGAATACAGGGAGCTGAACACTGATGATAGGGAAACTTTCACGGATGTTCCAGTGGAGATTGAGGATCGACAGGAGCGGGTCCTACGTGGACAGACGATTCCTCTTGTGCACGTTCTCTGGTAGCAGAAGAACCTCCAGGGGAGCACATGGGAGCAAGAGGCTCAGATGCGTGCTCAGTACCCCTTTAGTTTCATTAGTGTGTGTTGTAGATTTACATGGACGTAAATCCCTAAGGTGGGATTAATGTAAAGACCTGGAGATTTTAGGATTTTTTTTTTTAAATTTCTTTGGAATTTTACGAGTCCGCAGTTTCTGACGGCGCCTGATTCTGAGGCCGGGTGTGCCTGGAATCAATTTATGAAGTTTTGTTCGGGTAATTTCAGTAAACGTATGTGCTGGTTTTTTTATCTTTTGAACCAGTGCTCGAAATTGAAATCCGAGGACACCGATGGACTCGCAGCGCCAATATTTGCTTATGGGGACCTTTACCGCAGTTTCGTTTTGTCATATGTGGTAATTAAAATTTGAGGATTCATTAAGAATAAAATAAAATTGTTGAGTTACAATTTTATTTTATGTGGAAGTTGTTTCCTCCAAAAGGAAGTTGGATGTGGGGCCCACACCCCTCCTAACTTCCCATGGGAGATAACTAAGGGTGGTGGGGACCACACGAGCCCCCAACTTATCACCTCCCATCAACTCCCCTAAACTCCCTTAAAATCCACCATTAATGAGGTGAATTAATTCAACTTTAATTCAAATCCTTTTGAATTCATCTTTCCGCATTTAATTTATGTGTTGTCACTTTTATGAGGCTTTTGATATTCTTTCCAAACCATGGAGAATTAATTAAGTGAATCACTTAATTAATTGTTTGTGTGGAAACATTATTATATTGGGAGCCTATTGTTCCATTTGTGTGGGAAATTTTTCTTTGGGGAAAGCTCTGGAAAAATAGAAGTGTTCTTCTCTCGACGAAGAACAATGACTCTCTCCAACGAAGAACACAAGGCCACAACTGTCGACTTCTTGTTCTTATTATTCTTCCTCCACGTCAAGGGAGGAGGCACCATCCACAAGGAAACATCAACTATTCTTCCTCTTCAGATGCACTCCGACGTCAACGGAATCGACACCGTTCTTCCGCAACGCCCGACCACCGCGACGTTCGTCTTCCGCGGTTCGATGACGTGCGACGTCTTTCCAAGGTAGGGGGTTTTGTTTCAATTTTTAACTGATTAAAAATTGTGCTTCATCCTTAGTTGAATCCATGGATTGTCATTGGCCATGTGTTACCACCTAATGCGGAGGGCGCGGGTCGAATGAACACGGCCCGACGACCCTCCACTGGATCTTGATTTTTTTTGGAATCGGCGACCGGAGGTGGAACGCGGAAGAGGTCGGCGGCACAAGGGCCGCCGTCGCACACGTAAAGAAAAGCCGCGGCCAGGCGGGCCATGAAGGAGGAAGCACGTATCCATCACGCCGTGCCAGGGACACGGAGCCGCGACTAGGGCAGGCTGCGGCGGAGGAAGCCGGCACTGTCGCGCCGGCTGTGCAGAAGAAACCACGACCTGCTTCGCGGGCCGCTTCTGCAGGAGAACCGGCCGGCCGGGCCGAGGAAGGCCGCGGCGCCAGGAGGGCACTGCGCTGGAGAACCCACGTCCCGCTCATGCTAGCCTCTTGCGCCAAGAAGGCCAGCCGGTTAGGGAGGGCGGCGCCTCTTGGCACCACCGGTTTGGGCAGTTGGGGGGCCGCGCCCCCCGCTGCGGACCGTTCGGCGCCCTTCGGGCTGAGCCACTTGGCCAACCGGCCGAACCGCGCCGTGCCTGCCGTCGGGCCGGGCTGTGCCTGCTACCGGGCCGGGTCACATTTCTTTAGGCCAGGACAACACCCCATACCGGGTTGGACCCGCCGAACCAGATCGGGCTGACCCGCCATCCCACTGGGCCTAACGGGCGGGGCCCATACGCTTAAATGCGAATAACTTCACGACCATGTGTTCGATAGACACGCTGTCTACAACACTGGTACCCTCACGATGAGGCGGTCCTTTTGCCATTCTATAAGTGAGTTTTCGACGACTTTTGAAAAACGGTCGGGTTGGTTCGAAACCGAAACCAACCGGGCCCACGGAGCGGAAACACTTATAACATAAGGACCAGACGTCCGATTGACGTGCCGTAAACTACGTTGGATTCCTCTTGATGAGACAAAAATTTTGGCATACTCCACACATGATTCGTATGTGGTTTGAGTATGGCCGGGTTGGATTGTACCCGAAATCCAACCGGGCCCCTGGAATGGAAATTCTAATAACTCACAGATCGGGCGTCTGATTGACGCACGATCTGTTGCGTTGAGACCCCTATGACAAGGCGGTCCCATGAGATACTTCCACATGAGATTATGTGACACTTGGAAGTATCGACCAGCAGCTCATGGAGCGGATCCTCCCGGGACGAGCGTACGGAGTATGGAGACCTTGTAGCTAGCTGAGACCTGATGAGTGCTTGTACGATTCGATTCAGAGTGACTTGATTAACCCAGTGGGGAGCGCTACTGTGTTGGGGTGACATACCCATGGCGGAGGAGTGCTACTGTGTTGGGGCGGCAGTCCCGCGGTACTCGATAGGAGGAGTACCTCTTTAGGCTATTAGGGGGTGTACTACTATGTTGGGGCGGCATACCCATGGTGGGAAGCACTACTGTGTTGGGGTGATAGACCCGCGATACTCGATAGGAGGAGTACCTCAGCAGTCTAAGGTTAGTGAGTAGCACCTCTGAGTCGCGACAGGACTACTGTACTCAATAGAGGAGGAGTTATCCAGCAACCGTGGTTTCAACATCATGAATAAAATTCTCATTTGAGCTAAGTCAATGACCTTTGTGGTTTCCTCATGATTGAGAAGGGTTACTCGATAACTTAGGTATATGTATGGGCATATACCTAAGTAAAGGTTATATGTTGAGATTTTTCTTTTCGGTTTATCCTTGTTGGATTTAGTGAGACCTTAAGGGTATCAGGGTCCATACTGAGTATTTTTATACTCACCCCTACACGGGCTATGCCCGCACCTCATTGTGTTAGATGCAGACGACGGACAACGCTGACCGAGGCAGAGTGTACGAGGACTGGACGGTACCGGGAGGTGGACCTCACGATGAGTCGGTACCTGGAGGAGACGGACGGACGTGGAGTGCTGAGGAGGACATATGTACCTACCCTTCAGGTAGGAACCTGGAGGACGATTCAGGAGCTGCTTCCATCTTCCAGTTGTTTGTCTTTTTCAGTTGTACTTTCTTTCAGTTGTAGCTATACCTTTCTATTGGGCTTGTATTTCCTTACCCTTTGTATTTTCAGCACACTTTTTATACTTGTTTACCTAGTGTTTTCTTCTTCTTGATCTCTTGTTGTGTGAGTTTACATTTTATAAAGGCAATGCCTTCCCAGTTATAGGGATTTACGCCTTTGGTGCTAGTCGCCAGGCCCTGGCCTATGGAAGCCGGGCTTGGGGTAGTTACAACACGGGCCCCGGGGGACGGGTCGTGACACCGAGGAACTTCACTATACCATCATCGACCGATTCCACCAAAAACATGGAAAATAATGAAATAAGGGGCCTCATACACCAAATGCCAACCTGAAAACTCTACTCACCAATGAAAACCACACACTGGCCATCTACATATGAAAACATGAGTCTCATCCAAAAGCAGTTGATAATAACACATACAAAATACAACTAGTCAATGTTGAGGATGACATCTTATGATTGCATCTGTAGTAAGACAATATTCCCACGAGAATAATGAGGCCTCATCATTAGTCTACACCCTCGACACACATAAAACATGCTAGGATAACCTCTAACTAGTGTAGTCAACACTAGGGGTATGTGAAGCCTATCTATGTCTAGTCCCTTAGCATGGGTTAGAGAAGGTGTAATAAAGGAGTGAAAAGATCTTGAATCAAACAAGGCCTAAAAAAGGTTACTAAAAAAATCATACCTTTGACGATCTCTGGCCCCTCTAGAACTGTTTCCTCCATTTCATGCAACTAACCATGCCCAGATCCTCTACCTCTCTACTGAAGAACACCTCCAAAGCTATGCCCAGGTTTAGAAAATTCTTGTTTTCCTTTCATCTATGTCTCATGATCATCGTTCTTGTGTGGTTCAAATAGTTGAGGTTCAACAGGAATATCCAGTTGATCATTTTAGGGTTGATCCAATTGCATAGGATGATCAATGGTAGAGAATGTTGCCTGCTTTCCAGCGGTAGGCTTTGGGGAATTACGAGGGAAATGTTTTAGATGTGGAGATAGAGAGATGGTTGGAGGAGCTCAAGATCACTTTTTGTTTGATCCAGGCCTTGATGAAGTACTTGGTCCCTTTTTCAGTCAGTCAAATGTGGGGAGCTACACATCAGTGGTGGATAATGTATCTGGTAGAGCGGAAGGAGACAAATGTTTTGCAGGTCGAATTCTAGAATAAATTTTGGGAAAAGGTCCTTTTATCAACAATGAAGGCAGTAAAGAGGCAGAAGTTTCCTTCTCGTTAGTAAAGAAGAATTTCAGTATGGGGGATGGTAATTAAGTTCAAGGATTTTTTGCGTTTTTTCCCAAATATTTTTCCAGATGAGGAGTCTTGTGCGATACATCTTGAGGAGGCACTCTGTCCTTCTATCTGGTATGCAGTAACTCCTTCTACGTTTCCAACGTATCTGGAGGTTTGTAAGAAGGTAGAGGTGATAGAGTAGAAGCACTCATGAGGAGGTTTTCCACAAGAGGGGAATAAGAAGGGTTGTCAGTGAGAGGTCTTAGGCGTCAGGGTCTTCAAGGTTTCAACCAATAGGGAGTCGACCTCAATAGCTTCCTTTTCATCCTTCTAGTGACGTCCTGGTGCCCCCATATCTTCCGTATACCCATGGAAAAGTGGTGTGGGGTACCCTTATCGATGTGATTATTATTATACTATATTACATGGTTTACATTATTTGTTGATCATGCCTTAGTGAGGTTGGTATGGTTAGTATACCTTGATATGTAGTGTTTGGTTCTATTGTTTTCTCACAGGTTCATTGGTGTGCTTCTTTCACATGTGGATGCGAGACTTGAGTTTTTCCTACTGAGTATAATTGCATGCTCATCCTACATATATAAACTATTTATAGGTTTACAATAGGATTATGTGTACCGTGATGGGCATTACTAGCTCGGACCTTTGGATAACTTGCTACTCTAGCTTTATTTTGGGTATTTACTTTGGAGACTTGTATCTATATTAATTCTTTTTATACATGCATGTGGGGTGGTTTTTGGGTTTCTTTTTTACATTGTCTCTTGGAGTTATTTTTGGAAGATCCACCTTATCTCCTGATCCTGTTTATATTATATAGTTTAATTCCTTCTATATATGATATTTTCATACCCTCGGTGCTAGTCACCAACCCAGGGCCTACTGGAGGCGGGACTCAGGGGTCATTATCTATCTCCCTTCATTGTTGTATCTTTGAAGGGAGGAGTCGTGATAGTAGGAACGATCCAAGTCAGGGATACTGTGAATTCTTAATCAAGATAGCTCACAGTTGGAGTGGGAAACTACAGATGAATCTGATTATGATTATGGAAATGATCCATCTTTTTATGATTAATAATCCAGTTTTTTAGATGAGGGCAAGTCGCTATGTTTGACCTCATTCGTCTTTCATGCTATATTTTTCATTATTTTAATAAAGGTCAGGAGCTTTGCTTCTAACTAGATCTTTTCGATATATTGATTTATAATTTATTTACTAATAATTTATTTTGTATTATTTTTTTATCATTATCAATTTATTATTTATTATTTATTATTTATTATTTGTTAATTTTTATATATTTATTATTAATTAAGTAATAATTTACTATTTACGTATTATTTTTTATTTATTTAATGCTTATTTATTATATAGTCATTAATTATTTATAATTTATTAATTTATTAATTATTTACTATTTATTAATTATTTAGAATTCACTATTATTTATTATTATTATTATTTATCATTTATTTATTTATTATTTATTATAATTTATCATTTATTATTGATTATTATTTATTGATTTTAATAATTTATTGATTATTTAGTATTTATTTATTTATTATGTAATTATTATTTATTTATTTATTAGATATTTATTATTTATTTATTATTTATTATATTTTTTTATTATCATTTACTTTTATTTATTATTATTTATTTATTTTTATTATTTATTGATTATTGATTATTTATTGAATATTTAATTGTTTTTTATTACATAATTATTATTTATTTAATGTTTATTTATTTATTATTAAATAAATAAATAAATAAATAAATATTAAATATTTGTTATTAATTAATTATTTATTACTTATTTATTGGTTATTTATTATTTATTTATTGGTTATTTATTATTTATTATTATTTTTTAATTATCATTTATTATTGTTTATCAATATTTATTATTTATTTTATCATTTATTTATTATTTATATAATATTTATTTATTATTTGTGTATTTTATATTTATTATTTATAATTCATTTATTATTTATTTATTATTATTTATTTATAAATTATTAATTATTTATGATTTATGATTTATTATTATTTATTTATGTATTATTTATTATTTAAGTATTATTTATTATTTTTTTATTATTTATTACGTGTTTATTTTTTATTTATTTAATTGTTTTTATTATTTATTTGTCATGTTTTAATTATTTATTAATTATTTATATTTATTACAATTTTTTATTATTTAATATTTTTTATTATTTTTTATTGACTACTCATTATTTATTTAATATTTAATTGTTATTTATTTATCAAGTATTATTTATTTATTTATTTCTTATTTATAATTTATAATTTATTTTTTTAATTATTTAATATTTATTTATTAGTTATTAATTATTAATTAATTAAATAATTAAATAATTAAATAATTAATTATTAATTATTAATTATTAATTATTAATTATTAATTATTATTTATTTAATAATTCATTATTATTTATTTATTACATTTTTATTAATTAATTATTTTTTATTTGTCTATTATATATATTATTTATTAATTTATTACATATTTATTATATATTCAATATATATTCATTATTTATTATTCTTTGATATCATTATTTATTTTTTATCTGTATATATATAAGTATATTACTTACTATTTTCTCACCACATGAAGAGCTTGCTGGCGTGGTAAAATCTTTGCAGAATAACCAAGTGGTAAGGTGTTTGAATCTCTCCTAGTTCATATATATTCCAGATTTATACATGGTAGGATAAAAAGTAATAAATAAATAATAAAAAAAAAATTATGTAAATAAAAAAATATTAATAAAAAACAAAAACAAAAAAAACCACCCTTAAAAATCTAGTGTCGTTTAAAAAAACACTTCAAAAAACCATCGTGAAATGATTCTTATCACCCAAATACATGGTGATTTAAGAAAGTGTCACACATCATTTAGAACTTGTAATGTCCCGGTTCCGACAATACTAGTATCAATACTATTGTCAACCTCCTTTTTAGCTCCTAAAAGGCTGACTCACAAGAATCTGACCACAAGAACTTTACACCCTTCTTAGTCAGACCCATCAGTGGTGCTACTAAGCGTGAAAAGTCCTGAATGAAGCGTCTGTAGTATCCAACCATCCCTAGAAAACTCCATACCTCAAAGATTTTCTTCTGCTGCTCCTAGTAAACTACTTCTCTCACTTTTTCCGGGTCTACTGACACTCCTGTCTCAGAGATAACATGACCCAAGAAGTGAATCGGATCCATCCAAAAGTGGCATTTTGAGAGCTTAGCATATAACTAATGCTCTCTCAGTGTACTCAGAATGATCTCAAGATGGGTAGCATGGTCGTGTCGAGTGTGAGAGTACACCAAGATATCGTCCACGAAGACCACCAAGAAAGAATCCAAGTATGGATGGAACACTCTGTTCATCAGTGCCATGAAGACTGCAGGCGCGTTTGTGAGACCGAACGGCATAACCATGTACTAGTATAGACCATACCTTCTCTGGAAGGATGTAAGAGGTATATCTGATGGTCTAACGCACAATTGATGGTAACCAGACCTCAAGTCAATCTTCGAGAACACCCGGGCTCCTCAAAGCTGATCAAAGAGATCATCAATCCTCAGTAATGTATATCAGTTCTTGACCGTCAACTGGTTCAACTTATGATAATACACACAAAGCTTTAGGCTATCGTCCACATTCTTCGGAAAAAGGACAGGTGAACCCCAAGGAGAAGTACTAGGTCGGATGAAACCCTTTTCCTGCAACTCCTCGAACTGCTTCTTGAGCTTCTGTAACTCTGGTGTAGTCATCCTATAAAGAGGAATGGACACCGGTGTCGCTCCTAGAACAAGTTCAATAGAAAAGTCTACCTCACGCTCTAGAGGTAAACCTGAAAAGTCTTCTGGAAAGACATATCTGAAACGATCCACCATTGGAGGAAAGTCCATTTGTGAAATCCCCTAGTCATCTAGATATAGACTAGCAATCTATGCTATAACTCCTCCTAACCCATGATGCTCGGGTCCCGCTCTGCTCGCATGGACATCCCATTCGCCCTTATGAAGAAAAGATCCACCCTCTGGTGATATGAAACTCACCCTACAATGATAATAGTCGACGAATTCCTGGAAGGGAACTGCCGAGTCCATTCTGAGAATGACATCATAGCCTGTCATCTCTAGGACATAGAGGTCCTATAAAAAAGGAAACCCACCAACCTTTAGAGGGCACTCCTTGCACAGACGTACACTCGCCATTCTAGTCTCCAACATAGTGTCTAGCGTCAAGATATTAGTAGAAGAAAAGATGAAAAGCCCAAAGCTCTCCACAACCGAAACATAGATAAATCTAAGGGAATCCCCTGTATCGAAAAGAGAATAAGCTAAAACTGAGGCTACTAAGATCGTACGTCGCACTGTAGAGGGTCCGGGATCCTTCTCTTGTTGGGTCTGCTCCACTGTAAAAGTCAGAACTTCACCGCGACCCTTGACCCTGTCTAGCCACCCTGAGCTGATCCACCCTGTTGTCGCTGAAAACCGGGCTACTGGCTACCACGACCACGACCTCCACCTCGGCCTAAACGGCCGTAAGAACTCCAGTTCCCAGACTAGTGAGAAGCTGGTGGTGCTGCTCCTGAACGAGGAGTCACAGAAGAACCCTTGTCACCAACTACTGGGGAGAAGATCTGACAAAAGCGCTGAAGATGACCTATCTTGCCGCAAGATCGGCACTCCACTAGGTCTTTCAGGTAGTGTGGCCTCATATGACCACTCTTCCCACACTGGTATCACACCACCTGACTACCAAAATAAGTGTCTCACCTCCTTGTATCACCGCACGAAGACTCCCTACAGTTCTTCTCGCTATCAGTAGGAGGGATACTAACTCCAGATGCCAAGACTCCATGGCTCAAAACTCCAGAATCTATCATATTGCGCTACGTAATTAGCACCTGGTTGATGATAGAATTGATAGAAGTTAACTTGAAGATGTTCACCTGCAATCAGATTTCGTGCCTCAGACCATACTCAAACTTTCTTGCCAGGAATAACTGATTACCTCTTGGAATAGGCGTGAAACACTGCAGCTCGGTAAAGTGAGAGGAATACTCCATGACCGAAAGAGTACCATGCTTCAGACTCATAAAATATCAGGCTCGATCTTCCCTCAAAGTCTCTGGGTAGAAGTAGTCATAGAAGATATACTAAAACTCATCCCAAGCCATGAATTGTTGGCGTTCCACCTATGAGATCACATCCCACCACCTTTTGGCGGAGTCTCAAAGAATATATGTAGCAAGATTCACCCTACTCTCTAGAGGTATCTCCAGATTCTCTAAGATCTTCAGCATGGATTCCAGCCATGACTCTATAGCCTGGTGTCCTCCATCCCCTGAGAAAGAGGGAGGATGCTGCTACTGAAAGACCTGTGTCAAATCTTCCATCGACAAGGCAGGTGGAGGTGCTCCCTGAAAGGTATGCATCATCCTCATAAATCCTTCCCTAAATTGTGCATCATTACCTGCGTCCGGTATAATGGTTGATTCCAAGACTGGAACAACAAGAGGATCTACAGGTATTCCCTGATCAGCTATATCCGGTGTCCGATCACTACCCTGCAACTGGCATACAACCGGAGGACATCTCAGCGGCATGACTCTTTAAGGTTAAACGCACACCTTAGATCAAGATTATCATGTACTGAGAACCAAAAGTATAAGAAGGTAACAAGATAAAGAAAACATTCAAGTTTTTCCAAAACATGACTACATGGTGTGTATAACCCCTACACGGTGTGTTCCCTTCATCCATTCACATGGGCGTGTACTCCTTCCAGAACTGGTCGTGTAACACCCCATACACATGACGTGTTCACCTAACACACGATGTGTACTTGAATCCTCTTCCCTTGACCGAGTCCTTCTACACGGCTAAGACACATGGTTCTCATTAGAACGAGACTACACGACATGTTAGTGCCCGACATGGTGTGTACTAGACGAACCTCACCGACCCGTGTTGTTAGATACACAACTCAAACTACACGACGTGTTCCAGGTGGACAGGGTGTGTACGAGAAAGGATAACACTAACCTATGTTGTTAGTTACACGACCGGGTACCTGGGTTACACCATACGACGTGTTCTAGACAAACACGACATGTTCTAAGACAATTTTTCCGAGCTGTGTTGTTAGTGACACGTCCGGTTACACGGTTCTACAACACAACATGTCTTACCAAGGATTCCAAACCCCGTGTCCCCGCCCACATAGTCCGAGACACAGTTAGATACTACACGACTTGTACATACAGTACATGGTGTTTACTTAAGAAAAACAGTTTCTTCCCGAATAGAAGAACACATGGCGTGTATTCCAAACTACACGGCGTGTAGTTTGGTGTTCATTCAAAGAAATACTTACGAAAAGCAATACCCTATCAAAAGTAGGTATTCTATCAAGGCATTATCACAACAACATGCATATCTATCACAACATATCACACCAACATGCAATTGCTAATGCACCCTAAATGGCATGACAAGAATGCATGACATGTGATTCCTAGCAAGTGCCTATATGATGAATGAGATGGAATAACCTCATCTCATCGGGTTGAAACAGAAATAAAACCTCAATAACATTATCAATAATAGCACAAAACATGTAAATCACCCAACAGTGAAAATCAAATCAACTGTAAAATTGAAAAACCATAAAAATTGCAATAACGAGGTAGATTGGATTTTCCCTGTACACAGGTTAGCTACTCCTAGGCACAACTTATTAAAAAGTACCTATTTCTATCTTATCCCTGACTATAGGATCCAAACAGTAAGTCAAGAAGAAATGAATTCCTCTGATACCACTTTGTAACATCCTGGTTCCAGAAGCCACCCAGAGGCGCCCCATACCCGGTTGGTCACATGGCCTCAAGCGCATTTCCCCGAATGCCAGAGGCTACTGACTAGTAGTGAGGGACTTGGGTATGATAGTGGGGAAACTATTCCCTCATTAGTAGAGTAACACAAAAGAATAAAGCAATAGGAAAAGCGTAAGCAGGAATAATCCATACAAAAGTAAACAACAAAAGAATTGAAAATAATGAATTAGAGCACACACACCTATATATATATATGAATTATGCATGATACATATGTCTATGAAAGCAACCAAACAAATCACAATGATAGAATATAACAACACTAAACCCTAGTACAAAAAGAAATCAAGTAAACAACTCCTCAACATCGCAAGCCATAGCTTGGTCCCATGCTCTCCATCTCCATAGCAAATCAAGTACCTGAAGTAGAAGGGTGATTTCACTTATCTGTACCTGTAGCAATATAATCTGTTTGGGACCAAAAGCATGACCCAAACAGGGTGTGATAATAAATCCAAGTAGGCAACCACCACATGATTTGTTCCTAACAATCAGTGAATATATGGAAGGTAAAGTACAAAAAATAGTAAACAAGAAAGTACTCAGCTGTAACAATCCACAGTTTCAAATATCATTCAACAACTAATCAAAGCAGATAATCACAAAAGTTAACCCTCTGAGAAGTACCCACAGCCTATCCCCTCTGATCCTAACTTGCAACATAAGCAAATAGATAAGAGAACATGTAACCCTCTGGGAAGTATTAACAGCCTATCCCCTCTGGTCCTACCTAAAATGTACAAGCAACAGTCTTGGCAGTACACTCAGTCTAACCCCTCTGGTTCATCTTAAGCATAGACTCTATGAGGAGGAACTTGCTGTAAATTCCTCGTATAGTCTCATGTCGTAACTAAAGGTGCTCTAGGGAAGCACTTATGTCACATTCCCTTTGTGGATCGTGTCGAGGAACTACAGACACTCTGAGGAAGAACTTACGTCAATTCTACCTGTGGTCTCACATAATAAGAAATAACAGACACTCTGGAGAATCCCTTACATCCATTCTCCCTATGGTCTTCTACACCAGGTTCTCACGGCCCTGTGTAAGTCATACAGGTATAAAAATGTGTATCGGCCAAAGTAAACCTCAAGAACTACTTGTCTAGCAGTCTACAACATATCATCATATCCGAATAATCACACCATCCTACAACTAGGCATGGGAAAGTAAACAATATCCTAACAGGAAAACTAGACCCAATGGTAAAAAATTGGCAATCATGCATGGGAAAAAACTTCCAAATAATATCAATTAACCCTATTCACATTCAGTTAACCTCTAATCAAGCATAAAATTATAGCAGGAAAACAATAGGGCTAAAACTGTAAACGCGCAGTACCTCATTCATGGGTATTGGCGATTTTTCACATATAACTCAAGGAATTTCAACAAAAAGGGAAAAACCACCTACCTCAGTGTTCATATATCACTATACATGAACCTCATTCCTTGAATCTCCCAAGAACACGGTAGATCTACAAAAATTCTAAAAATGTTCAACCAAGGATAACTTGAGAAAGAGGAGGAATCATGAAAAGAAGCTCAATCAGAAGGAAGAGCTTACCAAGGTGATTACAATGCAATCGACGGAGTTTGATTTGGAGAATGGACACTCGATCAGGGGGTCGACAAAGATCTGCACCATACGGATTCTCTTGGTTGAGTTCGGCGGAGAAGAAGACGTTTCTATCGATTAGATGCGACCCCAGTCCGTTTAATGAAAAAAAATACAAGGTGTGTACTTTGAAAGTACATGGAGTGTAATTTCCATTTTCATACCCTTCATTAGGCGGCCTCCAGGTCACCCCCACATGGTCATGTGCATGGTCGCTACACGGTCAGCACATGGCTACCCACGGTAACTGAGTACATGGCGTGTACTCAGAAAGTACACGGCGTGTACTTTGAAAATTTCCAGAAATTCTTCTTTTTCTAAAAAACGACCAGAAAAGGAAAACATACATGAAAAAGAAGATCCAGGTTCTTACAGAACTGGTTGAAACCACCACTAAATGACAAAAATATCACTGAGAAACCCCTATTTTTTATAGTGCTATTGTCAGCGCTTTCAGTAAATGTTGATAAAAGACCCAGTTTACTAGCACTTTTTGTTTATCCCTGATAAAAGTTAGCACTGAATATTGCATGACCTGTAGTGGTGATTAATTATGACCTTATATATTAGGGGTGCCTTAAATAGGACACATGAACAACACAACTTAGAACATCTACACCTAAAAACTTCAACAATTGAAACAGAAAAAAATAATAAACTTGTCAGTCAATTATTCATTATAACAGAAAAACTTCAAACTAATTACTTCATAGTTGATGGTTTTGTGATTTAATCTTGGAGAACATTGAGGGGCCTAGGACCTTTCTTGAGCGAACCCAATTTCTCTCCATTTAAGGTAGGTGACTCGAATTGTTTATCATTTACTTAGAAAATCCATGTTTGCTTGGGATAATAATATGGGTAAAATATCTTTGTTCTTTTCTAAATATTTTTAAAGGTTTGTTTTATATGGTTATTCACTCTTTAAATAGGTTATCTTGGATTCTCATATTTATTGGGGAGTTTTGGTTTGTTTGTGGAATGTTTAGGGGGTTTTTCTTAATGTGAGTATAAATATTCAATTTGGGTTGGTTTGGACTATTTAATGTTTGATTTGGTCTATCCATTTAAGGGAAGGTCATATGTGACCTTGAGGGTGGGTTAGGTAGTGTTATTTGGCTTAAAGGGTTGAGGATATAGGCATTACCAGTCCAACATTTATATGATATAGAGGAACCAATTTTTGACTTCACCATTTCGACATTTGTGTACTCCATATTAGTGATGGGAGGGTCAGTTTATATGTTCTTGTTGGATGATTAACCGAGACGCTTTTGATTGTATATGACATTCCCTCGAGATTAATACAAGATGGTGTTTAGTTGGGTCTTTTTTTAAAGGTTTAAAAATTTGAAAATAAGACTAGTTTTTTTTAAATAATACCACATTTATATACACACACGCACATAAATAAAACAAAACCAAGTGATAGTAAATATTTAGCATTATCCAGATCTTCATTTTATAAGGGGGTGTCCTTAAAATATTTATAGATTTTCAATGTTGGATTCAACTTAGCACTTTCCTAAGAAAAATTAATGTTATATTATTATAAAAGCAGGATATTGACAAACCTTTTGTATTAAAGTTGGATGTTTTACCTAAGGCTAATGATAAAAAGTGTGGATTAAATTCAATGCTTGAACAGGTGGTTCCTTGACCTTTGAAGGAACCTGCTGCTTCTAATTATTTTTTTCCCTAAAAATATGGACAAAATTCATGTGGAAGTGGAGATAAGTGATCCATAACCAACTAAGGGACAAGAAGATCTTTTACCTTCTGTTATTATAAGGCTATTTAATAAAGTGAACACTCATATCCAAGGTAATGTTCCCACTAACAATCCCTTTGAGATTCTTTCCTCTTACAACATTGAGTAGGATGAACAAAGATATATTGATATTCTTAAATTTGAATAAATGAAAGCTTCCTTGGAGGCCAAATCCTTTGATGATGGAGGGGGTCTTATCAGTGGGCTAAATCATGGAGAAGGGAACACCACCCACAAGGTTGGGGTGAACGTATTTTTTCTACAAATAGAATCCTTGTGTGTGGCCTTTCTGAAACCTCCACATAAGGGAACCCCCCTTCCCATGAAGTGATACCTCCAGTGAAAGCCCCAACCGAGAAGATGTCATTATCAACTGAGATGATAGAGAATCCCAGAGGGTGACATCCTAATTGGTGATGGTTCGATAAATTAATCTGTTAGCATGAATGGTTTGTACCTCATTTTTTCCACCCAATTAGAAATTGGGTGACGCAAAAAGATGAGAATACCTTGGGGAAGGAGAAATTTTCCCAAGAGCGGGCTCCCAAGAATCAAACTCTACACCTCCCAAAGAACAACATGTTTTGTACCACCCTCCTTCACTATTGCACTGCTACTGAAGCGGCTGGGGAGGAAATATTTCTTATCCCAGTATGAGAAATATCCCTCATGTGGTTGGAATGGGTGTGCTATATTGGCATTAGAATTTACACTATGGCTTGTTGAGTTCGTATGGTTCTGGACACTTTGGATTGTGCAATTATTTTTATGTGCCTTTATTATTTAATGAGGGCATGTTTTTTGTATAACCCCATCCTCTCCTAGTCACTATTTTTCTATTTAATAAAAAGTATTTGACCGTAATGAATAATTAATATTTATTAGTATAAGTAGACTGATATTGATCCCCTATATAAAAGAAAAACAAGAAATTATAGAGATGGTAAAGAGTAGTCAGAATAGAAAAATTCCAACAATCTGGAACGATTGAAAAGACCAACAAAGGATATCAAGAAATCACAAAGATCATCCTAGAGAGGTTGACCACGTAAATCCTTATGAATTTAAATTATTTCTAAGTACCATATCTCCTGAGATCAGTGAGCCATATTATGATAATCCCCCCATCCCCCACATCCTTGTGGACATTGTTAATGTCTCTGGGTTTTAACCTACAACTAAGGAAGCCCATTATCATGTCCCTCCTTAGAAATTACAACATCAGCTGAAATATCCTCATCTAACTTATCCTCATCACTTTTGGGATGAGATCCCCCCTATGGAGATGTCAGAGTCCAGAAGAATAAAGGAGTTATGTATATTCACCTTCATGTTCATCTGTGATGGTGAGATTCCAGAGTCCAAAAGCATATAATTAGCCTGCTTCTTCATATTTGTGAAAATGGTTGTCTAAACTTGTGTTCAGTTAGATCTTGGTTCCAAGTTTCCACCTTCAATATTCACTGCTCTAGAAAACCTCTTAATTCAACAACATGAGCGAGAGTGGAAGGTCCCTCAGCTGTTTAGTTTGATGAACTAACTGGGTTACTTGTTTCTTAGTTTAACATTTCTTTCTTTTTAAATAAATATTTTTACTCATTTAATTATTTGTGTGTGTGTGTGGGGGGGGGGGAATAATGAGAATGAATTACTCACTTAGAACATGCTTACTTCATGTTTTCCTATAGATATCATTTATCATGATATAGGTAAATGAAAAACTTCCTTGTTTATCAACGATGGCCTATCAACATGATAGTTGGACAATTAAGGAGTGGCATGATGATACTTCTCCACAAACACCATCTTGAAGTTTTTTATGGTGGTTGGAGTCAGGTATATTTTGGTTTTTCATCTTGTAACGGTCATGTAGGATCTTCATTTTATTATTTATTAAGTCTACACTTCAGTCTCTTCAGTCTTATGGTGATTTATTGTTTATGTTCTTTGGTTTCTTGATTATTTAATGTTTGGCAGATAATGGATTACAAATTTTGTTATGATTCAAACCTAATATAACATCACACAATAGAAATATGTAGAAGGAGATTCATAAAATGCATACCTATAAATGTAAGTTCTAGTTGGATGGGATGAATCAAATGTACAATAGAAGAAGAATAAGAAGTTAAATAAGGAAATGAAGAAGATAATTTCTCCGTATAATTACACTTCTTGGAGGTAGGCTAAACCCCCATGGTTATTGCTAACCAGTAGATGCCACCTAAAATTCCAAATAAATTGTACACCCTTCCCACTATTATCTCCCCTATTTAATACCCCTAACAAAAACTAATAACTCATAACTAACCCCCATTTTCTATAACCAAAAACAAAAAACTAATATCTACCAAATACCAATCCTCCCCCACTCCAGCAGCTAACACCTAATCCTTGAAACATTAATATCACAAGAAACCCCATGTTCCTTGAATTACTTACCACTTATATAACCACCTTGTCTTTAATATGGACGTCCAAAAGAACTTCTTGACTTATTTATAACTATAACGACCTATTCTCTTGTACTAGAATGATAGACCCTTCTGGAAGTTATGGTAGTGGCTTAAGAATCATCTTAATTACACCTTTCTAGTTGTTTTCCTCAATTAACATGGTTATGCTGGGATTGGTGTAAATTAGGAAGTCATATATGGTAAATCCATGTCCCCTATTCATCCTAACAACCTTCCCCCATCCATGGGTGGTCTCTCTTAGAACCAATAGGATCAAGGCTATCTTTTTTTCCCAATGTGCACTGTTGTGATAACTTATTTTCATCAATACCCCTTACTACATTCTTCCTCCACAATTACAGTGACCGAAAACTATTAATCAATATTTTTTTGGTTTTTATTATTTTGGAAGTGAAACCTATTAGTTTGGGGTATCCCAAACCTTAGATGAAGTTGATCAAACTACTGAAATCCCATAGTATATACTAGGTTTTAAATGAAACTTTTTTGAGATAGCAGTACTGTATCTCCACCGACTTCCAGCCACAGATCATTGTAGCAAAGTGGACTTACTGTGTGGTTGGTGGTATAGTTTCACTATCTTCTTTATGAGCTTATTTTGAGCTCGGGTTTTATACTCTGAGATTATACCTCATAATTCTTCTCTTGAAATTTATAATGTTTTCTACCTCTCTATAGACATAGGGATCATTTCTCAAGCCACATGAATATATGATATGATGACCATCTTCTCGTTTTTTACCTTTTAATATTCTTTTAAAAACCATCGATTGTTTATTTATATATGTGTTTATGAAATAAGACCAAACCTAGAAAATAAAATCATATCAAATTCGGGTTTCAATGCCCAAGTTACTTCAGCTTCATGGCCTAACCCTAGTTGTAAAAAAAGTGGCCAAGATGACTTTCTTTAGACTTTGGTAGCCCTATTCAGGTGTTACCGGGATGGAGACATGTAAGGGTATAACAGAGGTGCGTGTAAATGAAAAAAAACAAAAACAGAAATAAAATTAAGAACACACAATTTAACATGGTTTGACAGGTTTGCCTACATCCATGGAAGAAACAGGCCAATTCTCTATTATCACTCTCTCCGGATCTCGTCGAAGGATTACACAATTATATCTCTACTTTTGTTAATGGGATTCAATCCTTTTATAAATACTGGAATGGAACGCATTTGTTTCCCAGTTGGTGAGTAGTTTAGCTACCCTTGAGAATTCCTCCACCGGATGCTATCCACAACGTTGGCTGCCCACCCTGGAATCGTCCACCTTATTGCCAACAGGGAAGACTCTTGTGAAATGAAACTTCCACCAATCACTCCCAAATTGGGATTCCCCCCACAAATCTCTCTTTCATGACCAATTTGGGGTAGAATCATCACCTGTATTTTTTTTGCAAGCGTTGAAAACTTCATCAACAAACCGAACATGCTTATTCACACCAGATGACATGACACTTCCACTTTCTTCAATTGATCCCAAGCTGACTGCAGTCCCCATAAAATGATACAACCCTTGGGACTCTTTCCTAGTAATCATTGTTGCATCCCCATGTGAGGCTTACAACACTCCACCTGCTATGGAAATATTGTACCCTTTTTCATCGATCCTACTTAATAATAACAAGTTCTGTCTCATCCTCAGCATGAATTTCACGTTAGCTAGTTTACGTACTACTCCATCAGGTGTCTTCAATTTCATTATCTAAACTCCTTGAACGCCACATGTTGATCCATCACTAAGTATCACCGAATATTTCACCGGCTTAAAAGTATGAAGCACACCTTTGGTTGTGCATATGTGTGCGGAGCTACCTGAATCCAAAACCCATTCGTCTTATTTTGGATTTTGAGCCCGATCATTCTTCCTTTTTAGAAATTGACATTCTCGCTTCACGTGACTGTATCTTTTTCATTAATGACACTCCAATTCTCCCCATTTTATTCTCCCATATGAGTGAGCTTCCCATTATTACACAAACTTCATCATCTACCAATAATTTTGTGATATTCGCAATCTTCACTTCATCTTTCTGTTTCCCAGCAACGTACTGTTTTCACTCTCCACAATCACTTTTATAGTGACCTTTTTTCTCACACCAGAAACATTTGATTTTTCTAGGTTTATGTTCCCTTAATTTTGGAGGCCATTAATTACCTCCTGAATTCTGATATTAGCTCCTCCCACGTTGATCATCTCACATCACCATTATTTTCTCCCCTGAATGCATCGTAGGTCTTAGGAATACCTCTGAATCTTGAAGTGACACCATCAAATCATCCATTTTCAATGTTTCCTTCCCCTCAAGCAATGCAGTCACAATTCCATCAAATTAATTTGGTAGAGATGAAAAAAGAAAAAGTGATTTGTCTTCCTCTCCGACCTTCACACCGATCCCAAATAATTGTGTCATAATTTTGTTGAATTCGTTAGTGTGATCCAAAAAAAATCATTCCCTCATCTATGTGCAACTGGTACAATTTATTCTTTAAAAATAATTTGTTGGTGAGATACTTCTCTATATATTGTTTCTCTAAAATCTTCAAGATCTCTTTTTGGTGAGGTCTCGTCCAACACCGATTATTTTTCCTCGTTTGCTAGACACAGTTGAATTGTGTTGACGAATCACATCTCGAGATCTTCCCAATCATCGTCACTAGTTGTATCAAAATTTTATCTGATTAATGGTATGATCATTCCCTACTAGACAATAATATCTTTCACTATGATTTTCAAAAATCCAAAATTATTCTAACCATCATACTTCTCAATATCAAATTTTGGTAGTTCACCACCACCAACCACATTATTGTTGCAAAATGCGATTGTCATAGTTGATGTCACACACTTATGAAATCACTTTATGGAGTGCTAAATTTGAAAAACTAACCATATGGATGTTTTTTTAATGGTTGAAATAGTTTGAATCATCTCCTAGATCATCAAAAAAGGAGTCCGATTGGCTGAGATATCACCAAAACAAGTTCAACAGTCCATATCGCCTGGTGGCATGGAGATGAAATGGCGTTGATGTGGCATGCCAAAGTAGCTACCAGATTCTCACCAGAATATTTTTCGGCAGAGTGAAAAATACTATATTCTTCATCACAGGGTTACTATTCACCCACAGTTTGACCGAAACTTTAATTGGCTCTATAGGGCTCGTTTAAACTCTGTTTTCAATGACGCTTGCACTATTGGAATCGTCTCGTATTCCTTTTCACAGATTTGGTCTTGGAATTTTTTTTGACCACTTTCACTTTTCTAGTCACCAAAAAACTCATCATCGCCTCTCCGTTTCAAACTCCCTCGCTCCATCTCCCTCTGATACCATTTGTAAGGGCGCTGCGGAGGTGCGTGGCAATGAAAAACACAAAAAAATGAAAAGAAAATGAAGAACACACAATTTAACATGGTTTGGAAGGCTTACCTTCATCAATGAGAGAAACATGCCAATTCTCTACTATCACTCTCTCCAGATCTCATCAGAGGATTACACAATTACATCTCTACTTTTGTTAATGGGATTCAATCCTGTTATAAATAGCGGAATGAACCACATTTTTCCCAGTTATTGGGTAGTTCATATACCCTTGAGAATTCCTCCACCGCCTATTTTCCACAACATAGACTACCCACCATGGAATCCTCTACCTTCTTGATGACAGGGAATACTCTCATGAAATTCAACTTCCACCAATCACTCCCAAATTGGGAGTGACCCCAACAAGACATGTTGTTGGTACACAGTTTGCATCATCTGTCCAGAATTTTCTAGCCATACAGAAGAAACTATGAATTTTTTTCTACATCATTTACATACATGTATAGTGGGAGTTACTCACAAACTCTTCTCTTCTATGGTCAAAAGTTTTGAAAAATCAATAATTTGGTTTCTCTTCCATTCTTACCACATCCCCTCTATATATATATATGAAGAAGGAGATGTATAAAATCCATAATTGTAAATTAAATTTCCACTAGGAAGGAATGAATTAAATGTACAATAAAAAATAAGTTGAATAAGGAGATGAAGAAGAGAATTTATATATATAAATCCACATTTGGGATCGAGGAAAAACCTCTTGAGGTCATTGTCTACCCGAAAAAAGAAAATAAAATGCTAAGTTAATCATACCAACTCCCCAATATTTTCTCCTCTATTTAACAACAATAAAAATACTAATAACTCCTAAGTAACCCCACCATGTTACAAACAAACACAACAAACTAATATCTACCCAATACCAAACTAACCCTCGTCATCTAACTCATAAACCCACACACATTAAGATCACTAGAAACCCCATGTTAGTAAAAAGTTTTTACACACATGGAATACAATTGGTAAATCTTTTGGTAGTTTAACTATTAAAACCTTTTCTTGGAGGAAGAGGAGGATAATTAATAATTTTAAAGGGTAATTTAGTAAAAATATAATGTTTTATTTTAAAATAATTGGTGTATAAATTCTGCTATGGAAAATGGGGTAGTTTATTTGTTTTCTAGATGTGGCTGTTAGGAGGTTAAAACATTGGCTCCAAGGAGGCTTCCCTATGGAATACTTCTTCTCTGGTTACTAATGTAATATTCTATTCTACTATTAAAATACACTTATATATTCCAGGCCTTGAACTATTTTTCTCTTTTAATTATTCTATAAATCTCACACATGTACCTATAATCTTAAATTTTTTTGTGCTTTCATTAAGAGATGAACCTAAAAGAGTTTTTGAATTCATTTAGGAATGGAGTCCCAAGTTACATTAGTGGAGTAGATAGTGCTTTATAAGTAGAATAATTTTTTAAAACAATCCAAAAATCAGAAAAATCAAGGATTTCTATAGGAGGTACAGTCTAATATAGAAGTTAAATCATGAGGATTAATGAAATTTTTTAACTAGAAGCGTGAGTTATAGGATGTAATGTAGGAACAAACACGTTATCTAGTTGAGTTTTCTGTTCATCAACATACTTCTATTAATTCAAAACCTATAAATGAATAGTAACTAGTCCAAGAGTTCAAAGAGTTGGAAAATATTGGTGTGGAAAAGAGAATATTTTCTAAAATCATGATCAAATTGATAAGGAGAATTTTGATCCTTCCTCCATCCATGAATACAAAAACATAGAGTTAGAATGATAGAAAATCAAGGGGAATAATTGTTTGTTAGAAAGGTGTATTGTTATGGGTAATGGTTTCATTGTTCATTAAGTATTAGTCTTTTATAGGGGGAAGATTATAGGACCATGTGGGAAGGGGATATTAGTTATAAATGGAAGTATATGAGTGATTGAGAGAGAAGAAGCATAAGTCTGTTATAGGGGGAAGATTCTAGGACCATGTGGGAGGGAAAGATTAGTTATAAATAGAAGCATAGGAGTAGTGAGATAGAGGAAGGAATGCTGTTAGTTTTGGTCAAGGCTTGGGAAAGAGTGTAAGAGCCTCTCAAGTTTCCTTTCTTATACAGTCCTTTTCATTCTTCCTCTCATTTTCTATACTTTAATAAAAATTTGTTTGTTCCCAGTAGCCTGTGTGACTTTAGGACCTTATCACATACTATCTTATTTAAGACTCACAACTTGTGGGAGAAATACGTAGAATAGAGAGATAATTACAGGAGGAGTTACAATCTTTATTAAATCAATTAAAATTACCTACTTTTGTGAGTGAGGTTCCTATTGATTAGACTATTCAATACATATTTCATGATTCATAAAACTTGTAATAAATTTTGAGTTCCAATTACATAGTTATGTTTTGAAGGAGTTGTACAACATTGGTTTCTATCCTTATTTTCCACTCAGGCAGATTAGTCTTGTGATTAGATGAAGATAGAACTTCTACATCAATATATAGCTCCATTGGAATGTGATCCATTGAAGTGGATCAAGATAATTAAACAATTTGGTTTAGTGTATGGTTATATTAATGGGTTTGAAAAAGTGGCATTACATATTACTAGGCTTCTAGAGCCCTATTGTATATCAGTTTTTTGGGTGGATTGCATCTAGAAATCAAGAGTTTGGTGATAAAATATTCTCCTTGGGAAAATGTTTGGTTGTTGTCGTTAACCATGAATATTGAACAATATATTCTTACTAAAGTCATTATAAACAATTTGGAACCACAAAAAAATGATTGATTTTACCAATGCATCAAACCTTTTACTTATATAAAAAAAACTAATTATAAATTATTTTGGAACTGATCATAATATAGAGGAGAAGTGGGTGGATAATAAAGAGTATAAAACGAAATTAAAAGGGGTTAATAATCTATCTTTTAGGATTAAAAATAATTGTCCCTTCGATACAATGATAATTGTGAGATAAACAATAAAGTGAAAAAGTGCAGAAATAAAATGAACATCGGATGTAATGTGAGAAATGCCCCAAAATGAAAGAGGTAAAACACCATGCTCAAATTGAAGGATTTCACTATGGTAAAATGTGGGTACAAAATCTATCTCAATTATAAGGAGAAAACTCTTAATAAATTTTCTCTTGAAAATATGGAGAGAAACCTCTCAAAATATTTCACGCAATGTTGAATATGTGTTTCTTGAGAATCTAATGATTAAAGTTATTGGAGGATATAACTTTTAATAGAATGACTTCACCCCCTTTGGTATCCCCTCAATTAAATTCCTTTTACCAAATTAATTGGGGAAATTAAGGGTTGGGTGTCACCCCCTTTGAATAAAATGAATGCGGCGACCATCATTATTATTTCCTCTCTCCATGTCTTTCAAAATATCTCCCACTTAGAGATTTTATTAAGTTCTAATCAGATCTACACATGTCCTTTATATCTTACAAACCTACTGCTCATGTATCTATAAGGCTGATCGAGGATCTACACCACCTGAACTTATTAGAACCAATCGCCTTCATCAGGAAATCTACCAGTTTTTCATTAGTGTGAATTTTCTACATGTCCACACTTCCTCCACAACATCTCGAACAAAATGATATTTTATGCCAATGTGCTTCATCTTGTAATGAAAATATAGATTCCTTACAGTGTTAAAGGAAATATAACTTTCACAAATAAATGAAATATGATCATGTTTATGCCCAAGCTCCTCTAACTACCTTCTCATCCAAATCATCTCTTTACAGGTATGTGTAGCTTCCATGTACTCCACCTCCATTGTGGATAAATCCAAAAATGAATGTAACTTTAAAATCCATCACACAACTCCTCCTATAAGAGTAAACACATAAACATTAGTATATTTTATCAGATAAGAATCACCTGCAAAATCTGAATCAAAATAGCCTCTGATAGTAAAATCTGATCCTCTATAACATAATGAAACATTTGAGGTTTCCTTAATGTATCTCAGGATCCTATTTACCTTGCTCTAATGCTCCCATCCAGGATTCTTCATGTACCAACTAAATTCTCCCACTACGTGTGCAATGTCTGGTCTAGTACAAACCATATATAACATTATACCCCCACTTCTGATGCATACGACACTCGAGACATTCCCATCCTCTCTGATTCACTACTAGGAATCATCATGGAAGATATCTTGGAATTAATGGGAAGAGGGGTAGAAATTGGATTACAGTCTTTCATGTTGAAACATTTCAAGAATTTTCTCAAATAATTCTTCAATGATAGAAAAAAGTTTTCATTATTCTTGTCTCGATAAATATGTATCCCAAAAATCTTGTTTTCGGGTCCCAAGTACTTCATATTAAACTCCCTAGCCAACTATGCCTTTGTTTCCTAGATTTGATCATTATTGGGGTATTCCACAAACATGTCATCCACATAAAATAGTAGAATGATAAAATAATTACCATCTATACCCTTGAAATATGAAAAAGGATCTGAATTAAGTCTGTTGTATCCAAGGATCATGATATAGGAATCACATCTCTTGTACCAACACCTCAGTGCCAGTTTGAGACCGTACAAAGATTTATTCAACCAACAAACCAAGTTCTCTTTATTTTCTTCAACAAAATCTTCTGGTTAGAGTATATAGATTTATTCATCAAGATCACCATGGAGAAAATCTGTTTTTACATCTAGTTTATCTAGATGTAGAGTGTATACAACACACATCGCTAGAACTGCTCGAATAGTAATCAGTCTAATAATAGGAGAAAATATTTCATTGAAATTGATACCTTCCTTTTGAGGATATCCTTTGACCACCAGTCTCTTAAAATATCTTTCCACCTGACCTATTCCATCCATATTGATCTTGTAGATCAATTTATTTCAAATGGCCATCCTTCCACGAGGTAATAGAACAAGATCCCATGTCTTGTTCTTGTGTAGGGATTCAAGTTCCTCCTACATCACCTCCATCCATGAAGATACATCCATAATCTGGGTCTCCTCCAAAAAAGACGATGGATCTCTATCCTCTATCAATAAGAAATACACAAAATTTATCTCAATGACATAATATGAGTTCCATAATGGTGATCTTTTCTCTTGATTTGACCATCGTAGTCCAGGATCATCCGAGAATTGATAATAATGTTTTGGTAATGCCTTAAAAGAAACTGGTTCTTCCTTTGTTTCATCCTTCAACTCGACTGTTATAGTTTCCCTACTCTCTTTCTCTGTGTCTTTATCAATATTCATTTTCACCTTGTCTTATGAAAGGATGAATTCTCTACTGATGATAAGTTTGTGGGTAGTGGGATCCCACAAATGATACCCCTTTACACCATCGACGTATCCCAGGAAGATACATTCCCTAGATCTCGAGTCCAACTTCGATCTTTCCTGGTCATTAAATAGTGCATATACAGGACTTCCAAAAGCATGGAATTAAGAATAGTTATAGGGTTTATCAGTTCACATCTCCATCGGTGTCATAAAATCAATTTCCACTAAAGGGGATCGATTGATAACATAGCAGGTGGTATTTACTACCTTTTCCCAAAATGTATTGGTAACTCTTATAGTCTTCAACATTTCCCTTATTCTATCAAACAGAGTTATATTAATCTGCTCTACCACTCCATTCCACTGAGGAGTGTATGCCACCGTGAACTGTCACTTGATACCTTCATGTTTAAGGAAATAATCAAAATCCTCACTTGTATATTATCCACTATTTTTAATCCTAAAACACTTTATTTTTTTCAGATTCAAGCGCTTTTCACACATTGAATGTTTTGAAGACTTTAAAGACATATTATTTCCTCTGGATTGGAAACACCCGACATCTCTTGGAATATTCATCAATGAAATATACAAAGTACCTCGCTCCTCCTAGGGACACAACTAGTGCTTTAAAATTTTCAAAATGAATCAACTCCAAGATATCCGTACTCCCCGTCGTTGACATTCCAAACTTCAACCTATATTGCTTACTCAAAACACAATGCTTAGAAAATGGTAAGGATAACTTTGTAAGTACAGACAATAACTTCTGATCTTAAGGAATATTCAGTCCTCGTTTAAACATATGACCAAGCTTCTCATGCCATAATGTCATTAACTCTTCCATCAAGGTAGTTGATGCAACAACTATCTACGCTTCCTTATACATTTCATCCATAAGCACATAAAAGTTCTTTGAGATCTTCTCTGAATTCATCACCATAAGAAATACCTTCAAAATATTCATCATCCCTTTCTTAGGGAGAGTATTGCATCCAATTTCATCAAATTTTCCCAATGAAAAAATGTACTTCTTGAGGACATTCACATGGCTTACTCCTTGAATGGTTCAGACTATGTTATCATGCATCCTCATTTTGATGGTTCTGACTCTAAATATATTCAAGGTATGATTGTTGCCCATGTACACAAGTCCTTCTGGGATATTTTCATATTGATGAAAAAATTCCCATTGATATTTCATGTTCCATGTTTCTCCTGAGTCAATAATCCATGCATTGTCTAGATGTCGTCTACCTTCAATAGTTGTCGTCGTATCACTTACTAGTACATATCCATTTCTATATGTACTCACCAAATTTCCTTGAGAGTTATTCCCACCACCCATCTTATTCCAACAATATTTTCTAACATACCCTCTCTTACTGTAATTATAAAATCTGACATTTTTCTTCTTGCTCGTTGATTTAGAGCTACCATGATTTTGGATCCCCCTAGAACCACGCTTCATAATTATTCCTATTTCCATTGACAGATCTTCCACTTGGTTTGAATTTTTCTATCTTTCTTTCTTGTTCTTGCATTGATTTTCTTCTTCAAGAACTTCAGTTACAACATCATTGAAGGGTAACATATCCATTCAGATATTATTGGTGATTTTGATGATATGTTGATCATACAAATCTAGTAAAATCTCAAGAAGAATATCCACACGTTCAATATCCACAATTTTATAACCTAATTCCATAAGATGAGAAAAAATGGTATTGATGGTGTTGATGTGGTTGGTCACTAATAATGAATCTAGAATTCTGAGAGTGTATAATTTTATCTTCAAGATTTTTTTATGGAGTGGCTTCACCTCATATAGCTTTTTCAAAGTATCCCAAATTTTATTCACTATCTTTTTTTCTATAATGATTTAAAGGAACCCATATACCAAATCCAAATGAATGTTGTCAATAGAATTTCCATCTACATCATTTCATTTCTCCTCTGTCACACCCACTAGTTTCTCTCCAATCGCCTGTAGGTAATTATCTTTCCACAGCACTGCTTGCATCTTCATTTTTCACAATGAAAAATTATTTCCATTGAATTTTTTGATCTTGATTTTCACCACCATTTAGACATTTCATAAATCTATAATTTCTTTAGGCAAGAACAATACCTTTGATACCATTTTCAGGATAATAAATAATTAGCCCTTCTGTAAAACAATAATTTTGAGATAACAAATAAAGTGAAAAAGTGTAGAAATAAAATGAACACCAGATGTAATTTGCAAAAAAACCCAAAAATGAAAGGGGTAAAAAGTCATAGGAAAATAGAAATATTTCACTATAGTAAAATGTGGGGAAAAATCTCTCTTAATTACAGGGAGAAAAAACTCAAGAAATTATGTCTTGAAAATTTGGAGAGACACCTCACAAAATACTACACTCAATACTGAAGATGTATTTCTTGAGCATTCTATGATGAAAACTATTGAACGAGATCCCTTTTTATAGCCTTACTTCACCCCCTTTTTCCTCCCCTCAATTAAATTCCTTTTATCAAATTAATTGGGGAAATTAATGGTCGGGTGTCACCCACTTTGAATGAAATGAATATTATGACCATCATTATTATTTCCTCTCTCGACGTCTTCTAACAATATCTATATTAGGATATTAATATAGGAAAGCAAAAGGATTATATTTTTCTTATGGATTAAAGTATGGTTCTTATCACAAGTGTTTTGAAAAGGGGTTCTGATTGATGGTATGAGAGTGTGTTTATCATCAAGATGAAGACAACATTTATGTAGAAATTCTCGGTGAGGTTTGTGGATTAGAGGATGTGAAATGGTAAATGACTTGTCAGGAATTTTCATTTTCTACTATAGATAGTCTAGAAGTCAAAAGCCTTTAATATATATTGTTGGAGGGTAACATTTAAGGTGTTTAAATCATAGTTTTGATAGAGATTGGAGCTTGTCAGGATTTTGTTTCCAAGGCCTTACCCAAGTATCTTGAAACCCTAATACTTGATACTCATCCATTTGGAGTTAAATTTTATGGACATCAAGTTTTATCTAGTGGTAAGTGTGAATATATCCATTTTAAATTGGTTAACTTTCAATTTCTAGTAGAAGATTTATTGTTTAATATTTCCAGTACATATATAGTTTTGAGAATGGCTTGGTTAGAGAATATTGATATTACTTCTCATTATAATATCCTTAATATGATTTTTCTTATCAAAGGATAAAAGTTACACTTCAAGGATTACAACAACCATAAGAGTTACCCTTTTCTTTATAGGAATTGTTAGCAGTAAAGATAGTTTTTTATCAAGGTTTTCAACAGGAATATAGTTTGGATTTGGTGAGAAACTCTACTTTGCTTCATGAGTAGTTGGATGATTTAAAGAATTTTCTTACTCTATTTTGAGAAATGTTTGAGGAATCAAAAGGTTACTACCCCGCCAATCTATTGATGATGCTATCCAATTACAACCAGCACCAAAACCTGTTTCTAGGAGATCCTATATACTTTACCATCAATTAAAATATGATGCAGAGTGAAAATTTAAGGAATTTCTTGAGCAAGGTGTTATCTAAAATAAAACTTGTCCTTATTCTGGTATGATGGTTATGGTAATGAATAAGGATAGTGGGTGGCGTCAATGTGTAGATTATCAAAATTTGAATAAGATTATGATAATAGACATGTTTCTTATACCAGTAGTTAGGGAGTTGTTAGATGAATTATACGAGGCTTGATATTTTAAAGAACTTGATATTAAATTAGGATTCTATCAAGTAAGAGTGAAGGATGGGGATTTTGGGAGAAGAAATTTCAAACCCATAAGGGTCATTACAAATACTTGGTTATTCCTTTTTCTCTCATGAATTCTCTAGCTATATTTTTTGCTACTATGAATGATATATTTAAATCGATTCTTCAAATAAGTTCTATTTTTTAATATATACACATGTATAATAGAATATGGACCAAACATTAGGCTCATTCAAATATTGTTTTTGAGGTATTATGGGTGAACGATTTTCATGTTAATTAGAAAGTGTTTCTTTGGATGGGACACCATCAAATATCTTGGGCATCTAATTTTCTGATAGGGTGTGTGGAATGTGGTAATAGGGTTGTTCGTGTGGGGGGAGGGTATGGGTTGGTTATCTTATGGGAAGTATTATCCTTTTCTATTTATTTATTTTTTTGGGATGGTAATAATAGGTTGGGTATATTAATTAGGGGTTGATAGTGGTTCGTGAGGGAGGATTGAAGGTTCTGGGAATAGCGGAAGCCAGTCAATCCTATGCCCCATTTTTTTATTTAATAAAATGAATAAATCATAAGAACATGATAAAAAACAACATGTCTCGTGATTATATCTGAATAACCATAACAAAATAAACTCTTAACTACAGATGGGTTTTTTCCTTGTTAAATTTATATTTTTCAACAAGAAAATATTTTGATGTTAACATCTTTCTTCAATTTAGATGTTGAAATTTTGATCTTCATTTGAGTTATACCGTCATTGTGCTATATTAATCCAAATTAAAATCACTTTAGTGGTAATCCACACATGATTTTTGAACTCAAATCATCACTGATGGTACTCTAAGTTCTAGTGTAGTGGTACCGATCATCTTTCATCATTTTTATTTGATCTCAATACAATAATTTGGGATTAAAATATTTATCCTTGTTTTATTGTTCTCAAGTGATTGAGAGGTTGAATAATTCAATCGATTTTGGGAGAATCTATAGATAATTCCTCAATGGATATAATTACCTATAGAGGAAAATGTTAAGCAAAACTTCCATCTAACCTCATAAATAATATAACTGGCTATTTATAGAGTTGGGTTATAAAATAAATAATTTCACATATTCCCTTAATATTATCTTAATCCTTATAAAAACTCATGTATAATAATAATAATAACAAAATTATTATTATTATTTTCTTGACATTCACATAAATCACATATAAAATAAATATCATTTCTTTAAATAAATTATTATTTATTTAAATGATATTTAATATAGAATTTCCACTGAACCCATTAACAGAGTTTGTATTACCTTATATACATTTACCAAACCTTGAATAATAAATATTTTTCATTAGATAAATAAATAAATATTATTCATTCAATGAATAAATAAATATAATAATCATGATATAGAGAATTCATATTTAGTTTAGTATTCAACTCACATAAAATAATGACTGAATATATGCGATCAATAAATCATGAATAAATATTATTCCACAATCTGGAAAATAATATTTCTTCCAATAATTAAATTCAAATAGAATTTAATTGAGATCAATGGAAACACTAAGTGTGCGACCCTCTAAGACTCTTCCTTAATGGCATTAAACAGGTTTTCCAAAATTCCAATATCAACATTTAGAAACACTTAATGGAACCAATAGAAAAATAAGACAATGTCACAGTCAAAAAACCACATATGAATGATCTTTATGTAATATAATTCATTTTTCTCGATATCTCATCAAACATGTTACATACTAATATCATTAAAATATTTGTTTGATACGCCTTTCTTTGAATTCCTAAAATGAACTCATCGATACACCATGTCCATGGTTTTTAGTTTGATGGTTTTAGTCCAATCAAAGGGCCTCCACATCAACTTTATTAAAGATAAAAGAGACAAATATTAACTCAATTTATTCATTAAAAAAATCATTTCTAACCCATCCAACTTCTCCATGAACATATGTTCTCATGGTTTATGATAATACATCTAAGTTCATGACTCATTATATGTATTAATAACAATATTATAGTCTAAGTATATTTACACATGATTGAATATTGGAATATACATATATAATTCCTACAGGTGGGGTTTTACTCATAATATCTTGTCTTGGAGATTACAAAATGAAAACTTCCTGAGATGAAGTCGTATCCACTTACAAGTGCTCACAAATAACATTCTGCATCATCTAGGTTCGATCAGATGATTTCATAGGACCATAATAATTATGTATTAATAGTAATCTTATAGTCTAAGTACATGACTCGTGATATGTATTAATAATAATCTTATATTCTAAGGTTCATTACACACAATCACATATAAGAATATCCAATGATACAAATAAACTGTATAATTCCTATAGGAAGGTTTGGCCTCTACATAGTTATTTACAGTGCACAACACATAATGGTGACAGGGGCCCCTAGTAAGAAAGCACATTGCATAGTGCATGATACATGAAAATACTGACTTATGGTTCACGAAATACATATAAGCACAAAGTAACAATAAAAAAATAATAAATTAGATAACATGTGAATAGATATAAAATATTATGTCAATAAATCATACTCAATGCATCCAAAATAAAATTAAATCAACAATTTCACTAAAATTCACAAAAAATACATAAATAAAAAATAGAATATTAATAAAACGAAAATAATAATATATAAAACATAAACATACATAATCAAATAAAAACATTAACCAAAATCAAAAAATATAATAGAAAAAAAAACAAGTAAGGAACACCAATATAGAACAAAATAAAATCATATAATAAAAATAAAATAAAATAAAAGTACACAATGTGACCCATAGTGTTTGGTGTCACTTGGAAAACTTGGAGTGGCTAGGTCACGATCCTCTAGTTATTTCAAACAGTTTGGGTGGATATCATTGTGGGATGGAGGCCAAATGTCATTGGATATCATTTGTCTTTGCACTCAACACATCACTAAAAACATGGGAAAGATTTAAAAGATTAGTGTGATCATAGAAAAGAGGTCAAAGGTCATTGGAAGGTTAAAATGATGCAAAAAAATATAGTGTAGTGGAAAGAAAAATTCCATAACATTCCATAACACTGTATTGGGAACACCACAGTGTGCCATCCCAACCATGTTGTTGTGAAGTCATTGTAAGGTGTTGCAGGGCCTAGTTCTATGCATGGAACAATCTTATATTAGAGATTAAAAAATGATAATTACATGAGATAAAGTCTCATTTTCTTATGATTACTCACACCTGGTAGTATGTATCATATTTGTCCCATTAAATTATGTCATATAACTATAGGACTTATGTTTAAAATATCATCATAACACATCAAGGTTATTATCATAGTGGGGAACTATTACGACCTTTTTAATTCAAAAAATACTCGAGGAAATTATCACCTTAAATTTATGTAGAATAAAAATCAATATGTGATAAAACATTTATTAATATTAAAGTCAATGAATATATGACTAATATGAATTATAAAGTAATTAGTTCTAGGGCACCAACTCTAATGAGTATATTATTTTGGATTAAACTATGAATGATTGGAGATTATGGTCTTGGACTCAAGGATATAATCCCAAGGATTCTTCTTCTCCTTCTAATTACTTTATATCTTCTGGATTGTTCTCTTATTTCAGAATGATCAAAGTTTCTACTATAATTTCATACAATGGTAATATAAATCTACACCAATTTCTCACTCAAGAATTCCAAAATCCAATCAATCGGTTTTTTCTTTGAGTCATGTGGTGTTTTAGGATCATGGTTAATGTCATCTATGATAGAGTAAAGAGTCGCATAAGTGGAAATGATGATGTAATCTTATGCAAAGAGGAAATATTGTAAAGGCCTAGTCTTTTCATACATAAATATTACATCTTTTTAGACAAATATTCAACACATTTTACAAACATAAACCTAATCACCATAAAGGTTTAGTGACTTTGGAGACTAGATACAAAATATTCTTATTTAATTAAAGATATTAAACATCTCACATAAAGATATTTCACATTAGTAATCTTCCTAGAAATTCCCTACTTAATCCTTTCTTCATAACCTTGGGAAAAGAAACATAAGAAAGGGTGATATCAGATTCTCAGTAAGGGTAAACATGAGAGATATCCATTAATGATCAAATTAAAGAATATGATAATAATATGTGTTTCAGATCATAACTATAACATAAAAAGACCATACCCAATATTTAAAAGATAATAAACACAATTCATGGCATAAAGCACTATCATTTCAAAATACATGAATTATAAGAGTGAGAAGTCTTCATAAATCAATGATAAACCATAAATTCATGTCATAAAAGAGTGGAACCATCATAATTATAAGAACTATTTCTTATTTCAATGTTAACTAAGGAGTTGGATGATAAATTACAGTGTTGGAGTCAACACCACTTAATGGATTTTTACTAGAGAATTCGTTAGAACGACAAATCTCTTGCTATATGCAATGAAAAATCTTCTTCTATTTTTTCTCTGAAGGAGGTTGTGACTATGGAAAAGAAACTAGATGAGGCCCTAAGAGACAAATAAATTTATTGATTTTCTTGGTCAAGGGAGGAATTTATCAAACATGGTGACCAAAATACTAGATACTTTGATCAAAAGGCCTTTTTTAGAAATATAAAGAACCTTATTTCCATATTAGAGGATGGGAATGGAAACATTACTTCCGATGAGGTGGTGATTCTAGAGTTGATCGATGCCTTATTTAAAAATTTATTTTTTTTAAGAGGGGAATGTACCAAGGGTCCTTCTGAGTTGTATTGAGCATAATGCAATGAAGGTTATGGATTTGAACCTTGAGGAAGATATCTTGGGGGAAGAAGTTGTGGTGGCCTTGAAGAGCATTCATTCTTCTAAGGAATCCATTCTAGATGGGTTCTATGCCTTTTTCTTCAAGATATTTTGACATATTTTATGAACAGGAATTATTTCTTTGATTCGGGAGTTGTGTTCCAGTTCTATAAGTATAGAAAAGGTTAATAAAACTCTTATTGTGCTGATACCAAAAATCTTCAGCCTGATTAAATATTTTGATTTCAGGATTATCAACCTATGCAATGTGGTTTACAAGATTTTATCTTAAGTCATCTACCACTATATGGGTAGTGTCTTCCCCTCTATTATATCTGAGAACTAGATTGCTTTCATTCCCAAGATAATCATCACATATTGTACTATCATGGCCCATGAAATATTCCATTTTATGAAAACTCATTCAACCTCAAAGAGGGGGATTTTGGCTATAAAATTGGATATGTCAAATGAATATTATGGGGTGGAATGGTCTTTCCTAGAATAGGTTATGAGTAAACTGGGATTTGGCATAAAATCAGGGATAAGGATCATGATTTGTGTTAAAACAATTTCTTATAGCATCAAAGTTAATTTCTTTCTTATAAAGAATTTCAAACCATCTGTAGGCCTACAGTAGGGTGACCCATTTCCCCTTACTTGTTTCTCTTTGTTGTTGATGTTTAATCACATATTTTATCTAAAGAATATTTTTATGGTCTTATTCACAGAGCCAAGGTTTTTTGAATAAGTATCCCCATTACTCACCTTTTCTTCATCAATGATTGTCTTGTTTTCTCAAGAGATACTTCTTAGGAGTGCTAAGAGATTCTCAAAATTATTAATATTTTCACCAATGCTTCAATAAAATGGGTAAATTTCACTAAGTATGAGATGAATTTTAGTCTATGTTTTAAAGAAGGTATGAGAGATACTATTTCTAGTCTATGTGGTATTGTGGTCGTGGGGAAACATAAAAAATATCTGGGTATCTCGACATTATTCGGATGCTCCAAAATTGAAGTTTTCTCTTTCATTCTTGATAAAGTTCATAAGAAAATATGTGGATGGTCTGGTAAAAATCTATCTACAACAATAAAGGAGGTTTTTATTAATTTTTTGGACCAAGTTGTTCCATCTTACATGATATCCCTTTTCAAGCTCCTGGATTTCTTTTCTCATCAACTTTTATTCAGCCTTTTCTAATTTTTGGTGGGGTCATGCTAATGTAAAAATTCATTTACATTGGCTCTCTTGGGAGAATTTATGTTATATTAAGGCTTGCAATGACATGGGATTTTGAGATTTGAAAGTTTTAAATAATTCCCTTCTGGCCAAGCAAGGCTATCACTTTTTACAGAATATGGACAACCTATGTCCAAGAATTGTCAAAGCTGTGTTCTTTCCCCATGATGACTTTCTGTCTTCCAGCTTGGTTCCTCAACCAAGATTTTTATAGAGGAGTGTTTGGGGATTAAAGGTCATCTTGATACATGATTTTTTGGGGGAATTTCCAGTATTGTTTCGACTAATATATGGCATGATCCCTAGCTGCCTGGTTTGGAGGGCTTGAATCCCGCATCTTCGCCTACACCCAACCATGAGCATGCCATTGTGAGAGATCTCCAAGTTGATGAATTTTCTAGCTAGAATCTACATAAGATCAATCAATGGTTCATTTAATATTATTGTAAGGTTATCCTAGAGGTTCTAGTGGTCCTCGATGCTAGCTCAGAAATATGTGTTGGTCTCTTGATTCATCTGGATGCTATATGGTTTGTTTAGGTTATAAGTCATGTGTCACAGTTAGTGAAGGTACTTGGTACCCCATTTGGAAACATCTTTGTAATTTAAATGATCTACCAAAGAAAAATATTTTCTATTGGAAAATGTGTAGGGGTATCCTACCCACATACGCTTACTTGGCCAATAGGCACCTCTATGATAATGGCCTATTCTTGCTCTGTGGTGTTTCGGTAGAGATGGATTTTCATTCCATTTAATATTTTCCCTAGGTCACCAGTATTTGGTCGACATGTGTGACAAAAAATTTCATTATTTGGAGAAATCTAGGGTATTTTAGACTCATTTTGGGGGAATGGTTTAGATCTTTACCTCCTAAAACTATCGCGGGTCTGTGTATCCATTCCTGGATTATATGGTTTCACAGAAACACCTTCAATTTTGAGAACATTATTAAAGATGATAGGTTTTGGCTTGTCAGGATACATAGTTGGGGATCTTGATGGATTGATACTGAGAGGGTTCATCCACCTACCCCTGTTAATTCCCCTCTGGTCAGATGACTTCCTCTACATTTGGGAATTTTCAAACTCAATAATGATGCGGTGATTCTTGGTGATGGTTATGTTTTCCTTGGGGAAGTTCTTCGGGACCATACATGATCTATTATTTCATCTCATCATTACTTAGACATTTATGGTTGGTCTCTTCCTATGGTAGAGTCCATGGAAATTTAGAAGGGTATGATGTTTATCTCATCGCTTGGGTGAAAGGATATTATGGTCGAATCTGAATGTCAAATTATTATCAACACATTAGAGGAGGATGAAGGTGGACACCAAGACTTTGGGTCTATTATCGACATCATTGGATCATTGGTTCCTTTGTTCTCTTCTTTCTATTTTTTTTGTTAGGAGAGAGGGAAATCATGTGGGTCATTTTATAGTTGTTTTGGGAATCATCGGGGGTATAATTATAGGCTTTCATCTTTTCCTTCAGAGTTATGTACATTGGATTTGGTTGATATCTAAGTTTTAAGGATTGTATTTTCAAAAAAAATATTCAATTTGGGTTTTTTAGACTATTTAACGTTTGAGTTGGTTCGTCAATTCAAGGGAAATTCATATATGACCTTGAGGGTGGGTTGGATAGTGTTATTTGGTTGAAAGGGTCAAGGATATAGGCCTTACCAGTTCTAAATTTTTAGGAGATAAAGGGACCCAATTTCTGAATTCACCATTTCGATGTTTGTGTACTCTATATTAGAGATGAGAGGGTCAGTTTATATGTTCTTGTTGGATGATGAACTGAAGTGATTTTGATTTTATATTACGTTCCATGTGAATTAATATGGGATTTTGTTTAGTTGGGTCCTTTTTAAAAGGATTAAAAATTGAAAATAAGACTGTGTTTAATTTTTTTTGAAAATAATCCCACATTTATATATATGCACACAAAAATAAAACAAAATTAAGTGTTATCAAATATTCAGAATTACCCAGAGCTTCATTTTATAAGGGGTGCCATGAAAATATTTATGGATTTTCAATGTAGGATTCATCTTACCAATTTCCTAAGCAGAATTAATAATATATTATTATTAAAACTGGAAACCGAAAAACCTTCTATATTAAAGATGGATGTTTTACCTAAATCTAATGATCAAAAGTGTGGGTTAAATTCAAGGCTTGAGTAGGTGGTTCCTCAGCCTTTTAAGGAACCTATTATTTCTAATTATTTTCACCTTGACAATCTAGAAAAAATTCATGTGCGAGTGGAGATAAGAGATAAGGAACCAAAAAAGGACAAGAAGATCTTTTACCTTATATTATTACAAGGATGTTTACGGTAATGAACACTTAGATCAAAGGTAATATTCCCACTAACAATCCATTTTTGATTCTTGTATTTGAAAGCAGTGAGGGGGATGCACAAAGATATATTGATATTTCTAAATCTGAAGAAATGAAAGTTGTCTTGGAGGCTGAATCCTTTGATAATGGAGTGAGGTCTTGGTGGTGGGCTAAATCATGGAGAAGGGGACATCACCCTCATGGTCTTGGTGGATGAATTTTTTTTCTATAAAGGTAATCCATATGTGTGGCCTTTCTAAACCCTCTAAACAGATGAACCCCCTCCCCATGAAGAGGTCACTCCAAAGAGATCCCCAACTGGGGAGGAGTTGTTGCCAGTCGAGATGACAGAGCATCCCAGAGGCTGAAATCCTGATTAGTGATGGTTCAACACAGAAATCCATTAGCATGGGTGGGTTGCGCCTCATTTTTTCAGCCTAGTGAGGGACTGAGTGAACCGATAAGTTGAGTAGATCTGAGGGAAGGATAAATTCTCCCAAGAGTGGGCTCCCAGGAATCGAACCCTACACCTCCCAAAGAATAACATGTTTTGTACCACCCTCATTCACCACCGTGCCGCCGTTGAAGTGGCTGGGGTGGACGTATTTCTTATCCCAGCTTGAGCACTCACTCTCATGCGGTTTTAATGGGTCTGCAATATTAGCAACAGAATCTCCACTACGGTCTATTGAGTTCATATGGTTCTGGCCACTCTGTCTTGTTTAATTCTTTTTGGGTGTTTTTCTTCCTTTATGAGGGCATGTTTGTTGTCTGACCTCATCCTATCCTAATTAATCTTTTTATTTTTAATAAATGGGCTTTGACTTCTGCCTGTTAAAAAACAATATTAATTACTAATTAATTGGCTAATTATAATAAATTAATTAATAATTATTATTATTATTAAAAAATTACTCATAAATATTTAAAAATATTACTTAGTTAATGAATATTATTAATAATGATAAAATTATTATATTAGCAGTTACTAATTAATTATTATTAAATTATTATTAATTAATTAATAATTTTTTTCCAATTTATAATTTATAATAATTATTTATTAATTTCTAAAATTTATTCATTATAAATTAATTAATTGTGATTCACTAATAATTGTTATAAATAATAATTACTTATTTTTATTTAGTTTATTAATAATTAATAGTTATTAATTAATTACTAATATTTATTTATTATTAGTAATTAAGTACAATCCATTAATAAATATAAATAAGTAATAATATTAATTTTTATTAAGTCTATTAATAATTATTAATTATTAATTAAATAACTATTTCTTTAATAATTATAAATTTAATAATAATTAATTATTATTATTATTTAATTATTTAATTACTAATTACTAATTAATTAAAATTCATTAATAATTAATAATAATAATTAGTAGTTATTTTTACCAATTTAATTTGTAATTAATAGTTATTAATTAATTATTAATAAAATAATAATTATTTTTAATAAATATTAAGTAAATAATAATTCTAAATAATTATTAGTAATTGTTTTATAATAATTATTAATTAATTAGTAACTAAATAATTAATTAAAGATTATATAATTATTATTATTAATAATTAGTAACTAAATGATAATTTTAAATATTTATTAGTAATTAATATTTATTTAAAAATTATATTCTTAAAAATAACTAATATTATTTAATTACTAATTAATTATTAATTAATAATTATTAACATGTAATTGTAATTATTAATAATTAATTATTATTTAGTTATTATTAATATTATTTATTAGAAATTAAATATTATTTAATTATGAATTAGTTAAAACATTTTACTTATTAATAATTAATTAGTTTTTAATTCGTTATTTATTAATATTTTTAATTAATAATTAATATTTATTAGTATAAGTAGGTAGAGATTGAGCCCCCTTATTAAAATGAAACAAGAAAGTGCAAAGAAGAGAAAGAGTGGCCGGACCAGCAAAATGCCCAAAATCTAGAACGATTGAAAAACCAACAAAGCACATCAATACATCACAAAGATCATCCTAGAGAGGGTGACCATATAAATCCTTATGAATGTCAGTGATTTTCAGATACCAGATCACTTGAGATCGGTGATCCATATTATGATAAACCCCCTATCCCCCACTTCCTTATGAATTTCATCAATTTATCCCGGTTTTAACCTACATCCAAGGAAGCCCATTATCATCTTCCTCCTTAGCAATCACAACATTAACTGAAATATTCTCATCTAGCTTATCCTCATCACTCTCGAGATGAGATCCCCCCACTATGAATATGTCAAAGTCAAGTAAAATAAAGGAGTTATGTGTATGCACGTTCATGCTCATCTGTGAGGGTGAGATTCCAGAGTCCACAAGCATATAATTAGCCTGCTTCTTCATATTGGTTCAAATGGTCGTCTGAACTTGAGTTGAGTAAGCTCTTGGTTCCATGTTTCCACCTACAACAGTCACTACTCTAGGTGAACCTCTTAATTCTACAACATGAGTGAGAGTGGAAGGCCCCTCAGCTGTTTATCATGATGAACCGAGTGGGTTACTTATTTCTTGGTTTAATATTTCTTTCTATTTAAATAAAGATTGGTTACTCATTTCATTGTTTGTTTGGGGGGACTAATGATCATGCATTACTCACCTAGTACATGCTTACTTCATGTTCTCTTATATATATCATTTATCATGATACAGGTAAATGAAATACTTCCTTGTTAATCAATGATGGCTCATCGACATGATAGTTGGACTATTAAGGAGTTGCATGACGATGCTTCGCCACAAACACCATCTTGATGTTTTTTATGGTGTTTGGAGTCATGTATATTTTTGTTTTTCAACTTGTAATAATCATGGAAGCTCTTCATTTTTTTATTTAGTATGTATATACTTTTGTCCCTTCAGTCTCATGGTGATGTATTGTTTATGTTCTTTGGTTTCTTGATTATTTAATTTTTGGCGTATAATAGATTATGAATTTTGTTATTCTTCAAACCTAACATAAATTCACACAATAGAAATAGGTATAAGGGGATGCATAAAATGAATAGTTGTAAACAAAATTTCTAGTAGTAAGGGATGAATCAAATGTAAAATAGAAGAAGACGATGATTCAAAAGAAGGATATGAAGAATATAATTTCTCCACATAAGTACACTTCTAGGAGGTAGGATAAACCTCCCAAGGTCATCACTAAGCAGCTAAAATGCCAAATGAATTTTACCCCTTCCCACTATTCTCTCCCCTATTTAATACCCCTAAAAAACTAAAAACTCCTAACCAACCCCCATTTTCTACAACCAAGCACAAGAAACTAATATGTTCAAAATACCAAACTGACCTAACCCCAACAGCTAACACCTAAACCCATACACATTAATATCACTAGAAGCCCCATGTTCCTAATAATACCACCCCTTAGAAAAGAACCTTTTCCTTAAGGTTGACCTACAAAAGCACTACTTGACTGCTTTAATACTGAAATGACATATTCTTTTTTACTGGATTGAAATCCCCTAGTGGCAGTTTTGGTGATGGCATAACCATCATCACAACTACAAATTTCTTGTTGTTTTCCTCAGTTGACAAGGTTGTGCTGGTCTTAGTGTACACCAGGAAGTCATCCATGGTAAATCCACGTCCCCTCCTCATCTTAGAAACCTCCCCCCCCCCATGGGTGGTCTCTCTTAGTACCAATAGGACCAAGGCTACCCACTTTCCTAATGTGCACCGACTAGATAACTTATTTGTATCAACATGCTTATTACAGCCTTCCTCTACAGTTCTAGTGACCGATAGCTACTCATCTAGATTTTTATTATCCTTACATCCTATAGAAGTGAAACCTATTATTTTGTTGTAACCCGATCCTTGGATGAATTTGTCCCAACTATTGGCAGTCCATACTATACACTAGGATAAAAATCATACTTTTTGGAGATAGTGGTACTCTAGCTCCATGGAATTCTATCCACTGATCACTTTATCAAAGTGGAATTACAATGAGATTGGTAAAACAATTACACTAGCTTCTTTATGAGCTCATTTTGAGCAAGGGTATCATACTCTGAGATTATACCTCATAATTATACTCTTGAAATTCATAATTTTTTTTGGTCTCTCTTTGGATGTAGGGATCATTTATCAAATCACATAAATATATGATTCTCAAGATCTTCTTCTTATTATTTTTTACCTTTTACTCTTCTTATACAAATCATCAATTGTTTATTTCTCCATGCATTTCCACAATAAGACCGAACACAGGAAATGAATTTTTATCAAGGTTCGGTTGTGATTCCCAAGCTACTTCTGCTTCGGGGCCTAACCCTGGTTGTAAAGATCAATAGTGAAAATGAATTTCTTCAAAATTTAGTAGCCCTTTATAGGTATTACCTGGATGGAGACATGTTGTTGGTCCATAGTTCACATCGTCTGTCTAGAATTTTCTTGAAATCTAGAATAACCTATAAAATTTTTATTATGTCCTTTATATTGAAAAATAAATTTGTTTTCCCTTAGATAGTTCTAGACTTCTACTGAACCAACAGAGGCTTGGAGACTTCAAAGATTGTTGCTTTATTTGTATGGATCTGGAAGCTTGGGAGCTTCCTACCACACTAGATTTATAGACTTGTATTCCCGTTTTTTTATTGTTGTTTTTTATATGTGATTGTAACCCTATAAATAGGGAGTATGTTTTGTCTTGTAATATGAATTATAGTGTGAAGAAATAAATACCAATTTATTTTACCCACTACATTTTTTTTGTTGAGATCACCACCAGTGATCTACTACCATGTGCTATGGTGTTATCTGCTGGAAAAGATCCTACATCACTTTCCATACTCATATAATGATAGTTACTCACAAAATATCTAATATGGTCCAAAGTTTTAAAAAATTACGAAGTTGGTTTCTCTTCCACTCCTACCTCAAACCCACTATAGAATGATATTGAGTAGATAACTCAAATAGTTACCAAACCTGTGCCCACAAGGAACTGCTACTGCTTACGATGATCCACCTGTATCTTAGTAAGGTATTTAATAGACATTAGAATCTCCCAAAACTCAACCACTTTCACACAGAACAACCTCTATAGCTTTTCTCTATTCTAATCCACATTTTTTTATTTATAGTGAACACACAACTATCACCAAACCTAATATTAATATTATAAATCTAAGAAGATTATGAAATACCTTAAAACAAGCATGTAAACATCAAGTGATACTCTACACAATATCTATATGTCTATGATCGTCCTCTAACAATCATGTTTTACTAATGATCACAACTCCATATGAATCTATGCTTTCCAAAAACAAACACAAATCCTCCTAATATATTCTCTAGAAATTTCACTTTCCCATAAAAGTGACACCAACATTAGTAGTGGATGTAAAGAACATATTTTTTAATCACACCACCAGTAATTGCTTTCCTTGAAGAGACACACCTCTTATGATCAATATCATCAACCTTGAGTTCAAGACTTCAATATCATCATTCCCATGACCATAACTCTCTCAATTAAAGGAAGAAATGTTATACTTCAAACCTAATAAAAATTCACACAATATAAATAGGTAAAAGGATATGTATAAACTTCATCGTTGTAAATGAAATTTCCACTAGGAAGGGACTAGTCAAATGTACCTTAAAATAATAAGTTTAATAAGGATATGAAAAAGAGAGTTTCTTTATATAAGTCCACTTTAATGAGCGAGGATAAACCTCTCAAGGTCACCGTCTACCAGCAACAACCATCTAAAATTCCAAATAAATCATACCAACTTCCCACTATTTTGTCCCCTATTTAACACCACTAACAAACACCAATAACTCCTAACCAATCCCCATATGCTACAAAAAAACACAACAAACTAATATCTGCCAAATACAAAAATACCCCTCGAACGCTAACACTTAAACCCACACACATTAATATCACAAGCACCCCCCATGTTAGTAATAAATTTTACATGCATGGAATACAATTTGTAAATCTATTGGTAGTTTAGTTATTAAAACCTATTCTTGGAGGAATAAGAGGATGGTTAATAATGTACGAGGGTAATTTAGTAAAAATATTATGTTTTATTTTAAAATATTTTTTGTATATTTTTTTCTATGGGAAATGGGTTAGTTGATTAGTTTCCTATATGTGGCTATTAGGAGGTCACAACCTCAATTCCAAGGAGGCTTCTCTGGGGAATACTTCTTATCTAGTTATTAATGGAATATTATATTATAATATCCTAGTACACCTATATATTCTAGGCCTTAAACTATTTTTATCTTTTAATTATTCTATAAATCTCCCACATCTACATACAGACCTTAAATTTTTGTGCTTTCATTAAGAAATAAACCTGTTAGAGTTGGTGAATTCATTTAATAATGGAGTTTTGAGTTGCATCAGTAGAGTAGTTGGTGGTGTAGAAGCTGACTGATTTTTTTAAATAGTCCAGAAATTATCAAAATCAAGGGTGTATACAGGAGGTATAGTATAGTATTGAAGTTATAGCTCAAGGATAAATGAATTTTTTTCACTCGCAGCATGAGTTTCAGGATACGATGCAGGAACAAGCATGTGCTCTGGTTGATTTTTTTGTCCATTAACATAGTTTTGTTTATTCAAAACCAATGAATTAAGTTGTAACTAGTACAAGAGTTCAAAGAGTTGGAAAATATTGGTGAAGAAAAGAGAATATTTCGTAAAATCATAATCAAAGTGATAAGTAAAATTTTGATTCTTGTTTGAGCTATGAAGATAGAAACATGGAGTCAGTATTATAGAAACTTGAGGGGGATAATGGTTTTTTAGAAAGGAGTGTTTTAAGGGGAAATGGTGTCATTATTGGGTAAATATTAGTCTATTATAGGGGGAATATTCTAGGACTGTGTGGGAGGGGGGATATTGGTTATAAATGAAATATGAGGACTGAGTGAGAGAGAGGAAGGAATGTTGTTAGTTTCAATCAAGGCTTAGGAATGAGTGTTAGAGCCTCTCGAGTTCTATTTCTTATACAGTCATTATTTTTGTTCTTACTCTCATTTTATATACTTTAATACAAATAAATCTTTTACCAGTGGCCTGTGTGGCTGTAGGATCATATCACAAATTATCTTGTTTAATAATCACAACTTGTGAGAGAAATATGTATAATAAAGGGAGAATTATAGGAGGAGTTTAAATATTTAGAAAATCAAGTAAAATTTCCCACTTTTGTGATTGATGGTCCTATTGATTGGATTATTCAAGACACAATTCATGATTCCTAAAAATTTTAATAATTTTTGAGTGATAATTACATAGTGTTGTTTTGAAGGAGTTGTACAACATTGGTTCCTATCCTTATTTTCCACTTAGACAGATTAGTCTTAGGATGTGATGAAGATAGAACTTCTCCATCAATATAAATCTCTATAAGAATATGATCCACTAAAGCGTATCAAGAGAATTAAACAATTTGGTATAATGGAGGATTATATTAATGGATTTTAAAAATTGGCATTACACATTACTAGACTTTCAAAGCCTTTTTGTATATCAGTTTTTTTGGGTGGATTGCATTAAGAAATCGAGAGTTCAGTGATAACACATGATCCTTGGAAAAAATTATGGTTTTTTCATTAACCATGAATATTGAAAATTTTGTTCTTATTAAATTCATCATAATGAATATTGGTCCACAACAAAATGATTTAATTTAACAAGGCATAAAATCTTTTACCAGTATAACAATCAAATTAATTATAAATTATTTTGGACTTGATCATAAGACAGAGGAGAAGTGGGTGGATAATAAAGAGTATGAACCTAAATGTAAGGGGTTTATAATCTTTCTAGATTAGTATATGAATATAGGAAAGAAAAAAATTTATTTTTTTCCTATGGCTTAAAGTATTGTTTAGCACACAAGTGTTTTGAAAAAGGGTTCTGATTGATGGTATGAGAGTGTGTTGATCCTCAAGATGAAGACAAAGTTAATGTAGAAATTTCTAGTGAGGTTTTTGGATTATTGGATGATCAATGGTAAATTAATTTTCAATCATTTTCATTGTATGCTATAGATAGTCCGGAATTTGGAAGCATTAACAATATGATACTGGAGGGTAGCATTTAAGGTGTTTCAATCCTGGTTTTAATAGAGAGTAGAGCTTGTCATAATTTTGTTTCCAATTCCTTACCCAGGTTTCTAGATACCCCAATACTTTATAATCATCCATTTTGAGTTAAATTTGGTGGACATTAAGTTTTATCTAGTGGTAAGTTTGAAGCTCTCCATGTTAAATTGGGTAACTTCCAATTTACAGTATAAGATTTATTGTTTGATATTACTAGTCCATATTTAGTTTTGATAATGGCTTGGTTAGTGAATATTAACATTAATTCTCATTAGAAGAGCCTTACTATGATTTTTTTATCAAAGTAAGTAAGTTACTCTTCAAGTATTTCAGCAACCATAGAAGTTACCATTATCTTTGTAGGAATTGTTAGCAGTAAAAATAGTTTTTACTCAGGTTATTCAATGGGACTCTAGTTTGGATTTGGTGAGAAACTCTACTTTTCTTCAGGATTAGTTGGCTGATTTAAATAATTTTCTTAATCTATCTTGAGCAAAGTTCACGTAACCGAAAGGTTACTACCCTACCAATCTACTGATCATGCCATCCGATTACAACCAGCATCAGAACCTGTTACTAGAAGATCCTATAAACTTTCTCATCAATTGAAAGATGATACAGAATGAAAAGTTTAGGAATTTATTGAGCAAGGTGTTATCCGAAATAAAACTAGTACTTATTCTATTCCAATGATTTTGGTAAATAAGAAGGATGGTGGGTGGAATTGGTGTGTAGATTATCAAACTTTTAATAAGCTTGTGATACCAGATAGGTTTCCTATACCATTAGTTGAGGAGTTTCTAGATGAATTATACAGGGTTTGATATTTTAAAAAATTTGATATTAAATGAGGATTATATCAAGTAATAGTGAAGTATGGGGATGTTGGGAAGACAAAATTTCGAACCCACAAGGTTCATTACATATACTTGCTTATGCCTTTTGGTTTTGTGAATGCCATGGAAATATTTTTATCAACTATGAGTGATATATTTAAATTTATTATTCAAATAATTTACCTTTTTTACGATATACACATGTATAAAAGAAGATTGAAAACCATTTGGCTCCTTAAAATCTTGTTTTTGAGGTATTAAAAGTTAAAAATTTCATGTTAATTAGAAAGTGTTTCTTTGGATGGGACACTGTCAAATATCTTAGGAATTTAATTTTTTGAGAGGGTGTGAGGAATGTGTCCATAGGGTTGTTCATATAGGGGGATGGTATGGGTTGGTTATGCTAGGGGAAGTATTTTCCTTTTCTTTTTATTTATTTTTTGGGGCTGGTAATAGTGGGTAAATGATATTAATTAGGGGTTGATGGTGGTTTGTGAGGGAGGATTTAAGGTTCTAGGCATAAAGGAAGGTTGTTGAGCCTATGCCCAATTTTTTTTCACTGAATTTAATGGATAAATCACAAGAAAATGATGAAAAATAACATGTATCATGATTATATCTGAAGAACCATAAAAAAATAATCTATGAACTATATATGGGTTTTTTTGTGTCAAATTTATAATTTATGAATAAGAAAATACTACGATGTTAATATCTTTCTTCAATTTAGATGTTTAAAGTTAGAACTTCATTAAAGTTGTACCATCATTGCACTATTAGGATCCAATGAAAAACCCATTTAGCGACAATCCAAACATGATTATTTGATCTCAAATCATCATTAATGGTACTCCATTTGCTAGTGTATTGTAATCAGTCATCTTTTATCATTTACCTTTGATCACAATACAATCTGTTAGGATTGAAAGATTTATTCTTGTATTATTGTTCTTAAGTGGATTGGAGGTTGAAGTATTTGGTTAGTTTTGGGGGAATTTATAGATAAATCCTCAATGGATAGAATTATCTATAGGGGAAAATGTTATGAAAAACATTAATCTAACCTCATAAATAATATAACTGGATATTTATAGGGCGAGGTTATAAAATAATTAATTTCACATAGGCCCTTAATACTCTATTAATCCTTAGAAAACCACATGTATAATAATAATAATAATAATATTATTATTATCTTGGCATTTGAATGAATCACATATAAGATAAATATCATTTTTCAAATCAATTAATATCTATTTAAATGAAATTTATTATATCATTTCCACCTCACCCGTTAACAAGGTCTAAATTAGCTAATATACATTTACTTAACCTTGAATAATAAGTATTATTAATTTAATAGATAAATAAATATTATTCATTGTATGAATAAATAAATATAATATTCGTGATATAGAGAGTACATGTTTAGTTTAGTATTCAACTCATATAAAATAATGACTGAATATATGCGATTAATAAATCATGAATAAATATTATTCCTCAATCTGGAAAATAATATTTCTTCTAATAATTAAATGCATATATAATTTAATTGAGATCAATGGAAACACTAAGTGTGTGACCCTCTAGGACTTTTACTCAATGGAATTAAATAGTTTTTCCTAAAGTCCAATATTATAATTTTCAAACACGTAAAGGCACCCATAGAAAAATAAGTTAACATTGAAATGAAGACAACCAAATATGGATGATCAATATATAGTGTTATTCACTTTTCTCAACATCTCATAAAATAGGTTACATACTCATGTTATTAACCTATATGTTTGATATGTCTTTCTTTTACTTCCTAAAATGAACTCATCATACACTGTGTCCATGGATTTTAGTTTGATAGTTTCATTCCAATCAAATGTACTAGATATCAACTCCCATAAAGATGAAATAGAAAAATATTAAATCGACTTATTTATTAAAAACATTTCATTTGTGACCAATCAAAAATCTCCATGAACATATATTATCATGGTCTACGACAATACATATAAGTACATGACTCATGGTATGTATTAATAACAATCTTATTTTCTAAGGATCTTCACACGTGATTATAGATAGGAATATACATGTATAATTCCTACAGGAGGGTTTGTCCTCATAATCTCTCATCTTGGAGATTAAAAAATGTAAACTTCATGAGATGAGGTCTTATCCGCTTATAAGTTCTCACACCAAATAGTCTACATCAATTGTGTCTCATCAGATGATTTCATACGACCATAGGACTTATGTATTAATAATAGTCTTATAGTCTAAGTACTTGAATCATGATATTTATTAATAATAATATTATAGACTAAGTAAAATTACACATGATCACATATAGTAATATCCAATGATATGCATAAAATGTAGAATTACTACAGGTAGGTTTATCCTATTTATAGTTAATTATGGTGCACGATATACAATGGAAACAAGGGCCCCTGGTGAAAAAGCAAATTACATGGTGGATAATGCATGACAAAATTGACTTTTGGTGCACAGAATACATATAAGAACATATTAACAATATAAAATAATAAATTAGATAACATATTCCTAGATATAAAATATTATGTCAATAAATCATACTATATGTGTCTAAAATAAAATAAAATAAACAATTTCATCACATTACACAAAAAATATATAAATAAAAAATATAATATTAATAAAAATAAAATAATAATATATATATAAATCAGCATGCATAATCAAATAAAAAAATTAACCAAAATCAAAAAATAGAATAGAAAATAAAAAACAAGGAGGGAATACCAATATAGAACATAATCAAAAATTGAACAAAATAAAAACATATAACAAAAATAAAAAAATGAAAAAAAATGTGACGCATAGTGTTTGGTGTCACTTGGACAAGCTGGAGTGGCTATGAAAAAATCATCAAAAGAGTTCAAACCGGCTAGGTGTCTATGATCACGGGAAGGAGGCCCAAGGTTGTTGGATATATTCGGTCTTTACACTCAACACATCACTAAAATCATTGGAAGAAGTTAAAATATTATCATGATCATATAAAAGAGTTCAAAAGTCACCATTAGGTTAAAATGATGCAAAACAAATTGATAGTGTAGTGGAAAGCACAATGCCATAACATGCCATAACATAGTATTGGGAGCACCACAATGCGCTATCCTAACTGTGCTATAGTGAAGTCATTGTAAGGTGTTGATGTGCCTAGTTCTATCCATGAAAAAAATATTATATTATAGATTAAAAAAATGAGAACATCATGAGATGAAGTCTCATTTTCTCATGGTTACTCACACTTGGTAGTCTGTATCATCTATGTCCCCTCAGATTATGTCATACAACCACATGACTTAAGTTTAATAATATCATTATAGAACATCAAGTTTCTCATAATATTGGGGAACTATTATGACCTTTTTAATGCAATGGATAATATAGGAAATTATCACATTAAATTTTGTATAAGAACAATCAATATGTGATACGACAGTTATTACTATTCAATTTTATGAATAAACGAGTAATATAAAGTATAAAGTAATTAGTTCTATGGAAAAAACTCCAATAAGGATATTATTTTTGATTCAACTATGACTGATTGGAGGCTACAGTCTTGGACTTAAGGAGAGAATTACATGGGATTCCTCTTCTACTTCTACTTCTTGTACATCTTTTTAATTGTTCTCTTCTTATGGAATAATAAAAGTTTCTACTATAATCTCATACTTTGGTAATATAAATCCACACCAATTTCTCAATCAAGAACTCAAAAATCCTATCAAATGTTGTTTTTAATTTAGTCATGTGATCTTTGAGGATCATGGTGAATGTTATCTAGGATAGAGTTAAGAGTCACATAGGTGGAAATGATGCTACAAGCTTAGGCAGAGAGACAAAAATGTAAAGTCCTAGGCTTTTCATACAAAAATATTACATCTTTTTAGATGAATATTAAATACATTTAACAAAAATAGAATTAGTACTCTTATTTCATGAAATATAGCCTTATTTAACAAACATGCAATTTTTAAAGGTTTAGTGACTTTGGAATACTAGATACACAATCTTCTTATTTCATGAAAGGTCTTCAATATCTCACATAAAGATATTTCCAATTAGTACTCTTCATAGAAATTCCCTACTTAATACTTTCTTCATAACCTAGGTAAAATAAAATAAGAAAATGTGATCTTAGATTCTTAGTATGGGTAAAAATGATAGATATAAATTGATGATCATATGAAAAGATATAGTAAGCATATGGGTTTGATAACATAACCGTAACATACAAATAACATACCCAATCTTTCAGAGATCATAAACTTGTGTCATGGTATAAATCATTATCATTTCAAAATATATGAATAATAAGAGTGAGAAGTCTCTAGAAATCAATCATGAACCATAAATTCATGTCATAAAAGAGTGGCACCATCATAAGTATAAGAAATATTTCATATGTCATGGTTAACTACCAAGAACACAAGATCATAAGATATTAATCCTAAATATCTATTTCCCATAGTGTATCAAGAACATAAACTTGTTTTCTATAATAGATCAATCATTTATACTTTTTTCAGGTAATGGATCAATCATATTGAGTTGTTTCCCATAATGGATCAAGCACGTCAACTTTTTTGCCATAGTTATCTGAGGAGATATAAAGCATTACCCAATGTATTAGAGGAATATTTAATTATGGGACCGCCCACCACTTAATGTAAACTATAAATATTTGTTTCATAAGATCATAAAATATTCAATGTATCATCACATCATAACCCATGTAAATAAAATGAGTTTCATAAATATTTCATCAATTCAGCATAGCATAACCTAGAAAAATAAATGGGTTTCATAAAAATATCATTATTATAATCATAAAACATTTAGAAAAATAATAACGATTGTATAATTGGATTACATACCCACTAAATCATAAGTAACACCAAAGTTTTTTTTCATTTCTGAATAGAAATATCATTAAAAAAATTGTGGGGAAAATATCCTTTACATTTTAAAATAAATTATTTAAAATATAAAAATTTCAAAATATTATGGAAATAAATTTATTTGAAAATAACTATGGAAAATTTTAATGTAATCTTAAAATCATTAAGAAGTCATGATGGTGGTAAATTCCATTCATGGTGTATAAGTTAAATGAAAACATTCCATTCACATTTTTGTAAAAAAGTAAAAAAGTATCTTGATTGAAAAATGAAAAGAATATTATTTTTAAACCATTTTGTAAAAAGTAAAACATTGGTAAAATGATATTAAACAATCATTATATAATATCAAAACATTCCTTAAGAAGTTTTTAGAAAACATGTATATGTAAAAAAAGTTTTTTCGATCGAAGAGAGAAATAACGTCAATTTTCCTTAAAAACGCTCTTTAGATCTATTAAATACTTAAAGTGAGGAAAATGAAAGGAAAAAAAATAAATTCTTAAGAAATAAATATAGTAGAATAAAATTAAAGGGATTCATCAGATAAGGATCATATAATTTCTTCAATATAAATTCAAGTATAAATGATCTTGATTAAAATAGAATTAAAACATAAATCTTTTACATCAAGTATTGCCTTCCCTCATTCACATTCAAACCTCCTATATAATATATATATATTTATTCTAAATTTATTACATCACCATAATAATTTATATCATACCATATATTATTTACTTATAAACTTTTATAACCTTTTTAAAAACAATTCTTTTTTAAAATCACTATTCTGAGTGATAACAACTTTGTTTTTCATATATGTTTTGGTTTGGTAGTCTTGGTACTTGTAAAATTTTCATGGTTAAATAATATATATAATGTTAATAATTATATAAATATCATATATATTAATTAAATATATATTTATATTCATCATTAAATTTAATAGATAGAAAAATGAATTACACCATTCATGGAAATGGTTGTCCATACGTACACATGAACGTTGTTTTCACTTTTCAAGGGATGGAATGAAAGAAAGTTAAATAATAGTTTTCCTTTAAAGAATTATTATTATAACACATGAATCTTATTATTTATCAAAACCATTCTTATTACCTTCCATGTAAAACATAAATGAAAAAATAATCACATCACTTCGTGGAGGCAGTAGTCCACTCATAGTAGGAGTGACGTTATCATTTTCCAACAGTTTGGAAGGTCAGAAGTTAGATATGATATTATAATTATAGGTGAATAATTATTTCATAAATATAATATATATACTTTAAACCCATCATAATGACCAACTATGAAATATGGTGATGAAAAATTATTTGTATCACTGTGAGGAGGGGGTAAGTCGTACATCCGCACGAGTGATACTTTAACTTCTCATTTGATGAGAAAGAGGGTGGATAATGGTAGTTTCATAATAATAATAAAATTTCATTATATTTTTTATAATTAGTTTATTATTTTATTATAACTAAAATAGATTTATATTAGGTAAAAGTATAATTAAAAAGGAAGGGTCCAGTTAAAGCGATTACCTTGTCTTTGAAACAACTCCTTTAGACATCCTCTTGAGGATCTTATGGTTGGTCTTTTTGGAATACATAAACCTATATAATTCATATATTTAATTATATAATAGAATGTTTTAGGGCTTTTTGAGATTTAATTCTTAATGTGATGTAAAGAAGATAAAGGATAGGTGTTATCTTATAATTGAGGGGAGGTGTACCTTTTGAAATTTCTTAAAATATTAAATTATTATAAAGTCATTATGAGTATAAATTATTCCAAATGGACATATATTTGATGATAAAGTTTTATGTGGTGGTAATAAAATTAAAAAATAAAATTTTGATAGGTTTAAGTGGTGTTTTAAACCTTATATTTTAGTTTAACCCCTTAGTTAACTTATTTTAACATTAACCATGGTAATAACTTTTTCACCCTTAAAGGGTTATAATTTTACTTATAAGGTAACTGTTGAATAATAAATTTAAAAATGATGAAATTTTAGACCATATATTATCCTAATTTTCCTCTTTCAATTTTTTTATAATTTTTAAATAATTTAATAAAATATAATTTTGATAAAACATCATTAATGAAAATTTTGACACTATTCATTTAATTTGAATTAAAATGCATAAATAAAATGTTTTAATTCTATAATAATCATTTAACAAAATAATAATATGTCATATAAATCTATAAAATTCATTTAATACTATAACTCACTCAAATTATATCACTTTTAAAGTTTTTAAAATAATTTAGTTTATATTTATAATAAATGAATAAATATTGTATTAGTGTTGTGCAAGAATTTAAGGTAATTATTTAATCACTAAAAATTATAAATAAATTAACATCATGAAGATAAATTTATTAGTCAAAAAATTAACATTTAAAACTTTTTCACCAATTTATTTTGTCTCTATGTGAACACATAATATATATTTGAAACTAAGAGAGTGACACTTTGTAACTTTCTTTACTTTAAATATTATATAGGTTATTTTCATGAGAATGCTTCCATTAAAAAAATAAACTTCTAGAATAAGGTGAAAAGGGAAGAATTAAATTCGTCCAAAAATAATTTTGATTAAAAATTTTGGCCTTATAAGTTAGTTTTACCCTATATTAACCTGATTTACCCTTTATCGGGGTAATAAATTTTACCATAGTTACTATTCATATTAACCTAAAAATAAAAGGTTCTATTTACCAAATTTAAACCACTTGATTTAAACAATGGAATAAATTTTATTAAATTAAATTTTTATAAGTTTAATAGATTAATTTTAAAATATACACATAAAACATTACAAAAACCGTTTTTTAGAAGAAAAAAAAATTCATGTATAAAACTAGATTTATTCTTTTCAAATGATTAAAAAAATATTAAAATAATTTTAAGACACTTTATTGAATATATAAAATAGAAATTTAATTAAAATAGTTCACCAATATTGTGTATCTTAATTTATTAATAAAAATATACATTGTTTGCATAAATACAATTTCCAGAAAAATACCTTTTTAAGTATAAAAATATATTTATACCAAATTCAACCAAAAAATAGATTTAAAATAAATTTATTTGGATTTTAAATAATATAATAGAACTAATTTTACTTTTAAAATATATTAAAATAATTTGTAACTTTTTAAATTCTTGAACCTAAAATACAGTTTTCAATAAAAATCATTATTTTTACTATTCATAAAAATCAATATTTTCAGAAGAATACCAAAAATTCATTCTTAGATAATTTTAAAATGATTAATTAAAAACTATATATTTTTTTTTTCAAATAATATTTCTATAAGTTCCAGAGATTAATTTTAATATTTCTTCACCAAAATTAATAAAATACATTTTTGAAAAAAATATATTTTTTAAGTATAAAATGACTTTATTAAAAATTGAGTGTTTATTTCCTAGGCCTTAACCAATAAATATGTATTTATTAGTACCTTTATATATATATATATATATTATGATACATTTTATCATTTTCATACTCTCCAATTTAGCGGCTTTGTTATAACAATCATATTTAAATAATAATATTTCATTGTTCGTTTAAGCTTAGTGTTGTGTGTCTTGTATGCTATAGAAAGTTGTCTTGTTTTAAAATTTCATGGTGTTACATTCTAATTATCGTAAATAAATCTCACCCTCATAAATTTTCTCAGTCATCAAATGTTTTATATTTTAATTTTTTTTTTCGAATCCCACATTTTACCTAAGAATAATAAAACTTCCCTGAAAAGGGAAAGTGGGAAACATAAAGGCTACTTGAAATAACATAAAATTGGGTTGTCAGATAAGAAAAACACTATTGGTAAGTTAAAATATAGACATGGAAGATAAAACTAACTCCCAATGACTAATTTAGAGTGATAGAGAACATGTTTAAGAGAAATTTAATTCCCACAAAACCATAAATATATGATTAATTTAAAAACCATCATTTCATTAAAAATGAAGCTAAAAGTATAATTTTTTTTCAAGAACCTTTTACTAAAGTTGAGGAATTATTTTTCTATCAAGATAGATAAATTACGAAATTATAATCATTTGATTTATTTCCATATCATTGATATAATTTCATCCTTTGGTTGTTCTTCAATCAATTCATACTTCATATATTACCCCAAGAAATGAATAACCAATATGAAATTTTTATTCCTAAAGCAATAAAATTAACTTTAACCAGATCAAATGATCTATAAAATAATGTAAAGTTATTATTACTATCACTAGATTTTTACCAAAACCAATATACTTAACACATGTTATAAAATATTGAAAATTCATAATTTAATCTCTAAAACCTAATCAAAAGTTAAACATAAAACATTCCATTAATATTTAACTATAAAACCCTTCCAAAATATGTATAAACAAAATCAAAATTCAAAAATATAGAAAAAAATTAATAATTTTTCGAAATCAACTTAGTATTAATCCCCCAAACAACCCAAAGTTACACATAACAATTATTTGAATACCTTGATCAAATATTTTCATGAAACATGGTAATAACCTAAATTAACATAAAAACATAATAACAATATGAATTATTTAAAAAATTAACTCTCTCCTAATTCCTTAAATAAAAAAACATTTTTGAATATATTCCATAAATCCAAAAATGCTATAAAATCCATAAAATATAATATAATCCATATTGTCATCAAATCACTAATCAATTCCAAGGTCATAAATGCTATCAAATTTAACTTATCCATATCAATTATCTATTTATCTTAACTAAACATCATTATCTCAACATCATAAAAAAATTAAGGGTTATCTTTCCCTCAATCAAGTGTTTTCTATAAAATATCACCTCACCATTAATTCACTTTTCAAGGTCATCAGTACCATTTAACACATTATTTCAAAATCATAAAGTGAAAATTCTATAAAAAAATCCTTATATATTTAATTATTTATATATATATATAACATAATTAAAATACACAAACACCTCAATCATTCTACTTTATTATTAAACCATTAACTAGGATTCATCATCTTATTCATTAATACCTCTGTTGACATTCCATTTTGTTGCCTGGATGAAAAGGTGTTAAAGAAAAATACATTAAGGAGAACTAGATAAGGGAAGTGAATAAATCCAAGTCCACACCCATTCAACAAAGGCCCTCCATGCATATACCCCCAAGAAGCTTCAGTGCACAGTTACCTATGCATCATCCTGCACGATAGATGTGTGCATCACCCAGCATGATAGACCTTCACATAAACCTATGAAACACACTCGCACGATCCATAACTTTTTCCCAAGGTCCAATATTTTCCTATAAATAGGACATTGAGACTCTTAATTTGTACAGATAAAAAATCCCGAAGAACTCCTGATGCTTTTCTCACCATAGTCCTTCACCTAGGCCTTCCAAAACCTTCTAGGTATCCCTCCAAGCCCAAAATAAGAGAAAATTAAATGGGGTATTATAACCATAGTCTTCCTAGTGTCTAACAGCCACTTGAGGAACCCTCTCCCCATGGTTGAATAACACTAGTGTGAGGTCCCCTTCCCTAACTTGAGACCTATGCAAGACACTTCTGGGAACACCTATAGAGATCCTTGGAGACTTGATAAAATCATCACCTAAGTGTCATTTACTAGGTGGCCCATCAGCCAAAGTAACTTCATCTCGCATAGGCATACCTGCGAAAATCACTCCAAGGCTTGCCCTATCTATACCCTGTATGAAACTCTTTTGGATCACCCAGACTCTACCTTGAGTGAGCCACTTATTAGGCCTTTTTACAAGACACAAATAGAAAGGCCTTTCTTCCTTTGGATCCCTTGTCTAAGAGGGACCAAATTGAAACCTCCACCAAAACCTACGAACTTGAAATAACATGGAAAAAGGAACACTAACATGTCCCTCATTTTTATATGCATTCCTTTATTCATAGGTGTACCGCACTTTTACTTGCAGATGTTTAGGGTCCTCGAGGTGCATGTAGATATGAATTCCCATGGTCTTGAAGACCCCAAAACTAGGTGAGGTGTTAGGGACCTCTCAGTTCCAGATAGGGAGGGAGAGGATCAGGTTTTCTTTTCCATTCTATGGGGAATAAGATCCTACTCCTATAACCAATTTTAGGGAATCCCTCCTAAATTAAGCCCATATCCTTTCTTGCAATAGGTTTCACTTTTTATCCTCTTAAACTCCTAGGTCTCATTAAAATGGGTGGTCTGATGTGAATATCCTAGATAAAAAATGGGATAGGGAATATGCACATCAAAACCCTCTCTTCTTCTCCTGTATCCCCAACCTCTTCCACCAGTGGAGGGGGATTGTGGGGTTTGTTGGATCTTATGCTTCCCATTGTTTCTAAAATTAAATCATGAATCATCATGACTCATATGGGATTAGAGGATATCCACAATCACTACATCCACATAATGAGATGAATTTTTTGGCAAATAATATTCTTCTGGATCTTCCTCTCACCTTCCTTTAAAGGTCCTTTATATGTGTGGGTCCTCACACCGACCATGAATCAAGTGTAAGTCCCATTTTGGGCCATCAAATCCAAAATATCCCAAACATTTTGGGCCTCATTTAAAGTGTAAGTCCCAACCAATCAAGGTAACCCTCCTTAGGAATATGACTCAAAATACAACCAATGGGAATCATTCCATGTGTAATCCCCAAACCAATCCAATGGGCCTCCTACTTGGTATAAGCCCCAACCATTCGTACTAAGTAATCCTCCTCATTTGTAAGCCCCAAACCAAACCCTAAAATATCCATGATTCAAGTCACTTCTCATGGGCCCAAACCCAATTTGGAAATCCTCCTTAGGAGTAATCCCCAAATTAATTCTCTTAAAGGGCCATACTCTCATGCGATACAAAACTTTATAGGGCCTCTATAGAAATGAGTCCTCACAACCAAACTACGTGGGATTTGATTCCATTCCAAATGGGATACACAAGAATCCTACCTGAGGTCCAAACACAAAAACCTAAATTAACCATAATTCAATTGGTGCCACATTCCTAATAGAGTATTTTGAAACCAGATAATCTATATCGCTTCCAAGTTTCCTATCCCTCTTCAACCTAATTCCCATACCAATCTTTGAATAGAAATTTTTTTCCTAAACATCCTAGCCACTTGGTGTTAAACTGTATGGTTTGTTCCTTATCACATGACCTTAAAAGATAGGATGTTCCTCATCAACTAGAACTAAACTATGTGGGTTCTAATTCCTTTCATGAGGATACATTGGAATCCCATTTTATGGGTCCAATACCAATATTAAAATAAATACTAGCTCATTGGATGATGATACACTCTAGAGAGCCCCACTGTGTGGATGAAAACCAACATCATCATAATAGTGACCAAAGAATCCCTGATCAGTACATAAGATGTATCCATTTATGAAGAACCTCAGATACATTCAGATGATTCTAAATTCAATACATGATAATAATTGATTGTTAATTAAAGGGTGACCAACAATATACTTGGGAATTAATGAAGGATTCATAAACATATATTAAATATATAAGTGAGTCCCAGAGTAGGAAACAATTACCCCAAAAGGGTGTGATGATCCTAAACTCACATCCTATCAACCAATGTGAGTTCTTAAGTACCATTGGCCAAAATTCACAACAATATTTTTCCTTTTTAAACTAGTTACCTCATGGATATAGAATCGTTGGTTATTTCCAGTTCCAAAAATAAACCCATTAGAAAATGTTCAAAAATAGTAAAACCTAACATGAATTATTGAAAAAAATAACCCTCCTACAATTGATCATCAAGTAAAAAATACAAAGTTTTCATTGGAAATAAAAAATGGTGATCCCAATTTGAATAATTAACCAAGATGATAGTTTCACCCACCTATAAGGTCCCTTTAGCTCTCAAAATGGAAGACGTCGAAACAAAAAATCAATCATTCATGTGTTTGTTCAAATGATATGTTTCCTTGAAGAGGTTTTATTATTTGTGTTTTTAATATATATCTTAGGAACTTTCTCTTAGGACTCCCTCCAATACAATGGAATTATTCTATATTTTTCAATTGTAAGCCTTGAATATTATTCATTCTGAATCTTCATCCGAGCATAGAATTCTGTCACCAACCTAGAGTCTCCAACGTTGGGTATCGAATGCACTGGTCTGGGAGTATTGCTATAATGGTACAATCCTAACCATGGAGGATTAATTACAGGCCCTATAACTCATTAATCCCCACAAATCATCAAGTAAGTGATGATTTATGTTCTATAAATAGACAACACCTATCACCATCTTCAACCATTTTGAGAGTTTACCCCTGGAACACAACAACCGATCCCTACCTTATCATAGCGAGGTGGATCAAGAGGCTACATAAGAACTCATCTAGAAGATATAGGGTTCCTTTCAAATAGATACTTAAAACCATAACCTCTTCCAATGTAGTGTGGTAGTGAACCCTCAAGATGATGAGGGTGTCATCCTCGACAGTCCAACCCAGGTCATCTAGAACCAGGCACACAAGACGGCCCACTAGGGCAGAAACTCACCAATAGGGATTGAGGCCACACCTATTACACCTCTAGAAAATCCGACCAATGAAATTTGGTGGAAAACTGTGAGTGGTAACATACACTTTCCTTCCTTAATTCATCTTTCTAATGGACTTTCCTGATAGAACTAAAATAATCCTTCTAACCAAATACGACAGTACAACATGAGCATGAACATACACCTTCCCACACCCACCAAGAATAACAGTATAATTTTCTAGCATTACTCAAATAATCCCTCCATCCAAGTTTGGTAGCTAACTATAAGCATGCACACACACAGGCTTGCATTCATCAAGCCTACCAGTAATTTGGTCTAGCAACGTTTGGGGAAATCATCCAGAAAGTCCCATTGATGAACATGGGGTATATTCAAACCCCTATCATCATTCTTGATTACTATCAGTATTCAATGGAATGAAATGGAGGATATAAGTATATATATACCCCTGATCCTAACATAGAATGGGAATATATACTCATTATGGCCACTGAAGTCACCAAGCATATCCTGAAAATTGTGAAAGGGAAGATAAAAATCTCTACCCACATCCTATGAACCATACAAGATATCATAATAATGAAAACCATTTTTTCAGATGAAAAAACACACAAATTCATCCCTACAAATAGGGTGTCTCACCAGAATGTCATCCCTGAGTTGACACATACCACTAATCTTGTTCAGGAAGGTTGTGAGGAAAACTCCCCCATGATATATAGACAACTGGATCAGGAACATACAACTATTCCAATAGTTGATAATCGTCCCATCCCAATGGCCACTCTGAGGCAGGAAAAAACCCCTGTACAGGAAAACCAATTCCCTCATTAAGTAACCGAGTCACTCGCATGAGGGAATCCAAAAAGAATCCTCACCATTGGTGACAAGAAAATGAAGATATGATCTACAATCCTACTCTACTTAATATTAGAGTTCTTGAAGACCTCAGACACTTATCTGTGATATCTCAAGATCCCATTATCTCGTTACCAAATTATGGGAGAAATAGTAGTAATTCAAAAGTTCCTCTTTGGTCACTTCACCATAAATTCTTAATTCATGACCATAATATGATCGGCCTTGAGTTCCTATATTCTAATGAGAGTCACAACAACCCTTCGTGTTTCTAAAAGATCCAAGAGCAAGGCAGTCTTCCCATTATTGTAATCCACTATGGTAGTCCTCCCCATAATGACATTAAATATGAAATTTATCTCTGTAGTAGTGTTTCACTTCTCCAGAAGGTTCCTCCCCTTAGCGATGTAGTGATGAGAAATCCAACCTACCATGAAGCACTTGGGAAAACAAGGTCAGTCATGTATGATGCCTTACATTGATAATTTAAATAATTTCTCATTTGGAAGACAACCCAAGGTGATGATCATTCTATAAACCCCCCATTAGATCAAATGCCTTTGAGTATTATAGAGGAAGTCCCTACTGATCTCATTTGTTATGATAAAATAGTGGGAAAGCTTACACTTTGGTCTGACGAGGTTGAGAAACCCCTATAAAGAGACAAATATGACATGATAAACATGAGTAAAAAACTAGATAAAAATGAAATACCAATAATGTTATGGACTTTATTCACCCCTGAATATAGAATTCCATAAGTGTTGTCAGAAGATTGTGTGAATGAAATATACCTCAATATATGTAAAACTTATCATCTCTTGAGAGAAAAATTATTGCCCTATGAAAGGTATCATGGTCGCACCAAGGTAATAGAAGGGATGCAATGCCAAATATACATTGCAGCGCTCCTAGATTCACAATAGTTAAAGACCGAGGGACAAAAAGGAACCCTTAAATTTGTATACCTTAGTGTATTAGAAATACTTTGACATATTATCATAGATTCCCCATCTCGTGTTCATATAATAGGACAGGGTGCACACAAAGCTTTACATTTTACCATTATTCCCAACTAGAAAATCCCACTAAAGTTAGTTTCATGAAATTTCATATATTTAGGAAATTTTCAACAAACAGACTCTATTCATAGCCAAAGATAAGCTCAACAAAAATGGGCCTCGAAAATCTCTCACTGACATCAGGCCAGAAGAGAGTAGGCTATTGAAATAATTTTTCACCAGACATATGAAAATATTGAGAAATCCTCTTTCTTGGATGAATTCAGACATCATATTACACAAATTTCATAAATAGAACAAGGATATTTGAAATTGGGTGATCCAAGTGCATACCAGATGATGCAGTCAACCCATGGTTGAAAAAAATCCATAAAATCAAAATGAAAGTCACGACAGTAGTGTATACAATAGTTCAGAAGAAACCCCAGTCCACAGGGCTAGTGTATTTTTAACACAACCGTCGGGGTCATCAAACCATGCTCGAGGAGTTGTGAAAGTGTAATGAGAATAGCTCTAACCCTTAGGGCTATGGTCCTTTTTCACCTTATAAACCTTCTCCTTAGTGGAATTCATTATTCTTTCTTTTAGGGGAAACACTACAGAATGGATCCTCCCGGTTCATCCCATCATGTGATGTGGGACCCTCACTAGAGAAGTGCATGACTAAATTGTATGTAGATTCCCTTTGGATTATTGTTTACTAAAAGGCTCTTAGAGAATCATAGAATTATAGTAAAAGGCCTCATGGAGGTCATAGAACAAATCAATCTCATAAATACAATGGTAGAATGCATGAAATGTATTACACATTAGTGAATGTCATTAACACTACCCTTGAAGACCCTACAAAACAAGAGGTCAATTTGGAGGAGGAATTATAAAAGGAAGTATCAGTTCAAAATATGGTATACACTTAAATGATTGAAGGAGCTGTTCATATCCAGAACTAGATAATTTCCTTGAATTTTGGAATTCTCTCAATCACTTTACCATTACCTCTTCAAAATGCATATAACAAGGAATTGATCCCCTTTCACTTGAAGAAATATTTTCTCAAAAAGTGGAAGAGGTGAAATAATTGAGGATACTCAATATAGAACTTCTCTAAGGAATACTTTCTATTAGATATGTTATATAAGAAAATCCCCAACTCGCACTCACAACCAGTGTATCTTAGAAAAGAGGATTCATTGTAGCTGCTGAAGTAGATTTGAAAGATCCTATAAATGTTGGATACCAACCACCAAAACACTTAGATCCTATAGTAGCATATCAAGAATTCCCTCTTTTGGATGCACAACTAGAACATGGCCAGAAACATCCTTATAGGATTTCCCCTATAGGCTACCAATGACAGATACCAGAAGTGTTGCCACAAATAACCCTAACATCCATGACACCTTCTCAGGATTCGAATCATTCAAACATTCCTTGAGGTCTCATGAACAATCTTGAGTCACACAAAGATCAATTTGAATCCATGGAGGAATAGTGCATGCTCATACAACTGGAAAATAATCCTTACCCCAAGTGGGTGGATCCGAATCTTCCCCCACCAAAATTTGGGAACTCTATATTTTCAATTTTTAATGGATCGGGAGACCTAAATCATCATTTGACACATTTTTTCTCTCACTGTGATCCCATGATGGGGACCCCTGAACAATAGGAAGTATTAAAACTCAGGTGTGTCAAAAATCACTATAGGGAACAACCTTTGTATGGTATACTATATTATCAGTTCATTCAATCATGGGGTGGAAAGATCTCCATCAGAAGTTTCTCTTATATTTTATCTAGAAATTATAGAAGACAATAGTCCTTGAACTCTCAAACTGTAAGTAGTTGTAGAATTAAAGGGTTTTAAATTTTATTGTTTGGTGGAAATAATTGACATAATTTTTAAACCTACTGATTTCTAAAGAATATTTATTTCCCATATCTATAGAGAATCTTCAGTATGATTTGTACATGCCACTTATACATGTGAAATACATAGGAGGGTTTTAGGACTTTTTCATGATTTCTCAAAGAATGGAATAATCTGTCGCACAAACCAAATATAATTCCTATGTAATTACATAAACTCAAGGAAATATAATAGGAAAAGAAGAGGATGCCACTGTTACACTAAAGTAGGCCCTTATAACCTCTACCTCTCTAAATATTTCACCTTATCATGTGGTTCTGCTTCATGAGAATCAGAAATAATTACCACCTTTTTAGGATGATCAAAGAGTTAAGAGGAAAAAAAATTAGGATATGAAAATCAAGGTCTATTCTTTTCAAAATTACCAAGTCCTCAACTACTTCATCTTGACATTGTAAAATGACTTGATTAAGTTTACAAAGCCCAAGAAGCCCAACAAGGATAGTGATGAATATCTCCCAAACCATTTCACCTTCTATCAAGTACTGAGGTATAATATAAAAGAGTGTTTTGTTTTCAAATACATTCTACAAAAGATAGTGGACTCTAGGAAAGTGAAGCTGGGAAGTCCACCTACTCAAGTATCATGTGTCTCTACCACTAATCCAGAGGATGAAAATGAATGGAAGGAAGTTAAAAACAAGAGCATATAGAAATTTAGTAACCATATGGTTATAAAGACAATCAACCAGACTCATTATATTCTTTAATAATAGTATCAATGGTCAATTGTGCCCTTGACTGCTCCCATTACAACACAACTGACTCTATCAGAAGCCCAGTCCTATGAAATCCATTATCCCAAAAAAAATTATCATAATATCAAGAAAAAATCATAGGAATATGAGACTATGACAAATCCAAAGTTGTATTTGAATTTAGTGGAATTTGTGCCTATAGTCCTAGAAGCATGGGCACTGCCCCACAAAATCGTACAATAAGGATCAACCCACCATACATACTCTACATCAGACACAAAATTTATTTTTAGTTATATTAATGTTATTCACTTGATGGATCCCTCCTTGGATGATGAGCATGATTATGAACCCAAATTACTTACACTTTATTGGAGAATTGGGCATAGATTCTTTCATAGTTGTGGATACTGGGGAAGACGTGGTCATTCTAGGAGTTTCTACTCCAATTACATCCGTTCTCAAATCATATATGCGGTAAAAACTCATGGGATATCCCTCTGATGAGCTCATTAGGAGCAAGGGAGTTCCCACACACACAATAGGGTCTTCCAAGACATGATCATTCAGAAATATCAGATAGAGGAAACATCATCGCCCAATCAACATTGTCATGTTGGCAGACCTGGTCAGCCTGATCCACTGAAATTAGAAGCACATTTATCTCCAATCCCAAAGGTTGATCCATCCACATCAAGTAATTCATCTCCAAAAGAAACTTTAAAAAAAGTTTCCCCATACTAAGAAACACAGACCTTTGGATCATAAGTATGATTTTTTGAATCAACTATCTCTAGTGTAATCCAATTTTCCAATCTTCGATGCTTTGAGTCTATCAAAAGACCTCTGGGAATCACTCATTGCGGTCTTGTCAAGCCCATGGGAATTTGAAGTTGAGGTTTTTGCTGCTGAGGTTTATCATGTAGAGAAGGATCCTACAGAATGCCACACGATCATCTCCTTCCCAGACCAGGATGAGAATTCCATCATACAGGGACATGTAAGATCCTTGTATATATATGATAGAATAAATGAAATTGATATCTGCTAATATTTCATTGACAACGACTTAGGATTCAAACTCATTCCAATCTGAACAATTTGTCAACTGGGTTTCAATGAATTTCAATTGTCACCATCCACTTTAATGTTATAGAGTTATTAAAAGAATGATAAAAGTCCTCTTGGAAATATAAAACTCAGGACTTAGTTCGGGGATCTTTTGTCTGACTCAGAGTTCATGGTTGTTAGGTAGGATATGACCTTAAACATTTTGTTGGGAATACCTTGGATACATAGGCATGAAGTTATCCCCTCATCATACCACCAATGTATCAAATATTGTATCAATGTCCAAATTGGGACATTTCATAGTGACAATACCCCATTTAGATCTTGTTAATCACAGTACATTGATGCAAGATTCTACCCTAAGGAAGGGAAACAATCCATGAATGACAATGTTTCTCGAATCAATGCCCCAAATGGCCTGGAGATGATTCCAAATAACCCATTTAAATAAATCAATGTAGAGCATGTGCTTCACATTAACCAAATCAATGATATGTATTAGAATTCAAGAACACATTCAATGGCTTCAATTATGTTAGTTGTGGAAACTAAGACTGACAGTATAGGAGATGTTGTCAACTCTCCATGAAGTAATGAAATACTAGATGAAAATATGTTCATTCCATCCCCGAGCTTCAACAAATCCATGTTCCTTCAACTAATATGGAATAAATTTTCATGAAAATGGGAGAATATGAAGATGCTCATTCTTAGTCCCACTTTTACCCTTCAAAGATCAAAAAAAAATTCCTTGCACCATCAATCGAGTTGGAAGTATTTGATTCTTCTTTCGGATGTCCAAATGTCATATCCTCCACCAACTCTAAGAAAATTGCTTCATCACCTACTTCCCAAGAAGAGGCAGAAGAGGTAAATCAGGAGGAAGAAGAAGATGAGGAAAACCATAGGTGCTCCCTTACAACATTTTAGGAAGGTTTCTTCACTATTGTGGATGAAATCAGAGAAATAAATATGGGTATGGATGAATATCCATGACCTACTTTGATTAGTGCGGCTATGAATTCTGAAGAATAGGTGGTATATAATTAATTTTTTATGTAACACTAGGGAGTGTTCACCTGAATTTTCACTTAAATTCCAAGTCTCAATCCTGAGGTTTCCACCCACAACTTGGATTTTCTAGAAGACCACTATAGATACAAACAAGTAACTAGAAGGATACACCCAAATAATGCCTCCAAAATTGTGGCTGAAGTGGATAAACTCATCAAGGATGAATTCATATGAGAGGTACAATATATGAAATTGCTAGAAAAAATTGCGTCTATGAAAAATAATAATGGTAAAATCATATTTTTCATCGACTTCAAAGATCTCAACCGGATTTTTTTGAAATATGAATTCCCGGTTCCAATCACAGAACTCATGATTAACATGGCAGTTGGTTATCAAGCCCTCTCTTTCATGGATGACTATTCAAGGTAGAATGAAATTTTTATGGCCCTATAAGATAAATAACTCACTGAATTCAGGCCCCCTAGGGATAATTATGTTATTGGGTAATTCCTTTTATCTTTATGAACATCGGTGCCACATACCAATGTTTCGTGCATCGCATCTTCAAACCCTTGTTGGGGAAGTTTGTGGAATGCTACGTTGATGATCTATTGGTTAATTACTAACAAAATTTAACAATATGGATAATCTTATAACTTTCTTACACAATCTATGAGAGTATATCCTAAAAATTAATCCCTCAAAATTTGATTTTGGGGTAACCTCAAGAAATTTTCTTAGATTCATTATACCCCATCATGACATCAAATTCAACCCTCAAGAGAAAAAGGTTATCCTAATCATGTCACATCCTTAAAACCTAAAATATTTGAGGGGCCTTCAAGAACACCTAACCTATATCTGATTATTTATAGATAACCACACATGAAAGTATTTTCCATTCACCAATTTGATGAATAAAGGGGTTATATATTAGTGGAATAGTGAATTTCAGGAAGTATTCGATAGCCTCAAGAAATATATCTTGAATCCATCAGTATTAATTCCCCCTTTTGAGGGAAATACACGCATTATATATTTGAAAATCCTTGAGAAATCACTAGGTTTATTCCTCACACAAATGGATGATGCTGGGAATGAAAAAAAAACATTTATTATCCCATTATAACGATGATCTACACTAAGACTCATTATTCATATATCGAGAAATGTTTTCATGCGTTAATATTTTCAGTTCAAAAACGAAGGTACTACCTGAAGAACTATGAAGTATATCTGGTCTCTCACAATAACCCAATAAAATATATACTCATCCATCCTATGTTGATAGTATTTTTGGAATGGTGGGTAGTTATTATGTAGAAGTTTGATATACAATTCATTCCTCATAAAGTAGTGAAAGGCCACACATTGGTAGATTCCATTAAAAAACACCCATCTACAGAAATACTGTCATTAAATACTAAATTAAGGTGTATCTAGGAGACCAAAAGAGAGAAGAATAGAAGACCCTAAGCTCAATAAAATTAGGCTAGGGATTGTGCTTACCTCCCCAGAAAAAAAGTAGTATTTCCTTACTCATTCCTTCTATCATACTGTTCTACTAATAATGAGGAGGAATATCAGGCCCTCAGTTCTGGATTGGAAATAGCAATCCAAATACCAATGGACCACTTGGAGGTGAAAGGAAACTTAGAATTATAAATAAAATAGATAAACGGGGAATAATCCATCAGAAAAAAAATATTTAACCCCCTACTTTACTATGTTAGAGGGTTAATGGTAGAATTACCATCAGATCCAACAATGTATCAGATCCCATGATCGCCAAATTCTTAGGAATATGCATCGGAAAATGCATCTACAATTTTGACAGATCAAAACCGAGATGAAACTATCATTGGCATTTTGTATCACTAAATGGTCTCACCTTTCATTCAAATCAGAACAAAAGTGATCAATGAAGTTAGACCTATCCTTGAACTATATGGTCCTACACTAAGAAGATGATTCCCATCACAAAATACCTCCTAAATTTAGTATTTCCACCAGACAGAGTTGGGAAGGAAAAAATCCAATAGCGAGTATCCAACTTCACTCTTTATGATGGACCAAATCACTAGAAATTGGTCTATGATTTGATGGATTTCTTATCAGATGTATTCACAGAGAAGTGACTGAAACTATTTTAGAGTAAGTATATGAAGTATCATGTGGTTCCCAATAGTCAGGGTATAGGTTTTCTGACCAAGTTTTAAGGCTTGGGTACTTTTTTATTTAGATGATATAGGATTTCATAGAATTCACCAAGAATTTTCATTCCTTCCAAGTGAATACCAACTTCATCGATCAGCCCTTAGAGTTTCTACATACAGCCAAATACTCATAGACATTTTCTATATGGACAATGTATTTTCTAGGAACAAACCCTCTAGTTATGACCAAGAAATTCAAATTCATCTTAAATACTTCCAATTTTTTCTAAAAATTCACTAACATAATACCCCTAAAATAATTTAGGGCCAAAATAATTGTTATCTTCATGAAAGACAACATCATTTCCAGATTTGGTGTCCCTCATACAATGATGATGGACAATGGCACCAAATTCAATTCTAATGAGGTGTAAAAGCTATATAGAGAGTACAATATCAAGTCCAATAGTTCATACCACTATAATGCAATAGCTAATGGACTAATAAAGGCCTTCAAAAAGACCCTGTTAAACATAATCCAGATGATTGTGGATAAAGATAAAAATTTTGGGCCTGACAAGCTCTTGCGTGTCTTATCATCTTATCGGACTACAACCCGTAATTCCACACAAACGACCCCATACTCACTTATGTATGGAATAGAGGCAGTCCTTCCCATCAAAGTCTAGTTTCCATCGCTCTGTGTTTCCATATGTGAACAACTATCTATAGATCAGAAACCTAAAAATGATTCGATGAATTAGAGTGGCTCAATGAGAAAATACTGCACGCCTTTGATCACTTGAAAGTCTATCAAAATAAGATAGTATGAGCCTTTAACAAAAAGGTATGACTCTGTTAATTACTACAAGGAGATCTAGTATTTGTCCTTAGGACTCTAATGATACTAGGAAAGAAGCCTCCAAATCTTGAACCAAAGTGGGAGGGACCTTACTCTATACACAAGGTCCACTCTAACATAGTTTATTCCTTAATCTCAGTGGATGGAGAGATCCTTATGAACCCTAACAATGAAAGGTTTCTGAAGTAATAATTCATGTGATTATATTAAATTATTCTTAGTTTCAAGATGTTAAACTATATAATTGGTATTTTTCACATGACCTTAAAAGGTATGACATATCATCCAAGATATAGGATGTTAAATTGGATAGTACCATATATAGTCCAAGCAGTAAGACTCTAAATTGTGTAGCATATTTTCCTGACTGTATGATGTTAAACTATATGGTTTGCGCCTATGAGGAATGATGTTAAACTATGTGGAATCATCATCCTTATCATATGATGATAAAATACATGACATATAGCCATAGTCATATGACCCAAAACTACAAGACATCATTCTTTCTCACTGCATAACATTTAACTACATAGTTAACATCCCTCTCATTCAATGCTAAGAAAGCCTAAAAATACCATGAGATGAGACACTCCTCGTGGTCCCTTAAATATGGGCCTCCATCTCTGATGTAAGTCCCAGTCACATGCCTCTAACCCCTCAGCGGTTTGAATTATCCTTTTAGTTAGACATGAGGAATAAAGGATGAGAAACTCCCATTCACAAGCCCCACTCACATCATTTCCACTCTATAGAGGCACTTGGACCCTATTTATAGGTATAATCCACAATATTATCATGTCCATACCGCATGACATAAAACTAAATGGTTTACATTGCATGACATTAAAATGAAAGACCTTTTAAACAAATATGTGTGGATTGATTTTCATTCCAATAAGATATGTTGTGATGCTCATTCCTCCCATCTCAGGTCTAACCATGATAAAGAAAAAGAAAATCACATTTGTTTATGAGACATACATGAATAGGGAAATTTTCTAGAACATATGGATTGATTCTCATTACAATGAGATATGTAGTGACACATAGACCTCATGTCTTAGACCCATCCATCATTCTAGATAATATAAAATCTCCCTTCTCCCTGTGTCAAATCCTGATTGATGTGGGAAACTATTTTCAAGAACTACGTGTGGCTTGATTCTTATGACAAAAAGATATGTAGTAATGCCCAGATCCTATATCCTAGTCTAGCTATAATATTCCTTTACACGTCTGGCGATCCATGTCCTTACCAAAATTTGTTAAACTACAAAGTCAATGTTCTCCTTGCATGATGAAAAATGAAATGATCTTTCAATTACTATGTGTAGCTTGATTCTCATTCCAATGAGATATATAGTAATTCTCAAATCTCTAATCTCTTGTCCACCCATGATAATAAAAATCTCCACTCCTTGTGTATGGGTTAGAACTGCAAATGGAACCTTCCAAGAACTGTGCGTGACTTGATTCCTTCCATCATAGGATATTTAATGATTCATAGGTTTCCATCCTTTGTCCCATCCACAACATTTCCCCTATTTCACATTGGTTCATATTCATACTCTCTATATAAAGTTAAACTACATGGGATTTCATAACTATGTAAGGATCGATTATCATTCAGATCAGATACATATAAACACCCAGATCATACATCCTGTTCTAGCCACTAAAAAATATAAATTCCATGATCCTTCCCTTGTATTAACATTTTTTGGTGTAAAAAACATTTTCAACTCCTTTTTTTCACAATGAATATAGATTATGTGGTCTTATGAGTTTTGGTAAATAAGTTCCCTACACGAACAAGGAATATAAACTCACATCGAGATTATCATGGTCCTGGATGAAAGAGCTTAAAATTCACACCATATGTCTTTTCCACATGACTTTAAACTGCATGGACTCTTCAATGACTATGTGTGGATTGATTCTCATTCCAATGAAATATGTAGTAATGTTCGGATCTTCAATGCAAGGCCCAACCACAACACAATACAATAAATTTCCCCATTCTCTTGTGTATGAGTCAAATATACCTGAGAGTATCCAATATGGGTTCTCACTCTATGCATGAGCTATATTCAAAAACAACCCCCCCCCTTTTTCCTCGACATGTGAATTAAATCAGTGTGGGGATATTTATTTTAGAACTAAATATGGATTTATTCTCATTTCAACAAGATAGATAGGGATTCTCAGATCCTATACCCTGATCTAATCTCAATATTCCCATATTTTTCATGTCAAGTCGCCTTGTTCCTTACCGTATGACGTTAAACTATGCGACTGATGTCTTTTCCACATGACTTTGAATTGTATGGTACCTCTAGAACTACTTGTGACTTGATTCTCATCCAATTAGATATGTAGTGACTCCTAGGCCTCATGTCCTAGTCCCAACCATAATTTAAATAAAAATAACCCCTCTCTTGTGTACAAAAAAGATCAGGAGCACTTAATTTGGGTCCCCTCATTAGGGGGTCCACCAAGGGAATAGAGATGTCCCCATCTTGAATATGAATCAGATTTATGAAAGGAAATTTATACTTCTTGGTCAATATTAGTCCAAATGCTTCTTTTATGCTCGTAAATATCCCTTACACATATCATAATCCTAATCTTAAACACTTTTGGATCTTCATAATATTTATCCAGCATATATTGAAAGAATGTATGATACATGAGGACACCTTTTACTAACTATGAAGTAACATTCCCCAGTTTTATATGCATAAAGACACCTACAAAACAGATTTTTTAGCTAAAGGATGAAACTATTTGACTATGTTGTAATATTACCCAGTTGTATTTGCATAAATTATCCCAAAAATGTGTTTCTTAGCCAACGGTAACTTTTTCCCTCGGAGAAGGCTCTCATGTCCTCATATGATTTGATGATATTATGTTGAAACCCTTGATTCAAACCATACCACTGTTATCCCTTTCATATTTATCACATGTCCTTTCTCCCAATATAGGACCCCTAAAGACCATGGTTTACAATCCCTCATGTTCAAAGTTTGTTGGAATGACCTTGGACTAGTAGGCCACATATCACCTCTGATTTCCATAATGCTATGGTCCTGGTCATAGGGCCTAAAAAATATAGGTATCATATTTTCTACACTTGGGTCAGAACTGAATAGAGGACCTATTCCCACAATTATTTGGTAACTTTGACTTGAAATGATCCTTCTATATTCAGGTACTTTCCTTACACAAAACCAGACTCTGTGTCTAGGGAAATATGAATTTCTATGAACTTTCTTCAGGAATCATCGATAGAATATCAGAATTCCTAAGAACTCCTTTTCTTGACTACACTGTAACACACCCCATTTTTCTATTAATAAAGTAACTCAAAAAACCGGTTTTTCAGCCATAGGATTCCACTATTTGAATATGCAGTAACATTCCCCAGTTGGCTATGCATAAAGTCACCCAAAATGGGTTTGTCAACTAGTGGTAACTTCATCCTCATGAGAGACCTCCTCTATCGACATAATACCTTTCTCCATAACACTATTTGAATTTGAAAATCCTAATATTATAGCTTAAAACATTCCATTTATCACTTCTGAAAGTGATGTAATGCTCCTAAATATATTACCATGAAAGGGGAGAATTATTAACCTTTGGGTCAATGGAAAAGACCTTATATTGTAACCCCTGATGTCCTTACTATATGATATTAAACTGAATATCCTAATGTCCTTATTCTATGACATTAAACTTTTTGGAATAACTTCCTAGTCGCAAGAATTTAAATTGCACAACAATTTCCTCTCTTTAAGACATTAAACTACATGATCAATATCCCGATTAGATGACATTAAATGCATGATACTTCAACCCTAGTCAGAAGGGGCCTTCCCCCTAACATCAATCATTTAACAAAATGTACCCTCCTTTTCACAATCCAATTTTTTGTAGGAGTGGTTTACTATTCATGGAAAATGATAATGCAAATTCTCTCTTCATTATCATCCATATTCCATTGAAAAAACCACCCATCATGGTCTTGAGAAATCTGAATCTTCATAAATTTATTTCAGAAATCAGTAATATAATGTCAGAATTCCTAAGAACTCATTTGTCTGACTATGCTGTAACACACCCTAGTTGGATTTTTATAAGTCTTCCACAATGTTTTGGGGCTTGTAAGACAAAGTATTCCATTATTGGACTATACAGTAACATGTCCCAGTTGGTTTTGCACAAAGTATCCCACAAAACTGGTTTGTTAACCAGTGGTAACTTCATCCTCAGGAGATACCTCAGCTATTCCCAAATATCATATTTTAGATTTGGGAAATAGAAAAACATGGCTCAAAATCCCCCATTAGGTATCTGAGGAATGTCAAAACATTCTTAGACCACAATTATTTTTGGTTCATCATTTCAAAATTACATCCAATGTTTTTTGATCAAAAACACTAGTCTCGTTAGTCTAACTTTTATAACATTAAACCACCCACAAAAAGATACAATACTCACTATATTTAAAACCCACAAAGGGAACTCTAGAAAAAATTCATGACTTGGCTCACTAGACCTACACTCTATGTAGTTTAGGCAAAAATCAAGCAATGAAAAGAAATAGGCACAAAACCTATTAGGCTAAAAAACACAAAAGGGTGGTATAATAAAAATCCAAGTCTCTCCCACTAAGTAATCATTATATTGGACTTAGGAAAAAATTAGGGTGATGAAATGAAATAAGAAAAGTTTGTAGGATTGTCCATACCACCCTATCAATAGTCACACTATGCTCTCTAGGCCCCATGTATTAGGAAAAAATTAGAGTTTCCACCCATCCCTATCATTGTGGTTGTGACTAACTAATTCAAAGATTCCTTTCTATGAAAATATCCTTCAATGTTATGATATGATCACAGAAGGAAAATAGGTATGAAGACATAAATGATTAGAAAAAAATTTATTTTTTTTATTAGACAAAAAAATTAGAAGCATCCATAATAAAAAGTCTCTCCAATACACTTTAAAAAATACTATCAACATTACTTTTAAATTTATTGAATGAAATCCCAAACCCTTTCAAGATCCTATTGAATCCCATCCAATAGAACATCTTTAGTCTCCTCATCCCTACAAATTTCTTCCACCATAGTCACAATAGCAGTTGACCCTTCAGTTTGGGATTCTTTTAGGGAATGGTGAAGTTGTATGAGATCCCCATAGAGACATCCAATTCTAGTTTAAGGTGTGATATTTGAATTTTATTCTCGTTAATCTGTTGTTTTTGTAAATAGTGTGGTAGCCAAGTGGTACACAGTTTCTACCTCTTCATCATCCGGAGACGTGGGATCAATTCCCACCCACTAAAAATTTTCCTATAGTGTGGGCTGGTCATGGACATGATAGTTATTTAGTGGTGAAAAGTGTTTGTGTGTCGGGTTATGAGGGAAAGTGGTGACTTTGGTTTGTGGATGTCGAAAACTTTGAGTCACTAGATCATCAATTGGTGGACAAATATTGGGAGTCGGTGATGTTGGATGACCAGTGCACGCAAAGTGTTCCATATGGTGAGAGGATAGGTGGTTTTGGTGACCAATGGTGATCTCAATGTAGTAAGAATCAATGGTTTAGGCAACCAATGATGATCGTGAAGATAGGAGGGATTAGGCCTCAGTGGTGATATTACTGGTGAGAGGTGGCAGGGGTGGACATCGAAGGGGATATTGATAGCAAAGGTAGTAAGACTATTATGGGTCCTATTATATCATGATTTAAATCCTACTGGGTTTTCATTGACCATGTATTGAGATCTTTTTACCCAAAATCACAAGGGGAATTTGTTTCAATAAAAATAGGAGGACTTACTTCTACTTGTTAAAAAAAATCCATTGTTTAAATTCCACTAACTTCTTAGCATGGTTGGCCTCTTCTTGGGATAAGGCAGCTCGGAGATCATCAGTGTTGACAAGAATCTTCACCTTTTTGTGGTTCTATTGAATCTCATGTTCTCACTCCCACTTGAAAATGATCTCCTTCATAGTGGCATGAATCAGGCATTAATAAAATGCCATGTATCCTAGCATACCAAATAGGAACTGAATCCGATATAATCATGAAGTTAGATCTTCAAAGGGGATTCAAGAGATTATTTTATAGATGTCCCGCCAAGACACATGATGTGTGATACGAAGGGTATTTTTCATCTCTAAATTTGACTCAGGGCTAGTTTTAAAGGGATAAGTGTATTCATGGAATCATTGTACTCAATGAGTCACCCTTCCCCACTCCCTCTGGGATAGTAACAAATTTTCTTTACAATTTAGTTGTATCAGCATATAAGCTCCTCCCTTATGCCTGACTATAGAAATTGATTTCACTAAACATATATAATAATCATTATTAACCTCATGAGGATAAAAATGGAAGGGTAAAGGGATGATAAAAGTAATTGGTGACACTTACTTAGAGATGGGCCAGTGGATTGTGTGGATTCCTCCCTATCATCCTTGATTTTAGTAGTTTGAGTTAGAACCTTTTGATGGGGAGCACTATACTGGGTTTTCCCAGAGTTTGTAAAAGGGATATCAGGAAGGATCCATGTTTCATGATCCACCTGATTTGGTCCTCCCTCAATAGTGGGAGCATGATGGACTTAGATACCTTGTTCCCACACCGCTATAACAACATTTTCTGTGGACAGATCTGCAATTCAACCAGTCATGATCAAAACATCAGTGTAATAACCTATAATTTTATCAATGAAAATTACATTCTTAAAATTATGTACTATAGAATAAATCATATAAAATCACATAAATAGCACAATAAAAACCTTATAAATGAATAATTAATGAAATAAGAGGTATTTCTAGAAATTAAGGAACCTATATCAATGAAATAATAACTTGACTGTTGGAATAGCAATATGACCATTGGAATAATAATTATGCCAATATAATATTAACCTTTCCTATGAAAGTATAAATAAAATCTGGGTATCTTATAAATAAAAATACAATATATTTATATCATGGAATAAGTAAATAAATGTTTTAAAAATGATAAATTAATTATTGGTGTTTTGTGAAACGTAAATGTTTATTTACAATTTTATAATTAATATAATGATTTAAAATATTTTTTCTCATAAAATATATTCATAAATTAATATTTTGTTGTATTATGATTATAATATAATTTATGATACTTCAATAAAAATTTCAATGGGTCATAAAATCGATTATAATATTAAAATCAGTATTTTTTCGAATAAATGTTGATTTTAGTTAAAAATTAAATTTCTCATATTTAGAAAAAAAATATAAAATGGATTATATTTTTGAATTATTCATGTCAAAATATGGTTAGGGTGAATTTTTGGGATTTTTCTAAAATAGTTGAATATTTGGTGAATACTGAAATACAATAACTTATGATATAAGCCAAATACATGATTTTTTTGAGTCATAAAAGATGTATGGATGATGTAAGTACCATAATATCTAAATCTCATTTATTATTTAATATATTTAGTCATGGGAATCAAAAATATTGATATTATTGAGCCAAAATAATAAAATAATGAATATAATAATAAAAAATTCCCCTCTCCTCCCACTATAAATACCACCTCTCACCACCTATTCTCATCACACATTACAAGATTTTAATATTTTACAAATTCAGATAAATAATCTTCCCAAGCCTCTTACCCATGTATGAGATCTTTTTTTATCAGTAAAAGACTAAACCCAAGTGCCTCAAGGAGGTTTTCAAGGAGTTCAAGAGGTTAAATCCTCTTTCTTTTTCTTTTAATTTCTTTTCAATTTTATTTATTTTCTTATCTTCTATTCACCTACCCTTATACAAGTGACATTATAACTTCAATATCATATATATAATGGAATTTAATTGTGTTAATGGAATATCCATCATCAAACCTCTTCTCTTCTCCCTTTTATTTTAATAGTGAAAACATCATCCGTGATGTGTCGATTTACCATCATTGTGGATGATGCATTTTCATTTTCCATTACTAACTTAAAGTCTAGTCATAAAACTATAATTATTGTTAAATAAGATTTTATTATACATATTATAAGTCATATAATTTTTTGGAACCAATATATAAAAATTATATTAAAAAAATGATATAAGTTCATGATTATCGTAAAAACCACCAAAATAAATTAAATCATTTTCATCAACATTTTATCTAATGAATCATCATCATAACATATTAGAAAATGATATATAATACCATTTAAAATTATTTAATTTCATTAATAACATATAATTTTAATTCTTTAGAATTATTATCATTTTACATGAACTTCCATACTTGTATACAAGCGAACCAATCGTGAAAACCAAGAAAACGAACACTCTTGGAATGATGGAATTGAACACTATAACTCATCATAAAATCCATAAAAAGGATTAAAAATTATAATAAATAAAATAAAAGTATAATAGGTTCTTAATTAATTAATTTAATTTGATTATCCATGATATTAAGTAGAAGTGTAGAACACTTTCAGTCATAAGGTAGTGGATTCTCTCTGAACCTCCATTTTTTCTTTCAGGTTATTATTTCCCCCTCATTATCCCAATGTTATTATTAATTATTATTATGTAATACTCCTAAATTAAATTTTTATGTTCCAAAAATATTAAACTATCTCAATTATTATTTATTTTATTGGTAAATACATGTTTTATAAGGTTCCCATCTGAATTCCTTCTGATAAGCAAGCCATATTAAAGGGAACTTCCCAATTTCTTACCCATTTTTAAGTACACTACATAATATGTTTTAATCCTACAATATTTTTATAAAATCACTATTTTTTATCATGAAAAAATACCTTAGTTCATTCCTGGTTTTATTAAAAAATTATGCCTTTTCACCATAAATACTTTTATATTTTCACATTAATCACACCAAGGTGGCTCATTTATAAAGTATCTAAAACACTCTTTTTAAATTTTTTCATTTCAGTTACACATAATTTATCATGATATATTAATAATTTCCCTTATTAATTTCCATGTAGGTTTTTAAATCCATCATTTCATGTACATCATTATGATACACCCATTGTTTATACCTTATGACATGATTATGATACCCATTTCTTTCCTTGGGTAACCCTTATGTTTATCCCTTATGTTTGATTGTTCATGTGGAACACGTATGCATGAACATGTTATGATGGGTATGACTAGATAGTGCTTCAATGAATTAGGTAAAGTTTAGTCTCATTATACATCATGTTGGGACATAGAGTAAACCTAATCCCTTTATGGGACTTTGTCCACCATGTGATATGGTCTTGGTAGTTTTCCTTGATGCATGTATATATCATATTGTATGTTGCTTCCACATTCCTATTATTCCACGATTACATGATACCATGTTTTATATTTTATGCTTCTATATTTTTATTCATGTTATGTTTCTTTTTATTTCATCGTGTTATGCCTCTAACCCATGAGTTATGCCTTATTTATATGTTTATTCCCTTACTGGGATTTTTAGCTCATCCATTTTTCTATGTATTCCCAAAGTTATACTATGAATATGTAAGATCTAAAAGGAATTTAGGATCTCATTACATATTTTTAATTTAAATATGTTTTATTATATTTCCATGTTTTCATTTCCATGTACCTAATCTTCCAATGACACAATACTTTATGATCCTTGTTTTGTATTTGATGGTTAATTATGCTTAAAATCATGTAATAATATGTGTAAATGGATAGGATCACTATAGTTTGTATTAGAGGAAGGTCTAGTTATTTTTTTTATTTTTATTAGAAAACTTTAGTAAGAACCCTAGGGATAATTATATCACCATGGATAACCTATATTGAAACTTATGAAATCAATTATTATGATATACTTTCCATTTATATGTTTATCCTTATATGTTAAAAGTTTTCTTTTTATATGATTATTAGATAAGTATTGAAATTCCCTTAATTGTTCTTTATTTTTCTTGGTTTATGGATAGAAATAGGATAACTTGTGATAATAATCATTGTGATAGGAAATGTGATGTTTTCCCTAATGAAATTCTAAATCTGATGGGAATGGGCACTCAAAACTTAATTAAATTACTAGAAAAACTAGATAACGTTTTGAATAATAACATGAATTATGTATAATTCCATACTTCTCCTAATAAATATAAAATTTTGGTCAAATAATTTATATGAAAAAGGGCTCCCATATTTAGTGGATTTTCTGATCCCTTCATCGAATAACAATGGATTAACTCTATTAAGAAGAAATTCTAGGTCTTTAAATTCTTAGAAGAAGAGTAATTCATACCGGTGGTCTATAATTTTAATGGGAAAGATGATCAGTGTTGGACACTTATAAAAAAAATTCTAAGGGGGAAATTTATTCCATGGAATGGGAATATTTCAAGAAAATATTTTTCAATAAATATTTTCCCCAAACTCTCCGTATTAAGATGGAAAGGGAGTTCCTTAGACTAAAGCAGAAGGAAGATGAGTCTATCAGTTCATAAGAAAAAAACTTTACAAGGCTTATAAAATATGCCTTCAACTTTTTCACAAACATCAAAAGTATATTGGATTACTTATTTAGTGGACTAAAGGCGAATATAAAAAAATCCTTGGTGATCCGAGACTTTGAAAACTATGAGGATATTGTTCATTATGTACTTAAGGTTGAAATATAGATCAGAGACTCTTTATGGTCTCATGGGATCAAAGATAAAAAGATGAAAATTAATTTTAATATGGTAGGATCAGTAGAAAAATCCTAGGATGGAATGAAAATAAAACATCCCATGTGTCAAAAGTGTGAAAAGAAGCATCTCGAGAACCATCTAAAGGAAATCTGGAGATGCTTCAAATGTGTATGATAGGTTCATATAGTTAATAATTTTTAAGGGATATAAATAATCCCAAAAATGTGGAGGAATAAAGGAATTTTTAGATCAACACTCATCCCGTAGTGTAGTGTTTCAACTACAAGAAAATTAGGAATTATGTGATCCATTTCCCTAAGACAATGTTTGTTGAATAAAATCAAAAACAACAACCTCCAAGGAAAAAAGGAAGGAAATATATTATCACTACTTCCAAGTTGGAACTCAAAAATGGTGTGGTGATAGGTATTCTAGTTATTCATTCAATAATAGTGAACTTCCTATTTGATTTTGGTTCAATGCATTCTTTCATATATTGTATGTTTAATAGAACTATTTAAACCCTATTTCAAAATATAGAGGTTGAGTTATCTGTGAGAACCAAAAATGAGGAAATTATTGCATCCAAAGTATATAACTCCTCTATAGTTAATTTTTGTGGACTATACCTTCTATAAAATCTTATAATACTTCCTTTTGTGGAGTTTGATGCTATTTGGGGCATGGATTAACTATCTTTATATAAATCCAACATCAACTTATAGTAAAGTGAGATCACTCTTCACATTCTGAGGAATCGTCAAATTCTGTATGAGTGTAAGTAGGATGATAAATTTACTCAGAATGATTTTTTAAATTGTGGATATTATTTCCTTATGTGAAATAATATTAAGCTCAAATGATTAAGAAAAATGAGCGAATAATTCTCGAATACATGCCAATTGTGATGAACTACACTGATGTATTCCAAAAATAATTTTCTGGTCCTCCTCCTGACCAAGATGTTGATTTCTCAATTGAACTTATTTATGGATCTCTTTATATGTCAAATAAACCTTATAGAATGACCATCATTGAGTTTTAATAACTAAATAAGTAGTTACAAGAGAATATGGACATGGTTTTCATACGCCCAAGTGCTTCACCATGGGGTACGAAAATCCTCTTTGTCAAAAATAAGAATGGATCAATGTGTTTCTACATTGATTGTTGTGAGATCAAGAAAACCATGATAAAGAAAAAGTATCCCCTACCATGGATATATGACTTGTTCTATTAGATATGTGGGGAAAATTATTTCTCTAAGGTGGACCTTCGTTCGAGATATCATTAATTAAAGATAAAGAAGGAAGGTATTCCCAAGAATACCTTTCAAACAAGGTATGGAAACTATGAGTTCATAGTGATTCCATTTGGACTCACTAATGCTTCAGTAATTTTCATGGACTTAATGAATAAAGTCTTTAGATATTACCTCAAAAAAAATTGTGGTAGTCTTTATTGATGATATTCTAATATACTCCAAGAGAAAGGAGAAACATGAGGAGCATTTGAATACCATTCTAAATACTTTAGAAAGAAATAAAATCTACAAAAAGTATATAAAATGGGATTTATGGATGGATTAAGTTTCATTCTTGGGGAATGTTATCACTAGAAAAAGAATATTTGTGGATCCTTCCAAGAAAAAGGAAATTGAAGAGTAGCCAAGGAAAACATTTGTAATAGAGATCCATAGTTTCATCGGTCTAGTTAGGTATTACTGATGATTTGTGAAGAAATTATTTTAATTTTGGAAACCCACTAACCAAGATGAATTGGAAGGGGGTAAATTTTTTCTAGACCATTAAATGTGAATACTTCTTTAAAGAGTAGAAAAAGAGGCTTTTCACTACACTAATACTCAGACTTTCGATAAGTGGGGAACTCTTTGTGGTATATAGAGATGATTCAAAGTAGGTATTAGACTATGTGCTGATGAAAAATGATAAAGTGATATCCTACACTTTAAGTTAGTTGAAAATTCTTGATCAAAACTATCCCATGCATGATCTTGAGTTTTCGGCTGTGATCTTCATGTTAAAAATAAGACGACATTATCTATATAGGGATAAGTTTGAGATATATACTAATAATAAGAGCCTAAAATATATATTCACATAGAAGGAGATTAATATGATCTAGTGAAGATTCTTAGATCTCATTAAATATTATGACTTCTCAATCCACTACTATCCTGGTAAGGATAATAAAGTGGCAGATGCTCTAAGTAGAAATTATTCTACAACTTTATCAATGATGAGAATTGAGAAGGATACAATCTTATTAGAACTAAAAATGATGAATATGGGAATAATTAAGGAAGGAAAATCATCAATACTTTCTCAAATGATTGCACAACCATCCCTTATAGATAAAATAAAGGATAATCAAAGAAATGACATGGACATTTAGAAAAAGGTAGAAGCTATCAGAAATGGGAAATCCTTAGAATTAAAATTTTCTGAGGAATGAGTTGTGAGATTTGGGTCACAAATATGTGTACCATATAATCTAGAGATAAATAAAGATATTTTGAATGATTAAAATAGATATAATTTCTCTATTCACCCAGAAATCACAAAGATGTATTGAGATCTCTAAGAACACTATTGGTGGGACAATATGAAGAAGGATATCACTGAATGTACATCAAAGTGCCTGGTATGTTAGCAAGTGAAAGATAAAATAAAAAATTATAAAGGGATGATGAAACCATTATCCACACAAACATGTAAATGGGAAAACATCACCATGGAATTTGTCACTGGACATCCAAAGACATCCATAGAAAACAATTCTATATGGGTTGTTGTAGATCATCTTATAAGTACAACTCACATTATCAAAAATTGAGAGGACTTATCACTCAACCAACTTTCAAGGATATACATTAAAGAAGTGGTAAGGTAGTATAGAGTAAAAATATTGATTTTATCTGATCTAGATCTGAGATTTACCTCCAAGTTCTGGAAAATTATCCAACATAATCTAAACATTTAGTTGAACGTCAATACGGACTATCATCCTCAAACTGAGGGACAATATGAGTGGAATATTCAAACATTATAATACATATTGAGAGCGTGTTCTATGGACTTTAAAGGAGGATGAGACCAACATATTCCTATGGTCAAGTTCTCATACAATAATAATTTACGATCGAGCATCCAAATGGATCCATATGAAGCCTTTTATGGGAAAAGATGTAGAAAACCGACATGCTGGGAGGAAGTCGATGAAAATAAGATACTAGGACCTGAAATGGTCGAAGAAATGGTAGAAATAATGATAAAGATTCAGTTTCATATTAAGGAATCCCAAATATGAATAGATATCTATGAAGAAAATCATTGAATGGACCTAGAGTTGGAGGTTGGAGACAAGGTATTCCTCTGCATATCTCTATGAAAGAGGATCATGATATTTGGGAAGATAGGAAAGTTGAGTCCCAGGTACATCATCCCCTTAGATATTCTTGATCATGTCAAAGTTGTGGCCTATCGAATAACATTTCCACCTACCATGTCTCAAGTACATGATGTATTTTACATATCCCTATTAAGGAATCACATACTAGATCCATCAAATGTACTAAATCCAGATGTGGAACAACTGGGGAATGACCTCTCATATGAAGAGCAGTCGATGAAGATCTTAGACAATGGAGATAAAGTCATACGCAATAAGACTACTCACCTAGTAAAAGTACTATAGAGGAACCATAAGTACAATGAGGCAACATGAGAACTGGAGGAATCAATAAAGGAAAAGTATGCTCACCTTTTTTCACTTTAGTATGTTAAATGAAATTTCAAGGGAAAAATTTCATTAGGGGGGAAGAATGTGATGACCCAAAATTTTATTAATTGAAATTACCTTCTTATAATTATGTAATATAGTGTAAATCACATAAAATCACATATATAACACAATAAAAACTTTATAAATGAAGAATTTATTAAGTAAGAGGTATTTCTAGAAACCAAGGAAGCTAAATAAATGGAATAGTAACTTGACCATTGGAATAGTAAGTGACCATTTGGAATAGTAATTCTTACAATAGAATAGTAACCTAACCTATGAAAGTATAAATAAAATTTAGGTATCTTATTAATGAAAATACAATATATTTAAATCCTGGAATAATTAAATAAATGTTTTAAAAATGATAAATTAATTATTTTTATTTTTGTGAAAATTAAATGTTTATTTACAATTTTATAATTAATATAATGATTTAAAAGAAAATTTATTTTCATAAAATAGATTCATAAATTAATATTTTGTTGTCTTATGATTATAAAATAATTTTATGAGACTTTAATTCATTTTTCTAAGTATCATAAAATATGTTATAATATTAAAATCATCATTTTTTGAATAAATGATGATTTTAATTAAAAATTAACTTTCTCATATTTAAAAAATAATTTTCATAAAATAGAGCCCATTTTTTAATTCTACACATCAAAAAATTGTTAGGGTAAATTATTGTGATTTTTATAATATAGTTGATTTTTTTGTAAATAGTGAAATACGATAATTTACGATATAAGCTAAATACATAAGTTTTTGAGTCATGGATGATGTATGGATGATGTATAAATGATAATATCAAACTATAATTAATTATTTATTATATTTATTCATTTTAATCAACATTATTTATAGTCATGATCTAAAATAATAAAATAATGAATATATTAATAAAAAATACCCCTCTCCTTCCAATATAAATACCACCCCTCACCACCTCTTTTCCTCACACCTTACAAGCCTTGATTTTTTCCTAAATTAAGACCAATGCTTTTCCCAGGCCTCTTCCCCATTTCTATGAGATTTTTATCTTAATAAAATATCAAACCCATGTGCCTCAAGAAGGTTCCCAAGGATAAGATATTCAAGAGGAAAAATCCTCTTTTGTTTTCTTTTAATTTCTTTTTAATTTATTTTATTTTATTATCCTCTACCAACCTCCCCTTATCCAAGTGTCATGATAACTCTAGTATCTTATATATTCTTTAATTTTATTTTATTAATATAATATTCATCATTAAACTTCTTCTCCTCTCCCTTTTATTCTAATAATGAAAACAACATCCGTGATGTGTCGATTTACCATCATCGCGGATGATGCATTTTCATTTTCCATTAACACATTAAAGGTTGGTCATAAAACCATAATTATGGTTAAATAATATTTTATTATACATATTATAAGTCATATAATGTTCTGTAACCAATATATAAACATGATATTAAATAAAATGATATAATTTCGTGATGATTGTAAAAACCACCAAAATAAATTAAATCATTTTCATTAACATTTTATCTAAATAATCATCCACATACCACATAAATAAATGATATATGAGACCATTTAAACTTATTTAATTTATTTAATAACCTATAATTTCAATTCTGGAGAATTATTATCGTTTAACATGAACTTGAATAATTTTATACAAGCGAATTGATCATGAAAACCAAGAAAATGAACACTCCTAGAATGATGAAATTAAACTCATTAACTCATCATAATGGACATAAATGAACTTTAAATTATTATAATAAACAAAATACATGAATAAAAGGTTTTTAATTAATTTATTAATGGATTTAATTTTATTATCCAACACATTAAGTATAAGTGAATAACATTTTCATGCATAAGGTAAGAGATTCTCTCCAAACCTCCATTTTTCTTTCGGGTTAAGATTTCTCTCTCTTTACCCCAATGTAGTTATTAATTATTATTATTTACTCCTACTAAATTATTTTTTATATTCCAAACATACGAACCTAGCTCAATTATTCTTTATTTGATGGGGAAATACATGTTTTATAAGGTTCTCATCTCAATTCCTCCCGATAAGCAAGCCCAGTTAAAGGGAACTTGCCAATTTCTTACCCATTTTCAAGTAAAACCCATAACATGTTTTAATCCAAAAATATTTTTCTAAAACCACTCTTTTTATCATGAAAAACTACCTTTTCATTTCTGGTTTTATACAAAAATTATGCCTTTGTCCTCCTTAAAGACTTTCATATTTTCCCTTTAACCACACCAAAGTGGCTCATTTATAAAGTATATTTGTAGTACCCCTGGTTTATGCTATGTAACCCTTTCTTGATGATTTTCATGGTTTTAAAGTTAAGGGTGTTGAATGGGAGAGTTGGCAGAACTTGGAATGATGTTTTGAGGCAAAGGGGAAGTCGCACGATCGGCACACGGTTTGTCTAACAGTGCAGCCAAATCGTGCGCAGTGGGTCTTGGAGGCAGTGGCTTCTACATGGTCGACACACGGTTTGTCTAACCGTGCGGCCAAACTGTGCGAGAAGGGTGTCCTAGGTAGTAGCCAACGCACGGTTAGTGCACGATTTGTCAAACAGTGCGGACTTACCGTGCGGTCACTTAGAATTGGATCCTTAAATTGTGGATCAAACTCGTTTTGTCTCTAATTTCCTTGTTTAAACCTCTTAAGTGAACCTAACTCGGTATTACTCTCACTTGAAGGTTGGAAGACTTCTCCCAAGAGTTCCAAAGGTGATCTGAAGGCTTCTCTTGGCGAATCGAAGCTGGATTCTTAAGGTATGTGATCGTTCTTGATCGGTTTCTTAGATCTACTTAGATCTAGTTCTCCTCTTCTCTCTTTTTCTTAGATATATGCTCTTTATGGGTAGATATAAGGGTGTGGATTCCAAATATGAAAATTTTGGTCTTGGTTGTGTTAGGATAAGGGATCTAAGGATAGTTCTGGAGTTTTGACCCGGTGTTCTTGAGATTTCTTCGTCTGTGGCTTGGTTTCACCCAATTTTTTGAGGTATGTGGCTTCACTATCGATTCCTCTTTCTTAGAACATGAAGGCGTAGTCAAAATTGATTTATTTTCTTATTTTTGATTGTGAAATTGTGGTTCAAAACATGTTATAAATCTTCTTTAGTGACGATTTATGGGTTTTGATGAAATTGTGGAAATTGAAAGAATGGTTGTGCAAAGTGTTTTGGTTTCTTGATTTTAAAATGGTGATTTTAAAAATATGGATTTTCTGGATTTGGAAAATGGTTTGCGGGAAAAGGGGGTTTTTAATAAAAGGGTGATGCTTTATTGAAAGGTTTTGAACACACTTGGTTCTGGGCATGGATTGCATGGGTTGTGGTGTGTGTTCATATGCATTGGGATGGATAAGGGTGAGAAGTACCCCCATAAAAAGGTTGGGATGGATAAGGGTGAGAAGTCCCCCCATCAATAGGTTGGGACGGATAAGGTCGTGAAGTACCCCCGTTAAGGTAGTTCACTAAGTGACAACTTAGTGGAAGGATAACTCACCACTCGCGAGTATAGGGAGGTCCAGGTTGCATGCATGGTTAGTTGTGTGGATTTGTGGAATGGAATGAATGTTCCAAAATGGAAATGTGAATTTTATTGGAAATCTTTCTTGGTTTCTTTTCTTGAGAAAGATGGTTCTGTGGGAAAATGGGTTGGACATGGAACTTGTTATATTGTGAACTATTTTTAGAATTGTTTTATATAAATTGTTTTATATAAATGTGATAACATGTTTTATCCTAGAGGCATGGGTTGGGAAGTCATTGGGGAAAACCTACTGAGTTTCATTACTCACCCCGCGCTTTGGAACGTTGGTGCTTTTGCAGATGTCATATACCTGGACGTTGGCAAAGGTAAAGTGTCACATGTTTAGAACACTGCTTTGTGATACTTAGGCTGGTTCATGATGTTGGAGCTTGGAGCTTGTGGAGCATGGAGTTAGGTTATTGTCTTGTAGTCTTTGAGTTGTCTTTCCGCTGTTTACTCTGATGTTTAGTGTTGGTTTTCACTGTGGTACTTTTGGTTGGTTATTGCTAAAATTAATGGTTGAGTCGTTTTGGTTTTAAATCAGGCATCATATAGTGGTTTCTTGGAGATGTTTATCTAGTTGCTTTGTTTGTTGGTTGTTTTCAGTTAAAAGGTAAATCGTCCCCCAAGTATTTTGAAACTCTTCGGCATTTATTGTCAGCCTTTAGCGCTTTGGGGGTGTTGCTTAAGGCCTAGTAATGACTCGTTGAGCTCTCAAGCCAATGAGAATTGGTGGGTCATTACAAATGGTATCATCTTGTTCGGTCCTTGCCTATCAAGTGGTCATCGATGTTCTTGGTCCTAGAGTTGAAATTCCTTCTTGTCTATTCCTTGGGTGATCATCTTAGACAGGAGTAGGATTGTCGGAACTTGAAATGTATAGAATAAAAGGATGTAGCTAACCCGTTTATGAAGAACTTCAAGTTACCAGGGTGTTGGGCACATTAAGTGTTTTGGATACACTTCTAGAATGTTGCAAATCTCATTATCATAGGTTTAGACAATGAGATGAGCATGACATGCATTAGATGAATGAATTCCCACTAGGATGGTATATCTCATTGCGAAGAATGATTTATGATTTTGGGCAAGGTGCAAATTTTTGAAAAATGCAGAAATTGATTTTCAAATGAAAGATTTTGAAAATTGGATATTTAGTATATTTTGAAAATGGGTGGATCTTCAAAAAGTATGTGGGATGTTTTCAAAAATGGTTGAACATGTGTAAAATCTTGATGGATGGAAAACAATGATGTGATAGTTGATGTGATAGAAATTGAAATGCTAAGCCTTAAGTTGCTAGGAAGTGAGACTAACGGCGTGCGTTGTTTGTATAGAAAATGGCACTCGTTAGGCGTCATAGAAACAAACCCGTAGAAGATGCGGAGAATGTGGTTGCACCTGAACCAAGTGTGAACCAAGAGCAGGTTCAGAGTATTGTTCAAGCATTCCAGGCTATGGACACAGGAAATCGGAGGGATGAGTCAAGGCATGTAGACCATTCCATCCAGTTACAGAAGTAAGATCCACCCATCTTTTAGAGTGATTCTGAACCAGAAAGGGAAGAGGTGTGGCTGAGTAGGATGAATCGTATCTTCAATTTCATCGGCACACCAGCAGAATTGAAAGTAAAGTTGGTGACGTACATGCTGGAGGATCTTGCACGATAGTGGTGGGAGCTAGTGGTGTAGGATAAGGTGGATCAAGGCCTAGGATGGGACGAATTTGAGGAGTTGTTCAATAAACAATTCTATCCTCACACGTTCAAGATCCAGAGGACAATGGAATTTTTCATCCTGAATCAGGAGAATCTATCTGTCAAGGAATATGCGGATAAATTCATGAATTTAGTGCACTTTGCACCGGAAGTTGCTGCAAGTGCGTCGCTGAAGGCACACATCTTTGAATCAGGGTTTCAATAGGAGATTCGCTCGAAGATATTTGTGCTCTATATTACAGATTATACAAAGTTGGTGAACATAGCAATGGTTGTTGAACGTGATATCTCGGGATCGATAGGAGGAGGCATGATGATACCCACAAGAACGGGTGGGAACTCCAATGCTAGGAACAAGCGGAAGAGGGACACCTACTTCCAAGGTGGGAGTACGAATCAGAACCAGACGGTGGGATCAGTGAACCTTCCTCCACGACCACAGAGTAAAGCAAGTTGCTTTCAATGTTGTTCGACTGATCACATGAAACGAGAATGTACAGCACCACCGAGAGCATGCCACAATTTCAAGAAGATGGGGAATCTTCAGAGATATTGTCACAGTGCTCCACGGTCAGGTGTTCGTGACACTTCTCAAGTGTCGCAAGCATCTTATGCTTCGACAGGGCAAGGACATAAAAATCAGTCTCACCAACAGAACAGATCTAGTTATGGTGATTCCAGGAATACCATGACCCCTCAACCATGGAAATCATAGCAAGGAAACAAGGAAAGCAGCACAGCGATGAACCAATTGTATGGAGCTGAGCAGATGATGGTCGATGATCAGGCTGGAGCATCTACAGTGAGAGGTGTGATTCTTTTGAATTCCACCCACATGCAAGTTTTTTTTGATACTAGTGCATCACACTCCTTAATTGCTTCTCGTACTATTGACTTGCTATGTTTAAAACTAGAAATGATGCCTTCTGTGTTGAAACTACAAACTCCTCTTGGTGAAAGAGAATGTCAAGCCTTAGTGTGTCGAGCATGTGCTATAAATGTTTATGGAGCTGATCTGGAATGGGACTTCTCCATGTTGGATATGGATGTCTATGATGTAATCCTGGGTATGGATTGGTTGGAAAGGTTTAAGGCTCACATCGAATGTTATAGGATAACAGTTAGTTTCACGACTGAGTATGGCATCGACCATCTCTTTATAGGAAAAAGGATAGTAAAGAAAGGTGAAAAGAGATTGTTGGCACTAATGGTGGGAACGTTTTCTTACCAATTAGCTGCGTTGACTTTGGCGTTATTGGAAGAGATCATGGAAAATAGTTTTCCAGCTTTGGTGGAGCAATTTCCTGATGTGTTTCTTGAGAAATTCGCAGGGTTACCACCTATAAGAGAAGTGGAGTTTACGATTGATCTCCTTTCGGGAACCAGTACCATCTCACTTACATATTATAGGATGGAACCAACAGAGTTATGGGAAATGAAAGAGAAATTAGAGGAGCTGGAAAGTAAGGGTTTCATTCGTCCAAGCGTGTCTCCATGGGCAGCACCAATTTTGTTTGTAAAGAAAGTAGATGGAACTTTGAGGCTATGTGTGGATTATCGTAAACTTAAACAAGTTACGATAAAGAATAGATATCCACATCCACGCATTGATGAACTTTTTTATCAATTGAGGGGAGCTAAGTGGTTCTCTAAAATTGACTTTCAGTCAGGATATCACCAGTTGCGAGTTTGGAGGGAGGATATTCTGAAGACAACCTTCAGAAGTAGATATGGCCACTACAAATATGTAGTCATGACTTTTGGTCTTACGAATGCACCAGCAGTCTTTATGGCATTGATGAATCGGATATTTCAGCGATATCTGGATTCTTTTATTGTGGTGTTTGTGGATGATAAATTGGTGTACTCAAAAACAAGTTCTGATCATGAGCAACACTTGACGATAGTGTTGGAAATCTTGAGAGACCATCAGTTGTGTGCCAAATTATCATTGTGTGATTTTTAGATACAACAGGTACGTTTTTTGGGCCATTTTGTTTCTGAGAAAGGTGTTTCAGTGGATCCAGAAAAGATAGAAGCTATTCTTTCTTGGCAACTGTCGAAGAATGTCTTGGAAATACGAAGTTTTCTTGGTCTAGCTGGTTATTACCAATGCTTTATCCGTGACTTCTCACGACTAGCTTCACCTATGACAGCATTAACAAAGAATAATAGTGAATTTCAATGGACTGAAGAATGTCAGAGATGTTTTCAAGAGTTGAAAGTTCGCCTTACATCAGCACCCATCTTGATTTTGCTGGAATCAGGACAGGGGTATGTGGTGTATTGTGATGCTTTGGTAATAGGCTTGGGTTGTTTTCTCATGCAAGGAGACCATGTGGTTGCTTATGGCTCAAGGTAGTTGAGAGTGCATGAGAAAAATTACCCAACACATGATTTGTAGTTAGCTACAGTCATCCATGCTTTGAAAACATGGAGACATTATCTCTTTGGTGAGAAATTTACTGTGTTTATGGATCACAAAAGCTTGAAACACATTTTCTCACAGTGAGATTTGAATATGAGGAAGAGGAGATGGATGGAGTATCTTCAAATGTTCGAATTTGACTAAATGTATACACCGGGTATGGGAAATTTGGTGGCCGACTTATTAAGCATGAAGTCGTATGCTCTGTTGGAAAAGGAAGCTTCAGATGAGTGGCAGTTGATGTCGGTCCTAGCCTACATTCATATGGAATGTGAAGACTGAACTGATGTTGTGGTTTTCTTTCCAGTTGTGCTTGTTCCTGATTTGGTGGAGATAGTAAAGGACGCACAGGCATCCGATGTAGACTATGTGGCAATGATTCCAAAACTCAATGGTGGGGAGACCATTGAGGGATGGAATCTGGATGGGAGTTCAGTTTTCGGTTTTGAGATCGGATGGTTGTACCTTTAGCTTCTCAAGAACAACTCCTTCATACTTACCACCATTCAAGATGGGTTGCACATCCGAGTACACAGAAGATGTATAAGGCGTTGAAGGCACAATTTTGGTGGAGCGGCATAAAGTAGAAGGTAGATGAATTTGTTTCAAGGTGTTTAACTTGTCATAAAGTTAAAGTATAACATCATCGTCCAGCTGGTTTGATAAAATATTTACCTATCCTAGTGTGGAAATGGGATCGGATAGCAATGGATTTTGTTGTAGGCCTTCCAAGAACGGTCAGGAAACACGATGCCATTTGGGTGATAATTGATCGTTTAACCAAGTCAGCCCATTTCATCCCGATTCGTGAAACTCATACGGTGGAAGATCTTTCAAAAATCTATATCTGAGAAGTGTTAAAGAGACATGGTGTACCAGTGTCTATCGTCTCAGATAGATATCTGAGTTTCATCTCTAGTTTCTAGAAATCCTTACAACAAGCCCTTGGGACTCAGTTGACTACGAGCATGGCGTATCATCTTCAGACGGATGGGCAATCTGAGAGGACGATACAGACGTTGGAAGACATGTTTCGGGATTGTGTAATGGATTTTTGTGGCTCATGGGAGGAGAATATACCCTTAGTGGAGTTCTCATACAATAACAGTTATCAAGCCTCGATACGCATGGATCTGTTTGAAGCATTGTATGGGAGTCCTTGTCGTTCTCCACTTTGTTGGGTGGAAACAGGTGAGACTTCACTAGTTGGGCCAAGCCTTGTCCAAGAAACAATAGAGAAGATCTAGTTGATTAGAAAGAGGATGGAGACAGCTCAGAGTCATCATAAATCTTATGCAGATCATCGCCGAAGACAGTTGTCATTTGCGGTGAGTGACCATGTCTTTTTTAGAATCTCTCCAAAGCTTGGACAACGACATTTTGGGAAGGAGGGAAAATTATCTCCTCGATATATAGGCCATTTTAAGATACAGGAATGGGTTGGTGAGGTGGCATATCGGTTGGCATTACCACCACGGTTCAGTGCAATGCATAATGTGTTCCATGTATCTCAATTACAGAATTATCAACCCAATCCTGACGATGTGATCAGATGGTATCACGTTGACCTAGAGTTGGATGCTTCGTTGATACATATCCCGGTACGAATAGTGGATAGTCAAGAGAAACTCTTGTGTGAAAAGAGCATCGGTCTAGTGCAGGTTTTATTAAAGAGACCCGAAGCTTGACGTACATGTACATTACATTACTTTTGCGGAATACTTAATACATAACAAAAACAGACACACAAGTACCGTAATAGTTTAGTGTCTTTGGAAACTTGGAACGTAATCTTCTAATCGTGGTGAAAGATCTTCAATATCTCCCATAAAGATCTTCCCATTTTTGTTTCCTTACCAAAAATCTTTCTTTTAATCCTTGGGGAAAAGAAAACATAAAAAGGGTGAGATCAAATGCTCAGTAAGGGTAAGCATGGATAAAATAAAACATACCATATACATTTGAACTTAAAAAAACATGAACATTAAAAATCTTGAGCAACGACATAAAACATGGAAGTACATAAGGCATAGATCATAATGGAACATAAATCATGATAAAATAGCATGGGAATAAAACATGTAATTGTGGAATCCATTAATCACATGTAATGATTTCCATAGTAGCCAAGGCATTGCTGTCAAGACCATCTTAGTGGACAAAGTCTCATTCTGAATCGAGTTCACTCCTCATTTCAGTCTTGTAACACTGAATCGGATTAACTTACCATTCCATCCATGTCTATCTCATGAGATATAAAATCTTTACCCAATGAATTGTAGGGATATATAGGTCCCACCCATCTCATAATGAAATCATTCTTACTTGTGCCCCAAAATAAACATACATCATTCATAAAAACCCAATAAATAAAATGGGTTTCATAAACATCATCCCATCATCACATAATCCATATAAAAGAAATGGATATCGTTTCATAATAAGAAAAGTAAAACCATGTAAATCATAGATACATTATACTTGAAACATACACATATGAAATAATGTCATCTTAGATGAAAAATTGTTTTGATAAAACACTTGAAATGAATTCTTGAGGAAAATATCCTTTTTTCTTCAAAATCATTTTCTTTTCAAAAAAAGTTATGCAATTTTAAAAGAAAAGGATTTTTTTTTTAAAATAGTCATGAAATCTTTTGGAGGAAGCTTCATGAAAATAAGGCTTTATAAAACCGTAAAAATCTGTTCGTGCTGTATAAGTTAAAAAAACATTCTTCTCGTACTTTTGCAGGAAAAGTCAAAAAGTACCTTATAAAAGAAAGATTCCATGCATACCATGTGGTAAAAGTCAAAAATGGGCAACAAGGACATTAAACATACATGAAAACTCTTTTATAAAACATGGACATGGACGATATAAATAACCCCAGTAAATACTTACGAATAAGCAATCCCAGATAAAAATGAGATTTGCAAAATTATCCCTTACCTTAGGTCCGATATGCTTCGTACGTATCTGAACCCCCTGTATAATGATTTAAATAATGTCATTTACTTATTACATAATCATATTCATTGTTATGATATCATATATGGTTCAATTATGACTTTATATTACCTGTTCTTTTGTAAATTCCATGTTAAAGAGCGTTTTGGGTAAAATCGTTTCATTTGTCGTCCTTGTTTTGACATGTAATTATCCATATGATTACTTTGATCATGATTAATTAATTCCAGAATATAAAAACATGATTTATATATAATATATATTCAGAATATACATATATATAATAGATCGATAAATGGAAAGAATACACCGTTCATGGAGATGGTAGGTCGTACGTACGCATGAACGTTGTTTTCGTTTCCTCATTGAATTGAATGGAATTAATTGGATGACATACATATATATATATACATAAATACAGTATCATTATTATTTCATATATTTCATGATTACTTATTATATATACTTTATAATCATTCATGAATTGTTAATCATTGAGAATGAATCTCATCGTGTCGTGGAGACGGTATTCCGTACGTACGCACGAGCGATGATATCGTTCCCATGATCGTGGAATTTTATTGGAGTGTATGTATAATATTACAGAATCAATATAACTTTACAATAATCATATATAGTTATTATTTACACCATTATACCCATCCAAGTAAGGTGGTGGTGGAAAATAGATTACACCATGGCGTGGAGACGGTATTCCGTACGTACGCACGCGCGGTGATTTCGTTTTCCTTAGGATGGGTAAGAGGTGAAATAGGGTTGTTTCATATTTATAATAACATATCAGTATATTAGGGATAATGATGTTATTACCTCATAATGAAACAACTAAAGAATATGGAGTAGAAGAAGAATGGAACTTGAAGAAAACGGTAGAAGGTATTACCTCTTTCTCGAAGTGTCTCCTTTAAACTTTCTCTTAAGGCACTAGAGTTGGTATTTTGGGAAGACCAGTACCTCTAGTAGGTTTCTAAGGAAGAGGGGAAGTTAAATGGTCAGGGTTTGGCCGAGCGTGAAGGCTCAAATTGGTGTGGGGAAGAGAGGGAGGAGGTTCCATTTTTATAAGGGAGGAGAGGGGCACCTTTGGAATTCTTAAAAATATTAATTTATAATAAATCTAACCCCACTTAAAAACCTCCAAAAATGACTCATATCCGAATATTAGATGGGATAGGGTTGTAATCTCATCAACCAATCAAATTTATACATGTTAGGAATTTATTTTAAACATTATCAACTTGATTTATCCTTATTTAATCAATTTAATTTTATTTGTGGTAATAACATTCTAAATTTTAAATTATAAAACATGATTACTTATTTGTTTTTAATTGTCCATAATTGGATAATTTATAATATTTTATACCATATAAATATAAATTAATAATTTTTAAATATTTTTGTGATTTTTAAACAATTTTATAATATGTTATTTTTATAAAATAACAATAGTGTCAATTTTGACACTATTCATTTATTTGAATTTAAATAAAATATATACAGAAGATATGTTCTAAATAAAAGATTTAATAGATTCATAAAATGTCATATGTATATATAAAATTAGTGTAGCACATTAAATAGTTCATATAATATTTATTTTATTATTTTTAAAACCATTTATTTGGCTTATCTCTTAATAAAATAAATACTACAACATTTTTGTATAATTATTTAATATACTTATTTGTTGCATAAAAATTAAAAATAAAATCCTATGATAAAGATAAATCTATTAACTTTCACAATAATACTTTTACTCGAATTTATCATCTTAAAATAAAAATATTTAAATTGTTATATTTATTAAATTGTGAAGGTGACAACTTTGGCCTCATTTAAAATAAAATAATATAAGTGTCATAATCACTTTTATAAGGCTCCAAATGGTCCAATATTCTGCCATTGGATTATTATGGTTTACATTTACATGAAAAATAAGTTTTGGTCAGGGTTTTGTGCATTTTATTGTCACTATTAGTTTAATAAAAACTATATTCTTGATTTTTCACTAGATAAACAATTTCTACGTCACTATTGTGTCATAATTAATGATGATTATTTAATCCCTAAAAATTATAAATAAATTCATATGATGTAGATAATTTTATTAGATTACTGGATACTACTCATGTTCGAAGTTTCATGAAGTTTATCACTAAATTAAAATTAATATACTTATAAGATTTAAGAGAGTGACATGTTGTCACTTTCTTTGGTTTTAATAATAATTAAGTTATTTTCATGGAAACAAGTCTATTAAATGAATCTAATCCAACCCTTAGGTGATATGGGTCTTCTTTTAGTCATACAGTAAAATTTTGGCATGTGTTAGGGTAATTTTATAATATTATATTTACCCTTAATTACCCGATTTACCTTTAACTATGGTAAATAAAATTTACCGTAGTTACTATTCATAATTTCCAAAAATAATAAGTAGCCTATTAACATAATTTGGATCCACTGATTCCAAATATGGAATCCATTTTTTGAAATTCAATACACAAAAGTTTGCAGAAATTAAATTAAAATTAATACCGTTGTCGAAAGAAAACGGGTTTTTGTTTAAAACATTGCAAAAGATTGAATTGATTTAACCTACGAATTCAAGGTAAAATCAATGATAATGACATACATTATATTAAATGGTAAAAAAATATTCTATTTATACTTTAAAACAATTCAATATTATAATTTAACCATATAAATTATTACAATGAAAAAAGTTGTTTTTAATTAAAATAGAGCGTGTTTTTACTATTCATTAAAATATGAAAGTTATCAGAAAAATATCAAAACATTATCCAATGTAAATTTTTATATCCTGATTAAAAATATGAATTTTATTTTTGTCAAATTGAACTTATAAACATGTCAACAACTAGATTTAAAGTGGGTGCGCCATCAAAAGGCGGCAAAACTGCATTTTTTGAAAAATACATATTTTACCGGAAAAATTTATTTTGTTCTTATACCATGTTCTAGAAAATGTGTAAGATGAATAATAATGTTATAAAATTCAAAATTTAGTTAATACTATTCATAACGGATAGTTCATAATAATATTATAATAATATATCGTTGTTTAGTAAAACCCGATATTGCGTACAACACACGCTATCGAGGAAGGTCGGGATTGCGTATAATGCAAGCCAAGTCAGAGTTGCGTGTTGTGCAAGAATCCTTTATTATTTCATATAACATAATCCAACCATATTTCATTTATACATTGAATATATATATATATATATACACTCAATGTTGCATAAAATGACTATTATAAAACGAACTTGAAATTGTGTGTAACACAATCTAAGAATAGTGTTGTGTATACTTCAAGATAATACAATGTGGCGTATAACACAAGATAATATTATTGTATCATACAACACATGACATCAAATAAATTAAAAATAATACTTATCATAAAATATCGGGTTGTTACATTCTACCCCCCTTAAAATGAATTTCGCCCTCGAAATTCTTCGGGGTTATAAATGGTTCACTACTCGAAAGTTTCTTTAATAGAAACCCACATCGTAAAAAGGAATACGAAAACTTGGCTTTAAAAACTAAAGTATGAAACATAATGGTTACCCAAATTAACTCATCATTGGGTTTCCACATAGGAGAACATAGGTGAAAATATGGATATGGAAGAAAAATCAAACCATCAAGTTCTAATGGAGAGTGTTAGAGAACATGGCTATGAAAAAGCCATCAATCACAAAGCCATAAATTTTTGATGATCTAAGGTACCATCTGATTCATCGGATATAAGGGCACTAGGACAACATTTTTGGTTTTCAAGATCATTTCCCTAAAGTTGATGAATTAAAATAAATACTTAAATGATTTTGGTACAATCTCACTGTTGTTCGTGAGTTGAACAATTTCCACTTCATCCCTTAAAGAAATGAAGTTGAATTTTTTATTCGTGATGTGTTAGCAGATCGTGTGATAGAATGATGGGTCATTCCATCTGTTTCAAACAAAAGGCTAGAAAAAGTTATAAGTCCATCTTATGGTTAGATTAATCGTATATCGTTCCAAAAATGAACTTATACTTCATATATCATATATCATACCGCCTAATAAAATAAAACTAGTTTCTACTAACCAGGGTGCTTCCTGTAGGCTAGTGGTAGGTGATAAAGGCCAGTCGCACTTCGGTTGTGGGTTCGATTCCCACAGCCTTGTCCGACGCGATGGGCTGTCGCCCGTCCTGCAGGTTGTCATTTTTCTAAAACTACATTACTATAACACCACATCAATAATATTGAAATAAAAACTTATATCCTTAAACAATACTATCCTATGTCCAACATAATCCATTCCAATCTTTATCTAAAATACTTCGTTCCAAGCTCATATTATAAAGAAAACAATTACTTGAAATGTAATCAACCAACCATCATTTATCCCCCATTATCTTGTTGGTCACATTCCAATCATGTGAATACCTTAATCATGTATTCTCTTGAAAAATGAATATCCATTAAACCTTAGTGAAAACATGAATGCTGTCAAAAGTTAACTCTTTCCACATACCAAAATCCAAAAATTATATATACTCAAACCATGATATGACCTTCTCCTTATATCAGTCATGAGCTCATGAATACTATCAAACATTTAATTTTATCTTTATCCCTTCATTATGCGCATATCATCTACTTTCCAAAACTATCTGAATAACCTTTCATGGTTACTGATACCATTCATCATATACTTTCAAAACATAAGGAAAGACAACAGTGTAACAATCCTTAGATGTCTCTTTATTCCATAGTACCATGAGATTACTTATACAACATTACACTTGATAAACATGTAATCATTCCACTACCTTCTTAAACTATTGACCGAGCTTCAACAATTATTTCATCTCACATATCATTTGTAGTCTCTTCATCATCATCAACATAAATACTACCCATACGACCATACTGATTCTCTTCATGAGACTTTCCCTTAGGGAATTGGTTTGCATAATTCCCGTACGTTCCACATTTAAAATATTTAACCATTGTTGATGTCGTAGTAATACCATTATCCATGTCCATGGTGTTAACTGAACCTTTTCCTTTGCACTTACTGGCTTTGTGTCCTTCTTTTCCACACCCAAAGCATCTTCCAGTTCCTTTGAAACATTCTCCTTGATTCCTCTTCCCACATGATTTACATAGGGGAAATTGAACTTTTTTTCCTCTATGATCATCATGAAAATCCATCTTTCTCTTATTAGCCGAGTCAGGAAACTTACCAAATTTGAGTTTATTGATCATATTATGAGATTGCTGATTCGGCATAATAATGATGTTTGAACTTCCAAATCCCATTTCATTTGGTTGCTCATGAATAATATCATTCCATTTTCCATCATATCCTTCATTATCGTGAATCATCTTGTTTCCATCCATTTTCTAAAACCCAAAAAGAATAGTGTGAGAGGAAAAAATCATACTAGGGAAAACAACATAGTAAAGGGGGAGTACCCTCAATATCTAAAATCTTAGGTTAAATTCTAAGATCGTTACCATAGTTCTAGGACTATATCCTATACGTATACTTGTCTTTAGGGACATCCCTAGACATACCTTAGAAATATCTCTAGGGACCTCACTAATGTTTTCGCATCCTAGTTTCCAAAGGTTAGCCAAACGTTTCCTCTGATACCAATTGCAGAGACCCGAAGCTTTATGTACATGGACATTACATTACTTTTGCTGAATACGTAATAAATAACAAAAACATACACATAAGGACCGTAATAGTTTAGTGTCTTTGGAAACTTGGAATGTAATATTCTAATCGTGGTGAAAGATCTTCAATATCTCCCATAAAGATCTTCCCATTTTTGTTTCCTTACCTAAAATCTTTCTTTTAATCCTGGGGGAAAAGAAAACAAAAAAAGGGTGAGCTCAAATGCTCAGTAAGGGTAAGCATGGATAAAATAAAACATACCATATACATTTGAACTTAAAAACAACATGAACATTAAAAATCTTGAGCAATGACATAAAACATGGAAGTACATAAGCCATAGATCATAATGGAACATAAATCATGATAAAATAGCATGGGAATAAACCATGTAATTTTGGAATCCATTAATCACATGTAATGATTTCCATAGTAGCCAAGGCATTGCTACCAAGACCATCTTAGTGGACAAAGTCTCATTCTGAATCGAGTTCACTCCTCGTTTCAGTCCTGTAACACTGAACCGGATTAACTTACCGTTCCAGCCATGTCTATCTCATGAGATATAAAATATTTACCCAATGCATTGGAGGGAGATATAGGTCCCACCCATCTCATAATGAAATCATTCTTACTTGTGCCACAAAATAAACATACATCATTCATAAAAACCCAATAAATAAAATGGGTTTCATAAACATCATCCCATCATCACATAATCCATATAAAAGAAATGAATATTGTTTCATAATAAGAAAAGTTAAACCATGTAAATCATAGATACATTATACTTGAAACATACACATATGAAATAATGTCATCTTAGATGAAAAATGGTTTTGATAAAACACTTGAAATGAATTCTTGAGGAAAATATCCTTTTTTCTTCAAAATCATTTTCTTTGCAAAAAATGTCGTGCATTTTAAAAGAAAAGGATTTTTTTTGAAAATAGTCATGAAATCTTTTGGATTAAGCTTCATGAAAATAAGGCTTTATAAAACCATAAAAATCCATTCGTTCCGTATAAGTTAAAAAAACATTCTTCTCGTACTTTTTCCGGAAAAGTCAAAAAGTACCTCGTAAAAGAAAGATTTGATACATACCATGTGGTAAAAGTCAAAAATGGGTAAAAATGACATTAAACATACATAAAAACTCTTTTATAAAACATGGACATGGATGATATAAATAACCCCAGTAAATACTTACGAATAAGCAATCCCGGATAAAAATGGGATTTGCAAAATTATCTCATACCTTAAGTCCGATATGCTTCGTACGTATCCGAACCTCCTATATAATGATTTAAATAATGTCATTGAATTATTAAATAATCATATTCATTGTTATGATATCATATATGGTTCAATTATGACTTTATATTACCCGTTCTTTTGTAAATTCCATGTTAAAGAGCGTTTTGGGTAAAATCGTTTCATTTGTCGTCCGTGTTTTGACATGTAATTATCCATATGATTACTTAGATCATGATTAATTAATTCCAGAATATAAAAACATGATTTATATATAATATATATTCAGAATATACATATATATAATAGATCGATAAATGGAAAGAAATACACCGTTCATGGAGACGGTAGGCTGTACGTACGCATGAACGTTGTTTTCGTTTCCTCATTGAATTGAATGGAATTAATTGGATGACATACATACATATATATACATAAATAAAGTATCATTATTATTTCATATATTTCATGATTACTTATTATATATACTTTATAATCATTCATGAATGGTTAATCATTGAGAATGAATCTCATCGCGTCGTGGAGACGGTATTCCGTACGTACGCACGAGCAATGATATCATTCCCATGATCGTGGAATTTTATTAGAGTGTATGTATAATATTACAGAATCAATATCACTTTATAATAATCATATATAGTTATTATTTACACCATTATACCCATCCAAGTAAGGTGGTGGTGGAAAATAGATTACACCACGGCGTGGAGATGGTATTCCCTACGTACGCACGCGCGGTGATTTCATTTTCCTTAGGATGGGTAAGAGGTGAAATAGGGTTTTTTCATATTTATAATAACATATCAGTATATTAGAGATACTGATGTTATTACCTCATAATGAAACAACTAAAGAATAGGGAGTAGAAGAAGAATGGAACTTGAAGAAAACGGTAGAAGGTATTACCTCTTTCTCAAAGTGTCTCATTTAAACTTTCTCTTAAGGCACAAGAGTTGGTCTTTTGGGAAGACCAGTACCTCTAGTAGGTTTCTAAGGAATTGGGGAAGTGAAATGGGAAGGGTTTAGCCGAGTGTGAAGGCTCAAATTGGTGTGAGGAAGAGAGGAAGGAGGTTCCCTTTTTATAAGGGAGGAGAGGGGAACCTTTGGAATTGTTAAAAATATTAATTTATAATAAATCTAACCCCACTTAAAAACCTACAAAAATTACTCATATCCGAAGATTATATGGTATAGGGTTGTAATATTATCAACCAATCAAATTTAGACATGTTAGGAATTTATTTTAAACATTATCAACTTGATTTATCCTTATTTAATCAATTTAATTTTATTTGTGGTAATAACATTCTAAATTTCAAATTATAAAACATAATAACTTATTTGTTGTGAATTTTCCATAATTGGATAATTTATAATATTTTAGACCATATAAATTTAAATTAATAATTTTTAAATATTTTTGTGATTTTTAAACAATTTTATAATATGTTATTTTTATAAAATAACAATAGTGTCAATTTTGACACTATTCATTTATTTGAATTTAAATAAAATATATACAGAAGATATGTTTGAACTAAAAGCTTTAATAGATTCATAAAATGTCATAAAATATCAGGTTGTTACATTTATGGAAGCATGGTCATATTCAGGAAGAGATTTGGGAACACGAGAAAGAAATGAAAGAGCAGTGGCCAGAACTCTTTCAGGCAAGCGATGGTTTTATACTTTCCGGGGATGGAAAGGCCAATGGTGGGGAGAATTTAGTACCCACAGTTTCTGTTATGTAACCCTTTCTTGATGATTTTCATGGTTTTAAAGTTAAGGGTGTTGAATGGTAGAGTCGGGAGAACTTGGAATGATGTTTTGAGGAAAAGGGGAAGTCGCATGGTCGGTGCACGGTTTGTCTAACCATGCGGCCAAATCATGCGCAGTGGGTCTTGGAGGTAGTGGCTTCCACACGGTCGGTGCACAGTTTGTCTAACCATGCAGCAAAACCGTGCGAGAAGGGCGGCCGAGGCAGTAGCCAACGCACAGTTAGCGCACGGTTTGTCAAACCGTGCGGACTAACCGTGCAGTCACTTAAAATTAGATCCTTAAATTGTGGATCTAACTCTTTTTGCATCTAATTTACTTTTTTAAACCTCCTAATCATCCCTAACTTGTTATTACTCTCCCTTTAAGGTTGTAAGACTTCTCCCAAGCGTTCCGGAGGCGATCTGAAGGCCTCTCTTGGTGAATCGAAGCTATATTCTTAAGGTATGTGATCGTTCTTGATCGGTTTCTTAGATCTACTTAGATCTACTTCTCCTCTTCTCTCGTTTTCTTAGATCTACACTTGTTATGGGTAAATCTAAGGGTGTGGATTCCAAATATGAAAAGTTTGGTCTTGGTTGTGTTAATAGAAGAGATCTAAGGAGAGTTTTAGAGTTTTGACCCGATGTTGTTGAGCGTTCTTCATCCGTGGCTTGGTTTTTCCCAATTTGTTGAGGTGGGTGGCTTCACTCTCGATTACACTTTCTTAGAACTTGAAGGCTTAGTTCAAATTGAATTATTTTCTTTGTTTTTATTGTGAAATTGTAGTGCAAAACATGTTATAAATCTTCTTTTGTGACGATTTATGGGTTTTGATGAAATTGTGTAAATTGAAAGAATGGTTGCGCAAAGTGTTTTGGTTTCTTGATTTTAAAATGGTGATTTTAAAATTTTGGATTTGCTGGATTTGGAAAATGTTTTTTGAGAAAAGGGGGTTTTCAATAAAAGTGTGATGATTTATTGAAAGGTTTTGAACACACTTGGTTCTGGGCATGGATTGCATGGGTTGTGGTGTGTGTTCATATACACTGGGATGGATAAGGGCAAGAAGTAACCCCATAAAAAGGTTGGGATGAATAAGGGAAAGTAGTCCCCCCATCAATAGGTTGGGATGGATAAGGTTGTGAATTACCCTCGTCAAGGTAGTTCACTAAATGACAACTTATTAAAAGGATAACTCACCACTCACGAGTATAGGGAGGTCCAGGTTGCATGCATGGTTGGTTGTGTGGATTTGTGGAATGGAATGAATGTGCCAAAATGGAAATGTAAATTTGATTGGAAATCTTACTTGGTTGCTTTTCTTGAGAAAGATGGTTTTGTGGGAAAAATGTCTTGGACATGGAACTTGTTATATTGTGAAATGTTTTTGGAATTGTTTTATATAATTTTTTTTATATAAATGTGCTAACATGTTTTATCCTAGAGGCATTGGTTGGGAAGTCATCGGGGAAAACCTACTGAGTTTCATTACTCACCCCCTACTTTGGAACGTTGGTGCTTTTGCAGATGTCATATATCGGGACGTTGGAAAAGGTAAAGTGTCACATGTTTAGAGCGCTGCTTCGTGATACTTGGGTTGGTTCGTGATGTTAGAGCTTGGAGCTTGTGTAGCTTAGAGTTGGGTTATTGTCTTGTAGTCTTTGAGTTGTCTTTCCACTGTTTACTCTGATGTTTAGTGTTGGTTTTCATTGTGGTAATTTTGGTTGGTTTTTGATAAAATTAATGGTTGAGTTGTTTTGGTTTTAAATCATGCATCATATAGTGGTTGCTTGGAGATTTTTATCTAGTTGTTCTATTTGTTGGTTGTTTTCAGTTAATGGGTAAATCATCCCCCAAGTATTTTGAAACCCTTTGGCATTTATTTCCAGCCTTTGGCACCTTGGGGTTGTCTCTTAAGGCCTAGTAATGACTCGTTGAGCTCTCAAGCCAATGAGAATTGGCAGCTCATTACAATCTTAAACACTCTTCTTAAAAGTTTTCACTAAAGTTAGATGTCATTTATCATGATATATGAATAATTTCCCTTATTAATTTCCATTTATATTTTTAAATCCATTCTTTCATGGAAATCATTATGATATTCTCATTTTTTATGCCTTATGACATGATTATGATACCCATTTATTTCCTTGGGTAACACTTATGTTTATACTCTATGTTTGATTCTTAATTTGGAAAACATATGCATGAACATGTTATGATTGGTGCACCCAAATAGAGCTCCGATTCATTGGTTAATGTTTAGTCTCATGCGACATCATGTTAGAACATAGAGTAAAATTGATTCTTTTATGGGACTTTGTCCACCATGTGATATGGTTTTGGAAGTTATCCTTGACTCATGTTTACGTCATGTTGTATATTACTACAAAATTCCTAGGATTCCATGATTCCATGATCTCATGTTCTATATGTTTTGATTCCATAGGTTTATTCATGTTTCATGCCATTTTATGTCATTTTTTATTCCTTCTAACCCATGAGTTATGCCTTATTTATTTGTTTATTGCCTTACTGGACTTTTTAGCCCATCCATTTTGTCTATGTATTCCCCAGGTTATCCTATGAAGATATAATATCTCAAAGGAAGTTAGGAGCTCATTATGAATGATTAATATAAATATGTTTTATTTTATTTCCATGTTTTCAGTTTCATGTACCCAATCTTCTAAAGACACTAGACTTTATGATCCTTGGTTTGTATTTGATGGTTAATTATGCTTAATATAATGTAATAATATGTGTAAAAGACTAGGGTCTCTATAATCAGGCATAAAAATTGGTAGCACAAAAATAATGACTCATGTCCATTCAATTCCCTAATAAATTCCTAAAACTCTTCTGAAGTGGTGGGAAGATTAATATATTCCAGCATTTGTTCAAATTTAATTAATGTATCAAGCCCCATGGTATTCTCACCTGTGTCTATTCCTAAAACACTTGGCTCAAAACCCAATACAACACCCTCTTCTGACGACCTAAGACCCTAAAAAACTTCATCAAAGACAGTTGCAAGGTCAGCATCAATCGTCACATGGTCCTATGGTGCATGAGATGATCCTAAAATATCATAATGAATAAAAGTGAGAAGTCATAATATGATTCCTTATGATGTACCTTTGACATTACTAGAGTCCTCCCTCTCTGCAGTGGAAAGGGTAGTGATAGGAGAAGATGATGTATCCTAAACCCTCAAAACATCTTCTATCAAGGGATCCGAATTTCTAGTAGAGATACACATTTGGTCCAAAGTGACCTCTTTAGTTCTCGGAGGCTCATTAACAATCCCCTTAAGGAGATTCTGCAACCATGGATAGTGTTGAAACATTTTTTCTGGATAAAGCAAAGATAAATGATACCATGGAGACTCACCATCACTGATGAGAGACTTATCCAAAGATTTTATTATTCAAAGTTCTTTCCTTTTACACAGAGTATGGATATTATAATCCTTCTAAAATATAGGTATTAGAGGGGGAATTATAGTTTCTCCCATCATCTCAGCCTCAATTGTCTGTTGGCCCGGGGATAGCTCTCCTGGTTCGATAGATGATTCACCAGTTTTGAGTGGGGTACCATTTGGGCCATATCATAGAGATGGAATCTTAGACAATTTCCCCATGTCCCACTTCAAATAAAGATGAAATTCCCATAAAAAGCAACACTTTTTTTAGATAAAGTAAAGGAATAACAAAATAGGGTACAAGAAAAAGGGAACTTATATCCTTGGGATCGATGTAGTCAATCCATTCCTTATAAGAAGGGTGCTCAACCCCTTCAGTAGCACCCCATATCGACATTTCCTCCACCCATCTTCTGACAGGGATCCGGTCATCAGTATCATAAATGAGCATATCTAGTTCTAATATATAAATCCCTACCTCAGTTGGATCATCCTCAAAGTGAAGGTTGGGTGGGGATTGAGCGTCTCCTATTTATGAAATCTAAAGCCTAACATGAATAAGTAACCATACAATCTCAGTATCGAAAGTCGTATTCTACCAAAACTGAAATACCTCCATTCACATGTATTTAGAGGTTTTCATGGCCTATAATGAATCCAATTTTATAATCTTTAATTTTACAAGCTTTTCAACTCTCTTTATCATTTTTTAAGGACGGGAAAATGGAGTTTGAGTATCTTCTTAATGATGAAGACTGGACTGTCTGGGTTCAGCCTCAGTTGGAATGGCCCTTTTTGATTCTATCTAGTGGACAAAACCATGCTTGAGGTTGTTTGGTATAAATTAGTATCTCATCATTCATGCCTTCTGAAGGGGTTAAATCACCCTTTCTGGGAGAATAAACACATTCTAGAGGGGAAAGAGCCTTTCAACCCCACATTCCATGCTCGACAATTATTACAACCTCAACTCTAGGGATAACTTCTACTAACACTCCCCCTTATAGGATTAAATCCAGGCCTTAGCATACCAAGAAATAAATCCAATGGATTCACCTATTGGAGGTAGGTTGATTACCACTTGAGTTATCTCCGTCTCTATAATCATCCACAACTGTTGGAATACCATTGGTTACTTTTCTGAGTGGACATGAACTAGAGGAGATATGATTATCTATTGTAGGTACTTGAATTGGAATGAAAACCTATATAGAGAATAGGCCTCACATATAGCCTCTCCATCTATATGGGTCACCAACACACCATCCCTACATGAAATAATGTACGATCTCATATCATAAAAATAATTCCCATCATTAGTAAATCATCTAGTAGGTGGGTCTATATATGGGAAGAAATTTAACTCCTTAAACAAGTTTAGTATCATCAAGGTTTCATTGGGATTCATGGATAAGGGATGAATACCGGAAATAGCCTAAACAAATGGTTGAAATCAGCCCCTACGAATCTCAACCCCACTTAACATGTCATAGGATATGAAGTAGGCTATGACTCATCCCCACAATACCTGGAATAGACCTTCAATTATAAAAGGGTCCTTCCCTACGTGAATATGCTAAAAGAATTGGTTCACTTTTTTAAAGATAGGTATTTACACCCGTGAGTGCTTTTTCTCTACCAGCTTTTCGATAATTAAGAATATCCCTAGCCTCGTACCATCGTTGGATTCACAATCAGGTAGTAGGTAAATAATTAACCAAATAGCTAAAAATCCTACAAGGTACACTGGACTAGGGCTTGTACCTCCATTGTTTATACTCCCCCTTTTCCAAATTAGTCAAAAATTTACTTGGATAACTCCTCTTTTCCATCTTGTGATACCCCATAAGATGTTTTCAAGTGGGCCCTTTCCCCCTTGGCTCCAAAAAAATCACTTGTCCATGCTTAAGGGTGGATATCCCCCCTCAAGTGTGGTTCTTCTTTCTTAATGTCCCAAGATATTTTCAATAGCTCATGCACCATAATTGGTGTCCTTTTAGAATCATCCCATATCTCTCTTAGTGGGACGAACTCATCATACATATCTTCAAGGATCCGAGTCCCATAGATCTTGTAAACATCCCATAGGATGATACCAACTTCTCCATGCATCAGGTGTAAAGAGTTTATTTTCAGCCTCCATCAGCTTAGTAGTTCAGGGATGAATTTAGAGTCCTTATATATGTATTTATGTTCCACCCATATGAATTCATAAATGCCCATTTCTTTCAACTCAGTCAAAAAATCAAAAACAGTCTCGCACACCCATTACGCCCACATCAACTTGGGCCTAACACCTTCTCTCGAGCAGAGGTCCCAGTCGACCTTCCAACCTTTCGATTGGTCTATCTTTGACTGGTAATAGTGTGGATTTAATTGAAGAATATTTGGCTTTAAATATTGAGTACATTGTCGATGATGCATGACACATGTCGTGGATGATGCCCCATCATTAATGTATGCACCCATTCCTAAAATGTTGGTAGTAGTGCATTTACTATATTCTTGAAACAAGTAAATAGGAGTGTGATTCCTTGACTCTGGTATGATGAAATCTTTAAGATGACCATGGATTTAAATAGGTATATAGTTACTATCATGGTACTCATGAAGATACTTCTTCAGATTCCCTGCCAGATCTGGTAAAGTAGTATCGCGTATATCATAGTAGTTAGGACCTACAACTTTTACTATCTCCTAAACTTGATTCATATCTTTTCCATTAGAAACACTAGTCTTCCAAAAATCAATTGAACCTCTAAAAAAGCACCAAGTTTTTTTATTATAAACAAATCTTCATTTTGAAAAATTCATATAAATATGGAAATTTGGAAAATACATTAGATCATGTAGGGTACCCATGTAGGGACCTCACACAAGTACCTCACCCAAAAGGTCTTATGTAGGTCACTCACCAAAACATGTGTATCATGTAGGTAGGTTCATATCATGTATACACAATAAGTACTTTAGAAAATAATCTTAAGAAGAAAATATGTGTGAAGAAGTAGCGCAGTGAGACCAGATTTATCGAGGCATGAGCACCGCCTGCTGAAAAAATGACCCTATTTATAGACATGAGAACCCCTATTTGTGGCCCATGTGTGCTTCCCACCTATATGACCAGACTATTTGGTAGACATTAGCATGATACCTCTATGATGCATGTGTCGTTTTCATCCCTTTACCTCATGATCAGACCCTCTTCTTTCGATCGGGTCCAATCCTGAGGGGGGGATTTTGTTGACACTCCATTTTATCACATGGATGAAAAAGGTGTTAAAGAAAAATAAATTTAGAAGAAGTAAATAAGATAATTGAATAAATCCAAGGCCACACCCCTTCAGAAAAGGCCCTCAGTGGAGGTACCCTCAAGTAGCGTCGGTGCGCTGGGTACATGCGCATCATCCTACGTGGCGGACATGCGCATCAGCCTGCGTGACAGACCTACATGTCGACTTCCTACATGTTTCAGAACCTTTCACCCATGGTACCATTTTTTATTATAAATAGGACCTTAGGGATCTTCATTTGTACATATTAAAAATTATAAAGAACTCCTCACACTCTTCTTGCCCTAGTCCTTAAAATAATACCTCTAAAAACTTCCAAGTAGCCCTCCATAACCTGAAGAAGAGGAAATTAAAGGGGTTAGTAGAACCACAGTCTTCCCAGGTTCTAACACCTACACAAGTAACCCACTCCCCCTTGGTTTAAGAGCACTAGCATGAGGTTTAATTACTTAACCAGGGACCTATGTGAGACCCTTCTGGGAAAACCTATGGAGACACTTGGTGCCTTGAGAAAATCTTTGACCAAGTGTTGTTTCCTAGGCAGTCCATCACCCAAACTAACTTCATATCATGCAGGCCTGCCTGCACGAATCACTCCTAGGCTCACCCAGCATATACCTTGCGTGAGACCCCTTTGGATCACCCAACCTTTACCCTAAGAGAGCCACTTCTCGAGCCTTCTTCCCAGCTACCAAGGGAAGTCCCTCTGTTCATTTGGATCCCTTGTCTAAGAGAGACAAAAATAAAACTTCATCTAAAACCTATGGACTTGAAAAATCATTAAAAGAGGCATACCATCAAGTCTATCATTTTTATTTTCATTCCTTCGGACAAAGGTGTCCCTCACTTTTCCCAACAGATTGTAAGGGTCCTTAGGGTGAATGTATATATGCATTACCATGGCCATGAGGAACCCGACCCTTGGAGTGGTGTCAGGGATCTCCTGGTTCTAGGCGGGCAGTGTGAGGATCATGCTTTCATTTCCCTTTGATAGGTAATAAGATCCTCCTACCATAACCAATTTTAAGACACCCCCTAGAGTAAGCCCCCATCCATTCTTATCGGAGGTTGCACTCTTGATCCTCTCCATATCCTGGATCATACCTGAATGGGTGGTCCAATGTAACTATCCTTGATATGATATCGGAGAGGTAATGGGAGCATCAAATCCCTTTCTTCTTCTCCCATATCCACAGCCTCTTCCACCAGTAGAAGGGAGATTGTGTGGTTTTCTAGATCTTCTGCTTCCTCTTGTTTCTCACATTCAAGCATGACTCGTCATGAATCATGCGAGATTAGAGGATATCTATGATCATGACATCCACATAATCAGAAGCATGTATTAGTAAAGAATCTTCTTTTTAATATTCCTCTCGTCTTCCTTTAGAGGGACTCCATAGGTGTGGTTCCTCAATTCCATGTATCAAACCTCAGGGAAAAGTGGATTGGGTGGTTTTTTGGATCTTCTATTCCCTCTTATTTATCACATCGAGCAAGTCTCATGTGAGATTAGAGGTTCACGGTGGTAATGACATCCACATGATACCAAACCTTTTTGGCCTCATTTAAAGTTTAATCCTCAACCAATAATGGGAATCCTCATCAAGAATAATCCTCAAAATCCAGCCTATGGGAATAATTCCAAGTGTAATACCCAAACCATTCCAATGGGTCTTCTACTTGGTATAAGACCCAAAATTCAACAATAGGGAATCATCCTCAAGTGTAATCCCCAAACCAAACCCTTAAATCTCTATGAGTAAAGTCACTTATAATGGGAACAAACCCTGTAACAACCTGATATTTTATGATAATTATTCTTTTTAATTTATTTGATGTCATGTGTTTTATGCTACAACAAGATTATCTTGTGCTATACGCCACACTGTATTAGCTTGAAGTATACGCAACACTATTCTTAGATTGTGTTACACACAATTTCAAGTTCGTTTTATAATAGTCATTCTACGCAACATTGAGTGTATATATATATATATATATTCAATGTATAAATGAAATATGGTTGGATTCTGTTATAAGAAACAAAGAAGGATTCTTGCACAACACGCAACCCTGACTTGTCTTACTTTGCACGCAATCGCGACTTTCCTCGATAGCGTGTGTTGTACGCAATATCAGGTTTCACTAAACAATGATATATGGTTATAATATTATTATGAACTATACTTTATGAATAGTATTGACTAAATTTTGAATTTCATAACATTATTATTCATCTTACACATTTTCTAGAACATGGTATAAGAAAAAAATAAATTTTTTCGGGTAAAGTAAGTATTTTTCAAAAAATGCAGTTTTGCTGCCTTTTGATGGTGCACCCACTTTAAATCTAGTTTTTGAAATGTTTATAAGTTCAATTTTACAAAATAAATTTATAATTTTGAATCAGGATATAAAAATTTACATTGGATAAACTTTTGATATTTTTCTGATAACTTTCATATTTTAATGAATAGTAAAAACACGCTATATTTTAATTAAAAACAACTTTTTTCATCGTAAAAATTTATATAGTTAAATTATAATATTTAATGGTTTTAAAGTATAAATAGAATATATTTTTATCATTTAATATAATGTTTGCATTGATTTTACCTTGAATTCGTAGGTTAAATCAATTCAATCTTTTGCAATGTTTTAAAGAAAACCCTGTTTTCTTTCGACAACGGGATAAATTTTAATTTAATTTCTGCAAATTTTGTGTATTGAATTTGGAAAAATAGATTCCATATTTGAAATCAGTGGTTCCAAATTATTTTAATAAGCTACTTTTTATTTTTGGGCATTATGAATAGTAACTACGGTAAATTTTATTTATCATAGTTAAAGGTAAATCGGGTAATTAAGGGTAAATATAAGATTATAAAATTACCCTAACACCTTCCAAAATTATATTGAATGGATAAAAGTTGACCAATATCTCCAAAGGGTCGGAATAGATTCATTTTATGGACTTGTTTCCTTGAAAATAATTTAATTATTATTAAAACCAAAGAAAGTGACAACATGTCACCCTCTTAAATATTATAAGTATATTAATTTTAATTTAGTGATAAACATCACGAAACTTAGAACATTAATATTATCCAGAAATATAATAAAATTATCTACATCATATGAATTTATTTATAATTTTTAGGGATTAAATAATTATCATTAATTGTGATACAATAATGATGAAGAAATTGTTTATCTAGTGAAAAATCAATAATATAGTTTTTATTAAACTAATAGTGACCATAATAGGCACAAAACCCTGACCAAAACTTATTGGTCATGTAAATGTAAACCATAATCATCCAATGGTCTAATATTTAACCATTTAGAGCCTTATAAAAGCGATTATGACACTTATATTATTTTATTTTAAATGATGCCAAAGTTGTCACCTTCATAATTTAATAAATATAACAATTTAAATATTGGTATTTTAAGATGATAAATTCTAGTAAAAGTATTATTGTGAAATTTAATAGATTTATATTCATCATAGGATTTTATTTTTAATTTTTATGCAACAAATAAGTATATTAAATTATTATACAAAAATGTTGTATTAATTATTTTATTAAGAGATAAACCAAATAAATGGTTTTAAAAATAATAAAATAAATATTATATGAACAATTTAATGTGATACACTAATTTTCTAGATACATATGACCTTTTATAAATCTATTAAATCTTTTATTTTGAACATATCTTCTGTATATATTTAATTTAAATTCAGATAAATGAATAGTGTCAAAATTGACACTATTGTTATTTTATAAAAATAAGATATTATAAAATTGTTTAAAAATCAAAAAAATATTTAAAAATTATAAATTTAAATTTATATGGTATAAAATGTTATAAATTATCCAATTATGGAAAATTAAAAACAAATAAGTAATTATTTGTTATAATTTAAAATTTAGAATGTTATTACCACAAATAAAATTAAATTGATTAAATAATGATAAATCAAGTTGATAATGTTTAAAATAAATTACTAACATGTCTAAATTGTATTGGTTGATTCTATTAAAACCCTATATCATCTAATCTTCGGATATGAGTCATTTTTGAAGTTTTTAAGTGGGGTTGGGATTTAATATAAACTAATATTTCTTATATTTCCAAAGGTGCCCCTCTCCTCCCTTATAAAAGGGAACCTCCTCCCTCTCTTCCTCACACCACATTTAGCCTTCAAGATTGGCCAACCCCTGCCAAATTCTCTTATCCACTTCCCTAGAAACATCCTAGAGGTCATGGTCTTCTTCAAAGACCAATTTTAGTGCCCTAAGAGGAGGTCTCAAAGAGGCGCTTCAAAGAAGAGGTAATGTCCTTTACCAATTCTTTGAACTTTATTTCTTCTTCCACTTCTTCTTTTTTAGTTGTTTCATTATGAGGTAATAAAATCAGTATAAATCATATACTTATATGTTATTATAATTATTAAACAACCATATTTCACCATCTATCCATCCTACGGGAAACGAAATCACCGCACGTGCGTACGTACGGAATACCGTCTCCACGCCGTGGTGTAATCTATTTTCCACCACCACCTTACTTGGATGGGTATAATGGTGAAAGTAATGAATATATATGATTATTTTAAAGTGATATTGATTCTGTAATATTATACATACACTTTAATACAATTCCATGATCTTGGGAATGATATCATCGCTCGTGCGTATGTACGGACTACCGCCTCCACGACGCGATGAGATTCACTCTCCATGTTAACCATTCAAGAATGATTATAAAGTATATATAATAAGTAATTATGAAATATATGAAATAATAATTCTACTGGATTTATGTATATATATATATATATATTTATGTCATCTACTTAATTCCATTCAATTCAACAAGGAAACGAAAACAACGTTCATGCGTACGTACGGTCTACCGTCTCCATGAACGGTGTATTTCTTTCCATTTATCGATCTATTATATATATGTATATTATAAATATATATTATATATAAATCATATTTTACATTCTGTATGTAAGTAATCATGATCTAATTAATCATATGAATAATTACAAGTTAAAACACGAACGACAAATGAAACGATTTTACCCAAAACGCTACTTTAACATGAATTTACAAAAGAACGGGTAATATAAAGTCATAAGTGAACCATATATGATATAATAACAATGCATATGATTCTTTAATAAGTCAATAACATTATTTAAATCATTATACAGGAATTTTGGATACGTACGAAGCATATCAGACCTAAGGTAAGGGTTAATTTTGCAAATCTCATTTTTATTCGAGATTTCTTATTCATAAGTATTTATTGGGGTTATTGTTATCATCCATGTCCATGTTTTCTAAAAGTGTTTTTATGTATGTTTAATTTCCTTTTTACCCATTCATGACTTTTACTACATGGTATGTAAGGAATCTTTCTTTTGTTTATGTTATGAGGTACTTTTTGACTTTTCTGACAAAAGTAAGAGGAGAATGTTTTTTTAACTTATACGGAATGAAAGGATTTTTATGGTTTAATAAAGCCTTATTTTCATGAAGATTCCTCCAAAATATTTCATGACTATTTAAAAAAAATATATTTTTCTTTTAAAATTGCATGACATTTTGTGAAAAGAAAATGATTTTGAAGAAAAAAAGATATTTTCCTCAAGAATTCATTTCAAGGGTTTTATCAAAACCATTTTCATCTAAGATGACATTATTTCACATGTGTATGTTAAGTATCATGTCTCTATGATTTACATGGTTTCAATTTTCTAATGATGAAAATATATCCAATTTTTTTGTATGGATTATGTTATGATGGAATGATGTGTATGAAATCCATTTTATTCTTGGGTTATGATGAATGATTTATGTTTATATTGTGGCACATGAAAGAATGATTTCAATATGAGATGGGTGGGACCTATATCTCCCTCCAATGAATTGGGTAAAGATTTATATCTCATGAGATAGACATGGCTGGAATGGTAAGTTAATCTAGTTCAGTGTTGCAGGACTGAAATGAGGAGTGAACTTGATTCAGAAAGGGACTTTATCCACTAAGATGGTCTTGGCAGCAATGCCTTGGATACTATTGAAATCATAACATGTGCTGAATGGTTTCCAAAATTACATGTTTTATTCCCATGCTATTTTATCATGATTGATTTTTCCTTAGGATATGTGCCTTACGTACTTCCAAGATTCATGTCTTTGCTCAATATTTTGATGTTTAGATTTTATGTTCAAGTTTTTGCATTCAAATGTTTATGGATTGTTTTATATTCTCTATGTTTACCCTTACTGGGAATTTGAGCTCACCCCTTTTATTTTTAATTTTCCCCAGGATATAAAGAAAGGTTTTAGGTAAAAAAAGGGGGGAAGATCTTTATTGGGAGATGTTGAAGATCTTTTACCATGATTAGAAGATTATATTCTGAGTTTCCAAAGACACTAAACTATTACGATCCTTGTGTGTCTGTTTTTGTTATGTATTAAGTATTCTGCTAAAGAAATGTAATTTCCTTGTACGTCAATCTTCGAGCCTCTACAGTTGGTATCATAGGAAAGGTTTAGTTAACCTTTGGAAACTAGGATGCGAAAACGTTAGTGAGATCCCTAGAGATATTTCTAAGGTATGTCTAGGGATGTCCCTAAGGATAAGTATACGTATAGGATATTGTCCTAGAACTACAGTAATGATCTTAGAACTTTAACCTAAGATGTTAAATATTGAGGGCACTCCCCCTTTACTATGTTGTTTTCCCTAGCATGATTTTTTCCTCTCACAATATTCTTTTTGGGTTTTAGAAAATGGCTGGAAACAGGAAGATTCACGATAATGGAGGATATGACGGACAATGGAATGATATTCTTCATGATAAACCAAATGAAACGGGATTTGGAAGTCCAAACATCATTATTATTCCAAATCAACAATCACATAATATGATCAATAAACTCAAATTTGGTAAGTTTCCTGACTCAGCTAATAAGAGAAAGATGGAGTTTCATGATGATCATAGAGGAAAGAAAGTTCAATTTCCCCTATGTAAATCATGTGGGAAGAGGCATCAAGGAGAATGTTTCAAAGGAACTGGAAGAAGCTTTGGGTGTGGAAAAGAAGGACACAAAGCCAGTAAGTGCAAAGGAAAAGGTTCAGTTAACACCATGGACAAGGATAATGGTATTGCTATGACATCAACAATGATTAGATGTTTTAAATGTGGAATGTATGGGAATTATGCAAACCAATGCCCTAAGGGAAAATCTCATGAAGAGAATCAGCATGGTCATATGAGCAGTATTTATGTGGATGATGATGAATAGACTACAATGAAGTATGAGATGAAAGAAATGATGAAGCTCAGTCAGTGGTTTAAGAAGTTAGTGGAATGATTGTATGTTTATAAAGAATAATGTATGGTACTATGGAATAAAGAATCATCTAAGGATTGTTACACGATTGTTTTTACTAAAGTATTTGAAAGTATATGTTGAATGGTACTGGTAACCATGAAACGTTATTCAGATATTTTTGGAAAGTAGATGATATGCGCATAATGAACGGATAAGAAGATAATGTGTTGTTTGATTGTATTCATGAGCTCATGACTGATATAAGGACTAAGTGATATTATTGTTTGAGTATATAGAATTTTTTGGATTTTGGTATGTGGAAAGTGTTAAAATTTAACAACATTCATGTTTTCACTAAGGTTCAATGGGTATTCATTCTTCAAGAGAATACATGATTAAGGTATTCACACATTTTTAATTTTACCAACAAGATATATCTTATGATATATTGGGGATAAATGATGGCATTCACGTGATTTTTATGTGACATTTCAGGTAATCATTTTCTTTATACTATGAGCTTGGACCGAAGTGTTTTAGATAAGCCTAAAGATTGGAATGGATTATGTCATACATAAGTTAGTATTGTTTAAGGATAGAAATTTTTTTGATATTATTTATGGGATGTTATAGTAATTTAGTTTTAGAAAAAGGACAACTCGAAGGATGGGCGATAGCCCATCGCGTCAGACAAGGTTGTGGGAATCAAACCCACAACTGAAGTGTGACTGGATTTTATCGCATACCATTGGCCTACAGAAAGTCCCTGGTTAGTAGAAACTATTTTTATTTTATTAAGCGGTATGATATATGAAGTATAAGTTCATTTTTGGAATTGTATATGATTAACTTCACTATAGATGGACTTATGTATATTTGACAACTTTTGCTAACCTTTTGTTTGAAATAGATGGAATAACCCATCATTCTATCACATGATCTTTTAACACTTCACGAATAACAAATTCAACTTCATTTCTTTAAGAGATGAAGTGGAAAATTGTTCCAATCACGAACAATAGTGAGATTGTACCAAAATCAAGCAAGTAATTCTTCTAATTCAAAATTTTCAACTTTAGGGAAATGATATTTAAAAACAAAAATGTTGTCTTAGTGCTCTTATATCCGATGAATCAGATGGTACCTTAGATCATCACAAATTTATGGCTTTGTGATTGTTGTATTTTTCATAGCCATGTCCTCTACCACTCTCCATCAGAACTTGATGGTTAGATTTTTCTTCCATATCCATATTTTCACCTATGTTCTCCTGTGTGGAAACCCAGTGATTAGTTAATTTGGGTAACCGTTACGTTTCATACTTTAGTTTTTAAAGTTAAGTTTTGGTATTTCATTTTTCTATGTGTTTTTCAATTAAAGAAACTTTCAAGTAGAAAACCATGTATAACCCCGACGAATTTTGAGGGCGAAATTCATTTTAAGGGGGTAGAATGTAACAACCCGATATTTTATGATAATTATTCATTTTAATATATTTGATGTCAAGTGTTTTATGCTACAACAAGATTATCTTGTGTTATACACCACATTGTATTAGCTTGAAGTATACGCAACACTATTCTTAGATTGTGTTACACACAATTTCAAGTTCATTTTATAATAGTCATTCTATGCAACATTGAGTGTATATATATATATATTCAATGTATAAATGAAATATGGTTGGATTCTGTTATAAGAAACAACGAATGATTCTTGCACAACACGCAACCCTGACTTAGCTTACATTACACGCAATTGCGACTTTCCTCGATAGCGTGTGTTTTACTCAATATCAGGTTTCACTAAACAATGATATATGGTTATAATATTATTATGAACTAGCCGTTATGAATAGTATTGACTAAATTTTGAATTTTATAACATTATTATTCATCTTACACATTTTCTAGAACATGGTATAAGAAAAAAATAATTTTTTTCGGGTAAAGTAAGTATTTTTCAAAAAATTCAGTTTTGCCGCCTTTTGATGGTGCACCCACTTTAAATATAGTTTTTGACATGTTTATAAATTCAATTTTACAAAATAAAATTATAATTTTGAATTAGTATATAAAAATTTACATTGTATAAACTTTTGATATTTTTCTGATAACTTTCATATTTTAATGAATAGTAAAAACACGCTATATTTTAATTAAATTTTTTTCTCATCCTAATAATTTATATAGTTAAATTATAATATTTAATGATTTTAAAGTATAAATATAATATATTTTTACCATTTAATATAATGTTTTCATTCATTTTAACTTGAATTCGTAGTTTAAATCAATTCAATATTTTGCAATGTTTTAAAGAAAAACCCGTTTTCTTTCGACAACGGGATTAATTTTAATTTAATTTCTACAAATTTTGTGTATTGAATTTGGAAAAATGGATTCCATATTTGAAATCAGTGGGTCCAAATTATGTTAATAAGCTATTTTTTATTTTTGGGCATTATGAATAGTAACTACGGTAAATTTTATTTACCATAGTTAAAGGTATATCGGGTAATTAAGGGTAAATATAAGATTATAAAATTACCCTAAAACCTGAAAAAATTATATGGTATGGCTAAAAGTTGACCCATATCACCTAAGGGTCGGAATAGATTCATTTTATGGACTTGTTTCCTTGAAAATAATTTAATTAGTATTAAAACCAAAGAAAGTGACAACATGTCACCCTCTTAAATCTTATAAGTATATTAATTTTAATTTAGTGATAAACATCATGAAACTTAGAAAATGAATAGTCTCCAGAAATATAATAAAATTATCTACATCATATGAATTTATTTATAATTTTTATGGATTAAATAATTATCATTAATTGTGACACAATAATGATGAAGAAATTGTTTATCTAGTTAAAAATCAATAATATAGTTTTTATTAAACAATAGTGACCATAAAAGGCACAATACCCTGACCAAAACTTATTGGTCATGTAAATGTAAACCATAATCATCAAATGGTCGAATATTTGACCATTTGTAGCCTTATAAAAGCGATTATGACACTTATATTATTTTATTTTAAATGATGCAAAAGTTGTCACCTTCATAATTTAATAAATATAACAATTTAAATATTGGTATTTTAAGATTATAAATTCTAGTAAAAGTATTATTGTAAAATATAATAGATTTATCTTCATCATAGGATTTTATTTTTAATTTTTATGCAACAAATAAGTATATTAAATTATTATACAAAAATGTTGTAGTAATTATTTTATTAAGAGATAAACCAAATAAATGGTTTTAAAAATAGTAAAATAAATATTATATGAACTATTTAATATGATACACTAATTTTATAGACACATATTACCTTTTATGAATCTATTTAAGCTTTTATTTAGAACATATCTTATGTATATATTTTATTTAAATTCAAATAAATGAATAATGTCAAAATTGACACTATTGTTATTTTATAAAAATAACATATTATAAAATTGTTTAAAAATTACAAAAATATTTAAAAATTATAAATTTAAATTTATATGGTCTAAAATGTTATAAATTATCCAATTATGGACAATTAACAACAAATAAGTAATTATTTTTTATAATTTAAAATTTAGAATGTTATTACCACAAATAAAATTTAATTGATTAAATAAGGATAAATAGTGTTGATAATGTTTAAAATAAATTCCTAACATGTCTAAATTTTATTGGTTGATGATATTACAACCCTATATCATCTAATATTCGGATATGAGTCATTTTGGAAGTTTTTAAGTGGGTTTTGGATTTAATATAAACTAATATTTCTTATATTTCCAAAGGTGCCCCTCTCCTCCCTTATAAAAGGGAACCTCCTCCCTCTCTTCCTCACACCACATTTAGCCTTAAAGCTCGGCCAAAATCTCCCAAATTATCTTCTACACTTCTCTAGAAACATCCTAGAGGTCCTGGTCTTCTTCAAAGACCAATTTTAGTGTCCTAAGAGGAGGTCTCAAAGAGGCGCTTCAAAGAAGAGGTAATGTCCATTACCGATTATTTCAACTTTATTTCTTCTTCCACTTCTTCTTTTTTAGTTGTTTAATTATGAGGTAATAACATCAGTATCTCTAATATACTTATATGTTATTATAAGTATGAAACAACCATATTTCACCATCTATACATCCTACGGAAAATGAAATCACCGCACGTGCGTACGTACGGAATACAGTCTCCACGCCGTGGTGTAATCTATTTTCCACCACCACCTTACTTGCATGGGTATAATGGTGAAAGTAATGAATATATATGATTATTGTAAACTGATATTTATTCTTTAATATTATACATACACTTTAATAAAATTCCACGATCTTGGGAATGATGTCATCGCTCGTGCGTACGTACGGACTACCGTCTCCACGACGCGATGAGATTCACTCTCCATGTTAACCATTCAAGAATTATTATAAATTATATATAATAAGTCATCATGAAATATATGAAATAATAATTCTACTGGATTTATGTATATATATTTTTATGTCATCTACTTAATTCCATTCAATTCAATAAGGAAACGAAAACAGCGTTCATGCGTACGTACGGCCTACCGTCTCCATGAACGATGTATTTCTTTCCATTTATCGATCTATTATATATATGTATATTATGAATATATATTATATATAAATCATGTTTTACATTTTTTATGTAAGTAATCATGATCTATGTAATCATATGAATAATTACAAGTTAAAACACGAACGACAAATGAAACGATTTTACCCAAAATGCTACTTTAACATGAATTTACAAAAGAACAGGTAATATAAAGTCATAAGTGAACCATATATGATATAATAATAATGAATATGATTCTTTAATAAGTCAATGACATTATTTAAATCATTATACAGGAATTTTGGATACGTACGAAGCATATCGGACCTAAGGTAAGGGATAATTTTGCAAATCTCATTTTTATCCGAGATTGCTTATTCGTAAGTATTTATTGGGGTTATTGTTATCATCCATGTCCATGTTTTATAAAAGTGTTTTTATGTATGTTTAATTTCCTTTTTACCCATTCTTGACTTTTACTATATGGTATATAAGGAATCTTTCTTTTGTTTACGTTACGAGGTACTTTTTGACTTTTCCGACAAAAGTACGAGGAGAATGTTTTTTTTAACTTATACAGAATGAAAGGATTTTTACCATTTAATAAAGAATTATTTTCATGAAGCTTCCTCTAAAATATTTCATGACTATTTTAAAAAAAATATTTTTCTTTTAAAATTGCATGACATTTTGTGAAAAGAAAATGATTTTGAAGAAAAAATGATATTTTCCTCAAGAATTTATTTCAAGGGTTTTATCAAAACCATTTTCATCTAAGATGACATTATTTCACATGTGTAGGTTTCAAGTATCATGTCTCTATGATTTACATGGTTTCACTTTTCTAATTATGAAATGATATCCAATTTTTTTGTATAGATTACGTTATGATGTAATGATGTGTATGAAACCCATTTTATTCTTGGGTTATGATGAATGATTTATGTTTATATTGTGGCACATGAAAGAATGATTTCAATATGAGATGGGTGGGACCTATATCTCCCTCCAATGCATTGGGTAAAGATTTATATCTTATGAGATAGACATGGCTAGAACGGTAAGTTAATCTGGTTCAGTATTACAGGACTAAAATGAGGAGTGAACTCGATTCAGAAAGGGACTTTGTCCACTAATATGGTCTTGGCAGCAATGCCTTGGCTACTATGGAAATCATAACATGTGCTGAATGGTTTCCACAATTACATGTTTTATTCCCATGCTATTTTATCATTCTTGATGTTCCCTTATGATATCTTCCTTACGTACTTCCAAGATTCATGTCTTTGCTCAATATTTTGATGTTTAGATTTTATGTTCAAGTTTTTTCATTCAAATGTTTATGGATTGTTTTATGTTCTCTATGTTTACCCTTACTGGGCATTTGAGCTCACCCCTTTTATGTTTTCTTTTCCCCAGGATATAAATAAAGGTTTTAGGTAAAAAAAAGGGGGAAGATATTTATTGGGAGATGTTGAAGATCTTTCACCATGATTAGAATATTATATTTCAAGTTTCCAAAGACACTAAACTATTACGATCCTTGTGTTTCTGTTTTTGTTATGTATTAAGTATTTCGCTAAAAAAATGTAATGTCCATGTACGTCAATCTTCGGGCCTCTACAAACCCAATCCTAGAATCCTCCTTAGGAGTAATCCCCAACCTAATCCTCTCAAAGGTCCATAATCCCCTACGAGACAAACTTTTAGAGGACCTCTATAGGCACGGGTCCTCACAACTGAACTATGTGGGACTTGATTCCCTTAAAAATGGATACATAGGATGCCTTCCTGAGGTCCAACCCCAACAACCTAAATTAACCCTCATTATATCTAGTCCAAATTCCCAAAATATTCTTATCCAGCCTAGAAATCCATATTCCTTCCAGGTTCCCTTAGCCTATTTGGCATAAGCCACACACCAAACTTTGACTAGGCGCCTTTCACCTAAACATATTACTTACATGATGATAAACTGTGCAGTTTGATCCTTATCACATGACCTTAAAAGTTATGATGTGCCCTATTAAGTGGTATCAAACTATGTGGGTTATAATTCCTTTCATGAGGATATATAGGGATCTCATTTCATGAGTCTGATCCCAACATCAAAACAAGTCTCATCTTCATGGATGATAATACACTCCATAGCACCTCACTATGTGGATAAAAACCATCATCATCATAATAATAACCAAATAATATCTTATCAGTTCATAATACGTCTCCACTGATGAAGAAACTCAGATCCATATAGATGATTCTAAATTCCATACGTGCTAATAATTGATTTTTAATTCAAGGGTGACCAACATCATACTTGTAAATTAATGAAGGATTCATGAACATATCTTAAATATATGAGAGTGTAAAAAAGTAGGTAACAATTCCCCCTAAAAGGGTGTGATGAGCCTGACCTACCATCCGCTTGACCAGTTTGAGTTCTTAAGTACTATTTTCCAAACTCCACAATGAGAACCTTCCTTTGAAATATAGGTCCCCCATGGATATAAAATTATTGATTGTTTATGGTTCCATGAATAAACCCATTGGGAACCATTCATAAATAATAAAAAACAATGCAAATTATTTTACAAAACTCAACCCCCTACAACCTTTTTTTTTACTGAAAATTAAATTTTTATTTCCAAACACTTTAAGGAAACGTGAGAACCCGCACAACCCTTAAACCATACAAGATCCTAGCTTACAAATTTCACAAAAAAATCACCTGCAATTCAAACCACAAGCCAAATAGACCATCACAGAATTCGATATCATAATATCCATACTCATCTCTGCATCCCACATAGGAATCCTCTTCCATAGTAGTTGATTCCCATTCAGAAGCCAATTTATGCCCCCTTAAAATAATATCACCTTGTTCCCAGTTTCTCAGCTGGTCCAGTGAAGGCTACACTAGACAAGGTTGCTTGACCAAACTATCCTTTTTGAAATCAATAATTACCCTGCTATCCCACTTAAAGAAAGATATGGTACTCACCAGTCACAGAATGTAAGATTAGTCCCTTATTGTTCTTATTCTTGGTATAGCCGACAAGGTTACTTCACACTCATTCATCCTTTTATTCCCATTCTTCACAATGTCACTATAGGAGCGACTGGACAGACCACTCACATTTTCTTTTTCACCCCCAGAGAGATCCCTTTTATTATTCTTATACATTGTATTAACTTAAATTTTAATTTTTACTAAAAAATTACGTACTCTATGTCCTTATTTTCCACAACCAAAACATATTCACAGGCTTATGATAAATTCTTTTGAATTCATCTTCCCACATTCTTGACATTTAGTAAGATTAATATTATTTCTTCCATGGTCACCACCACCGAAGCTCTTAATTAACTCTATCCTTATCTTATTTGGTAATTCCATGAGTTGGTTGAGGTGAAATTTGTTAATCATATATCACAATAAATGATTAGGAATAATCAAAATATCCTTCAATCCAATAATCATATAATTTGGTTTCTCGTCAACAAATTTTCTATCACATTCAATGTTAACCCACCCCCTTTTGGTTTCCACTGTTTACTAAAACCAAAAAACATTGAGTGATAAACAATAATCATAGTGTAAAAACACATAATCATGAAAAATAATTAATAGGATATCTAAATCATGACACCTTTTTTTCAATCTATGACGCCGTAAGTTTAACCTACTCCATCCACAATCATCATCTATTCAAATCATTCAAAACGGATCATAAAGGAAATGTGAATTAATCCAAGAATATCCCTTGATAATGTCAAACAAGGTGCATAGTAATGGCATACTTTCCATGAACCATAATTATGGCTAAGATATACACGATCAACTCTTTTTGAGGTTATTACCCTTAGATTCATCTTTTCCAAAACAACATCAACTTTTAGTATCTAAATATGGATGTATTTCTATGAAAATAACATAATATATTCCTTAACAAAACTCAATAATGTAATCCTACACTTACAATTATCAACATGGTCTTCACCAATGTTTTCTAATCCATGTCTCCAAAGATTAACTAAACATTTTCTATGATGCCAACTATAAAGTCCCGGACTTTTCATACATAAATATTACATCTTTTTATATGGATATTCAATAAATTTCACAGACATATTCCTATGGCCTATAAAAGTTTAGCATATTTGGAGACTAGATACACAATCTTCTTGTTTAATGAAAGATGTAAAACATCTCTCATAAATATCTTTCAAATTAGTAAAATTCATAGACATACCCTACTTAATTCTTTATTCATAACTTGGGTAAAATAAACATAAGAAAGGGTGAGTTTAGGTACTCAGTAATTGTAAATGTGGGAGATAGAAATTAGTGATCATATGAAAGTATAAGATAATAATATGGGTATGAGATCATAAATATAACATACAAAGTTCATATCTAATCTACCAAATATAATGAACATGAGTCATGGAATAAATCATTATCATTTTAAAAGTCATGAATTATAAGAGTGGGAAATCTGCATAAATCAGTCCTAAAATAATAGCACCATTATAAGTATGGAAACTATTTCATATGTCAAGGTTAACTACTAAGACCATCATATCATAACAGATTAGGCCTCAACACCTATTTCCTATAGTTGATCAAGCATATTGACATTTTTCATGTAATATATCATGCACAACAACTTGTTTCCCATAATATATCAAGCACATAAACTTGTTTATCGTAATAGATCAAGTACATCATCTTGTTTCATATAGTTATCTCATGAGATATAAAAATTTACCCAATGCGTTGTATAGATATATAATTCCAGGTCCACCCATCACATAATTAAAACAGTATATATATATGTGTTCCATAGGATCATAAAACATTCACTGTATCATCACAATATAACCTATGAAAATAAAATAGGTTTCATAAACATTTCATTAATTCAATATAGCATAACCCTTGAAAATGGGTTTCATAAACATGTCGTCATCATAATAAACCATACAAAGAAATAATAAGGATGGTATCATTGGATCATATCCCTTATAAATCATAAGTCACACCAATGTTTTTTTCTTTGATGAATATAAATATCATTAAAACTTTTCTTGAGGAAAATATACTTTCCATTTTGAAAATAATTATTTACAATCTAAAAATTTGAAAAATATTATGGAAAGTATTTTCTTTGAAAATAACTATGGAAACTTTTAATGTAAGATTCAAATCATTGAGCGTTCTTGATGGTGAGAAATTATATTAACGCCATAATTTAAAAGAAAATATTATGTTCACATTTTCATAAAAAAGAAAAAAAAAGTACCTCATTCGGAAAATAAAAATAATATTCCCCTTAAACCATTTTGTAAAACGTGGAATAAGGGTAAAAATGACTTTAAAAATCATTGGAGAATATTAAAAACCTTATTTAAAATATTTTTTAGAAAACATGGATATAGAAGAAAAAAATTGATTGAAGAGAGAAATAAAGATTATTTTCCTTAAAAACACTATACCAAGATCTTAAATAATTAAATTTAAGATAATTAAAGGAAAAATTAATTACACCATTCATGGTGATGGTAGGTCATATGAATGCATGAATTGTGTTTTCAATTTTCAACAGATGGAATGAAAAAAATGTAAATAATAAATCAACTTTATAGAAGTATTATTACATAACATGCATCATATTTATTCATCAAATCCATTCTTATTAACTTCCATTTAAAATTAAAACTAAAAATGAATCACATTTCTTCATGGAGGTGGTAGTCTACACGTACACACGAGTGACATTATCTTTTTCCAAAAATTTAGAAGGTAAGAAGTTACATATGATATTATCATTATAGGATAATAATTATGTAATGAATATCATATATAAACTATAAAATCATCATAATAATCATCCATAAAACATGGTGATGAAAAATGAATTGTATGTCTACATGGAGACGATAAGTTGTATGTACGCTTGAGTGATACCTTCACTTCCCATTTTTGATGAGAAATAGGGTGGATAATGGTGGTTTCATAATCATAATAAAATTTAACTATACATATTATATTTAAGTAAATATTTTATGATAACTAACTTAGTTTTATATTAGTTAAAATAATAATTAAAAAGCAAATGATCGATTATAGTGATTACCTTGTATTTGAAACAGCTTCTTTAGATCTCCTCTTGAGGATCCAAGGGTTGGTCTTTTGGGAATACCAATAAATCTATAATTTTTCTATGGAAATGGATAACATAATTTTTTAATTGATTTATTGACATATAAGGCTCAATGTGGTGTAAATAATAGAAAGGAGTAGTTCCCTCTTATAATTGACAGGAAGGGTAATTTTGGAATTTCTTAAAATATTAAATTATAATAAAGTAATTCTCAAGTCAGATGCTTCAAAATGGACATAGATTAGAATATAATATAATATTTGGTCTCAATCCCAACAAAAAATAAACTTTTGACGCGTTTAAATGGTGTTTTAGACCATATCATTTGGTTTAACCCCTTAGTTAACCTATTTTAACATTAACCATGATAATAAATTTTCCACCCTTAATGTGTTATAATTTTACTTATAAATTCACTATAGAATAATAAATGAAAAAATAATAATATTTTAGACCATATACTATCCTAATTTTCCTCTTTAAATATTTTTTATAATTTTTAAACAATTTAATAAAATATTATTTTGATAAAATATCATTAATGTCAATTTTGACATTATTTATTTAATTTGACTTAAAAGATATAAAGACAAAGTTATAATTAGAATATAATCATTTAAAACAACATTTATATGTAATATACATCTATAAAATTCATTCAAAACTACAAATAAATCAAGTTATATTACTTTTTTATTTTTGAAATCATTTATTTTATTTTTCTAATAGTTGAATAAATATGTTATTAGCATTGAAAAAGAATTTATGGTAATTATTTAAACAATAAAAATTAAAAATAAAATACCATAATTAATATAATTTCATTTATCACAAAAGTAACATTTAGATTTATTCACCACTTGATTTTTTCCCCAATGGAACACATAATAGATATTTAAAACTAAGAGAGTGATACTTTATAACTTTTTTTACTTTAAATATTATATAGGTTATTTTTATGGATAGGTGTCCATTAAAAAAATAAATTTAGATAATAAGGTGATAATTATAGAATTAACTTCATTAAATAATAATTATGATGAAAAATTTTGGCCATATCACTTAGTTTTAACCTAGATTAACCCAATTTACTCTTTACCAAGGTGATAAATTTTACTATTGTTACTATTCATATTGACCAAAAAATAAATAAAGAATATTTACCAAATTTGAACCACATAATTTAAAATATGTAATTAATTTTATCAAATTCAATTTTTATAATTGGTAGAAATTATTTTAAAATAAACGCGCAGAACCCGATTAAAATCAATTTTTAGAAAAATGTATTTCTAAGAAGAAAACTGGATTTATTCTTATCCCGTGATTATAAAAAATATTAAATTAATTTTAAAACATTTTATTTAATATATAATATATATTTAATTAAAATCATCCATCAATATTAATTATATTAAATTATTAAGATAAAAATTTATTTCATAAAAAAAATAGTTATTCAGAAAAATGCCTTTTTAAGTATAAAAATATCATTATACAAAATTCAACCATAAAATTGATTTAAAAAAACGTAATTATATTGTAAATAATATAATAGAACTAATTTTACTTTCTAACCACTTTAAAATAAAATGTAACTTTTTAAATTCTTGAAAAAAAATAGATTTTTCAATAAAAATCAATATTTTTACTATTCATCAAAAAAACAATCTTTTTAGAAAAATCCCAAAATTTCATTATTTGATAATTTTTACATGATGAATTAAAAAGGATTTCATTTTTATCAAATATTATTTATATAATTTCTAGAAATTAATTATAATATTTTCTCATGAAAAGCAATAATAATATTTTTGAGCAAAATTTATTTTTGATGCATAAAATGGCTATTAAAAAATGAGTGATTAATTCATAAGATTTAATAAATAAATTTGTATTGAGTAGGAACTTTATATATATATATATATTATAATACATTTTATCTTATTCGTACTCACCAATTTAATGTCTTGGTTATAACAATCATATTTAAAAAAAATATTTTGGTGTTCTTTTAAGATTTGTGTTGAATATCATATACGCTGTAGAACATAGTATTATTTTAAAATATCAAGGTTTAAAAAATATAAATTATGTTTATAAGAGTTCAAACTATCTTTTGTGGAGCTCTTGAGGGAGCAACGAGATTTAAAGTGTGTAATTTAGAAACTTCTTGTATGATAGGCTATACAAGAATGGTCGATTGATATTTTAGTGTGGTGGGAAATTTTAGAATGGATGATTTGAGTGGAAGTAGAGCTAATCAACTAAAAATTTAATTTTTTGAATAGGTAATGAATGATTATGAACAAATTTTTGTTAGTCTATAATGACCTAAAGAGAATCTATATATTGTGGCTTCAAGAATGAAACTCACAATAGAATACATGTAGATTGTCAAGGTACTAAGTATGATATTTATGATAGGGGATTGTAGAAAATCATGAAGTAGAATATTCAACAAGATTTTTACTACTATTTAAGTGAGTGAAGGACGATGAGAGAAACATGGAAATGGTTGATGTAGTTTCCATGAAACTAACTATATCCACATCCTCTACTCAGGTGATCACATTCGTTATCTTTTCCCTTATTGTAGAGAAAGTATCCTCTATGAAGCGACTAAACCCATCTTAAAGCTTCTATGGTCAAAAAAAGATTCATCATGGAACATGAAAAAAGAGTAAGAATCCATTATAATTCTTGTGGCTCCAGTGGTACTAGAGGAAACTATATTTGAAGTTTGTTGAAAAAAGTCCAAGAATGATAATGGGTTTTATTTTCTTCAAGATTAATAAATTTTTTATAATTTTCCTGAGAGAAGACTAATAGTTGGTTATTTGGGAATCCAGTAATATAAGTTGGGTTTATTTGGATACTTTCAATCTTTCTCATGTTATACAGTTATGCACAAGTCACATCCATGGTGAATAATATCTCAAATCTTTACATTATTTCTAGTCTTGAAGATTCCTCAAGAAATAGCACTCCAAGTCACATTGAAAATGTTGGAAAATTTAATTATTTTAGTGAATCATTTCCCATTGATGTTATGTACACTTTCACCCCCAATTTTTTTATTATTTTTATAGGTATTAGTTTTTGTGTCATAATTATCATTTAAACCTAGAGATTATCTTATCCCTAGGTTTCCTCCCTTAGGTATTGGAACATGATGTTGGGATGTGAAGCATGTTTTGGGTCACCAGAATCTGGTCACTAGATTTAGTTCACTGAAAGATGGTCTGTAGAATTTAGTTAGTTTGGTGTGAAATTAGTGTAAATTTAATCTCTACAAGATAAAATAATACCATTGAAATTTTATATCTTCTGATGGAATCATTGAGGTACAAAAAGTTCAATAAATAAAAGTATATGTAATGATATCTATGGAAGGGTTCACCAATATAAGTGGTTGAAGTCAAATGCGAAAATAAAGATCACTAGTCACTTAAAAAATTTATGAATCTATATAAAAGTTAGAAGTTGGTGTAATTGGGATGATTTTCTGAGCATTTCGACAAAAGGAAGTAGTTTCCTTTAGCACAACGTACCCTAACTGAGAATGGTACATCATCAAAGTGCATAGTGAATTAGAATCCAAACAATTATTCTAGTCTAATAAATGAATTACAAAGTGTTAATCTTATATAATGATTTATTACTTACTAATTTGTTAGTTTTTTTTAATTCTTTTACTTATATTGAATGTAAAGAAAGTATAATTTCTTCTCCCATGCATGTAGGATTCATTGTCTAAAGCATGTTAATCCCTTGCGTTCTTTCCTTGATTTAGATACTTCTATTGGATGTATTTTCATTATTTTAATGAATGTGATTTCTCTTGAGATAAATGAAAGGTTGTAATTTGTGCAATGACTAGGGTGAAAAGTATTCCAATATTTCAGTACACTTAGTCGAGGGAGGGAAATTTCATAGGTCTCATTTCCATAATAAATAACCGTCAATATGAGAATTTTAGGTGGATTAAATATCCTAATTCAAGTTATTGCACAACACCCACCTCCAAACAAGAGTTATTAGATATTGTGGTGCATTGCTAGCTCAACAGACTCAAAGGAATCCCAGATTTCACTCACTCTTACCCTGATGGTATTTTTTAGTGGGAGTTTACTGTATAAGGACCCGAAATTATTCATTACATAATCTAGTTAATTCAACTAGAATACACTTATTACATCCCTAATGATATTTTCAATTTAGATATTTATGTAATTTTGTCCTAATTAATACATAACGACCCACAATAATACAAAGTGGACACTACTAAAACAATGTCCATTTATTCCATAATACAAAAGATTTTAATAAAACATGAATTCTTTTCATGAAAATTATTCCCAACATTCATCTTGGATTCTTATTTTCTCTTACCAATACTTAAGCCCTATGAATTTTTTTAAACATGGTATTAGAAAAAAACTCAGTAAAATACATAAAAACAAATAAATAAAACCATTATTCCATGAATACTAACAAATATATAAAGGATAAACTTCTCACCCATATAAGTAACATATACATTGTAAAAACATGAGGTTTCCATAAAACTAGAAAACATAAATAAACCATTTAGGTAACTTTTGGCATCATTTTATTAGCATACATAAATAATATTGTAACCCTCATGGCTACCTTATGAATTCTAACCATCATGACTACCTTACAATGTAATCCTTACAACTAATTTATGATTTAACCATCACGGTTACACTTAGAAAAACCAGTATGGTAGACATCCAACATAAACAAACCCAATGCATTAGAGGGATTTCACAGTCCCAAACATAATCATAAATAATTCCCAAAAATCATAAAATAATCATAAATCATGAATACTTTCATCATAAAAAAATTCATTTCAATTTTTAAAAAATATAAATTTAAAAGAAGATTTTCATATAAAAGACTCTTTCCTCAGGTTTTAATTCCATAAAATGTGTTAAAACTTCATGTATAATGGTTTAAAGAGTGTTATTAATTTATTAAATAACTATATTCATATTTATAATACCTTATATTATCCTTTTATAACAATTTTCCACCCATTTATTAATAATGTTTCATTATTTTCATTATTTTAGGTGCATTTATTTCATGGTTTCCATGGTTAGTTCATTGTGGATTTTCTTGTCAAATGGAATAAAAGATTCATAGGTAGAATGAAATGGTATTAATATGTTTCCATAATTTTAAATTATACCATATATCATTTTTTATGATATGAGGAAGATTCACTAGACAAAACATTAATGATAAAAGTTTGGTTTATTTTTGGAGGATTTTTCCAGCCATCACAAACTAGTTTCGTTTTATTTAATGTTACATCTATAAATTAGTTTTAAAACATAAAATAAGTTATAATATATATATTAAAATATGTTTTAACCATAATAATGTTTTTATGAATAACCTTGAAGGTTGTAAAGGAAAATGAAAATTCGACATCCATGAAGGTGGTGAATCAACACATTATGGACGATGCTTTCATTTTCTAGAATAAGAGGACAAGGGGAGAGGTTTGATGATGGATATTAAATTAACAAAATAAAATTCTAGTATGTGTAATATAATATAGTTATCATGTCTCTAAGATGACGGGAGGTGAGGATAGTATAATAAAAGAAAATAAATTGAAAATAAAATAAAAGAAACTGAAAGAGGAATTTACCTCTTGAGTTCTCTCTTTGAGAACCTCATTAGAGAAATTGGATTTGGTATTTTGTTGATACAAAAGGATATTTGAAATGGGGGAGAGTTTTTTTAAGGGGGAAAAATTTGGAAAATCTTAAAGGATTTGGATGTGTGAGGATAAGAGGTGGTGAGGGGTGGTATTTATAGTGGAGGAGAAATGTGTTTTTGGATTATTTTATTCATTAGTTTATTATTTTGGGTCAAGACTATGAATAGTTTGATAATTATCCCTAAATATATTAAATTAATTAAATGGAGTTTGATATTATGGTTATTAAATAATAAATTAATCAAGTAATAATGTATTTAACTTTTAATGTATATATATCGTAAATTATCATATTTTACTATTCACCAAAAAATCAAGTAATTTAGAAAAATCAAAAAAAAAATCACCCTACCCATTTTTCAACATATATAATTCAAAAATGAACTCAATTTTATGAAAATAGTTTCTAAATATGAGAAATTTAATTTTTAATTTAAATCATCATTTATTCGAAAAATACTAATTTTAAAATTATAACTGATTTTATGTCACTTTGAAAAATTAATCAAGGTATAATAAAATTATCTTATAATAGTAAGATAAAAAAATTAATATATGAATATATTTTATGAATATAAAGTTTATTTTAATTCATTATAGTAATTATAAAATTGTAAATAAACATTTATGTTGCACAAAAATATCAATACTTAATTTATCATTTTCAAAAAAAATATTTACTTATTCCATAATATAAATATATCATATTTTCACTTATAATATAAATAAATATTCTTTATAATCTCATAGGTGAGGTTAATATTCTACTAATACGGATTCCTCAATTTTGGTAAATTCAACTTATTTCATTATACATTTTTAATGAATTTAACCATTTAATTGTAAAATGAAAAAAAAAATATTTTATAAGTACCTAGGTTGTTAAATTTTCCCCACCTTTTGGAAATTAAATCCTCAAAATTTTTATTTACTTATTAAACAAGTGATGATACCTTTCCCTCATAGCATTTTCATATTCTCATGTTTCTTCTTTAACCATGTGGTTTATCCACAAAACCTTAACCTAGTGAGTTACCTTATTCTGAAATAATTTCTCTCAACAGTCAATAATCTGAACATGTTTTTCCTCATACAAAAGGTTATCTTGCAGCTAAAAAATATTAGGGCTCGTAACATGAGATGAATCTGGCACATACTTTCTTAACATTGAATTGAAAAAAAGATTATGTTCCTGGGAAAAACTCAGAGGCAAAGATACTCAGTAGGAAACTGACCCAACTTTCTCCATAATTTCATAGGGTATAATGAACCGTGGACCCAGCTTCCCCTTCTTACCAAAACTCATCACACTTTTTCATTAGGAAAACTTTGAGAAAGATATGATCACCTACCTCGAAAGAAATATCCTTCCTTCGGTTATCTATTTAAATTTTATGCCTACTCTGAGTTGTCCACATATGTTTCTAAATCATCTTTACTTTCTCAGTCACTTCCTCTACTAATTTTAGTCCCATAAACATCCTTTCCCCAACTTCATCCCAAAATGAGGGAGTTAGACACCGATTTTCATATAATGCCTCAAAAGGTACTATATGTATCCTAGAATGAAAACTGTTATTATTAGGAAACGCAAATAAAGAAATATTTTGATCCCAAATTCCCTGGTAATCCATTGAACAAACACATAGCATGTATTCTAAGGTTTGAATTGTTCACTCAGTCTATCCATTATATTGAGGATTAAAGGTTATGCTGAAATTTAATTTTGTGCTCAACAAATTCTGAATGCCTTTCCAGAAGTTATAAGTGAACTTGTGATCATGGTTAAATAAAATGGAGAGAGGAACTCCATTTAAGTTGACTATCTATTTGAGGTACAGTTGATAAAGTTGATCCAATGATGTAGTATCTCTAATAGGAAGAAAATGTTCATATTTAGTCAGTCGATCAACAATAACCCAAATCGCATTTTTAGCTCGATAAGTCTTTGGTAGTCCCACCATGAAATATGTGGATATATATTCCCATTTATACTTTGGAATTGGAAAATTTTGAAGCATCCCCTTTGGTAGTTTTCATTCTGCTTTAACCTATTTAAAAGTAAAATATTTCATGGTAAAATCAGAAATATCTCTTTTCATTTCATCCCAAGAGTAATACTCATGAAGGTCTCTGTACATCTTAGTGTTGTCCGGATGAACTAAAAATAGTGAACTATGAGCTTCACATAATAATTATTTATTTATCTGGGAATTTTAAGTCACACATAATCTCTTCCCAAATCTCAAAATAAAATCTTTTTCAATGTAGAATTATAGAAACTTACCCTTTTCAACCAATTCTACCTTTTTCCACAACTCACTATATTTATTCAGCACTAGCTTAATTGTGTCTAAAAGAGATGATTGTACTGACACATGAATCAAAATTGAGAAATTTTCTGCACACACAACTTCTAGGACAAAATTCATCAACTCATTAATCAAAGGGTTATGTTTCACATGTAACATAGTTAACGATGCATTATTTTTGACTCATGGAATCTACCACTTTGTTTGCTTTTCCTAGGTGGTAATTGATTGTGCAATAATAATCTTTTATCAATCCAAGCCATCTTCTCTACCTCATGTTCAATTCCTTCTATGTGAATATATACTTAAAACTTTTATGGACAGTATATATTTTACATTTGGATCTATATAAATGATGTCTCCAAATTTTTTAAAGAAAAAACCCATAGTTGGAAATTCCAGATCTTGTGTGGGATAATTTAACTCGTTTTTTTTTAGTTTTCTTGAAGTATAAGAAATTAGCTGATCATTCTGCATCAGAATGTAACCAAGCCTCTTTAATGAAGAATCATTATAGATGAAAAACTCTCTTTTTTTGTAAGGCAAAGAAAAAACTAGATTATATGCCAATATTCTTTTCAGTTCCTAAAAACAAACATCATAGTCTTCTATCCAAATAATTTTAACCTTTTTTGTGTTAACTTAGATAGAAAACTAGATTACCATGAAAAGTTTTTAAAAATCATCGATAATAGACTGATAATTCAAGAAACTATGAATCTAAAGTCTTGGACATTCATATACCACTTTTGTTTTAGCGGTATCAACTATTATGATATCCTTGTTTACAATGTTCCCAAGAAAAGAAATATGTTGCAACCAAAAATCACATTTTATAAATTTCCTATATAACTTCTTTTCTTTAAGGGTTTGCAGAACAATCCTTATATGTTTTTCATGATCCTCATAACTTTTTCAATAAACCAAAATATAATCAATAAAAACAACATCAAGCTTATCCAAATATTCATGGAAGAATCTATTAATAAGATCCATGAATACAGTAGGAGAATTTTTCAACCCAAAGGGAATAAAAATAAACTCATAATGCCCATATCTAGTTCAAAATTCTATTTTTGGGATTTCATACTCCTTCACCTTTAGTTGATGGTACCTATATCTCAAGTCAATCTTGAAAAAATATTTAGCTCCCTAGAGCTAATCAAATAAGTCATCGATATGAGGAAATGGATACATATTATTAATATTAATGTTATTCAAATATCTATAATCAATAAAAAGTCTCATGTATCCACCTTTTTTTTTAATGAAAAAAATATGATCACCCCACGGTGAAGTGCTTGGATGAATGAAACCTTTATCAAGCAACTCCTATAACTGCTTTTTCAATTCTAAAAAATCTACTGTATTCATGGATCTTATTAAAACAACAGAAAGATTCTTATAATCCCTTTTTGTCTTGATATTTATCCCTAGTATTTTTACTATGAGATCTAGTTTCATTTCCTGATGTGAAATTTCAAATTTAACAGAAAATATTTCAAAAATAAAGGAATGTACAGACATTGTATCAAAAATGAAATTAAAAAAATATAAGTAAACAAACAATGTACCTGATACCAATTCATTAGATGGACCCACATCTACTGAAGTAGTCATAAAAGATTTTACTACACATTTTTTCTAAAATTCTGTATGCTTCTAATCATTCAGGTACTTCTTTGGGCAGGTATGTGCATAATTCCCCATATCACCACATTTAAAACACTTTAAAATTTTCTTATCAGAATTAAACATAGGATCATTTTCATTTCAATCTTGGGCCATATGTCCAATATTTCCACATCAAAAACACTTCCCAAATTTTTAAGGCATTCCCCCAAGGTTTTTTTACCACACTTTCCAAAAACTAGAAACTAGATTTTATTACCTTCAAATTTATTTGATTGACTCTTACCCGTTGCTTTCCATCTAGAACTTTTTTTCTGCCTATTGTCAAAGTAAATTTGATCATCAAAAACCTCCATTTCTACCCTCTCATCACATCAAACATGTTTCTCATAACTTTTTAATTCATGATAAGTTAATTCCCTTTAGTATATTGGCTTAAATTCTGAGTAAAAATGATTTATTTTACTATCAAGATCCTGAATAATATTTGGATCACACCTTGCTAATCGAGTGAAGTTTTCTTCATACACGACCACTAATTATTCCTCATTTTGTTTCAATTCAAGGAATTTATTTTCCATCCTATATCAAACCACCTTAGGAAAATATTTTTCAAGGAAAATATTCTTCAATTCATCCCATTCCAAGGCATCAATCTCTTCTATTTTCATGATATTCTTGACCATTGGCCACCACTGGTCGAATTCTCCTTCAAAATGAAAAATAGAAAGAATAAATTTTTTATTATTTGAACACCCCATGACATCAAATTTATTTTTAAGGGATTTAATCCACCCTTTATCCACCACCATTTTATAATATCCAATGAAAGTAGGATGGTGTGGCCTCATAAAATGTTATAGTATTGTTAAGTTACATTGTGGTTTCTCAATATATTCTCTTCAATGGATGAAACTTCCATTTATTAACTACATAAACTGATCCATTACTGTCACAAACTGCTTAGTTTCAGTTCCCACCATTCTAGGCTTCAGATTCCGAAACATATCATCCTCTTGATGCCTTCCTACTTTATCTTCCCTATTTCTTCTATGTAAACTTTTCTGAACAGACATATCTTAGATGAAGAAACATGGTAATCTTTAAATTTTATATCATTTCAAATTATCAATCAAGTAAAAATCATTTATGGTATTATATTAACATCATACTAACCCCTAAAGTTACCTAAACCATGCTCTCATACAAAATATAAGGACTCGATCTTATTTATCACATAATATAGTTAATTCAACTTGAATACACTTATTACATTTCCAATTATCTTTTTGGTTTAGAGTTTTAGAGAATTAGGTCATAATTAATATATAAAAACTCATAAGAATGAAAATTTTATACTACTAAAATATTTTTAATTTATTCTATAATACAAAAGTTTTTAATAAAACATGAATTCTTTTCATGAAAATTCTTCACAAAAACTTGGATTCTTCATTTATCATACCGATCCTTAAACCATGTGAAAAAACATTTCAAAACATGGGATAAGAACAAATATATTAGTAAGGTATATAAAAAATAAGGAAAGAAAACTAGTAGTCGATGAATACTTACAAACACATGAAAGATAAACTTCTCGCCCTTAAAAGTAACATATACTAACTTTGTGAAAACATGAGGTTTTCATAAAACATAGAAAACATAAATAAATCATTTAAGTAACTTTTAGAATCATTTTATTACCATAATTACATATTATTTTAAACCTCATGGCTACCTTATTATTTGTAACACTCATGGTTGCCTTACAATGTAACCCTCACGACTAACTTACACCTGGAATAACAATTCTGGCCAACTTCCAACATAAACATTCCCAATGCATTTGAGGGATATTATAGACCCACCCGTAATCATAAAAAATTACCAAGAACAATAAAATAATCATAAAACATGAATACTTTCATAAAAAATATTCTTTTTGAATTTTTTAAAAATAGAAATTTAAAAGATAATTTTTATAGAAAACTCACTTACCCCAGGTTTGACTTCCTTCAAACATGTTCAAAACTTATGTATAATGATTTAAATAGTTTTATTAATTTATAAAATAACTATATTCATATTTATAATACCTTATATGACCCTTTTATAACAACTTTCCTCCCATTTATTAATAATATTTCTTTATTTTCATTGGTTTGGGTGTGTTTATTTCACGGTTACCATGGTTGGTTCATTATGGATTTTCTTATCAAATTGAAGAAAAAAATTAGAAATGGAATTAAATGGTATTAATATTTTTTCATAACTTTTAATGATACAATATATCATTTTTTTCTAATATAAGGATGATTCATTATATAAAACATTAATGATAAAAGTTTTTTTATTTTTGGAAGGTTTTTTTGACCATCACAAACAAGTTTCGTTTTATTTAATGTTATGTCGATAAATTGGTTATATAAAATTAAAAAGTTATAATATAAATATTAAAATATTTTTTAACAATAATAACAGTTTTATTTCCATATTCAACGGCTGTAAATGAAAATAAAAATTTGACATCTACGAAAGCTATGAATCAACGCGTTACGGATGATGCTTTCATTTTCTAGAATAAGTGGAGAATATGAGAGGTTTAAAGGATGGATATTCCATTAAAAATAACATTATAGTAAATTTAAGATACTAGAGTTATCATTTTAGTTAGATGAGGGGAGGTGAGGAGAGTATAATAAAATAAAATAAATTGAAAATAAAATAAAAGAAAATGAAAGAGGATTTTACCTATTGAATTCTCCTCCTTGAGAACCTCCTTTAAAGAAATTGGATTTGGTATTTTGTTGATACCAAAGGCACCTGTAAATGAGGGAGATGTTTGGGAAGATTATTGCATATAATTTGGACAAGCTTCAAGTATTTTGAGGTGTAAGGAGAAGAGATGGTGAGGGGTGGTATTTATAGTGGAGGAGAGGGGTGTTTTTTATTATTTTATTCATTAGTTTATTATTTTGGATCAATATTATGAATAGTTTGATCATTATCACTAAATATATTAAAATAATGATGGGTAGTTCAATATTATGTTGATTACATTAGAAATGACTCATGGAATAGTGTATTTAACTTACAATGTAAATATTACCATAAATTACCGTATTTTACTATTTACCAAAAATTCAAGTATTTTAGAAAAATAAAAAAACAAACTAACCATTTTTTGATGTGTAGAATTCAAAAATTAACTCCATTTTATGAAAATAAATTTATAAATATGATAAATTTAATTTTTAATTAAAATTATCATTTATTCAAAAAATACTGATTTTAAAATTATAACTGATTTTATGACACTTTAAAAAATTAATTAAGGTCTCATAAAATTATCTTATAATCATAAGAAAACTAAACATTAATTTATGAATCAATTTTATGTATATAAATTTTCTTTTAATTATTTATATTAATTAAAAAAGTTAAATAAACATTTATGTTTCAAAAAAATAGCAACACTTAATTTATTATTTTCAAAATATTTATTTACTTATTCCATGATATAAAAATATCACATTTTCACTTATAATATACATACATTTTATTTATAATCTCATTGGTGAGGTAACTATTCTATTAGTATATATTCCTTAATTTTATTAAATACCAGTTATTTCATTATACATTTATATTGAATTAACTATTTAATTCTATAATGAAAAAAAATATTTTATAAGTACTTGGGTTGTTACATACTATCAACCGAAGGTATGTATTCAGATAATAGTATGTTTTGGATATATATAAGTTTTATTAAATGGGTTTTGGCTTATAAATAATGAATATGGAGGATCATTTGATTCAAGAGGACTGAAACATTCCATTAACTAGTGTGTTTCTGGAGAAAATAGAGAAATCATAACAAATATAGTTGGATAGAGAGAAACTAAGGTTGGTGAGGATATAATTGGAATAAATTTTTTTTTAACATCTGTTAAGTTGATATAATGGTGGAGCTCATGAAATCCTTGGTGGGTATGTACAAGAAACCTATGGAATTTAATAAAGAGTTTATGATGTGGTGGTTGTTCAGTTTGAGGTTATCAGAAGGAAGACCGATGAAAAATGATTTGAATGATTTCATTATCATCTGAGGGTACCTCGAATTAGTGAAGGAAATATTCCTAGATTATTTATGGGCCTTAATCTTGTTTTCATCTCTATCGGAGATCTAGGATGTGATGGTGAATATTGTTATTAACTTCTATGGAAAGATGGACTTAGTATTTGAGTATGTTCAACATTTATCCTCAATGAATAACTTCATTGGAGAGAAGTCCGAGAACCGTCTGGTAGTGATCATAATGTTGGTGAATGAGGATGGTCACCCCAAAAGAGATATTGGAAGAAACTATTGAAATATAGTATTGAGAGAGGTGCCAAATAAATTTAGGAGATCCTATCCCTACTTGCTGGAGTTGTGGGAAGAAAGGACACATCAAGAAGAATTTTAGAAGTCACAAATAGAACTCTAGAAGGGAATAAACTTTTAAAAGTTTGAATTTTGTTGTCAGTGCAGAGGGAATGAACCAACTATTTTTATCACAAACCATCCATGGTTATCCTTCCACTGGAAACTTGATCTATCCTATAATATACTTGAGGGGTGCCCTAATCCCCCGAGGCCAATGACAAGTGTCGAAGGCATCATAAGAAATTTTTTGGGGAGTTTTCCCAATAAATAAGATTTAATAAGAATTATAATTTCTCTAGAGATTTTTTCATTGACCACCAATACATTGGAAATCCATGATAAAAAATAGATAAATGAATAAATTTAAATTTTAAATAACAAAACCATTAAAACATAGATATAATGAAAAAGAAAATTATCTCAACTCACATGCAAATCCCACCGTAGAAACAACCCCTAAGATTCATTACATAGTCTCCACACACACACACACACTCATAATGCACCATAAATTAAATAAATGTGAAGAAATAGGGATAAAATATTTGGATGGTGTAGTAAGGAAACTAAAAAATAACATTAACATACTCAATGTTCCATAGGGTCACTCTCCATCCAACAACTTATGGACCCCACTCTGATAGTGTTCATAAGTTGAGAAAGAACCTGAAATTGAAATGTAATATAATAATGAGAATAATAATTCTCAGTATATCGTCATCCATATTTTCATATTCTTAACCTTTAATAATAGATCTATTTTTAAGAAAGTTTTAAAAATAAATTTCGAAAATAAACTTTTAAAAGGCGAGCACATGAAATCTAAATATCAAGTCTAATTTATTTTGTAAAAACTTTCACTTCTTTTCTATGAAATAAAAAAAATATCTTGTAAAATGTTTCCTTAACCTATGCCTATTTTATGAAACAAATATTAGTAAATCCCCTTCTAAAACCCATTTTAAAGGAAAATAATGATTTAAAGTAAAACAATAATCAAATGAAACACATTCCAACAATTATAAAACAATAAAATTCATCATGGGAACCTAGTATCTCAAGAGAAAAACTAGAAAAACAAATATACCACTACTATAATATAAAACCAGCATCAAATATATAACAACTCATCCTAACACCTAAAATTTCCCTACCTAGACTAATCAAGGGGCACAATCCCATAGAAAACATATTATGTCTCAGGGACACTAGTAAGAGCATGATGGCGAGCTAGTGCGGCATGTGTACCTGGAGTTCCCATCCAACTACCCACAGCTTACCATGACATATAAATAGAGGTTAGTATTTATAATATATATAAATATACATATGATCATAATAGATAAATGAAAACAATTTTCCCATACCTTTTAATATTTTGAGGGAAATAGTCCCCTTTCATCAAAATTTACTAAACTGTTTCACTTCCCTTAAATGGGGAATTCATCACAAAATATTATAACATATATTTCACCCATAAAATGAAAGGGGCATGTTACATGGGTTTTAATTTTTAATAAAATAATTTAAAAGTGTTAATATAGCCTTATAATTTACTTTATAAAGTCACTTTAAATTTTGTTTAAAAATGGAGTTTGAGTATCAAGCTTTAAGTTCAAAAAATTTCCCTGTATTGTTATGCTTATATACCTTTACACACATAGACACACACACACACACACATATCTATGTGTGTTTGTGTTTGTGTCTCTTGTTGAAAATATTCACATATTCTCATGTAAATTTATATATACAATATATGTGTGTGTAACCATGTATATGTGTATAACCACAAAATATGTCAAAATACATTTTCAAGCCACGCATTTTTATCCAAAACCAATCTTGAAACACTTTAATAATGCTTATCACATCAAGTATTATTTCAAATTTCAAGTAAAACCTAAGAAACATTTGAGGATTCACTTTGAAGACCAAAACAAAATTTAAAATCACATAATTAATTTATAAGGCCCATTCGTGTACTTTTTCAAACACATGGTTTACACGATTAAAAAAAGATTAACTAATGTCTAAAATAGGAAGACACTTCACTTCATAACCGTGTGGTATATAAAAATTTTAAAAAGTAAAATATTTCATAAAAAAGACCCAAACCTCAAGAGTAAAAACAAAGATCAATAAATAAATAAAATAATTAGGAAATTATGGGTTAGATTGTGATAATTATGTCTACCAAAAGACTTTATTCCCCCAAAAATTCTCTATCAAACACATTGAGGAAATATAAATAGGAAGTTCAACCTTTCCAAGAACTATTTTATTTCCAAAAACTATGGAACACCCTTAATGACTTACAAGAAACGGCCCACAACACCAATCAACACAAGAAGTATTATTAACACTAAAACTTTCACCCTTATATCATATATCCTACGATTACCACAAGCATTGGCCATAATCCTTGTGTCCAACCCCATCAGAATAGAGAATGATGAAAAATTCTAATTAGGATATTGAAGGAATAAAAGATTAACAAAACTCACAAGTGTTCATGGAATGATTTGGTGTAAAGAATAAAATATATAAACAAGTTTATTGGAATATTGAGATCAACGATGTTGTTCTCTCCAACATATTTATAATTTCAATGTATTACCAATTATTTGGAAATAGCCCATCACTTCCCAAACCAAATGAAAAGGCCAACTATAAGGAATTTTATCATAAAAAAATGGTAATCTTCTGAACAATAATACCAAGATTCAAAATTCACTATAATAAGACAACACTATTATATTATTTAGACATCATATCTAAACAAGAATCAATATATTTAAACTAGTTTTTGGGAATGAGAATAAATAATCTCATATCTGGAACTAAAATAAACCCAATCCACCTTGGTCACACCTCTATATTAATAGATATTTATCAATCCAAATCACAATGATAACCCAAATCCTAAACACTGAGGGGGTGCTCAAACAGAACTCTCATCCAATGAAATATTAGACATCCCATGGAAGCAATATTTCCTCCATAAACAAACACAAGGTATAGATTATCCTAAAAGGGGTAGAGATCTCATCATAGGAAAATACAAACACCAACACACTCAAGGTGAAATAATAAGAAGGGATGGCCTACCGCTCCAACCAGAGTATGGAAGGAACCAACAACAAGAAAGGACAGACCCACATATTAAGATACACAACCCAAAAAAGGAAACCACAAATTTCCAAGACTTTATTGGTAGGCACATTCTAAATAACAAAAGGTAAAGACCCATTAAATTTTCCCAACTCAAACTACAATAATAAAATATAAATTCCATATAAAACCAACTCAAAGAATAAATGCCATGAATCAAAAAATAAATAATTTTATTTTCAAATCATTTAAAAACTACATAGATCAATTTTCAAAATTCTACAGTTCTTTATCAAAATATTCATGCATTTTCAAAACATAATTTCACTAAACTTTATCATGATCCCATTTTGAATTTCCAAAATATAAACCCCCTTTAAAACCCAATATATTTTAATTAAAAACTATTTAAAACACCAACTAAAACCATTTTGAAAACCTATACATTAATTATTGGAAATAATATCATTTTCATAAACATCATGTTCACTGAAATCCCTCTTTCGAAGCCATATTATAAAATTTAAAACTAACATCTGTTATTTCAAAACCAAAACATCCATTTTAAATTTCAAAAAAAAACTATATCAAAACATAAATTCACCATGAAATTCATAATTAATGTATCTAAAAAAATACACATATAACCCAGATAAATTTAAAATATAAAAATAAAATTAATATTAAAGTTCATGGGGGCTAGTGGTTACACACATCTTTACCACACAGGTTGATAGGACAATGCCAACCAAGGGATAAGCACTATAAGTTTTACAAAATCATATACATGGGATAAATTTGGTTTTCCAGGCCATATGATCCAATTTTGTGCCTCTGGTTTCACTCCTTTTTCACCCCAAACATATAAAATCCTCTAAAAAATCCACACAATGTCAATACCATCCCAAATATAATAAATATAATTCAAAATAAATTAAGAATAAATAAGAAAATATTGGAATTAAAAACTCAAACCTAACATCCCATTGAAATTCAAGGCTCGGAATAAGAAGAGATAGCTAGAATCTTCCTGCACCCACCTCTTGAGTTCCAACAGTCCTATCTCTAATATACCATTACTTACCAAATAATAAAGAGAATTATAAAACCTAGGTCATCTTAATAACCTAGGATCTAATACTATATTTTCGTGAATCAGACCAATTTATCCTTCATTGGACACCTGATCCAACCTGTGGCACACCCATGGTGCATCCCTGGCCCCCTTAGCTGATAAAAATCATTGCAAGAATCACAAGAAATTGTTGGGGATGATTTTGCCTAATAAATAAGATTTAATAAGCAACATAATTTCTACCAGAAGAATTTTACCAGAAATTATGACATTGCCCATCCATACATTAGATTTACATGTAAAAAATCAGATAAATAGAACAATTAAAACTTTAAACAATATAAGCAGGAAAACATGAATATAATACAAAAGTAAATTCCCTAAAATCACCTCCAACTCCCACTAAATAAATAACCCACGAGATTCATCAACCGATATTCATTTATATATATATATATATAATGCATAAATGATTAAATAAAAGATAATAAATAGAGATGGTGAATATTTTCCGTGTAACAAGATCACTAAAAATAAACATTTAAATACCCTATATGACCCAAGGTCACTCTCCATCCAAAAACATGAGAACCCCACTCCGAGAGTGGTCATCAGCTAACTAAAATGTAATATAGGAATGAGTTTAATAATGTATTATAGTTCACCACCCATCTTGAAACTTTCCTAACCTTTAATAAGAGATATATTTTCAAGATAGTTTGAAAAATACATTTAGAAAATATAATTTTAATAGGATAGCACATGAAAACTATATATCAAGTCTAATTTATTTTATAAAAACTTCCACTTATTTTCTAATAAGTGGAAAAATCAGTTAGAAAAGGTTTTCTTAGACTATGCCTCTTCTATAACAAAACCATTAGGAAATACAATCTTAAAAACCATTTTAAAGGAAAATAATGATTTAAAGTAAAACAAAAATAAAATGAGACACACACCAGTAAGTATAAAATAATATGAGTAATCATGGGAACCTAAGAGATTGGGATGAAAACTAGTTCACAACTATACAAAAGCAATAATATAAGACTGATGGTGGATATCTAACAAACTTTCCTAACACCTTAAATTTCCCTATCTGGCCTAAATAAGGGGAAAAATCCCATAATTAGAACATAATATATCTTAGTAACATGAGTTAGATAATTAACATGAGCTAGTACAATATGTGTACCCATAGTTTCTTCTTAACGAACCATGGCTTACCATGATATATATAAATAGAGATTATTATTTCAAATATATTTAAATATACATATGATCATTATAAAAAAATTATAAAAAACTATTATTCCTCACCTCTACCCCCCCCCCCCATTAATTGAAATATTCTCTTTTCATCAAAATTTATTAAATAGTTTAACATCCCTTAAATGGGAAATTCATCCCATAATATTAAAAAAAATCCATCACATCCATAACATGAAAAGGGTGTGTTCTTTGGGTTTTCATTTTCAATAAAATCATTTAAAATTTAAATAGGTCCTTATAGTTTAATTTATAAATGCATGTTAAAATTTGTTTAAAACTGATTTTGAGTATCAAGTTTTAAGTTCCCAATGTTTCTCTTTATCGTTATGATCATATATATTTAAATATATATATATTTATATATATATATATATGTATATTTTTTCACAAATTAACATATTATAATGTGAATTTGTATATGTGTGTGTGTGTGACCATGTATATGTGTATAACCATGTAATGCATCAAAATACATTTTCAAACCATAGATTTTTATTCAAAACCAATCATAAAACACTTTAACAATACTTGGAATTTAAATTATTACTTGAAATATTATGTAAAACTTGAACCATATTATAATTGACTTTGAATACCAAAACATATTTTAAAATAACATAATTCATTTATAAGGGATATTTAGATAATTTTACAAATTCATGGTGTGCATAGCTAAAGAAAAGAATACTAGAATTACTGTCTAAAATAGGAAGATTCTTTGCTTCCTATGAAAACCACTTTAAAAACTAATTTTATTTATATATATTAAATAAACACTTATAATAATATCATTATATTATTAAATCATAAGTTTAGAGGAAAATAAATCAATGGTTCTATAATTAAAGGTTAAAAATGGGAAAAACCTACCTCAGATCGAAGGAGAACTATTTGAGACTTCAAATATAGGATGAAGGGGACCTATAATAGAGATCACACACCCAAGGTGAAGAAAAAAAATAAAAATTGTCATGTTTGACACCTAAGGTTTTAGTCTATACACAATTTAATGTGGGGAAAGAGGAGAAGTAAGGAGAAGGGAGAGGGCGGAGGAGGGGGAGGAGGGGGAGGAGGATAAGGAGAAAGGAACCTAATCTAGAAGATATTTTCTTGAAATCATAAGTACAAGAGGATAGAATTTAAGGTGGTAAGAGGTAGAGAGTTACACATGGGGGACCTCCTTGGTCACTCAGTTTATCACATGAAGTGTGAGAGGGGTAGGAGGGTTTAAATTTTATTAATCAAAAAATTAAAATTTTAAAATTTTATATGAATGAATCACATAATTGACGCATAGTTTCAAAACTATGCTCAAATAATAAACCCCTTATTAGAAACACCTAGGAAAACTTAATAGGTTGATCACATGATTTGTAAAACTATGTGCCAACCATTTGAAACATCTCTTCTAAATCGAAAACCTCTATCACACAATTAGCACTAACCATGAATAACTGTGTGACATATAAAAATTTTAAATTTAAAATATTTATCGATAAAAATTCCCAAACCTCATGAGTAAAAATAAAGGTCAATAAATAAATAAAATAATTATGAAATTATGGGTTGGGGTGTGAGAGTTTATCAGTGTTAATGTTCTAATGGAATCATGGGTGGTCAATTTCATAGAATCATTTCATTTAATGATAGTGCGTGTATGCATGGAAGATTATGTATCTTTAATTTTTGTCAAATTTAATCTAGTATATGATGAAGCCTTTGATGTCATCAGAAAGTGGAAGTAAATTTATTAATAACCATTACTACAAAACATGCCTTTAACATCACTAAAATTTTCCGTTGTTAGTGAAAAAAAGTGTTTCCTATTAGAGTGCGATTAAAATATTTGGGCTTTTATCAAAAATAGAAAAACATTGATAAATGAACACTTTATTAGTGATATAAAAATTTCTAATAAAAGGTACCATTATCAACATTACTTGAAGTGATGATAAAGGGATCCTTTATCAGCGCTGATAAAGGGGCCCTTCCTCAGGGCTTTTAATAGCGTCGATGAAATATCCCTTTATTAATGATACTGATAGCACTCCTAAAGAATCTATTTATTAGTTCTTTTAGTTGTACAGATAAAGGGTCCCTTTATCAGTTATATTACTTTCACTAATAAATGTACATGATACTCCAGTTTTCTATTAAAACTACAACACACTACAATAGAAAAAATAACAGTAAAAAATAAAAAATACAGGTTGTAAATATAGAATTTAAATAAAATAAAATTTACAACATAAATACAAGAAAAGAAACACTGTATTATATACATTTAAAACATTATTTTTTATAGTTACATAAGTAAGTACAAATTATCACAAACATTCAAAAACATCAATGTTTATTTTTCTTCAGTCCCCAACCCATAGTCATGCTATATTCAAACAAACCACCCCATCTCAATCAAAACAATGTACATGTATAAAAAATTATTATGTTAGTAATATTATAAAGAACTAACTAAACGATTATAAGATAAAAAATTATAAGTAAATTAATTAAGTAATAGTAGATAAAATGATGAGAAAACAATCTGAGCTCATTTGCTCAGTTTTGGTGATATGATGCGTGTTTTAAACTAAAATAAAACTTATATATTAAAAAAATTCACTTAGAGTCATACTAACCACATCATGTGTTGGATTTAAGTTTGGTAAATTTCTATATGTCACAAATTAATTATGGATAATCCTAAATTATCAATATATATGAGTGCATTTGCTAGTTTTTCAGTGAGTGACAAATGTTTTGAACAAAATTGTCAATTTTAAACTGATAATGGACACTTTGAGTCATACTAACCACACCATGTATCATATTGGTCTGTTTTTTATTCCTACACATCATAAATGAGTTATGGATCATTTTGCTAAAGTATCAAAACAATCAGAAAGTGTTTTCTCAGTTTTGAGTATGTGATGTGCGCTTTTAACTAAACAAACAATTTTAAATTAAAATGACATAGTTTGGGTAATATCAGTAACACCATGCATCATATTAATGTGAGGATAATTTCAACATGTCATAAATGACTTGTGGATTGTTTTCCCAAAGTATCAAAACGATCTGAAGGTTTTTTCTCAGTTTCGAGTATCTCACTTGTTTTTTTACTAAAATTTTATTCTAAACTGAAAGCATGAACTTTGAGTCATATCGATCACATAATGTGTTGGAATGAAATGATATTGTTTTCAACAAGTCAAAAATGACTTATGAATCATTTTCCTAAATTATAAATACAATCTGATCAAGTTTTCTTGGTTTTTAGTGAGTGACACATTTTGAACTAAAATGTCAATTTTAAACTCATAACGGACATTTTGAGTCATATCAGGCACACCATATATCATATTGAGGTTTGACTTATTCATAAAAATCACAAATGACTTATTCATTTTTTTCCTAAATTATCTAAATAAGAAAAATGTGTTTTCTTGGTTTTGAGTACATCACCTATGTTTTTTTAATAAAACGTTAATTTTAAATAAAAAGAAACAATCATTATACTGGTCACATCGTGTGTCGGATTAAGGTGGAGATAATTACTACATATCACAAATGAGTTATGGATCATTTTTATAAAGTATCCAAACAATCTAAATGTGTATGATTAGTTTTGAGTATGACACTTGTGGTTTTTACTAAAATATCATTTTAAACTGAAAACATTCACTTTGAGCCATACCAGTCAGAATGTGAATTAGATTGATGTGAAGTTAATTCCTACATGTCACCAATGACTTATGGATCGTTTTTCAAAATAATAAAAAAAATCTGAAGGTTCTTACTCAATTTTGAGTATGTCACTTATTTTTTTACCAAAATAAATTTTAAAATTAAAACACATGCTTTGAGTCATACTGGTCACATCATATATCGGTTTTATGTGAGAAAAGTTCTTACACATCAAAAGTTGAATATGAATAATTTCCATAAATTATTAAGAAAATTTGAGCATATTTTCTTGGTTTTTAGTGAGTGACATGAATTTTGAACTAAATTGTCAATTTTAAACTTATAACAAACACTTTGAGTCATACCAGGCTCATTGCGTATTAGATTGAGGTGACATTGATTTATACAAGTCAAAAATAACTTATCTATTGTTTACCTAAAGTGTCAAAACAATTATAATGCTTTTATCAATTTTGATTATGTCACTTTTATTTTTTAATAAAATTTCAATTTTAAATAAAAAGACACACTTGGAGTCATACCGGTCACATCGTGCATCAGATTGATATGTGTTGGATTTCGAAATGTCAAAAATGACTTATGGATTATTTTACTAAAGTATCAAAACAATCCAAATGTTTTTTCTTGGTTTTGATTTTGCCACTTGTTTTTTTACTAAAATGTCACTTTAAACTAAAAACACACACTTTGAGTCACACTGATCACATCTTGTTTCGGTTTGTTGTGAGAATGATTCCTAAATTTCAAAAACAACATATGAATCATTTTCCTAAATTATCAAGACAATCTGAGATTTTTTTCTTGGTTTTTAGTGAGTGACACACATTTTGAACTAAATTTTCCATTTTAATCTGATAAAGGAAACTTTGAGTCATATATACCACACCACATTTCGTATTGGCGTGAGGTTGATTCTTACACATAAAAATGACTTATGGATTTTTTTACTAAAGTATCAAAAAATTAGAATGTATTTTCATAGTTTTAAGTATGTGGCATTTATTTTAAACTAAATTTCCAATTTTAAATTAAAACCACACAATTTGAGTAATATTGATCATGTTGTGTGTTGGATTGTGGTAAGGACGATACTCACACATCAAAAATGAATTATTAATAGTTTTCCTAAATTATTAAAACAATCTAAATGTGTTTTCATAGTTGTGATTATGCCACTTGTTTTTTACTAAATTTTCATTTTAAACTGAAAACACGCACTTTGAGTCATATTGGTCATATCATGTGTTAGTTTGATGTGATAATAATTCCTACACATCAAAAATTACATATGAATTGTTTTCTAAAATTATTAAGACAATACAAGCATGTTTGCTTAGTTTTTAGTGAGTGACACATGTTTTGAACTAAAATGTCAATTTTAAACTAATAATGAACACTTTCATATAGGGAACACCATGTATCAGATTGATGTGTGGATAGTTCCAACAGGTCTAAAATGACTTAAGAATCATTTTAAAAAATTATAGAAATAATATAAATTTTTTTGTTAGTTTTGGGTATGCCACTTGTCTTTTTCACTAAAATGTCAATTTTAAATAAAAAGACATACTTGGAATCATACCAGTCACACCATGAAACAAATTGAAGGGAAAATGATTCTTATATGTAAAAAAATGACTTATGTATTCTCTTTATGAAGTATCAAAATAATCTGAATGTATTTTCTTATTTTTGAGTATGTCACTTATGGTTTTAATTAAAATGTCATTTAAAATTGAAAATATGCACTTTGAGTCATACCGATCACACCATGTGTCAGATTAACATGTGGATGATTCCCCCAAATCAAAAATGACTTATGGATCATTTTCCTAAATTATTAAAACAATCTGAATGTTTTTTATCATTTTTTATTATGTCACTTTTTTATTAAAATGTAATTTTAAGCTGAAAATACACACTTTGAGTCATACCGGTCACACCATGTGTCAATTTGATGTGATACTAATTCATACGTGTCAAAAATTACTTATGAATCGTTTTCCAAAATTATCAATATAATTTGGTTGTGTTTTCTCAATTTCCAGTGAGTGATAGATGTTTTGAACTAAATTATTAATTTTAAACTAATAATGGACACTTTGAGTCATATTGACTACATCGTGTGTTGGATTGGTGTGTGGTTAATTCCTACATGTGAAAAATTAATTATGGATTGTTTTATTAAATTTTAAAAACAAAATGAGCTCGTTTTCTCAATTTTGAACATGTGATGTGTGTTTTTAACTAATGTGTAAATTTAACAAAATAATTATGAGATAAAAATGATAAGGAAATTAATGAAAAAGGAGATAAAATAATGCGAAAATTAGCTAAATAAATTTTAGTAAATTACCACTTCATGATGTCTATATACATTCTAACACCATGTATTCTACTCATTCATTTATAAACAAATTGATTTCCTCCATTATACTTCTCATTGAGAAATAGATAACAAATAATATATAAGAATTGTGATATTAATTCTTCACACCAAAAATATATTTCTAAGATCATATCTTGTACTAGATCACAAGCATAGTAGGTAATCACCTAAATTTTATGTCAAAAAATATACTGACACCATGTATGATGCCCACTCATCTCTAAAAAAATTACTTCTTCTTTTGAGTATGAAGGTTCTTTAAAATCTAGGTAGTATTGAGAAAATATAGGCAAAAAAAATATTAATAAATATTTTTAATGAAATTGAGGTTACCTTTAGAAATTACCTATTCAGGAATGATGGTCTTTTCATGGTTTACAATATCTCTCATAAAATTTTAAACATAATAACTATGATCATTATTGTTATCTTTCTTCAGATAGTGTGAAAACATTGACCAAAAATAATAAATTGTTTTGAAATATGTTTTTATAGTTCAATATTTCTATATATACCATAATATGTTTCCATTTTAAATAATACACAGTCTTCTTACATTCAATCACAAACCTCATACCACTATTTATCCTATACATAGTGATCACCCTATCATAAAAAAATTCATGTTAAAACATAGAATAAGATATATAATTCAAAGATTATCTATAAAATGTTGATTTCAGTGCATTAAAAATTCTAAATACATATCATGTGTGATTGGTTTTTTAGATATACATGCATTGGATCCAAAAAATAAATAAAAGGGGTATCTATATCTATTTTGATAAGTATAAATTTCTTCCTAAAAATGAAAATAAATAAATAATGAAAAAAATAAAAATATATTTTATGTGATTATATTGTAGAGTTTTACCCCTGTATTGTAGGCATCATAAATAGTTTTTCATCTATTTTTTTTCTCAAATGCATCATTTTTTACATCTTCTTTCTTATCAATTTATTCCTTCTCTAAAAAGTTTCTTGTGTATAAATGACTCAGAGATTAAGGAATACAAATCATACATCACAAAGTTTTCAATTTATATTGTATTAATATAAACACCTATATAAAATATGAATATTTATTAAATTCGATGAACATATTAGATCATTTTTTGGACAACCGTATTTTCAAAATTTACCTTATTTATGTATTCACAATTCAGACACTCATCCATTCAAACTTTAGAATCTCATTTATCTTATCAAGACCAACCGTATCTGTAATGAAAGTTCCAAATATTTATTTTTTATATATAATGTAGGAAATATATCCATCATTGTATGTAGTGTTTGTATGAATTTTTAATTCCAATATATTCTACCGTGGAATTGGTGGGGAGAAGGTACTCCTGGAAGGTCCTTTTATTTTCTTGCTTATTTTACTTTTTTTTCTTGATTAGTCCTTTAATTCCCCATTGTTTTATCTGTCTATAATATTATACCTCATCCCATACCTCTTTTATCAACTGTTATAGGTTCTTTATTTGAATTTTTTTCAGGAAATACCACATGTATATTTATAAGATTAAAGGTCCATACTACACATTTTCCTATAGAATCAATGACCATTGTAATGTTTGGATAATCAAGTGGAACAGAAAATTCAGCACTCACCTCTTGATCTACTTTAATCCCAAATCTCATGTGATTTTTTGAGAGTTATTTTTTGTGTAGTTTTTTACAAAGATATTATAGACTGTACCCATTGCAACAATGCAGTGTGTGGGTGTTGATAGATAAAAATGACATATAACTCCACACTGTATAATTTTATTGAAATAAAGTTATCAGATGTTGTTTAATTCACATTTAGGAGAAATAGTAGTGATAAAATTGATTATCTCAAGTAAGGTATATGGATGAGGTGAATGACCAGCCTCAAAGATAGTAGGGTCAATTGTTTGTTCATGTACTGATCTTTATTCCACTGTTGGTTCACTTTGATCCTATCATATATATTGGTCAACCAAACCAGACCAGGCAATAATATCTTAAAAAGCATCTATTTTCACCTAAAATCCTTTCATCATCTAATATATATATTATTTCAGTTTTTTATTCCTAAAATATGATCAAGGTGACACTCCAAAACCTATACCTCTAACGCGAACATATTGTTCTGGCCACTTCAAAGCTATTGAAAGTAGTTTTTCTTCTAGTACGATCGTTGCTGATTCTTTTTTCTAAAATATATAAAAAAAAATGGACATAAATGGATATTTTTATGTAATAATATTATAAGTAATAATGAATTACTACTATGTCATACTTACACAAGTTTCCTATACTTATTTTTTATTTTGATCAACTAGTTTACCTTCCTAATTTACACGGACCTCGTTCCATAACATATAACGTGTGATGGAATTGGTTTCATATTTTAATCCATCAATCTTAATATAAACAAAGAAACGTATGTTGTTTCAAAACAAATAAAAATTTATTATTTATTTAAAATATATATCATTTTATTTTCTAGAGAAGCTACCCCATACATGATTTGTGATAGTGGTACATTGGTTTTGATCAACGTTGTTTATTTTCAACACACATTTGTTGTTTCCTAAATTAATTTTTTTAATCAAATTGGATAAAATAAATAATTTAAAATAATATATTATCTATGACAATGTACCTGAAATGATTTTTCATTATGATGACTGATGAATGCATTGAATTTTTTATAATTTATAATGTGTTCATAAGTAACTTGTGGGTGGGGCTTTAATTTCCTCTCAATGACCCTAATATGTAACTTGTTATGAAGATTATGGTAGACTCTATGGGCTTTTCCAGTAGGCATTAATACATATTTCTTGTGGTAATCATCTAAAATAAATGAACTCTACAAGGAATAATTAAAATTAAATAAAAATTTCATTATATAATTTTTTGATAAAATAGAGAAAATATATCATAACATTATATTTATATCTTCCCAAAGGGTTTACTTTATTATTGGCTATAAATGGTTCTAAGAATCTATATCAATCGATATATTCATCCTTATTGTGACCCCAACATAACTAGTAAACATTGAATTTTTGGTGTCAATAAGTTGGTCGTGTTGATTCCATACAATCTCAAATTTTATACCCTTACTTCTTGCCTTGATAATTTTAATAAACATAATGATGCTACATCATTCTTGTTTTTTCATCAACATGTTATTGATCCCCAAATAATTTTATAGTTTCAACATTAACCACATGTTCTTCCCTGAGATTGGTAATATCATCATATACATAAGATATTTTTTTCATGAGTATTAAAACATTTAATTTAGATTATGTTAATATAATAGAGAACACATAATATTATGAGGAAAAACATAGTATATTAAAAAAACATTAACCTACTCATTGAACTCTCTTTATTTTTTTTAAAGGTTGAAGAGATTTGGATCCTTTATTGAGAATTAAAATCCCTTTTTTATATTACCCAATAATTTATAATAACATTATCTACATTAGGACCTCCATGAACTGATTGTGATCTCCCAATGAAAGGTTCATCCTCAATTGAATTTTCATCTGACCTTATGGTTGATTTAGTCTCCATCAGGGTAATTATCCAATTATTATTTGATGGATCTGAGACATAAAATACTTGAACTGCTTGTGATTCCATTTTGAAAGGATCATCCTTTTCCCCTTCCACATTGAAATTCACCTTTAAAAGCCCATTTCATTAACTTTCACTACACTCTTGTTTTCAACCCATTTGAAATGGAAAATTAGTGCTTAAAATTTTTTATAATCTAACTCTCAAATCTGTTTGATAATGCTGAAATATGAAATATTCTCGTAAATTAGATTTCTATCCTTGGAACCAGATATGTGCGTCGCTTCCTCCACAAGTGTAACTCCACTATTTTGCATCATACTATGTTCTTCATGTTCTTTTTTATAGAATATATAACCATTTATCACAAAATCAAAGTAGGATATAACATTTTCATTTGGTCCCCTGGCTATCCATTGAAGTTGTTCTACAATTGAATTTTTATTTTTAAAAAACTCCTTATAAATATGATCTTAAAACCATCTTATAAAAAAATGATTATGTGTATTTGATATCCATCCTAAATCCCTTGATGGATTCAAATATCTAATAATTTCTTTGTGGGATTCAATATATGGATCAGCATATTCACTGTTATATAAATATAAATATGTGATTGCTCCTACTCTCTAATGGTAATTATAACAATATCTCTTCCAAAAATACCCTCACCCATAAGACGTACGTTGTGATGAGACTTTGGTAGATTGATGTTATCAACATATAATAGGTAATCGGTACAAAATTCAATAGATTATTGAACAATATATCGTTTCACAATACAACCTTCTATATGACTTTGATTCTTAACACACCCTTTTAAAACATTTCTATATCATTCAATAGGGTACATCCATATTTAATGGATAGGACCAAATAGTTTAACCTCTCTAACTAAGTGAACCATTAGGTGAACCATTATATCAAATAATTATGGTGGTAAGAACATATCTATTTCACATAATATGACTAAAACCTCATTATTCATGATTGGAAACTTCATTAGGTTTATAATTTACTTCATATGGATTTAAAAAATAAGTAGAGTCTAGTTAATACATGTAATTCACTTTTAGGTAGAATATAATATAAAATTATGAACATAAAATCTTGCATCAAAAAATGGTATTCATGTGATTTTAGTCCCTGTAACTTAAAATTATTTATTTAAACAACATTAATGATATTTGATGAATACCCCTCTCGAACTTTTACACCATTAATAAAAAATAAAAATATTTATTTTTCTTGTTTGGATAGAGTGTAATATTCTAGAGGAAGAAAATTTTGACCTTTACACTTCACCAGTGTGAACTCTTCCATTATCCCCATGTCAGTCATGTCCAACCTAGCCTTGATGACATATTTTGTTTTGCTAGTAACATTTAGTAACATTCCAATAACACTATCAAATAATTTTTTTTCTACATTCATGAAATCAAGAAAATTTATGAAATATAAATAATTAAAATATGGTTATTCAAAGAAAATTGATATCTTTTTCCAACCTTATTTCATAAGGTTTTTTGAAAATCGTTTGCTGAAAAAAGTATCAATATCTTTTACTTTATCAAATAGTTGATCACTCGTTACTGGACACAATCATATACCTTTTTCGGTATTCCTATCTAATGTTGTTATCTAGGATTGGTATTTATGTCATCAAGGTAAAAATTTACAATTTCCTAAAAACACAATCTTCGAGGAATGTTTCAACCTGATAGAGAGCACATTCTTCATAAATGGGACTCTCCAACATTCCTTTAATGCTATATCCTGACAAATTTCTATAATCAGAAATGTCATCTATCATTCTGTACAACATGGAACTCAATGTAAATTCTTCACTTATATGGGCATCATACATTATAACACCTATATCCCACATCAATTTCATATATTCTATCAATAGATCCAAATAGACTTCAATATCATTACCAGATTATTTTGGTCCATATATAAGTAGAGAAAACATAATGTATTTTCACTTCATGCATAACCATGGTGGTGAGTTATAATTTACCGACATGACTTGATATGTACTGTGAGTACTACTCTTTACACCAAAAAGTATTTATCCCATATGTAGATAATGAAATGCATCATCCTGAACTGTTTATCCACCTGAACAGTGCTATGAGCCACGTGCCACTAGGCCTTAATCACACCTCCCTGTATGCCAAAGGCTTCCAACTAGCAGTGAGGGTGTCAAGAGGTGATAGTGGGGATACTATACCCTCTAGTTATGATATAATAATGTTCTAATATATATAAAGCAGTGGAAAAGAAATACCAAATAGACTCTAGGCCAGTAACCCACCCAATATGGAAGCATAATAGAAAGTAGAATCAATAATAATAAATGTGTTCAATACCAATTCTAGAATTAAAAATCATAACATTCCATTTTTAGATACTAAAATAGAACATGCATACATAATAGGTCATATAGAAAAATAAGAAATTGGATCTCCAATGGCCGAACTTAGTACGTACATATAGTAGAATGATGATATAAAAATAAAACAAAAGGGAAACTCTAGCTGATGCAGGAACCTCAAGGTACCTTCCCATCCATCCCATGCTAAATAACCCAACACTAAGGTCCAGTTCTAGAGCTCGAACCCTTGAATATTCACAAAGCCATAAAATATAAACACATCCTGAAGGGACCATGTAGGGTGTGATAAATAATCTTAGTAGGCCACCACCAACATATGTCTATCTTACATTTGTGATTAAGCAGGTGTATACTAAAAAGTAAATAAATCATCATAACACACATGAAAAATAATAACTCGCTCCCCTTTTGATTAGAATCCATAGGAGATTTATCACCTGTTTTAGACAAAACCGGAATACCACAGTGGATAGGATCTGTATCCTAACCCCAATGCATCCCTTAATGTATACCAAATCCCGTTAAACCCTTGGTTACACCTCTAATAAAGTCACCCAGCACCTCATGCCAACCGACACCTTGTGTCCAGCAATATCTAACATCCCGAAGGCGTGTCCCAATAATCACTACTTGTTCCCACAGACCTCAGCTCATAAGAAACCCTATTGTCTCAAAGTATGATGTCTGATCCATAACGATACCTATCCTCTAATAATGTCACTATCATCTCAACAGCCAACATCTCGAGGAATAGCGATGTACATCCTTCAAAATAATTCATGGACTAGTGGCCTCAAATATGGTGAGCCTCAACCCCCAAATGATAGTCTCATCACAATCAACCAATTACTCCTCACCATCAATGTGTATTTATACTCCAAGAACCTCCAAACAACATCCTAAGACACCACTAATGGAGGCCTCTGCCCACACGAGCGGTCAATACAACCTCATCATTTGAGTCCTACTGTGTGTACATGACTCTAAATGGTGCATTGGTTGATATTTGTGAGAGTAAATCACTAAAAGGTACCTAATACACACCATTCATCCACCTCATTCCCCTTAGATCACATCACTCATCCTGATGTTCATCACCATCTTAACTCACACAAGTCATGCATGTAACCTAACAAGCTTGTCACCTCAATCAATGATCATGTCACCCAACCAGTAATCAACATCAATCAAATATATATATATATATATATATATATATATATATTGGACCACTCCCAACCTGATGATCATGTCTCCTCAAACAAAATGGTCAATGCCACCTCAATCCTTGGTTTGGGTCTGTCACGTTCCCATGGAACTCAAAAGAAATTCATATATATATAATTCAAATCAATTTAAATAAAAGAAACACCCATCCTAACTACCCAACATCCAAAGCCTCTCACATGACACAAACCATTTATATACATGGGTGAGCATGACCATAGACATCTCACATGGTCAATTTAATTAATTAAAGACATGCAATTAAAATCATAGGGGCTCTCTCTGTCAACACAATGCCTCACTCAAAGCCGCACCCCCAAAAAACTATCAAAATCTCAAAGAAAGATGATCACCACCTATCTCATTTTTTTATACATCCACTCATCTGATATTATCCTCTAACTCGGTCTGATTTGGAATAAATAAACATTTTAGATGAACTCCTTGAAAATAGGTTAAATCGGATCACATAGATTTAGCACTTCATGAGGCGAAAGCAAAGGATAAAATAGGTAATATGAATTAGAGACTTACTAATATGCATCCAATGTTGTAGAAAGATCAATAAACAAAGTCCGGATAGAGGATCTAGCTCAAAATCTATGGTAGGAATAAAAAGGGAGCTCCCCTCTGCTATGTGCAACCGATGGAGGAAGAAGGGGAGGAAATAAGATAAAAGGGGGAAAGTGAATTTTAGAATTTTCATACTTTTAATGGGTCGCATGGTTAGATCACACAATTTGACAAACCATGTTCCAACCATGTGATAGCCACTACCCAAGATCCAATATCTCTTGATTCATATGCAAAATTTTCCAAATCATGTACAAACTGTGAGCCTCAATCTGCACACTTCAAAAATTTGGAGTTTTGGCCTATAAAGTGCCTGAAACCCATCCAAAACCCTAATAAATTTTTTGAGAATTAATAATCATTTAAAAGAAGGTATTGGGTCAAATTAAAACTCATAATAAAGTTCTGTTAAATGAGAAAATTTTTGGTCTACCCAACGAACTTCAAAAAATTCAAAACAAGTGATGAATTTGACCCACTCCAAAGACTCAAGACGTTATAATCTCCCCACCTTAACATATTTCATACCTGGTATATAAATAAAAACCCAAATATGGTATCAAACATACCCATACCATTAAATAAACCTGGAATACCTTGGTAAAAATGGAACGGGTTGACTACCTCAAGGGATATCCACCTTAAGAGTAACCTACCCCAGGCGCATCCTGACACAAAAATATAAAGAAAATTGAAGGTCCATAAACCATTCCTAGACTCAAAATTCCTCCTATGATGCATCGTCACTCTTGCACCTCCCCAAGTGATCCTATGTCATACCCGGCAACCATCATTTTCCACATCTCATCAGATTCCCGCCTCGTGTCCATACCTCACATGACACCTATAAATTCCCACATCTAATCAAATGCTCAGAATCAGTCTTTATGCCTTGAAATTAAAACAATACCAACATCAAACTGATGCCTAGATTCCTATGAACCTCAAGTAATCATGCATCTCATCTATGCTTAGATACCAACACACCTCATACAAGTCCCACATCCAATGATTCTTACATATAAAACCCAGTGTCACACACCTCATATATATATATATATATAATGAATCTAAACCAATTACAAACTACTAACTAGCATCTGGTTAGTCCATAAATACATCTTGTGCACCCAAAATGGACATACCTCTAAAAAGTACATGCCAAAATAAAAAAAACATAGATATTCCTGTGGTGTACCTCTAACTATAACAGGCTCACCAGCTTACTCTGACCCTATGGTCTCTATGAAATTCACCTAGATTGAAGCCTGACTACCTAAATCCTAACCTCCCTATGGTTCTGCACTAGCTACCGACCAATTATCCCACTAATAGGTCCCATTGTCTCTTCCACAACCTCCTCATCAAACTGAATCTTGAATACCTGCTATCGGTCTGATCTCACAACCCTAATTATACCCCGGTCCCTGATTATAAACTATCCAATAATTCTTCCTGAAAAACCTATTGAGATACCTGACCTGCATGCATTCTCTACACTCCTTTGGAGGCCACTCACACTAAGTCTGTAAATGTACCGGCTGCCCGCACTGGAATCACACCATCGACGACCCACTCTGAGGAGGTATGCCTGAGTCTCTGGCCTGACTTCCCTACTATAACTCCTCTCATCCTTGATTCCAACTATCTAAAGCATCTCTACTAACATCACCTCAAGTTGTCCCCTGGATTGAATACGACATGTATGTAAAGTTTCCCTCGGCTATGAGTGCTTGGTTAACCGCCTCTGAGAATGAGGCTAACTTAGAGATGTTTACCTACACCCGAATGGTGTGATGTAAACCATCCTTGAAACACCTCACCATCAAGGTTTTGTTTCCCACTATATCAAGTGTGAAATGATACAACTCGGTGAATGTCACTTCATATTCTATGACGGACATGTCTCCCTATTGTAGGCTCAAGAACTCTCAAGATCTCTCCACCCTCAATGTCTTCAGAAATAAGTGATTGAAGAACCCAACCTTGAAGTCCTTCCAAGACAGTCCCTCGTGTCTTCCTGTCTAGACCTACACATCTCACTAGTGCTTTTCCATTCCTCTGATAATAAACATATCTAGATTTACCCTTCGGCCTGGGGGTGTCCCAAGTTTCTCGAAGATCATCTACATCAACTTGATCCAGTTCTCATATGCCTATTATAAGGCCCCAGCCTTAAACCTTACTTAATCTTGAGTTATTACAAGATTACACATTGAGGATCTTTTCGGGTTTAGAGTTTTAGAGAATTAGATCATAAAACTTGCATTACATTCCACATATAAACAAAGTGGTTACATAAAGATAGTATTCTTCATTCCCATCAATGGAAACATATTTAAAATAAACATGGATTCTTCCTTGACACTTCCTTGACACTATCATCATATCATGTACCTTTCTCTTGACCTGTGAAAAACATTTCAAAAAACTTGGGATGAGCATAAAAAGCTCAGTAAGGGATATAAAAATATGGAAAGGAAACATGGGTACATATATACATAAGGATGAGATCATGCTTTACCCATAAAACATAAGAACTTTAACATACCTCATCAAATCATGAATAAATCATCGAAATCATAAGACATAAAGGTAACTTGAGGCATTCATAACATTCTTACGTAGGGAGTAACCCTCTTGGTTACGTTTGAAATACCCATCACAATATATTCCCTAAATCTCTTCGGAAAAACCTTAACGTTTCACTCCTTCGCATTACCTAATTCATTGGAGAGCTATATCGGGCTCACCCGCCCTTAGTCTATCACGGAACCACCCGTCTTCATAATAATGCCCAAGAACCTCAACATAATCGTATCACATAAAACATGCATAAAGGAAACATAACATTTCCACCTTTCAATAACAAGATATCAATACAACACATTGATATAAAAACATTATGAAAACAATTTTCAATACCAAAATAAAAGAAAATAAAACATGGTATTTATTTTTCTTTTAAAAAAAGGTATGGCTTGTAGAGGAAGCCGAAACTCAAATAATGGTCACGGCAGCGGAGAAGTCGTTGTCGCCGCATACGTACGACAAAAACATTCCCTTTTTTCGTTTAGTAAACGCTTCGTATAAAAAAGATTCCTTTTGAATAAATGTAAAAGTCAAAGGATTTTATACACTGTATAAAAGAAGGTTGGGTATAAAACAAAATATGCCTCAATGAAAGGAGATTTAGACGAAGTCCCATACCTCGGGTCCGACTTGACTCGGTCGTTCTTTAATCTCCTGAATAATAAACTTGAGTTAATTTCTACTTTTTTAAGAACCTTTTTCAAGTTCATTATTCCTTTTATATCACTTATTGACATTTCATGAACACTATGTAATTATTTAAGTTAATAACGGTCATTTTAACGATCATTGGTACTTGAGTCAAAATAAGCCCTTTATAATTACATTTGTTCATGTATCAATTATATCCAGAATGGTATTCATGATGTAGATATCATATATGTCATATATATCGAGTACATGCATTCATTTATAATATTACATAATCATTTAGAGGTAAGAAATGAAATGCACCGTTCATGGAGACGGTAAGTCGTACGTACGCATGAACGCTACTTTCATTTCTATTTCGTATTTTATATAATGGAATCATAATGATATAAAGGTATATTATAATTCCAGTATAATATCATATATAATATCATAGTTCCATCCTTTATACGTCCCACGTATGGTATTTAACGAATCAAATCACTTTGAGGGGGCGATAGTCCGCACTTCCATAAATGATGATATCGCGTTTACCCATAATGGAAACCATAAAGGTATGCCCAAAATGAAAAATACATAAGCTTAAGGAAAACATAAACATATTATATATCATATATAAATATAGTGTCATCTTAATGGCCACCTTTGAATGTGTTAAAGGAATGTTGAACAATCATCGTTTCGGGAGGCATAAATTCACCATCCACGGAAACCGTATGTTCTTTAACCATTAGATGTAGGTGTGTGTAAGTGTAGATCGAATACTTCCTATAAAAACATCCTAGTATATTAAATATACTGGATATGTTACAAAATAAATGAATAAAAATGTTTTAGGGGGTTGGAGAAGCAAAATAAAACAAACGGACTCAAGTGAAGACATTACCTTAAAATCGGGTAACTCCCTTTTTTTTAGCTCAAAGGCTTCCTTGGGAAGACTTCTGCCCAAAGTGAGGATTCAAGGAGTAAGAGAGGGAAGTGGAGAGACAAAATGGTTAGGGTTTGTCCGAGCCAAAGGCTTTGGGAGTGTGGTAAAAGAGGTAGAGGTGGGGGCCTTTTATAAGAGGAGAGGAGGGGCACTCTTGGAAAGTAAAGATAAGTTACTTTATTTTAAAATGATTTTCGGATTCAAAAGTTCCCACATTGATATAATTAGAGGATAAGGTGATAAGGGTTCTAAATACACCCATACAATAGGTTTTGGACATTTGTAGGTCATAGATTTTACATTATCTTTTCATTTTATTTAAATCCTTTATTAATGAGGTAATTGCTACATCATTATGATGTCATAAATACATTTGTTTATTTAATGTCAAAAAATTATAAAAAAAATACTATGATGTATTAAATCTTTTTATCTTTCCAATTAATATTTATAGTAAAAAATCTGACTTGTATAACCCCATATAAAATTTTTTTTCGTAAAACATATTATGTTTGTGTCATTTTTACTTTTACATTAAATAAAAAGTTATTTATGTCATTTCCCAACCAAAGTGGCTCCATGGGGTCCCCAAGTTGACCCATGGCTTGTATTGGTCGGCCATGACACATCCAATAAGGTTAGGACATGTTTCTAGGTCATTTCAATTTATTAAAGCATTATTTTTACCTTAAACTACACTAATTACCACTAATCGCGATTAAAAACTTAATAAGTTACTATTCACCAAAAAATTATTTTAATCTCATTGAACCACATTTTACTTCTTAATGACAACCATGTATGTTGGATTTTTGAAATTCAAAACACAGAAGTGGTAAAATTTCATTTAAACGAAAAATCAGTTTCTTTAACTACCACTTAGTGATTTCACTATTCATCAAAAATTGAAGTTTTTCAGAAAAATACCAAAATTTCACCCTAATATATATTTGATATTCTGAATTCAAAAATGAAGTCTATTTTACAAAATTCAAAACATAAAAGTCACATTAATTAATTTAATAATTAATTCCCGCTGTCAGAGCAAATAGCGTGTTTTATGAAACAATAAGTATCAAAAGATTGACACCAGTTTAAGTCCAATTTCAAAGTGAAATTGATTCCAATGACCACCATTGGATTAAATGGTAAAAATATATTCTAATTTCACTTCAAAACCAATTCAAAACAAAATCAAATCATATAAATAAATTAGATTAAAAAGCAGTTTTGATGTAAAATGCAGTATTTTTCACTATTCATTAAAAAATGAACATTGTCAGAAAAATACCAAAAATTCACACAAAGTAAATTTTGATGTACCAATCATAAAGAATAAGTTTATTTTGATAAACATAGTTTATAAAATTGTCAAAAGATAGATTCAAAAATGGTTTGCCATCAAAAGGTAGTAAAACAATCTTTTAAAAATATTAGTGTATTCTATGCTTAAGATTGGATTTATTATCATTTTAAGCCTCTAAAACACTATATTAATCATTAATAGACATAGATAAAAATATATATTATTCATTACTTACTTGGGATGTTACATTTTTCCCCCCTTTAGAAAATTGCATCCCCGCAATTTATTTACTTATCAAATAAATGAGGGTACTTATCCCTCATTGCATTTTCAGATTCCCATGTTGCCTCTTCAATCATGTGTTTTTTCACAAAACCTTTACCTGGTGAATCACCTTATTCCGCAACACTTGCTCCCTGTGGTCAATAATCTGGACCGGTTGTTCCTCATAAGATAGGTTCTCTTCCAGCTGAACTACCACTGGACTCAAAACATGATATGGATCTGGCATGTACTTCCTTAACATTGAAACGTGAAAAACATTGTGTACCTGAGATAAACTCGAAGGTAAAGCCACTCGGTAAGCAACTAATCCAACTCTCTCCAGAATTTCATATGGTCCAATGAACCTTGGACTCAGCTTTCCTTTCTTACGAAATCGCATCACACTTTTCCATGGTGATACTTTGAGAAAAACATGATCACCTACCTCAAAAGAGAGATCCTTCCTCCTGTTATCCGCATAACTCTTCTGCCTGCTCTGAGCTGTTCTCATGTGTTTCTGAATCAGCTGAACTTTTTCTGCCATCTCTTCTACCAATTCTGGTCCCATCAACTTCCTTTCACCCACTTCATCCCAGAAAGTTAGAGTTCGACACCGCTTCCCATATAATGCCTGAAATGGTACCGTCTGTATACTGGAATGAAAACTGTTATTATATGAAAATTCAACCAAAGAAAGATGTTGGTCCCAACTTCCCTGATAATCCATAGAACAAGCTCGTAGCATATCCTCCAATGTCTGAATTGTTTGTTCTGACTGCCCATCTGATTGAGGATGAAAAGTTGTACTATAATTTAATTCAATACCCAACGACTTCTGAAGGCCTTTCCAAAAGTTATAAGTGAACCTGGGATCAAGATCAGATACAATGGAGAGAGGAACTCCATGTAACCTGACTATCTCTTTAAGATACAAACGGGAAAGTTGATCCAGGGAAAAAGTATCTCGTATAGCAAGGAAATGAGCAGAATTGGTCAAGCGATCAACAATAACCCAGATTGCATTATTACCTCAAGATGTCTTCGGTAATACCACAACAAAGTCCATGGATATATTCTCCCATTTCCACTCTGGCACTGGTAGAGGCTGAAGCATCCCTTTCGGTAACTGCCGCTCTGCTTTAACCTGTTGACAAGTCAAACACTTCACAGTAAAGTCAGCAATATCTCTTTTCATTCCATCCCACCAGTAATACTCCCGCAGATCTCTATACATCTTAGTACTGCATGGATGAACTGAAAACGAAGAACTATGAGCTTCACATAACAACTCTCTCTTCAACTGTGAATCACAAGGAACACACAATCTCTTCCCAAATCTCAAAACGCAATCATTATCAATGTTGAATTCAGGCAACTTACCTTTCTGAACCAGCTCTACCTTTTTCTGCAACTCACTGTCTTGCTTCTGTGCTTGCTTGATTCTATATGATAGAGATGATCTCACTGATACCTGAAACAAAATAGAAGAACTTCCTGCACCAACAACTTCTATGCCAAATTTCATCAAATCCTTAACCAAAGGATCACGTTCCAAACTCAACATTGCTAATGAAGCATTACTTTTTCGACTCAAAGCATCAGCCACTTTATTTGCTTTTCCTGAATGGTAATGAATTTTACAATCATAATCCTTGATTAATTCTAGCCATCTCATTTGTCTCATGTTCAATTATTTCTGAGTGAATATATACTTTAAACTTTTGTGATCAGTATATATTTCACACTTTACTCCACACAAATGATGCCTCCAAATTTTTAAAGCGAAAACAACAGCAGCTAATTCCAGATCATGTGTAGGGTAATTTACCTCATGAGTCTTCAACTGTCGTGAAGCATAAGCAATTACCTGATCATTCTGTATTAGGACGCAACCAAGTCCTTTCAATGAAGCATCACTGTATATAACAAACTCACCATTCCTGGAAGGTAGTGCCAAAACTGGAGCATTCACCAATCTTATTTTCAATTCCTGAAAACAATCATCACATTCTTTTTTCCAGATAAACTTAACACCCTTCTGAGTTAGCTTAGTCATTGGACTAGATAACCGTGAAAAATTTCTAACAAATCGTCGGTAATAGCCTGCCAAACCAAGGAAGCTACGAATCTCGGTTACATTTGTGGGTCTTGGCCATTCTTCCACAACTTTTGTTTTTTCAGGATCAACATTTATTCCATATTTAGAAACAATTTGACCAAGGAAATAAATTTGTTGCAACCAAAACTCACACTTGCTGAATTTTCCATACAGTTTCTTTTCTTTTAAGGTTTGCAAGATAACCCTTAAATGTCTTTCATGCTCCTCTTTACTTTTAGAAAACACCAAAATATCATCAATGAAAACCACCACAAACTTATCCAAGAACTCATGGAAAATTCTATTCATTAAGTCCATGAATACAGTAGTTGCATTGGTTATCCCAAAAGGCATTACTACAAATTCATAATGGCCATATCTCGTACGGAACGCGGTCTTATGAATATCTGCCTCCTTTACCTTCAGCTGATGGTACCCCGATCTCAGGTCAATCTTTGAAAAAAATTGAGCTCCCTGGAGCTGATCAAACAAATCATCGATATGAGGCAAAGGATATTTGTTCTTAACAGTGATATTATTCAAGGCCCTATAATCAATGAAAAGTCTCATAGAACCATCTTTCTTTTTAACAAATAAAACAGGAGCACCCCAAGGTGATGTGCTAGGTCGAATGAAACCTTTCTCTAATAAATCTTGCAATTTCTCCTTCAACTCTAAAAGTTCAATTTGAGCCATTCGATAAGGGGATTTTGAAATTGTCTTAGCATCAGGAACTAAGTCAACAGTAAACTCAACTTCCCGATCTGGTATTATTCCAGGCAACTCATCAGGAAAAACATCAGGATACTCATTTACCACTGGCACATCATTAATCTGAATAGTTCCTTTATTTTCAACGATGTGTTCAAGGTAGCATTCATTTCCATCTTTTACAAGTTTCTCGGCCTCTTGATAAGTTATCAATAGTCAGGGTTCATTCTTGTACACAAACTGAAAGTCTTTCTGAAAAGAAACTTCTTTAGCTCTACAGTCAATCTTAGCATGGTAAATAGAGAGTCAATCCATAACCAGGATAACATCAAACTCTACTAGAGGTAGAACAATAAGGTTTGCAAGTAGGTTCTTTCCACAGATAAGGATATGAAGATTCTTATAAATTCTTTTTGCCTCAACATTTCCCCCAGGTGTTTTTACCACAAGTTCAGGAGTCACTTCTTGAGATCGTATTTCCATTTTACTAGAAAAGTTTTCAGAGATAAAAGAATGTGTAGACCGCGAATCAAACAACACACTGGCATAATCTGAAAAAACAAACAAAGTACCTGATACAACTTTATTTGACGGCCCAACATCTTCTAAAGTAGTTGCAAAGGATTTCACCACCCCTTTCTACTTGTAGTCTAACTGCTTACCATCACTCAAGCTCTTTGTCGGACACTCATTTTCATAGTGACCCATCTCATTTCACTTAAAACATTTCACTAACTGTAAATAAAATTTGGTCTTACCTTCACCTTGATCCTTTTCAGTGCAATCACGAGCCTTATGTCCCATCTTACCACATCGGTAGCACTTTCCAGAATTCAGAAGACATTCCCCAGCATGCCTTTTGCCACATTTATCACAAACTAGAAACTTAGTTTTCTTACCATCAGACTTTTTTGAAGAATTCTTACCTTTCTCCTGCCACCTCGGTCTCTTCTTCTGCTGGTTTTTATAGAACACTTGGTCATCGGCAAACTCCGTTTCCACCTTCTCAACACATCGAACAAGCTTTTCATAACATTTAAACTCATGAGAAACTAATGCCCTTCGATATTTTGGCTTTAATCCTGAGTAAAAACGATTGATTTTACTATCAAGGTCTCAGATAAAATTTGGATCATACCTTGCCAATCGATTGAACCTTTCTTCATAGGCAGCCACTGAGTCTTCCTCTTGCCTCAATTCCAAGAATTTCTTTTCCATCCTAAGTCGAACAGCCTTAGGAAAATACTTTTCAAGAAACATACCTTTAAATTCATCCCAGTCGAGAGCATCAATCTCATCAGCGTCCCTGATATTTTTAACCATCGACCACCACTGATCTACATCACCCTCCAAACGGTAAATAGAAAGACTAACCTTTTGATTGTCTGAACACCCCATGACATCTAAAATATTCTCCAGTGATTTAATCCACCCTTCAGCTAGCACAGGGTCAGATGATCCTCTGAATGATGGGGGATGTTGCCTCATGAAATGTTTCACCACTGACATGTTCCTCTGCGGTTAATCTGGCTGATCTCGTGCATGCATACCACCACCATTTATCGCTTGAGTCAACTGCACCATTACTGCAACAAACAGTTCAGTTCCAATTCCAACCATCTCAGGATGCTGATTCGGAAGGTTATTTCCTTCTGCATGCCTTCCTAGCACTGCGTCCCTGTTTCCTCTACGGAAAACCATTCTGAACAAACATGTCTTAGAAGAAGCAACATGGTAATCTTCAAATACTATATCACTTCAATTTGACCATAAAAAAAATATTTTTGGATAATCATTTAATAGAATTCTAACTCCTAAAGTTATCTAAACTGACCTTTGATACCAACTATAAGGCCCCAGCCTTAAACCTTACTTAATCTTGAGTTATTAAAAGATTACACATTGAGGATCTTTTCGGGTTTAGAGTTTTAGAGAATTAGATCATAAAACTTGCATTACATTACACATATAAACAAAGTGGTTACATAAAGATAGTATTATTCATTCCCATCAATGGAAACATATTTAAAATAAACATGGATTCTTCCTTGACACTTCCTTGACACTATCATCATATCATGTACCTTTTCCTTGACCTATGAAAAACATTTCAAAAAACTTTGGATGAGCATAAAAAGCTCAGTAAGGGATATAAAAATATGGAAAGGAAACATGGGTACATATATACATAAGGATTAGATCATTCTTTACCCATAAAACATAAGCACTTTAACATGCCTCATCAAATCATGAATAAATCATAGAAATCATAAGACATAAAGGTAACTTGAGGTATTCATAACATTCTTACGTAGGGAGTAACCCTCTTGGTTACATTTGGAATACCCATCACAGTATATTCCCTAAATCTCTTTGGAGAAACCTTAATGTTTCACTCCTTTGTGTTACCCAATGCATTGGAGAGCTATATCGGGCTCACCCACCCATATTCTATCACAGAACCACCCATCTTCATAATAATGCCCAAGAGCCTCAACATAATCGTATCACATAAAACATGCATAAAGGAAACATAACATTTCCACCTTTCAATAACAAGATATCAATACTACACATTGATATAAAAACATTATGAAAACAATTTTCAATACCAAAATAAAAGAAAAGTAAAACATGGAATTTATTTTTCTTTTAAAAAAAGGTATGGCTTGTAGAGGAAGCCGAAACTCAAATAATGGTCACGGCGGCGGAGAAGTCGTTGTCGCCGCATACGTACGACAAAAAAATTCCCTTTTGTTGTTTAGTAAACGCTTCGTATAAAAAATATTCCTTTTGAATAAACGTAAAAGTCAAAGAGGTTTATACACCATATAAAAGAAGGTTGTGTATAAAACAAAATATGCCTCAATGAAAGGAGATTGAGACGAAGTCCCATACCTCGGGTCCGACTTGACTCGGTCGTTCTTTAATCTCCTGAATAATAAACTTGAGTTAATTTCTACTTTTTTAAGAACCTTTTTCAAGTTCATTATTCCTTTTATATCACTTATTTCCATGTCATGAACACTATGTAATTATTTAAGTTAATAACGGTCGTTTTAACGATCATTGGTACTTGAGTCAAAATAAGCCCTTTATAATTACATTTTGTTCATGTATCCATTATATCCAGAATGGTATTCATGGTGTAGATATCATATATGTCATATATATCTAGTAAATGCATTCATTTATAATATTACATAATCATTTAGAGGTAAGAAATGAAATGCACCGTTCATGGAGACGGTAAGTCGTACGTACGCATGAATGCTACTTTCATTTCTATTTCATATTTTATAGAATGGAATCATAATGATATAAAGGTATATTATAATTCCAGTATAATATCATATATAATATAATAGTTCCATCCTTTATACGTCCCACATATGGTATTTAACGAATCAAATCACTTTGAGGGGGCGATAGTCCGCACTTCCTTAAATGAAGATATCGTGTTTACCCATAATGGAAACCATAAAGGTATGCCCAAAATGAAAAATACAGAAGCTTAAGAAAAACATAAACATATTATATATCATATATAAATATAGTTTCATCTTAATGGCCACCTTTGAAGGTGTTAAAGGAATGTTGAACAATCATCGTTTCGAGAGGCATAAATTCACCATCCACAGAAACCGTATGTTCTTTAACCATTAGATGTAGGTGTGTATAAGTGTAGCTCGAATCCTTATTATAACAACATCCTAGTATAATAAAGATACTGTATTTGTTACAAAATAAATGAATCAAAATGGTTTAGGGGGTTGGAGAAGCAAAATAAAACAAATAGACTCAAGTGAAGACATTACCTTAAAATCGGGTAACTCCCTTTGGTTTGAGCTCAAAGGATTCCTTGGGAAGACTTCTGCCCAAAGTGAGGCTTCAAGGAGTAAGAGAGGGAAGTGGAGAGACAAAATGGGCAGGGGTTGGCCGAGCCAAAGGATTTGGGATTGTGGGAAAATAGGTAGAGGTGGGGGCCTTTTATAAGAGGAGAGGAGGGGCACTCTTGGAAAGTAAAGATAAGTTACTTTATTTTAAAATGATTTTCGGATTCAAAAGGTCCCACATTGATATAATTCGAGGATAAGGTGATAAGGGTTCGAAATCCACCCATCCAATAGGTTTTGGACATGTTTAGGTCATAGATTTTACATTATCTTTTCATTTTATTTAAATCCTTTATTAATGAGGTAATCGCTACATCATTATGATGTCATAAATACATTTATTTATCTAATGTCAAAAAATTATAAAAAAAATACTATGATGTAGGAAATCTTTCTATATTTCCAATTAATATTTATAGTAAAAAATATGACTTGTATAACCCCATATAAAAATTGTTTTCGTAAAACATATTATGTTTGTGTCATTTTTACTTTTACATTAAATAAAAAATTATTTATGTCATTTCCCAACCAAAGTGGCTCCATGGGGTCCCCAAGTTGACCCATGGATTTTCTTGGTCGGCCATGACACATATAATAAGGTTAGGACATGTTTCTAGGTCATTTCAATTTATTAAATCATTATTTTTACCTTAAACTACAGTAATTACCACTAATCGTGATTAAAAACTTAATAAATTACTATTCACCAAAAAATTATTTTAATCTTATTGAACCAAATTTTACTTCTTAATGACAACCATGTATGTAAGATTTTTGAAATTCAAAACACATAAGTAGTAAAATTTCATTTAAACAAAAAATCCGTTTCTTTAACTACCACTTAGTGATTTCACTATTCATCAAAATTGAAGTTTTTCAGAAAAATACCAAAACTTCACCCTAAGCTATATTTGATATTCTGAATTCAAAAATGAAGTCTATTTTACAAAATTCAAAACATAAAAGTCACATTAATTAATTTAATAATTAATTCCCGCTGTCAGAGCAAATAGCGTGTTTTATGAAACAATAAGTATCAAAAGATTGACACCAGTTTAAGTCCAATTTCAAAGTGAAATTGATTCCAATGACCACCATTGGATTAAATGGTAAAAATATATTCTAATTTCACTTCAAAACCAATTCAAAAAATAATCTAATCATATAAATAAATTAGATTAAAAAGCAGTTTTGATGTAAAATGCAGTATTTTTCACTATTCATTAAAAAATGAACATTGTCAGAAAAATACCAAAAATTCACACAAAGTAAATTTTGATGTCCCAATCATAAAGAATAAGTTTATTTTGACAAAAATAGTTTATAAAATTGTCAAAAGATAGATTCAAAAATGGTTTTCCATCAAAAGGCAGTAAAACAATCTTTTAAAAATATTAGTGTATTCCATGCTTAAGATTGGATTTATTATCATTTTAAGCCTCTAAAACACTATCTTAATCATTAATAGACATTGATAAAAATATATATTATTCATTACTTACTTGGGATGTTACACCTATAGTCTTCCCTCACCCTAAAATAGTGGTGGGTGTTGTGACTATAACTCCTAAGTCATATATTCCATTTAATTCTCTACACCCTGAGCTCCCAGATCAATCCCTTGGATGACACATACTAGACTCACTTTGAGCTGCTTGTTAAGACACATCCCAAAAGCTATCAAATCTGGAAGCTTCTCCACTTATACTAGAGTCTGTAAATGTTCAAATACCTATGTATCATGATCATCCTAACCCTATAGAGCCTCATTATGATCCTCAAGGGTCTCAACCTATGCATGCTCTTTTGTCACCACATCACCGCCCACCTGATGCTCCATTAGAGATCGTCTAGGTGGAATCCTGCTGAATACCAATATAATAGACATATAATCTAGATAACATATATATATATATATAATACAAATAAGGAAACTAGTAAAAAAAATAGTTTTAATTTGCTTCCCTTACCCTCCCCCATCACAACCATGTCTCACGACATCTGGCCTCTTAGCCTCTTGGCCCCTTACCTGTCCATATCAGATCCAAGTATCACATTTTACTCGGGCCACACTAGTCCTAAAGAACCATGTTTCCTCAATACTAAGACCTCATCACCCAACCAGGAGATCAAAATAACCCCACATAATCATCCCTTCCTTCTCTTATAATATCCAGGTCCATATATATAGGGATCACATATCACAAGAAATTTTATCACATGTACATTTAAATATCTATATATATATATAACATCCTATGTGCCTATCAAAAGCATAAAAAAACCCTTTTCATATAGTGAAAAGGTCCCAAAGATCCTCCCCTATCATACCAGGTCAAGGTTCTCTTATCAAAATAGGTAAAAACCACATCCAAGTACACCACTCGAGGTGTAAATCATATCAACAGTAAAATGAGCAAATCAGAACAACAATTCCCACCATGAGAAACTTGGTTTTCCCCCCATGTATGGGGCTATAGAAACCTAAAAATAAGATATAAAACCAATTCTAATATTATCATAATATACATTATACCATATCCTACGTAATAAGACCAATAAAGAGGTAAAAGAAACTAATTCGATACCATTTGCAGCGCCCTGACTAGTTTAGTCACTGAACAGTGCTACAGGCCAAGCTCCACTGGGCCTTAAGTGTGCCTCCCTGATTTCCAAAGGTTTTTGACTAGTAGTGAGGGTTTAAAGGGGAGATATTGGGGATAATATAACCTCTGTTGATGATATAATAATGGTCTAATATATATAAATCAGTGAAAAAGAAATACCAAACAAACGATGGACCAGTAACCCACCCATGACAGAAGCACAGTAGACAGCATAAGCAATAATAATAAACAATATCAATACCATTTTTATAATTAAACATCACAAAATTCCATTTGTATATACTAAAATAAAACATGCATACATAATATTTCATATAGAAAAATAAGTATAAGGGTCACTAATGGCTAACCTTAGTATGTATATATAGTAGCATACTAATATAAAAAGAAAAAAAAGGAAAACTCTAGCTGATGTAGGAACCTCAAGGTCCCTTGATATCCATCCCATTTGAAAAACCCCATCCATAAAGTTCAACTCTATATTTTAAACCCTTACCTATTTTCAAATCCATAAAATATACTCTCATCCCAAAGGGTCCATGTGGGGTGTGATAAATAATCTCAGTAGGCTACCACTAATGTGTTCCTATCTTACATTCTTGATTAAGAATGTGTAACTAAAAAGTAAATAAAGTAGCAAAGCATGAATGCATAATAATAACCTAATCCTCTTGTGCTCAGCATCCACAAGGTATTGATCACCAGCTTCGACCAATTACAGAATACCATAGTGGAGAGGATCCTTAGCCTAAGTCCAAGGAATCCCCTGATGTATACCAAATCTCGATGATCCCTCATTTACACCTCTAATAAATTTACTTGACACCTTGTTCCAATCAACACCTCATGTCTAGAAATATATGACATCCTGAAGGCACTCCCCAATATTTATTACCAAGTCCCACAGATTTCAGCTCATAAGAAACCTTTTCGACTCAAAGCATGACGTCTGAGGTATAGTGATACCTATCCTCTAATAATATCATCATTGGATCACTAGCTGATGTCCTAAGGAATGATGGTGTCTATCATCAAAAATAAATTGTGGCCCAATAGACTCAAGTATGGTGATCTTCATCCCCCAAACTATAGTCACAACATAGTCAACCAATGGCTCCTCAAAACCCATATGGATTTCTATGACTAGCACCTCCAAAAAAAAATTATGATGAAACTAATGGAGGCCTCTACCCGCATGAGAAGTAAATACCACATAATTATCTAATTCATACTATGTGAACACGACTCCAAATCAAGAATTTGTCAACATAGGTTAGCTACAATCACCAAGAAGTCCCTAAGCCACATCATTCTGGCACCTCATGCCCCTGTGACCTTATCACTCAACCTAATGGCCATCACTATCTCATATCACATGATTCATGCCCGTAACCTGAAAACCTTGTCACATTAATCAATGAACGTGTCACACAACCAGTGATCAACATCACTCAGAACACATATTTATATATCTACCCACACCCATCCTGATGATCATGTCACCTCAAACCAGATGGCCAATTCCACCTCAATCCTTAGCCTAATCCCATTACATTCATCCGGAACTCATAATAAATTCATATGTATATAATTCAATTAAATTTAAATTAAAGAAACACATCATCCTAACTACCTAAGGTCTAAAGCCTCTCAAAAAACTCAAATGATTTGTAGAATTGGGTGAGAATATCCATAATCATCTCTCATGGTCAATTTAATTAATGGAAGATAAGGAATTAAATTCATAGGGACTTGTTTGGTCAACACAACATCGTGCTCAAATACTCATCTCAAAACACTAATGAAATCAAAAATAAAGATGAACACAAACTACCTTATTTTGGTAGATGTCCACTCATCTAATCTTAGCCTCTAACTCGAACCAATTTGGAAGAAATTGGTGTCTTAGAAAAACACCCTGAAAATAGGGTAAATCATCTCACATGGATTTATCACTCCATGTGGTGAAAGAAAAGGATAAAAGATGCAAGATTAATTTGAGCCTTACTGATATACAACCAACTCCATAGACGGATCGATAAATAGATCCTGAATAGAGGTTCTTTCTCAAAAACTAGGGGAGGAAGAAAAAGGGAGATCCCCTCTATTGTGCGGGACTGAATGAGTAATAAAGAGAAGAAAATAAGATAAATGGGGCAAGGTAATTTTAGACTTTTCAAACTTTTAATGGGTCTCAAGGTTCACCCACACAGTTTTACAAACCATGCACCAACCATGCAATACCCAATACCCAAGATCTAGGCATGAACAGTTCATGTACACAGTTTTCAAAACCATTCACAAACCGTGGGGAATACCTCTATCGAAAACTACAGACATGGTCACACGACCATATTCCCTCTCATTCACAGTTTGGAAAACCATGCCTAGTAGACCTTAAGGGCCTCATGGATACTCCTTGTAAGTCGCACAGTTTTTCCAAACTATGCACCTCAGCCTGTGCACTTTGAAAACCTAGGTTTTTAAACTCCAGCACACCCAAAACCCTGATAAACTTTCTTACAATCATCTAAAAAAATATCTTGCTTCAAAGTAAAATTAGAAATTAAGTTCCATTAAATGATAAAAGAGTTGTTTTACCCACCAAAATATGAAAATTAAAAATGTTAAAGGAATTTAACCCACTCCATAAACCCAGGATGTTACATGAAATATGGAAGTTTCTTATCCCCTTTCCAAATTTATGATAATCATAATCAATTTTATTCCACCAAGGAGAGACTTCTAGATAATGTAGTTTCCCATATTTAATTCTAGTATCTATATTCCATGTCAATTGTTTCATTGTTTCCTAACATCTATATAGTCTTCAAAACCATGGAATGAGAGGAAATTACCATAAAACTTTAGATTAACTTGATTAATCTTTCTTGTATCTATCAATTCCACACTTAGGTCATTTTATGAGTAATTCATGGTCCTAATGAAATAATATGAAATCATTTGAACTAGCATTTGTTTTTTTAGAGATCATTCCCATTGGATGTTGTGTTTGTTTAGCATCATATATTTCAAAAGTAAGTTCATTTTCTTCTAGAGACATATCATTTAAGAGACCAAGTAGTTTTGTAAAGCTAGTGTTGTTCCATCCACTGCCATCTTTCAAATTATATATCTTCAATATAGCTATTTATTTATTTAGTATAATTGGTATACAATGGTCTCTTATCATGGATATTTAACTTATCAAAAAACTTTTTCCAATCATTAAGGACATCTTCAATTTCAATTGTCATTTCCTACGTACGATATTCATCATTATTTACACTAGTATTGACATCAAATGATCCATAAACCACGGTATTATCCCAATCGATGTGAACACTCAATTTTTTCCATTTTTAGTCCAATATGATCTATTTTGTGACAAATAAAATGTTCCTCCTACTCTTATGGACTAATTTTTCTTGAATAACAACAACATAAACATGGAAAAATGATTTGAGATGGGTTGTATACATGATTTAACTCCATCTTCATACTATTTTTTCATAAGATTAGTGTGAATCCATTTTTGATTCATATCCATACTATTATGTACATTAAATATTAATTTTTTACAACTAATAAATAAATACACATAATATATTTGTAATCAAAGGTGAAAATTATAGATAATTATAATATGGGGAACCCAAAATTTGATTGTTTCAAATAATTTCATTATGCTTTGAAGGAAATGGATAATTAAATTTAAGAAAATAATTACACCATTGGTGGTAGGTGTTATCCTCTAAATTCATCCAAAATGATCACTTGTACCCGGTATGGGATGACTACTGCTCAAAATAGTTCAAGAAACCTAGGAACATGTCCAGAATAGATGGGGGATGAGTATCAAGAAAAAAAATAAAATAATAATTGTTAGTGAGATGAATCTTATGAGGATTATAGTTTTCTCATTAAATATGAATGCACTTGAGCTAAGAGTTGGTGAAGCGCCATACAAAATTTCTTAGTTTGTTTTCTAAAGTTGAAAAAGTAGTAGTATCAGTCAGATCCCTACAAGGGGATCCTTAATTGGTGTGAGCGTAAGAAGGCTCAAATGGATGGTATTATACACACTCATGATAAGACATCCATTGTAGTTTCAACATTAAAATCAGTCCTTCAATTACTCCATTAAAACGTAAAAGTTCATTGATCCAGGGACTAAATTTTTTAACTCTTAACTTCTCATGAAAAAATGTAGATAATTCTAGGATGGTTTTTGTAACCTTGATAGGTGGGAGTCTAACAAGTGAGAGGAGTTTTTTTATCAATTTATTTACTTAGTGGTGGGCTAAGTGGTGTTTTAATGAATTTTTTATTGGAGATTTAAATGATTGATAAAGTTTGGGTGACTGTCACCTGTCAATGGAAAAATTTCATGTATGATTAATTCTAAGATCTGGAAAAAGTAGTTACCAATTGAAATCATACGAGACATTTGACCACTGACAAGTATCGATCAAACATTGATCTTTCTTTCCTTTAATTATGAAATCTTAACAAGGATAGGTATCCACTTCAAGCATAAATGTTTCCTTTATCATTTATTTCCATTTACCATGTTCTGATAAACTTTACATCATAAATAAAGGGTTTTTAAATCATTATTTCATGTGTAATTATAAAATATATTTTTAACAATGTTAATAAAATGGATTTATTACTAAAATAAATCACTTAGAGACATATATTGATCTAATAATCACAAATAAATAAGTTGGACAAGAAAATTTATTTATTATTGTATAGAAGACTTCCTTAAGAAATTCTTATTCCTACTTGGTATTTAATTGAAACCTAGATTTCTAAATTTGTAATCTCTGTAATAATAATTAGAGTAGATGTTGTTTTGAAAAAAAATCAATGATAATTCAAATTCTTAAAATATTTTTTTGTTTTTTTAAAATAAATTTGATTTTTAATTTATTTATTTATCTAATCATACATATCATCATTATCTTAATTTTAAAACAATTTTATAGGTTGTTTTTTTTAAATAATTGTAATTATATTTTCAATGGTTATTTTTATATTAAAGAAAAAAACAATATATAAAATGTTTTGGTTGGAAATATGGTGGTTGAAATGTTGGTTGTGATGGAAATTGAGTTAGAAAAGGTGTTGTAAAAGTGATTAGATCTAGGATAATTACTAGATTGGTTACTGGAATAGATAATAGAAATCATTGAGATATATTTTTTCTCTAATCATACGTATCATCATTCTCTTTATATTTTATGATAATAACATTGATTTTAAAATATAAATATCTAGTCCTGATTGGTATGGTCAATTATAAAATCACACATGTTTGGAGTCAACCAATAAAGATACAAGCATGAGGAAAAGAAATAAGTGATTCAAATGTTATATTGTGACATTAAATTTATCAATAAATCATGTCCCTTCCTAATTTATCCACTAAGGTATCTTATAATTGACTCCCAAGAAACACCAAGAGAACACTATATGAGGCAGTATGGAGTTACTTATAATTTTTTGGAAAGGTTTACAAAAACTTACCATGGTTTTAAACTTGGGAATTATAGTTGTAGTCTTTGGGATGAAATGGTAAATAATTGATTCAAAATAATGTTACAAGTTTATAATAGACTATCTTTTTAAATTTTTTAGGTTTTTTTAGGTTTAATGTTACACTTATCAACTCAAAAATCAACAAAAGTCTTATAATCAATACTAGATATAACCATGTTTAATTTAAGTGGCCATGTTTTATAAAGTAAATGTAAGTTGTAACTGAAAATAAATTATATAAAACCTTTTGAAGAATAATCAAATATGGAAATGAGAAAAAAATAAAAATCATATCCTAATAGATAGCATTTATAGAATAAAGTTCTCCAAAAAAATTCATCACTTTAACTCTCATAAAACCATTATAGTTGTCAAGTGTGATGTTTGGGTATATATATTGATTTTTGTTTTGTTTTTTATAGTAAATTAATTCTTCTCACCTATTATACCCAGCTTCCAAATCATTGTTGAAACACTCTTTATCACAGGTCATGTGTGGTTTGTTGAATGTTAGCTTATTCAAGTTCGAGGTGGAATAAGTGACTCTAATTATAGAACTTTTTTGAGGTTAAAATAATTCAACTCTAGTTATATAGAAATTAACCAAGGTGATAAGTCAAGTATAAGCACTTAGCTATAGCATGTTTATAAAATATAATGACTTAGAAACATACCCAAGTGTTCCATTTCTTTCCAAGTATAAGTCAAGAGAAAGTGTGTGATAATTTAAGAGCATGAGGTTATGTGACAGTATATAATATGGGGAACTGGATTTTAATTTCAAGAAATAGTCTGAAAAGGTATGAATCCTAAAATGAAAAATTACCCACCAACAAAACTGAAAAATCAAATGAAACCATAAAATATCCATCTAAATTCCATACATAAGACCATAATATATTAATAATAAAGGAAAATATGGAATAACTATATGATCCTCCCCATCATATGTATTCTCATCCCTGAGAATTTATAGGAGATATTTACATGAATTTAGACAACCACTAAGTCTAAAATCCATACACTAAAGCACCTATTAAACGTATGACATGCACATCCAAATTGATCACATGTCACCAAATTCAAACAGTCCTAGATCCCAAATAATCAACCCATAACCATATTTCCAATACATAACTCAAAAACACACCATGAATTCTGCCACAAATCATTCATCATATTTCTAATTCATAACCCCCTAGAATTAACCCAAATCAATAAATACCACAAAATTTGGACATCCATAACTATCCCATTAAAATCCTAACAAATTCTAGAATCTATAACCATAAAACCACAATAAATACCAATAAAAAATGCATACTAATAACTACCAATAAAATATATCCACAAATACAACCTGAACACCCTATAGATCAAGAATATAGCAAAGTAGGGTTCGGAAAATAGCATAAAGTAGTGAGGGAGAAGAGATAAGAACATGTATGGAGGATAAAATGAAGGATAAAGAAACCACGAAACTCACGAGAGCATCGATCCAAGAAAACACCACACTAACACCCACTGTGAAACCTGAACAAGCAAGCAATGAGACAAGAGGAGAAAAAAATAACATACCATAGATTCAAGTTTTGATTTGTCTAAGAGAAGGTGAAGAGGGAGCGGTTGTAGCACTGTAATTCTGTTAGATCTTGAGATGTGTGATTGAAATCGGTTCGATTAGGGTTCTTTTAAAAAGATTGGGGATGGTTTTATCAGCGCTACCAAAAAAGCACTACTAAAGAGGGGTTTTATCAGTACTAAATTAATAATAACTGATAAAATTCCTCTTTATCACTGCTAAATAAACACTAATAAAAGGTATCTTTATCATCACTAAAACTTTAGCACTGATAAAGGATTTATAATTATAATTATAAATAAATATATTTTTAAATATTTTTATAAATATTTTTATATAATTATAAATTTATTTATACCATTATATACATTTATATAATTATATATATTTATTTAATAAATATATATAAATATAATTATAAATATATTAAATATATTCATTATTTAAATATTTTTATTATAATTTTATAATTATTTAAATATATAATTATATAAATACTTTATTTAAAGTATAATTATTTATTTATAATTATAAATATATAATTTTATAAATATTGTAAGTATACATTTATAATTAAATATATTTGTAAATATATTTATAATTATAAATATATATGTATATATATTTATATCATTATATATATATTTAATAAATATATATAAATATAATTATAATTATATTAATTATATTAATTATCTAAATATGTTTATTATTTAAATCTACTTATTATAATTTTATAATAATAAATATATTTATATAATTATATATATTTATATAATTATATATATTTATATAATTATATATATATAATAAATATATATAAATATAAATATAAATATAGTAAATATATTCAATATTTAAATATATTTATAATTATAATTATTTTTTAAAAAGTAATATTTATTTATTTATAATTATATATATATTTATATTTATATTTATATTTATAAATATAGTAAATATAAATTTATAAATATGGATTGAGTAGTGGAGGAACGAGAGAGGTTTCTCTTGACTACCCTCGGTGATCGGGCTCCCCTTGAACACTCAAAAAGCTTGAATCTTTACTCATATGTCCCAGTTCATCAAGATCCTCGGTAGAAGTCATCTACATTAAAGAAGATCATAGAGCTTGATTAGGAAACTTTAAAGGTTTTCTCATCTTCCTCTGGTTTTTTGGGTGGATCATTCACCTTTCTCATACTGTAGGAGGTAGAGTACTATAGCAGTACTATTCACAGAATGGGTCTCAGGCCAAAAAATTGGGCCTACGGGCCATGTAATGGGATAAATGCCCACTAGGCATTTGGGCTATGTAATGGGTCTCCCTCTACCCAGTTAAAAGAGGTATTTTCTTTGCTTTAAATAAAAATGATGCTTTGGCCCCAACCTTTAAAAAAATCTATGTAAGTATTCAATTATTTCTCTTATTTCACTGATGAAAGGTTTGAAACCATCGAAATTTGCAGATCTTGTTTCTCATTTCGCATCTATTTAGGGATTCACTGATTTTAAGTGTGTCTCACTTGGACATGTCTTCTTCCACATTTTATTCCCTTCATAGGATCTGAAAGGAATAGCCTAGAGTTTAGACTCGATAAATTTAAATCCATTTATCTTACAGATTCATGATATGAAGTTAAATTTCAATATGAATGAATTTAAGGATACTTATGCATAGGTTTGGATAAAAAATCATGGTCTTAATTGGGTATTATGGAATCCTGAAATTTTATATTATATATCATCTATTATTGGCATTCAAATTAGGATAGATAATTCCATAGAAATTGTGAGTTTTGTTCATTATGCAAGGGTTCTAGTGGAAGTTGACTTAAGTTCTACCTTGATTGACAAGGTGATTCTTTCCACTTTGTAAGATGAAATTATTCTTAGAATTGAATTTGAGAAAACTTCTCTATTTTGTGATTCTTGTTGAATTATTTGTCATTCAAATTCTATGTGTAGAGGTGATATAGTTTTCTCTAATTTTCATATTAGAGGTTATGAATTTTTTTATAGTCATAAGTAATAAATTCAATATAATTTACATATCATTAATGTTCAGACCCAAAATCAGTTGGTAGATAATGCTGGGATTATTCCAAATTTTAGGGATTTCATCTCCCCAAGAGGATAGACCCATACCGAGGAAAGATTTTCTTAGGTTAACAAAAATCCTCTTCTTTAATGTTCTCTAAAAGATGGATTCACTCTCACTCTTGGATATTTAAATTCTCCTCAAGATGTTCTTGGATATGTTTCCCCTTACTAGGATAATGATAAGATCCATTTAAATTTGGATGAAATTTTAAATGAGATCCATTTTACCAATGATGGAACTTATTTCAAATATGCCTTGACTAGGGGCATTGTTGATGAGTATGTGGGTGAAGAATCTGATGAAAATCAAGTCACCATAGAGATTAATGCATAGGCTGATGTGGAATTTATTCTTTGGTAGGATAAAATATTGATTTCTTCAATGAAACAAAAAAGGAAAATAGATAGTAGGCACTACTACTTCAGTAAAATTGAAGACCAAAAATACTTACATCTCTTCACAAGTGAAATTATTCTTTCCCCTACTATAGGAAGGGCTTATTCAGGTGAAACAATGGTTTCCAATGAACATTTGACATCTTCTTTACCTTTATATGGTTAAAAAGGGAGATATAAATGGGTGGATCTTCATATTTGAATATGATAGATTAGTTAAACAATGCTAGTTGTGGCACACAACCCCTGGTGGCTGCTGCAATTCATGAACCAGGGGTTAAAATGGGTCATGTTTTGATTGATCAAGGCATAGATCCTTCTAATAATGTTATTGTAAACTCTTTTTCAAGCATTCATGAATGTTAAAATCCTAAATACAATGGTAAAATCCATATAAAACCTTTTTTTAGTGATTCAACTCATCAAAGATCTGTATTATCCCTTGAACCTATTTATGGAAGGGAGAAATCAAGCTCTCTAACTATAAAATCTTTTATCTTGAGGAGTGTTGATGGTGGAACTTCCATGACTCATAGTGGTGGTATGATCCCTATAGTTCAGGCAGGTGGTTCAGCTCCTATGTAAAAGTCTGGTTTTTTTTCAATTCGAAAATAGGGCAGACAATATAAGGATGCTACTCCCTTAACCTTTATTCTAGATAGTGAAAATGGGGATGGGAAAGTTGAGGCCACGTTTTGTAAACAACATGTTAGTTCTGATTTTTCTCCGGATAGGGATGATCATAGGGATTCAATTTTAGAGTTGCCTATGATATAAAAAACAAATAATGCCTCTTCTTCTTTGGACTCAAACCTGGAGCAATAGGAGAGGGATAAACCTAATTTCAAGGTTATTACTCATAATTACATTGAGTTTCTTTCATCAAGAAGTAATGAGGAGGATGTCCAAAACATTGATTGGGTATTTGGAGTAGAGGAAAAGGACTTTGTAGATGTTGGACTTCCAAATGATAAAGGTGGTCCATGGCTATAGGTCAAAACATGGAGAAGAGGACGACATCTTCATGGTTGGGGTGGGTGATCCTCTCACCATATCATGAGAACTTGATCTTGATTTTCTTAACTGATTGTTTTGGACTTTTGATGTGTTGCATGTTCCTTTGATGTACTTGTTTTTATATTTTAATAAAGGGGTCATTGTGCCCCACCTATTCAAAAAAAATAATAATATATTTATTTATAAATAGTGATTTACAAATATATTTTTAACATTATTAATGAATATATAATATTAAATAAAATAATGTCAAAAATGTGTGAAATTGAATAATTAAAAATGAACACATTTTAAAAATATTGAAAAAATGGATAAGTTTTATTAATTAAATATAAATTATTAAAAAAATATGGATATATACTGAAATGAAGATGAATACATATTGAAAATATTAATACATAGTAAATAAATATATATAAATAAAAATTATAAAATGATTAAATTCTAAAAAATATTAAAAATTAATAAATAATACTAACTGTAATAATATTAAAAATAAATAAATAAAATCTATCGATTAAAAACACAATATATAAAATATATCATGTTACTAAATGAAATTCTAAAGTGAATATTAAAATTTGAAGAAATTACATAAATATTAGGCATATATGTTTCTTTATAAGATTTCATTAATTACATAAATATTTGTATGTGTGGGTTGTATATAAAAATTCATTAATTATGTACATGTATGTATGAAATCAATGTAACACATGTCTGATATATGATAAATTGAAAAATTAAACGACATTCAATTAATGTCCACTACTTGATACAATTAGTCAATATTTTTAATTAATATTAATTTTTAATTATAAACCATTATTCACTAAATATATAACTTATTTAATGTTAGCATAAATATTTTATGTCATATAAATCATATTTTTGTAAATATTATATATATTGATATATATATATATATATAGAAATATATATATGAATATATTTCTATATTAAACATATTAAATGTATTAGTGAATAATTATGTATAAAAACCATTAAAAATGAATAAGACGTCAATATGTTTCTAATTATTATATTTTATCCATTTTCTATATTTATATTTAATATATATTATTTATTACTATTTATGATTAATGTATATATATAAATTCAATTTATTCATTTTTATTTTTTTAATTATTACATTTTATTCATTTTATATATCTATATTTAATATATAGCATTTATTAATATTTATAATTTATATATATTTATATTTAATTTATTCATTTTTATTAATAATTATTTAATTAATAAATTTTTTAATATTTTTTTTAATTTTCTCATTTTTTTATTTTCTCATTTTTTTATTTTTTATTTGTTTAATTATTTAAATTTATTCATTTTATATATCTATTTTTAATATATACTATTTATTAATATTTATAATTTATATATATGTATACTAAATTTATTTATTTTTATTAATAATTATTTAATTAATAAAATTTGTAACATATTTTTTTATTTACTCATTTTTTATTTTTATTTGTTTAATTATTTCAATTTATTAATTTTATAAATCTATATTTAATATATACTATTTATTAAAATTTATAATATATATATATTAAATTTATTAATAATTATTTAATTAATAAATTTTTTAGTATATTTAAATTTATTTATTTTTAATTTTTATTTGTTTAATTATTTCAATTTTTTAATATTTTTTATTATTTTTGATACTTTTATTTTTAGGTTTATATAAAAAATGTTTATATGGGTTGGGATGTTTATAGGGAGGAATGGTGGGTAGGTACGTCGGCTTGTGTAAGGACCAGCCATATATGCGGGTGGGCTAAAGCCTGCAGGAAGCATTGGTTGAGCTAAGGCCTATTCAGGCTCATGGGACCATATGCATATGTGGAGTGTATGTGGGGACCCATCCCCATAGCATGCTTCTGATATTCTATTGTGACAAAATCTTATATAAAGAAGCAGTTGAACATCTGCTATTTTGATGTGGGGCTTGCATATGCGATCGAGACCTTTATCAGTGCTAGAAAATGTACTGATAAAGATCCCCTTTATTAGCACTATAAAAAGAGCTAATAAAGGTAACTTTTATTAGCGCAAAAAAAATATTGATAAATGATACCTTTTAACATTGTTTTTTTAACGTTAATAATAGGTACCATTTATCAACGTTTTTTCTAGCGCTGATAAATAAATCCTTTATTAGTGTTGATAAAGGCCAGAACTGTATATTTTGTGTTTTGTAGTAGTGAACGAATGGTGGGTTCCAAAATCTCAGAGAAATTAAGCACATCCTGGGGATATGGAAGAATCTTATTTTCATTGGAAAGCTTGTTGAGGAAGGCCATGGTTTGACATTATCAAATGGAGTTTGGAAAGTGACTTGAGGATTTTTGGTGGTTATACATGGAGTAAAGAATGAGGCTCTGTATTTTACCAGAAGCACAAATAGGATTACAATGGTCAAAACCGCATCATTGGAAGTTCTGAAGGTTTGGTATTGCAGGCTTAGTCATCTATGCAAGAAGAATATAAAATTTCCAATGGCTAAAGGCATACTAAAACTTGATCATATGAACATAAATGATGTGGAATTTGTATGGTATTGAAATAGATAATGGTTTTCTTCAACTTTGGGGGATATAATCTCATAGATCGTAAGTTGAAACTGGTTCACTCTGATGCTTGGGGACTTTCCCATGTTTTTTCCCTTGGTGGTACCCTTTACTTTGTAACTTTTATTGATGATTCTATAAGAAAAGTTTGAATTTAATTTCTAAATAATAAGTATGATTATTTTCAAGATTTCATCCAATATAAAGTCATGGTGGAAAGGGAAAGGGGTTAGAAGTTGGAATGTAAATGTTTCGACAACAGTGGTGAATACACAAGTCAACACTTCTAGAAATTTTGTCACAAGAAAAGGATGATACATGAGAAGATAGTTCTCAAGACACCATAAAAGAATAGTGTATCTGAAATAATGAATCAAACATTAATATATAAGTCTCAAATCATGAATCTACACTTAGAAATGCTTAAGGGAATTTGGGAAGAAGTGGTCAACATAGTAGCACACATTATCAACAACGGTTTTGCATCAACTGTTGGGTCGGAACTTTTGAAGGAGCCATGGTTTGGTAAATGATTATAAGTTGGACACTTTAAAGTATATTAATGCTTTGAATATATTCATTTATATGATAAGTATTGAGATAATCTCAAGGAAAAAACTAAAGTGTGTTTTCTTATTAGGTATGGAGATGAAAATTCTGGATTTCCATTATGGTATTAAGACAAATGATGGGTCATCTGGAGTTTAGATGTTCTTTTCAATGAAAAGGTTCTATAGAAGGATCCAAAATTTATGAAAAAAGTATTTGAGAGTAATAAATTAACTATAAAAGTTCATGTTGATCTATGTAAGGATACAAAAATAGAGTAAATTATGAAGAAACCAGATGGAAGTACTAAAAGTCCGTAGGTGAGGTGAGAAAAATATTTTACATAAAGTTTAAGGGTGATTGAAGATCGAGTGGGGGTACCGAATGTTATGTCTTCAAAAGTTAGAGAAGATTCGAGCAGTAGAGTGCAACTAATTTAGTTGAGGAGATTAACCAATGTTGGAATATCAGTTTAAAGGTTTGGAGTTGACATGAATTTCCCACTTATAATGGATACAGGGGAACCTGAATGTGTAGAAGAAGCGGTGATAATTAGTGACTCAAAACAATGGAAATAAATAGTGTATAAATAAATTTCCTCATTGAATACCGATGGAACTTAAGATTTGATTGATTTTCCAAAAGGGAAATAATCACTAGATTATAAGTGGAATTACTATTTTAAGGGATAGGTTGATGGAAATAATCCTTTCAAAGTGTGGCTAGTGGTAAAGGGATTTCAACAAAAATGAAGAGTTGATTTCTCTAAGATGTTATCACTAGTAGTCAAACATGAAACTATCTAGATAGTGTGAATCATGGTGGAATTATAATTTATAGACTTCAAATAAATGGATGTAAATATAACTTTCCTTTATAGTGATTTGGATAAAGAAATTTACATGAAGAAATCAGTTGGTTTCACATAATATAGTTACCAAAATTTGGTTTATTAATTGAAGTAAAATATTTATGAGATAAATAAATCACCAAGATAGTAGAATTAGAAGTTCAAAATGTTTATATCATAAGAAGGCTTTAAAAGGTGAAACATAGATCATTGTTGTTACCTAAAGCAATGAGATGATGGGATATTCATCGTACTAATCTTGTATATTGATGAAATGTTGGCGAGTTTAGAAATTTCACTAATTTATGAGCTAAAGTGTAAGTTTTTTAGAAGATTCGATATGAAGGATCTTGGATAGGCCAAGAAGATATTAGGAATGAGGATGGTAGGGATGGTAAATTTATAACTTTGGTGCTATTCCAAAGCGACTACATCTAGAAGATCATTGAATGGTTTTGAATAATGTGATTTGATCCAATTTCAAACCCTCTTTTCGAACACTTAATGTTGTTTAAAGTATAAGAACCAACAAAAAATGTGATATTTGATACATGGAGAAAGTTCTAATCACATTAGTATTATAAAAATTGGTGTATGCAATTATTTTTAATAGGTCAAACATTACTCTTAAAGTGAGAGTTTTAAGTCAATTTATGTTTAACCATGGAAGGGAACTCTGGAAGTCATTAAGTGAATCATTTGACACATGGAGGGATTAAAATATTTTTCTCTATGATTTGGGGAGGAAGATCCACTACAAGGATTTTTTTAATGTGAACTTCTGTGTAGATTCAGAAATTGGAAGAGCATGACTGGTTTTGTGTTTACCTATAGAGAAATAATGATTAGTGGGATGTCACACCTATAAAGGATTATAACTCTAAGTGTAATATAATTATAGAATGTTGTTGTAATGGAATTAAGGAAGGAGTTGTCTTGGTTGATGGGTTTATTGAAAGAGCTTGGGAGAAGTCATTTCAGTGTGGTTTTATTAAATGAAAATCAATGTGTGATCCGTTTGGCTCTAAATTCCATGTTTTATGCAAGGGAAAAACATATTTACCTAAAGTACCACTTAATCAATAACTTGTTGGAAGATAAGTTATTAGATCTTCAAATGATATTTGGAAGCCAAAATCTGGAAAGCATGTTCACTAAGTCATTATTTTAAGAAATTTTAAGGAATTATCATGTCTTAGTGAGACTTCATTGGATGGAAAGAAAATTGAGAACATAGTATGCTATGAAAGAGGAAGGAAGGATTTTTTTTTTCAAAGTGCTGGAGAGTTTCCAAAGGTTTTTTCATAAAATGGTCTTTAAGTGGGAGATTGGTAGGACATGAATCATATTTTAGATCACTGGATTCTATTCACTAAAATATTTTCAATGGAATTTGATTAGTTCAGCGTGTAGGAATCATCATTTCAATCTCTCTAGGTGACAGTAGGATCATCAAAATTATGTATCTTTTGATGGACTCATGGAGGTCTAAAAATATTTGGTGAATAAAAGTCTCTAGAATGATGTCTCTGGAAGGGTTCACTAAGGCATGCATTTGAATCCAAATGGGATACTAAAGATCACCAATCACTTACTAAATAGTGGCATATTGGAATTTATAACTGGGATAACTAGGTGAGAATTCATATAAAATGAAGTTGTGACCTTCTGCACATTATACCCTAGCTAAGAACAATGCATCATCAAAGTGAACATTGAATCATAATCTGCATAATTATTTTGGTTCGATTAGTTAATTACATAGTGTTAATCTTTTGTAATGTTTTATTAATAACCAATTTATCATTTTTTAACCATTATACTTCCATTAAATGTAAATAAAGTAGTGATTTTTCTCCCATATATGTAGGACTCATTGTCCAAAGCACATTAATCTCTTGTATTATTTCATTGGTTTCTATACTTCCATTGGTTGTATTTACATTTTTTTTAATGTGTGTGAGTTCACTTGAGTTGTATGTGAGGTTTGACTTTGTGTAGTAAATGGGGTACAACTTACTTTATGGTTTCTATTAACAACATATTCATGGTTTTAAATATGAATACATAATTTATCACATGATGATTTTTCTTATGTTTAACATTAATGTTATATTGTCCTTAGAGTATTTGTCACTTTAAAAGGTCATAGTAGTTTATGATTATGTGATAAACCATGATCCATTAACTTGACTTGTTCCCCAAGTAATTATTTAACAAACCTTGAATGATGTGGCATTTATTCAAAAAATAATATTTTCGTATATTCATTTATTTATAATTAAATAAACTGTGAATGCCTTGATAAATAAGTTCAATTATCATTATTCAAAATAATAATAATAAAATTGAATTAATTTACTTGTGATTGTTCTCTTAGATGTTTGTTGGTCCCCACATATGGGTACCACTTTACCCGAACTCCAATTCAACTAAATTGGTTTAAATAATAGGTACACTATGTGTATACACCTCAAAGTCCTCATCTTGATAGTGGTGACTCTAACTCACAAACAAAGAGTAATATCTCTCAAAACATCATTTCCCCTAAAGATAAAAGGATAATTCATAGCTATAACACCCTCCTATGAATTATTACCATGTAATATAATAATTTTGTCTTTATATCTCATCAAGTTCATTTCATCGCTTGTGTCATCAACTTATACAATTGATATATCTTTCTTTGAATTCCATAAATTAACTCATCGAAAAACATTCATGGTCATGGACTTATCAGATAGTTTTATTTCCATAAAAGGGATAAGGATATTTAATTACATTAACCCAGAAGGTAAAATAAATTGAAATATTTATAAATAGAAATATTCAATGACACATAAGACATGTGGAATTCAAAAACACATAAAACATGTGGAATTTCAATTGATGAGATAGTTCTCATAACCTGTTCTTGGAGATTATCAAGGGTGAAATTCGTGAGAAGATATTTCAATTCCATATGATCACATTAACCCTAATAGAATGTATCATCTATGTATAGTCAAAAAATTTCATTCAACCATTGAACATATATTTAAGAATATCAACATTTCACTTCAGGGTTCTCATCCTAGTAGGTAACTACTATGACCTTTCGATGTGAAAAATAATCTAAGCACATTTCACATCAATTTTATGGAGAAGAACACTCATCATGTGATAATATATGTATTCATATTCAAAACCATTAATATTCTAGTAATAAAAATCACAAATATAGTTGGTTCTAGGGAACCAACTCTAATAATCTCCCACTTGTACTAAATCCAACTACTAGCTATCAAACTGGTTAGCCACACATGATTAACATGCTTCAGTTGAGATATGGATACAACCGTTAGGCTTACCATGCTTCAGTGGTTATTATGTTCACTACGACCTCATTTATCTAAGAAAATTCCCAAGAGATTACACTACCAAGTATATTCTTTTTTCCCTACAATATCCCTAATATCTTGGATAATACCATAATTTGAAGTTCATCACAATATGATTACACTTTACTATTTTGGTATAACTCCAAAATTTGGAACAAATCATTGCTAAACCTGATTCTTAAGCTACATTGGAAGCTTCAATACACTCAATACATGTATATATGGAAACCATTGGCTATAATATATTTTTATATTGCATACTCATCTAGTTTATTATCTGAAGAACTATCGGATAGTTCTAATTACTATCCTTAAAGTCCACTTGGTTGTGTTTGATATTCGATCTCTATGCTTTATTCATAAGAAATATTAAACTAAGTACATACCATGGAATTAGAGATAGATTTATAAAATAATATTAATAGTATATAGTCTATTAATCACATTTCTATCCTATTTTCTCTAAGGAAAAATTCATTTGGAGAGATTTATACCATGTCTCTTAGGAATATATAGTCTATTTATCACATTTCTCTCCTATTGTATTTGAGGAAACATTCACTTGGAGAGATGTATACCATGTGACATTAGAACCAATCCCTTTAGGATTGTCCCATATTAAATATCTTTAGTATCTGGCCAATGTATGTACTATGAATTGAACTAAAAAATCATAAAGACCCTCCTATGTATATCATGTTCCCTAGAACCAGGTTACTACTTTTAAGTCAATCTTGGAGAAATTATATTTAGTCATATATAACTGTAAGACTAATCATATGTTTTACATATGTTATCAAACATATTTGTTTAGGAAAACTATATCAATCACACTAACCTCTTGCAGACACCCAGAAAATATTCATTTAAAATGAAGATCCTATAATCATTATGATTGTTTTGATCCATAAATGGATAATTGAAACTTCCATTATTTATTGGATATCATTGATGTCACCAACCCATATGATCACAACATATCATATAGATATATTTCATAAGGTTTCCTCTAAGGAAGGTGGCCTTAACATCCAATGACCAATATAATAATCATATATTTCTTTTATGAAAAGTAGAATTCAAATAGATTTAAGCATGACGAATTTTCCCAACTAATTGAGCCTTATTGGTACCATGCTTGTACCATTCATGTATTATTTATCTTTACTACTCTAACATATTTACATAAACTGAAGAAACTACCAAAACGTGGAGCTAGATTTTGGTTTATAGGATCCATTCTTGAAATCATATAAAATTTTCTATCATAGAATGTTAAAACATACTACACCTTGTAGGAATCATTATCAATATGAAATAATATATCAACTATATTGGATAATATAAAACCACTCCTATGGTTTTATCTTTCCTATGAAGTATGTGTATCTAGAAAAATTCCCCCCCACTAAGAATTGTAAAATTTAGTGTTCCTATGCCAACTTATATGTATATGAACCCTAAATTTCATGCAAGTCTAGTTTTCTCCCATTATCTCCAAAGAGATATGTGTCCATCATAGAGGTATATTTGGTATTAATCAATATCTTTATATATTATCGGTGTTATCATCTTGAGTAGCTATGCACAAAGTGTTTCCTTTGATGTACATTTGCAACTATAACCATATTTAAAAAAGTGTCCCAATCAACACTTAAGGTTGTAACATAACATACTCCTATCAAATCATAACTTATATGATATCCATTGGTGAATATATTTGGTGTGCGATTAGTTGTTACATTTTTATTTTCAAAACATTTCTTGAAATACTATGGAAGTATTTTAATACATATAAGACTCCTTATCGAATTATCTTGTACTACCATCATAATTATGATTTATATAAGGTAATGTGAGGTTAGGAAAACCTTCACTCTACATGAAAGTGATAGACAAATACTTGGTTAAGATATACTTTGATAAACCCACCCAGAGAATCTTATATCTTCTTACCAAGTATACTCATTACTTCTATTTTTCACTCCTAAAATCTCTTAAAAGAATCTTATGAGGTGCATGAATTTACCTCTAGCTTCTCCTTAGAATATTTCACACTATCAAGCTAAACTAACACTACTACAAAACAAACCTTTAACAACACTAGTCTTTATCAGCTCTTTTATTTAGTGCTAATAATTGATATCCTTTATCATCACTTTATTTTTAGCATTGATAAGGGTCTAGAATAAAATGAAATAATTAAACAAATAAAAATTAAAAAAATATTAACAATTTTATTAAATAAATAATTATTGATAAAAACAAATAAATTGGATATACATATATAGAAATTATAAATATTAATAAATTGTATATATTAAATATATATATATGTAAAATTAATAAAAAGAAATAATTAAACAAATAAAAATTAAAAATGAGTAAATTAAGAAAAGTATTAAGCATTTTACTAATTAAATAATTATTGATAAAAAAATAATAAATTTAATATATATATATTATAAATATTAATAAATATTATATTTTAAATCTTGATATATAAAATGAATAAATTTTAGTAATTAAACAAAAAAATTAAAAATGAAAAAATCTAATAATTAAACCAAAAAAATTAAAAATGAATAAATTAGAAAATTATTAAAAAAATTATTAATGAAAAAATTATTAATAAAAATGAATATGTTTAATATATATATATATATATATTATAAATAGTAATAAATAATATATATTAAATATAAATATATAAAAAATGAATAAAATGTAATAATTAAAAACATATTATTGTCTTTTTCATTTCTAATGTTTTTTTATTTTTCAATTTAACATATGTCGAATGTATGTTACATTGGTTTCACATAAAAATATATTTAATTAATTCGTTTTTATATACAACACACAGACAAATATTTACTCAATTAAAGATATCTTATATAGAAACACACACCTAATATTTATATAATTTATTCAAATTTTAGTATATTTTAGAATTTTATTATAACATGATACATTTAATATATTATTTTTTTAATCTGTCAATTTTATTTATTTATTTTTAATATTATTAGATTTAGGTATTATTTATTCATTTTTAATATTTTTTATTCTTATTTTTTGAATTTAATCATTTTATATAATTTATATATATATATATATATACTATGTTTTTATATTTTCAATATGTATTCATAATTACTTAAATATATATGCATATTTTTTTAATAATTTATATTTAATTAATAAAACTTATCCATTTTTTCAATATTTTAAAAGTGTACTCATTTTCAATTCTTCAATTTCACTCATTTTTAAAATGCATGTATTTAAGATTATATATTCATTAATAATGTTAAAAATATATTTGTAAATAATTATTTATAAATAAATTTATTTATAAATATATATTTACTATATTTATAAATTTATATATTTATAATTATTATTAAAAAAATAAATATTATTATTTTTTAAAAAGTATTTATATAATTAGAAATAATTAATTATATATATTTAAATAATTATAATATTATAATAAAATAATTTAATTAATTAATATACTATATTTATATTTATATTTATATTTACATTTACATTTATATTTATATTTATATTTATATTTATATTTATATTTATATTTATATTTATATTTATATTTATATTTATATTTATATTTATATTTATATTTATATTTATTTATTATATATATATATAGTTTATGTCGAAGCCTTGGTTTATTCGGGGAAAGGGGCTACATTACAAAGAAAAAGAGACAATATATAATGCATAGATGTACTCAGAAAAACTCAAACTCGAGACCCACAGGGGCAGCTATCACTGAGATACACCCTAGGGGCTATATATATAATTATATAATTATATATAAAAATATAAGTATATATAATTATATAAATATATAAATATTATTTTTTTGAAAAGTATTCATGTATTTGTAAATAAATAATTATATATTTAAATAAATGTAAAAATATAATAAATATATTTAAATAATGAATATATTTCCTATATTTATATATATATTTTTTAAAAGGTTGAGGCACAATGGCCTATTTATTAAATAATAAAGAAGAGGTACAGTGAAGGAACCAACAAGACCATTAGCATCCACAAAAACAAAAAAGGAAACTAAAAGGTACTCAAACAACTCAATAGTGAGTGCATATACTATGGTGAGATAAACGTCCACCTCTACCATGAGGGTTTCATCCCCTCCTCCAAGTCTTGACCTGTATCCATGGCCCACCATCATCATTTGAAAGATCAGCTATGACGTCAACACTCATGTCTTCAACACCACGTACAGCATCATTTTTCTTCCTTTCATTGTCACTGCTAATAGAGGCCAGTAAATCAAAGGGTTTTGAGTACTAACATTTCTAATTACCTTTTGATTAGAGGCATGATCATGGACATTGTATGTTGGAACTACTGTTGGCTTTGTCTTTATAGGATTATCCAAACTTTATGTCAAAGGAATAGCAGAATGTGATGTCATTCCTTGAGCAGGGTCAAGTGCCACAACTAGTCCCGAATGATGTTCTTTATCAGTAAAAATTGTAGTGTAAATAGGGTTCTCCCTCCCATAAGAAACATATCAAAAACCCAAGTGAGGGTTGTTATGAACAGTTTCACCTATCCTTACCTCTTTAGAATCCACGAATTCCAAAGGTTAATAAATAATAGCCTTGAGAGGAGGATTTAACTGTAATGTTCAGTCCTTGCTGGAATTCTAAAAGCCAAATGATTTTTAATACCATTAGAGGTGGAATTAGTAGCAACATTTTAGATATATATATAGTTATAATTTTAAATTTATAATTAATATATTTAAATAATGAATATATTTACTATATTTATATTTATATATATTTATTAAAAAATATATATAATTATATATATATATATAATGATATAAATATATTTATAATTATAAATAAATAATTTTAAATATATTTATAAATGTATAAATAAATAAAATATATAGTTTTATAAAAAAAATATTTATGTAATTATAAATAATTAATTATATATTTACATAATTATAAATTTATAATAAACAAATATATAATTATATAAATATATTAACAATTTTTTTATTTATAATTATAATTATAAATATTTTATCAGTACTAAAGTTTTTGCACTTATAAAGGTTCCTTTTATCAGTGCTTGTCAATTTAGTACTAATAAAATGTATCTTTATCAGAGCTTTTTTGTAAGCATTGATAAAAGTATCCATGATCTATTTAAAAGAACCCTAACCACGACTAATTCAATCATGATTCTCAAGATCTCATGGAACTCCCCTATTGTCAATGCTCCTCCTCTATGTTCTCTCAAACGAATTAAGGCTAGAATCTAATGTATGTTATTTTCTCCTTTTACTCTATAATTGGTTGCTTTTTTGGGTTATGTGGCTTTCATTTTTTCACTATTATCAACCATTATTAACCCTAATTATTCACTAAATAACAATGATTCATTATGCTTATTAACTTTGGTATGTTCTTTAATGGGTACCAAACCTTCCCATATAGGGATTCCCATTTCTCGTAGTCGAATCGAAAGTCAAACATAGTGACCAATACAATATGATCCATTCTCACTTCCCATTTTAACTTCACATGAACTTTATATAGTCTGATTTACCTTTAAACAACATCATCCTTGTTTACTTAGCTCAGTTTTGTTATAATGGTTTTTCTCAAAGGAAATTAGTTTGGTTTATTAGCTTACATTATTTTCATGTTCCTTGCAGTACAACCATTTAACTTTGTTTGGTTTTCTAAATGATTTTTTAATTTTATATAATATATATAGGGGTATTTTGGTGTCCCTTAAAAATTCATGCACTATATTCCCTCCTATATCAGACTTTAACCAATTCTTAGTTGTCTTAGGAATGCTAATCAGGTCTATCGAAAAATATTTTTGACATATGGGCAGTTGTATATTTTTTCCACCATGTCCTTTATTATTTGATCTCTAGTGTGACTCTATAATTCATTTCATGTCCCAACACACATGGTACCATTATCTAAATTCCATTTTTATATTAGGATAATTGCAGAATACATCATCACAATATCCAATGTCTTGGATAACTAGTGATTCATAGAAATATGATTTTTAAAAATTGAAACTATATATTTTTATAATAAGGTAGATAACAATTTCAGAGGTATGACATGAATGATTTATGAATTTTTCCTCTTATATTCTAATATATTTATCCTCCTTTTTTATAAGCATTGATAATTATCTCTTTATCTGGGTCTAATGAGTAGAGAGAAAATATTTATTATGAGATGTTTTCTTAAATTACTTCAGCTTCTCATCCATCATCATTATATTCTTAATAAATAAAAATCATTCATATTCTTATTCAACAAAATGGTATGAAATTATAATAACTTTCTTATACTCTAATAAATAAATCATGAAAATTATCATGTCCATAGAGTTAATACACTAATCCATAATAAATTGATATAAGGATCCACTAAATAAAATTAATTGTTTTTCTGTGATAATTTCAATGTAATGTTTTTTATTATTGGGTGAATTTTTATATTCCACATGATTTGGGTTATTATTTATAAAATGGTATATATTAATTACTAATAAGTTCTTTCGAACTCAATCATTTACTAATTTAAAAAAGTCTTTTGGAAATAAATGAATTTCACATTACATGTGTTGTTTGGTTAGATTCTCCTCATTACAACCATTTTTTTGAATAGAAAATAATATATCACAACATAAGTGGTAAATATTTATGTCTAAAATTTAAATTTTAACCTTTTTATTAGACTACATATTTGATGTTTAATATTTAGTATATTTTTAGTAATGTTTTTTAGTGGTGTTAATTTTTATGAAATACTACAAATTAGTTGATATGATTGATTTATTGGTTTATTTATATAACTTATTTTTAATGGGTGGTTTCTTATAACCATATTACATGATTAATGTTTTTCTTATGTATTTATAAAATATTATATAGATTATAGTGTGTATAATTTTATTATTAAATGACCTCATTGGCGAACCTGTTAATAGATTTATTTCATATTTGGAAAGGTAAGACAAAAAATTTAATTAGAAATTTAGTAACCATTTAAATGAAAACAAATTCTAGAAATTATAATATTGACTCTATTTTTTGGATCTATAATACTATTTTGAATAGATACTCACATTTTATTTATATTCTCTAATGATTTCCCTTTAAATCCATGTATCATGGAGGATGAGTGAATTGTAGATTGAGAAGTGGAATCAATGAATAGTTTTTGGTGATTGAGGATTAGAAATAATCATGAAACTATGGTAGTTAGTTTTGATTCTCATATTTGTATAGCATTTTAAAAAAAAATCTACATGTATTGTTTTGGAATGGGTGCATAATTCATGAGAATTCAAGATAATGATTATGAAGTTAGATCATATATAAGATATTTTGAATTTGATCTTGATGATAAATATATTCAAATTGAATTAATGGGATCAATAAGAATTTATACATGGTTGATTATAGGTTGAATCTCATGGTACCTATGATGTGGTTATTTATAGAGGAAGATAAGTAATTTTTTCTCCTCCTATGATTCAAATGTTAACCTCTTATTAGTGAAATTATTTGAATGTGAGGGAAAAACCATGGTATAAAATTTTGTTATGATTATTATGACTCATTGGTAAGAAATTAAGTCGGTACATTTGATTATCATGGTGTCTTGGTTAGTACATAATGACTTGAATTACATGTGCATTTTGAGTGTTACTAATTTGAACATATACTCAAATGTATGCATTTTTCTATATTTTAGGAGACATGTTAATATTTACATGCTTATTTTTATACTTACACCCTAAAAAATGGATGCATAATAATCGTTTGACAAAAGAGTATGAATATGGAGTTAAATATTGCATCAAGTTTTCAATTGAGAATGCATACGACCCTTCTCAAGTCCTTTTTCTGTGTTTATGTTGTTTTTATTTAAGACAAATTAAATGTTTGGATACTCATGTAGACAATTTATTCTACACATGATGATGCTACAAATCCTAATGAATAACATACTAATGATAATGAAACTATAGAATTGTTAGGGGATCAACTGCATGTTGATGAAAAAACGACACAACATCATAGTGTTGAATAAAATTATCAAGGTAAGAAGTCAGGCTATAAAATTTGAGATTGGTTAGAATCAACGTGGCCAACCTATTAGCCCCAATAATTCCATCTTCATTAGTTATTTTGGGGATATAATGAGGATTAATGTGATGATTTATATTGATTCATGGCACCACATCCAACCCGTGATGAAGGAAATCCTTTGGGAAGATATAACGGTAATGTTACAATATACTTTTTCTATTTTACTAAAAAAATATATAATGAAACATTGATTTAATTTTAATTATTCCTTGAAGAGATCATTTATATAACGGTAATGTTACATATTAGGGATGTTGAGGGGAAAGTAAATCCCCACCCACCAGTTAGTTATGTACACATTATAAAGTAGAAAATATGGACTTATTTCATAAATAATCACAATGAGAAATCATTTCAAGTTTATTATAGTAGATAATATATTATTTTAAATTATTTATTTTATTCAATTTTATTTAAAAAAATTAATTTATGAAATAGAAAAAGGAGTTCTGAGAATAAATAACGTGCATCAAAGCCAATGTACCCCTACTGTGAAGAAAGGATGGGGTACACTTCGCTTGAAAATAAATTTTTATGTATTTAAATAAAAAATAAATGTTTTATGTGATATGAAACAACATATGTTTCTTTTTTTATATGTAGATTGATAAATCAAAATATGAAGCCTCTTCCATCCCACGTCATGTTCTATGAAAGGAGACTCTCAAAAAAGGAGGGTAAACTAGTTGATGAAAACACAAAAACAATATGGGAAACATGTGTAAGTATGAAATAATTATTATTATTTATTCTTTATAATAGTAGTACATAAAAATTTCTATTTATGTTTATATTTTTTTATATGGTTTAGACATAAGAATCGACAGAAACCATACCAGAATAAAAACAACTTTCAGTAGCTTTAAAGTAGGCGAAACAATATGGTCGCGTTAGAGGATTAGGTTTTGGAGTGTATCCTCAAACATATTTTGAGAAGCTAAAACCAAATGAAGATATATATAATATGGTGAAATTATTTCAAAAACAAATAGACTCGCTACAATATATTACTGTCTGGTCTATTTTTGCGGACCAATGTATGAAAAGGGATCAAAGCGAACCAGTGGTGGAACAAATATCCGCACATGAACCAAATGACCCCACTATATTTTAGGTTAGTCATCCCCCCCAATAATATACCTTAATCAAGGTAATAAATTTTGACATTACTCTATCTCTTAAATTTGAATAAAATGACTTTTGATAACTTTATATTACTAAAATTCTACAGGGTACAATTGTATGGGATTTGTATTTTTCAACACCCACATACCACCTTGTTGCAAGGGGTATGGTGTATAATATTCTAGAATAAAAGATTCACCATAAATACCTCCCAAAAGATCACATGAGAGTGGGGATTTAGGTAGCTCATGAGCCGACTACTGAGTTGTCTATTCCACTTGATGATTAGGATATTACAATGATTAATGGTGCTATTGGAACTTCCATAGCATAACCATCTAATATTATAAAGATACATGAGGTATGTATTTAACAAATTTTTCATATTAAAACACTATAATAGTTAAAGAAAAAATGTTTGAAGTGATTTATGATATTACAGATGGATAAAGAAATGGAGAAATGGAATTTCATATCAAGATAGTCTAGTGAATTGACCAAGAAATCAAAACAACCTTTTGGGAGTACCTTCTCACCTCCAGTCCCATATAAATAATTATTATCATTACAAATTAATGAAGAGACAACGTTTAAATATGCCACTATGTCTTACATTCCATATGAAAAAAAATATGTGGAACTTTCATGATAGAATTAATTGGTCTTGAAATTATAAATGAAATTCTCAAGAATGAATGGTTGGGAGTCTTAGTTGTGAATACATACATAAGGTGTATTTTCATAATACATTTGTTCAAATAGTGAGATAATATGTTTATTAAAGTTAATAACTACTCATATTTTCTATAGGAATTTATATTACTACTATATAAATGGAAAACTGTGTGAAGCATGATTTGGATTCAGTATTCCCTATATCATTTATATAGAAAAACTTACTTATGATAATAGAAAAAATAAGAAGAAAAAAAGATGAGATACTTAAAGAGTTTGAGAAAAATATACCAGCCGATAGACTCTTTTTTATATCTATAATATAGAAGTAAAACTCTACAATCTCATCACATAAAATATATTTTTATTTTTTTCATTACTTATTTATTTTTTTAGGCAGCACTGGATGCTAGTCGCAATCAATCTAAATACCCCAAATATTTATTTTTTGGATCCAATGCATGGATATCCAATAAACTGACCACACATGATGTATATTGTGAAATTTTAATACACTTCAATCAATATTTTATAGATAAACTTCTAATTATATGTTTCAATCTGTGTTTTAACAAGACTTTTTTATGATAATGTGGTTGCTAAATATAGTCCAAATCATGGCATGAAGTCGGTGTCTGAATAGATAAAGAATTTGGAATACTATAAATGGAAACAAATTAAGGTATATATAGAAATATTTAACTATGAAAACATATTTTAAAAAAATACTTATTTTGGTTAATTTTTACGAAATGTCTAAATAAATATAATGATACCAATTATGGATATTATGTTTTCAAATTTATGAGGGAGATCATAAAGCATGAAAAGGCCAGCATCCCCTAATAATTATTTTATAAAGGTAATTAAAATTTCATTAAATATATTTATTAATAATTTGTTTGTCAATATTTTCTCATTACTATCAATATTTATGAAAATTTTCATACTCAAAATAAGAATTAAATTTTTTAGAGATGAGTGGGAAGTGTACATGTTGTTATAATGTTTTCTGGCAATAAATTTAGATGATTACCTACTATTTTTGTGATATAGTATGAGCTATGACCTTAGAAATATATTTGGGGTGTAAATAATTAGTTTTGGAATTCTTATATATTATTTTGGATTTTTTTCTCAAGAAGAAGTATAATGGACGAAATCAATTTGTTTAAAAATGATAACCTATAAAAAATAATTTTTTTGGAAATGGCAGAGGTGGAGGTGGAGGCGGAGGTGGAGGTGGAGGCGGAGGTGGAGTCAAAGTCAGAGATTGAGGAGGAGGAGGAGGTAGAGGTGGAGACCGAGGTGGAGACTGAGGTGGAGACTGAGGTGGAGACCGAGGTAGAGATGGAGGCAGAGAGCGAGGCAGAGACTGAGGTAGAGATGGAGGCGGAGATCAAGGTGGAGACCAAGGTGGAGGAGGAGACAAATCATTATCTTGTAAACAATAAAATTGTTGGGAAATGGAGTAGAATGAGGATCATACCAAGGTTGAGTTTGAGAACAATTGTTGAGAAGTTTGAACAACACTTTTCACTTACGATAAGATCCACTGTGGAAGTGTTTCATGCGAATTATTGAAAAAATGTTTTTTTCCACTTTTTTAAGTGAAAGTAACCCCTCACAAAGAAAAAAGTGAACAATAACAACAAAATAGATATATTTAATTTCCCATGACTTATCTACACTGCAAAAAAGGGTCTTAGTAGTGGATCCAATGGTCACCTGAGATTCATACAACACTAATAATATCATCCGACATGTATATAATCTAACTCAAATGTTTGAATAAATATGTGTGTAATAAACCACCAAAGCCAATAGGTATATGAGAGAACTATTAGAGGAAAACCATCATTGAGAGATCATGGTCATCGATGAGGGCGGGTGTCAAAGGAAACATGACATCAAATGAAAAGAACCCTCCTCATAAATAAATCCCTAAAAATGAAAAACCTACTTCAAATGAAATTGTGAAGCGTTAAAAATCCAAAAAAATACCCCCTTTGAAAAATAATCTAGTATCTTGATCCAAAAACTCTAAAAATGAATAAATAAAAATTTTCATCAACTAAATCATGAATTTTAATAAAATAACAATATGGTGGTTTATATTTGGTAGGTGGTGGAATTATTTTGGCTAATTGATCATCAATTAATTTCATGATATAATATCAAAAATTCCTGTGAAATCCATATAAGTAACCTTCATTATGCATGTGTGCATTCATTATGTAAAATGATCCATGTTCACAAGATCATTAATAAAAAACTCATCATAATTATTAATAAAAACACATGATAATAGGGATATTACCATTTTTGATGAACAAATAATGATGATGTTATGTTTGATTTTATCATCATCATGAATATTTAAAAGGATATACTAATCTATAGAAAAATCAAAGAAGACTAAATGGATGCACTAGATTTCAGTGTCATTTGGATTCTATAAAGGGATATACAGATGTTTAATACCTTCAAAAGGGTGTAAACTATTTTTAATGGAGTTTCGTGTCTTCTGAAAATAAATAATGGGTCATACTAATGTTTTTTATTTTAAAGAAGGTAAATGGTTTATCATGGATTTTTTACTCTATATGATAGTGAAAGTGTAAGATAGATTTTATTATGTTCCATAAAAACTGATATGTAAATATTTATTTTAGTTTTATCAATTAATGATGATAGGTTTACACTAATGGTTAATGTTTTTTAGAAATAAATGACTTCTTAAACAAGGAAAATTAACTCTTGTACTATGATCATGCACTCAACAAATGATTTTTTTTGCTTGAGTTGGGGTGGTTTGTTCGAAGTTTTTCCTGCTTATGAGAAATTCAACTTCAAGGATATAATTGAGATAACAATAAAAAGGAAATGGGTAAAAAATGAATACAACTATCATTAAAAGGTTAATTCTTACTACTTATTTAGTTAATTTTTTCTTCATTTTATCTACTATTTTTAAGTAAATTTCCTTATCATTTTTCTCGAATATTTTTTTTCACAGATGTTTTGGGAAGTCATATTTTTCCTTCAATCATCTGCAACCAGCCAACAAGAAGACAACATGGTGCTTTTGGATGAGGAATTTCAGGAAGCAGGGGGTTTCTTCTTCCATCCAAATGGAACATTTCTTTCTTTTCCGACTTGGTTCATATAGTATAAAAAATACACATCACATACTCAATCATTCACACCTCAATATGATGCATGGTGTCACCAGTATGACTTTAATGGTATGTTTTTTGTTTATAATTTACATTTTAGTTTAAAACACACATCGCACACTCAAAACAGAGATAACACATTAATATTTTTTTGATAATTTAGAAAAATGATCCATAAGTCATTTGTGACATGTAGAAATTAGTCGCACCTCAATCCGATGGACGATGTGATTGGTATAACTCCAAGTGCATATTTTATATTTAAAATTTACATCAATTTTAGTAAAATAGACAACTTACATACTCAAAACTGATCAAACACATTCTTATTGTTTTTATAATTTTGGAAAATGACCCATAATTCATTTTTTATGTGTAGGAATCATCCGCACCTCAATCCAATACATGATGTGTTGAGTATTAAAAATTGACATTTTAGTTCAAAAAGTTTCACTCAGTAAAAATTGAGAAAACACACTCATATTATTTTGATAATTTAGTAAAATAATTAATAATTTATTTATGATGTATAGGAATTAGTCTCACATCAAACCCACTATCACGAACCAAATCTGATCGCCGACAAAATCGACACCAAACCCAGCCCGTGACATGACCCAAAGGGCATTCCCTATCCCCACGGGCTGGCACAAGTGCCCGGGTATCATTAATATAGGTTTGGGAACGATTTACCCGAGTATGAAAGCATAAAACATTAAAACAATCCATAATATAAATCTGAAATTTTTGAGCCAAAAAAGACTTAAGTGAAAAAAAAACTGAGTACATTGGTTTAAAGATTATACAAGTGGTCCAAATAAAAATAATTATAGCATTAAGACAGCCCCAAGGACTCCACACGACTAGGGGTCATCGCCCCCAAGCTATCTCCACAACTCTGCACCAAGAATGGGAACTAACACCATGAACCACCATCACCCTTAGCCTTTACTTTACCTGAATCAAACATAACCAAGTCTACTTACACCCAAGGGGTGTAAGTGGGTTGTGAGACTAAGCCCAGTAGGATACCACCCAATGATTCCAAAGAGTAAGAAATACAATGTGAAAAAGCAAGCAGTTTTCAAACGCAAGGAAAAGTAGTGTTCAAATTTCAAGAAATGAAACCTCTAATTGAAAATAGTTTTCAATCCAAAATTTTTAGAATACTAACACATTAAAATAGAAATGTTAGATACTGTAATTTACTTCCAAACACACCCAAATACATGGGTAGATACTACAAATCCAATGAGTAACAACATTGGGAACACCCCTAGGCACTAGGTTGTCTTGGGCCCTATATACCTCGTACCTCGGTGTAAAGTAACCATAGAAAAATCCTTTCTCGTGCACGAGACACTAGTAGGGAACACACCCATAACCTAGTGGTCCCCAATAATCATCCACATAGTTTAGTTAGAGTTGTCGTTATCCAAATGCTAAGTGAAACAGGGACAAAACTCATCCGGTCCACTAGCCGTACTAGTACAAATCCGCCCCACCTAGGTACCCGGGCTTCCCCTTTTGTGATCAATCAATTTCAGCATGCAACATAAATAAATTTTAATATAAAACACCATTACTGGTCAATCACAACCAATACAGTAGCTATCACATTTTATACCACTTAAAACACGCAACAAAACACTTAGATTTTTCATAAAACAATTCCTCAAAATCTCGTAGTGTTTCGGACACAAAACACCTTATAAACCTCACTTGAATACTATGTGCACATATTTAAGTTTCCAAAACATAAATTAGATCCCACTACATTTCAGTTAAAACACAAAATCATTTTTAGGGCAACCCTATATAGTTCAAGAAACGACATCATTGCAAAGTCTCCATTTTTACACAACACAACTCTTAGAATTTCATGTGGTTCACAAACACCATTAAAACCAGATTTTTCAGCAACAAAAACAAGGGACAATCATTAAAAACAGTATTTTTATCCCTATTATACTTCAATAAAATCAACTAGTTACTTATAGGGTAGCCCCAATTAAACTAATAATACATTTCTATCAAAAACCCCCAATTTCACATGAAATTGGCCTTTAGGATTCATTTTAAACACAAACACCACTAAAACTATATTTTTCAGAAATAATAAAATTTAATAAGCATGAAAATACCATAAAAACAGTAGCCAATTCACAAAGATTTCATACACAATGGAATCACCTACAAAAACCAAGGAAACCCTTGAATCCTTTGTGCGAAAACTCAAACACACCACCGCCGCACCTCAAGAAAGATAAACCAGACCTAAAACCAGAATTTCAGACCATAAAACACAATATAAAACCTTAAATTTTAAACCCTACTTCCTGGACATTAGGAACCGCAATTATAATGGAAGAAACCCTAACTAAATTGGATGTAACCCTAAACAAATTGAAAGAAGAAAGGAGGAGAACAAATTACTTAAAATATCTTGTAGAAATCGCCCCCCAAAATACCAGTAGCTGATTTCACAAATACTCAAACCTTCAATGTTGGTTCGAACAAGAATAGATAGATCATTTAGGAATTTTAATGGGGGAAAAAGAGTAAGAATTGAAGGAGTTATGAAGGAAACAAATTACCTTTATAAATCTGCCCGAAATTTGAGTTCTTAAGAACTTTCGACCTAAACCGCGATGAAAATGAGCTGAAACGAGTGTGGGAGGATATTGGACGCGAGGCTGGGTTCAAGTGTCGTGTTTGGGGCTTGTAATCACCAAAAACCCCTTAAAAATGAATAAGTTATTAACTAATCAAATTTTATTTTTAAAACTGGAATTGGGCTTTCGGGCAGGCCCAATCCCTTAAATAAAAACCCATATACACCTTGTTTATGGATTTCCAAAGGCTCCAAATTTTAATTTTGATGTTAATATATTAGGTGAGGACATTTAGGAGTTGGAATTAGTGAAAAATATTAAAAAATGAATAAGTTATAAAAGAAACAAAATTTATTTTTAAAACTGGAATTGGGCTCACGGTTTGGCCCAATTCATGAAAACTCACCTATTCTCTATAAAAACTTTGGAAACCCCCCAAAACAAAGAATTAATGGAAATTAAAATAAAAATACATTTAAAATAAGCTATGTATGTGACACCCACACATGATGTGACCGATATGACTGAAAGTGTGTGTTTCCAGTTTAAAAATACATTTTAGTAAAAACCACAAGTATCATACTCAAAATTGAGAAAATGAATTTTTATTGTTTTTATACCTTATTAAAATTATCCATAAGTCATTTGGTATGTGTAAGAATCAGTTACACCTCAATCTGATGCACGATATGACCGATATGACTCCAAGTGCATCTTTTTATTTAAAATTGACATCAATTTTACTAAAAAGAAAAAATGGCATACTCAAAACTGAGAAAACAAATTCATATTATTTTTATACTTTAGAAAAATGATCCATAATTCATTTTTTCATGTAGGAATCAACCACACCTCAATCTGATACACTATGTGCCCAGTATGACTCAAATTCTCTATTATCTATTTAAAATTGACATTTTAGTTCAAAAAGTTTCACTCACTAAAAATAAAGAAAACATTCTTGAATTGTATTAATAAATTAGTAAAATGATTCATAATTTATTTTTTATATGTAGTAATCAATCTCATGTCAAACCCATATACGATGTGATTGGTATGACTGAAAGTATGTGTTTCGAGTTTAAAATTACATTTTGGTAAAAATGACAAGTGGTGTACTCAAAATTTATATAACAGATTAATATTGTTTTGATAATTTAGTAAAATGATCCATAAGTCACTTTATACATGTAATAATCATCTTATCCTCAATATGAAAAATGGTGTGACCGGTATGACTCCAAGTGTGTCTTTTTATTTAAAATTGACATCAATTTTTGTAAAAAAAAATGGAATACTCAAAATTGATAAAACACATTACCCTAGTTATGATACTTTATAAAAATGATCTATAATTCATTTTTGAAATTTATGAATTAGCCTCACCTCAATCTGACACACAGTGTGCCCGGTATGACTCAAAGTTTCTATTATAAATTTAAAATTATCATTTTAGATCAAAAAGTATCACTCAATAAAAAATAATAAAATTCACTTATATTGTCCTGATGATTTATAAAAATGATTCATAATTTATTTTTGATGTGTAGGAATTAGTCTCACATCAATCCCACGCATGATGTGACAGGTATGACTGAAAGTGTGTGTTTCTAATTTAAAATGAAATTTTAGTAAAAACCACAAGAGGCATACTCAAAACTAAGAAAACACATTAAAATTGTTTGATACTTTATAAAAAATATATTTAAGTCATTTTATTCATTTATGAATCATCCTCACTTCAATCTGACACACGATGTGATCGGTGTTACTCCAAGTGCTTATTTTTATTTAAAATTGACATCAATTTTAGTAAAAAAAGATAGTTGATGTACTCAAAACTAAGAAAACACATTCATATTGTTTTGATACATTACGAAAACGATCCATAAGTCATTTTTTACATGTATTAATTATTAACACCTTAATATGACACACGGTGTTCCTGATATGACTCAAAGTCTTCATTATCAATTTAAAATTGACATTTTAGTTAAAAAAGTGCCACTCACTGAAAACCAAACAAAAATGCTCGGATTATTTTGATAATTTAGTAAAAAGATTCCTAATTCATTTTTTATGTGTAATAATTAGTCTCACATCAGACCCACACACTATGTGACATGTATGACTCAAAGTGTGTGTTTCTATTTTAAAATTACATTTTAATAAAAACCAAAAGTGGTGCACAAAAAACTGAGAAAACCCATTAGGATTGTTTTTATACTTATATAAAATTATCCATAAGTAATTTGATACGTTCATGAATCATCCTCACCAAAATCTAATGCATAGTGTGATCGATATGACTCCAAGTGTGTCCTTTTATTTAAAATTGACATCAATTTTAGTAAAAAAGACAACTGATATACTTAAAAATAAGAGAATGCATTCATATTATTTTTGATACTTTATTAAAATGATCCGTAAGTCATTTTAGATGTGTAGGAATCATCCTAACCTCAATCTGATGCACGGTGTGACTGGTATGACTCCAAGTGTATCTTTTTATTTAAAATTCAAATCAATTTCAGTAAAAAGGAAAAATGACATACTCAAAACTAATAAAACACATTTTTATTGTTTTAATACATTAAGAAAAGACACATAATTCATTTTTGATTTGAATTAATTATATATACTTCAATTCAATACACGATGTTCCTGGTATGACTCAAAGTCTCTATTATCAATTTAGAATTGATATTTTAGTTCAAAAGTTGTCACTCACTGAAAATAAAGAAAATTTTCTCAAATTGTCTTGATAATTTATGAAAAATATTCAAAATTTATTTTTGACATGTAATAATCATTCTCACATCAAACTCATACACAATGTGACCGTTAGGACTAAAAGTACATGTTTCGGGTTTAAAATGACATTTTAGTAAAAACCACAAGTGGTGTACTCAAAATTGATAAAACTCATTCATATAGTTTTGATACTTTAGGAAAATTATCCATAAGTTATTTTGGAAGTTTAGTAATCTTTAATGTCTGAATAAAATGAACGGTGTGACCGATATGAATCAAAGTGTGTCTTTTTATTTAAAATTGACATCAATTTTAGTAAAAAAGACAACAGATATACTCAAAACTGAGAAAAAATATTTGGATTGTTTTGATAATTTATGAGAATTATACATAAGTCATTTTTAACATATATGAATAATTAAAACCTCAATCCAATTCATGGTGAGACCGGTATGACTTCAACCGCATTTTTTATTTAAAATTGACAATAATTTTAGTAAAAAGGACAACTGACATACTCAGAACTGAGCAAACACATTTGGATTATTTTGATATTTTAGGAAAATGATACATAATTCATTTTTTACATGTAGTAATCATTATCACCTCAATATGATACATGATGTTCCTATTATGACTCAAAGTCTCCATTATCAATTTAAAATTGACATTTTAGTTCAAAAAGTGTCACTCATTGAAATTCAAGAAAACGCACTCGGATTATCTTGATAATTTATGAAAATTATTAATAATTTATTTTTGACGTGTAGGAATCAGTCTCACATCAAACTCACCCATGATATGAATGGTATGACTCAAAGTGAGTGTTTCCAGTTTAAAATGACATTTTAGTAAAAAAATAAAGTGTTGTACTCAAAACCAAGGAAATGAATTTGGATTGTTTTGGTACTTTAAAAAAATGATCCATAAGTCATTTGGAACATGTAGGAATCAACTAAACCTTATCCAAATTCATGGTGTGATTAGTATGACTCCAAGTGCATCTTTTCAATATACACATGTCATTTAGTTTAAAACGTGCATCACATCACAAAAACCAAGCAAATGAGACTATATTTTTTTTCTCATCATTCTATCTAATATTACTTAACTAATTTCCTTATCATTTTTATCTTATACTTATTTAGTTAATTTTCATATATATAATGCATGAAGATGAACAATAAATGGTGTGACGTGCAACAATCAATTGAAACTCAATCTGATATATAGTGTTCTTGGTATATGACTCAGAGTTTAGTTTAAAAGTAACACTTTATATTTAATTTATTTATTTATATTATTACTAAAATAATAATTTTTTTCTTATATAGGTGTGTTATTTTTCTAGAGTAGGTGTGGTTTTTTCTTTTATACAGGTGCATTATTTTTTTTCTATAATAGTGTTTTTTCTTGTATTTGTGTTGATTTCATTTAAATTTATATATTTGTATATGATTTTACTAAATTATTGTACTATTTCTAGTGTTGTAGTTTGTTGTTATAGCACATTAAATTATGCCCTATTTCGGGTTCTATAGCATGTTGTAACATCACACAGCATTATTCCCATTTATCAATGCTACTTAATACATTGATAAAGGAATCCTTTATCAGCACTTTGCACTTTTAAAAGTGCTGATAAAGTGACCCTTTATCAGCACTTCTAAAATAAATAATAATGTAATACTTTATCAATGTATTAATTAGCATTAATAACGGGTCTCTTTATCATCATTAAATATAAGCACTGATAAAGGCTTATTCAAATTTTGTTAAAGGTCTCTTTTGTAGTAGTGTAACTCTATAATCTTTGTGGTTCACTTTTATTTTTAAAGGTATCTTTGTATAAAACTAAATAAGTGAGTTTGTCTATAAAACTTAAGGGTTTTAGTTCCGAGGATACTAAATACTCTTCTAGGTATATCCTTAACAACAACCTATAGTTTTACTTCACCAATAATATCTTTCCATAATTTGGTATGAGTATTATATTCTATATTCATCATTCATTGCTGATATTTCACATCCTTGATTCAAGAATTACTTAAACTATAAAGTATTATGTACCATAAAAACATTCATTTAAAATAAAATAATGTCTCGGTATGTCTGACTAGACACTAAGATAACTGTTTTGGTAGTACTCAATAGTAAACTATAGATTTATAAGAATCCGCCCACTTGGGAAAATAAAGTTTTGTGATTCTCACCACTAACATAGGAATCACCTTTTCTTATCTACTGGGAGAATTCACCTTACTTATTATGATTTTTCTAAACTAAATCCATGTGATTCAAATCACTGACATAGAAATCATCATTTCTCAACTACTCGAAGAAATTCACCTTACTTCTTATGATGTTTTAGACTTCCTTGGCTCCCTTATTTGAATACAAGTATGTATTTAATACCCATGAAAAGAAACAGAAATATCACATGAATATTACCAAAGTATAATCCACTACATGGTTCATATTTTATCCTTTGCAATTATTTTTCAAATGACCTTCTTGGCCCCATGAGAAGAAAATAGGACTCTTATTCACTACACTACTTTTAAATCTTTTGGACCTTAGAAATATGTTTTAAATTCACCATTGACACTAAACTATTCAAGGTATTTTCTACCTGTTCTATCACTCTTTTCACCATAAGGGGTGATTAATCATGTTCCCACCAATCCTTATCCACCTGGTGAAGCATAGTCAAAAGTTTCCTGAGTGGATTCTCCATGTTGTTCATCCTATAATTATTTATTAATATGAAGAAACTAAAATTTAAGGATGATAACTTGAGATTAATGTATAACTACTAATCCATATGGAAGTCGAACTTTGTTATCACTAGCTAGGTACCCATCTTCCAATTTACACTAAAATAGTGTGGTGACAATCTCATTTATCTAAATCCTTTTATTTATACATTTAATTTCTAAGATATTAATTACCATGATTCATTCATCCCTATAATTCATTCAGGCATACTTCTTACCCTCTCTTATTAACTGAGGTGGTTGGACATGAATAGGGGTCACCAACACAAAATATAATTTTTTTTTCAGTAGTAGTGCAGCATATAAACTACTATACCACCCTAGGAAATATATGTTGGTCTATACATGGTATTTTTCTAGGCATGATCTTAGTTTACATATTTTTGTCATGTTACTTACCATTTTCTACAACAAATTAAAAACATTTTTTGGTATTTTATCTTGATTACCTAAAATGTAGCCTAATAAATTTAATTTATTATCCTCCCACTATTTTATAAAATCTCAATAACCCTCACCATTAGATTCAGGATCTCCTATCATATGAATATTATATTGGAAATGATCCATACATTGTTTCTCATAACCCATAATTTTTTCATGCAAATTATTCTAAGTAATTTACGTAGGTATATCTTTCCAACTATATTAACCCACAACTCTTTAATTAGTTGAGTAGAATCCCTAATCCTAAAATCCTGGACTCAAACTTCCACAATGCTTACATCCAAAATGGTATTGAATATACATTATTCATTAAACTTGGTACCAATTTGGTTAAGTCAACTCTTTATTTTTGTTAAGACTTCTTGATAATTAAAAAATTCCCCCAACTTTAACTTGACTGATACTTTAACTATGGGTGTATATTAAATCAAATAAAGAATGTAAAAAATCTAACTTAATATTTCCTTGATGGATTTTTTACCTTATGTGTAAATATCCTTTAGTTTATTTATTTATTTTCTTTTTATTATTATATGAATTTTACACAATTAATTAACCATGTCTTGATAAAATAAGTTACATATAATCCATTTATTTTTGAGTGACTAAAATTTGATTCTATTTACAATGTTTGTTACTATATGATAATACTCATATCTTAATCATACATAAATAGAAACATTTATCATGAATTTATTAATTTTTTATCTTTGAATGTTTTTTCACAATCCTATGTGATTATATAACACCCACATAATGATATAAGTAACCATTAATGATAAAAATAAATAAATAATGAAATAATCATGAGTTGTTTTCTATGGATTGATCCATAGAGTGGATAATGAATCAAATAAGATGCTAGGGGAATACCATGATTCATGTTTTGACTTGTATTCCACCACCCTTCAAACTCCCTTGCATATCACTTGTTTGGTTTCATGCTGGCTCTTGACTTGAATAACGTCACCTAAATAAAAAAACAATTTTATAAAAAAGTACCCTAGTAATTGGGGGTTCCTACTTCTAACCACCCACATCACCAATGAGTGGTGAAATGTTTGTGACTTATAAAATAGTTTTACTTAGTTATTCGTATCATTTTGGGCTGTTTTGAGAGGTTTAACTTATCCAAGGACTTAAAGGAAATTTAGGAAATTTAGACCTAACTATTTGAGATCATTTATGAGCCATGAATAGTATGGGTATCCATTTTCACAAATTTGAAGTTTTTCTCTCCTCTTCTCCCTTATCCCAAGATTCTATAGAGTAAATTGTAAATAACAAATCAATTCAATTTTGGATATTGATCACATGATCTTTTAATGATTTCACAAGCATTGTAAGGCCTTCAATCTTTTACACTAACACTAGGAAATCAAAGCATAATGTATATGTGGATGATCAAGAGGGCATCTACTTTAGTGTATTCAAGCTAAGGTGATTTGTTCAAGAGAAGATATCACCAAGATCGTGGAATTAAACAAAGGCATTGAAGGTACTGGGAGCATGCATTAGAAGTATATGGGATGGGGAATTAAAAAATTTCACCAATTATTGATGTAACTACATCATTGTTGGTGAAGTGCAGCCCGATACGTAGCCCTGAGGATCAGATGTGAATTTATTTAAGCACAAAATTAAATCGAATATTACCTCATTCAATCTGAATTTTTATTCTTCAATCATTCATCACAGAAAACCATTTCTCAAAGGAACCAAAGCTAGATCCCTCAATCGTTGAATTTCAGGTGCTAGCACAGAGATATTATAAATCCATAAACGTCTCAATGATCACCATAGTGATGATCCTATGATCTGTGAATAAGAACACATATTGGAATCTTGGATCATCTAATTCTCTCTCTATGAATCATGATAGGAGAGAGTGGCTCTCAATCATTGTTCAGGGAATAATCATTTTCATGAGAGCCTCTTTCCTCCTTATAGAGTGAGATTCTAAAAATACCCAAAAAATGGATCCTAACCCCTGTATATTTATTACCCACTACAAACAACATCTTATGACCACTTTACTAATTCATTAATAACATTTATATTTTTATTACTTACTTATAATTAAATAAGTATATCGCATGATAAAAATGATCCATTAACTCAACTCGTCATTCTTGCAAATATTGAACAAACCATGAATATTAAAATAATATTCTTTCATATAATATTTTCCATATATTTACTTTAATAATTGTAAAAATATTTAATTAATAATTTTAATACTAATTATTCTAAAATTGAATATTTTGAATTTATTTATTCTTTGGAGATCATATATTCTCAAACATCACTTGTACCCTATGGTAGGGCCTTCCATATCTTAAACCCTTATTCATCAGAATAGGACAGACTTTTGAATATGCTATGTGTGTGACCCTATGGAACCTTATCTTGATAGAAGTGAATGTTATTCAAAGACTATGAGAAGAGTCTAGCAACCCATCAAGGCCTTTAAAAAGATAAGGTATAGTCATAACAATGAAAATATTTCCTATGAATATACGTCATGTAATATAATCTATTTGTCTTACAATATATCATAAACTAGGACACACATTTTGTTTCATCATCCTTTCTTATTTTATTATTCACTGACCTTATTAGATGGACTTACCTTCTTTTACCATGCCCATGGATTTAGTGAAGGTACTACAATCCTAATCAACTAGGCCTGAGATATCACTTCCTTTTAGAAGGGAAAAATTATTTTTTGATTATTTAATCAATGAAATACCACCAATGAAACACCCAATGCTTGATACCTAACTATGAAATCAATGCCATATTTTTCCCTTGCATCAAATTACATGATCAAATAGTATAAACTGGTAATAATCTCAAGTCAGGAGACTATTATACGTTTTTACAGATAGGAACTACCAAAGACACCTGAAACAAGTGGTGTTCCAATTGGTGGTTCATTCCTTATGATATCATCTACTCAAGATCACCAAGGGAAAAATCATGAAAATAAGTCTTAATGCTTATGATCTCCCATCACCCGATGGTCAAACATTATATGTGTTCAGTTAGTATAGTGTATCTAGACCATATGACATATGCTTAAGATCAATGTCATAGTATTTCTAGGCTATAGTTATAGATTGGGAACAACTATAACCTTTTGATACAAATAAACTATCTATAGACATTACCATGTCAATAATGGACACAAAAATATCAAAACTATTATGGTAAATTTACATAATGCATAACTCTCTATATACATGATATAGTATTCGAAAATTACTATTTATTTTGGTCTAGGGAACCCAGTTTTACAAAAATCTCACTTTCACTAAATCCAACTTGCTAATTAACCATGTTTTATCTCACATGATAAGACTATGCTTATGTTGAATTTTTTCTTTAGTCATTGGGCCTTCCACATCTTCACTGTGTGGCTACTTTGCTATATGCGACTTCACCTCCTTGAGAAAGACTTCTCAATGGATGATATCCCTGAGTGTATTCCTTTTTTCCACTCTTATAACTTGACATCATGGATAGTATCATTAATAGGATGATCATAATTTATATTATGAAAAAACCTTACTTACTAGGTGAGCTTCCAAGAACTGGAATAAATATTTGTATATTTTACACCGCTTATTAAGATACATTAAAAGTTTCAAAACACTCAGTATTTGTAAATATTTATACCACTAGTTTAATGAGATTATCTTTTTATTACCTTATATTAACTTCGATATTATATCATATTAATCTAGGAAGAATGGTTTGTGTCCCCTTAAACTAGTGTCCCTTCCTATCTGAGTACCAAGAACAAATCTTTTATACTCTCTCAAGTATAATTGGATAGTTCCAACTACTTACCATGTAGTTCTCTTGGATTATACTGATACTTTCCTACCATAGAGTTTGTGTTGGAAATATCACATTTAGTAAATAGTATGGAATATATGATTAATCCATCATAGAAGCATATAGAATTCCACTCACCAAATTAACCTCCTCCTATGTCCCATACATGTCTTCTTGGAGAGATTTATTCCATATGACAATGGTAAAAATTATCTCTTGAATTTTTCCAAATTTTATTTTGTAATACATTGTCGGTATATATACTTTGACTTAGTATAAGTAACCCATTACATACACCATAGTAGATCTTGTTCCCTAAAACTTTGGTTGTTATATTAAGCTAATTTCTAGAGAGTTTTCTTTTTCTTGGTCTTAAATAACTGTAATACCAATAGTTATTTTCCATATGTTATCAAATATATTTTACTTGGAAAACATTGGTGTTCCCTCTAACCTCTTATAAACACGTGATAAAAAATTATTCCAAATTAATATTCTATGATTTTATTGTTTACTTCAATCCGAAACTAAATTTTTGTAACTTTCACCCCTTATTGGAATACTATGGTGTCACCAACCATTTTTGGATGCATCATATAAATTCCTTCCAAGATTGGTGTTCTTGACATCCAATTCCCAATTTAATGATCAATGAAAGTAGCTATGATAAGTAGAATTATAATGAATTTAGGCATAATGACTTGGAATTACCAATAAAGACTTATTGGTACCATGCTTTTACCACCAATGTATTGTATCACTTGAATACCCACTACATTATTCAAAATAATAAGCACCTATACTTTGATACATTGAATCAATTATTTAATATTAATTGGCCTTGTAAATCATAGATAATTGATATATATTACATAATTATAGGATTCATTTCTATCCATGAATATAGTATCACCATCTGTAGTGAATGAAAAACCATTACCGTGGTTTTATCCTTCCTACACAATATGTGTCTCTAGAACATTCATTTTCCACAAGCTCTTGTGGAATTTCTTCCTAGACAAATTATTTGTGCATCTTTAACATTGACTAAATCTAGGTCAATTTTTGTCTTACTATCACAAAGAGAGATATACACCCTTTGATAGAAATATATTCTTTTACTTGTCTATAACCTTTCTTTCATAGGGATTTATATAATCTCCTATATAAACTTTAGGATATTAACTTATATGCACTTTGTGTTTTTCTTTATGAAAGTTTTTTTATATATTTAACAAAAACTTTGCATCTTAACACATGCTTATTATAACATGATAGATTTATATCATACTATAACCCATATGATATACATTTATCATTTGTAGTTGGTATATGGATATGGGATAACACCATTATTTATAAATCATGTCATGAAAATAATGGAAGTTTTTTTCAATGCATATAAATCTAAACATTGATTCCCCTTTTACTTTCATCCCGAATCTGATGTGTATAAGGAAATGTGTATTTAGGAATTACTCCACACTAAATTTTATTAGCCTATTTTTTCATGTAAAAAACTTCATTGATCCTCCTTATTAACATCATAACTTTGATGCATATAAATAAATTTTCGTTTATGAATTACTCCATGCAACATTTTTGTGGTTGATGAATGCTTGGTCAAGATATTCTTCGGCACACAGGATCGAAACAGCTCATATCTTCTAACGATTCATATTCTATACTTCACTTTTACATTCATTAAAACACTTAAAAAAATCTCTATGAAGTATATTTACCACTAAATTTACCTTGGAGTATTTCATTCTCTCTAACTGAACTAATTTTGAAATCTTTGTGACTTACCTTTATTTCAAAAGGTTTCTTTTTCCAAAACTAGGTAAGTAAATGTGTAGATGATACCATATATTTTTAGATTGAAAGAGTCTAGATACCATACTAGGTATATCCATGACAACTAATATTAGTTTTACTAGACAAATAATTATCTTTCGACAACTAAGTATTAGATTCTTGCATTTTATATTCATCAATTATTGTCAATGATTCAAGCATTAATGAAAAAATAGTTGAGTATTAGACACCACAAACAATCATTCATTCCAAAACTGGAATAATGTCTCCTTATGTCTTAAGGACATGTGGGATAATTTTTTTTGTAATACTTAACAAAAGTTCAACTTGAACCATTAATCATGGAAATTACAATTTGTGTACATCTCACCGCTGACTTAGGAATCGCTCATTCTCAGCCACTTGGAGAATTCACCTTACTTATTGTAATGTTTCTATACTTGGTTACTGTATTTGAATACATATATCTGGTAGGCATATTGTATTTAATACCCAAGTTTTATAATATAAACATTACATATAATGATGAATATTCCTAAAGAATAAGTGACTATTTGCTTCTTCAATTCGGTTCATTGCATTAAAACTTTCATTGAATTATTTGATGTCATATGAAGAAAATAACCTCATATACAATGATTAGACTATTTTACTTGAAGGATGTTGTGATGGTGCCTTTGGAGTCACACTTTCCATTAGCCTTTTCACTTTATCTTTCAACTTGTTTACCATAAGAACTAAAGATTAATCTTTCTTTGAGTTATTACCAACTTAGAAAACCATACCCAAAAGGTAATGAAGCATTTTCTCCATACAAATCATTTTGTAATTTTAAACGAAACTATAGTAATTAGGTGAAAATAATATAATAAAGGGGTGTATTAAAAGATCATGATGCATATTTCAATTTACATGTATCCAATGTAATCATCACCCCATTCATATCACACTTCTCTTTATCCACATAAGATTCTCGGAGATGATACAACATGAAAACCCATCCATGCCCTCGTGATGTATCCATAATTCGTTGGACATTGATGATAACATTATGATGCAAACATCAAATGTGTCATACATGAGTCTCTTGTATGTATATTTCTCACCATCACTTCCTAAGGTGGCTCAATAGTCAGTAGGGACTCCAACACATTAAATTTCATATATTGTAGTAATTTCTGCAAGTTCTTGTAGTACTCTTGAAAACTCATGTTGATGAGGACATGTTCTTTGTCTAATAGAAATCGCAGTGTATATGTGGTTTTAATTTCCATTTTCTAAAAAATAAAATTTAGAATATGAGTACTTTTATCTTGATTACCGTTTAGCCATTATCGATTAATCACTAAATGTATCCCACTATTTTATTGAACCTTAGTATCACTCACTACTAGATTCATAATACCCAATCGGTTAAGTATTCTAGTGGAAAAGATCCATGAAACATCTTCTCATAGTCTAAGTTATGGCTATGTCACTAATCAAAGAGTTTTAAGGTAGGTGTTTGACTGACTAACCATATTAACTTGCAACTCTTTGAACTATTGAGTGAAGTCCCAACTTCTATAAATCATAAACTTTATTCACTCAAAACTTCACATCTAAAGTGGAAATAAGATAGCTATGGATACTTCTTTGCTACCAGATTTAGTTAAGTTAACCCATTACATTCATAATAACTCCCTAATAGTAGGAGACACCCTCAACTAGGGCTGAAGAGCACCCCGTACATCCGGGTTTTTTCAATTTCGAACAACAGAAGACTTTACAACTCAATATTTCTTTGAGAGATTTTTATTAATTATTTATTGACGAATGAAATCATTTTTTATAGAATATGCATGTAATATATACTCACACTCACAACCTAACTATGCAATAAATAGAAAATCATTCATCACATCTTAATTCATTTTAATTTATGTATTTTAATTTACTAATTTATGTAATCGTGATAGATTTCAAATTCAAAAAACAATAATAAACAATGCATAAATTAAATAAGCAGCATGATTGATCTTGAGAATTTGATATTGGTTGATCCATTTACACTCAATGGATCAACTCTGATCATAGGGGTAAATTACCTGAGTTGTCTCTGACTCATATTGCACCTCACACCATGGTCCAATGTATTGTCGTCTCGTCTGGAATACTAGTTCATCTTGGTGTGGTCCACATCTTCGTTTGTCTTTATCATAATACATATATACCTACATGTAGACGAAGGGGTCTTCGGAATATGTAGTACACATGTAATACATCTCTCATGGACAAATAAGCTCGTATACATATAATGAAGAAGACAGATGATGCGCAGATCGTCTATTTAATTAATTAATTACTATCAAAACAACCACATTAAATAATTAATTAAATAAATTAATCTCAGACATACATTGGTCGGTCAATGTTCAAGATGAGATGACGCGCAATGTAAATAGGAAATAAAAATAAAAATGCAATAAATTTATGTCGAGGTCATTAAATGAATTAAAATAATTCTTCTAATTTTAATTCAAGTAATTTTTTGCTTGGTTCAATCCCAAATAATTTTGATTTTTATTCTAAAAATTCTAAATTAATTTTTGAAATTATTAAATTTATCCCCGAGCCTGCGGCATCTTGGAAAACCCTTAAAAAGGGTTTCAAGTTTATACTTGATCCGAAATGGAAATGACGGGTTGGGCACGGCCCAACCCACTCAGTCCTGAGTCGGGCCCATCCGACTTGGTCAGGTCAGGCTGTAGGTGGCGGCCCCACGCCATGCGCATGGCTGGTGTGCGGAGAGGGCGGCAGGTGGGTCGGCCTACCCAGGTGGTCTGTGCAGAATAGGAGGCATTCATGGGGGAAATGAGTGTCGCGGGAGTGGAGAAGGGTGCCCGAATGAGGGAGGTCGCCGCGGCGAGGTGGCTTAGCGGAGATCTGACCGTCGGGGCGTGGGAGCTCGTGCGGGAAGCCGTGCGGCGGTGGTCCTACGGCGATAGGAGGAAGGCGCGCACCTACAGAAATAATGTTATCCTTTAGGGAAAGAAGAAAAAGTTAATCTAAATGAAGTTATGGAGAAAAAAAAATCATGTTCTTCTACTGTGAAATGAACAAGTAAGTAAGTTGGTGAAATTAGCATTTTGCGTCTAACCAGTTGAAGACTAAATACATAGACTGAAATAAGAAAACAGTTTGTATATAAGAATTAATCAATATTTTCAGTAAGGACCCTATACTGCAATAGGTTATGGTGTTCAGGAACATCAAAGTAATAAAACAGTTCGTATATAGGCAGTGGTCAATAATTTCAGTTAGGGTTACTTGTACTGCAAGTGGAAATAGTGTACTGGAACAACGAATAGTCGATCCTGAAAAAACGAACATGTGAATAAAAAGTGGACTGAACAAATTCACTAACGGAGGCAAAGTGAAGAACTGCAGTAGTGGAATGCATCCATGAGGAATGACTATCTTTAATGAATCTATAGTATATGGATGAGTGAAGCTGATGATAGATTTTTTGTAAACATAACGCCCAAAGATAATGTATTAAAGAAACCTAAAATTTAATGTATATAGAAAAAATTCAGATATAATGGATTGTATAAATAATAAAATTGAATAGTGCAGATTGTGAAAAAACATCCAAATAAAGATAAAATATTACTAAAATTAAGAAGAACAATGTAGGGATTGGGGAATATAATAAACATAGAATTTGAAAGGAATTGTTGTTATTCTAGATTTGGAGTAGGAATATACACAAAGAACAATTGTTGAATCATAAAAGAAGATGTATTGTAAGAACTTATGAAAAAAATCATAAGAAAACCAAAATACTGAATATTGTAGAGAAGACGGAAAATTATTTCAAGGGGTATATATAACACACTTTATGCAGTGTAGTGGAAATTTAGAGTCGGTGAAACCACAGAGATATAAAAATATACTCAGCCACAAAATGAATTTGATTCCCTTATTGCTGATAGAAACTGAATGAAGTAAATCCATAAATCCAGACTTAGGAATGCAGATATTTTAATACTGTAAGGAAATTTTGTTTGAATATAATGAGATGAAAGAGTGAAATGTCGAGATGAATGTTCCAGAGATGATTGAAAGAGAAAATTACCCTATGTAGGATATGGATGAGTATGTGGTTGATCTTGACCGTCGCAATATGACAATTTGTCATAGTGAGAGGACTGATTTGTTGGAGGAATTGCATTAACCCACTAAAGTATGGTTTCGAGGACGGAGATGAGGGTTCGGATGATAGGGGATTCAGGGAAGGGATCAGAGATTTTTGTTGGAGCAGATGAGTTCACTTGGGGCAATGATGATTCTGATGAAATTGGTTGTGGCATTGGAGGCATGGAAACAACGGATGTCGTCTTGTGATTGGATTCACTTGTAGAGGATCTGGAAGCTGAAAGGGATGAGAAGGAGGATCGGAGGCGGAACAGGCTAAGGGGTACCTAGGTGGAATAGGCGAAGGTGGAGAAGGCATAGATGGAGGAGCTAGAGACGGAGTAGGCGAAGGCGAAGTAGGTGAAGGTGGAGGAGCCAGAGGCAGAGGAGCCCAAGGTGGAGGAGCCGGACGCAAAGCAAGGGGAGTCAGAGTAGGCGGAGGCGGAGCGGCCGGAGGGTAGTGGAGGAGGTAGGAGAGGTGGGAACCCAATGTGCAGATGAGGAAAATCCCAAGCGTGAGGGGTGATAGAATGGAGGGAGTGTGAGTGGATAGAAGAGGAGGGGGATGTTGCACAAGGAGGAGTTGACATGTAAGCTAGAACCCACCCATCTTTAGTATATATAATAGATAATAGATGATAGATTTTCACCACCCAACCTAGACCCCTCCCTCTTCCCTATTATTTTTTTATTTCAAAGGGTTAAAAGGCCTATGTTAGGCTTTTTTTTTTAATTTGTCTTCGCGCTAAGTGTGGATATATATATATATATATATATATATATATATATATTGTTGTTATAATTTTTCCCAAACCAACATATTTAGGCCCTTTTTAAAAAAATTATTATTATTACCACAATTTTGTGGAAAAAATGTTTGGATAGAAAATATTGTTCCAACTATGGAATCTAGAAATAATGGATTGGGTTTACCAGAAACATCGTCGAGCTCTTGTAGTTAAAATTTTAACATATATATAAACATGTTCTTAGATTTTTAAAACATGCAAACACCAAATTTAATCTGATTTAAAACTTTAGACAACCAAAACTTTTTCATTTGATTACGGATTGAATTTGGGACCGTTGTGATGTCCTCTATATGAATTACTAAAAAATAATTTTTTGACTTAAAAATCCATATAATTGCTCTGATACCCATTGAAGAAATCATGATGTATAGTGGAAGCAAATGGACCGATGAATTAAAATTTTTTATCGACAATCAACGTAATTACGTTGTCGCTTGTGAAGTGCAACTTGGAATGAAGCCCTCATGATCCCACTTGAATTTATTTAAACACAAAAATAAATTGAATATTACCTCATTCAATCTGAAGTTGTGTTTATCAATCATTCATCATCAACGATCGTTGCTCAAAGGAACCAAAATTGGATACCTCATTCATCAAAATTTGGATGCTAACATGGAGATACAATGAAGCCTTTGACCTCTGGACGATCACTGTCACGAACCAACCCGGGTACCCTGGTAACCAGATAACCGAGCCGGCCCTGACATAACCCGAAGGGCGTTCCCGATCCCCATAGGTGGACGACTAGCACCTGGCATCGTACAACATACAAGTGGGAATGATTTTTGCCACAAAAATGCGGAAGTAAGAGTAAAACAAACAGTATGCATAACAGAAGAAACTCCACTGGGAGTGATGTACCAGAAAACAAAAGGCACAAAAGGCCAAAGTACAACAACCCAAGTACCATAGAGGAAAAAACAGTCCCAAAGTCTCTAAGGACACAACTCACCAAGACCAAAGATCAGCAGCTGGATCCACCTCCAAGTGGTCCCTTCCCTTTGCTCGATCCTGGAAGAAGAAAGTCTATAAACACCCGAAGGCAAAAGTAAGGTCTGAGCCTAAGCCTAGTAGGATACCACCAAAGATTCCATAACAAATGCCAAATATAGATTATCCAAATAAAAGCTCTCAATTTTTCAAATAAACATGTTTGGCAATTCAAAAACATATTTTAACAAATCATGCAATACACTTTCAAATGATGGAAAATTCATCAAGAAAGGATTTACAATGATGGAATATTTCTAAAACAATGGCTTAAATAAAAACAGTTACATAAAACAGCTTATGTAAATTCAGCAGGCATGTAAAGCAGTTCAAAAACATTGGCATACATTTATATCTCAAATATAAATAAACAAGCAAGCAATATGGTCATCTACCTAAATATATGATAGTATTAACCAATTATAGGATTCCAAACTCTCTATGTGAACTCAGAAATATGTGTATACACACGTCCATATGACACTGGCCAAAGGAGACTCCTCACCAACCCATCGGGGATGTGACCCGCCGCATGTATGTTTTAGAACGTTGTTGTAGCGTAGAGTATATTCAAATAACTCACTAATTATCTAAGGCTTGCATGCGCTCTTACATGATGGACGAACTATTTTAAGAATGCTTAAAATACAATCAATCCCATTCTTCCATTTCAAAAGTGCCAATTTCATTACATTTAAAACCAAAACAGGTTTTATTCAAAACATGCATTTTCACAAGATAAAACCAAAGGGTTTCTATCAAATCATTTTAAGCCATTTTCATAAGTTTGAAATCCATTCAAAACGATTTCCATCATTACACAATTAATTTCCACAATCAAATTCAATAATTTAATTGAAATCCTTTCCATCAAATCCACAATTTAAATCCAAAAATTCAAATTGGTCAATTTCTATAAACACACCCAATTCAATGGAATTTGGGTTTTTTCCAAGTTCTCATGCCAAAACCATTTCAAATACCTCGATTAATTGGAATCAGGTTTTTATCAATTTTAATTGAATGCAACTTCAGAAATTGAATTTAAATCAATAATTGAAATAAATCAATCAAATGCAATGATAATCAATTTGGCAAGTCGGGACGAAACCACCTACCTTGATGTTTTTGACCAAAACCACAAAGGTCGAGAACGCTCAAGAAAACCGGGTCTCTTCTTCAAGAACTCTCCTTAGATCTCTTCTCCAAGAAAGATTAAGACCAAATCTCATCAAACTTGGTACCACACACTTAGATCTACCCATAATGGGCATAGATCTAAGAAACCAAGGGGAGAAAAGAAGTAGATCTAAGTAGATCTAAGAAACCGATCAAGAAAGAAGAAGAACGATCACATACCTTGAGAATCCCGCTTTGATTCACCAAGAGGAGCCTTTGGATCGCCTCCGGAACAAAGGAAGAACCCTATCTGACCCCAGGAGAAGACAAATCCCAAGTTAGGGCCACTGAGGAGGAAAACAAAGCATTTAGAGGCAAAACAGCTAAGATCCACAATTTAAGGATCTAGTTTTAAGTGACCGCACGGTTTGTCTGCACGGTTTATCAAACCGTGCGCACACCGTGCAGATATCACTGTCCAGGGTTGCTGGTCCGCACGGTTTAGTCGCACGATTTACCAAACCGTGCGCACACCGTGCGTACCCCACTGTCCAGTGCTGCAAGGTTGGCACGGTTTGCTCGTACGGTTTATCAAACCATGCGCAAACCTTGCACAAGCCATTGCCTTTTTGTTTCACTTAAAATTTCACCCAAACACACCCCCAAGTCACAACTCCAAAATAGAGGCACTTAGAGACATCAAAATAAGTACCTGAAAACGTAACGGGATGTTACAACCTCCCCACCATAAGACCTTTCTGTCCCTAGAAAGTCTATAAAGAAACCCCCACGTCAAAAAGATGAGGCCACTGCTCTCTCATTAGTGCCTCCCTTTCCCACGTCTCATGAGAATCAGAACCATGCTGCCAGAGCACACAGATCAAAGGTATCATTCTTCCATGAAGTACCTTGGTCTCAGAATCAAAAACTCTGATTGGTCGTTTAGTAACAGATAAATCTAGTTCAATCTCCAGATCACTCCACCTCACAACATGGGATGGATCAGAGATGTACTTTCACAGCTGCGATACATGGAACACGTTATGTATCGACGTCAGCTGTGGTGGTAGATCTAAATGGTAAGCAACTTTCCCCATAAGACCAATAACCTCAAAAGGTCCCACAAAACGAGGAGCAAGCTTCTCTTGCCTCCCAAGCTGTCGATGACCCAACCGGGGTGAAACTTTCAAGAACACCTGGTCACCAACTGAGAATTCTAAAGGTTTACGGTGACGATCAACATAAGACTTGTACCGACTTTGTGCTGTCAACATTCTCTGACGAATAAACTGGATCTTAGCTATCATCTTTTGGACGAAAATCGGTCCTACCAAAGAGCTTTCACCAATCTCCAACCAACATAAAGGGGATTTACAAGGACGGTCATACAAAGCCTCAAAAGAAGTCATCTTGATCGCAAATTGATAACTTTTGTTATAAGAAAACTCGACTATCCCCAGATGATCATCCCAAGACCCACCAAAGTCGAGAACACAAGCACGGAGCATATCTTCAAGTATCTGAATAGTTCTCTCTGTCTGGCCATCTGACTGTGGATGGTAGGTCGTGCTCAAACGGACCTGAGATCCCAATGCCTCTTGAAGACCTCTCCAAAAGAGATAAGTGAACCGAGGATCCCTATCAGAGACTATAGCAGATGGAACTCCGTGCAAACGAATAATCTCTTTCACATAAACATTTCCCAACTCCTCCACTTTGGTCTTATCTCGAATAGGTATAAAGTGATCCGACTTGGTCAGCTTTTCGATCACGACCCATATCGCATTCTTCTTCCTCTGGGTTTGAGGTAACCCAACCACAAAGTCCATAGATATTTCATTCCACTTCCATGTAGGGACTGGAAGTGGTTGAAGCAAACCCAAAGGTTTTTGGTGCTCGGCTTTCACCTGCTGGCATGTATAGCAATGTGATACAAATTCAGCAATGTCTCGTCTCATACCTAGCCACCAGAACTATCGCTGCATATCATAGAACATCTTTGTGGTCCCCGGGTGTACAACCCACTGAGAGTTATGGAAATCCCTCATCACATCCTTCCTTTCCGACAATGGCACAACGTAACGGTTTTGATAACACAGAACACCCTCTTTGGAGAATGACCACATGGTGTCGGTCTCCCCACCATAAAGAGAGTCCGTATTGCCATAGAATTTATCATCCAATTGTTGTTCCTGAAGAATTAACTCAAGGAGAGCAGAAGTCAACTGAACACTGGCTAAAGAAACTTCATTCCCCTTCCACTTAACTCCCATATGCAACTGAGAAAAAAGAGCCACCAAACTCCACTCTTCTGAAGATTATTTCATATCCTGAGATGGAAGTTTCCTGTTTAACACATATGTAACTACATTCCCTTTCCTTGGGGTATAGGCAATGTCAAAATCTAAAGATTGCAGGTACTCCACCCAACACCTTTGGTGAAGATTCAAATATTTTTGAGAGAAGATATAACTCAAGATCTTGTGGTCTGAATACACAGTTAACCTTTATCCATAAAGTTAATGTCTCCAACACTTGAGTGCGTGCATTACAGCTGCAAGTTCAAGGTCATGTGTAGGGTTGTTCTTCTCATGAGGCTTAAGCTAACGAGATCCATATGCAACAACATGATCTCCTTGCATAAGGACACATCCCAACCCTGAACCCGATGCATCATAGAAGACCAAGTAACCTATCCCAGCCTTAGTAAGGGTTAACACCGGTGCAGTAGTCAAAATGATCTTTAGATCAAAAAAAGAACTCTAACATTTATCATTCCAGGAAAACTTCACTCCCTTTTTAGTCAGAGCAGTCATTGGAGAAGATAACTTTGAGAAGTCTTTAACTAACGACGATAATATCCTGCTAAGCCCAAGAAGATCCAAATCTCAAAAACATTTCATGGTTGTTCCCAAGTCATAACGACCTTAATCTTCTCAGGATCAACTGGTATTCCTTGCTCTGACATGACATGTCCCAAGAATCTCACTTCCCGAATCTAGAAATCACACTTTGAAAACTATAAGAATGTCATCCACAAAGACTACCACAAAAGTATCTAGATACTCATGGAGAACTTGATTCATCAAGGCCATGAAAACTACAAGAGCATTTTTTAGGCCAAAGGGCATGACAAGGTACTCATAATGCCATACCAACTTTGAAGGGCGGTTTTCTGAATGTCAGATGTTTTTATCCTCAACTGATGGTAACCAGATCGAAGATCAATTTTTGAGAACCACTTTGCCCCTTTCAATTGATCAAACAAATCATTAATTCGTGGTAATGGGTACTTGTTCTTTATCGTAACTCGATTGAGCTTTCGATAATCAACACATAAGTGAAGAGAACCATCAACCTTCTTGGCAAAGAGAATTGGTGTTGCCCAAGGTGACACACTAGGTCATATAAAACCTTTCTCAAGAAGATCTTCTAACTGAGAATTTAGTTATTTTAGTTCAGATGGAGCCATTCGATAAGAGGGAATAAAAACTGGTTGAGTACCAGGCATTAAATCAATTGAAAAATCGATCTCCCTTACCGGTGGCATGCCAGAGAATTCAGAAGGAAACACGTCTGGAAACTCAGTGATGACTGGAGGAATATCACCTCTCGTTGGATCTTTCTCTAGATCAAAAGAAATAACTGATATAATTTTCCCCAGCTCTAGATAAGAAGGTCTGGTTCTGCCTGACCTGGGGTCCCATTCTCCTTGAAAAATAAGAGGCACACCCCTGGTTGTAGCAAGGTAGACCAATAAGAGGTGACAATCAATCTGGTATTTATTGGCGATGAGCCAGTCCATCCCAAATATGACATCAAAATATTTCATGTCAAGAACCAAAAATTCTGAAAAAATCTCGACATCTGGTAGAAAGAAGATGCAAGAAGTACTACGAAGGCCCTTCTCTCTCATCGTACCAAGAGGTGTAGTAATATCCATCGCACAAGACAAAAGTTACATGGGTAGATTAAGCATATTAACCAGATGGGTTGAAATAAAAGAGTGAGATGCACCAGTGTCAAAAAGAGTTGTCACTAAAGACGAAGCTATAGTAATGGTACCTCTCACAGTTGTAGGACCTGCATCAGCTACCTCTGGCGACTCTTCCACTATGTGAAGAAGCTTCGTTCCAGATGCTTGATGCTGGAACCCTTTTGTATGTGAAGAATTTGATTTCCCCACAGTATTTTGAGGTGCTGAAGATCTTGTTCCACTATGTGGAGTAGAGAAGTGATGGCAGAATCTCTGTAGGTGCCCTAAACATCCACAAGAGATACAGTTCTTGGGTGCCTCAGTGAAAACCCTCTTAGAATGCCCTAGCTTCCCACATTGATAGCAAGTCAAGGAATCCCCTCCTAGTGATACTGGAGGTCTGGAATGACTCTGTTGCTGAGAACAACTATGAGAAACATCGCGCTTCCATTTTCCTTTAAAGGAACCAACACTTCCACTAGAAAGAAAAGGAACTTCCTGCAACCCTTACTTTCCTGCCAAATACTTCTCAACCATCATTTCCCTATCCAGAACATCGGCATAAGTGGGTAGCTTCAGTAAGAAAACCTGAGAACAGATATCTGATCGAATCCCCAACTCAAATCGTCGAGACTTCATCCTCTCATTCAATAAAATTTCAGGAGCAAACTGTACCAGCTCAACAAAGAGATTTGAGTACCCAGTCACGGTTTTGTTGGCCTGCTCAAGCTTGAAAAACTCCACAACCTTTGCCAACACCATTGATTTTGGATAGAACTGATTAGTAAAAATAACCCTAAAGTCCTTCCACTCCAAAACCTCATGTTTCCTAGCCGTCACTATCGTGTCCCACCATCTCCTACTTGGTCCCTCCAGCACAAAGGTGGCACACTTCACATTGATCACATCAGGTGTCTCCAAAAACCCAAATAGACATTTGATCTTACTAAACCATTCATCAGCATGTTGAGGGTCAGTGGAGCCTTTGAAAAATTGTGGCTTCTAGCGTAGGAACTCTTGAGAACAACTTCGGAGAATATCACTTTGAGGATCTAAAACTAGAGTCTGAACAGGGACTGGTGGTGGTGCCTATCCTAGAGCTTGGACAGTGCGAACAATCACCTCTACCAGACTTGGATCCACAATAGGACTTGCTTGCTGAGATTCAGCAACAACCTCTTTTTAGATTTGATTTCCACGTCTCCTTAGAGGCATGATGCTACACATCATAAAAAGATAGATATTAAGACACCAACTGAGTAACAAGGAAAACTACTCTTAAAAGAAGGAATAAATAAGATTTGGATTCCACTCCATCCAAATCAAAATAGGGAAAATACTAGAACTAATCCACAAGTTGTATTTCCCTAACCACCTCTGGTGACTTAAGGTTCATTGTGGTGAGAGCTAGCTAGGCACTCAATCACAAATACATCCTAAGTCCTGACAAGAAAACTCAAATGCATACTGTCATCAAGGCAAGATGTTTCAACAAACCTCCCTCTGATACCAATTTGTCATGAACCAGCCCGGGTACCATAGTAACCAGATAACCGAGCCGACCCTGACATAACCCAAAGGGCGTTCCTGATCCCCATGGGTCGACGAATAGCACCTAGCATCGTACAACATATAAGTGGGAACTATTTTTCCACAAGAATGCGGAAGTAAGAGTAAAAAAACCAGTACAAATAACAGAAGAAACTCCATTGGGAGTGATGTACCAGAAAACAAAGAGGCACAAAAGGCCAAAGTACAACAACCCAAGTACCATAGAGTGAAAAACAGTCCCAAAGTCCCTAAGGACACAACTCACCAAGACCAGAGATCAGCAGCTGGATCCACCTCCAAGAGGTCCTTTCCCTTTGCTCGATCCTGGAAGAAGAAATTCTATAAACACCCGAAGGAAAAAGTAGGGTGTGAGCCTAAGCCCAGTAGGATACCACCAAATATTCCATAACAGATTCCAAATATAGATTATCCAAATAAAATCTCTCAATTTTTCAAATAAACATGTTTGGAAATTCAAAGGCATATTTTAACAAATCATGAAATACACTTTCAAATGATGGAAAATTCATCAAGCAAGGCTTTACAATGATGGAATATTTCTAAAACAATGGATTAAATAAAAATAGTTACATAAAACAGCTTATGTAAATTCAGTAGGCATGTAAAGCAGTTCAAAAACATTGGCATACATTTATATCTCAAATATAAATAAACAAGCGAGCAACATGGTCATCTGCCTAAAGATATGATAGTATTAACCAGTTATAGGATTCCGCACTCTCTATGTGAAATCAGCAAGATGTGTATACACACGTCCCTATGACACTGGAAAAAGGAGACTCGTCACCAACCCATCGGGGATGTGACCCGCCGCATGTATTTTTTAGAACATTGTCGTAGCGTAGAGTGTATCCAAATAACTCACTAACTATCTTAGGATTTCATGCGCTCTTACATGATGGGAGAAATATTTTAAGAATGCTTAAAATATGATCAATCCCATTCTTCCATTTCAAACATGCCAATTTCATTACATTTAAAACCAAAATAGGTTTTATTCAAAACATTCCTTTTCACAAGATAAAACAAAAGGGTTTATATCAAATCATTTTAAGTCATTTTTATAAGTTTGAAATCCATTCAAAACCATTTCCATCATTACACAATTAATTTCCACAATCAAATTAAACAATTTAATTGAAATCATTTCCATCAAATCCACAATTTAAATCCAACAATTCAAATCGGTCAATTTCCATAAACACACCCAATTCAATGGAATTTGGGTTTTTTCCAGGTTCCCATGCCAAAACCATTTCAAATACCTCAATTCATTGGAATCGGGTTTTTATCAATTTTAATTGAATGCAACTTGAGTAGTTGAATTTAAATCAATAATTGAAATAAATCAAGCAAATGCAATGATAATAAATTTGGCATGTCAGTACGAAACCACCTACCTCGAAGTTTTTGACCAAAACCACAAAGGTCGAGAACGCTCAAGAAAACCGGGTCTCTTATTCAATAACCCGCCTTAGATCTCTTCTCCTAGAAATATTAAGACCAAATCTCATCAAAATTGGTAACACACACTTAGATCTACCCATAAAAGGCATAGATCTAAGAAACCAAGGGAAGAGAAGAAGTAGATCTAAGTAGATCTAAGAAACTGATCAAGAAAGAATAAGAATGATCACATACCTTGAGAATCCCGCTTCGATTCACCAAGAGGAGCCTTTGGATCACCTCTAGAACAAAGGAAAATCCCTCTATGACCTCAGGAGAAGACAAATCCTAATTTAGCGCCACTGAGGAGGAAAAATGAAGCATTTAGAGGCAAAATGGACGAGATCCACAATTTAAGGATCTAGTTTTAAGTGACCGCATGGTTTGTCCGCACGGTTTATCAAACTGTGTGCACACTGTGCAGATCTCATTGTCCAAGGTTTCTGGTCCACACGGTTTAGTGGCACGATTTACCAAAATGTGTGCACACCGTGCGTACCCCACTGTCCAGTGTTGCTAGGTTGGCACGGTTTGCTCGCATGGTTTATCAAAACGTGTGCAAACCGTGCACAAGCCATTGCCTTTTTGTTTCATTTAAAATTTCACCCAAATGCACCCCAAGATACAACTCCAAAACAGAGGCACTTAGAGACATCAAAATAAGTACCCGAAAATGTAACGGGATGTTACAATCACCGTAGTGACGATCCTAAGATCCTTGTAGAATAACTCAAATCGGAAGCTTGGGTCATCTGTTTCTCTCTCTAGGAAGCGGGAGCGGAGAGAGAGGCTCTCACCCATTATGTAGTAAATAGTCATTTGCATGAGCGACCCTTTCCACTTTATATAGTGAGATTCTAAAAATACCTGAAAATGGATCTCAGCCCCTGGATATTTATTACCCACTATAAACGACATCTTATGACTGCTTTACTATGTTATTAAAATAATTTATATTTTTGTAACTTACTTGTCATATAATAAATATATCACATAATAAAAACAAGCCATTAACTTGACCCATCATTCCTGCAAATATTAAACGAACCTTGAATATTAAAATAATATTCATTTGTATAATATTTTCTATGTATTTACTTTAATACTTGTAAATATATTTAATAAATAAATTCAATACCAGTTATTCTAAACTTGAATAATATGAATTTATTTATTCTTTAGCGATCTTACATTCTCAAACATTACTCAAACCCTATGGTGGGGCCCTCCATTTCCTAAACTCATATTCATCAGAACTTGTCATACTATGCAATACACTAAGTGTACAACCCTCTAGACCCTTATATCTATAGTAGTGAATATTATTCACATTCCATAAATGGAGTATAACACATCAAGTCCCATTAAGAGATAAGGTATAGTCATGGAAATGAAAACCTTTCTTATGAATACATATCGTGTAATGTAATCTCTTTGTCTTGTGATGTCTCATAAAGAAGGATGAACACTTCATGTCATCATCCTTTCTTGGTTTACTATTCATTAACCTTACATGATGGACTTATCATCTTCTAACATGGTCATAGATTTAGTGCAGGTACTACCATCCTGATCAACTAGGTCAGATATCACTTCCTTTTAGAAGCAACAAATTTTTTCTGGATTATTCAATCAATTCTATACCACCAACAACACATCCAATATATTTTACCTTACTATGACATCAATGTCATTTTTTTTCCTTGAATCAAAGTATGGCATCAAATAATATACACCCATAATAATCAAAAGTTAGGAGACCATTACACATGTTTGTAGATTGGAACTACCAATTACACCTAAAACATGTGGTGTTCCTATTGGCGGGTCAATCCTCACGATCTCATCTACTTGAAATCACTAAGTGAGAACTTCATGTGAAGAAGTATCAATGCTTATGATCCCCTAACACTTGATGGTCAAATATCATCTGTGTCCATTAAATATGATGTATCTATAGGTCTTATGTTTAAGATTAATGTTATAGTATCTCGAGGTTCTTATTATAGTTTGGGAACTATTATAACCTTTTTATATGAAAAATTATTTAAGGAAATTACTGTATCAAAAGTGGATACATAAATATCAATAGTATTATGGTAAGTGAACTCATTGTATACATGATATGGCAATAGAAAATTATTATTTCGTTAGGCCTAGGGAACCCACTTTTACAACATGATCTTCTAGTTATTAAAGATCTCGATTCTAGTGATCGCATAATTCCCACCTCCCAACACATGTATGAAGGAATAATTCTCAATGAGAAAGATGACTCCCATATTTTATAGAATGTTTAAATTTTTCTATGTGGGTGGAAACAAAAAAGAGTTAGGGAGTTTCACTTTGACACTGATCTTCTTGATGGGGCATTTGAAACTCCATACATGGAAGCTGTATTGGATAGGGGAGCTAAGGATAGAATTGAACTGGTAAAGAAGTGGCCCCAAGAAACTACCAGTGATGTGAAGGATGAGCCACATCCCATGGTTAATTCTCTAGCTCAAACCTAGTCATCCTTGAAAAAACACACTGGAATTATTCTTTTGGTACATGTTCTTGATGGATTAAAGTGTGGGGGATGGAACATGTTCTCCTATGTTGAGACTATTAAATTAAAGTTTCAGTGACATGAACCAAAATATATCTACCCATATTATTGATCTTATCAACAAAATTTCTTCTAAAGGGGTCTCCCAAGGGTGGTTATCACTATAAGATGCCTTTCATCTCACCACAGTTGGAAACATTTTAGCTAGTGAGAATTTTTTTACCACTAGGTATGGACCCTTCTCATGGTAGGAGGAGAATTTTTAGGAATAAGTTGTCTGAGATTCAGTACTTGAAAGTCAGTAAGAAGTGATATTGTAATTTCTCCATGGTTTAATGGTGTTTCTTTAGAATAATGGTGGAGTTGTATGGAAATCTATGGAAACTGGGTCATTGGTTGATGATCTTAATGACGATCCATGGAAAAGATGGGATGATGAAGGTGAAGAGGTCATTGAATCCTGTATTTTTTATTACTTGTCAATAGTTAAGGAATCAATATATTCTAAGAAGATGTAAGACCCTCCCAAGTCAATGATCATGAAAAATACTCCTAGAACTAATCTAGGAAGTTGTGGAATCACAACTTATGATAGAGACATTTCAGCAGAAAGGTTGCATAAGCTTGTTTCATTTATTCAATAAAGAAAACAATACTAGATTCCAAGATAATTAATGGATAGAATGTATGTTGGAACTTATAACCCTGACTATGGAAAGTGACACCACCAAACATGATTTTTAAGACACGTTTTTTTCACCTTAAGGAAAATTTCACTTTTCATGTTGGTGGAAGTGATAGGAATGTGGCAGTAGGGTTGTATGTGTGGGGGGTATGGGCTGGTTACTTATAGGGGTAATGTTTTCATTTTCCTTTTATTTTTCTATTGGGTCTAGTAATAGCAGGTAGGGGATATTAATTTGGGGATGATAGAAGATGGCGGGGGGATATTATTTAGACTTCAACTATGGATGATTAGATGTTATGGTCTTTATACTAACCCAAGATAAACATGATATAAATAGTACAATAATATCATGATTTAATTAATATATCTCACAAATAGGCTCACAACTTTAGGATTGATAGGTTTAGTGTCTTGGAGACTAGATACATAAATAATTTATTTTACAACTCTTGAAAACTTTTATCCATAATCATGATCCTCTAGACCCTTTCTAGACATCTCACATGACACAATCATCCTCATAACTTGGGGAATGAAAACATCACAAAGAAGTGAGCTCAAACACCCAGTAAGTTAAAACATATCATAAAATATTAGATCTAGACATAAATGAGAACACGAGTAATACATAAATATTATAATAAAATATTAAAAACCTTAGTTGGTAATCATAAAACATGTTAGAGAAATATGAGTTCATAAAGATACCATTATCATAAAAAATAATACCTATCTCAAAACACATATCAATAATCATAAAACATGTGATCATGAAATAAAGGTGTGAAATACTTTAAAAATAAGGCATAATCATGAAAACATTTCATTCCATGGAAATTAAATTCATGTTGAAATTTTGGCATAACATGATACACAACTTGGGAATGTAGCACAACCATAATCATAAGAATATTATAACAAAGAAAATCAGCGTACCTTCTTGGGATTTGGATAATCCTCCCTTATACCCATGGTCTTTGGATAAAACCTCATATACCCCTTTGGATTGGGACAAATCCTACCATGTACCCTTTGTCTTGGGATAAATCCTCCCATGTACCCTTTTTACTGGGATAAATCCTCCCATGTTCCCTTTGGCTTGGGATAAATCCTCATGTGTACCATTTGGCTTGAGATAAATCCTATCATGAACCTCTTTAGCTTGGGATAAATCATCCTATGTTCCATTTTTCTAGAAACATAAACTTAAACCAATGCATTAGAGGGAGATATAGGACCCCACCCATCCTAATTCATACATACATGTGAAACTTAAAAAAACAACCATCAACATATCTTAATGAATCCATGGAAAAAACAATGGGCTTCTTAAAAAATCCAAAAAAAATTATATAAATTAAACTTAAAAGATCATAGGATATAAAAAAATATCATTTTTCAAAAGGAATCATATTATAATAAAATATAGAGGATGATAAAAACAACACTTCATGAGATATTAACCTTGGAGGGTAAATAGAAGTGAAAATAAAGATATTTTCACGAAACCTTTAAAACATTGTCTTAAAATATGTAGTGTAAATTACTTTTAAAAAATAATAATTTTAGAAAATATTATAATACAAGGTTCCAAATAAAATATCATAGAAATGGAATAAAATTTATCAAAAAGGATAAGTGAAAATACTTTTAAAATTTTTACTTTTAAAAGAATATTTAATAAAGGAGACTTGTGAAATAGGGATGGGTGTGCTAACACCCATCATTCAGTTATCTGTCCTCACATCTTGATGGATGGATGGGAACCTTACCATTGACCATTTTCATAGTTCTTTCACTCTAGTTATTTGTTGCATTAGGTTGAAAGTGCATTGAGTTCCTCACAAGCATTATCGGATGAGTGACTCAAAATAGAGATAGGCATGTAGACACCTATCATCCAGCACTCCCTCCACAGTTAGTGTGAGTTGGAGGGGTTCTTTTCCATGTTTTGTTAGACCGGCATGATGAAACTTCTTAGTAGGTGGATAATGCATCATCATCAGCTCATTTTATAATTTCATTTTCATAAAGGGGGTGAACGAACTTTTTTGGTGCTTGTCTTGACATAAGAATCCCTTTGGACATTCAAGACCATGTTAGGACATTTGGGTCATGTTTCTTTTAGGAATTTTTGCCTCTATTCCATGTAATGGGTTCAATATTTACCAATTTTTTAAAATGGGTTATCCATTTTTATGTTCAATAAAGTGGGTTTGACCCTTAACCTTTTCAAAAAATATAAAGTTTTCAAAAAGGGAAGTGAAAATACTTTGAAAACATTTAATTTTAAAATAATATTTTGATAATATAGAATTAAAAAATACATAATGTTTTCAAAAAGGGAAGTGAAACTAATTTGAAAACTTTTATTTTTTAAAAAATAATTAATAATGGAACCTTTAAAAATACATAAAATTTATCAAAATAAAATTTTGAGTGGATAATAAATTTTTTTATTTCAAATGGATAGAAAAACATTTTGAACATTTTGAAATAACCTTGTTAAAAATCCACATCTCTTAAAATATTTTTAAACTTACAATTTTAAATAAGTTAAATAGTAATTGAATTTTTCCAAAGATATATATAGGATAATAAAATGATATAGGCTTTAGAATGAATGAGCATACAAATTCCCCATATGGATTATCACATTTGAGAGATCGTGATTTTTTGAAGGAAGTTGAAAATAAGTCCATACGAATTGAGTAACATTTAAGTAAAAAATCTTGAAGGAAAATGAACATGAAATTGAACTTATAATAGCGTGAGTTAATAATTAATTCATGATATAATATATCATATTGTAATTATTCACACCACTTAAATAAAAATAAGAGTGTAATATAAATAATGTCTCAATGAAATAAAATTGTGATGAAAATACCTTACCTTGTTTCCTTTCTTATCTAATCACATTATAACCTCCTATAAAAAACATAAGTAACTTAATATAATATTTCATAACCTGACTCATAAATATTACTATTTTATAATCCTTATTATATTTTTTTATCATGATTACATTAATTTGTTATAGCATATCGCGAGCATCAGGTGTTAATAACTTTAACAATTTTGTGCATGTTTAATAATGTTGATGTGGTTACCCATAATTTGAAACCAATTTCATCATTAATATATAATTTTATATACTTTAATATATATCTTATATTTATTTATAAATCTCTAATATCACTCTATAAGTGTTTTAGTTACACTGCGTGAAAATGGAATTGGTGTTGTCTTATTTCGATGATTTTTAGCGAATGAAAAAGATACTTTAATAATATGTTAAATAATTAATATAATATTTATAGAACCATATAAAAATCATTATGTTCAAATTATATTATAATAACAGTAGTTTTCATGTTCCCATATTCATTCATAATATAGATTTATAGCATAATTCATATAGGTGGTTAAACCAACCCAAACTTGAACACGCTTTAACTTGATTAGTGAGTATGATTAAGGAGGTGTTTCTTTTGAAATAATATCATTATAACATAAAAATAATGATATTATTTTGATTTTTTATAATTTTTAACTATATTTGAATATTTTTGGACAAATAATGAAAAACTGTAAGAAAAACAAAAAAACGATTCTCTGTGGAGGCGGTAGTACGCGCACAGACACGATTGATGTTCCTTTGCTTTTCTAAGTGGATAGAAATTAATTTGGTATAATTATGATATTTAAGTCATATTATTATTATGGGGATAATATATTGGGGATACTAATATTAAGAAAAAAAATTAAGAAGGAAATAATACTTACATCGAAGACTTGATCTTTCCTTGGAAGTTCCCTTGAAATTGAAGGGATTATGCTAACTCTAGGTGACCAGGGAATTATGTTTGTGGGATAGGGTTATAGTTAGAGTAAAATTTCAGAGTTTCAAGGAGGAAATAAAAGGTTAAATTCATCTTTGAATGGCGGAAGTGGTACCCTTTATAAGAGTAGAAAAGGGAACTTTTGGAAATACTCATCATTTTTCAATAATGGCATGACACTATTCAAGGGTCAATAAATAAAATTGGGAAAAGAGGTGGTGTGGGAAAATATAAGGTAAAAAATCCTCTCATAATTTCATTTTAATACAAGGTAATATCAATTTAATGTTTTTTCACTTTTAACCTTTTACCCAAATTAACTTTTACCATAGTAATTATTTTTTAACCTTAGTAATTAACATTAATGAAAAAAATAAGGTTGGATCCTTTTAAATAATTTGAAAATAATTTAAAAACATAAAATTTATAAATGTTTGAAAAGTGAATTTTAAAATAAACACACTTAATCACGTAAAAATAGTTTTTAGAAAAAAAATGTTTTTAAGCTTTAAATTTATATATAAGATATAATTATATTGGATACTGATTTTAATAAAATAAATTGATTTATTCTAAAAAATAAAATTTAATAGTATTTAATGTCAATAAAAAACTTAATTTCACCATCTAAACACTTAATTATAAGAAAAGACTGAAAATAGATTTTTTTAATAAAGTAACATTTTAATTTAGTTTTAAAAAAATATTAATAATATAATAAAAATTTCAAATAATATTTTAAAATGAATAATTATATTAATTAAATATATATTTTATTACATAAAAAGTTTTTAAAATTTCTATGGTAATCTTACTTAATGAAAAAATCATAAAAAGTATAATTTTCGCAAAAAAAAATCATATTTCTCAACTAAAAAAAATCCACTTCAGAAAAAACTCAAAAATTCATACCAAGTAAATTTTTATGTGAGATATTGAAAAATGAATTTTATTTTATAAAATTTAAATTATAAATTTTTTAAATTAATCTTTTAAAATAAAATACATAATACAAAGAAAATTGCTTTTATTGAAAATAACCTTTTTCAATATCAACTCCTATTAATTATTTACCTTCTAAATATTTAAAGGTCTACCATATTAGTCTTTATTAAAGATTTATTAATAATTTTATATTATTATTTTGTGGATTTTTTACATTGGGTGTAGTATGTGACACTAGTTATAGAACATAGTATGTACTTTAAAGGATCCAAAATATCAAGTCATTACAGTCTTGGCCTCGAGGAAAGAATCTTAGGGGGGTCATATTATCCTACTTATTCTTCTATATATTATGGATTTGTCTCATATTTTGGAATAATTAGTGTTTATACTATGATATAACACTTTTCTAATAAAAATCTATAGCAATTCATCATTCAAGAACTCCATGGTCCTATCAGGGTTAGTCTACATATCCTAAAAAGGTTTCTAGTGTTCAAAGTTGACCTGATCAAATGAAAGTCAGAGAAGTGAGAGGATTTTGGGGTCTTACAGGTTACTATAAAAAAATTATCAATTAATAGGAAAATATTTCTCCCCTTTGATTTTTTTAACTAAGAATAATAATTTTCAAAGGAAATTGGATGCTCAATTGGATTTTGACATATTGAAAAGAAGTTTGATGACTACTCATGTTTTTAGTCTTCCGAATTTATCTAAGGATTTTTTTGTAAAATTTTATGTATCTAGATATGGGATGGGGTATGATATTATGAAATATTTTAGAACATTATACAATTTTTATAAGTCTCTTTCTGACTCTAATTTGGTTAAATCATTCTATGAGAAAGAATCAATGGTTTTGGTTCATGTTGTGAAACATTGGAACCAGTATCTTATGGGAAGAAGATTTCTAGTGAAAACCATTCATAAGAACCTTATGAATATGTTGAGATAATACATTTATTCAATGGATTAATAGTACCAACATACCAAGTTTTTGAGGTTTGATTTTGAAGTTGTGTGTAAACCTAGGAAAACTAATTGCACAACATATGCTCTATCACATGTGCTGGGGGAAAATAAATATGGATGGATTTTTATAAACATTTTTGGGAAGTAAATCTATAGGATAATAGTAAATTTAGACAACATAATGAATTTTATACCATTTTTTCTACATTAAAAATGAATTCGACAGCTAAAATATGATTTTCTCTAAATAATGGTTTGTTGTTTTTAAAGGGTGCACTTATCCTTTAATAAAAATACCCTTTGATTCCTCGACTGCTGCATTACTATCATAAATCAACCATCAAGAAGAATAAATTATTTATTAATACCTATAATAATTTGGATTTTGGATTATACAGGATTGGGATGACCCGGTCTGTTTTGAAGTTTTTTCATGAGTGCGATGTGTGCCAAAGGTACAAGTCTCTAACTCTTTGACCAGTTGGGCTCGTATAACCCCTTCTTATTCCTGAACTCATATGGGTGGAATTTTTTATGAACTAAATTTATTTCCTTTCAATGTATCAAGGTTTTTATATGATTTTAGTAGTGGTTGATCACCTTTCCAAATATGCTCATTTCTTACCTTTAAATAACTTTATACTACTATGATTGTGTCTGGGTTGTTCATGAAGGAAATATTCCACTTACATGGAATGCCTAGTGATGAAGATATACTCAAAATATTAATATGCATATGATACATTTTAGAATATATCAAAAGTTACAATATAGGGATATTGTATGTAATAATAACCAAGACATTAGCCATGCATGAAAATATCATTTGTTATAATATGTCGATATCATAACATCACTACCATAGCCAGTTATAGTGTATGACTTGGAAATATTGTTATGTGTTGAATAATATGGTACGGTTCATGATACATCCTATGATATGTTGGTAAGTTTATTGATAAGAATTATCATTCAAGGATCTTTTTCATTGGCTATCATTAATACATTTAGTTTATGGGAGTAAGTGATCGATCATATGTTACAAAGGGTTTGTAACCGTATACCATTTACTCAAACATTATGAAACATTCGAGTAAATGAAATAATACTCAAGAGTGTCCCAAGGGGTTATATAAGGAGGTAGTCACTTTGAGAATTGGAATATGATCCTTAAGAAATCTATATCAAATATCTTCATCTCTCATTGCTCTCTCCTCCTCCTCCCCTTTCATTATGAGATACTAGAATATCGTGGAAGAGAGGAGAATTCCACCCTAGATTTAGGTGATTTTGATTAACTCATGGATACAACATAGAGGAGGTAATCTGGTTACAATGAACCTACTTTCATTACATTACTTTTACATCATTTTAATGATAAAAAACATAAAAATATTACACCACGAGGATCCAAAGGTTTAGTGTCTTGGGAAAACTATGATCATACATAACTTTTATTACATAAAACATTTATTTACTTCCTTCTTCTATATCTTATTATTGTATATTGACTTATCCTTAGTACAAGTATTCACCTGAGGATATGCATCAAATGGGGTGAGCTAAAATCCCAGTAAGAGGATAGAGAAGAACATGAAACAATCACTACTATATATAAGGCCATTAGCGACCGCCATTGGCGGTCGCTAAAGGGCTTTAGCGGCCGCGCAGTGACCGCCAATGGCGGTCGCTGTTGCCTCGTCGCTAGAGGCCTTTAGCGACCGCCAATGGCGGTCGCTATAGGTGCCCCGCAGGTCGGCCTTCAGCGACCGCTTGGCGGTCGCTGAAGGCCCTCTGCCCGGTCCCCTATAGCGACCGCCATTGGCCGTCGCTATTCTAAAAAAAAAAAAAATTTAAATTTTTTTTTATTGAATTGAATATAAATATAAATATATATATATAATATATATTTTAAATGTTTTAATATATATTTAATATATATATAATATCAAATCATTGTGCTATAATATATATATACTATCAAATACAATATTTTAAATACAAATCATTGTGCTATAATATATATATACTATTAAATACAATATTTTAAATACAAATCATTGTGCTATAAATATATATATATATATACTATTAAATAAAATATTTTAAATATATATATATATACTATTAAATACAATATTTTAAATATATATATATATATATATAATATATTTTAAATGTTTTAATATATATTTAATATATATTTAATATATATATAATATCAAATCATTGTGCTATAATAATTTAAAAACTTCGATTCAAGAAATAATCTCATTTCAGGTCGTTCGGAGCACGTTTGCTCCGAATCGGACCGCCGCACGCCGTTTTGGTGTTTAACGGCGCCGGAAACGCGTTTCCGGCCGCCTCGGTCACACGGCACCTCCGAATGAGGTTCCGTCTGGCCGACCATTTCACAATTGACGCCCCAGATGTTGTCGTACGGTTTCGTGGCATTCGGAGGTCGTTCGGGTGGTTTTGACCCCCGAACGCGCCATTTCAGCGCGCGCCGCGCAGCTGAAAACGACACAATCGGGCGTGCCGCGCGCACCGCACGTCCGATGGACGTGCGGCCTCCTCCTGCATCTCAGGAATAATATTCCTGTCGTCCCCGTGCGGTTTCAGGTCGTTCGGAGCACGTTTGCTCCCAATCGGACCGCCGCACGCCGTTTTGGTGTTTAACGGCGCCGGAAACGCGTTTCCGGACGCCGCGGTCGCACGGCACCTCCGAATGAGGTGCCGTCTGGCCGACCATTTCACAATTGACGCCCCGGATGTTGTCGTACGGTTTCGTGGCATTCGGAGGTCGTTCGGGTGGTTTTGACCCCCCAACGCGCCATTTCAGCGCGCGCCGCGCTGCTGAAAACGACACAATCGGGCGTGCCGCGCGCACCGCACGTCCGATGGACGTGCGGCCTCCTCCTGCATCTCCGGAATAATATTCCTGTCGTCCCCGTGCGGTTTCAGGTCGTTCGGAGCACGTTTGCTCCGAATCGGACCGCCGCACGCCGTTTTGGTGTTTAACGAAGCCGGAAACGCGTTTCCGGCCGCCGCGGTCGCACGGCACCTCCGAATGAGGTGCCGTCTGGCCGAACATTTCACAATTGACGCCCCGGATGTTGTCGTACGGTTTCGTGGCATTCGGAGGTCGTTCGGGTGGTTTTGACCCCCCAACGCGCCATTTCAGCGCGCGCCGCGCTGCTAAAAACGACACAATCGGGCGTGCCGCGCGCACCGCACGTTCGATGGACGTGCGGCCTCCTCCTGCATCTCAGGAATAATATTCCTGTCGTCCCCGTGCGGTTTCAGGTCGTTCGGAGCACGTTTGCTCCGAATCGGACCGCCGCACGCCGTTTTGGTGTTTTAACGGCGCCGGAAACGCGTTTCCGGCCGCCGCGGTCGCACGGCACCTCCGAATGAGGTGCCGTCTGGCCGACCATTTCACAATTGACGCCCCGGATGTTGTCGTACGGTTTCGTGGCATTCGGAGGTCGTTCGGGTGGTTTTGACCCCCCAACGCGCCATTTCAGCGCGCGCCGCGCTGCTGAAAACGACACAATCGGGCGTGCCGCGCGCACCGCACGTCCGATGGACGTGCGGCCTCCTCCTGCATCTCAGGAATAATATTCCTGTCGTCCCCGTGCGGTTTCAGGTCGTTCGGAGCACGTTTGCTCCGAATCGGACCGCCGCACGCCGTTTTGGTGTTTAACGGCGCCGGAAACGCGTTTCCGGCCGCCGCGGTCGCACGGAACCTCCGAATGAGGTGCCGTCTAGCCGACCATTTCACAATTGACGCCCCGGATGTTGTCGTACGGTTTCGTGGCATTCGGAGGTCGTTCGGGTGGTTTTGACCCCCCAACGCGCCATTTCAGCGCGCGCCGCGCTGCTGAAAACGACACAATCGGGCGTGCCGCGCGCACCGCACGTCCGATGGACGTGCGATCTCCTCCTGCATCTCAGGAATAATATTCCTGTCGTCCCCGTGCGGTTTCAGGTCGTTCGGAGCACGTTTGCTCCGAATCGGACCGCCGCACGCCGTTTTGGTGTTTAACGGCGCCGGAAACGCGTTTCCGGCCGCCGCGGTCGCACGGCACCTCCGAATGAGGTGCCGTCTGGCCGACCATTTCACAATTGACGCCCCGGATGTTGTCGTACGGTTTCGTGGCATTCGGAGGTCGTTCGGGTGGTTTTGACCCCCCAACGCGCCATTTCAGCGCGCGCCGCGCTGCTGAAAACGACACAATCGGGCGTGCCGCGCGTACCGCACGTCCGATGGATGTGCGGCCTCCTCCTGCATCTCAGGAATAATATTCCTGTCGTCCCCGTGCGGTTTCAGGTCGTTCAGAGCATGTTTGCTCCGAATCGGACCGCCGCACGCCGTTTTGGTGTTTAACGGCGCCGGAAACGCGTTTCCGGCCGCCGCGGTTGCACGGCACCTCCGAATGAGGTGCCGTCTGGCCGACCATTTCACAATTGACGCCCCGGATGTTGTCGTACGGTTTCGTGGCATTCGGAGGTCGTTCGGGTGGTTTTGACCCCCCAACGCGCCATTTCAGCGCGCGCCGCGCTGCTGAAAACGACACAATCGGGCGTGCCGCGCTCACCGCACGTCCGATGGACGTGCGGCCTCCTCTTGCATCTCAGGAATAATATTCCTGTCGTCCCCGTGCGGTTTCAGGTCGTTCGGAGCACGTTTGCTCCGAATCGGACCGCCGCACGCCGTTTTGGTGTTTAACGGCGCCGGAAACGCGTTTCCGGCCGCCGCGGTCGCACGGCACCTCCGAATGAGGTACCGTCTGGCCGACCATTTCACAATTGACGCCCCGGATGTTGTCGTACGGTTTCGTGGCATTCGGAGGTCGTTCGGGTGGTTTTGACCCCCCAACGCGCCATTTCAGCGCGCGCCGCGCTGCTGAAAACGACACAATCGGGCGTGCCGCGTGCACCGCACGTCCGATGGACGTGCGGCCTCCTCCTGCATCTCAGGAATAATATTCCTCTCGTCCCCGTGCGGTTTCAGGTTGTTCGGAGCACGTTTGCTCCGAATCGGACCGCCGCACGCCGTTTTGGTGTTTAACGGCGCCGGAAACGCGTTTCCGGCCGCCGCGGTCGCACGGCACCTCCGAATGAGGTGCCGTCTGGCCGACCATTTCACAATTGACGCCCCGGATGTTGTCGTACGGTTTTGTGGCATTTGGAGGTCGTTCGGGTGGTTTTGACCCCCCAACGCGCCATTTCAGCGCGCGCCGCGCTGCTGAAAACGACACAATCGGGCGTGCCGCGCGCACCGCACGTCCGATGGATGTGCGGCCTCCTCCTGCATCTCAAGAATAATATTCCTGTCGTCCCCGTGCGGTTTCAGGTCGTTCGGAGCACGTTTGCTCCGAATCGGACCGCCGCACGCCGTTTTGGTGTTTAACGGCGCCGGAAACGCGTTTCCGGCCGCCGCGGTCGCACGGAACCTCCTAATGAGGTGCCGTCTGGCCGACCATTTCACAATTGACGCCCCGGATGTTGTCGTACGGTTTCGTGGCATTCGGAGGTCGTTCGGGTGGTTTTGACCCCCCAACGCGCCATTTCAGCGCGCGCCGCGCTGCTGAAAACGACACAATCGGGCGTGCCGCACGCACCGCACGTCCGATGGACGTGCGGCCTCCTCTTGCATCTCAGGAATAATATTCCTGTCGTCCCCGTGCGGTTTCAGGTCGTTCGGAGCACGTTTGCTCCGAATCGGACCGCCGCACGCCGTTTTGGTGTTTTAACGGCGCCGGAAACGCGTTTCCGGCCGCCGCGGTCGCACGGCACCTCCGAATGAGGTGCCGTCTGGCCGACCATTTCACAATTGACGCCCCGGATGTTGTCGTACGGTTTCGTGGCATTCGGAGGTCGTTCGGGTGGTTTTGACCCCCCAACGCGCCATTTCAGCGCGCGCCGCGCTGCTGAAAACGACACAATCGGGCGTGCCGCGCGCACCGCACGTCCGATGGACGTGCGGCCTCCTCCTGCATCTCAGGAATAATATTCCTGTCGTCCCCGTGCGGTTTTAGGTCGTTCGGAGCACGTTTGCTCCGAATCGGACCGCCGCACGCCGTTTTGGTGTTTAACGGCGCCGGAAACGCGTTTCCGGCCGCCGCGGTCGCACGGCACCTCCGAATGAGGTGCCGTCTAGCCGACCATTTCACAATTGACGCCCCGGATGTTGTCGTACGGTTTCGTGGCATTCGGAGGTCGTTCGGGTGGTTTTGACCCCCCAACGCGCCATTTCAGCGCGCGCCGCGCTGCTGAAAACGACACAATCGGGCGTGCCGCGCGCACCGCACGTCCGATGGACGTGCGGTCTCCTCCTGCATCTCAGGAATAATATTCCTGTCGTCCCCGTGCGGTTTCAGGTCGTTCGGAGCACGTTTGCTCCGAATCGGACCGCCGCACGCCGTTTTGGTGTTTAACGGCGCCGGAAACGCGTTTCCGGCCGCCGCGGTCGCACGGCACCTCCGAATGAGGTGCCGTCTGGCCGACCATTTCACAATTGACGCCCCGGATGTTGTCGTACGGTTTCGTGGCATTCGGAGGTCGTTCGGGTGGTTTTGACCCCCCAACGCGCCATTTCAGCGCGCGCCGCGCTGCTGAAAACGACACAATCGGGCGTGCCGCGCGTACCGCACGTCCGATGGACGTGCGGCCTCCTCCTACATCTCAGGAATAATATTTCTGTCGTCCCCGTGCGGTTTCAGGTCGTTCAGAGCACGTTTGCTCCGAATCGGACCGCCGCACGCCGTTTTGGTGTTTAACGGCGCCGGAAACGCGTTTCCGGCCGCCGCGGTCGCACGGCACCTCCGAATGAGGTGCCGTCTGGCCGACCATTTCACAATTGACGCCCCGGATGTTGTCGTACGGTTTCGTGGCATTCGGAGGTCGTTCGGGTGGTTTTGACCCCCCAACGCGCCATTTCAGCGCGCGCCGCGCTGCTGAAAACGACACAATCGGGCGTGCCGCGCGCACCGCACGTCCGATGGACGTGCGTCCTCCTCTTGCATCTCAGGAATAATATTCCTGTCGTCCCCGTGCGGTTTCAGGTCGTTCGGAGCACGTTTGCTCCGAATCGGACCGCCGCACGCCGTTTTGGTGTTTAACGGCGCCGGAAACGCGTTTCCGGCCGCCGCGGTCGCACGGCACCTCCGAATGAGGTACCGTCTGGCCGACCATTTCACAATTGACGCCCCGGATGTTGTCGTACGGTTTCGTGGCATTCGGAGGTCGTTCGGGTGGTTTTGACCCCCCAACGCGCCATTTCAGCGCGCGCCGCGCTGCTGAAAACGACACAATCGGGCGTGCCGCGCGCACCGCACGTCCGATGGACGTGCGGCCTCCTCCTGCATCTCAGGAATAATATTACTCTCGTCCCCATGCGGTTTCAGGTCGTTCGGAGCACGTTTGCTCCGAATCGGACCGCCGCACGCCGTTTTGGTGTTTAACGGCGCCAGAAACGCGTTTCCGGCCGCCGCGGTCGCACGGCACCTCCGAATGAGGTGCCGTCTGGCCGACCATTTCACAATTGACGCCCCGGATGTTGTCGTACGGTTTTGTGGCATTCGGAGGTCGTTCGGGTGGTTTTGACCCCCCAACGCGCCATTTCAGCGCGCGCCGCGCTGCTGAAAACGACACAATCGGGCGTGCCGCGCGCACCGCACGTCCGATGGATGTGCGGCCTCCTCCTGCATCTCAGGAATAATATTCCTGTCGTCCCCGTGCGGTTTCAGGTCGTTCGGAGCACGTTTGCTCCGAATCGGACCGCCGCACGCCGTTTTGGTGTTTAACGGCGCCGGAAACGCGTTTCCGGCCGCCGCGGTCGCACGGAACCTCCGAATGAGGTGCCGTCTGGCCGACCATTTCACAATTGATGCCCCGGATGTTGTCGTACGATTTCGTGGCATTCGGAGGTCGTTCGGGTTGTTTTGACCCCCCAACGCGCCATTTCAGCGCGCGCCGCGCTGCTGAAAACGACACAATCGGGGGGGCTGTACGGGGGTGCGGGGGGGGGGGGGCTGTACGGGGGTGCGAGGGGGGCTGTACGGGGGTTCGGGGGGCTGTACGGGGGTGCGGGGGGGGGGGGGGGGCTGTACGGGGGGTGGCGGGGGGTGTACGGGGGTGCGGGGGGCTGTACGGGGGTGGCGGGGGGCTCTCCGGGGGTGGCGGGGGGCTGTAGGGGGGTGGAGGGGGGGCTCTCCGGGGGTGGCGGGGGGCTGTACGGGGGTGGCGGGGGGCTGTACGGGGGTGGCGGGGGGGCTCTCCGGGGGTGGCGGGGGGCTGTACGGGGGTGGCGGGGGGCTGTACGGGGGTTCGGGGGGCTGTACGGGGGTGCGGGGGGGGGGGGGGGGGGGGGGGGGGCTGTACGGGGGTGCGGGGGGCTGTACGGGGGTGGCGGGGGGCTGTACGGGGGTTCGGGGGGCTGTACGGGGGTGGCGGGGGGCTGTACGGGGGTTCGGGGGGCTGTACGGGGGTTCGGGGGGCTGTACGGGGGTGGCGGGGGGCTGTACGGGGGTTCGGGGGGCTGTAGGGGGGTTCGGGGGGCTGTACGGGGGTGCGGGGGGGGGGGGGGGGGGGGGGGGCTGTACGGGGGTGCGGGGGGCTGTACGGGGGTGGCGGGGGGCTGTACGGGGGTTCGGGGGGCTGTACGGGGGTGCGGGGGGGCTGTACGGGGGTGCGGGGGGCTGTATGGGGGTGGCGGGGGCCTGTACGGGGGTGGCGGGGGCCTGTACGGGGGTGGCGGGGGGCAGTACGGGGGTGCGGGGGGCTGTACGGGGGTGCGGGGGGGCTGTACGGGGGTGCGGGGGGCTGTACGGGGGTGCGGGGGGGGGGGGGGGGGCTGTACGGGGGTGCGGGGGGCTGTACGGGGGTGCGGGGGGGGGGGGGGGGGGGGCTGTACGGGGGTGGCGGGGGGCAGTACGGGGGTTCGGGGGGTTGTACGGGGGTGCGGGGGGCTGTACGGGGGTGCGGGGGGGCTGTACGGGGGTGCGGGGGGGCTGTACGGGGGTGTGGGGGGCTGTACGGGGGTGCGCGGGTGGCTGTACGGGGGTGCGGGGGGCTGTACGGCGGTGCGGGGGGCTCTCCGGGGGTGCAAAGGTCATCCCATTGATTACAAAAGTGAAAAATAAAAGTGATAACATCTAATTAATACATATTTCTTTTATCGATACCATACAAAAATTTATAAAAAATATATTGGATAATACATAATCTATAATATCAGATTTATTGATCTGTTGGAATTAGTTCGACTTTTTCAAATGTAGAATCATTCAAGATTATCTGATCAAAAACTCAATATGTGTATAAAATATTTAAAAGACCACCATGGATGGTAATAATGCATTACTTAAATGAATAAATACAGTACATCAATGTCAACCCTACCAGTAAAAACAAAAAACATATCTCGTGAATATATGGTGCGTCACGCGTTTCCATCACTGTTACCTCCTTCTGGTGGGCTAGGTGCCTACAACAAATAAACATTATAAATATTTTAATAACAAAAATAATTTAAATTAAATAAATAAATACAGTATATACCTGCGTCGTATGATCCCCTGTACCATCAGCTCGACGCACATATTCCCGCAGTGCTCTTACCTCAGCTGTCAATTGCGCATTTGTCTCCTCGGAAGCGCGCAGCCGTGCCTCAAAATCTGACATCTGCTGTGTCATATGAGCAACAGCAGGACCGACAACCGCAGCGCGTGACACTACAGAACGAGGAATCCCTGCTCCATAGGTCAAACTATAGCCATGCCCGTCCCGACCAATAATGCGATGAAAGATCTCATCCCGTCGCATGGGAAGCTGTCGCTGGTCCTCTGGCAGATGTTCTAACTCAGCTTCAAATTGATCCTGTGAAATATTTAAATATATATAAATATATATATGTTAATATAAAGATTTATGTAATTATTGGTAAGTACAGACACTTACTATCAATGCTGCAACCTCTGGATCATTGCGATCACGAGTCCTTATCCACACCGACATTTTATCAGTTGCTTCACCTTGCCCTCGCAACTGTATATTAAAAGAATATAAACACAAAACCATATTAATTAATTAATTAAAAAGTGAATAATATATACCTCATGTCGGATCTGAGACACGTGACGAGTCCCGAGCCTGTGAGCTGGTCCCTGCAACGCTCGATTCTCCGAATGGCGTGTTGACACCTCCTACATTCAATTCATTCAAATTTCAAACAAATCACATATTCTTGAAAATATATATACAGCAAAATAATTAATATACAAACCGCAACACCCTCAGTAGACCAATATGCAACCAAGTCACGCCACTGAGCCGGGAGGACACCTCTCAGGACTTTTTCCAAAATGTCAGGGGCACCCACATTTGGTACCCAGTGGTCCCTCTTCACTTTGCCTTTATAATCTTTCCACAGCTTACGGCATTTGCTCATACACACGGGCCGAAACTCTTCAGGGCATACTTTCAAATTTTGCTATAATGAAAATAATCAAACATATTAGTATTATTTATAAATAGAAAATAAAGTAAAATTATTTTCTTACCTGAACCTCCCTCTATAGACGATCTAATGTGTCCTGAGGGATAGAAGCCCAATCACGCGTGGTCAATGGAAATCGATGTGGGTCACGTATGATATGACCCAGCTGACGAATAAATGCCGGGGCATTCGGTCCCACAGGATGAAATACCTCATCAAATGAAACATCTATCGTCGTGTCGGAATTCCATGCTAATATGCCACGACCAGGGCCTCTCCTGCGAGAGGAAGAAGCAGCTGAGTCTGATCCTGTTGAAAACAATTTTATATATAAATTGACAAATGTTATATATATATATATATATATGTTAATTACATAAATAATATAGATAATGACTGTCAAACATACCTCGACCCTGAGACGTAGATGCCTCAGATGGATGATATGGATTTTCTGCCTCTTCCCCTGACATGTCTGCAATCATACAAAATATCAGTAATGAGTCCAAAGTGTTTAAAAGATAAATTGGATTGTTCTTAATAAATCAAACTTGTACAACTGTTAATCAAACAAAAAATGGATTGAATAATTAGTTGTGAATGAATTTTAAAAAATCAGAAAGTTAATCAACCTAAATATTTATGACTGAATTAACTTACAAAAGTGAGGATTAAAACTTATAAGGATTTATAAAATGATTAGATAATTTATGATATCCTAGGACATTCTACTGAATAGCGGGAAAACAATTATACCTTTCATTAAGCATGCAAATCGACCGTTTCTCCTTCAACAGCCGCTCTAACCCAATAAATATCTTCTTCACGTTGAACTACGGTATGTTGATCAAGTTGTTGGTAAACAAACGGAACAGTCTCGGGTTCATCTTCTTCAAATAAAAACACTCCTCGCCGAGACATTTTGACAACAACTTGCCAACTTGGATCCGAAGGCAAAGTAACGAAGAATACTTGTTCCGCTTGTGATGTCAAGATGAAAGGTTCATTCTCAACTCGTTCATTATTTCTATATAACATGTAGTTAAAATTCACCAATGAAAACTGATATTGATCGACTTTACATCCACGCACTGGATCAACCCAATTACACTTTAACAATATGTACTTCAAACCGTGTGTGTATACAACTTCAATGATGTCTATCAATTGACCATAGTAATAACCAGAATCGACAAAGGGACAACCGATTCCACTGTTTTGTGTTGCTCGTTTGTCATCAACATCTTTAATGCGAAATCGAAAACCATTAGCATCAATAGCTTTATAACGACGAGCGGTTATAGATGGACCCTCAGCCAGTTGGATAAATACTTCAGGTAACGTGGGGTCCCCTAACTCCCTCAGCTTACGAACCTACATAATTTATAAAAATCAATACTGATATATGCAGAAAGAATTAGTTTAATACTTCACTCATAATGAAAATCAATTTATACATACATAATCCTTGAACCAATCATGAAATGCCGCATAATGAGATTGTTGAATTTGAAACTCAGTCGCACGATGCATCTCTTCTTTTATCTCATTAATGTGTTTCCTGCAAATGATTACGCGATGTTTAAAAGATCAACTTATGCAAAGAAAACATGTAAAAGTTATACAAGCACATTGATAAGATACTTACTGCATTAATGGTGCAACTGATGGAGTATTGAACAAGATATATCGATGTGCTTGTATCCACTCGATGTTGTCCATATCAAATGTGGTTCCTTCTCCAACTGGACCATCATGAATCCGAGAGGGCTTATCTAATTTTGTTTCAACATCCGTAAGATATTCTGCACAAAAGGTAGTACACTCGTCCATCAAATAACCATTGGCTATTGATGCCTCTGGACGAGCTCTGTTGCGTACAAATCTTTTCAATGTACTCAAATACCGTTCAATAGGATACATCCACCCGAATTGCACTGGACCAGCAGCCATTACTTCATCAGTTAGGTGCACTGTTAAGTGGACCATAACATCGAAAAATGAGGGGGGGGGAAAGTTTCTCAAAGTGACAAAGCGTAAGTACAATTCGGTCCTGCAAACTTTTTAAATCACTCATTCGTTGATTTATTAAACAAAGCTGTCTAAAAAAATTACTCATCTCAATCAAGGGCTGAACAACATTGGGGGATAAACAATCACAAATTGCGATTGGAATCAACTGCTGAAGTAATATGTGATTGTCATGACTTTTCAACCCTTGCAATGTCTTGCTCGTCAGATTCACACACTTTGAAATATTAGAAGAGTAACCATCAGGCACCTTGACCATCTTCAAAATGGAAAGAAATGTCTCTTTCTCCTCTGTAGTCATCGAATACTGTGCAGCAGGCATATATGACTTGTTTCCCTCAGCTAACTGTAAATGCAACTGTTTCCTTAAACCCATTTCTTCCAAATCACGGCGTGCATTAACATGGTCCTTTGACTTTCCACTGACACCTAAAATGGTCCACAATATTTTATCACAAACATTTTTTTCAATGTGCATGACATCCAAATTATGCCTCAACATGTTAGTTTTCCAATACGGAAGACTATAAAAAATACTTTTCTTTTTCCAATTGTGACTGCGCTGCCTACCCGCAGCACGAATATTACGTACTGGAGGAGCCACCAAATCCTGAATTTCATATACCGTGCGGATGTTTTCTTCCTCAATCTGCGATAACATTTCGACTCCTGTCATGATATTTGGTGCTGGGCTGAACTCTCTAGAACCATCAAATGCCACTCTTTCCTTTCTGAACCTGTGCTGGGGAGGGAGAAAACGCCTGTGACCCATGTATGCCCATTTTTTGGAATGTTTAATCCATACAGATTTTTTACTTTTATTGCAACAAGGGCAAGCAAATTCCCCTTTCGTACTCCAGCCTGATAAATTTGCATAAGCTGGGAAGTCATTGATTGTCCACAATAAAGCTGCATGCAGTTTGAACATTTCATTCGTTTTGCAGTCATAAGTCATCACACCATCGCCCCAAAATTCATTCAACTCATCAATCAATGGCTGAAGGTAAACATCAATCTTATCCCCCGGACTTTTAGGTCCATCAATAAGAGTGGAAAGTAATATAAATTGTTGCTTCATACAAAGCCACGGAGGAAGATTATATGGAACCAACACCACGGGCCATGTGCTATGAGTTGCACCAACCATAGACTTGAATGGATTGAAACCATCTGCTGCCAATCCCAATCGGACATTACGAACATCTTTAGCAAAGTCGGGATGTCTCTTATCAAAATCCTTCCATACATGAGAGTCTGCCGGGTGGGTTAACATGTCACTTTCATGAACTCTTTATGCATGCCATCTCATTAAATTAGAAACTTTAGATGACATAAAAAATCTTTTCAACCTCGGTTTAAGGGGAAAGTAACGCATTTGCTTTACGGCAATCGGTTTCCCCTGTATCGCAATCTGACTTTGATGAGTCTTATTTCCCCTGTTCTCTTTCCACCTGGAAGCGCCACAAACCGTACAGATATCCAAATGAGCAGTTTCATTTCTAAACAACATACAGTTGTTTGCACATGCATCTATAGTCTCATATGTAAAACCTAAGTTCTCTGTCAACTTACGAGCATAGTAATACGACTCAGGAATCTTAGCGTCGACAGGAAGAAATTTTTTCACTAAAACCAAAAGCATGTCGAATGATGTGTCTGACCAATTGTTCAAAGTCTTCAAATGCAACAACTCCACGATGAACGACAGTTTATTGTAAGAAGTACATCCAGGATATAATTCTGTTTTCGCATCATCAAGTACTTCATAAAACCTCTTCGAATCACGATCTGCACCAGAGCGAAGATTTATCTCACCGGTCTCAAGATTCTGGATGTCAATGCCTTCAGGATCAAACCCACGTACCATTTCAGTAAGCATTTCATGCATTGGATCAGTCATCCTTGCATCAACATCCATCTGAGCTGCATCTGTATTTTGACAACGAACATATTCTTCTCCATGACGAGTCCAACTCTTATAATTTTTCAGAAATCCATTAAATAAAAGGTGCTCTCTCACAGTATCTCGTGTGAATTGATATCTGTTAGCACATTTTCTACATGGACAACTAATATAGTCACTTTCAAATCCTCTCGTGAAGTCAATAAACTGCATAATGCCATTGAAATATTCTCTAGACGTTCGATTTGGAAGATCAATCAAACTCTTATCCATAATAATATCTGTATAACAAACATTTACACAATACTTATTACATTTACATTTTTCAAATCAACTATATTCAAAATAAATATTAATCATTTGTTTATGAACCATTGATAAAATAATAATGTAACTGAAAGCTCATGTTACCTGATTGAGCTACAAACCTGAAAGGGAGGGGAGCCGAAGGCGGTGCTGCGAGGGAGAGGAGCAGCGAAGGGGAGCCGGAGCCAAAGGCGGTGCGGCAAGGGAGGGGACGGGCGGCGGCGGCGGCGGGGAGCTGGAGGAGAGGAGGCGGTGAGGGGACGGGGGACGGGCAGCGAGGGGGGGGGGGTGTCCGGGGTCGGGGGGGGGGGGGGGGGGGGGCTGTCCGAGGTGCGGGGAGGGGTGTCCGGGGTGTCGGGGGCCTGTCAGGGGTGCGGGCAGGGGTGTTCGGGGTGCGGGGGTGTCCGAGGTGCGGGGGAGGGGGGGCTGTCTGGGGTGCAGGGGGGCTGTCGGGGGTGCGGGGTGGGGTGTCCGGGGTGCGGGGGGCCTGTCCGGGGTGCGGGGGGGCTGTCCGGGTTCGGAGGGGGGGTGTCCGAGTGCGGGGGGGGGGGGGGGGGGGGGGGGGGCTGTCCGGGGTGCGGGGGGGCTGTCCGGGTTCGGAGGGGGGTGTCCGAGTGCAGGGGGGGCTGTCCGGGGTGCGGGGAGGCGTCCGGGGTGCGGGGGGCGGTCCGGAGTGCGCGGGGGGGGGGGGGGGGGGGGGGCTGTCCGGGGTGCGGGGAGGCGTCCGGGGTGCGGGGGGCGGTCCGGAGTGCGCGGGGGGGGGGGGGTGTCCGAGGTGCGGGGAGGCGTCCTGGGTGCGGGGGGCGGTCCGGAGTGCGCGCCGGGGGCTGTCCGGGGTGCGGGTGTCGTCCGGGGTGGGGGGGGAGGGCCGAGAGGCCGGAGGGCGGCGGCCGGAGGCCTGAGGGCGGAGGGCGGCGGCCGGAGGGCGGATGGCAGGCGGCGGGGGAGGCCGGGCGGCGGGGGAGGGCGGGCGGCGGGGGAGGCCGGGCGGCGGGGGAGGCCGGGCGGCGGGGGAGGGGAGGGCGGCGCGAGGGAGGGCGGCGAGGGAGGGTTAGGGCGAGGGAGATCGAGGGAGAGGGCGCGGGGGGGGGGGGGGGGGGCGCAGAAACCCCCCGAAATTTTTTAGGCAGCTTAGCGACCGCCATTGGCGGTCGCTAATGGTGAGCAATAGCGACCGCCAATGGCGGTCGCCCGAGTCTGGGGGGCTCCAATGCCCCCATTTCTAGTAGTGAATATAACATGGAGTGATCATAATCATAACATCATCATCATAATCATGATAAGAAGCATTATATTATTGCGTAGAATGTGGAAATGCATAAAAATGAAACATCATGTCTTAGTGTTCATATACCACACATAGTTGTGAACAAATCTAGCATCATGTTCATGCATACTTCACTTTACTCATGAGGTTCTTCACATTACCCAATGTATTAGAGTGCTATATAATTCCAGGTGCGCTCATCACATCATAACATTTACATTATCATGCATGACACATAGAACATATATTAATATTAAAAATAAAACAAACCATGTAAAGGAATGGGTTTCACTTAATAAATCATACATTCATAAACTTTGGGTTCCCAAATGGAAGAGGGAATAACATACTTGATACAAGAACCATCAACCTTAAGTGAGAAGTAAAAGGAGTGTTTTTGAAAGAAGAGTTCTTTTGGAAAACATTATGTTTGACATAAACTCTTGTGGAAAAAATTTATATCCCAAAAAAAGTAATATAATGTTGAATAAATGATTTTTAAGGAATAACCATACTGAAAATGGAGTGAAAGATGGAAAACCCAAAGAAAGATAGTTGGCTTCAAGAGTTCCCTTTACCTTGTATCCAGACACTTTATTCACTTTAATGTCTTGTATAATTACATTAGATTAATTAATTAACAACTCCAAAACCTTTTATACATGTATTTGATTCATTATGTTTTTATTAATTTCTTTTATGGGCCTTTGGATGAGTTATAGAGTTAAAATTCATTGTTTGGGAGTGTTCTTTTTATTAGTTTTCATGAATGGTTTACTTGTACACATGAATGGAAGTTTGTGTAGAACATGAATAAACATCCAGAATTTATATTAAATTTTATTAATGATATTAAAGGAGTTTAAATGATCTTATAATGAAGTTGATTATATACCATGAGGATGAATCATTAGTTAAAATTTAACAATGATCATTTTGAGTTAATTTGGGAGGTTTTGGATTACAACAAACATGTTTTATTTTATCATTTAGTATTATGTATAAAACTTGTTTACAAGAACAAAAAAGGGGTTAAAAAATACATATTAAAATATTTTTTAAACCATTTAATGATTTTATTAACAACCTAGAAGGAGTTTAAGGAAAATGGAAGTGCATCGCCCACGATGTAGGTAAATTAACACATCATGGGCGACAATTTCATTTTTATAAACTAAGAGTGAGGGAGGAGTATAATGAATAATATTCTATTAACATGATAGAATACCATTATATAAATCACACTAGAGTTATCATGAAATTTGTATAAGAGAATTTGAGGATAAGAAAATAAAAGAAATTTGAAAGGAAATTGAAAGAAAAGAGAGAGAAAATACCTCTTGAATATATCTTCTTTGAGAGCCAATGTAGGAGAGATTTTTTGGTCTTTTTTTGATACCAAGGGCTGATGGACATGGGAGAGGTTATTTGGAAGATATTTTATCAGAATTTGGAGTAGGAAAAAGTCTTGAGAGGTGTGAGTAAATGAGTTTGTGAGGGGTGGTATTTATAGTGGAGGGGTGAGGTGTTTTCTCAATATTTAATTCATTAGTTTATTAATTTCTATAAATATAAGAAATAGTGATGATTACATGAATAAATACAGTAAATAGGGAATTTTAGTTTGAACCAATTTCCATTTACATCCTCCATGACTCAATCATGATGTAGAAATTCATTTATTTATCATATTTTGTAAATTATTAAATTTCTCTATTCACCAAAAATCAAGTATTTCAGAAAATTATCAAAAAATTACCCTAACTATTTTTATACATGTATAATTAAAAAATGAACTCCATTTTATAGAAATAATTTTCTAAATATGAGTGATTTAATTTTTAATTAAAATCTTAATTTACTTAAAAAATACAAATTTTAAAATTAAAACTATTTTTCTAACACTTTGAAAAATTAATTAAGGTCTCATAAAATTACCATATAATAATAAGAATTAAAAATAATATTTTATAAATAAATTTTATGAAAATATATTTTTTTAATTATTAAATTAACCATTAAATATTCATGACTTACAAAAATACCAACACTATACTATAATTATATCAAATTATCACTTATAAGATGGATAAATTTTATTTATACTATCATTGGTAAGTTTCATATTCACTTAGCTGGTTTACTATTCATAAGGGTCATATTACTATTCTTAAGGGTAACATTACTATTCATAAGGGTATGTTACTATTCACCAAAAATTAAGTTTGTTCTATCGAACTCCAAATAGCTTACTGATCGCAACCGTGTATGCTATATTTTCAAAATTTAAATCATAAAAGTGGAACAATTATGTTTAAAGTACACATAGAATTTAGTAGTTAATTTAAGCATGACATGGCATTATGTTTATTAATGTGATTTTATGTGATTATACTATATTACATTACTAAAATAATATAAAAAAATGCATTGATAAAAGTTTGGGTCACTACATTATTCCACCCTTTTGAAATTTCTCCCTCAAAATTTCATTTTACATAAATAGGTGAGGGTACTTATCCTTCGTCGCATCCTCTAGTTCCCAAGTTTCTTCTTTATACTTATGGTTCCTCTATAACACTTTGACAAGGTGGGTTGTCTGGTTGCATAGAACCTTCTCTCTATGATCCAGAATCTTTATTGGATACTCCTCATAAGAGGTATCATCTTCCAGTTGTACCACCTCTGAGTTCAGTACATGTGAGGTATATGGTATGTACTTCCTCAGGAGTGATACATGAAACAGATCATGAACTTGAGCCATATTTATTGGAAGTGAAAGATAATAGTTCACAGATCCTATGCGGTCAAGGATCTCAAAGGATCCAATATACCTTGGGCTTAGATTCCCTTTCATTCCAAACCACATGACTCTCTTCCATGGTGATATTTGAAGGAATATTTTATCTCCAATATTGAACTCTAAGTCCCTTTGATGGTGGTCATCATAGCTATTTTTCCGACATTGAGAAGCTTTGATGTGTTGCTGGATCAATTAAACCTTCTCTATCATCTCTTTCACAAGATCAGGTCCAAGTAGATTTCTTTCTCCAAATTCATCCCAACAGGTTAGAGTTCTACTTTTCTTTCCATACAAAGCTTCATATGGAGCCATCTGAATACTCGAGTGGAAGCTATTGTTATATGAGAACTCAACCAATCGGATATTTTGATCCCATACACCTTTGAATTATAAAGATAATGATCTTAGCATATCTTCGAGTGTCTAAATAGTCCTTTTTGATTAGCCATCAGTTTGGGGGTGACAGGCCATGCTGAAATTTAATTCAGTACTCAAATCATTTTGGAGACTCCTCTAGAATTTAGATGTGAACCTGAGATTATGATCTGATACAATCGAGAGTGGAACCCCATGTAGTCTCACCACTTCCTTTACATATATCTTCTCAAGTTTCTCAAGAAAGAGATCTTCCAAAATAGCGATAAAGTGGGCAGTCTTGGTAAGTCATTCCACCACAACCCATATCGCATTATTTCCTTTGGATGTATTCTAGAGACCCATGACAAAGTCCATAGTGACATTATCTCATTTCTATATGGGTATAGGCAATGGTTGAATCATCCCTTTATACTTTTTTCGCTCTTCTTTAACTTAATGACATATCAAGCACCTTGAGATATATTCCGCAATCTCCTTCTTTATCTTATCTCATGAGAAATGTTCTCAGAGATCTCAGTAAATCTTGGTGCTACTAGGATGGATAGAGAATGTTGAGCTATGTGCATTTTCCAATAGCTCCTTCTTTATCTCGGGTGATGAATGCACACAAAGTCTTGTTCCAAACCAAATCACACCATCATCATCGATATGGAACTCTTGCAGCTTCTCATCTATTAATGTGGTCACCTTCCTTTTCAACTCTGGATCATCCCTTTGCGCCTCCTTAATCTTCTCTTAGATAGATGGTTGGGCAATCATTTGATAAATGTAGTATGTATTCCCTACCATTATGATTTCCAATTCCATCATTTCCATATCCATGAAGATAGGTTCTTTCTTAATATGAAACATGGATAGAGTAGCATGTTCTTTTCTACTAAGAGCATCAACTACCTTATTAGCCTTTCCAAGATGATAGTGAATAAAGAAATTGTAGTATTTGATTAGATCTAACCATATCCTTTTATGCATGTTGAGATACTTTTTTATGAATATATACTTTAGGCTCTTGTTATCAGTATATATGTCACTCTTCTCACCATAGAGGGAGTGTCGCCAGATTTTCAAGGAAAAAATCACTACTACTAGCTCCAGATCATGCATTGGGTAGTTTTTATCATGGATATTCAACTACCATGGGGAATAAGCTATCAAATTATCATTTTTCATAAGTAAAAAACCCAATCCTTTCTTTGAAGCATCACTGTATATCACAAAAATTTATCCACTTTTCAGTAATGTGAGTACATGTGCAGTGATTAGCGTTATCTTTAGCTCTTTGAAGCTTTCCTCGCATTCTTCTTTCCAAACATACTTCACCCCTTTCCTTGTTAACTTAGTTATCAGGCTTGAAAATCCTGAGAAATTTCTCAAAAAACACCAGTATTACCTAGCTAACCTAAGAAAACTATGTATTTTTGTGACACTAGAGGGTATGCTCCATTCCTCAACTGCCTTTATTTTTTAAGGTTCCACAGAAATTCCCAACTAATGTTTTGATCCCCACAAACTTTATTCTCTTGGCATTATTGATGAGTTCACAGGATTAATTTTAATTGTTCACCTTACTGAGTCCATCACCCAGAACAATCCCACTTACAAGGAGCTCATGTTGGAGTTTTTAGCTACATTTCACTATCAGGACCGATATACCACAGATGATGAGGAGAAGTTGATAGTGGATGAAGGAGATGTCACATTATGCCTTCTCAATAAATGCTATAGTTTGGAACTGGGGAGATTTTCCACCTTGGTCGGCATCTATGACAATGATTTTGTGAAAAAATTAGATTATGTTGAGGATTCCCCAACTTGGGACTCTAATGTTTCCTGAGAATTTTGGTCCACTATTGTGCAACCAAGGCTAACATATGTTCCTCAGACAACTAAGGCCTCCAAATTTATCAACCCAACTCATCGTGTCCTCCATCAGATCCATATCACTTGCTTCACTACTCACTCTCATAGTAAAGAGAATATGTCACTTTGAGTCCTATTTCTTATTTATTCCATGATTTCTAGGAAGCCCATTAAGTTGGGATAAATTTTCACCAAATAACTAATGTACACATTCACCAAGACTAAGGGATGAATTTTTGGAGTCCCCTATATTACGCTCTTGGTTAAGTATCTTGGACATCATTTCAATAAGGAGGCCTTCACTGAGCTTGCTCCAGCTCTTCCCTTCGATGTTACTATAGTGAAACATATGATAATTTATGAATATAAGGGGAAGTGATACCATTTTAGAGTTTCCTAGGAGGAAGACCAACCAGCTATCCAAGAAGTCCCACCTCTACATGATGTTCCTCATCATTCCCCTCCACCTAAGTAGGAGTACCACAATCGATACTACCATACCACCACCCAACCAGCCAACAAGAACACATCCATGAATCCACCCCCTTACTCCTTTTACTATACCCACCCTAACCTTGAATACACCCCTTATAGTGACCCATACTTATAGAGGAAGTGAGATCAAGAATTTTATGCCATGTTTGACTGGTAGTTCAAGTATTCTCAATGCTAGATAGAGGTAATCTTCTTGTAGAAGTTCACTGACCTAGACCTCTACCAACACCTGCTTGACCAACCCCCTTCCAACTACATTTATATTGGTTACCTCTCACATTCAGGTTCATCTTGGGCTTCTTCTCCTATAGTGGAGCAACCGGAAACTGGTATTGCGGAGGGTGGTAGAGACACTCCTATAACTTATCAGGGAATATACTTTGAGGTGGTAGTGGGAGATCCAAATTGGGATGAGGTTTCCCATGTACAATTTCAAGACCTATTTGGTATGGGCACTCCCATGTGAAGGCATTGATATTTTTCTACTCATGAACTTTCTTGTTTTTCATCACTATTTTGTTGCATTGCTTTATCTGTGTTGGTGTTTCATATTGGACGTTTTAATGTATATTTATTAAATTTTTAATTCTTAGTGTGATTGTGTAATCATGTTATTTTTTGCTTGATCTTATGATAATTTTTATTGCTTCACTTTTCTTGGTGTCTCTATCTAAGATAGAAGGTACACCATTTCTCTCTCTCATGACACACTCTTACACACCATGATCTTTACATCTATTTTGAATCACTCCAGGGGAGTTTTTTCATCCCTTATGTACTTTCATTATTTATTTTCTTCCCCTTTCCTACATTTACCTACCAACCATTCTCTACCTTACCTAAATTTTGGCACCCTATTTGGTCATTTACCTAGAATTTCCAAGGATGATTTTTTTTGTTATAGACTATTAAAGGGATGGTATAGATGTAACACATTCATATTAACTAAAAAAAATGGATTTTAGAGAATAATTTTTAAAATTTATCATATATTTGGATTAATAATACTACTTTTGATGTGAATGGACATTAGAACACTCAAAGATAATTCTATAAATCTATATTCTTAAAATATTTTATTTAAAGATGAATTTTGTGATGGATTAGTTTAAGTAAGGAACCTTATGAAATAGAATTCAATTTATGCATAATGAGAAGTTAAGATTTGAAATTATTTATATCACACATGTGGTAATTGTGTGGTCATAATTTCATGATCTCTTTACTTTATTTTAAAATTCATCATGGTGAGTCCTCAGAAAAATTTGGGTACAAAAAAAAATTATTCCTAGTATCTCACATAAATGAAAATTCGAGAAATTTAAAATTAATACCTAAGATGACAATGACCCTATTCCATACATCAAAGTTTCAAGGCAATGAGATTGTGTGACCTATACAAGTGATATCCCACCATTTGGTGTTGATGATATCTTGGCCTAACCTACCCAAGTGTGTGATGAGATGGAAGTTGATTATGGAACTTTATTTCAACAAAAGGACAATTCCAAATTTAACCAAACAATGATTTAAGCATGAACATTTGGAAAATTTTAATTAAGCCTGCTTTGTTAGTTTAATTTAAGGATTGGTGAGTCTTAAAGAATGAATATAGGATTTTAAATAATCGTTATTTCAAAATTATCATTCATTTGGTTGATATAATATGTGACATTTCTACCTATTTCTTTAAAGTTCCCTCTGAGATTATTTTCTAGGTAATTTTTTGAGGACAATAAATTGGTGAATTGTGGGGGAGTTTGATTCACTTGTGTGATTGGATCATTTTCATATCTAAAATTACATTAGGAATGGTTTTTAAGATCATTTTTCATGTATTTATAACCTTAACATGTTTTGATAGGTGGTATTTTTTCATCCAATAAAGAATTGATAAGATATGGCATGAACCAGGAATTTTAGAGGAAAATAATAGGTGCGTGGACCCATTTTATGGGGTGTATGATTTCTTCTAAGTCACCTGAACCTTGAACCCCAACCCAAGAAATTGTGAAAGGCCTTAAGAAGTGAAACAAAACTATGCACATAGTTAGCTAAACCATACAGATTCACTATTAGACCATGTGGGGTACCATTTGAGGAGACAAAGGAAATTTCATGGTCTATGTATAATTATTCAATCCATGTGGACCAACCATAAAGTCATGTGAGGTGGAACCATAGGAGACAAAACCATGTGCACAGTCTACGCATAGTTAAAAAAATTGTTTGTGCCTTCCCACAAACTATGCCACTAAAAACTAATGGGAAAAAATGAATAGCATGTTTAAAAAATGGTTAAGCTAATTTTGAACCTTAACCATGAACCAGTAAATTGATGGGAGCCTACATTCCATCTACCCCCATAACCACTCTTTGACCCAGGATTAGGATTCCTAACCTCCCCTGGATATTAAGGATTATCTAATTAATGATCCTAAAACCATTTTAGAGGGGTGGAATAATATTAGAGGAAATCATATTTGGGGGAGGATAACATGAAACAAATTTTAAGGAATTTTTATAGATTTCTTTGGTGGTGTCTTGTAATTTTATTCTTATCTCCCTTGGTGTAATGAAGATAAAAGGTAATAATGGTTTTTTGTCTTCATTTATTCCATGAGTACCTAATTCCCCCTATGTGTTGGGGTGTTGAGGACAATGTAAAAAAATTTGGGGTAATTAAAGATTTATTGTTCTGTTTGTTCAATTATATTATTTTCCTTTCATCTTATTCATGAAATATTTCTCCAATATACTTGATACATTATATCAAACCAAGAACAACATGTATAGGGATATCTAAAGAAGTTATGATGATTATACCTTTGACTATTAATTATAATTACCATCACCATGGATTTTCTATTAAGGAAAAATTTGAGAAATTAACAATTGGACTAAGAATGGAAATTATATGAATTTAGTTGAACCATACAGGACCAAGGAGATTTTTATACACTTGATTCCTAATGGTTAGGATTTATTATGAACAAAACAATACTCAACAGGGTACAATACAAGTAACCTTAATTGAAGGACACATCCCCAACACATCATCCTTATCATGTTAATAATCCAATTTTTTTAATTCTATTTTTGGTAATGTAATCCCTTAAAAATTCCAATTTGGGTCAATTGAAGATTGAGTGATTTGAAAAACCATTGAATGGTTTTTTAAATAATTTAAAAAATAATTAACATCAATAAATAACTAAGAATTTACCTGAGTATCAACCCCATACATCCAATATACTTATAATAGAGTTGGGTAAAAATTAAATTTAGGAATCAAAATATAAACATTTGGCCAGAACAACACCAAACTATTTAGAATTTGTCATGCCCATAATAAGATGTGAAAAATTAAATCCTTAAAACAACTAACTGGGTAGATAATAGAAGTAAGGGTCAATCCCATAGAGAATGAATGGGAAGAAATTAAAGGAAAAGGTTGGAAAGAATCATCTGATTGTTTGGGAAAAGTAATATTGGTGAAGGGATGAACGAAATGAACAATTTAGAAAACAAGATAAAAATAATAAGATAAAAACAAATGTTTCATGGTTTTAATTAAATTAGGGTTAATTAAAAAATTCATTCCTTAGTATTTAAAATTATTTGTGAAAATATTTTACCATGGGGATTCAATTTTGTTACTATTTCTTATTCTGATAATAGATAATGGTGAATTTTAAAATTCAAACCCTTGGTTTGGTGATTGATTTCTTAAAAAACATGTTTATAATAGTTCCCCAAAAATAGTGGTAATAGGATCACTCAATGGTCATGCATTTTTCCATTATAACTCCTTTAGTTTTTTCTGTTGGTTTCGTTTATGGTTTGATATGACACCACTGGTTAATTTAGAATTGATTCATTAAAATAATTATAAAACAAAGATATAAATTAAATAAAACACACCATAATTTCAATTAAAATGCACACAAATTCTTATTACAACCCAAACACAGAACTGTTACCCTCTTATGACCATAGTATTGGTGAAAAGGTTGAGGAGAAACTCAACCTTGCCCATGAATATGAGAGAGCTTTGAGGAAAGTGGGGAAGATGGGAAATTAAAATTAAGGAAAACACAATGAAAAATTAATGATTTCAGGGGAGGATCAAGTTGATGGAAGGGAATCACCTCCCCCCTTGAATAGATTCCCCTAAATTAAGAGATATTATATTTTATTTATAGAAAATCATATTACATGGAGTGTACTAAAAATTAAAAATCATGTAATCAAGTCATTGATGTTTTCTCTTTTTCTTTGTCAATGGGTGGACAACTGTTCTACCCATTGAATACTATGTGTCTGTGGTCAGTAGATGAAAGTACACAGTGTGTTGCAATGACAAACATGACATTTATTGTTAGCTACTAACCACTTATGTATTAGGCATAAATGGCATGTTCCATAAAGTATACGACATGTTGGGTCTAGATTGTGACTTGGGAGTATACTCGAGCTGGTAGAGTCATGCATCTTGCAAATTTACATGGCATGTACATATTATTTACATGATATGTATTTTTTATTTTTACTCAGAATCATCCCTGATGTGTTCATTCCACTGGAAACTCTATAAAATCATCCATAAACATCAAAATTAAGCATTTGAACCATATAAAAACATATATCCTATGAAAAATAGATTTAATAATCAATAAAATACATGAATGAATATGCATATATGAAGCACATAAAACTCCCCCAATCTTAGTAGTTTTCTTTCCCTTAAGAAAAATAACAATATCAAATTAAAAGGAATTCATACTCTAAAAGTGAATTATTCAATTAATTACACTTATATACATAATAGTCATAACAAAGGATTTTCAAAAGGTACATAACTTATTCAACTTCCAAGTATTCTGATCATGACTCATATATAATTCAACTCAAGACATTTATCCTATTTTATTCACATTTTTTAACTTTTCATAAATACCCATTCCACTTGATGATTTACCTCACTTAGAGAATAATTCACTCATCACTCGAGATCATATAATTAGAGTTATGATCAATCTCAAGTATATGCACTCTATCTATAATATTTCAGGCGATCTAAGTCTCCACTTATAAATTAAATTAAAAAAATCATGAGGTTTTTCAATAAGGTTTTGATAAATCTAAGGATAAGGGTTGGTAGGTAATGATGTGGAAAATAATCTCAAAGGCTTAAAAATGAGGCTAAATTTTATAAAAATAAATCATGATATTCAATGAAAATCTCAATGAAAACACATCCCCTTCAAAATTTCTTAAAATTTAATATAATCATCTTCTTATATTTCCATCATAGGTTTGAAAACCATCTAAGTGTAATGAATGAATTTGTTCATACTTTAATTTTTTAAAATTTTCAATTTTTTCATCATTGTTTTTCATTAAAGAGGGGCCACTAAGAAACATAAGGAATATTTTTTATCCCTTTTGACCAAATTAAAAATAGAAACTCTTCCCCCATACTTAATTTCATGATAGCTCATCAAAATACACCATAAACCACCAAACTCCATCTTTAAAGATCAATTGAATAATCATGAAATACAATCAAAGAGCTATGGTAGAAAGGATAATTAGACTTTTAATATGGATTCATATCAAGTAAATTTAATGTTTTTTTGGGTTTCACATAAGATAGAAGGTAGGGTGGGTCTCAAAATCAAAATTAGTAGAAAATAAAAATCAAATGCCTCAGTCGTTTTAATGTGATTCAAAATATTCATATTTTGATAAGAAAAACTTGCAAGTTCTAGTATTTATGCATATCCTGTGAATATATCTAAAAATAGAGTATAAGAAAGAATATTTCAAAAAGAATCAGAATACCTCTCATGAATGAGGATAAAAAATTAGGTCAATCGGGTCATGACATGAAAATAAATAATTAATCTGATAAATGAAAATTGTCAATAATTAATATCAAAAATCAATTTTATAAAATTAATCATTTTAAAAAACTTTAAAAATTAAAATAAGAATGTAAATTTCAAAATTCACACCTATGTATTTATTATTTATAATTATAATTAATCGAAAAAATCTATATTTTAAAATATATCATTTAATTATTGATGTATCCTAGATTAGTTAATGAGAAAGTTAATAAGGTAGTCAAAAGACTCCCCCCCCCACACACACTTAATATCGTACTTGTTCTACCCAGTGAAAAATCGAGTAGGAAAAGATATTGCGAAAGTAAACTCAATCATTCCATACTAAGGGAGTATTGGAATAAGCAAGTCAGTGAAGCAGATAGAGAATATACACAAAAACAACACACCCCTGGTAGTAAGTTTGAAAAGAGTAAAGAAGTCGAATGCAGATGCCCAGAACACTCCAAAGCACCAATGATTATCAATGAAATGTAAAAAAGTAGTATTCATTCATGAAAATCATCATATCAACTAACCAAAAAATATAGATATATAGAAATAAAAAAAGTGTGGTATAAACATTTACTATGTGGCCTCATCAAAGGCAATGTTTGAAACTGAGGGATCTTATACAGAAGAGGAAGTTGTAGTTGACGATGATTTGGCATGGTTCATGGCTTGCTATGTCGACTTGGTGAGATGTTCACTATCCTCAAGGGTCAAAGTGGTTCATGTACCATCAAAATAAAGAACCACAAAATCAGTGGTTGGTGCTGGTGATGTATCCTACGAAGATTAAGGCTGGGGGTTGGGCCAAAGAGCTGTAGAAGGCAGAAACATAAGGCCTAGGTGATAAAGAATAATTTCCAACAATACCTCTATCTGTCCAAGGTTATTTTCGATAGCATTGAGGTGAGAAGAGACCTGAGGACCATATGAGGGTACTGGTTGAGGTGGGGTGTGGATGGGTTGGGAGGTTTAATGGTAAAATATGATGGATTAGAAAAAGAAGAAATGGGAATGGATGGAGAGTAAGGTCCAGCTTGTGGAGATGGTGGATGTGGTGGAGGTGTTGGTGGTATTGAATCAATAGTATCAATAGGTTAGGTGGGTCCTCTCTCACCGAAGATGGTGATGGAAACTCCAGTATGAGCATATAGGTTCTCCCCCTCTTCTGAACCATTCCTATAAAAAATAAGCTTTAGATTGTCCATCCACTATAGAGAACCTAATATATCATGAGGGAGAGAGTGCTAAAAATCCCCTAAGTGGTGTACTAATCAGGTGGCATAGAAAATGTCATTTAGGTTACCCTGGAGATTAGTAAACATGGAAAAGAAATAGGATGCAAAAAATTATGGAAGGTCAAGGTAGTCATGTCAGATGATATAAGTGAGAAGCTCTAAATCACATCTGGTCACAACACCCCCATACTCATGGCATGGAAAAAGGATGTAACTAAAGTATTAGTGGATGAAGTACAGGGTCAATGAGATTATCAGAGTGATCTTCTATGTAGTAGGAGTGTATTGGACACCAATTACAATAATCTCTTACCACATAGTGATAAGGTATGATCTATTAGAGTGGGTGAGGTTGAAAATAGATGGTGGGGTTGATAGATGAGGTTAGAAACCACACCCTTGGATGAACTCCTCCATGGTGAGTGAAAATAATTTTCTTCCCAATAAAAATCCAACTAGAGTTTCTGTATCGGTCAACATCTCCTAGTAGGTTGGCTTGTCAAACTTGAATGAGGCAATGAACTTCAAAAATAAATATTGAAATGTAGGAGTTCTCACAAGGAGAACTATAATTAGGTGGGTATTCTATAGAATCTCCTTAATCTCCTACATGAGTCTCAACTGCTCTGGGATACTCATATCAAGGAACCAATTACTGATATGAATTTTTCACCCTGAAAATCAATGTAACTAGTTTCTAGCTAGGAAATGATCATTAATAATCAAACATGGGTGGGGAAGAGATCATCCAACCATGAGCGTTGATCATAGTCTCTCTCTATTTGTTGATGTGGAAGGCTCTGATATTGGGGAAGCTAGTGGTGGGGGTGTCATAGATGTTGTAGGACTCAGTGATACTATGTTATGGGTGGAAGAAGTGTGGATATAATTTCCAAATCTAGTAGTAGAGTAATTATAAATTTTGTCATAGGATTCTCCACCAAAGTCTCCACATGTACTATTCATGTAGTGGGATGCTCCTCGTCAGGAAAATTCATGGGCCACTTCCCACATGATCAATCCCCATCATCCATGGTCTAAAAAGAGAAAAAAATAAAATAAATGAAAAAAAGGAGAAAATTGAAGAAAATTGGAATTTACAAAGTACACGACATGTATTTCGAGAGTACACAGTGTGCAGTGTGGACAGGTAGCAACCCGTGTTCTCTAGAAACATGCCTAAACTCCTTATGTGTTGAATATAAATTAGTACACAGTGTGTACCAAAGTCACAAGTCATGTGTTTGTAAGTGGGTAGATAATATGTGTTTGATCCTTGAAATGACCTCTTTTAGGTGGGGAATAGGCACCATAACATGATCTATACTGAACGTGCATACCATGTGTTTACAAATGGGCATACAGACCATGTTTGAATCATGACATGAATTCTCCTAGGTAGGTTAGAGGTATGAGTACATGACATGCATTGAACACACATGTAGTTTATTTTTAAATTCTGTGAAGAATAAATTATTGGTTATATGTTAGTGGGACATGGTGTGTGTTCTTCATGTGTGCCTATATACTACTGGGTTTTGAAAAAACTCCACCTAGATTCCCAAAAATCACTTAAAAAACATGAAAAACGCTAAAATAAAGGTAGAGAAAGTGCATACCTAGATCTGAGAATGAAATGGGGAAAAATTTGGGTCAAAACTTCTAGGAATGGTGGATCGAGGATCAGTCCTCTGAGGCTTCCATGGGAAGACACAAGAATATATGAGGGGGGAAGAGGTACTACCCATGTAGGGTTACTGAATTTTAAATCCAAGTTACACAGTGTGTTCATCTTTCTACATGTTGTGCATCTCTCTCTATTTTTTAAAGGAAAGTTATTTATTTACATTATGTGGTTTGTATTAAAATTATTATGAACTATTTATTCATTACCATATAAAATTATAAATATATAAAAATAAATATAAAAATAAACCTATACATGTACTGCACTGAAAATCACACTCTGTGTGTTCTAAAAAATGAAAAAGATAATTACAAACCTCGTTCCAGTGCTCGGGGAAAGGTTCAATTTGGAAACCGCTTCGATCCATTAGCCAGTTCGATCCTAGTGTGTGCCCTCAACCACTAGAGAAAAGTTTGTAGTACTGAAGGTTTTATTATCTTTTTGAAATTTTATTAACATTTTAAGCACAAACATGGTGAAAGAAATAATTCATGGCGTGGGGTTTTAATTTGAAAATGGTATGATGTTGGGGAGATTGGCCGGATTCAAACCCAAGTCTTTCAGACCATGGGTTATGACACTACCCATCAACCTAACACCACCTTCAGGTGTAATATTATTTTTAAATGATTTTTTTAAAATATTTTTGAAAATAATATCTATATTACACACATCTTATATATAAATACATGCCATGTGTTTTTATTTCAGTGAAAAAGGATGAAATTGAGTTGGCTAGAAGGAATCAAACCTAAGAATTTTGGACCCAGGGTTACAACCCTTCCACTCAATCTTACCCCACCATGGGTTTTGTTTTATTTTGAAATTATTTTAAATATATAATAAAATATTATGCATGTTGTTTATTAAAACAAAGGTTCAAAATAATGACTCGTGTACCAAAGGATAGTATAGAGGTATTCAAACCAGTGAAGGCTACGATACCCTCTAACATCCTTTCCATCAGGACAAGATTCATTCTTTTAAATTTACTTAATTTATATTTACTTAATTTAAACATATTATTATAATATATAATAAATACACAAATACACTACATTTATTAGGGAGGCACAAAGTGAACTCATGTTTTATTCACACGTAAATAGTATTTATAATAAGAGGATGGTAAAATATGAAAATGAAGTTACATGGAATGTGCCTAAGATGTACACACCATGTGTTTATTTAAAAAAAGAGAGAGGGAGGGATGGAGGGAGTCTAGGTTGCCTCCCAGAAAGTGCCCTTTTTACATCTTTGGCTCGACCTAAGTAAGAGTACATACCCATGATTTGAATGAGGATGTACCTTCCGTTGTGTGAACCACCATATATTCTTGAAACCCCCCTCTTTCAACTATTCTCTTTGACATTTAGATGGTCTTGGTGATGTCTTATGGTAACCTTTCTATGTGGTCAGTAGATATCGAAGGTGGAATTTCATGTTAATCAGGTCTTCTGCATCCTCCACCACCTTGTGTTCTTGCTTTGAAATACTAAAAACTTGAAGATAATTGAAAGAGTCCTTTGAAGTAATTAAGAAATCGACTGAGAGATCAAATACAAAGAATATATCAAATTTAGTATTAGAATGACATGATGTATTACCATTTTCAATTTAAATATTTTCAAAATTGTTTTTAGAAACATTTAATTCAAAATAATTTGGGTTTAATTTAATACATACTACCTCATTTGAAACAAAATAAGAACACTCAGATTCACACTCAACTGAATCATTAATATTAATAATCATCTTAGATAGCTTCTTTAATAGATTTCTAAGTCATCCCAACATTTTGGTTTGGTCCAAATAGAAAATGGTAAACAATTTCGTCATTGAAAATAAATTTCCAGTGTTATCTGAGGATGGTTTTGTGGAAGAAGAAGAGGGTGTGGTGTAGAATTTGCACAAGTAGTCTTTGTACTATAACTCATCATCTATGTATATATAATATTCTTCCATATCAAAGTATAACAACATTAGATCATATGGATAAATATTCTCTCCAAGTGAATCATACCAACCTCATGTCGAATACACATCCATTAAAATGAAATATTGAGGTACCTGAGAAAAGAAAGAAGAAATGAAAAATAATATCCTAAATTAACCAATCTTGTCCCAAAACTCATGCTGCTAATTTTTATCCAGTTTCCTAAGAATGGTGCAAAAATTTGGTGTCCTTAATGGTTACCTTCAGTAGCCCAAAATGAATTTTAACCCAACCCTACTATAAGTATAGTGGAAGTATGGGGTCAGTTTTTTTTTGGAAATTATCAGATATTTTTCAATATGAATTATTCAATCAATTATTTGAAGAATCATTCAATGGTTTGAAAAAACATCGAAGCTTCAGTCGACCCTAAATTGAAACTTCTAAAGTTTTACGTTACCAAAAATAGAATTAACTAAAGTGGATTTTTAAATTAATAAGGATGATGTGTTGGGAATGTGTCCTTCAATGAAGGTTACTTGGATTTTACCTTGTTGATTGTTGTGTTGTTCATAATAAATCCTCACCATAGGGAATCAATTGTATCAGAACCTCTGGTCCAATAAGGTTCAACTAAATTCATAAAATTTCACTTCTTGGTCTGATAGTTAATTTCTAGAATTTTTACATAAGAGAAAATCAACGATGATGATGATTATACCTAATAGTCATAGGTATAATCATCATAAATTATTTATAGATCCCTAGACATGTTTTTCTTATTCTGATACAATGTATCCAGTAAATTGGAGAAAGATTACATGAAGAAGGTGAATGGAAAATAAGTAAATTTCACAAACACTTGAATTACCCCAAATGATCCTCTATTGTCGCCCCCACCCAAAAACATGGGGAATTAGCTACTTAAATGATCAAAAAAATCTTATTTCCTTTAGTCTTCATTACAATAAGGTAGGGGAAAATAATATTACAATCCACCACTAGAGAAATCTCCAAAAATTCCTTAGAGTCGGTTTTAAGATATCATCCCCCAAATATGATTACCTTCTGGATAGTTCATCCCATATAAAATGGTAAAAATATAATTAATTGGACAAATCCCAATGTTTATAGGTGTTTAGGGGTCATAATCTTGATTCATAAGGGTGGTTATGTGGATAAATAAAAAAGGTAAGTGGTTGTCAATTGATAGGTGCACAGTTAAAGCGCAGATTTATTTTAACTGTGCACCAATCATGTTGTTCATTATGTCTATTCAATTTTGAGTTGAACGGTCTATTGGAAAGTGCACATGGTTTATTTAACCATGTGAATAGTTTTTTCTCCTCTGGTTTCAGCTTATATGGCTTGAGGGTTGGTCCACAAAGTTTGAATAACTGCGCAGATACTGGAAAATTGCCCTTATCACCTCAAATGGTACCCCATGAAGTCTCTTAGTGAGTCTTCATGGTTTTTTTAACCATGTGTAGACTGTGAGCATGGTTTTGTTTCACTTATTCAGACTAGGCACAGTTTCTTGGGCTGGGGTGCATTGTTTGGGTGATTTAAAAGAAACCATGCATCTTAGAAAATTGGTCCAAACGCCTCCTATTTTCCACTGAAATTCTTAGTTCATAACAAATCTTATCAGTTTTTCATTGGATAAAAAAATCACACCTATCAAAACCTATTATGGTTATAAATACAAGATAAATGAACTTAAAAACCATTCTCAATGTAATTTTGGTTATGAAAATGACTCATGTACAAAAGTGTGTCGGCCAAGAATCATGTTGTTTCCATTTGGTTAACAAAGATATTTCAGGGACAAGAATCTGCTGCCAACCATGGTGTCAAAGAATCTTCCAATGGTTAAAGGTTGTTTTTTATGAAACTTTTTTCACAGATTTTCATGCTAGAAAGGTAATGCCTATAGTTGGTTCAACGAATTTCTTACTTCTTTGGGGTATAGCGATGACCTACAAGATTTAAGGGTGTTATATTTTAATAATATCCTCAATATGAGTGTTTGTCTTGTTAACTAATACTTTGTGTTTTTTTAATTCCACTATGTGCACTATATTTTTATTGGTTTGATTGCCTTATTTTCATTGTCTTTACTTACTTGGATCTATAAGTTTATTGTAATTTCACAACTTCTAATAAAATAAATCCTTGAGTGGGTTAGAAAATTATGGTTTTCTTCTTAATACAATTCACCCCCTCTTATAGTTTCACTAGATTCTTTTATTGAGATAGCATCATCTACTCTCACAATAAGATGGTCTCCATAATGGTATATCCCCAAAATATAAGAGGGGTGTTCAGGTGAAAGAGAAGGGCCCAAGTGGTTTTTGAGTATATGGAGAAATTGGAGGATCAGTATTATTATTCATTATCTGTATATAAGAATTTAATAAATTTGGACAATTGTGTTTTAATTTCATTATAAAAGAATTTAAAATAGAAAATACCAAGTATTTTGATGCGTGCCTATCATGGGTTGCTTGCCAAAATGAATTATTAACCTGAAGAAATACAATGAAGTGGGACTTGGGTTGTCTTTGGAGAAGACAATGTCAAGGATGTGTTAAAATATTGTTTAGTGTTGAAATGTAAAAAAATGAATGTAATTTAAAGGCTTAAAATTAAATGTTTAAAAAAATAGTGGTCTCACCTCAAATTACTCTCCTCTCTTACCCATGAATCATTATTCAATTTCGTTTCCCTGTCATTCTCTAATTAATAGAAATCTCTGTGATTAGATTTTCCTAAAAATTTCAGTTTGGAAGAGAAAATAATAAAATCATCATTATATTCTCTATCCTCACCAGGCCAAGTGATTAGATAACCCCAATCACTCTTGGATCATACCACTATTAACTATTATAAGTAGTGGAATTCCCAAGAAACCTATGTTTGAAACCAGTGAAATAAGGCAAGAAATATGTAATTTCAAAGTTAAATAAGAATCTCCTAAAATCTATGCATCCAAACACATCCATAGAATTAAAAGAAGTAGAATTTTTCATTTAAAAAATAATCCACCACAGGGTTTGGATATATTGGTAGTTTTTTTTGGATGGCACTACCCCCCTTGATTTGTCAAAGGGGGTGGTGGTGGTAGGTGGTGGGTGGCCAAACCTCACCAACTCATCCAGTGAAAGAGGAGGATTTCAGGCTATAGGAGGGATGGAAGAAACCTATAAAAGGTAGGAGCCTCCTCCCATATCTCTCATCACTCACCCAATAACTTCAAGGGTTCTTCCATTCGAGCGACATTTAGTTAGGTGGTTTCTTCATTTATTCAATAGAGATATTTCTGAGGGTTTTCTCCTTGTAATAGTGAGAGAGTGTGTACCCACATTTACTTAGAGTGATCCTTCTATTTTCCTGTGGTTTTTTACCCCTTCAATTTGGGGTTTTTTCTATGTTATATCTAGTGTCATTTATTTTTTCATTTTGCACTTCATTTTATCTCGTGATTATTGTTTCACCATGAGCCAAACATTTTTTGATCCCAATAAGTGGTATTAGAGGCAGGGAAGCTTCTAACTCGGTGTTATTCACATTTTTAGGTATTAAAATTTTTAATTAATTTGAGTATGATTTATGATTGCAACTCTAGTTGATCTGTCACATCAAAAAAATTATTGAAATTATTAAATACACCATTGTGAAATAGAGGAGGTTCTGGACTGATGGTGTGTTCATATGGCAGAAAAATTTGAGATCTAGAAATTCAAAAGGAATAATTTTTCATTATGGAAAATGAAGATGCATGCAATGTTGCAGAAAGAAAACTTTTGACTGATAATTGACAAAATACCAACATATATTACGATGAAGTGTGGTTCCAATGTGAGCCAAAATCATGACATGGATAGAAATGTGGTGAGTACATCTGGAAGTAGAGATATACTAGTTAGTGAAGCGGTGATGACTACTAGAAGCAGGAATCATCTCAACAATACGTGGATAATCGACTCAGGAGAAACATGGTACTTGATGTCTCAACGGGATTGGTTTGGCCAGTATGAAACTATTCCTGAAGTACTTGTGTACATGGGGAATGATCAAACCCTTAAGATCATTGGAGTTTGTACCATTAAAATGAATATGTATGATGGAATTGTTTGAACCATCCAAGGAGTACATCATGAGAAGGTCCTGAAGAAGAACATATTGTATTTGGGACAATTTGATGACATCAGATGCAAGAATCGCACTGAAAATGGAGTGATGAGAATTTTTAAGGGTGTTTTTGTGGAAATTAAGGCAGAGAATATCTCAAAAAACTTGTACAGGGTTATGGGTGAAACATACAAGGAGGTATAGATAGTTGTTGCATCAACTACCTCAATGGAAGCATTGACGACGTTATGGCATCAAAAGCTTGGCCACAAGTTAGAATGAGACTTAAAGATTCTTGCGGATCAGAAGTTGTTGCCTGGGATGAAAAAGTTATCCTTACCATTTTGTGAGCATTGTGTTTTGAGCAAGCAACATAGGTTAAAGTTCGGGATGTCAACAGCGAAAATTCAGGAGATCTTGGAGTTGATCTATTCCGATGTTTGGAAAGCACTAGTTATATCCCTATGAGGAGAAAGGTACTTTGTATCATTCATTGATGATTATTCTAGGAGATGATGGGTGTACCCAATCAAGTGGAAGGTGTATGTTTTTGAAGTCTTTAAAACATTCAAAGCATAGAAGGAGCTTGAATCTGGAAACAATATCAAGTGTCTGAGGACTGAAAATTGTAGAGAATATACAAGTGAGGAGTTTGATAAATTTTTTCAACATGAAGGAATAAATAGATAGTTAATGGTGGCATATAATACTTAGTAGAATAGAGTGGTAGAGCGGATGAACAGAACTCTATTGGATAGAACAAGGATGATATTGAAGACTATAGTAATTTAAAAAACTTTTTGGGAAGAATCAGTAAATACCTCCTGTTATGTGATCAATATATTTCCTTCAATGGCGATTGATCTGAAGACACCAATGGATATGTGGACTGGTAAACCCACTGACTATTCTATGTTACATACTTTTGGAAGTCCTGTATATGCATTGTTTAATGACCAGGAAATATCAAAGTTGGATTTTAGATCCAAGAAATGTATCTTCTTGGGGTGCACTGATGGTGTGAAGGGGTATCGTTTGTGGGACCACATTGCACACAAATTTATCATCATCAGAGATATCGTTTTTTCAAAAGAGAAGGTGAAAATTACAACTGATCAAGGCATGGAGAAGGATAATATAGCAACTACAACAGTCGAAGTAGAGGGAAAATCCAAGGAAGAATTAGTTTCCTTTGAAGCATTACCAGAGCACGATGATCAAGTACCAGTTGAGTCTAGACCACGACGATCAACTCGGGAGAAAAAATCACTAGTATGGCACTCAAACAATGTCACTGAGAGAAATATTGTGTACTACTTATTAATAGAGGATAGAGAGACATCTTCTTTTGTGGATGCGACCCAGAGTCCATATGTATCATCATGGATGGTGGAAATGCAGGAGGAAATCGAATTCCTATACTAGAACAAGACTTGGGATCTTGTTTCATTACCTCATGGAAGTAAGGATATAAAAAAATAGGTCTTTAAGATCAAGCGGGGTGGAAAAGACCACGTGGAAAGATATCATGCATGATTGGTAGTCAAAGTATTTTCTCAAAAGGAAGTTCTGGAAATGTGTGCTACATAAAACTTACATCTAGAGCAGCTGGATGTGAATACTACTTTTCTCCATGGTGATCTTGATGAATAAATATATATGCTCCAATTATAAGGTTTTTCAGAAGAAGGAAAAGAGAATTTATTTTTCAGGTTGAAAAAATCTTTGTACAGTCTAAAACAGGTGTCAAGGTGTTGGTATAAGAGATTTGATTCCTATATCCCTTTCCTTAGATACAATAGACTTCATTCATATCCTTGTGCATATTTCAAGGGTTCATATGGTAATAATTTCATCATTCTTCTGTTGTATGTGGATGACATGTTGGTTGCAGGCCCCAAAAATGATCATATCTAGGAGACAAAGGTATAGTTGGACAGGGAGTTTGATATGAAGGACTTGGGATCAACAAACAAGATTCTTGGGATGCATATTTACTAAGATAGAGATAATGGGAAGATTTGGATATCATAGAAGAGTTACTTATGGAGAGTCTTGAAACACATCAACATGCAAGACTGTAATCCAATATCTACCCCTCTTCACATTAATTTCAATTTATCCTCCATGATGAGTCTTAATAGTGAAGTAGAGAGGATGGAAATGTCTTGAGTACCATATGCATCAACAGTGGGTAGTCTAATGTTCGATATGGTTTGTATAAGACCAAACATTTCACATGCAGTAGGAGCAGTTAGTTGGTACATGGAGAATCCAGGATGAGAACATTGGATCACAATGAAGAGGATCCCGAGATACATCATGGAGACCTCAAATATTGAATTATGTTATGGAGGATCAAATTTTACTATCAGGGGCTATATTGATTCAGATTTTTTCGGTGATTCTGACCAGAGGAAATCCACTACTGGTTATGTGTTTACTCTTGGAGGAGGAGTTGTGATCTGGATTTCAAAGTTACAGAAGTTGTGTCTTTATCCATGATGGAGGTGAAGTACATGGTAGCTACACAGGCTTTCAAATAGGCAATATAAATGAGAAAGTTTCAAGAGGAGCTCAGGCACAGATAGGAGAAGATTCTATTGTTTTGGGATATTTAGAGTGACTTGCACATTGCAAGGAATCCATCTTTTCATTCTAGGAAGAAGTACATTGGGGTACAATATCACTTTGTCCGAGATGTGGTGGAGGAAGGAAGTATGGATATACAGAAAATTCATACTAAATAAAATTTGGTAGATTTCCTAATGAAGGTAATTAACTCTGATAAGTTCAGATGGTGAAGATCATCAAGCGGCCTTGTAGAGACATGAACAACATGTTTTGGTAGATAGAAATGATGTGTAGAGATGTTATTAGTTCACAATAAAATATTCAAGTGAGAGTTCTGTTAGCAAATTTTTTTTGGACGACACTACCCCCCTTGATTTGTCAAAGGGGGCTGGCGGTGGTGGGTAGCCAAACCCCACCAACTCATCCAGTAGGAGAAGAGGATTTCAGGCGACATGAGGGATGGTAGAAGAATATAAAAGGTAGGATCCTCCTCCCATATCTCTCATCACTCACCCAATAGCTTCAAGGGTTCCTCTATTTGAGCAGCATTTAGTGAGGTGGTTTCCCCATTTATTCATAGAGATATTTCAAAGGGTTTTCTCCTTGTAATAGTGAGGGAGTGTGTACCCACATTTACCCATAGTGATCCTTTTATTTTCTTGTGGTTTTTTACCCCTTCAATTTGGGGGGTTTTCCATGTTGTATCTAGTGTCATTTATTTTTTCATTTTTCACTTCATTTTGTCTTGTGATTATTGTTGCACCATGGGACAAACATTTTTTGATCCCAACTGGATAGATCTCCTTGTATCGACCACTATTGGCCTAGTGTGCTATTACTGGAGAAGAATAAATGGAAATAAAATATACAGAAAGAGTATTAGACAACAACAATTCCAATTGATCAAGTGATTTTTTCACAACTCTCCATCTCTTCTCATTTTCATGAAACAGTTCCTCTTTTTTATAGAGATGTTATATCTTTGATCTTTCAACCCTTTCTCGTGAAAGGCATGAGGTTTCTTTTCCAATGAACCTGGCATGCCTGATTCACTCTCAAATTTGGAACCCACATCCATTTATTTGATAGCCTCCATGTGCCCAACACAACTATCCATATTTCTTCGTATTAGTGTTATCAAATATTTTTTAGTAAAGAATTCTTTTCACGCTCAATACTTCTTCAAGAAGGATCAGAGATAAATTATTTGATGCTCTGCAGGTGTTGTGTGAGGAGTTGCACGTGTTCTGTGGGATAAAATTATATCTTGGGCTTTAACGAAACAGGCTTGGGCCTTTGTTTTGGGTTTCCTCCTCCAGTGAGGTTCTGGTCATCTTCCTCGCAGCAAGCATGGATTTTTAATCTAGATTCAGGAGCGGATTTTATTCAAACATTCCATTGGGAGGTTTGGAAATCTTTAGCACAGAACAGGTTTGTGTCGGCTAGTGATTTGGTCTCATCCCCTTTGTAGGATTCGACGTCATATTTTAATGGGCACAAGATGGTCGCACAGTTGATCAAGATGATCGACTGTGAGAAGGGGTGTGGTCTCTTGTTTTTTAGGTGTGGAAGATGCATATGTTTTTCATATTTGGTAATCTAGTGATGGTTGATTCCCAATGAAAGGCACAATTTCTTCCTTTTTTGTGGTACGGTTTGTCCATGCCTCTGTCAATTTTGTTGTTGCAGTCGATCAGTTTTTGTCTTGTGGTCATTGAATGCCTTTGCCAATTATTTCTCTATTCACAGGTGTGGTTGATTTCCTTTGCAGGATTTCCATTTAGCGAATCGACTATGGAGGATCTACATCCAAATGATCAACTGTTAAAAGAAGATTCCTCAGACAGTCAATTGCTTACTTGCCGTTGATTGTTCTTATTGTGTGGAAGCTCCATTCCTTTATCATTTTTTCATGGTTGGATCAACAGTAAGAAGATAAGTCATGGTTGATCCATGGCTTTTCCAAAATTTGAGTGACATGCACAACAAATTTTTTTTCTTAGTGTGAGATTAAATACAAAAATGATAAACAAATTAAAATCACAATTTCACCCATTAAACAAATCATTTCAAATTCAATTAGTTAATTAAATCATCAAACTCTTCATTATTAAATGTTCACACCCTAATAGATTTGTTATTTTCCCAATCAAAATCACAGGATTTCAATTTCCATTTCAAAATCAATTTTTGGATTCCATTTAATTCAAAAATTGTTCAAAAGAATTAAAACTTAAAAATTTATCGATTTGAAAATTTAATCCTAGATTGAAATTTTTAATTGAAAATCAAAATTTGGCACCCCCATTTAATTCCAAAAGATGAATAAATCAATAAGATCCTCATTTTAAGTCATTTATAGATAAAGTCCAGATTCTCAAAGAGTATCATAATTTTGTTAATTACCTGATATTTGAATTAGTAAAAGGGTTTATTATCAATGAAAATCAATAAAAAAAAGTTCAAAAATTTGGGCTCGCATCACTCCCCCACACTTGAACTATTCCACTCCAAGACAATTTTATTATTGAATTCCAATGATATTGATGGTTCTTTCTAAGTTCAAATACAGCCAAAATTTATGATTATCAAAGAATTCATCCACTAAATGGGCATGCCTTCTATGTGATTTTCACCCACTATTCGGATTTGAATTCAAGTTTTACGAGTGAATTTGACAGATTTATGTGGAATTAAAATTTTAACAGGTATCACATCCACCTTTCCCTTATTCCTAAGCTTTCTAAACCAATGTTCATTTTCACACCTATTGATACTCACTAGATGTTTTTTTAAGTCAATTTTCCCCTTTATTGGTTCAATATTCCTATCACTTAAATGAATCACTACGGGAAAACCAGGATATTATGATGGGTTATTTGCTACAGGTCAGTATCCCATCAAAAATAGTCCTTTGGAGAAAGTTTTTGCAACGGGAGAACCAACCCGTCGCAAATAACAAGTCTTTTGTGATGAGTAGATGGCTCCTGTCGCAAATATCCAATGGTGTTTTAAGTATTTGCGACGGAATATATATCCTGTCATAAATAGTATGTCAATAGGTGGTCTTTTGCAATGGGTTCCGTTGTAAAAGAATTTTTAATCAAAGGGTATTTGTGACGGAAAAACCATCACAAATAACCCTCTCATGACTAATCTAACCTATATATACCTCAACCTATTTTTCCCTCATTCCATTCCATTCTCTACTCTTATCTCTCTCTCTAGTGAAAAATTTTGTCTTAAAATTTTTCATAGTTTAATGTTTTAATTTAGGGTATTTTTCGGAGGTTATATCCTTTAAAAGCTTCAGTTTTAATGTATTTCTCTATTTTATTTATTTTTTACTTATTTTATTTTATTTTAATTATAGTTATTTTTAATTAGTTGTAGTTAAATTAAATTAGAATTAGATAGTTTTATTTATATTTATGTTTATTTTTACAAATAATTATGTGTGATTAGTATGAATTAGTATGAATTAATAATTATTATATTAATTAGTAATAATTAGTATTACATTGTAATAATTATTATTAAATTGTAATAATTAGTATTAAATTGCAATAATTAGTATTAAATTTCAATAATTAGTATTAAATTGTAATAATTACTAATAAATTACAATAATTAGTAATAAATTGCAATAATTAGTAATAAATTGCAACAATTGGTAATAAATTGCAACAATTCGTAATAAATTTGAATAATTAGTAATAAATTCAAATAATTAGAAATAAATTTGACTAAATAGTAATAAATTGTAATAATCTGTAATAAATTGAAATAATTAGTAATAAATTGCAATAATTAGTAATAAATTACAATAATTAGTAATAAATTGTAATAATTAGTAATAAATTATAATAATTAGTAATAATTAGTAATATTAGTAATAAATTCTAATAATTAGTAATAAATTTGAATAATTAGTAATAAATTCAAATCATTAGTAATAAATTTGAATAATTATTAATAAATTGCAACAATTAGTCATAAATTCGAATAATTAGTAATAAATTCGAATAATTAGTAATAAATTGTAATAATTAGTAATAAATTGTAATAATTAGTAATAAATTGAAATAATTAGTAATAAATTACAATAATTAGTAATAAATTTCAATAATTAGTAATAAATTACAATAATTAGTAATAAATTATAACAATTAGTAATAATTTATAATAATTAGTAATAATTTGTAATAAATTCTAATAATTAGTAACAAATTTTAATAATGAGTAATAAATTCTAATAATTAGTAATAAATTGTAATAATTAGTAATAAATTGCAATAGTTAATAATAAATTGCAATAATTAGTAATAAAATGCAGAAGTTATTAATAATTGAAGGAACCAGGCACGTAGCGAAATCCCCAGATAGGTGGGATTTTAAAATTTTTCACCGACGATCAACATAATCTTTTCGATGTCAGTGAACAACTGCCCAGTTTAATCTAAGGTTCTCACGTGAAGGGATTTAAGTACAAAAATAAACCGTAAAATACCTGGTTTAATTCCAAAGCCGCGCACGAAGTCTTCTCATCATTGGCGATCGCTACTTGAAGAATCTGAAGATGAATTCTTCTAGACCATCCACATGTGCTTCAAGAATCTATGGGAATTCCGTTCTTTGAAGTCTGGGTGCTAGCGTGGAATTATGACGATACCATCGATGCTACAACGATCATCGCATTGCTCTTCTTACGATACCTGAGAGAGAGTTTGATCCGAGCTCCTTGGATCCAGAGCATCTCTCTATAGAACATGGGAGAGAAATGGGGAGAGATAATTGTCATGAATAGTAATTTTTCAAATCCCCTCCATCTCTATTTATAGTGCGTTATGTGTTTACCAGGAAATGCCAACCCGACCTCGAATAATCAATGCACTATTAATGACATATTATTACTACTAAATTGAGTCATAAATTTTGTCATCATTTTCTTGCAATATATTAAATATATTACATGACAATAACTGAGTCCAAAACTTGACTCATCGTTCCCATAAATATTAATTAAATTTTGAATATTTTTGAATATTCGTCAATTAATATTTTTTATGTATTTAATTAAAACTCATAAAAAAATTTAATAAATAAATTCAATGCTCATTATTCTAAACTTGAATAATATGAATTTATTTATTGCATTGATGATTTTTTTCCTTAGATAAATCCTAGACCCCAGTGGTGGGGCCCACCAATTCCTAATCTTCTATTCAACTGAATAGATCAAATTCTCGAATACGTTATTGTGTGTGACCCTATAGGCCCTTATCTTGATATCAGTGAATATTATTCATAGAACAAGAGCGAGATCTAGCAACCCATCATGGCCCCTAAAGAGATAACGATTGTCACAGCAGCAAAAACCAACTTATGAACACACACACTATAATATAATCTCTTTGTGTGTAATATCTCATAAATTAGGACGCACTCACATGACATCACCGTTTTCTTGTTTTATTGTTTATTGATCTAACTTGACGGATTAACCCTAGACTACCATGGCCATGGTATTATAAAGGTACTACCATCCTTATCAACATAGTCTAAGATATATTACTTCCATAACCTAGAAGTGAAAAATCCTTTCTTGACCATTCAACCAACGACATGACACCAATGAAGCACCCAACACAAACTACCTCTCTAGTACTTCATTGTCATGGTTTTCATCTTGCATCAAAGTATGCAATAAAATGACATAAATTGGTAATGATCTTAAGTCAGGAGTCCATTACACATGATCGTAGATAGGAAAATCCAATGACACCCAAAAAATGTGGTGTTCCTATTGGAAGGTCTTTCCTTGTGATCTCACTACTAGAGATAACCAGGTGAGAACTTCATAAGAAGAAGTATTAATGATTATAAGGCCCCAACACCTGATAGTCAAACATCTACCATGTCTGATCTGTAAGATGTATTTAGACCATAGAACATATATTTAAGATTAATGTCATAGTATCTATAGTTTATCGTTATAGCATAGGATCTGTTATAAACTTTCGATACAACAACTAATATTTGGAAATTACCATTTCAATAGTGGATGCAGAAAAGTATACACTATAATGGTAAGATAACATCATGTATAGCTAACTGTATACCCGATATGGTAATCAAAAGCACTGAATAGTTAGGTCTAAGGAACACACTATTTCAACACTCTCATTTACACTAGAGCCAACTTGCTAACCAAACTTGTTAGCTACTCACATGATAAACATCATGTTTCTACTAAGTAATAACTTTAGTTATTGGATCTTCCATGGTTCTTCCGTGTGGCTATTCTGCTATTGTGACCTTGTCTTATTGTGTAAAACTTCTCAATAGATGGTATCCCAAGTATATCCCACTTTTCCACTATTATTACTTGATATCTTGGATTGTAAGAATATCATAATTTACATTATGATAATACATTTCTCACCAAGTGATATTCCAAGAACTAGAAAAAAATCATTTTATCTAATAATTGCTTCTTAGATTCCTTAGAAGCTGTAACGTACTCGGTATTTGTAGGTATGGCTACCACTGGCTTATATGAGCTTGACTCACTCATCGTTTTTAGCCTAACTATGATAGTAAATCACATTGATTTATAGAAGACTAGTTTGTATCCCCAAAAACAAGTATCCTTTCATCTCTGCTTACTAGGTTCATATCTTTTTTACTTTCCAAAGTACAATTAGATATCTTTGACTACATCCCTTGCAATGTTCCTGGATATAAATTATATTTTCCTACTATAAAATATACCATGTAAATATCAGTACTTGTACATATCATGGCATACGTGATTGATCCATCACTTCTATGTATGGATTGTAACTCACCATGTCTATCTCTTCCCATTTCTCAGACATGTCAACATAGAGAGATTATTCCATGTGACACTAGAAACAATTCCACTCTTGTATTTTTCCAACTTTTATTTTTCAACACAATTTCACTATATGTATGATTGACTAGGACCAAGCAACCTATAGATCTACCTTAGTAGATCATGTTCCCTAGAACTTAGGTTGCTACTTTAAGTCAATCACTGGAGAATAAATTTCATTTGGTTCTTAATTAACTTGAAGACCATCTATTTTCCATATGTTGTCAAAAATATTTTACTTGGAAAACTTTGAAACTCCCACTAACCTCTCGTAGACACATGGAAATCAGTTTTTGCAAATATATATATTCTATGATCATGTTGCTTACTTTAATCCCAAACTAAATTTTAGTAAATTGCAACCCTTATTATCATTCTATGACATGACCACCCTTTTTATTTGTGTCATATAGACACCATCCATGATTGGTGGTCATGAAATCCAATGATAAATAATATAATCATAAAATTATCTATGATAAGTAAAATTCTAAAAAATTTAGGCATAACGACTTGATGAAACCAATTGAGCCTTGTTGGTACTATGCTTATACCATCCATGTATCAACTCACTTGAATACCCACTGCAGTATTCAGAATAATAAGCCCCTTTTCACTTTGATACATGTAATCCGTTAATTGAATTTTAGTTGGTCTTATCAATTTTATCTAATTGACATACACTGCTTACTTGTAGGAAATATTATTCACATTGAATAATAGATCACCAACCATGGTGAATATAAAAATCATCACCATGGTTTTATCCTTCCTACGCAGTATGTGTCTCTATAACATACTTTGTTTCACATGTGCTTGTGAAACTAGTTCCAATGCTAACTATTTGTGCATCTTAATCATTGACTGATAACAAGTCAATCTAGCTCCCACTATCTCAAAAGAGACGTGCACCCTCTTATAGAAATATAGTCTATAACTTGACTATATATTTTCTATCATAGATATTTATGTAATATCCTAAGAAACCATTAGGATGATTACAATGCATAATTTCTTTGTTCCTGATGCAAGTTTGTTTATGTCCAAACTCTTTGCATCCAAACACATGTCATTATGACATAATAGATTTACATCATACTCTGACTTGTATGTTATCCATTTTTCATTATAGTTGGAATATGGTTGTGGGATATCACTGTTATTTTCAAAGAATTTCATGAAATATAATGGAATTTGTTGCGGGTTCTAACATTGATACTCCATATATCATGACTCTGATGTATAACATGTGTGTTTCGGAATTACTCCACGCTATATTATGTTGATCAATGTTATCATGTAAGACTTCATCATCCATCCTCCTTATTAACATCAAATACATGATGTGGATAAGGTAATGTGAGTTTGGAAATTACTCCACGTTACATTATCATGATCGATGATTGCACAGTCAAGATATTCTTTGGCATGCCGGCTCGAAGCAGATCATATCTTCTGACCATGCACTTATTTCATTTTATCATTCCTTAATTAATTAAAGGAATCATATGAATTATATATACCTCTAGCTTATACTCGTAATAGTTCATGTTCACTTGTTAAACTATTTCCAAAAGCTTTGTGACATACCTTTATTTTAAAGATTCCTTTGTCCAAACTAAAGATATCGATAATACCAAAAGTATTTAGCTGTGCCGAGCCTAAATACCAGACTTGGTATATTCATGACACCCACTTTTAGTATTACTTGACAAAGAACTATCTTGTCACAACTGGGTATAAGTCTTACATTTATATTCATCACTAATTGCCTATGATTCGTGTATTACTGAATTAGTGATTGGGTTTTAAATACCAAAAGAAACATTCATTATAGAACCTAAAATAATGTCTCCTTGCATCCAAGGACACATGAGATTAATTTTTGTGGTTATACTCAATAATAGTTCAATATGAATCTTTCACTTGGTAATTAAAGAAGTCGTGTACTTCTCACCACTGGCCTAGGTATCACCAATTCATAGCCACTTGGAGAATACACTTGACTCTTAGTAAGGATTCTATACTTACTTGGTTACCATATTAGAATACACATATGTCACCAACATATTGTATTTAATACCCATGTAGTAAAATTAAAACATTACAATTGATTAATATTTTGAAGAATAAGTGGGTAAATTTCTTCTTTAATTCAGTGAATTGCCATTAAACTTCCATAGTATTATTTTATAATATGCAATGAAAATAAACTTTGTTAATACCTTATTAATTGAAGGATGTTGTGAATGTGTCATTGGAATTAATTTCCTTTTGTAATTTTTGTATTGTCTTTCAATTTATTCTATATAAGAATTAAAGATGAAATTATTTTTGATATTCTTATTAGCTTGGCGAACCTTACCTAAATTGGTAATGAAGCGTTTACTCAATAATTTTTTATTTTGTAACTTAAAATGAGACTTGTGTAATGTAGTGAAAATGATATGAGAAAAGGATCCATTTAAAGATCATGATCCATCTTTCAATTTACACATATTGGTGTGACCATCACTTTATTCATATCATTGCTTTGCTTTCACCTTGCAAACTTATTGGACATGAAACTTCATGTTATATCATCCATGTACTGGTGTAGCGACCGCAACTGAAACCGGATGTTGATGAACGCATAATGATATAACCATCATATGATTTATACATTAGTCTCCTATAATCAATTTCACCCTTTCTTCTTGAGGTAGTTTAACAGTATTGGGGACACTCACACCTTGAGTTTCTTATATCATAATACTATGCGTAAGCGCCCATATTTTTCTTGGATACTCATGAAAATGTGGAAATTTACTTTCTACATTATAATACCGCTGTTTTTAAATTTGTGGTATAACATACCATTTTTTACAAAATTAAACTTCAGAAAATTAGTGTCTTTTATCTGGATTACCAATTTAAACATTTTGATTAAAATAATTAATTAAATGTCTCCCACTATTTTATCAGATTCTAGAAACCCTCTGTGTTAGAATCAGAATACTCTGTCGCTTGAGTATTCTAGTGGAAATGATCCTAGAACCACCCCTCATAGTCTACAATCTATGGCTATGCCACTACTTGGAGGGTTCAAGGTAGGCTTTTGGATGTCCAACCGCGTGAACTCGTAGTTCCTTGATCTGTTGAGTGAAGTTCCAGCTTCTAAAATCGTAACTTGATTTACTCAATGCTTTCATCTAAAATGATAGCAAGTTAGTTATGGATAATATTTACTACAACTTTAGTTAAATCGCCCCATCATTATTATAAGGACTCCCTAGTAGTAAGAGGCACCCTCATCTATGGAATGACCAACACCTCAAACAGCCGGTTTTGTCCAAATTTGAATGACGGAAGGCTGTTATGACTTAATATATCTTTGAGGGTTTTATTATTTTTAATGCGATGAAAGAAATAATTTTCTATTTTATAAGCACGTAATATGTGATCACACTCACAACAGACCATGCAAGAAATAGAAATTTCATCGCGTCACATGTTCATTTTATCTTTCATGCTTGTTTATTATTATTTTATGTGATCGTGCTCAAACTACACATTCACAAAATAATAAACCATGCAGAAATAAAATGAAAAAACTGATCATGAGTCGGTACTAATGGTTGATCCATTGAGTGAATAACGGACCAACCTAAAACCCTAGGGGGTGATACCTTGAGTCGCGTCGCTTGTGACTCGAATTGTAGTGCATACCCCTCCAATGCATTCAAATATTGTTTGGTGTGTCACCATCACTTGGCGCGAAGTGCGTTACACATCATATTGTCATTATACAACAGTACTCACATGCAGGCGAGGGGGTCTCAGGGTATAAAATTACAACACTGAGAATGGGCGTGTATTCCCTTATATATATAATGACTTTGAGAGGACACACAAATCACTTTTGAATTAATTAAATTATTATTAAAATACCATGTGATAATTAAATTAATTAATTAAATACATACATAAAACATACATTGGTAGGTCCACGACTCATGACCAATATACAATTTAACTCACGTATATAAACTAAATGCAGAATAAAAATTAAACTTGCATTAAAAATAAACTTGAGGGAATTTAATTGAATTAAAAATTCACTCATATTTTTAATCCAATATTTACGTTGTTTGGTCCCATTTAATTAATTTAATTTTAAAACTAAAAACTAAATTAATTAATTAATATAATTACAATTCAAATTAAATTAATTATGCCTCATTAAATTTTAATAACCAAAAATTAATGTTTAATTAATTTAATTCTCAACTGAAATTAAATAAATTATTTTAATTAATTTTTTATTAAATTAAATCACCTGGGCCCATATAACTTCGAGCAGGGCCTGTGCGGGTCAGGGTGAACCTATGCAGGCCCAATCTAGGCGGTACCAACCCCGTGTATGGGCGTTCTAAGATAGGCAGGTTTGCCTAAGCCCATTCTGGGCTAGGTAGACCTACTCGGGCCTGTTTTGGGACAGTGCATGTTAACTGACAGCTAAGAGGACTGGGCGGTGGCCAGGGTTTTAGTCTATTGGCTATTGCGACCCATGCGGTGGAGCTTGTGATGGCCTAGTGGGTGCAGTCGTAGGGTGGACCAGTGTGGAAGCATATAAGGGGAACTCAAGCAGGGAGGAAGCGAGTAGCCGGGGCAGTAAGGCACCACTACTCAGATCCAAGTCTGGAAAGGTTGGCTAGGCGGTTGCGGCAGGGTGTTGTGGAGCCGGTGCGGGTGGCCGCTGCGGGAGGCAGCGGCCGCGGCGGGTGGGTGTCGGCCATTAAGGGAGGAGGTTGGGGTGTGGGCGTGGGACTTAGAGAGGGCGACAGTCCTGGTGCGGGACTGCACTGAGGGAGGAGGTGGGATCACTGGGAGGCAGCGCCAGCTGCGGGTGTGGGAGGAGGTTGTAGGATGGAGTTAAACAGTGATGGAAGTCTCAGGTTCGCCGCCCTGGTGCGCCGCACAAGATCTGGTCCGCTGGCAAGGAGGTGGCTGGGTGTGTAGCTGTCCGAGAGAAGAACTTCGAGAGAGCATCAAAGGCATGTGGCTGGCTGCCAGTTGTAGCACTGGTCCGCGTGGGAGACAACCGGACTGGGAGACCGGTGCCTACTGGAGGGCTCCAGGGCAGCCTTGGGGCGTCTGGCCACTGCGAGCAGTGGGACGTCATGTATGAGGCTACGCGGGGAAGACCAACGAATGGGGGGGGGGGTCGCGCTGTTGGAAATTGCAAACCCAGAACCTGTTGTTTTCTAAGCAGGCTGGTGCTCTTCCCCATGCACCTCTTTCCCATGCATCGTCTCTCCCTCTTCCCATCCGTCTCTCTATTTCAAATCATATCATTTATTTTTTTTCGGCATTGTTTTTTGTTCCCTATTTATTTCAATGGATTTATGAGTATCTTTTTCATTTTCCCTTATAATAGCCTATAAAAGGTGATTTTAGTCCGTTGGAAAGATCGTTGCTGGAAAATAAAAAAGGTTGTAACCTCCTTTGTGTGTGAAGTTTTCTCCTCTGATTCTCTTTCTTTCTCTCGTAAAATTATTTTGGCTTTGTAAATCCATCTCCCACCAACGAACTGGTATCAAAGGCCGGTTCGAAGGCATCCTCCAAATTCCGAAGATGGCCACCGCGATCCAGCTGCAAGTTCTGACCTTGTCTAAGGACAACTATGAGAGGTGGTGCATTAAAATGAAGGAATTGTTCGGGTCGTAAGAATTATGGGAGATCGTCACCGACGGGTATGTAGTACCCACTGTGGAGGAAGAAGCGGCCTTCACGAATGAAGAAAAGATGACCGTCAAAAATCAAAGGAAGAAAGACAACAAGGCATTGTTCCTTCTCTATCAAGGGTTGGATGAATCGACATTTGAAAAAATTGCCGAAGAAACATCGAGCAAGAAATCTTGGGATACACTTGACACCATTTTCAAAGGAGTTGATTGTATGAAGCGGATTCGTCTTCAAACATTACGAGTGGAGTTTGAAGCAGCGCAAATGAAGGAATGTGAGAGTATCTCTGATTACTTCTCACGCCTAATTCTCATTATTAACAATTTGAAAATAAATGGTGAAAAAATGGAGGATATTTGAGTTATTGAGAAAGCACTTGGATCGCTCACAACCAAGTTCGAGCATGTGGTTGTGAAAATCGAAGAATCGAAAGATTTGGAAAAATTATCTATTGAAGAGTTGATGGGGTCTTTGCAAGTACATGAGCAGCGAATGCAGAAAAATATAGGTTCAACAATAGAGCATGCCCTAGAGTCCAAGTTGACTCTACAAGAACCAAATAATGGTCAAGCACAACAAGGCGGTTATCGTGCAAGAGGCAGAGGGCGTGGATACCATCCAAGCTATCAACAAAAGCAACAGAACTTTACCAACTTTTGTAGAAGAGGAAATGGTGGAGGCAGATTCACATGTGGTCTTGGAAATGCAAGGAATGTTCAATGCCACAACTGTAAAAAATTCGGCCATTACGCCTCTAATTGTTGGAGCAAGGTGGATCATGATGAATGATCCAACTATGCTGAAGCGTCACACCATGAAGAAGAAGGTACGACACTCCTCCTCACACAAGAAAAGGCATCTGAACACCCCGATGTATGGTATCTTGGCACGGGTGCGAGAAACCACATGAGTGGTAACAAAGAACTTTTTGAAGAACTCACTGAAGAAGTTCGTGACAATGTGACCTTCGGTGACTCATCGAAGGTACCTGTGATTAGCAAAGGTAAAATCAAAATCTATCTGAAGAATGGTGAGTCGAATTACATTTCCAATGTGTATTACGTACCAAGAATGAAAAATAGTATCATAAGTCTCGGCCAAATCATTGATAAGGGTTATGTTATACACTTGGAGAATTATTCTTTGTCAGTAAGAGATGCTCACAGGAGGTTGATTTCTCAAGTTAAAATGGTGAAGAATCGCAGGTTTCTGCTGCATATCAACACGAAGGATGAGCAATGTCTATTTGGGCTCATGAAGAATGATTTCTGGAGATGGCATTTGCATTTTGGGCATCTTCATTTTAGCGGGCTTAAACTTCTATCCTCATCAAGAATGGTGTGTGGATTGCTGACGATTGAATCAACAAATCATGTGTTTGAGGCATGTACACTCAGAAAACAAAAAAGGAACTCATTTCCAAGTGGAGTGTCTAGAAGAGCAACGGAACCACTTCAGTTGGTTCACACTGATATATTCAGGCCATTGGAAACACCATCACTTAGAGGTAATAAGTGTTTTATTACCTTTATTGATGATTTCAGCAGAAAGTTGTGGGTGTATTGCATCACAAAAAAATCACCTGCTTTCACTATATTTAAAACATTCAATGCTCATGTTGAAACTGAAAGTGGCCACAGAATCAAAGTACTCAGATATGATAGAGGTGGAGAATACACCTCAAATGAATTTCAAGGTTTCTACAGGGAACATGGCATCAAATATCAATACACTACATCCTACACGCCACAACAGAATGGCATCACTGAAAGGAAGAACTGCACTATCCTCAACGTGATGAGGACAATGTTGAAGGAGAAAGGGCTGCCAAAGAGTTTCTGAGCAGAGGCAGTGGCATGTACTTCCTACTTGCTCAATCAGTGTCCAACGAAGAGCGTCAGGAACTTGACATCACAAGAGGCGTGGAGTGGCTACAAACCGAGCGTGGTGCACCTAAGAATCTTCGGTGTGCCGCCTATGCTCAAGTCCCAGAAGTGAGAAGAAGGAAACTTGATGATTGTGGTGAGAAGTGCATCTTCATCGGCTACTGTGAAGCCTCTAAATCCTACAAGATTTATAATCCACTAACGAATAAATTAGTGATGAGTAAAGATGTGGTTTTAGTGAGGAAGAAGCATGGAAATAAGGTGATGAAGAATCAAACAAGGATGTTCCAGTCGAGATAGAGGTTCCTGAAGAAAGGCATGATTATCATGAGCAAACACCTGCAAAACCTTCCTCGGGCGCATCATCAGTTGGAAGAATTCCAGGAGTAAATTTCATCACTCTTGAAAGAACTCCAGCAAATCAAAATTTGGCCAGATCATCCTCGCCTATGGATCCTATGAAGATGAAAAATCTATGTGATATTTATGAGCAGATCGAAGAGGTAAATCTTTTTTACTTGTATACAGATCATGAGCCTCTGATGTTTTAGGAAGCCATGAGGGAAGAATGTTGGAGAGTGGCTATGGAAGAAGAAATTCATGACATAGAGAAAAATGGAACATGGGAGTTGACAACACTCCCAAAAATCCAGAAAACCATTGGCATGAAATGGGTGTACAAGATCAAGAGAAATACTGATGGCGAGATCGACCACTACAAGGAAAGGATCGTAGCAAAGGGTTATAAGCAGAAGTATGGGGTGGACTATGATGAAGTCTTCGCTCCAGTTTCTCACCTTGATACTGTGAGGGTGATTATCTCACTTGTTGTCCATCACAGTTGGATGATCTACCAATTGGATGTGAAGTCTGCATTCCTGAATGGAATCTTAGAAGAAGAGGTATATGTTGACTAGCTTGAAGGCTTTGTTATGCAAGGGGAGGAAGATAAAGTGTGTCGTTTGAAGAAAGCTCTTTATGGGTTGAAGCAGGCTCCGCACACATGGAATGCACGCATCGGAATTTATCTCCGAGAGAATGGCTTCGCCCAATTTCCATATGAGCACATGGTTTACATCAAGTAGAATGATCGTGGAGATATACTTATTGCATGCTTGTATGTTGATGATTTGTTGTTTATAGGGAATTGTCAATTGATGTTCGATGATTTCAAGCAGTTTGAGATGACTGATAGAGGTCTCATATCCTTATTTCTGGGAATTGAAGTGAAGCAAAAACATGGCGGCATCTATATATCTTATAAGAGGTATGCTAAGGAGTTGCTTGGAAAATTAAAGATGGTCGATTGTAATGTGGTAAACACACCGGTTGCCACAAGTTTGAAACTGACAAAAGATGGAGAAGGAAGAAGCGTTGATTCGACTTTATTAAAGAGTCTGATTGGAAGCCTAAGGTACCTCACAATCACAAGGACATATATTGTCTATAGTGTTAGACTTCTAAGCAGGTATTTGGAGGCACCTAAAGAGTCACATTAGCTAGCAGCAAAACGAATCCTTAGGTATGTCAAAGGAACATTGGATTTTGGTCTGTTTTATCCCTACAATGAAGAAGTAGAGCTATATGGTTACTCAGACAGTGATTGGGGAGGTGACCAAGATGAAATAAAAAGCACCACTGGGTATGTATTTTTTCTTGGATCTACTACTTTCACCTGGAATTCAAGAAAGTAGAGTGTGGTTTCTCTATCCACATGTGAAGCAGAGTACGTGGCAGCATACTCTACTGTTTGTGAGGGAATTTGGTTGAGAAATTTGTTTAAATAGATGAAACATCCATAGGACGGATCCATAGTGATATATGTGGATAACAAGTCAGCTATTGAACTAGCCAAAAATCTGGTGCATCAAGGGAGAAGCAAACACATTGATACTCGTTTTCATTCTCTCAGGGATCATGTGAAACAGAAAATGATAAAATTGGAATATTTCCATACTATGGAATAGGTGGTAGATATTTTCACAAAGGCACTACTAATAGATGCATTCAAATGGCTTAGAATGATGCTCAGGAAGAAGCCGGTTTTGGTTTGAAGGGGAGTGTTGGAAATTACAAACCCAAAACCCGTTGTTTTTTCAAGCGGGCTGGTGCTCTTCCCAATGCACCGCTTTCCCATGCAGAGGCTCTCCCTCTTCCCATGCATCTCTATATTTCCAAGCATATCATTTTTTTAGCATTGTTTTTTGTTCCCTATTTATTTCAACGGCTTTATGAGTATCTTTTTCATTTTCCCTTGTAATAACCTCTAAAAGGTGATTGTAGTCTGTTGGAAAGATAGTTGCTAGAAAATAAAAAAGGTTATAACCTTATTTGTGTGTGAAGTGTTCTCCTCCACTTCTCTTTATTTCTCTCGTGAAATTCTTTTGGCTTTGTAAAGCCATCTCCCACCAACACGCACCCCGTGACCTAGCACCCCTATTTTTTTACAAAGTCCACCTCCCCTTTTTTTTGTTCTTCTCCTTTTTTTGTTTTAAAAAGACTTAAATTCTAAGTCTTTCCTTTAAAAAAACAAGTCAGGCACCCGCTTTAAAAAATTTCCACACCCTTAATTTCTTCTAAAGCCTATGTAGGCTTTAGAAAAATAATAATAATATTATAATATTATTATTATTATAATTAAATAAATAATATTATTATAATCAAATTTTGTAATAATTATTATTATAATAAAACTATTTTTATTATAATAGAATTATAATAATAATAATAATAATTAAGATTCTCATGAAAAATATCTAGTCTTAGAAAACACTATTATGAGGACCGGAATTCCACCGGGTAGGAGGAGTTCATCCGATTTTAAAAACTTCGAATGGGCGCAGATTGACCATCTGATGTCGGATTCAGAATTCGTCTGTGATGTTGGGACCGTAATGATGCCCTCTTTTAAAATTAATGCAAATTTAGTTAGTTCATCTAAAAATCAACACGTGATGTTCTGATACCACTTGAAGGAATCAGGCGTGTAGCGGAAGCCCCAAACAAGTGATATTTTAAAAGTTTTCACCGACGACTGATGTAATCTTGTCGATGTCGGAAAACATCTGTTCGGTCTAAGCCGAGGATCTCGTGTGAAGGGTTTTAAGCACAAAAATAAACTGTAGAATACATGGTTTAATTCCGAAGCAGTGCACGACGTCTTTTCTTCATTGTTGATCACTTCTTGAAGAATCTGAAGTTTAATTTCTCTAGATCGTCCACACACGCTTCAAGAAACTGCAAGAATTTCATTCGTTGAATTTTGGGTGCTAGCGTGGAATTCCAACGATGCCTTCAACGCTCCAACGATCACCACATCGCTCTTCTTGCAATGCTTGAGAGAGAGCTCGATATGAGCTCCTTGGATTCAGAGTGTCTCTCTCTAGAACATGGGAGAGAGGAGAGGAGAGATAATTCTCATGAATAATAATTTGTGAAAGCCACTCCTCCTCTATTTATAGTGTGTTATGTGTTTATCTAGAAATGCCAACCCGATCCCAAATAATCAACGCACTATTAACGACATGTTATAACTACTAAACTGAGTCATAAATTCTATCATCATTTTCTTGTAATGTATTAAATATATTACATAAGAATAATTGAGTCCAAAACTTGACTCTTCGTTCCCATAAATATTAATTGAACCTTGAATATTTTTAAATATTCATCAATTAATATTTTTTATATATTTACTTAAAACTCATAAATACATTTAATAAATAATTTCAATTCTCATTATTATAAACTTGAATAATATGAATTTATTTATTGCATTGGTGATTGTTTTTTCTCGGAAAAATCCCAGACCCTAGTGATGGGTCCCACCATGTCCTAATCTCCTATTCAACTGAATAGGGCATATTCTCGAATACGCTATTGTGTGTGACCCTCTAGGCCCTTATCTCGATAGTAGTGAATATTATTCATAGACTAAGAGTAGGATCTAGCAACCCATCATGGCCCCGAAAGAGATAAGGATTGTCACAGGAGCGACAACCAACCTACGAACACGCACTGTGTAATATAATCTATTTGTCTGTAATATCTCATAAAGCAGGACGCACTCACGTGTTATCGCTCTTTTCTTGCTTTATTGTTTGTTGATCTAACTGGACGAATTTACCCTCGACTGCCAAGACCATGGTCTTATAAAGGTATTTCCATCCTTATTAACATGGCCTGAGATATATTACTTCAATAACCTGGAAGCGACAAATCATTTTTTGACCATTCAACCAATGTCATGCCACCAATGATGCACCAACACAAACTATCTCACCACGACTTCATTTTCATGGTTTTCATCTTGCATCAAAGTACACAATCAAATTACATACATTAGTAATGATCTCAAGGCAAGAGACCATTACACATGATCATAGATAGGAACATCCAATGACACCTGAAACATGTGGAGTTCCTATTGGCGGGTATGTCCTCATGATCTCACTACCATAGATCACCAAGTGCGAACTTCATGAGAAGTAGTCTCAATGCTTATGAGCCCCCACCACCTGATAGTCAAACATATACTGTGTCCAATCAGTAAGATATATCTAGACCATATAACATATATTTAAGATTAATGTCATGATATCTAGAGGTTCTTATTATAGCCTGAGATCTGCTATAACCTTTTGATAAAACAACTAATCTTTGGACATTGTCATTTCAATAGTGGATACAGAAAAGTCTACACTATAATGGTAAGATAACATCATGTATACCTAACTGTATACACAATATGGTATTCAAAAGAACTAAATAGTTGGGTCTAGGGCACCCATTATTTCAACAAAAATTAGGAATAATTAGTAATAATTAGTATTAATTAGTAATAAATTCAAATAATTAGTAATAAATTCTAATAATTAGTAATAAATTCTAATAGTTAGTAACAAATTTGAATAATTAGTAATAAATTTGAAAATTAGAAATAAATTCGAATAATCAGTAATAAATTCGAATAATTAGTAATAAATTTGAATAATTAGTAATAAATTGTAATAATTAGTAATAAATTGAAATAATTAGTAATAAATTGAAATAATTAGTAATAAATTGCAATAATTAGTAATAAATTGCAATAATTAGTAATAAATTCTAATAATTAGCAATCATTTGTAATGATTAGTAATAATTAGTAATAATTAGTAATAATTAATAATAAATTCTAATAACTAGTAATAAATTCTAATAATTAGTAATAAATTCTAATAATTAGTAATAAATTGTAATATTTAGTAATAAATTGAAATAATTAGTAATAATTAGTAATAAATTCTAATAATTAGTTATAAATTTTAATAATTAGGAATAAATTCTAATAATTAGTAATAAATTTCCATGATTAGTAATAAATTCTAATAATTAGTAACAAATTTAAATAATTAGTAATAAATTTGAATAATTAGTAATAAATTTGAATAATTAGTAATAAATTTGAATAATTAGTAATAAATTTGAATAATTAGTAGTAAATTCAAATAATCAATAATAAATTACAATAATTAGTAATAAGTAATAATTAGTAATAAATTATAATAATTAGTAATAAATTGTAACAATTAGTAATAATTAGTAATAAATAATAATATATAGTAATAATTAGTAATAAATTGAAACAATTAGTAATAAATTGAAACAATTAGTAATAAATTGAAAAAATTAGTAATAAATTGTAATAATTAATAATAGATTGTAATAATTAGTAATAAATTGTAAGAATTAGTAATAAATTGTAATAATTAATAATAATTTGTAATAATTTGTAATAAATTGTAATAATTAGTAATAAATTGTAATAATTTGTAATAAATTGTAATAATTTGTAATAAATTGTAATAAATTGTAATAAATTGTAATAATTTGTAATAAATTGTAATAATTAGTAATAAATTATAATAATTTTTAATAATTTGTAATAATTTGTAATAAATTGTAATAATTTGAAAGAAATTGTGATATTTTGTATTAAATTTTAATAATTAGTAAAAATTAGCAATAAATTACAAAAAATAGTAATAAATTACAAAAATTAGTAATAAATTGCAACAATTAGTAATAAATTGCAACAATTAGTAATAAATTGCAACAATTAGTAATAATTAGTAATAAATTCTAACAAATTATAATAATTAGTAACAAATTATAATAATTAGTAATAATTAGCAATAATTAGTAATAATTAGAAATAATTAGAAATAATTAGGAAGAAATTGTAACAAATTAGCAAAAATTGTAATAAATTGGCATAATTTCTAGCGGATTGACAGCTCCATTTTTCCAACTGCTTATCTCTTTACAATTTTCTCCCATAAAAACCACTATGAAAAATCTATCCTCATGTACAGATATTCATTTTCGTAAGCAAGATAATGGATAGTAGCGTGGTGAGGCCTACTTACTCTTTATTCTCGTGTATATGAAAATAAATATGTGTACATCAGAGTAGATTTTTCATACTGATTTCAGTCAGAGAAAGTGGAAAGGAGATGAGTCGTCAACCAAAAGAGGCTATTTTGCCCGATGACTCATCTCCACTATCTCAGATTGAAATCACTATAAAAAATCTACTCATATGTATGAATATCCATTTTTATATGCATAGAGATGGAGAACAGGGAGGGCTCATCACACTACTCTCCATCTTCGTGCATGTAGAAATGGATATTGGTATGTTTGAGTAGATTTTTCATAGTGATTTCACTCGGAGATAGTGGAGATGAGTCGTTGGGAAAAAGAGATACCACCAATCCGCTAGAAATTATGTCACCAGTAATTAAAAATTACTAGTACATATTATCGATAATTAATAATAATTAGTGGTAATTAGTATAAATTGTTATAAGTTAGTGTAGATTAGTACAATTTTTTTAAAAAATACTATAAATTAGTATGAAATAATAGAAATTATTATAATTTTATAGAAAATGTAATTTAATTGTCTTATCTTTTTTGGATAGTGTTTTTCTTATATCAAATTATACAAAAAAACTAATTATTTTATATTTTTTAGAGAAATATGGAACAAGGAAGTTGACAATAATCATTATTAGATGATTGTGCTTGGATAAATCAGCGTAAGAATCCAAACGGTTCTGGTTTAAATCTTGTATATATTGAGGGTGTTGAATCTTTCTTATCATTTGCATCATCAAAACCAGAATTTTTTAGAAGGGACAATTAAGTGTCCTTATAAAAAATGTGCTCTGAGGACGTTTGACACATTTGAAAACATTGGAGGTCATTTATTGCATTTTGGTTTTCAAATAGATTATGTTTTTTGGTATCAATATGGTGAATGTAGTTCTAGATAATATATTAATAATTTGGTTACAGATCTAGAACAGTTTTAAAATTTAGTACATGATGTGGTAGGTCCGTCTTTTTGACAAGCTGAAACTCGAGATGATATTAATTTAACTTATTAGTTAGAACCATATCATTTTTATGAGTTGTTGAGGTCTACTGAGGATGGTTGTAAGATAAGAAAATTTAAAGTAATTGCTAAATTTATGGCTATTAAATTAGATAATGGAATGTCAAATAGTTGTTTTAATCAGATATTATCTTTGGTAAAAACATTTCCACCTGAAGGAAATGTGTTGTCTATAAATTTCTATAAGAGCAAGAGGATTGTTCATAATTTGGGTCTTGTTTATTAGAAGATTCATGCATGTTCAAATTATTTCATGTTATATTATGGTGAAAATAATTCATTTCATAGTTGTCTCACATGTGAACAATCAAGGTATAAAGAGGCTGAATAATGGAAGTCGTGATTGATTCATGTAAAAAAATTAGATATTTCCCAATTACACCCAGAGTGCAACGTTTATTTATGTCTTAGAACATATTAGCATTGATGTCATGGCACAAAACCAATATTCCAACTGGTAAAACCTTAAATCATCCCTCTGATGGTGATTCATGGAAACATTTTGACCAAGTGCATCTGTATTTTTCTTTAGAAGCCTGAAACGTGCGATTGGGTCTCTATATTGATAGTTTCTATCCATTTGGTTCTTACAGTAGTCAGTATTTATGTTGTTCTATCTTTATAACTTCTTACAATTTACTTCCTTGGATGTTGATGAAGGAACCATATATATTTTTGACCTTATTAATTCCATGAAATCTAAAAAAGAATATTGATGTTTATTTTAAACTATTGATTGATGAGTTAAATTAATTATGGAGTAATGGTGTCAGTACATTGGATGTTATTGCAAAACAAAATTTCTTACTAAAAGCTACATTGATGTGGACAATTAGAGACTTCCCAGCATATGGCATGTTATTTGGATAGAGTACACATGGTCCAAAATCATGTCCGTACTATATGATAGACAGCAAAGCATTTATGCTTGTCAATGGAAAAAACCTTGTTTTTTTATTGTCTTGGCAGATTTCTTCCAACTAATTATCCATTTTGGAGGAACAAATATCATTTTAGAAAAAGAATAATTAAAAAATATAGACCTCCAACAATGATCTCAGGTATATAGTCAAAATAAATTGTCTCTTCATTACCTCCCATCACATTTGGACCAACAATAAACCAATATAAAATTGATGGCTTTGGGAAAAGAACAAAATTGGATAAAATAGAGAATTTTTTGGGATCTGTCATATTGGTCTAATTTGCTGGTCTATCACATGTTGGATTTCATGCATATTGAGAAGAACTATTTTGATAATTTATTTCATACAGTTTTGGATACACCATGTAAGACCAAAGATACTGTAAAGGTGCAATTATATCTTTTCCAAATTTACAAGTGACTAGATTTTGAACACTTTGAAAATATCAAATCACAGAAGTTAATAAAGCCAAAAGAATCTTATAAAATCTCCAAAGAGAATCGATTATTATTTTTTCAGTGGATTGAATATTTGATACTTCCATATGGTTATGCTTTCAATTTGGGAAGATGTATAAAAATGGTCATATTACGGGATTAAAAAGTCATGACTATCATGTTATAATAGAAAGAATTTTTCTGATTGGGTTTAGAGGTATATTGAATTCTATGATTTGGGATGCGATCACAAACATATCATATTTTTTCCGAGACATTTTCGTGGCAACAAGTGACTACGATTCATTAAGTATAATACAAGAAGATGTTGTTTTAATTTTATGTAAACTGGAAAAATCTTCTTGCCAGCTTTGTTAAACTCAATGGAACAATTGATATTACATTTTCTATATGAAAAAAATGTGGAGGTCTGGTACAGTTCTGATGGATGTACCCATTCAGAAGATACATGTGGAAATTGAAGAAAAAAGTACATAACAAAGCATCGGTTTAAGGTTCAATTGGAAAAGCTTATTTAGAAGAGTAAATTTCATTTTTATGATCTCGATACTTTCAATCTGAATATCCCTCAAAACACAACCATATGGGCTTTAACGAGGGAAATTTTGATGATAAAATAGGCAATCAATTATCAGTTTTTAATCAGCATGAACTTGGCTTCGATGGAGTTCATGAATGATGACTTTTAGATGATGAAAATCACAGAGCTCATACATATGTTCTGCTCAACTATGAAGAAATGACACTATTTGTACAGTGAGTGCTCCTATCACTTATTCTATATTTTTTGTTATAGTAAATTAATTGTAACAACTAGGTCCCTATGACAGCACAAACACCCCGCCTTAACAAGGTCGTCGGGTCCTAGCCTGCCAGGTACCGCCAGTTTCCCCGAAGACACGTGGTCCCCATCCTGGGGCCCACCCACATGCCTGAACGGGTCATCTGACTAATGAATGTCCCCACAGGACAACACATGTCCTTTCTAGTGTTCTTTGTCCTCACTCACACACACCCTGAGAAACTTCCCAAAAGGTCAACCATCCTGATCACTACTCCAGGATAATCACACTTAACTATGGAGTTCTAATTATATAGGCTCCCTAAAAGGAAGGTGCACCTTATTGACATGAGTCATATCATTTACTAATTTAACCCTTTATCATCCGAGGGTGTTACATTAATCTTATTTTTTTGTTGATTATATGATAATCATATCAAGAAACAACTTCCAAAAATCACAATAACTTCTCTTGAAGAACGTCGGCAAAAAAAAATCCTACTGGTTTCAAAAACTGGTAACATAATTTATTTTTGGTTTAACATATAAAATAAATTTATTATCTGTTATATTGATAACTGTTTTAAAAATTTTCAGGTATCTCAACATACTGATAAAATTGATAATATATTGCATGTATTGAGTAACCCACTATAAAAAATGGTTAAATCTTATAATGTATATGTGGTGAATGTTTTTTGATTTCATACACATTCATATGGGGAATCAAAAAAACCAATGAATAATGGTGTTTTCTTGAGAGGATCTCATCATAGAGAAACTGAAGTTGAATTTTACGCCATGATAGAAGAAATTATTGAATTGTGCTATCTAGGACAACATTATATAATGATGTTTAAATGTCAGTGGTTAGATACAGAGAGAGGCTTGTGTGTTCATCCGACCCATGGAATCATTGATATTAAATATAAAAGTATTCTTGGAGTAAATGAACCATTTTTATTGGCTCATCAGGCACATCAAATTTATTATTCAAAATATTGTGCTACTTTAAGGGAGTTGGGTGATTGGTGGAGCATAATAAAAATTAAATTTTGGAAAAATCAATTTACTCAAATTGAATGTGGTTTTGCTGAAGTGGAAGGAATTGAAATTTTTTAAGAGACTACTCCAAATCCATATTTTTCATGAAGAGACACAAATATCGATGATGAAACCCCACGGTTAAGGGTCGATGGTGACGATGATGTTAATGATGTTACAAATGAATTTGAAATGATAAGATATGATGAAACTAAAATTTATATGGAAATTGATGATGTTTAGGAGGAATATGAAGACATTGACATCGTTAGATATGAAGATGAGGAAGAAGATGAACATTACATAGTTAAATGCTGGTTATAATAATATATAATATATATCAATATATAATAGTTGTTTTCAAAGGTTTTCTAAAAAAATAATTTCATGTTTCAGATAGATGAGGATAGGTATCGTCTGTTATAGGAAGCCGAGATACCTTTGGATGAGTAGGATGTTGGGTTATCTAACCCTCAGACTATTAGTGGTTTAGGGGGGACTCAAAGGGGTCGTGGTCTTGCACAGTTGATAATTCCTGAAACAATCCCCGAGTGATGTCCACATCTTGGTTTTGATCCACACATGGAGAGGTATGTTTACTGGTGTATTTTAGTTAGTTTTCAATAATTTATTTATATACTAATTTTTGATTATTTGTTCTTTTTTTTCATAGATTTATGCATATAGCTACTAGATAGGGGAGCACTATACTATGCTATTATTTTTTTGAAGTATGGGTCTCATGGGATCAAATTTCCATTGATGTGAAGCACCACATGTTCAATCATTGGCTGATACGTAAATAAATAGTATTTATTTTGAAATTAATTTAATTAATAACTTGATATTATAAATTATTTTTAGGGTTTATGGTATCCCATTGATGAGAGCATATGTGGAGATATCTATAATCCATTGCAGGGGACTATGCATTAGTGTTCACTACTACAAAATAAGGTTATATCCATGGTTTGGAATTGTGGTTATAGGCCCAAAAACCATGGCTATAGGTTATATCCATGATTTTATAAATTGTGGCTAGTATTGGTGTGGCTATAATAAAAAAACCTATATCCATGGTTTCAAACCATGGCTATATCCCTATAGCCACAATTTTTAAACCATGGAAACAACCTATATCCACAGTTTTTAAATTGTGGAAGAATCCTAATTCATGCAATACATATAGTCATGGTTGAACACTATGGCTATATGATCTTTACCACGATTTTAAATTGTCTCTATATGTCTCCTCGTTCCATTAAAAAGAAAAAAAACATTGTTCAACAGTGATGGCTATTGAGAGGGTTGTATTTTACAGAGAAAAGGCTACTGGAATTTATTTTTCCTTGCCCTATACTTTTTCCCAGGTAAAGTTTGATGATTTGAAATATAAAATAAAATGAGATATAAAAATTCAAATAAAACCCTACATGTGGGCATAATTACTGGCCCATCCTACACTTGGCTTCTTAGTGGACACACCCCCTACCCCTTGCACACCCCCTCCCCCCAACACACACCCCATATCCCCAGCAGACCCCCTTCCTCTTTCCCTAGAACACCCCCGTGCCCACCCACCCCCCCATCTACACCCCCCCTGCACACACCCCCTAGAACACCCCCTCACCCTACCCCCTACACCCCCCTTCCCCCCATCCCCGGTACACACACCCTGCCCCCCCCCCCCACCCACCCCCAGCACCCCCCCTACACCCCTCCCCCTTGCACCCCCTACCCCCTCCCCCTAACAAACCACCCTGCCCCCCCAGTACACCCCCTGAACCCCTCCCCTTGCCCCCTACACATCCCTTTCCCCCTTACTCAGCACACCCCCTCTACCCCCCTTCCCACTTCACACCCCCAGCACACCCCCTATACCCCAACACCCCCATACACCCTACCCCTTCCCATTCCCCTTGTAAAATATCCCAGCACATGCCCTCACCCCCCCCACATGCCCTCCCCTACCCCTTGAACCACCCCCCATGCCCCCTCCCTCTAGCACACCCCCCTGCCCCCTTCACCAGTACACCCCCCTACCCACCCCCTACACATTGCACTCCCCCCAGCACACCCCCCACACCCTACCCCTTCCCCTTACAAAAGAACCTAGCACACCCCCTCCCCTGAACACACCCCCTCCCTTTCACACATCCCTTGGACCCCCCCCCCCCCCCACCGCACCCCTCCCCATGCCCCATGCACCCCCTGCCCCCTCCCCCCATCACACCCCCCTGCCCCCTGCCCCCTACACACCCTGACCCCCTTCCCCAGCACACCCCCCGCTTCCTGCACACCCTGACCCCCTTCTCCAACACACCCCCTCCCCACTCCACCCCCCTGCACCCCCCCCACCACCACTTCACACTACACACACCCTGCCCCTTACAAAAGAACCCAGCACACCCCCTTGCACACTATACACCCCCCCAACACACCCCTTCTATACCCTACCCCTACCTCTTACAAAAGAACCCAATACACCCCCTCCCCTTCACACACCATGCACACCCCTTGGACCCCCCTACACCCCTCCCCCTTATACCCCCCCCCCCCAACACCCCCACCCACCCCCTTCCCCTTCCCCAGCACCCCCCCCCCCACACCCCCCCACACACACTCCCCCCCCAGCACACCCCCATACCCACCTCTTTCCCCTTGAAAAAGAACCCAGCACACCCCTTTCCCCCCCACCACTCCGCACCCTCCCCCTACCCCTTGCAACAAAACCCATCACACTTTCCCCTCCCCTGCACAACCCTTTCCCCCCCTCCCCCTACACCCTCCCCCTACCCCCAACACACCCCCTACCCACCCCATGAATACCTTGTAACAAACCCCCTCTGATATCCTAAGTTTTGGTCCTTGGTAGGGGTATTATCACTAAGGTTTGCTTATAGGACCCATTTGGATCAACAGTTGAGTAGTGTTGTATGGGAAACCATAAGAACTATGTATGGGAATCCATAGTGTGGGGAGCACACTATTTACTATCATTAGCTGGCATGGATGATATATGGTGATCCAAGAGTCAGTGGTAATGGATATTTCATATTGTAATTTAGGGATAAGTAGGTTGGCCACATCTAGTCATTGCATTTACTGATGGATAGAATAGGAGCTACAGAGACCAGGTGTTTGGTTTGGAAGTTCAATGATAATGGTACTCCTATGGTGGGGAGAATCATATCAGTTATGGGTGACTGACCCTCATGTAATATGGGTCATTGTTGTAGTGAGGTTGATCATTGAATGATTGAGGTGAAAATGTGATGCTAGTGTGTGGGAAGATCCTATATTTTCTAGTTCCTCAGGTAATACTAGATTTGAAGTTCAGATGTGGTGTTGAGTGGAGTTAGTGAATTGGAATCAGGATCAGGATGGTTTTTGAGTGATCTAAGGGTAAATCGCATCAGAGGTGAGTCAGTGCTTAGAGTGGGAGCATCATGGAGGAAGCAAATAATTGGTGATCCAACCATGAAATTACACTAGGATTCAGGGATCATATTTAGGTGTAGGCATTATATGATCTCATTATGCCTCAAGAGGTGAATTCATCTTGATTGAGAGATGTGATAGCACACCAGTGGATGAAACCATGAAATTTTAGGAAAATTAATCCATAGAAGAATAGACTGGTGTTTTTCATGGGGTTGGATACAATGAGCTGAAAACCGCATTGAGATCATTTTTCAAAAAACAGTTACCAGGTCGATGGACCGTTGGAAGATCATTCTCAATTGGAAATTCATATGGTTAGGATCACCATGATGTTTAGTCAATATTCATGAGAAGATTAGTATGGTGGGGATAGCCATAAGCTTTAGGATGAATCAGTTGAAGACACCAAGGAGTGTCCAGGTATATGGGTGTAGTGGGATCCTTCTTGGTGTTATCATTTTTAGTGAGTTAGTGGCTCAAATTCTGGTGTAAAGCATGCCTTAATGTTTGGATTTTTGTAATAGAAACATGTTTAGAATTCAGAGATGGAGAATAGTGAGTTCTCAGGGAATTAAAAACTGTAGTAGTTTGTGAGACATGTTTTGATGAATACCATGGCTTCTCGAGGATGAGAAGTGTTAAGGTGGGGAGTTTGTAATGCCCCATGAGTTTCTGATTCATTATTTTTGGAGGAAATTTGTGTTTTTAATATGAAGCATGGGTTGTTACTTAAATTGAAATTTGGATCATAAATCTGAACATTAGATATTTCTAAATGGTATTTTTGGATTTTGTTTGAGTCCCTTGTTGGGGGTTTGGGTGGATGTTGGTTGAGGTTCAGGGTGAAAAATGATTGAAATTTAAGCTACCATATCCTTTAATGTTGTGACCCATCAGATTTATTCCTTGAATGGGGTTGGTTGAGGGGTGAACCCCCTATCTTGAACATTTCCGGCTGTGAACCTTAGTTCAAGCCATGAAATTCCCATGGGTAGGGATTCATGGTGTGAAACCCCTGATCACACCGTGAATCATGCCTAGGTGGATTTATTTTAACAGGATAAATTCTGTCTTTTTCTGGGTCAAGTGTTTCACAGTGATGTTACTGAATAAAGTGTCAAGTTTTCAAGGCTGGTTGTTTGTGTTTGATGAAACGAAAACAAATATTTTCTTTATGTTTGATATTTTTTTAGGAGAATTATCAATTCCTATTTTCTCAAAATGAGGACATCGTCATCTCTAAAGTGAAGGAAATTTTATTTTCTACTATTGATTTGGTTGAAACTTTCTACTAGTCCACATTGAAGGCTTAGAGAAATCATGTAAAATAGGTGAAAATTTCATTTCAAAGAGCCAAAACCATTTTTTATATAAACATTATATAATATTGAAAACAAGTTTTTAAAATACTCAAGCAATTATAGAATTAAAATCATAGGGTTAGGTGGAGGGAACTTACCTCAACCTCAAGGTGTGCTACTTTTGACGATGACGACTCAAATATTCCTTTTTTCCACTTACACGCATATGAAAATTCACAAATATATAAGGACACATTGCCCCTATATACATATTTTCATGGCCAAATATGCACAAGGGGGTCCTTAGATATATGTTTATACTTTCATATACCCCTTTACACTTACACGTGTATGCATTTTTCATATCTATATATAAGCACACCTAGCCCCGATATATATATATATATATATATATATATATATATATATATATATATATACTGCCATGATTGAATATATATATAAAGGGGGAAATTATATGTGTATATTCTTACCTATTCATACACATGTAATCCTTATTCAATAGTACTTGAATCCACCTCAAAGAGATCTAGAAATAACTACAAAAAAATAAAGAACCCAAAAATCACAAAAGCCCTAATTAAAATTTGGCCAAAGAATAAAAATGGAATAAATCTTACCCAAATTCCATGTTGAACTCACGGTCATCAATGGTGGTGGATAGAACTAGCCTCATCATAAGAAACCACAGGTAAAGAAATAGTGGAAAAAGAAATGAGATATAACGAATTCTTATATATATGTGATCAGTGATGATAAATGATATGTGAATCCATTATAATTATAGATTATATAATTCCTTTCTATTATTACCACAATATCATCATTTAGTCACTCCCATTGGACTGATAATTTATGGTGGTTGTAACGCCCCAAGAATTTACAAATAGATTGAAAATTGAATGTGTGAAACACTAAGTCTCTAAAAAACACCACTTTGTTATAACATACCCAAAAAACATAATTTTTCCACCTATGCAATTTGAATTTTGAAAAAATGACATACACTGTTGCGTTCAGTAAGATATTTAGAGCCTAACAAGAAAAACTTAATTTTTGGTGAATAGTAGCATACCCTTATGAATAGTAATGAATATTAATGAATATTAAATTGTACACAAAAATAGAAACTTCAGCCATCAATGTATAAATACAATTTAGACATCTTAAAAGTGGAAAAACAATCATAATATAAGTGTTGGTATTTTTGTATGTCATAAATATTTTAATTAAAATTTTCTAATTAATTTTTTAATTTAAAATGGAAATTTATTTTCATAAAATTTAATCATAAATTTTTAATTTATTTTCTTATGGTCATAATATAATTTTATGGGACCTTGATTAGTTTCTAAAAGTGTTATAAAATGAGTTATGTTTTTAAAGTTGCTTTTGTTAGAATAAAATATGTTTTTATTTAAAAATTAAATTAAAAATATTTAGAAAATTGTTTTCCAAAAGTGGATTTCATTTTTTAATTCTACACATCAAAAAATGGTTGTGGTGAATTTTTGGAATTTTTCTAAAATACTTGAATTTTTTGTGAATAGTAAAAATACAGTTTTGAGTTTTCGGTAGTTTAATGACATCATAATGATATAATAATTAATATAAAAGTCTGGTTGACTTTTTTACAGTAACATATGACATTAGGTGTCATAATTGGCTAAAACCATGGGCAAATACCATGATAAGGCCCATGGTTTTGTAAAACTCACTAATGAGGTGTCCCTTTTAATTAATAAAAAACTCCCTCTGATTTACTATAAATATCCACTCACCCCCATCATTTTATTTCATTCCAAACTCATTATCCTAGAATATCTGGTAATATTACCTCCCTAGGAGTCCTCCCAAGGTGTCCTCAAACCCCCAAGGTCCCAACCTTCAAGTTTTGGGAGTTACTCTACAAGGTAAGAGAATCAACCACCCTTCTCTTTTCTTAAAGATTTCATTTTATGTTTTCTCTTCTATTTTCAATTGGATTATGTTTGGATATTTAATTCCATATTACCATTTCTATCAATATTATGTAATACTGATGATATAACCCCTTTCTCTCATAAAACTATTTTATGAAATTTTAAGTAACGTCGTTAGGCTGCCAAATTTTTGTGAGAGATTTCTCAATTTTCTTCTATTTTGAGTTCCTTTATTTTATACTTATTTCCTCATATCCTCTAATCCAAATTCTATGATAATTACAGTACCTTAAATGAATAGTAATTATATTATTCTAATGTTATATTTCATCATTATCTCTCTTTCCCCCTCCTCTTATACTAAAAATGAAAACACAATCTGAGATGTGTTAATTTATCACATTCAAGGATGACGGGTTCTCAATTTTCATTACCATGTTAAATTCTGGTAATGAAACCATTTTTATGGTTGAACCAGATCCTAATATATTTATTTTATCTCATTAATTTTCTTTAATCATTACAAACTCATAATATAAAATAATAATACCAAACAAGTTCATTATGAACAAAAACGATAAGTTAATCCAAACATTTGTAATTAACTTTTAACTAATGAATAATCATCATGGTATATAACCCAAAATCATTATAAGATCATTTATATATTTTTAATTTAATTAATAATATATATTAACAATTATTTATGTTTAACCACATTTCAAATGAACTTCCATTCATGAATACAAGTAAACAGATCTTGAAAACCAAGGAAGAAAATGCTTCCAAAACAACAAAAGTGAACCTCTTAAACCCATAAAAGGTCCATGAATGAACCTAGTAAGGTTATAATAAATCAAATTACATGTATATTAATTTCTGGAATTATTAATTAATGAAGATAAATTTTATTATTTAGGTCATTAAAACAAACGAAGAACACACTCGAGCATAAGGTAAGGGGTTGCTCATCTCACTTTCATTTTCGCTAGATTTATATTGTTCGACACTTATTTATTGCATGTGGGGTATTGAGTACTGACTTTTTTTATATTATAATTATTCACTTTATATTCATGGTATTTTTTTCTCTATTTTGTGGTTAGTATTTTTTGGTCATATGACTTGATTGATTACAACGGGGTAAGGGACTTTGTCTCAAATTCCATTTCATTGTTAGTTACTTGGTATTGTGCACCTAATACTACTTATGAGGTTTATCCAATGCCCATTTGAGATCATTTTTCATTTTAAATTGTAAATATATTATATATCCATATTCTGGTTTCATGTATATGAGTATTTCCTTAAGCTGTATACCATTTTACATGCGGTGTTTATTTAGAAAGTTGTTTTAACTATGGAAATATTGATGAATCCTTATTCTCTAATCTATACAGATAATGATAAGGTAGATTACACTTGTATTAAATCTATGTATAAATAATTATTTCTACTTTCAGTGGTAGGTGGGGCCCTTTATATCCCCTCAATGCATCGATAGGTCTCATAAGACAAATCAGTTGGTGACAAACCCTTCGAGATTGTTTCCAAAAATGAGACAGGTTTTTATCCACATAACTAAACCTTTTTAACGGTATTATGGTATCATGTTCCAGATACATGATGTCCAATTAATAATCATTATTATTTTTTCATTATCATTTATTATTATCCATGAGGTTTTCACTGTGAAAAAATATATGGAAGTAGTTTCATTCTCAACTTATTAATGGGGTGAGTTTTTCATTTACTCACAATGCCATATTGACTATTCCAAGTTGTTTATGATTCAGTTATTATTGGTTCATGTTTCATCTATTTGTAACCCTTACTGAGAATTTTATCTCACCCCTTTCATTTTTTTACCTTTAACAGGTGATGAAGAGAAGATCATTTATTGAGTTTCCATGGATGCAGTTTTTTAGTTTTTGTTATGTATTGTAATTTGTTACCTTTACCAATGTATTTTGAGTTACATATATGTATCTAGTTTCTTAAATACTACTAAACTTATCATTAATTTATAATTTCATTCCTTATAACCATGCAAATGTAACAAGTAATGCACCGTCTCCGGTATAATGGGGTCGGGGTGTTACAGTTGGTATGAAAGGAAGTTTAGTATCAAACTTGGAAACAAGATTAGAAATTGTAGATTAGGGAACTAATCTCTATGGTAATATTTGAGGATAAACTTACAAGAGAATCCTTGTATTTTGGTAAGGAATAGATTATTTGTATCTTTCTAGTAAATACATCTCTATCTAGACACAAACAGGTAGAGGTGGCTCTAGCACAGATGTACCTAGAAGTGAAAACTCTAACAAGGAGTTTTGGGATTGACCAGAGGTATCCTAGTACACAACAATGGGACTTACTACACTCATGGTATTAAAACTCCCAGGGGATATTCTTAGGATAATTCACATTCTATTTACCCACCATTATTGAGGATTTATTCCTCCAAAGTAACCAAGGTATATGGTTCTGGTATTTATGATGCAAAAATTTATGCTATGTGTTATACCATGTTTAGAGTCATAGAGAGTTCATAATGTTACAAGATAATATATAATAAGGAATTGATTAGAAATGGAACCTAGTAGAATAAATGATAACTTAACCAACACATGAGTTGCAATGATTAATAAGGATCATATCTCTGATGGTCTTAAGCCATCATTTCAAAGGAATATTGTCTCCCAAGTATCATAATCATATGAGGAAATAGTATCATGTGTTGAAAAGGTATGTAAAGACATATCTATGTCCTATGGATTTGAAGGGAAGAAACATAAAAAGATTATGGTAGGGAAAAAATGGATAAAGGGAAGAAGGGAAAGATTTATTTTTTTCAACATGTGATAATTGTGGAAGGAAACACCTTGGTATATGCTTGAGAGGAAAAGGCGTTTGATTCAAGTGTGGAGAAAAATGACACCATGATCATAATTGCAAGACAAGGAAATAATTTCACTATATTCAATGCTTCAACTAAAAGGATATGGGACACTATGAGAATCAATGTCCCAAACATCAAAGGAATATACCCCAAATGATGATTTTGGATAATGATCAAGTTATGATGCTATCGTAGATGAAGAAGAATGATTAATATTCCTAGTCAAGAATCATGTCATTTGAATATTTTGTTAGGGTTATACTAGTTGTAAGAATTATGATATTTATAAGGATTATATTGCAGTACTATTTCATTAAGGATTTGAGGTCATATGATGAATGGTACAAAGGAAAAGTGATTCAGTAGAAAGTTAAATTTTTTAGAAAACACATGATTGAGGTAAAGACCAACCTTAATATATATATATCTAATGCTGAGATACTGATGAAGAAATGGTTGATTTAGATAATTACTGACTACCTGGAACTGATTATTAACTTTTCAAGAAGTGTTCTATGCTATCATCGATGGATTTTACAGTACTTTTGGATTTGAGGAATATATCTAATAACATGTATCTTACATAAGAAATATAGAGGAATTTATGTTTTCGATATGGTTTTAATGTTAATTAAAGTTATTACCATATTTCCAGACGATACATGAGGATGTTATTCACATATTTGGAATATGAATTTTAGAGCTTCTTCTTGTTGATTAAGGGTTAATAATAAGTTCATCTTGGAAATTTAGAGGCCTTTATTATAATGTGTTGAATCATTGTATTTTTTAATTTTTAACCATTTATGAAATGGTTTAAGTTGATCATTATATGGGTTTTAGAGTTTAATGTCGTTACATGATGGTTTGGTTATTCTTCATTGACCATGTTTTCCAATTAGAATGTGATGTTTTGTAGTAACTGATGCTTTATTCCTTTCCTCTTATTAAAATAATATTTTAACTATATTCTTAATGTGGTTTTCCCACAAGGGAATTTTCAAGTATGAACCATTAACTTTTGAAGTTCAATTTCAAATTTTGAGGACAAAATTTTGTAAGGAGGGAATAATGTAACACCCCAAGAATTTACAAATAGATTTAAAATTTAATGTGTGAAACACTAAGTCTCTAAAAACATCACTTTGTTATAACCTATCGAATAAACATAATTTTTCCACCTCTATAATTTGAATTTTGAAAAACTGACATACATGGTTGCATTTAGTAAGATATTTAGAGTCTAACATGACAAACTTAATTTTTGGTGAATAGTAACATACCCTTATGAATAGTAACATACCCTTATAAATAGTAATGAATAGTATTGAATAGTAAATTGGAAAAAAATAGAAACTTCACCCATGAATGTATTAATTCAATTTATACATCTTAAAAGTGGAAAACAATCGTAGTATAAGTGTTGGTATTTTTGTATGTCATAAATATTTTAATAACAATTTTCTGATTAATTTAATAATTTAAAATGGAAATGTATTTTAATAAAATTTAATTATAAATTGTTAATTTATTTTCTTATGGTCATAAGATAAATTTATGGGACCTTGATTAATTTCTCAAGGTGTTATAAAACAAGTTATATTTTTAAAGTTGTTTTTGTTGGAATAAATTATGTTTTTAAATAAAAATTAAATTAAAAAGATTTAAAAAATTCTTTTTCAAAAATGGATCTCATTTTTTAATTCTACACATTGAAAAAATGGTTATGCTAAATTTTTGTGATTTTTCTAAAATACTTGAATTTTTGTGAATAGTAAAAATACAGTTTTGAGTTTTCTGTAGTTTAATTATATCATAATGATATAATATTTAATATAAATGGCTGGTAGACTTGTGTATAGTAAAATATGACATGATGTGTTACAAGTGGCTAAAAACATGGGCAAATATCATGGGCAAGCCCATAGTTTTGCAAAAACCGCTAATGAGGTGTCCCTTTTAATTAATAAAAAACTTCCTCTCATTTACTATAAATACCCACTCACCCCCTCCATTTTATTTCATTCCAAACTCATTATCCTCAAATATATGGTATTATTAACTCCCTAGGAGTCATCCCAAGGTGTCCTCAAACCCCCAAGTTCCCAACCTCCATGTTTTGGGAATTACTCTAAAAGGTAAGAGAATCAACCACCCTTCTCTTTTCTTAAAGCTTTCATTTTATGATTTCTCTTATATTTTCAATTGGATTATGTTGGGATATGTTATTAAATATTCCCATTTATATCAATATTATTTAAGAGTGATGAGAGAACCCCTTTCTCTCATCAAACTATTTTATGAAATTTTAAGTGACGTCGTTAGGCTGCCAAATTTTCGTGAGAGATTTCTCAATTTTATTCTATTTTGATTTCCCTTCGTTTATATATATTTCCTCATCTACCCTAATACAAATTCTATGATAATTACATTAAATTACATGGAATATAATTATATTATTCTAATGGAATATTTCATCATCATCCCTCTTTCCCCCTCATCTTATACTAAAAATGAAAACATCGTCCGAGATGTGTTAATTTATCACATTCAAGGAATACAGGTTCTCAATTTTAATTATCATGTTAAATTCTGGTCATTAAAGCCATTTTTATGGTTAAACCAGATCAGAATATATGTATTTCATCTCATTAATTTTTTCGAATCCTTAAAAGCTCGTAATATAAAATAATAATTCCAAACAAATTCATTATGAACAAAAACGCAAAGTTAATCCAAACATTTGTAATTAACTTTTAACTAATGAATCATCATCATAGTATATAATCCAAAATAATTATAAGATAATTTATAAATATGTAATGTAATTAATAATATATATTAACAATTATGGATGTTTAACCAAATTTCAAACGAACTTCCATTCATGAATACAAGTAAACGGATCATGAAAACTAAGGAAGAAAATGCTTCCAAAACAATAAAATTGAACCTCTTAAACCCATAAAAGGGTCATGAATGAACCTAATAAGGTTATAATAAATCAAATTACATGTATGAGAGAGTATGGAATTATTAATTAATGAAGCTAAATTTTTTTATTCAGGTCATTAAAACAAACGAAGAACACACTCGAGCATAAGGTAAGGGGTTTCTCATCTCACTTTCATTTCTGTGAGATTTCCATTATTCGCCACTTATTTATTGAATATGATGTATTGAGTACTACCTTTTGTTAAATATTATTATGATTATATTTATATTCATGGTATTTTTTATCCATTTGGAGTTTATTAGTTTTTATTCATACGACTCGATTAATTACAACGGGGTAAGGGACTTTGTCTCAAATTCCATTTCATTATCAGTTACTCGATATTGTACACATAATACTTCTTATGTGGTGATTCCACTACCCATTTGAGTTCAGTTTTCATTTTAAGTTGTAAATATATTATATATCCATATTATGGTTTCATGTATATGAGTATTGCCTTAATCTGTATACCATTTTACATGTAGTGTTTATTTGGAATGTTGTTTTAACTTTGTAAATATTGATGAATCTATATCCTATACTATATACGATTATTGATAAGAAAGATTGTACTTGTATTAAATATATGTATAAAGAATGATTTTGACTTGTAGTGGATAGTGGGGCCCTCTATAGCCCCTCAATGCATCGACAGGTCTCATGAGACAAATCAGTTGGTGACAAACCCTTCGAGTTTGTTTCCAAAAAACAGACGGGTTTCTACCCACAGAACTAAACTATTTTAATGGTATTATGGTATCATGTGCCAGATACATGACATCAAATTAATAATCATTTTATTTATTCATTATCAGTAATTACTATCCATGAGGTTTTCACTATGACAAAATCTATGGAAGCAGTTTCATTCTCATTTTATTAATGGCATGAGTTTTTCATTTATTCACCATGCCATATTGACTGACTGAATGGCCTGAAGGCTGGAATTTTTATTGATTTTAGATAAACCCCCTTTTAAGGGTAAATGGTAGAGAAATCAAGACTTCAAGGACATCATGACATTAATAAAAAATGAGAAGGAAGGGGTTGCAACCCAGAACAAAACTATGAGGGATTGCCTCAACCCAACATCAACATCATTAAGGCACACCTCCACCAAATCATGGATGCTTAGAAAATAGTCCCGTGCAAGAATGCACGAGCACGATACCGATGGATACACCATACCCTTTCAATCTTCCAAATCCAAAAATTCATGCACGGTGAAGATGAACAGCTCTATCATCATCTAAAGAAGAACATTGAAGAATGTCTGGGTTCCCCATAAATCCATCCAATTCACCTCCAATAACTCAATCATTCAAATCCAATCAAACAAAAACCAAACTTCACCAAATAATAATCTCAAAAAAACTTCTAGAATCACTAAAATGCACCAAAACAAAAATCCCCCCCCCCTCCAAGCCAATGGAGCCGACCCCAAGGAAACCGGAGCACACAATGAACAATGTCGAGTCGGGACGAATCCAAGTAAGGAGCCAGATCCGTCGATGCTGAGCACGTCGATGCCGAGGACACCACAGTCATGAAGGAATCCTGAGAAAGTAGGGCCAACGAAGTTGATAGAGAGTCCACTGAGCCGATGATGAGCCATAGCTGTGAAAAGATCCTGAAGCCAGGGGAAATCCAAAGCCAACACCAGGTACACTAGAACCGACACCACGCACCCGAAGCCGCAAAGAGAACCTGGACCTAGAAGCGACGACACTGTTCTATATTTAATAGGATAAGTTTTTTATGATTCAATTATTATTGATTCGTGCTTCTGCTATTTATAACCCTTACCGAGCATTTTATCTCACCCCTTTCATTTGTTTACCTTCAATAATTAATGAAGAAGAGATCATTTATTAAGTTATTGTGGATGCAGTTTTTTAGTTTTTGTTATGTATTGTAATTTGTTACCTTTACCAATATATTTTGAGTTACATATATGTATCTAGTTACTTCAAGACTACTAAACTAATTGTTCCATTTGGATTTCATTCCTTCTAACCTTTCCATTGTAACAAGTAATGCATCTGCTCCAGTATAGAGGGGTCAGGGTGTTACAATTGGTATAAATGGAAGTTTAGTAGCAAACTTGGAAACTAGATTGGAAATTTTAGATTAGGGAACTAATCCCTAAGGTAGTATTTGAGGATAAACATACAAGATCATCCTGGTATTTTGGTAAGGAATAGATTATGTGGATCTTTCTAGCAAATACATCCCTATTTAGATACAAACAGGTAGAGGTGGCTCTGACACAGATGTAACTAGGAGTTAAAACTACAAAAAGGATTTTTGGTCATGACCTGAGGTATCATGGTACATGACAATGGGCATTTCTTCACTCTTGGTATTGAAACTCTCAGGGTTTATGCTTTGGATAATTCACATTTTATTTACCCACCAATATGAAGAATTTATGCCCCTAAGGTAACCAAAGTATATGATTCTAGTATTTATAATGCATAAATTTATGCTATGTGATATACCATTTTTAGAGTCATAGAGAGTTCATAATGTTACCAGCTAATATATAATATGGAATTGATTAGAAATGTAACCTAGTAGAAGAAATGAGAACTTCACCAGCGCATGAGATGTGAAGAGTAAGAAGGATCATATCTATGATGGTCTTAAGCCATCATTTCAAAGGGATATTGTCTCACAAGTATCCTAATCATATGAGGAAATGGTATCATGTGTTGACAAGGTATGTAAAGACATCTCTAAGTCCTATGGCTTTGAAGGGAAGAAAAAGAAGAAGAGTATGTAAGGGGAAAATATGGATAAAGGCAAGAAAAGAAAGATGTATTTTTTCCACATATGATAATTGTGGAAGGAAAGACTTTGGTATATTCTTGAGAGGAAATGGAGTTTGCTTTAAGTGTGGAGAAAAAGGACACCATGCCCATAATTGCAAGACAAGGAAAGAATTCCCCTATATTCAATGCTTCAAATGAAAGGAGATGGGACACTATGAGAATCAATGTCCTAAGCATCAAAGGAATATACCCCAAATGATGATTTTGGATAATGATCAAGTGATGATGTTGTCACAGATGAAGTAGAATGATAAATATTCCTATTCAAGAATCATGTCATTTGAATATTTTGTCAGTGTTGTACTCATTGTAAGAATTATGAGATTTATAAGGATTGTATTGTAGTACTATTTCATTAAGTATTTGAGGCCATATAGTGAATGGTACAAAGGAAAATTGATTCAGTAGAAAGTTAAAAATTTTAGAAAACACGTGATTGAGGGAAAGACCACCCTTAATATATTTATCTCATGTTGAGATAATGATGAAGAAATGGTTGATTCAGATAACTACTGACTACCAGGAACTGATTATTGACTTGTCGATAAGTGGTCTATGCTATCATCGATGGAGTTTACAGTACTTTTGGATTTAATAAATATATCTAATAACATGTATCTTACATAAGTAATATAGAGGAATGTATGTTTCCGATATGGTTTTTATGGTAATTTAAGTTATTAACATATTGGAAGAGGATAAATGATGATGTTATTCACATTTTTGGAATATTAATTTTAGAATTGCTTATTGTTGATTAAGGGTTAATGATAATTTAATCTTGGAAATTTAGATTCCTTTATTATAATGTGTTGAATATTTATATTTTGGAATTTTTAACCATTTACAAAATGGTTTAAGTTGATCATTGTATGGATTTTAGAGTTTAATGTCACTACATGATGGTTTGGTTATTCTTCCTTGACCATGTTTTCAGATTAGAGTGTGTTGTTTAGTAGTAACTGATGATTTTCCCTTTCCTATTATTAATAGAATATTTTAACTATATTCTTGAAGTGGTTTTCCCATAAGGGAATTTTCAAGTATCAACCATTAACTTTTGAAGTTCAATTTCAAATTTTGAGGACAAAATTTTTGTAAGGAGGGGATAATATAACACCCTATGAATTTACAAATACATTTAAAATTGAATGTGTAAAACACTAAGTCTCTACAAAACACCACTTTTTTATAACCTATCCAATAAATATAATTTTACCACCTCTACAATTTGAATTTTGAAAAACTGACATACACGGTTGCGTTCAGTAAGATATTTAGAGTCTAACAAGACAAACTTAATTTTTAGTGAATAGTAACAAACCCATATGAATAGTAACATAACCTTATGAATAGTCATGAATGATAAATTGGAAAAAAATAGAAACTTCACCCATGAATGTATAAATACAATTTAGACATCTTAAAAGTGGTAAAACAATCATAGTATAAGTGTTGGTATTTTTGTATGTCATAAATATTTTAATTACAATTTTATGATTAATTTAATAATTTAAAATAGAATTTTTTTTCATAAAATTTAATCATAAATTGTTAATTTATTTTCTTATGGTCATAAGATAATTTTATGGGACCTTGGTTAATTTCTCAAGGTGTTATAAAACAAGTTATGGTTTAAAATTTGTTTTTATTGGAATAAATTGTGTTTTTATTTAAAAATTAAATTAAAAATATTTAGAAAAATATTTTCTAAAAATATATTTCATTTTTTAATTCTACACATCAAAAAATGGTTATAGTGAATTTTTGGGATTTTTCTAAAATACTTTATTTTTTCATGAATAATAAAAATATAGTTTTGAGTTTTCGGTAATTTAACGACATCATAATGATATAATAACTAATATAAAAGGATTTTAGACTTTTTTACATTAACATATGACATTATGTGTCCCAAGTGGAAAAAACCATGGGAAAATACGATGGTAAAGCCCATGGTTTTGTAAAAACCACTAATGAGGTGTCCCTTTAAATTAATAAAATCTCCCTCTCATTTAATATAAATACCCACTCACCCCTGTAATTTTATTTCATTACAAACTCATTATACACGAATATATGGTAATATTACCTTTCTAGGAGTCCACACAAGGTGTCCTTAAACCCCTAATTTCCCAACCTTCAAGTGTTGGGAGTTACTCTACAAGGTAAGAGAATCAACCACCCCTTTCTTTTCTTAAAGATTTCATTTTATGGTTTATCTTCTATTTTCAATTGGATTTTGTTGGTATATGTCATTAAATATTCCCCTTTCTTTCAATATTACGTAATAGTGATTAGAGAACCCCTTTCTCTCATCAAACTATTTTATAAAATTTTAAGTGACGTTGTTAGGCTGCAGAATTTTTGTGAAAAATTTCTCAATTTTCTTCTATTTTGAGTTCCTTTCTTTTATACTTCTTTCCTCATATACCCTAATCCAAATTCTATGATAATTCCATTACCTTAAATGAACTGAAATTCTATTATTCTGATGGAATATTTCATCATCATCTCTCTTTCCCCCTCCTCTTATACTAAAAATGAAAACATTGTCCGAGATGTGTTAATTTATCACATTCAAGGACGACAGGTTCTCAATTTTCATTACCATGTTAAATTCTGGTCATTAAAGCCATTTTTTATGGTTGAAACAGATCATAATATATGTATTTCATCTCATTAATTTTCTTTAATCCTTACGAGCTTGTAATATAAAATAATAATACCAAACAAATTCATTATGAACAAAAACGCCAAGTTAATCCAAACATTTGTAATTAACTTTTAACTAATGAATTATCATAATGGTATATAACCCAAAATATTTATAAGATCATTTATATATATGTAATGTCATTGATAAGATATATTAACAATTATTTATGTTTAAACACATTTCAAATGAACTTCCATTCATTAATACAAGTAAATGGATCATGAAAACCAAGGAAGAAAATGCTTCCAAAACAATAAAATTGAACCTCTTAAACCCATAAAAAGGGCCATGAATGAACCTAATAAGGTTATAATATATCAAATTACATGTATAGGAGGTTTTGGACTTATTAATTAATGAATATAATTTTTTTCTTTTGGTCATTAAAATAAATGAAGAACACACTCGAGCATAAGGTAAGGGGTTTCTCGTCTCACTTTCATTTCCATGAGATTTCCATTGTTCGCCACTTATTTATTGCATGTAGTGTATTGAGTACTGACTTTTGTAATATATTATCATTATTATCTTTATATTCATGGTATTTTTTGATCCATTTGGTGATTATTAGTTTTTGTTCATATGACTCGATTGATTACAACGGGGTATGGGACTTTGTCTCAAATTTCATTTCATTGTCAGTTACTTGGTATTGGGCACCTAATACTTCTTGTGTGGTGTATCAACTGCCCATTTGAGATCATTTTTCATTTTAAATTTTAAATATATTATATATCTATATTCTAGTTTCATGGATATGAGTATTTCCCTAAGTTGTATACCATTTTACATGCGGTGTTTATTTGGAATGTTGTTTTAACTATGGAAATATTGATGAATCTGTATCCTCTAATCTATATAGATATTGATAATGCAGATTGTACTTATATTAAATCTATGTATAAATAATTATTTGGAATTTTAGTGGCATGTGGGGTCCACTATATCCTCTCGATGCATCGACATGTCTCATGATACAAATCAGTTGGTGACAAACCCTTCGAGTTTGTTTCCAAAAATCAAATGGGTTTCTACCCACATAACTAAACCATTTTAATGGTATTATGGTATCATGTACCAGATACAATACATCCAATTAATAATAATTCTCTTTATTCATTATCAGTTATTACTATCCATGAGGTTTTCACTATAACAAAATCTATGGATTTAGTTTCATTATCAGTTTATTAATGGTTTGAGTTTTTCATTTATTCACCATGTCATATTGACTATGAAAAGTTTTTTATGATTCAGTTATTATTGATTCATACTTCCACTATTTGTAACCCTTACTGAGCATTTGAGCTCACCCATTTCATTCATTTACCTTCAACAGGTGATGAAAAGGAGATCAATTATTGACTTTATGTGGATGCAATTTTTTAGTTTTTATTATGTATTTTAATTTGTTACCTTTCCCAATTTATTTTGAGTTACATATATATATCTAGTTTCTTCAAGACTACTAAATTGATTATTCCTTTGGGATTTCATTCCTTCTAACCATGTCGATGTAACAAGTAATGCACCAACTCCGATCTAGAGGGGTCAGGGTGTTACAGTGGTCATGTCAACACAAAATAGCTACAAACACACACATTTTTCATTATAATATCAATAATCATTACATCAGTACATGCATAAAAAATAGAAATAACACATCCATGAAGCATACCCTGTACTTCCATGTTGTCATTTTCATTCCATGTTATTTTCTTAGAATTTCTTTCCAATATATATCTCAATTAACATATGAAATCATATAAAACAATTTGTGCATTGTCAGTATATAATCAACAAATAGAATATGAAGGAACTCATATTCATCTTTGATTTCTCATTCCCTTTCATTTTCCCTATTCTGTTCATTTCCAAAACACTTCCCAAATTTGATTTCCATCCCCCCTGCACCACTCCCCCCCAGCCCCTCCCCCCAACCTTCAGCCACCCCCAATCCCCCACCCCTACCCCCACTACCCCCACCCCAGCCCCCCAACACCAGCCCCTCAGCACTAGTCCCCCCTACACCCCCACCCTGCACCACTCCCCCCAGCCTCCCAGCACCCCCCTGCACCACTCCCCCCCAACCCCTCCCCACATCCCTCAGCCCCCCACCCCCACCCCCACTTGCACCCCCCAGCACTAGCCCCCCCCCCCCCCCCCAACACGAGTCCCCCTACACCAGCCTCCCTACACCAGCCTCTCTACATCACTCCCCCCTAGCCCCATAGCACCCCGCTCCTGCACCATCCCCCAGCACCCCACCCCGCAGTCCTCAGCACCCCAACCCCTCACCTGTACCCCCACTGCCCCCCCCAACACTAGTCCCCCCTACACCATCCCCCCTACACCACTCCCCCCAGCCCCCCCCCCCCTCCTGCACCATCCCATAGCACCCCCCAGCCCCAAGCCCCCCCCCCCCCACTTGCACCCCCAATTCCCCCAATCTCCCCTACACACCCCACCCCCCAGACTCTAGTAATGTTTTCTAATATTCTTCATCATGGATAGTTTTTTTCAAAGATAAATTTTATTCTTAATCATTGTATTTTTTTAGTATTTTTATGATATAGTTATACCAGTTTGAATGAAACATTATGGATAAAACCAACAATTGTGTAATGATGATAACTTCCACGTAGTTCTAACCTTTTTTCATTAGCACTTTGAATTCCCAACAAAAAGTGAAACAAATAATCAAGGTAATAAGGTCATGACTTATATCCCAACCGAGAAAATATTTTTTTTTCCATATATTAAATATTGAGATCTATTCATGCTAGATTCACCCTTGATTTTAAAAATATATAAATCATTGGAAAATATTATTTTATGCTTTTTTAGTCATTTATTTATGATGGTACATTCAAACTTACTTTAGAAAATAGATCACTTCTATACTTTTCTACTCAGTCCATATTCTTAGGCTCTACCAATTAGTTGGGTCATATGATCACACATCCTTTAGGAACATGATCTAGCACTTTAATGTGTGTGAAAAATTTTTATACAACATAATTCTTGATATTTACATCCACTAATGTTTTATGTTTTCACATAAATAGTTCATCTTTTTCTGGAAGTGAAGTTAAGAATTTGTTTGTTGTGTGACCTGGAATTTTGTATCTTCCATTTATCTCTTTGGTATTATTTATAATACCATTATTTAGAATTCAGTATTACTCTTATTATTCTAGGATATATTTAATTAAATTAATTCTATGATTCCTTTCCTAAATCGATTCCATTTTTTACTTTAGCTCACTTCCATTAGTCATGATGTTAATGGCCAATTTTTAATGGTCTACGATATGGACTATTCTTCCATAGTGTAGGTAGTTCATCTCTATTTCAACATCCTATTCAACCCCCTTTATTGAATTATTTAAATTACATGATATAATATCCTTATTTTTTTCTCCCCAAGGTAGATTCATTTACTTTTCTTACATACTTCAATTTTTATTGTGTTATTATTCTAAAATTAGTATGTACTTTATGTTGAGTTGGTATATGATAAAAATAATCTTAACTATGATCACTTTTTCATATTTAACAAATATATTCAAAATATTAAAATTTGTTTCTTATAGATATATTACTCTTATTTTGTGAATTCTTCATTTTCCCACAAGTCTTCTTTCAAAATATAGTCTGCTCCCCTAGAATATAGACCTTATATATCCTATATAGGTCAATATATTATGCCAACATTCAATATACTTCTGTCTAAATGTCTAGTATCACTATTATTGAAAAATAAATCACTTTCTATTTCTATTGTATGTAGTATATCTAGTTTTTCTTTCTTTCAATTTTTGGACAACAATAATATGATCTTGAGCTTTATTTAGAGATCCAAGTATGTTATTCATGCTCATAGCCAAATTGGATGATATGGATGGATTCACATTATTTAATCACACCCATATTTGTACATAATTTGTTTTTAAACCATGGGTAATAGATAAATATGTATGATTACCAACAAATTTATCAGGATAGTCTGTCACATTCCTCCATGAGCTTATAGTGAAAAAATTAATGGATCAATTAAAATTATTTTGACACAATTATGAGTCTTTTTGTAAGTAATATTTTAATCATTAGTTTGTGTGGTAGATACTCTTATTTTCTTAAAAACATGTAATGATTCAACTTGGGTGACTTCTTGATTTATCAATTTCACCTCTTACTCCAATCATTATAGATTTAGATAATACATATCATATTCAAGAGATTTTAACATTTCTTCATATACCTTTTGTAACTTTAGAATCATATCTCCATACACTTTATTAGCCTTTATAATAGAACTATATAGTTCTTTAATACTATTATATTTAACATCCATCTATAAATCTTTGACATCCATAGAGGTCCAATATATTTTTTTCTAGTGAAAATACCACTTCTATAATAACAACCTCGTAAAAAACCCTCCTTTTCAATTCTTATTCATTTATAGACAATTTTCATTGAAAAGTGATAGAAATGTCTCTTTAGCTTCAATAAACATTTTGATGGTGATATATTTACTTACCTTTTTAGTGACTTTATATTTCATTGACTTGGAATATAAATATAACTATGATTTCTAATATTGACTCCCCTTGATGTATTCACATATGTATATAATAACTTCAATAGGGTCCATTTTAAGACAATCCTTGATTTCATAATTGATATCACTGAATGGTTCAATGGAAACAACTTCATCACAACACGAACTTAATTCATTACAAGAGTCATTCTTAGTAGATTTAATATAAGGAAACCCACTTTTATCACCTTCAAATAGTGGTGTAATCACCTTCTCTTAAGAATTATTTATTTTAATTGTAGCCTCTTATTTCTTTATATTCCTTAAAGTCTTAGCTAAGACATTAAATTCAAATTCAATAGGAATGAAAATTGAGTTTTCTATCCAAGGGAATTCAATAAAACTTCTTATTTTTCGATTCATATATTTCCAAAAAAAACAGTAGGACTTGAAAAAATATAAATCCAACCAGAGGAAAAAAAAATATCATACCAATTATAGATCCCACTAGATCAATGCAGACACTTGATGGGGGGAGGGGGTTTTATCAATTATGGTTGACCAACCAAGGTTTAAAGGATAATTCAATAGTATCATATGGATATGGAAAGAAATATCAATCCAATTCACATTTCTAATATATTTTATAATAGATTTATCATCCCCCACACTTCCAGTAGGTAAGTAAAAACTCTCAACCTTCAACAGGTTACCAAACTTAAGGAAAAATTCAAGATCCATTCATTAAGGACCTATAGAGATATATGTAGTACCAAGGTAATCAAAAATATACTTTAACAACCCATAGTTTGAAGCTTAAGGAGTTAAAAATCCAATATGGAAAAATCCTTATTATTTTAAATACATTGATAAATCAAGGTTTGGGTAAATACTTATCTTAACCAATTCTTAACCCAAAGTTTTATTTATATAATAATTGGTAGGGAGGTATAGGGTACTGTGGATTAACCTCTAGAAGCAAAACCTAAGACTAAAAACCCAATGGAATATTAATAAGACCCTATGGGGAAACAATCTCCTATGCATCTATCACATCGTGGTTTTGGAACATACATGTTCTATGTGAATCATCATTATTGTATTGGATTTTATTTATATGGGAAAATGATGTTCTCTAAAAAAATTGATAAGTCAACATGCAATTTAGTAAATCCTCCAAACATTACTTCTAATCAACAACTGCAACAATATCGTGATATGTCATATATCCATCACTATGAAACATAGGTTTAAATTAACCAAAGTAATAATAATCAATGAATAATATATATTTATGAAATTTTCTTTTATAACTCACCATAGACTATTCATTCATCTTAAAATAATATCATCATAAGTTTTGATTTATAGAATTTGCAGATTTGAACTCTATAAGACAATCAAACCCAATGAAAATCAAAAAAAAATCAAAGAAATCATACCTGATTCAATAAGTGAAAACAAATAAACCCTATCAAAGAAAAATTTGACAATAAAGAAGACAAGAAATTGAAAAAAATAAATCTTACCCAATGAAAATTGAAGAGGCTGTGGATCTGAAATCAAAGAAACCCTTCTCCGTGGCAGAAATCAAAGGGCATGTGGGGAATTATAACTATCCTAGTTCATATGTATGCGCATGTGTATTGGAGAAAATAATATTTAATTTAAACCCCAATAACATAAATAGAATAGAGAATTGAGGAAATATAAAACAAACCCTAATGCACCCTACCGCAAGCCACTCACAAGCTGTGAATCATGGACTTCTCACCGGTGAGATGTGGAGGGGCGCCTGGAATGTCTGAAGACTGAAAAACCATGTGATTCGAGGAAGAGGGTGGCTTGAAGGCAGATTCAGAGGTGGAGACACTTTAGAAGAAGAGGATCGTGAGGAGGTTGGGTGGTCGCGTCATCGGAAGAGGATCTTCCCGAGGTTGGGTGGCCACATCATTGAAGGAGGATCGAGGTTTGGTGGTCATGTCGTCGTCAAAGGATAGCGGGAGGTTGGGTGGCAGTATCGGGTGAGGAGGTTAGCCAACTCATAGGGAGGAGACATCAACCAGGTAAAAATCGAGGGTGGAATCATGAGGGTTGGGGGCATAGCACCACAGATATCATAAGACCCATAGGGATATATTAGCCTATAGCCATAGTTTTTTTTAAACCATGGCTATATAAGTGTGGCTATATCCTTAATTTCTAGTAGTGGTTGTAGTCATTTTTTTCACAATTTGAGAAGGAAATAATTGGAGAAAGTAGGAGTGATAGAGTTTGATGAGTCTTGTCACACCCACCGACCTGATTACATTTCATCTCAGGTTTGGTATGGATTATGTTCACACTAGTTAGATGATTGTTTTCAGAGGAGATCATTGGTAGGTCGACCAAACCAGGGGAGACAGAAGATGACACATCGATCTGGTAGTCATACATTCAGTACGCATAGGGAGCATATGATAAGTACTTTTTTAAAATATTTTATATAACTTTAAATGTAAAAAATTTATTTTATATTCATATAGACAGTTTAATAGCCTGATATTTATAGTTAAATGTTTATAGGAGGATGTATAGTGATCCGACCACCAGAGAGATTAGAGGTGCTCTCCAGTGTTAGATTATGGTCCGTATATTTTACTTTTTTAGTTTAAAATTTAACTATAAATAATATTTTAACTATTTTACTTTTAAATTGAAATTGAAGGAGTCATATGAGGCTGTGATGTCTCAAAAACAGACTGAGAGTCAGACTGAGATCGATGCTTAGACCGATGTCCACCAATTTTATGAGACAACATGGATGCAGGTGACCCATTATGCCTTTGAGAAAGGCTGAGTTGCTGGTATCGACTCTTAATTGATGCATGCATATTATTATGGAACTGTTGCGATGTTGGCATCCAACTCAAGAGGAGCTCGTGGAGAGTCATCATCATCTGCTGAACGGTATTAGTAGTAGCTGTGAGCTCAAAGTGAGCTTATAGAGAGTATGCAAAGGGAGCAGGAGAAGATGCGTCAATGGTAGCAGTAGCAGCATGAAGAGTTCATAAGACAACAGCAACAACACTAGGAGGAGATGTAGGAGGTGGTGTGTCGATGGCGGCAGCAGTAGGAGTAGGGGTAGTTAGAGTACATGCAACGTCTGACTTGTGGTTTAGAGACAGAGTTCTCTCCACCATCTCCTCCAAACGACCCTCCCCCTCAACAATTTATTTATTTATTATGATCAAACATTTGAATGTAAATTTTGTTTGTAATATTAACTGTCTATATTTTTATATAGTGTGTTTTTTATATTGTTTCGAATATTACATTTTTTATTATTTTTTTATTTTTTATTATTCTATTACTTTATTTAATTTTATTATTATTTTTAATTATTTTTATTATTTTATTATTTTTTATTTTTTATTATTTTTTATTATCTTCTTTTTATGATTTTTTATTATTTTATTAATTATTATTTTTTTATTATTTTCTTTTTATTATTTTTATTATTTTATTATTTATTATTTTATTATTTTATTTTTATTATTTTATTGTATTTTTTACATATTTTGAGCTTTTATTTATTTCATAATTTGTTATTATATTAGTAATATTAATATTAAGAATAATATTATTATCATATTACCAATATTATTTTTATTACTAATATATGAATATTATTTTATTATTTTATAATTTAATTTAATTTACTAATATTAATATTATTATTTCATTAATTTTATTATTATTATTATTATTTAATTTTTTACACTATTTGCGAAGGGAACCGTCGTTAATAGTATTTGTGGCGGGTCACATCGTAAAAAATATATTTGCGATAAGCTGTTGCAATAAGGTACTTAAAACCCATGACAAAGTTATTTGTGATGGGTTCACATCCCACTACAAATATTTACTTTTTGTGACAGGTCTCCACAAAAAAAATTAAGACGCCGTTTTCTGCAACGGGTTCTTTTTGATGGGATCCCGTCGCAAACAACCCATCGCAAATGCCCCAATTTCCAGTAGTGAATTCATTTTTTACATAAGAACACTTTATTTTATTTTATTATTATTATTTTTGAATTTGAGTTTTACCCAGCCATGTATGTACATAGCATTGTGCAAAAGTAGTTATTGAAATTTGTACAAAGGGCTACTCACACACCTAGTGCCATTGTCTCAAAGATTCATTATGTGTTACCAATTTCCCATTTTTATTCTAGGTTTAAAGGAATTATATCAATTTCTTTTAGGGAGGCTCACTAAGATATCATTCAATTACTAAGGCCAGGTTACTCTATATTGAGCTCCAAATTCCAGTGACCACATGTTGTAATTTTCATTCCATAGTGATCTTTTCATATTTCACTCTATTTCCCTAGTCTTTAAATAGAATTTTCATCTAACAATGGTTATGTTCATTGAAAAAACAATCACATTCTATAATTTCAAGATCAATGTGTTTCTCAAATCTAGCATGGTCTCTTAATTAGGCAAAACACTATTTAAGTTCATTTTATTTTTTAAAATAAAAATAAAAATAATGGTATTTACATCATAAAACTACTTGTCCCTCTCCCCAATACTTGTTTCATACATACTTCCAATTGAATTTTAGTATACATTTTTTTGAGAAAAATAGTTCAAAATAAAGCAGTTAAACCAATATGATGGAGAAAATACAACTTGATAATGCACTCATTAACAGTATTAGGGAGAAGTCTGGAATCCTCTTAAGTTTCTTTCCATAAATCCTCATGGTACTTCTTCTGTCATTGGCCATTCACCTTGAATTGTTTCTTTGAACCTTCTCCTTTAATATCAAATACTACAAAATGATATGAATTATTTACTGTGTATGGCCAAGTCTACTTATAATTAAGTTTACCAAGGAAGAACAATATCCTTGGATAAAATAACAACACTTTGTCTCCAACTTGGAATTGTCTTTCTTGGATTAATTTTTCATGAGTAGATTTAGTTTTCTCTTTTTACAACGGTGTCCTCTCATATGCTTCCCTTCTCAGGTCCTCAAGCTCTATCATCTCCAACCTTTCCAAACTCCAAGTTTACCCTTTTGACAGCCCAATAGGCTTTGTGCTACAACTCAATAGGAAAGTGACAATGTTTACCATAAAAATTTCTATAAAAAAACATGCATAAGGGGCTTTTATTGGTAGTTCTGTATACCCACAGTGTATCTTCCAATTTCTTACTCCAATCATTGCGATTTGGTTGCACTGTCTTCTATAAAAATTCTTCTGAATTCTTTATTGGACACCTCAGTTGGTCCATTTGTCTTTGGTTGGTATGCAGTTGAATTTTATGGTGAAATCCATATTTCTTCATGATGGAATTCATGCTCTCATTCTAGAAGTGGGTCACTTAGTCACTGATTATAGTTTGAGTTATTCCAAACCTATAAAAATATTTGATTTTAGAAACTCAATCATAGTTTTTGAATCATAGGTTTGAGTATCATTTTCTTCAATCCACTTAGAAACATATCCTACTACTAATAGAATATAGAAAAATCCAAATGAAATAAGTAATGGATCCATGAATTATATTCCCCATATATCAAATATATCACATAAAATTAAATGTTTTTGAATCATTTCATTTATTTTGGAAATTCCACTAGTAAACCGACTGTTGGGAATTTTTTTTCAAAAAATATTTGAATTTTTATAAATTGAGGGCCAAAACATTCCATTATCCAAAAAAATTTATAGCAGTTATTTGAGATCCAAAATGGCCTCCACGTGCAAGTTTATGGAAAAAATAAAGCACAAAGTTCATTTTCATTTCATGGATTCTCCTTCTAACTACTTTCTTATTGAAAATTTTCTATAAATAAAGGTCCTCCCATACATAATATTTTGATTAAAATTTCAATTTAGTAGTTTTATGTTTATAAAAGAATGATGTTACCTTTGTTGTGGCAAGAAAATTCACTATGTCAGCATACTAGGGTACTTGGGTGAGGTTTTATAGTTTCTCACTAGGGAATGAATTACCCAGGTTGGTCTTGAGGATTGGTTCTACCTCATCAGTGTGTGGCAGCCAAATCATATGGTATTCCATCATATTTTCACATCCCTTTTTATACATAATTTCTAGGTAAAAATCTTACAATAACAAAACTAATCTTACTAATCTAGGATTTTCATTAGTTTTCTTGACCAAATATCTCAATGATGGATGATCAAAATAAACAATTACCTTACTTCGTAAAAGATAAAAAATAAATTTTTCTGAATATATAACAAAAGAAAAAAAATTATTCTCTATTGTTGTGTAGTTAATCTGGGAATTGTCTAGGTTCAATGAAGAGGATACTATCACTTGTGGATGTCTATTGATATTTTGGGAAAGCACAACCCATACAACTTTGTTGGAAGAATCAAACTAAATTTCAAAAGGGTAACTCTAGTTTGATGGATAGATAATAGGGGAAGTAGTCAATCAATCTTTTAGTCTTTCAAAAGTTGTCATGTATGAATCATTAAAAGATAAATCAGTTTCCTTCTTGAGTAGGTTAGTCAATGGAAAATAAATTTTGTTAAAGTCCCTAATAAAACTTATATAAAACACAATGTAGTCTAGAAATGATCTAATGTGTATTATAGTGTTAAGATAAGGAAATGTGTAAATAACATCATATTTTTCTTTATTTACTTCAATTCTATCTTTAGAAATTAAATAGCCCAAAACAATTCCTTTTTCTTCCATAAAATGGAACTTTCAAAATTTTAAAACCAAATTTTCTCAATATATATTTTTAAAACTTTCTCCAAACTTTTTTAATAGATTTTAAAACAAGTTATATATACATTAAAGTCATCTAGGAATACCTCTAGGAAGTTTTCAATCCGGTCTGAAAAAATAATTACCATGTAGTGTTAAAAGGTTCCTGGGTCATTGTAAAGACCAAAAGACATCCTTCAGTAGGAGAATGAAACAAAGGTACATATAAAGGTGGTCATTTATTGGTATTTGTGAGATATTGAAACCTGAAAATACCCAAAAAATACATCAAAGAAGTAATATTGACCTTTCCTAACTAGTCTCTCAAACATTTGATCCACAAAGGGTATGGTAAAGTGGTATTTTCTGGTCACATGGTTTAATCTCCTATAATCTATACAAGCTCTATAGTTGTTCTAAATTATTGTGGGAACTAATTAATTATTCTCATTTTGCACAATTATGTAACCAGCTTTCTTTGGGACAATTTGGATGGGACTCACCCATTGGGAGTCCGATATGGGGTAGATTATTCTAGTTCCTAAAATTATTTCTACCCCTATTTTTACTACTTCCTAAAGGGTCGGGTTGAGCCTCCTTTAGGGTTTTCTCATTGGTTTAGATTCATCTTCAAGTAAAATCCTATACATGTATGTGATAGGTATAATTTATAGGATATAACCTAATGTCCAACCTATTTCCCTAGCATTATGTTTCAAAATTTTTAGTTGTTGGTGTTCTTGGTTAGGCTCAAAATTATTTGAAATTATGACAGATAGTTTTTCATTTCCCTTTAGAATGCATATTTTAAGTTCGATGGAAGCAACATAAATTCAAATTCGAGGGGAGGGGGTTATAAATTTGATTTTAGTTAAAATTTCTTCATGTTATAAACCTACACATGTAAGGTAGAAATATTAGTAGCAAATTTGAGTAACTCATCAAAATAACTTTCATAAATTTCTTCAAATTTTTCAACACTCAAAACTTTCTCTAGATTAATTTTATTTTCAAAAATAGATTTATCAATTAGGTTGGGTGCTTACAAATATTCTCCTAGTTTGATTATAGCATCGGAAATTTCAATTTCATCCCTATAATATTAATCTAATTCAAAAAAATTTAATATAAAAACAAAATTCTCTTCATATGGGTGTTTCATTGAGTCAAGGATGTTGAAATCCATTGTTTCCTCACCAAAATTCATGGAAAGGGTTCCTTTATTGAAATTTATTATGGTTTTAGTGATCTTGAGGAATGTACTACCTATAATGATGGGAAAGTGATCTTTACCTTCTCTTTCTTCCATGTTGAGAATGTAGAAGTTGGAAGGGAATGGGTAACTGTTGACCTCACCTGTTTTGATAATCTCAATCATGTATTCATATGTGTTGAAAATCCCAATTATGTTTTCATTCTCTATGATATTTTTAAGTATCATTGATCTATACTTTAATTCTTTCAAATCTGTGATCAAACTAATAATAATTTTTAAAATAGTCTTTGGAATATGTTAATCCTCATTTATCCATGTTCATACAAGTTATAAATTGATTCTAACACAATCGGATGTGTTCTGCATAAAACAGATAAGTAATCTGCCTATAGCTACTGATAAAGAGCTACCGGTACCCAGTCTACCGATAGACTTAGTCTACCGACAGACTCACAGCTATCGATATACTTAACACAGAGCTACCGATGTTCTTATAAATGTAAGCTACTGACTTACAGACAGCTACCGATACAAACATAGAGCTACTGGTGTAAGTATAAATAGCTACCGACGCATGGAGCTACCGACGCATGGAGCTACTGACGCATGGAGCTACCGACGCATGGAGCTACTGACACATGGAGCTACTGATAAACAAAGTCACCGATACAATCATATACCAACCGACGCATAGAGCCACCGATAGAGTCAAAGCAACTAATGAAATTGAGCTACCGATGTCCAAGCTACCGATGCTGATTACCTACCGATCACTCGACTCACTGTTTGAATTTCTTTATTTCCTATCTTTATTTAATCTATCCAACGGTCATATCATGTACATTTTAATGATTTGTCAAATATCTGATAAAGGTTGTCGGATGTCAGGAACCCGTACCTCGTACCTGCAGAAAGAAAATCTTTTTTGTCTCCTGTTGCCCATGAGATAAATACAAGAAGACTACGCTGCCCAAACACAAGAGTGTGGTGGATGGAATATACCAGAAACACAAGAACGAGAAGAATCAAGAAGAGAAAAACCAGTTCCATCAAGAACACAGAGAAGCTCATATACAATCAAGCCTACTCAAGAAGTGTTCTGTGCATATAAGAAGAACACTGAAGAACTTCAACCACTACATTTTCACTGTCTATGAACTTGGAGCATACGACACTCTGTTTCTCAAACAGAAATGAGAAGAGGACTCAGACTCACTTCTGATCGAATCCAAAGGAGTCCAGAGCTACACTGAAATCACCAGAACCACTTCTAAACTCTACATCTCTTATTCTGTGATTTATTATTATACTTTTCGAGCAGTGTGTGTTATCTGCTGTATCTAACACATACACTGTCTCCTGTACTCAAACTAGAGGATTTGTAAATCCTTACCAAATTCCTGCATTCTTTCTTTCCCACGAATAACAGTGGTAGAGGTCGTGTGTGTGACCTGGACAGCTGGTTGCTGTTGTACTGTTTCCCACGAATAACAGTGGTAGAGGTCTTGGACCTGGATAGTTGTAAACTGTTGAACCCCGATCCAGGGTGTGGATCATTTTTATATAAACTTTTGAGAGGACTAAGTCTCAGCTTGAGACTGAACCTCTTGGTTACATTTGTTGTGCCATCTCTTTCAAAGTTTTATTCCACTGCTAATCACTTTAAAACCAATATTGTTTTTAAAGTCACTTTGATAATTAAATTAGCAAGTGTTTATGTTAAGTGTAGATTAGTAAGTTAGTTTCAAAAGATAATCACTCACTCCTGTGTTGATTAACTGGGAATTAATCAATCCCTTGAGAATCTAACAGAACCTCTACTTTAATATAAATTCACTACAGTTTAATTTATTATTTTATTTGGGGGTCTTTAAGAAAGTGTGTTTAAATACAGAAATTTTAATTGGTACTCAATTCACCCCCCCTCTTGAGTAAACCACTCCGACCAACACTTGGTATCAGAGGATTGAAAATACTCTCTAAAAGTACTCTACTTTTGAACTGTGATTTTAGTTGTATTTTAAAGTTCTTAAAATTTCTGTTATATCTAAATTTTTATCTCTTTAAAATTTTCTCATCATGGACAATAGACTTGAGGGTGCTGCTACTAACCGGCCACCTTTCTTCAATGGAACTAATTATGCTCAGTGGAAACTGAAAATGAAAATTCATCTAGAAAGCATAGGTTTTGATATTTGGGCTGCTATTGAATCAGAATACAAAATTCCCACTACTGCTAGATCTACTTGGGATGAACCTATAAAGACTGCTTACAATAACAACTGTAAAGATATGAATGCCTTGTACTGTGCTCTAGGAGATGAAGAGTTTAATAGAATTTCTTCTTGTAAAACTGCATATGAAATTTGGGATACCTTAGCTGTTTCTCATGAAGGAACAACGAATGTTAAAGAAATGAGATTGAACACTTACACTATCAAGTATGATAATTTTAAAATGAAGCCTGATGAACCCATTTCTGACATGTATCTCAGGTTCAATGAAATTGTCAATACAATGATCTCACTGGGAAAGGATGTCTCATCGAAGGAAAAAATTATGAGAATTTTGAGATGTCTACCTGATAGATGGAGAGGCACATCTGTCTCAATCAGAGAATCATGTGACATTGCTGCTCTACCTGTCAAGGAACTAATTGGCAAGCTGATGATGTATGAAGAAGAGATTAAAGTGAATAAAGAGGAAGAAAATGAACCTCCAAGAAATTCTGTCGCTTTCAAATCTTCAACTTCAAAGAATAAGGACAAAGAAAAGCTTCAAGCTGTGGTTGAAAGTTCAAGCTGTGAAGACAGTGAAAGTGATTCTGACAGTGATGCTGAGATGGCTCACATTGCTAGAAGATTTAAGAAATTTTATAGGAAAAAGAAGTTCTTCAGAAAAACAAATTATAAGGGTAAGTATGATCACCAAGGTAAATGGAAAAAGGATTGGAAGAAGAATGATAAATCAGATGATGTTGTCTGCTATGAGTGCAAGAGAAAAGGACACATTAAAGCTGACTGTCCAAAGCTGAAGTATAAAAAGAAATATGAATATAAGGACAATAAGTTTAAGAAAGACATGAAGGCTACTTGGAGTGCTTCTGAGGATAGCTCTACTGAATCTGAAAGCTCTGAAACTGAACACAAACATAAGGAAAACATGTGCTTTATGACAAACACTTATCAGGTAACTGCTGAAACTCCTGCTTTAAATTGTTATTACTATGGAGATAATGCAGAATCTGATTCTGATTCTGGAACAATGTCTAAAAATGAATTGTTTGAGTACTGTGATATGCTGGAAGAGACATGTAATGAACTTAAGGATAAATACAAGTCATTAAAGAAATATCATGCGCTCACCACTACAGTTAAAACCGAACTCACTATTGAAAAAGAGAAAAATGCTCAACTATTAAAAGAAAACACTGAACTGAAACTATCTAATGAGCAACTCAAGAAAGACTTAGAGAAGTTCACCAATGGCAAAAATACACTAACACAGATGCTAGGAAAGAAAATAGAACCGAAATATACTACTGGTATAGGATACCAACCTGGACAAAGGAAAATTGCCAAAACTAGATTCATTTCTAAATCTGGACAGAATGAAGGTAATTCTGGAACTTCATATGCTTCAACCAGTTATATACATAGCTATGGATCTAATAAAGTTTATCTTTCAAAGCATGTCAATTCTACAAATTATATGAGAACCATTAGACAAATATGGGTACCTAAAGTGTTATTGGCTAACCTATCTGGACCCAAGAAAATCTGGGTACCAAAGTCATTTCCTGTTTAAATCTGTTTTGTAGGAGACCTGCTTGAAGAGCTGTCACAAGAAGATATGGTATTTAGACAGTGGGTGCTCAAGGCACATGACTGGAGATTATTCTTGCTTCAAGAGATTAATAAAGGTTGATGGAGGTCATTTCACCTTTGGTGACAACTCTAAAGGAAAAATCATCGGCCTAGGCCAGATTGGTAACACTGATTCAATTTTGATTTCTAAAGTTTTATTTGTTGATGGCCTTAAATACAATTTATTATGTATTTCTCAGTTATGTGATGATGGTTTTCATGTTAAATTTGAAAATGATTCTTGCAAAGTTTTTAATTCTAAGAATGTTTTGGTATTTTCTGCCTTAAGAAATGAAAATGTTTATGCTGTTAATCTGAATTCTTTAACTAAGCAGAATATTACTTGTTTGAATGCTTTTCATAAAGAATCTTGGCTATGGCACAGAATATTGGGACATTGCAACATTCACTCACTTAGAAAACTCTCTAAAAAAAACCTAGTTAGAGACCTACCTAAATTAGAATTCCCAAATGATAGAGTGTGTAACCCCTGTCAAAAGGGAAAACAACACATAGTTTCTTTTAAATCAAAGAAAGAAGTTTCGACTTCTCAACCACTTGAATTGGTTCACATGGATTTGTTTGGACCATCAAGAGTTTCTAGTTTAAATGGGAAGCACTATGTTTATGTTCTTGTAGATGATTTTTCTAGATATACTTGGGTATATTTTCTAGCTCACAAAAGTGAAGCCTATTCTTCTTTTGTTAAATACTCTAAATCTATAGAGAACCTTAGTGGACTTAAGATTAAAACTTTGAGAAGTGATCATGGTCGTGAGTTTGAAAATCAAGATTTTGAATCTTATTGCTCACACAATGGCTATACTCATAACTTTTCCGCCCCTAGAACACCCCAACAGAATGGTGTAGTAGAAAGAAGAAACCGAACCCTTCAAGAAATTGCTAGAACCATGCTCAATGAATATGACCTGCCTATTTATTTTTGGGATGAAGATGTTAATACAGCTTGCTATGTTATTAATAGAGTCTTAATTAGACCTTTTCTTAAGAAAACCCTTTATGAATTGTGGAACAATAGAAAGCCTAAGGTTAATTACTTTAAAGTTTTTGGTTGGAAAGTATTTATTCTGAATACTAAAGATAATCTGGATAAGTTTTCTTCCAAAAGTGATGAAGGAATTTTTCTGGGTTACTCTATTTCAAGTAAAGCCTATAGAGTATTCAATAAGAGAACTAAATGTGTGGAAGAGTCTGTTCACATCAAATTCGATGAAACTGATCCACATGAGCCTAAAACCTCTCTTGAGAATCTTGAAGAAGATTTGTCTATTCTGGACCTTAATGATAAATCTAAAGAACCTGTTATCAAAACATTCAGTTCTGGACTTCTTCCAGAATCTGCTTCTATTGAACCCGAACCTATAGATGAACCTGAAATTTCTAGTCCAACCTTTACCAGATCAACGAGGATTCTAAAGAATCATCCTTTAGAAGCTGTTGTTGGTAATCTTGATAGAGGAACACAAACTAGAGCTTCTCTAAGGAACCAGGTTGAACATCAAGCCTTTCTTTCACAGCTAGAACCCAAAAATATCAATGATGCTATCAATGATGAATTCTGGGTAATAGCTATGCAGGAAGAATTAAATCAGTTTGAAAGAAACAAAGTCTGGGAATTAGTTGACAGACCTAAGGACACTTTGACAATAGGAACAAAATGGCTTTTTAGAAATAAAGTAGATGAATCTGGAAATATAGTTAGAAACAAAGCTAGACTAGTTGCACAAGGATATAGTCAAGAAGAAGGTATAGACTATGAGGAAACTTTTGCACCTGTAGCTAGACTAGAAGCCATTAGGATCTTACTTGCATATGTTGCACATCTGGATTTCAAGTTATATCAAATGGATGTAAAAAGTGCATTTCTAAATGGTTTTATAATTGAAGATGTTTTTGTAGAACAACCACCTGGATTTACTAACCCCCATTTTCCAAATCAAGTTTTTAAACTTTATAAAGCTTTGTATGGTTTAAAACAAGCTCCAAGAGCTTGGTATGATAGACTTAGAAATTTCATTATCTCAAATGGTTTTACTAAAGGGATTGCTGATCCAACTCTTTTCATTAAAAGAATTTCTAAAGATGTTTTAGTTGTACAAATATATGTTGATGATATTATTTTTGGATCTTCTAAACACTCTTTATGTACTGATTTTTCAAAAAGTATGCAAAATGAATTTGAAATGAGCTTAATGGGAGAACTTAAGTACTTTCTTGGATTTCAAGTATTTCAAAATGAAAATGGTATTATTTTGAATCAAAGTAAATATACAAAGGATCTTTTAAAACGTTTTGGTCTGGATAGTATCAAGGAAAGTGAAACTCCTATGAGTACTATCTGTAAATTGGACGCAGATGAAACTGGGAAACCGGTTGATCAAACAAATTACAGAGGTATGATTGGTAGTTTACTTTATCTTACTGCTAGTCGACCTGATATTATGTTTAGTGTGTGTATGTGTGCTAGATTTCAAGCTAATCTAAAATAATCTCATTTGATTGCTGTTAAAAGAATTTTTAAATATCTCAAACACACGGTTAACTTAGGTTTGTTTTACCCAAAAGAACAATCCTTTGAGTTAATGAGTTATTCAAATGCTGACTTTGCTGGTTGTAAGTTAGATAGAAAAAGCACATCAGGAACATGTCATTTTCTTGGAAAATCTTTAGTTTCTTGGTGTAGTAAGAAACAGAACTCAGTTGCATTATCTACTGCCGAAGCAGAATATATAGCTGCTGGTAGTTGCTGTGCACAAATTCTGTGGATGAAACACACCCTTTTGGACTATGGATATGTTTTTAAACATGTTTCAATCAACTGTGATAACACCAGTGCAATAAACATCTCTAAGAATCCTGTATCTCACTCTAGAACCAAACACATAGATGTAAGACACCATTTCCTAAGAGATCACTATCAAAAAGGTGATATTTCTCTTGAATTTATTGGAACTGAACATCAATTGGCTGATATTTTCACTAAACCTTTAAGTTCGGATAGGCTAAGTTACATTAGGCACGAGCTGGGGATGATAAATTCTCACCGATGTGAAAAACTCTCACCGATGTGAAATTCTCACCGATGTAAAATTCTCACCGATGTGAAATTCTCACCGATGTGAAATTCTCACCGATGTGAAATTCTCACCGATGTGAAATTCTCACCGATGTGAAATTCTCACCGATGTGAAAATCCTCACCGATGTGAAATTCTCACCGATGTGAAAATTCTCACCGATGTTGAAATTCTCACCGATGCTATATTTTAAAACTTCTGTCTGCCGCCAAGAATACGAATCGCTTTATTTTATTTTATCTTACTCTATTTTAGTCATTTATTTGGAATTACTAAATGATAAAACTAAGCCTAAGCCACTTCCTACCTCACCGAGCTCAAAATCTCTCACCTTCGAACCTTAGCTCCCAAATCGGCCAAGAACCCTAAACCCGTGATGGAAAAAACTAAGCTTCCTACCGTCAGAGATGAAAGTGTAGAACCAAAAGCTAAGAAGCAGAAGACACAGCATAAAGCCAGTGTTAGTGAAGTCAGAACTAGATCGGGAAAGCGACCAGTGAATCCTCACTTGCAGAATAGAGACATAGTAATCGAGAAGGAACTGTGTGTGGAATGGATACTACCTAGCAAATCATTAGTACTCGAGATTCTGGAGGACCAGAAATGGGTGGATTGTTTCTCGAATAACAATGGCCCATACTACCCGAAGTTGGTAAAACAGTTCTACGAGTTTGTAAGCTTCGAGAAGTCTGAAAATGAGAATCGGGTAAGCTCTTTTTTAAATGGAAAAGAGATGTATTTTTCTTCAGTAGAGTGGGATTAGTGTTTAAAAGTACCACATGAAGGTGTCTCTGGGTACGTATCAAGAGCAATTCCACCTAGCAGTGACATCTTTGATTATGAAACCGCCTTAAAAGAGCTGACCGGTAATGGGAATCAAAGGCAAGTGGTTGCTACTGAAATGGATGGAGAGAATCGACTGCTCTTCAAGTTTTTTCAGCATGTGTTGATACCAAGGTGAGGAGATTTTGCAAATCTGAGATATCAAGATATCTATCTTCTTCATCTGCTAAGACATGGTGTGAAAATCAATCTGTGCAAATTGTTAATGTTTCAAATGGAAGACATGATTAGACCAAAGTCAAAGACTAATGCTTTATTCTTTGCCAAGCTGATTTCAGTAATGATAAAAGTGAAAGGAATAGCTGAGTCTCAGGATGAGACAGTTGTAGTCAGAAATAATTTCTGCATCACCTCGACTGTTTGTAAGTACATGAAAATTAACTGGAACCCATGGAAGGGAGAATGGGTCAGTGATGATCAGAAGATATATGATAGGTTTAATCCTGTGGATCATCCCTCAAGACCAAAGGATGAGAGAGATCCGAGTCTGAGACCTGATGAAGAGGAACCTGTTTATAGTAATGAAACAGAAGAAGAAGAAGAAACTCCCATGTATGTTGGAGGAGATCCAGACTTGCCCCCAAGTCCTATTGCAGAATTGGTTTATTCTAGGAAAGGAAAGGTGGAGGAAATTTTGTCTACTTATGAGGAAGACCAGTCTGTGCCTCACCAAGAAGAAGAGGAAAAGGAGAATGTATCTGAATCGTATGTTTCTGGTAGTTTAAGTATGAGTCCTTTGATTGGAAGCTCAGCTATGCCGACTGCTGAAGTAGAAAGAGATACAGAAGAAGCTGTACCTGTATCAGAAGATCTTCTAGATGCTGCACCGATGGAACTTGTAGTAGAAGATTCTGATGAAGAGAATCCAGCACTGAATGCTGTTGTGATACATGAGAATGCACCCATTGAGGGGGAGCATCAATCTGTTCTTGGAAATGTTACAGTAGCTGTTGAGTTTGGAGACTGGGTAGAAGACCCAGGGTTTATAGTCTGTGGATTGGATTATCCGGATTCTGATAATGAGATGTCTGTGAATAGACCGAAGACCAATTATGATCTTGCTTCTGATTTGTTGGCCGATAATGTGGTCAGATTTCATGATCTGAATAAGCTGAAAGAGGACCTCAAATCCAGTTTTGTTGAAGAAGTGAAGTTAATGGAAACCTCCCTTTCATCCTCAATTCAATCAATAATGACTGATTCTGTAGTTAGTTTGGCCTTAGTAAAGGGATCTGCTGCAGTTGTCCCTAATGATTTTGTCTCTAAATCTGATCTTGAATCCATGAAGAATGAGCTGAAAGAATCATTAAGTGTATCAGTTGCTGAGATGAAGCAAAGCTTTAATGAAGAAATGAAAATGTTAGAGAGATCCTTCGAACTATCTCTGGCTTGTAATTTATCTTCTTTTGTGTCTGAGCTTATGGAAGAAGTGAAAGAGTGCCAGACTCAGTCTTCTAGAATCAAAGCAGATCTTGAAGCCTTACAGAAGTCTGTTACTGCTTTAGACTCTTATATGAGCTCCAAGTCTCAAGCTGACAAGGACCTAGCTTATGTGAAGAGTGTAGTAAGCCAGTTTGTCTCGGTGTTTGAAAGTTTTAAAACCTCAGTGAAGGATCACGTTCAATTACAGGACTCTCAAGTTCAAAGCCTAATCAGTGGTTTGTATAAGAGTTTCAAAGAAACTGTTTCCTTCTCTCTTGGCCCTCTCACATCCAAACTATTAGTTGACCTGAATCTAGTTCGAGCAATGATGAAGGAGGAGATTGGTTCTATTTCAACCAGTGGCTCTATGGACTCATCAGAGTTGAGCCGAGTGGTGCTTTCTACAAGAGATTCTGCTAGAGAAATAATGAAGATTGTTCAAGATTATATGAGAGAAGCCTCTGACTCTCAGGAAGCCATAAAGAGCAAAGTGGACTACTACTTCACCATAATTTTCACCAAGCATCAACTCGATCACCACTTCAAGATGATGTTGGAAAACATGAAGCTACCTCCAGTAACTCAAGATTTTAGAGAACAAGTGAGCCAACTAAGACAATTGACTCCTTCCTTGGAGAAATTCATGGAGAACAAAGATGATTTCATCTCTGCTATGGAAAGAGGAGGAGGAATTATTATGGATTTTCGAAATTTGTTGCTGCCCTTCTTGCATGTTGATTCCAGACCAGTCATCGTACCTCCTGCTTTGCCTGCTTCTGCCTTAGCTGCTTCCATAGTCCAGCTGACTCCTGCTCAAGCTATTCGAAGCCTCACACCAATGATCACCCAAAGATCTTCAACCTACAGGCCTGACTCTGTGTCAGTGGATCAGCCTCCTTTGATCATTTCTGGCATTCCAAAATCGTCACCTGCATCCTCACCACCCCAACCTTCTTCTGATCCCAAAGGAAAATCTCACGTTGAAGATGTGGATTGATCCAGTGGCCAGGATTTTTGATAGGAATTCATTTGTATTCTGTCTCTGTACTTTCTGACTGCTCTAATACAGAAGAACTCTTTTTTACTTCTCATGTTTTATTTGTCTTCTATATATGCTTTCCCACTTTTTGATTATCACGAAGGGGGAGAACAATAAGCGGGGGAGAACACTAAGCGGAAAATGAGAGAATGAGAAATATTTTCAATGAAGAAAAATAAGGAATAAGGGGAGACACATTACCTTCTTTTTCAATTTTATCTCTGATATTATTGTGTTTCTTTTTACCTTCGGTACCTTATGCTTGTTACCTCTGATAACTTATGTCTATATCATACTATTTCTATTATCTATGATGCTGTTTTCTCTGAGAAAATTGAATTCAATATTATACTCTTTACTATTATATTTTCACTATGTTAAATGCCCATATCATAAATTGTGATTATCAAAAAGGGGGAGATTGTTGACCTCACCTGTTTTGATAATCTCAATCATGTATTCATATGTGTTGAAAATCCCAATTATGTTTTCATTCTCTATGATATTTTTAAGTATCATTGATCTATACTTTAATTCTTTCAAATCTGTGATCAAACTAATAATAATTTTTAAAATAGTCTTTGGAATATGTTAATCCTCATTTATCCATGTTCATACAAGTTATAAATTGATTCTAACACAATCAGATGTGTTCTGCATAAAACATATAAGTAATCTGCCTATAGCTACTGATAAAGAGCTACCGGTACCCAGTCTACCGATAGACTTAGTCTACCGACAGACTCACAGCTACCGATATACTTAACACAGAGCTACCGATGTGATTATAAATGTAAGCTACTGACTTACAGACAGCTACCGATACAAACATAGAGCTACCGGTGTAAGTATAAATAGATACCGACGCATGGAGCTACCGACGCATGGAGATACCGATGCATGGATCTACCGACGCATGGAGCTACCGACGCATGGAGCTACCGATAAACAAAGTCACTGATACAAGTATATACCTACTGACACATAGAGCCACCGATAGAGTCAAAGCAACTAATGAAATTGAGCTACCGATGTCCAAGCTACCGATGCTGATTACCTACCGATCACTCGACTCACTGTTTGAATTTCTTTATTTCCTATGTTTATTTAATCTATCCAACGGTCATATCATGTACATTTTAATGATTTGTCAAATATCTGATAAAGGTTCTCGGATGTCAGGAACCCGTACCTCGTACCTGCAGAAAGCAAATCTTTTCTGTCTCCTGTTGCCCATGAGATAAATACGAGAAGACTACGCTGCCCAAACACAAGAGTGTGGTGGATGGAATATACCAGAAATACAAGAACGAGAAGAATCAAGAAGAGAAAAACCAGTTCCATCAAGAACACAGAGAAGCTCATAGACAATCAAGCCTACTCGAGAAGTGTTCTGTGCATATAAGAAGAACACTGAAGAACTTCAACCACTACATTTTCACTGTCTATGAACCTGGAGCATACGACACTCTGTTTCTCAAACAGAAATGAGAAGAGGACTCAGACTCACTTCTGATCGAATCCAAAGGAGTCCAGAGCTACACTGAAATCACCAGAACCACTTCTAAACTCTACATCTCTTGTTCTGTGATTTATTATTATACTTTTCGAGCAGTGTGTGTTATCTGATGTATCTAACACATACACTGTCTCCTGTACTCAAACTGGAGGATTTGTAAATCCTTACCAAATTCCTGCATTCTTTCTTTCCCACGAATAACAGTGGTAGAGGTCGTGTGTGTGACCTAGATAGCTGGTTGCTGTTGTACTGTTTCCCACGAATAACAGTGGTAGAGGTCTTGGACCTGGACAGTTGTAAACTGTTGAACCCCGATCCAGGGTGTGGATCATTTTTATATAAACTTTTGAGAGGACTAAGTCTCAGCTTGAGACTGAACCTCTTGGTTACATTTGTTGTGCCATCTCTTTCAAAGTTTTATTCCGCTGCTAATCACTTTAAAACCAATACTGTTTTTAAAGTCACTTTGATAATTAAATTAGCAAGTGTTTATGTTAAGTGTAGATTAGTAAGTTAGTTTCAAAAGATAATCACTCACTCCTGTATTGATTAACTGGGAATTAATCAATCCCTTGAGAATCTAACAGAACCTCTACTTTAATATAAATTCACTACAATTTAATTTATTATTTTATTTGGGGGTCTTTAAGACAGTGTGTTTAAATACAGAAATTTTAATTGGTACTCAATTCACCCCCCCTCTTGAGTAAACCACTCCGACCAACAGTAACCTTGTACACTTACAAAGACATCTTCAAAAACACCTATCGAATAGGCAGTGGCTCAATTGGATAGGTGTGAAACCACACAATTTAGTTTGATTTATTCCATAATAAAATAAAAATAAATGGAATAATACATTAAACTAATTTAATACATTGGAAAAAATAAGCTCTCCAATAATGATGGGGATATAAAAGATTCCTGAATCTTATCATTTATAAGGGATTTGAGGGGTAGGAAGGGAGAAAATGTTATTACCTAATCTTACCTCTTCATTGAATCATAATATCCTTCAACATGTGCACATATATTTAATAGATTTTATATACATTGGAATTTGGCGGATGATCTCTAGCAATGGGATATTGATCTCTATTTTCTTGAATATTTCCAAAATCTCTTATTATTGTGTTCCCTCAATGGTTTTCTTGGGTGTTTGCATCCTTACAGGGAAGGGTGGTTAGGTTTTATGCAGATCTTCAATTTTGGTTTTTCCCTTTTCTTTCTTTGATTTTTCCTTCATATATTCCTTCTTGGGTTCCTTTTCTTAGACAATTTCATTAGGTACATGTTAGGTATCTAGGAGTGATCTTTCACTTCCATATAACTCCTTACCACTCCTTAATGTGATAGCAATATCATTTCCTATAGGGTTAGGAATTGGTTGAGTTGTAAGCCTATATAATCCTTGATTTACCAGATTATTGAGGGTGGTCATGAGCTATCTAAACTATCCTTTTAATTCCTTCAACTCTAATCCATGAGTGGTGAGAGTGTTTTGTTGACTGTTTTGAGATTCTATTACCTATATCAGAATTTTGTTCATGAAATTCTATTGATATTTTTCTTCTTGGAAGCTTGTGGATGGTTGGAAACTTTGTCTCTAGAATAGGCGGTTGGAAATACTATTTATAATCCTATTGGAATGCTTACTAGAATGGTGGCCTTTAGGGATGTTGTCGCCTGACTCCAAATTGATTGGTGGGAAAATTTATAAATCCTTGGTTTCCACTTAATTGATTCTATAATTTCCTCTAGAACATGGAATCATAGCTTTTAGTCCCTTGGACATGAGGGAATTCATCGGTGAAATGTTCCCGAGAATAGTAGAGCTAGAAAACCCTTGGTGGTGTGGAGGGCGATGAATCTTGCACCTTGTTCACAACTAGTTGTCTAACAAGAAACGTTAGTTCTTCAATTTTATTTTATAGTAATGGTGAGTTGGAACTTTTTACCTCATTAACACCTCTGGTTGTAGTTCTTGTACCAAATTGTTGGTAATTTTGGGATATTTTCTCAATCAGTTCTCTAACTTTGACTAGTGATTTATCATTCAACACTCCTACTAAATAATCATCTAGTAATTTGATATCATTCTCCATAAATCCTTGGTAAAATAATACCAAGAAGTTATGATATTCATACGACTGGTGTGGGTAGTATGTAGTCAGTTTCTTGAACCTTTCCCATAACTCATAGAGAGTTTCTTCAATTTCTTGTTTGATTCCATAGATCTCTTTCCTTAGTTGAGAAATCCATGAAGTAGGGAATAATTTTTGGAGGAAGGCCCTTTTTAGTTCATCCCATGAGGCTACTTCTCTATATTTCAAGTTGTAGAGACACTCCTTGGATTCCCCTTCAAGTGACAAGGGGAGAGCCTTCCAGTTCATTTGATCTTCAATGAATCCTCGTGTTCCAAATCCATTTCATACTTCTTTTAATGCTCTCAAATGTATATTGGGTTCTTCACCTGATAATCCATGAAATTTAGGTAGAATACTTATGATTCCAATTTTGAGTTCACAGTCTTATTGATCATTTAATTGTAATTTTCAATTATTAATATTGAAATTTAGCACATACATTTCCCTCAAAGTCTTATTCACTTGAGCAATATCATCTTCTATTTTTTCACTTCCTAATGTAAAGTAGTACCATCTTCCATTTTTTCACTTCCTAATATAATTTTTTTAGAATATGGAAATGGGTAAGGAGAGTTATCTAATGGAATGGTGAAAAACTTTGTTTCCTCTTGTTCAGTAATTTTTAAAGTTTAAAGTCTATCAAGAATAGTTCTCTTAGTATCAAGATCAAAGCCAATGAGGTTGGAATAACCTGATTTGGTCATTTGAAAACATTTTAAACAAAAATTAAAATAGTAAAATTGGCCTCCCAATAATGAATCCAAGTTTTGATGTGTTCCAGTCATGGGATTAAAAAAAATGAATTATAAACCTTTGAAAAATGTAGTAAAGTACAACTCAAGTTGTCTTTTTAGAAGAAAGTGTTGTGAATGTGTAAAAATATTATTTAGAGGGTTTGAAATGTAAAAATAATGGATGGAATTAATTGGTTTACAATTAAATGTTTAAAAACATAGTGTTATCACCTCATATTAATCTCCTCACTTACCTATGAATAATTATTCAATTTAGATTCATCATCATTATCTTATTAATAGAAATCACTATGATTAGCCTTTCCTAACAATTTTAGTTTGTAATAAGGAAAAATACAATAATCATAGTATTCTATGTCCTTGCTTGGCCTAGTGATTAGATACCCCCAATCACTCTTGGATCATTCTCACTATTAACTATTTTAATTAGTGGAGTTCCCAAGTAGATTGTGTATAAAACCAGTGAAAAAAGGAAAAAAAATATTTAAATTTGATGTCAAATAAGAATCTCCGAAAATCTGTGCATCCAAACACATTCAGATAACTAAATGGAGAAGAATTTTTCATTTAAAACAAGAATTCATCATATGGGTAGGAGATATATCCTTGTCTCGATCATTATTGGCCTAGTGTGACATTACTAGAGAATAAAAAATAGAAGGAAAAAAACAAAAAAAACAATATAAAATAATATCTTTAGTTGATTCAATGATTTTTTCATAGTTTTCCAACTCTTTTACTTTCAGTGAATCAGTTCTACTTTTTTATTAAAATTCTCCCAAAACTTCAAAGACGGGGTGAAGGATGTGTGAACCCCATTCACACATCCAGCTGAGAAAATCTATAAAAGTGGGTCCCCCCCCCCCTAAATTCATTCTTTTCCTATAGATTTTGTTTTGAAGCCCTGCAGAATTTCTTTCTCAACAAATTTTGGCTACTTTTAAGAAGGTAAAATTTATATTTAAAATTTCAATTGTTTAATTGTGTTTATTTATTTCATTTGTATGATTTATTTATTTGGTTTTTGGTATGTAGAAATTAGTGTTTGTGTCTATGGTTTATTTATTTCACATGTATTGATGTGTAAATTAGTTTCTTTTGTATGATTTAATTTTTGAATGATGTGTTTTTTGTATGAATTTGTATTGAATGTTTAGGAAAATTAATTATGTCATGTTTAAAATGTTGTATTAGTTCATATAGAATGTTTATGAAAATTAAATATGTTATAAAAAAATGTTATTTTAAAAGTAATATTAATTTAAATTATAATATTTATACACTAGTAACATAATTTATGAATAATATATTAATTATATGTATCATATTTAAATTTATTAAAAAAATATATAGAAAACTTTTTTTGTTAATGGTATAAAAACAGTTTTGTATAAATAACAATTTTAAATTATATTAGTTTTAATTAAATTAATTAAATATGAAATAGATTTAGATATTTAATATGCATTCCATCTAATAATATATATAATAAGTATACCCAAAAACATAGTAAGTTGTGTGATGACTGATCTTGAGATAACCGACTGATGCATTATTGAAATTGCATGTCTTGTTTTGTGAATGTGGTTATTTAATTTGTAATAATTGAATTTATTTTTTTGTATTGATGACATGTGAGTCATCTCTAACTAAGTATATAAGGACATGCATGTCTGCTTAAAAAAAGTTATTTATTTCATATCCCTAGACCCCCTCACATGCATGTGAGTAAATTTGTAATTAAAAGGAAATCAACAAGAGCCATCTCCGAAGAGGCATCCCCAGAGAGGTGTCCCCGAAGTGGCGTTCAAGAACAAGAATTCAACAGGAGGAGTTTCCATTTGAAAGGAGACTGATGGTTGCTAAAATATCATATAATAGAGACTCCATGAGTCTACCCATAGGATTTGGTTATTTTATCAAATAATTATAAACTAATCGTAAGTCTCAAGATCAAGTCATGATTATTTATTCATAAGTAATTAAAATATATAACGTTATATTAAATTTGATTTGGTAATAATATCATCATCACTATACCTCAATAGTGAAAAATCAATACATAAAAAGTCTCCAAATAAATTCAATTATTAAAAACCAATTTAAATAATGTAAAATATTTATGTAGTATATAATATTTTATTAATTATTTTTTTATAGGTAATAATGTTTGTGAAAATATATTGAAACGGTGAGACCATTTATACAGAGCAGGGATTTAGTTATAGTGTGCCACCTGTCGGAGTGGTAAATCTTCATAGTTGTATGAAATTGGATGCAGTTCACAATAAGATTCATAATCATTTAAAATTGAGGGTCGATAAATCCATTTCTTCAATCACATATCGACATCTACAACATCCAAAAAAAATTTAGAACACCGAGTACCCTTTGGTCGATGATGATGATTGGATGGATGCATCTTTCTTGATTCAGATTTTATATAAAATGTTATTTGTGAGATGATATGAACATGTCAGGATGTTCCCATTTCCCTTGTTCAGGAAAGAATTCAATAATTGTATAACTATAAGATATCATATACCAAAGCATGGAATGCAAAACATAAGGCAATTATAAAAGTGTATGGTGATTGGGATGAATATTATTCTATGTTACCATAACTTATGGAATTTTTGTCTCTCAATAATCATATTTTTTATTAGTTGGACACTATTGAGTATGTATCCCCCAATCACCGAGTTGATCAAACAAAGGTGAAGTTCAATAGGCTTTTTTGGGCATTCAGGCCATGCATTTCTACCTTTCCATATTGTAAAAAATTTATTCTGGTCGATGGAACCTTCTTGCATGGAAAGTATACAGGTGTTCTACTCATTTCTGCCACACAGGATGGTAATCATTCTCTTCTGCCACTTACTTTTTCTATTGTTGAAAAAGAGAATTTTGAATATTGGAGCTGGTTTTTGGCATGTGTACGTGTGCATGTCACACAAAACCATGGCATGTGTCTGATATCTAATCGCCATCGAGCGATTATAGAGGTTGTGTATAGTGATGGGGTTTTATGGACTGAACTGAATTCTTATCATCATTATTTCATTAGACATATTGCAAGTAATGTTCATAAACATTTCAGATATGATTCCATAAAGAATCCAATCCTCAAGTTGGGTATGTTTTTCTAAACTTACTTTTTTTAAACAAAATTTAGTCTCTATTTTAATACATTATTCTATTATGGTTTCAGTATATGATCCCCAACAAGAAATGTTTGATAAACTCCTTGAAGATATATAAACTACTAATAAAGATGTGTATAAATATATGATGCAGATTTTGAAGGAAAAATGATCATTAGCATATGATGGTGGCAGAAGATATGGCTATATAACCACTAATATAGTGGAGTACATAAATAGGGTCCTCAAGGGTGTGCGCAAACTCCTAATCACAGGGTTAGTGCAAGATAAATTTTATATATGTGTTAACTACTTTGTTAATCATTCCCAAAAGGCCTATCAGAGGATGAGAAATGGAATGCATTTTATACAACATTTCTAAATTGATATTGATCAGATACTGAATAAGGCTTCAATATGGACTGTTATAGCCTTTGATAGGGAAAATACGAGCTTTCAGGTAAGAATGTGCTACGACCAGGCTACATTCACTAGTGGTCGAGTGTTTGTAGTGATGTTAGATAATAGATACTATGATTGTAACAACTTTTAGGAGTTTATATATCCATGTGCATATGTTGTTGCAACTTTTTATTTAGTAAATATATCATGGGATCCATATGTTGACCCGGTGTATCACATGAGTAATTTGGTTAACTGTTATAGTGCATCTTGTATGCCTGTTGGTGACTTTCATTCTATCTCATTGCCTACTGATCAGCCGACCATCATCCCTGATATTTCTAAGTTTCATAATTTGTTTTTTTTTTGTTTATGATTTTTTCAGTGTCTGTTGTTTTTTAAATTATTGGCTTCATACTACTAGGTTACAGATCCGAAGAAGACTGAAGTCAAGTCGAATCAGAAATGAAATGGATTGGCCTTGACAACGAGGAGGAAGAATACGATGAAATATTTTTCATGCATAAGTACATACTCATAAGAGATGTCCCCAAGTGGTAGGACAGAGCTCCACATCTCGTCATCCATGATTTAGTTTGTGTATTGTATCATGAATATGTATATATATTTTTGTATGTGGAAGTTTTAGTATTTAATCCTTTTATTTCTGACTTGCTCCATTTTTGACATGTTTCAATTTTGGTTTGTCTTGTTTTTTTATTCTCTAATAAAAAATTTTGTGATACTCAAACTATTAAAAAAACATAGAACGAAAATGAATATATCATGCTTCCACATTTAATAAAGACACTAATACACACACAAAAAGTCAAGTATAAATTGAAAACATTAACACAATCATTTTTCATTCGATTGTTCTAGATTTATTTAAATAGAAGTTTAAAATTTTTATTGAACCTCTCATACCACATGCACCAATGCATACTACCATGAGATTACATGAGAAAACGACATATCACTGATACTATCCATAGGATTATCATCCCTATGAATTCAAGTATCTTATGTCCCACAAAAAAGAACTAGCTCATAAAATCTCACATGCAATGATAAGAACACCTCTATAGGTTTTATTTGTGTAGATTCATTACTTCATATTAAATCTTTGACATTGAAAAGATTCAACCCAAAACATCAATTATCGGTTATATGGTAAAATCCGCTGGTACTTTATTTATCCAAATCCACAAGGCAACATAGGAAAGTTATATTAAAATTCCTTTTAAACATTAATTATTTTAATGACATCCTATCATAGTTAGGGAGTTTATCTAATTAACTTCATTTTAGACATTATTTATTTATTTATAATATTTCATGATTATAATAGTTAAAGAAAATTTCAATTTCAATCTATAGAGGAAAACACCATTTAGGTTGTAATTAAAATTTTAATTAATGGAGACCTCATAAATAATGAATCTCAAAAATTAGGTAATAGGGTCCTTTATTTATTGAGGGGATTGGTCAAGTAACAAAAACACTAATCCACACACAAAAAATCAAGTATAAATCGAAAATATTAACACAATTGTTTTTCATTTGATTGTTCTAGATTTTTTAAAATATTAGTTGAATTTTTTTATTGAATTCGCTATAATAAAGTAACGATGATATAATTTGTGCATATGGTAGGTTTTCCATTGCTCACATCTTAGGCTACTCATGTATCACAGCTGCTTTTAGAGGGACCTCCAGTGTCTCCATTGAGTGTACGCAGATCTCACCATTTCCATCATACTGCACCACCTCCTGCTATCATCCCTCATCTTCGTCGCACTAGATTCTATGTTGTAGTGATGTGTGACTTCACATTTCTCGATCATCATCTGATTATTGCGCTTGTAGAGAGATGGATGCCAGAGTCACATACATTTCATTTTAGAGAGGGGGAGATGACTATTACCCTACAGGATGTGGCCATTATATTGGGCCTCCCCATCGATGGTGCAGCTCTAGCAGGCCAAGTTGGAGTAGATTTGTTGGATTTTATTCATAGACTACTGGGCATAGAGGTCCCTGATGATGGCAGGACCATCATTGGTGGTATATTACACATGCCTTGGTTAGACTAGCACTTCACACAGTTAGTAAAGGATGTTGAAGAGATCACCATGCTGCGATTTGTAGGTGCATATATTTTGAGGATTATCAGTGGCACGATTTTTGTTGATCACTCCAATAATTTTGTATAATTGATGTATTTATATTTTTTGGAGGATCTAGATGAGGCAGGCCAATATAGCTGGGGGTTTTCTTGTCTAGCATATACATATAGGTCATTGTGCAGTGCATGTCACATCGATAAGATATTGATCACGAGATGCATAGTTCTTATACAGATGTGGGTTTGGTAGCACATCCCTCATTTAGCACCACATGCTTGTGTGTCATTGCCAACAGATATTGTAGAAGAGGCTCTATGTGGATGTTGGTATGTTATTCCTTTCTTATATTGTCTAACTTAATTGTATAACTTTCTATTATGAAATGTAAATATAAAAATATTATCTACAGGTGGAATCAAGCACATCAACATTCAGATTCCCCCAAACACGACATCCATGCCTACATACTTATGTTTGACAGAATTCGACCACATGATATAAGTTATTATTATTTATATTGTTAAATCTTTATTCTTTATTGTACATGTATTAATTAATTGATTGATTGTTTATTTTTTCTTTCAGATTTTATGGATTCCATATTCAAATGCAATTATCCAGAGTCTTCCACCATACTATACGACGATGCTTGCTATGGACTCCTACAGGGTTCCATTGATTAATTTTCATATAGTCAAGTGGCATCAAAATGATAGAGTTACAAGGCAGTTCGGATTCTTTCAGCCTGTTCCTGACCCGCCCAGTCAGTTAGATTCAATGCATTCCTTGAAGATGTTAGTGAAGAGAGATTTTGATTGGAGGAGATACCACGCCACATATATTGATTTATGAGATAGACGACAGGAGTTCCAGTTGCGAGGAGTGGGGACAGTGCGTTTTCATTTAGTGGATCAAATGGATTATGCATCTTGGTACTACAGGTCCCCAGTCATATTTCTAACACAACATGGATGAGGTTTTCATGAGCTGGTATACATAGTTCCTCCCACAATCCAGTAGATTTTTTATTCATATTACTTAACAACTGATTTTCTTTCGTAGGATGCTCGTATTTGTCGTATAATTTACATGTATGATTCAGTAGAGCACACCATATTTGACCTGATATATTTTCACACCCTTGTATCACAATTTCTTCTTTCGATGGATGAGATTTATCATGGCATTTTCTTTGATCCACCACATGCTGAGGAGGCTGCAGAGCCTACTGAGGCTCATATAGATGTAATAGGGGTTGATGACCTTATTATGGATCTTGTTGTTCTGTAGGAGGAGGATGTTCAACTTGATCAGTCAGATGCTGGTCTTCCACGGGAGGAGGGTGTTCAACATGATCAGTCATATGCTCCTCCAACTTCTCAGGCTCAGCCACAGGTAGATACAAACATTGACTGGGTTGATCTAGATTCTTTATTACAGACATCCACAACATAACAACCATCTTCTTTCCATATTGGTGAGAGTTCAAGCCAGCCTCCATTATTATTAGATGTAGGACCGGGTACAGATGGTGAGACTGTACATCCACCGCCTGTCACACGGGAGGATGTGGAGGTGGCTACTGAGGATGATGTGCATCTTACACTAGAGCGCAAACAGAGACAGACATGATGTGGATGCATCCAGTATATACCTAGTTGCGGAACAAAGGAGAATCCATGCCAGAGGCGTAGATTAGGTTGATTTTTGATTTACGATACATTATGTATGTTCATTAATATTATCATTTATAGAGTTCAACTTTTTTTAATAAGTATCTTACTATCATCAAATTATCTTTCAAAATTAATAATTTCTATTTGGTATTCATTAATAAATATTAATACTCTAGATGAAAAGATTCGTAAACATCAAGAAATATTGAAAAAATATTATTGATCTCAATGATTTGAATCCAAAAATCATGGAACATGATTCTTTGTTTAAAAATATTAAATTGTGTGAAGAATAATTTTAATGAATAATGAATAATTTTGAAGAGTAGATGATTATGATTAAAGATCAGAAAAACCATAATATTAGATATATGGAATTAGAAGTTCATTTGACCAATTTTGAGAAAATACACATTGAAATTTTATAAAAGGAAAAATGTTTTACTGGTACACAATCTTCACTGGATGATTTTACTGTTAAAATACCTCCATCATGTGCTAAAATTATGGAAATTATAAAAAGGATTGATTTCATATTCTTCTAAAATATGATACAATCCTTAAGATGGTTAAGAATGTGTTAGCATATCCAAGAATAAGTATAGAAGAATATCATCCTTGGTGAAGTTATATATGTTTTCAAAACTGATGTTTAAGAGTGTTTCTCTTTAGGGGGAGGTAAATGAAGAAATATTAAATTAATGCCAGAATTAGTAAATCAATTAGAATCAAATCTAATTACTATAGAACATTAAAAAAGATCATGTTATTAAAAGATGAATGTTTTTCTAAATCTCTCTTCATTTTTTAACAAAAAAATACTGAATAAGAAGGGGTCATAATTGAATTAATCAAATATATAAGAAATTTTTGCCTCTAAAAAATTGATGATTTTTTTAACCTTTTTGTAGGATGCGTGAACAGGGTTCACACATCCTTTAGAAACTTCATAAAGGATGTGTGAACCCTATTCACGCATCCTAGAGATGGTAGATGAATGAATGGGGTTCACGCATCCTTTATCGAATCTGTGTAGGATGCGTGAACCCCATTCACGCATCTTCGGCTCGGAGAGATGTGTAAACGAGATTCATGCATCTTGAGACTCATTTTTAAAAATATTTTCAACCCTATCCCTTTTATATAAAAGTAATAATAAAACTCATAAATAAATAAAAACATCTGGATTTCTTTGAATCAGTGTACTCAAATATTTCATGGTAAAGGGTCATTCTCCCATGATCAAGCTCTATACTTCTTCATGAAGGATCAAAGATAAATTATTTTTTGCTCTCAAGACGTCACGTGAGAAGTTTCACATGTTATGTGGACTCAAATTATTTTCTAGGCTTTAACAGGCCAGGCTTGGGCCTTAGTTATTGGGCCTCCTTATTGAGATTAGGTCTAGAGAGTGCTGGGTATCCCTGATTTAGACTTTGATTTCATCATGCATTGATTTTGTTTTTTCTTTTTTCTTATTTTCTGCTTTGAAGGCATCTCCTGATTTATCATCAGGTTTCCAAGTCCTTCATTTTCCTAACGAATATGGTCTATCATTTACCAGTGGAGCTAAAGCTTCAATGGGGTGGATTCTCCAACAAGATTTTTTATTTCAGGATCAAAATCCTCTCAACGTGTGACTATTTATTTAGTGGTGACTCGAGCTCTTCCAGCGGTGTGGCTCAATAGGTGTGTGACATCCAACAATGAGGTTGTGTGATCAGGGGAGGCACAACTTTAGTCATAGATCTTCAACAGTGCAGGAACCATATGTCTTCATCTACCCTCCTCAGGCATGGATCTTCATCCCCAGTGATGCGTGATGGTGTGGTGAGATTCATCACCACTATTTCTTCAAATCCGGTTCTGTTTGCTGGTCATGACTACCCTTGGTGCGGGTCTCCTTTGGTGGGCAGCCTTTTCTATAGTTTGGTACCAAAAACCAACAACACCTCCATTGAAGCACCAAAGGGTTGATGAACCAACCCTTGACAGCTTTTTTTGCGGTCTCTTTAAAATGGGATTGAATCCCATGATTTTCCATTCATCAAAAAAACTTGGTTGTAACTCTTGTATCCTCCGACGTTATTATCCAAAGAAGAAATAGAATCGTCCCCCTTCTCCCATGGATGTACGCAATACCATTATTGAACTACATTAAATCTCTTGTGTTTATCTGTTTTAATTCCTCATTTGTATGTTTTGTCTCACCACAAACCTCAGCTGCCCCAACAAAGTGGTATCAGAGCGTTCGGGAGTGAAACGATGACACGACATCAAAATTTTCTGACGATCGGAAAATTGAAGTTGCTCAGAAATTTTTTTGATCCTAGATATGTAAATAGCATGGTGAGACGATTCCAACGACGCAAGAAACGTCAAAAATGGAGCTAAAACGAATGAGATAAGACCTATCAAAGTTTGGTCAAACCGCGTGTGCTATAGTACTCTCGTGCCGGAGAAGGCGGCACTGTTCACACTACCGACGACATTCCAGAAACTTTTCCAACCAATGCTCCGGCACACCACATCAGAACCACGTCAGCAATCAATCCAGGCCATTTAAAATTTTTTGACCATAACTCGGTCAATCGGAGCCCGTTTTCAACGATCCAGGAGTCAATTACAAGTATTCTGACCATTCCAGACACTTCAGTAAGGTTATATTTTTGAAATTTTCACTCCAAAAATGGACAAAAATACCGGTAATATGATTAAACTCACTACATTTAATTATTCCATCTAGAAACTGAAAATAGAGGACCTTTTGTATATTAAGGATTTGTGGATGCCTATAGTGGAAACCACTAAGCCTGTTGCAGCGCAAGCGGAGGAAACGTCAAAAAGCAGTAAACCCGATTAAAATACATCAGCTAGTACCCCACCAGTGTATGTGGAGTGGGTTATACTCAATATGAAGTGTGTTGTCCAAATCATACAGTGGATCGACAAGAGCATCTTCCAAAAAATTCCAATGAACACGACACCTCCGTTCTTTGGCGAAAATTGGAAAATTTGTATGCGAGTACAATTGTGAAAAACAAAGAAAACATGATACGTCGTCTTTTCAACTTGAAATACAAAGATGGGACCAACATATCAGAGCACATGAGTGAGTTCCAAGGTACTGTTGATCAACTAAATTCTATGAAAATGATGATTGATGATGAGTTTCAAGCACTATTGATGTTGAGTTCTTTACCAAAGATGTGGGACACATTGGTTGTGTGGGTCATAAATTCTACTCCAAATGGAACTCTCACCGTGGAGATGGTGAAAGATAGAATTCTGAATGAAGAGTCCAGAAGAAAAGATGAGGGACATACACCTAAAACAAAGGATCTTTTCACTGAAATACAAGGGAAGCAGAAATGGTAGGAAAGAAGCAGAGGAAGAGAACCCCGTGACCAAAGTCCTCAAAGGAGGAAGCGATTGAAATCTCGATCAAGATATGACATGAAGTGCCACCACTATGGAAAGCCTGGTCACTTCATCCAGAAGTTTATAAGGCTGAAGGCAGATCAAAGGAATCAGGAAGGTAATACCCAAAATAATGATGCTACAATTGTCAATGATGAAATCGTTATTGTTCAAGAAGACAATCAGGTCAGTCTTTCAAGCCAAGACTCAACATGGGTGATCGATTCCAGCACCTCCTACCATGTCACCGCCAGAAGTGATTTCTTCTCATCTTACCATTTAAGAATTTTTGGACATGTGAAGATGGGAAATGATGGTGCATCCAAAATTACTGGTATTGGTAATATTTTTCTGTAAACTAATGTTGGATACAGTTTATTGTTGAAGGATGTGAGGCATGTTCCTAATATTCACCTCAATCTGATATCTACTAGAATTCTTGAAGATGAGGTATATGTCAGTTCCTTCAGTGATGAGAAATGGAATATTATCAAAGGTAACTTGGTAATTGCTAAAGGAAATAAAGATACCTCTCTTTATCTCATAGATGCAAGACCGTGTAGAGGAGAAGTAAATGCATACAGAAAATATGTTCCTATAGAAGTTTGGCATAGGTGTCTGGGTCACATGAGGGAGAGAGGAATCAAAATTCTCTCTGGGAAAGATCTCTTACCATGAATAAAAGGTACACATCTGGATACTTGTGTTGATTGCATTATGGGAAAACAACACAGAGTATCGTTTCATTGTTATATACCATCCAGAAAAGAAAATGTTTTAGATTTGGTTCACACTGATGTTTTCATGATGAGCACCAAGATGATGGGAGGTGCTATTTATTTTGTTACCTTCATAGATGATCATTCCAGAAAAGTCTGGGCCTTTGTTTTGAAAACTAAAGATCAAGTGAAGTATTTTTTCAAGCATTTTCATGTGAAGGTGGAAAGAGAAACAGGAATGTGGTAAAAGTGTGTGCGAGCAGACAATAGAGAAGAGTATTACGGTCCATTTGAAGAGTACTGCAAGAGTTTCAGTATCAGGTTTAAAAAATCAGTACCAAATATTCCTCAGTATAACAGTCTTGTTGAGAAGATGAACAGAACAATTTGTGAGAGAGTAAGATGTATGCTCTCAAATGAAAAGATGCCAAACACCTTTTGGGGGAGTAAATGATGACTAAAATTGATCTTATCAACCTTTCTATATCAATTCCACTGAACTACAACATTCCAGAAAGTGTATGGATAGGTAAAATGTTTTATATAAACACTTGAGAGTATTTGGCTGTAGTGCATTTGTTCACATCCCGAAAGATGAGCGGCCAAATTTGGATGGAAAAAAGAAAACAATGTATCTTTTTGGGATACAATCATGAAGAGTTTGGATACAGACTCTGGGATCCTATCAGCAGGAGGATAGTCAGAAGAAAATATGTGGTGTTTCTTAAGGATCAGATGATTGAATATTTTGAGAAGCCAGAAAGTGCAGAGAAGTCAAAACCTAAGGAAATTCTAGTCAGTCTGGAACCAGACTCACCACCATCAGTAACAACTAGTACGAGAGAGATACGCGACACTGATGATACATCACTACCAGGTAATATGTCTCCATATGCTGATATGTCTTCATTATATGATATTCCAGAAGAGATTCCCCCCTGAAGCACAGTTGAGGAGATACACCAGAGAACGACAATCAAGTCGTAGATACTCACCAAATGAGTATGTGATGCTCACTGAAGAGGGAGAGCTAGATATATATGATGATGCGATCAGGAGTCAGCAAAAGATGGAATGGAAGAAATCCATGCAAGAGGAGATGATATCCTTTCACAAGAACCGTACATTTGATTTGGTATAATTACCACACAGAAAGAAGGCACTCAAGAACAAGTGGATAGAATTAAAGGAGAAGATGGAAGCTCACAACTGCACTATAGATCTAGAATGGTTGTGAAGGGATTTGGTCAAAAGAAATGTATTGACTTTGATGAAATTTTTTCTCCTGTGGTTAAAATGTCTTATATCAGAGTTGTTCTTGGATTGGAGGCTATTTTGAACTTAGAGGTTCAACAACTAGATGTAAAGACAGTGTTCTTACATGGTGATCTTGAGGAGGAGATATACATGGAGCAACCCAAGGGATTTTAGGTGAAAGGGAAATAAAACCTAGTATGCAAGATTAAGAAAAGTTTATATGGTCTGAAACAGGCACTGAGGCAGTGGTATAGGAAATTTGACTCATTCATGGAGAAAAATGAGTACAGGAGGACGACCGTTGATCACTGTGTTTTTATCAAATAATTTTCTGAGGGTGATTTCATTATATTATTACTTTACATTGATGATATGCTGATTATTGGTAGAGATATCACCAAAATTGACAAGTTGAAGAAGGAGTTGAACAAGTATTTTGAAATGAAGGACTTGGGAGATGCTACTCATATTCTTGGTATGATGATTACTCATGAAAGGAGGAATCACAAAATTTGGCTATCTCAGGAGTAGTACATTAAGATCTTGAAAGATTCAACATGGGCATGGCGAAACTGAATAGCACTCCACTTACGAGTCATTTCAGGCTCGCGACAAGTCAGAGTCCATCAACTGATAAGGAGAAAGTAGAAATGGAAATGGTTACTTATCAGTCAGTAGTTTGGAGTCTTATGTATTACATGGTGTGCACCAGACCAGATATTTCTCACGTTGTTGGCATTGTGAGAAGGTTCTTATCAGATCCAGGAAAGGATCACTAGATAGTGTTCAAATGGATATTGAGGTATCTTTGAGGTACATCTAGTCATTGTTTATGCTTTGGAAGTGATAAAACTATTTTAGAAGGATAAACTAATACAGATATGGTTGGGGATGTAGATATGAGGAAATCCATATCCGGGTACCTGATATCATTTGCAGGGGGAGCAGTATCATGGAAATCATGACTTCAGAAGTGTGTTTCCTTATCCACCACAGAAGTACAATATATCTTGGTCACTGAGGGCTGCAAGGAGATGCTGTGGATGAAGAAGTTTTTACAGGAGCTAGGACATAGTCATGAGAATTATATTCTCTATTGTGATAGTCATTATAGCATCCCTCATTTTTATAACATAAACTTTCATTGCATTACACAAAACTGAGGATCTTTAAGGTTTAGTGTCTTGGAAACCAGGAACATAATACATGAAAACAACATAAAACATTCTTCTTAAACACTTGATAGGATTATCCTTAAGTTCATCCTAGGTTCATTACTGCATCTCATAACCTGGGGACATACATCAAAAGAAAGGGTGAGCAGAAGGCCCAGTAAGGGAAACAAGAGAAACATTTTACATGTGAACTTGAGATACTTCAATAAGGCCATGAAAAGAACTTTAAGGCATGAGAAAGAAATCATGAGGCATATCATAATAAAAATAACATTTTTCATAACTTGAAGATGTGGCTGCAACATTTAACATAGACAATCATGAACATATCACCAAGGTCCATCCCCAAGGTGTCATTTGAAAATTACCAAGGTTATTCACCAAGATATCATGAAAATTGTAATCTCTAGTGGTTACATCATTACCCAATGCATTGGAGTGCTATCAGGGTGCACCCTTAAATTTGCCTTTATTATCATGTGAGCCACATATATCATCATAAAAAAATTCATAAATAACCCATATAGCATAAATTAAATGGGTTTCATTTCATAATCATAACGTTTTAAAAACTGCTTTAAAGACATGATCTTTACGTCACTTTAAACCCACGGAAAGGGAAAGTGGGTTTCAGTTATGTAAATCCAAGAATTTAAAATAGAAAATTTTGGTATATATGTGAATACCCCTGTAGAAATAAGAGATTTGAGTATTCACTTAATAACATAAAATAATTTTGAGATAAAGAGGGAGGCATTTTGAGAAGAAAATTATGCAGCATCACGTCTATGATACATGGTTTTAGAAGACATTGAAATGAGAGGGGACATGGGTCAACCACTCAAAAATGATACATAAAATAGTAGGGGAACAGGATATAAAGTATTTAAGAACATGGTAATGAAATTTTAATGATATACCATATGAAACAAAGAACTTGAAAGGAATACAAAAAATAAGATTTCTCTTATGAGAATTCGGCAGCCTAACTGCGTCACTTAAAACTTCCAAAAATGGATTGACGAGATCAAATTGGGTCTCTCATCATATGAACATAAATGATCAGTATGATAGATATAGAGATCATACCCCAACATAATAAAAAGTAACTTGAAAGACTTGACATGAAAGTAGATCTTGAAAATGAGAAGGGTGAAAGAACCACTTAAAAATTCGGCAGCCTAACGGCGCCACTTAAAACTTCAAAATACTGAATTGAAGAGATCAAATGGGGTCTCTCATCATATGATAATAAAAGATCAGTATGATAAATTTAGAGATCATACCCCAACATAATAAAAAGGAACTTGAAATACTTGACAAGAAAATAGATCTTGAAAATGAGAAGGGAGAAAGAATCCGTTACAAAAATTTTGGCAGCCTAACGGTGCCACTTAAAACTTCATAAAACGAAATAATGAGAGTAAGAGGGGATCTCTAATTATGTGAACATGAAAAGGGTAGTAAGAGTAGTATAAAAGAACACCCTTTAACATAAGAACATGGAGCATAAAAGAAATTACATAAAAGAGATTTCTTGAAAAGAAAGAGAGAGATCAGATCCCTTACCTTAAAACGTAACTCTTAAAACTCAAAGGTTTGGACCTTGAGAGATTGGGGGCACCTTGGGAGGACTACTTGGGAGGTAAGGAGACCATAACTTCGTTGAGTATGGGTTTGGAGTCTAATGGATGAGAGGAGGGCTTGGTATTTGTAAGGAAAGTGAGGGGACAAGGCATTAATGTCCAAGGGACACCTCACATGTGCTTTTCTCAAAACCATGTGCTCTCCCATGATATTTCCCATTAAGTTAGGCCACATGGGGCCCCCAATACAAATATCCATCACCTTAGGTCGTCCAACCCTTAAAATATCTCATGACATCACCATGACACAGTTATGATGTCATTAAACATACTGAAACCCTAAAACTGTTTTTTTACTATTCACTGAAAATTCAACTTTCTCAGAAAAATCCCAAAATTTCACACTAACCAAATATAAATGCTCTGATTTCAAAAATTAACTCCATTTTATAAAAATAATTTTCTAAATATTTTTAGTTTTATTTTTAAATAAATACACTATTCACCGAAAATTCATTTTTTTCAGAAAAAACCCCAAAAATTACCTTAACATAATATCGATGCTCTGAGTTCAAAAATGAAATCCATTTTATAAAAACAATTTTCTAAATATTTTCAATTTAATTTTTAATTAAAAAACACTATTCACTTGAAAAAACTAATACTTGAATAATAATTTATGAAACCATTATTTAACCATTTTATTGAATCACATTACTTAATCAAGGTGCCTAGATTATATTAATACTTTCTTTAAGTGAGATTACTAATCCATTTGGTCACATTACTAATCCTAAGCATAAAATCACTATTCATAATTTACTATTCATCAAAAATCAAGTTGATCTTATTAGACTCTAAATTTCGTACTGAACATAATTGTAGAATACTATTTTTTAAAAATCATTACACATTTTTAATTATTTAAGGTTTACATAAACATTTTTTTTTAAAATATCCTTTATCTAAAATTCACCAAAAATATGCATACTATATTTATCCGGACATTTGAAAATTCATAAACTTCATAAGAAGAAATCCCAATTTTAATTTAAAACAAAGGATTACACAAGGGAGTTATGGTCTCCTTACATAGCCCCTTATCACACCAGCATAGGACCTAAGTGTAAGGTGTGCTAAGGTGAGATAATCCAAGGGAGGCTCGGCCAACATCGCACGAGTAGTAATTTCTATCATTTTGAACTTCTCGCGAAGGCGATCCCATTCTAGCTTCACACGATGAAGTTCGGATTGGGTTTGGTCCAGAGCAAAGCCCAGTGGTGCTACCTTCTTCCCAAGTTCTGTTAAATGGGCTTCGATCAGTCCAAGACTACTGGGTGAGGTCATCGAATCTTCTTTCTATATTAATTAACCAAGATTACTTGTATTTAGAGACAATAATCAAAACATTTTGTTCACAACGGTCATATTGACCAATGTTCATATAACAGTCAAAACCCAATGGTCTCATTTTAATTATAATCATGTTTATCAAATAAAACATTTTTGTTGAGTATAAAAATAAAATAAAATAACACATGAAATTAGGGAAAAAGATTTATTCAAAATTTCAGGTTGTTACAATCTTCCCCCCTTAAGAAATTGTGTCCTCGCAATTTTTAAAATTGGGTTTTGAAATTTCATTGAAAGTCCCACATCGGAAAAAGAGTCAGTAACACTATTACTTTAAAAGAAAGAAAAGGAAGTACAAAGGCCACCCGAGTTTACTCATACTAGGATTCCATGTAGGAAACATGGACATGGAGGAGAAAACAAAGGGTCACATTCTAAAGGAGAGTGATAGAAAACATGATTAGGAGGAAGTTAACCACCAGAAAATCCCAAAATTAGGATGTGTGTAAGCAGTCTTTGATTACCTAGTAGGAAACATAAACCAACAACATTTTTGTTTTACGTTCCTTTTCATAATTTTGAGGAATTCATTTACAACATAGAAAAAAACATAAGTAAATATATCTACCTTCATGTAGAGTTTCATCCTTTAATAAGTTTCTACCAAAACTAATCTTTTCTCCAAATGATGAGCATTCAAAACTACTTGGTCTCATCAAAATCACAAGAATCATCTTCTAGAGAATCACATAATCCATAAAAGATAAACTATCTATTTCTTCTATCTTTAAACATTATCCCAAAAACAGAAAGGGTAAGGTAAAAAAACTCTTCAAAAAGAAAGAATCCCATAGGAATGGAAACTACTCTTAAATATTCAAAGTTCCACGGTACTACCCATAGTTCATCATAGACCATTCCATAAATAACTGTCCTTAAAAATCCTCAAAATAAACCAAACTAAGATTGAAACCCAAATACAAGAAGGACTTGATAACATAGTCTTCTGAGATAAACTTTATCATTCATCTCCAAACAACATCAACTACTCCTAACATATTATAACAAAAGTAAACAACCTAAACATATTTTCCCCAATATAGGTCAATCATTTCCATAAGTAACTTATAATACCACAAGTTCACCTTAAATTCATCAATTCCTCAAAATATAATTCAACCATTACTCCTCAAGAAAATACCATAGTAATCTATTTACTTCGATCAAATACGGTTCCCAAAATAGTGAACGTCTTCCAAAATAATAATCATCTATTAATCCCCTAATCACCCTTTTTTTAAGAAGAACAGCTTCACTACATAAACATGTGGTACATAACAATAGATGTTTTCATTAATGATATAAATTCATCTTAGGTAGTGACTTGATGACCTTAGAAAACATAAAAGATATGCTCATAGAGCATGAACTAAAATACAACATGACATAGACAATTATTACGAAGAAGTTACATGTACTTTAGTCATCATGATCCATCTCAGCATAGGACTTTCATTGTTCCCTTTTCCTATAAGATTCTTGATGCTCATCATGCTTCTCACCCATTCCAAGAGAGCATTTCCTTGGATAATGTCTAACTTCTCCACATTTACAACATCGAAAAGTATAAGTCACATTAGATCGAACCTTATCTCCATTCATCACACTATCCATTTTTTTAAAGCAATTGGCTACTTTATGCCCTATCTTCCCACACTTAAAACATCTCCCGGTTCCTTTGTGACATTCTCCTTGGTGCCCCTTTCCACAGTTTTTGCACAAAGGAAATTGGGTCTTCTTTCCCTTATCAACTTTATCATTTGAACATCCTTAAGACTTTGTCTTCTTCTTCCTTGATGAATTTGGTCATTCAACTAGGTACCAGTTGTTAATTGTGATTTTTGATAGCTGGTTTGGCATAATCACAATATGTTCAACTTGATCTTTCATCATCTCTGTCACATCAATAGGGAAATCATCACATTTTCTATCACATTGGTTGTTGGGACATGTTCTTACATTTCCCACCATTAACTAAGAAAAGAAAGTATAATTAGGGGTTTGGATACTTAGCCAATAATCATTAAAAGGAAACTTTAAGCATAGAAGGATAAACTTGTAGAAGGAAAGTATACCCTAACTTGTGATCCCCTAGGTTCCAATCTAGGTTATCCATGATCATATCTTCTTATGTGAATCTTTATTTTATTTTATCTTTGTTCCTTTAATAATGGTTCATACTAATATTATGAATTTACCAAATCATATCCCTCAGGAGTGTCGTAACCAAGAGTGCAGCAAGGCCCGTTGTCGTGTACCAGTTCCCGTTCGAGTCTAGCTCAAAGTGGTGTTTTCGGGTTTTACCCCTATGTACATCTGTGCCAGAGCCACCTCTACCTGCTCGTATCCAGATAGGGATGTATTTTCTTGGAAACCCCTTACTCAATACTCACCAAAATACCAGGACGATTTCCTATATTTAAACTTTTTTATAGGGTTCTTCCTAGAGTTTTTATATCCTAATTTCCACAAATAACTAAACCATCCTTTGATACCAACTATAGAATCCCTCCTTTTCATAACATAAACTTTCATTACATTACACAAAACTAAGGATCTTTAAGGTTTAGTATCTTGGAAACTAGGAACATAATACATGATAACAACATAAAAAATTCTTCTTAAACACTTTATAGGATTCTCATTAAGTTCATCCTAGGTTCATTACTGCATCTCATAACCTAGGGACATACATCAAAAGAAAGGGTGAGCATAAGGCCCAGTAAGGGAAACAAGAGAAACATTTTACATGTGAACTTGAGATACTTCAATAAGGCCATGAAAAGAACTTTAAGGCATGAGAAAGAAATCATGAGGCATATCATAATAAAAATAACATCTTTTATAACATGAAGATGTGGCTGCAACATTTAACATAGACAATCATGAACATATCACCAAGGTCTATCCCCAAGGTTCCATTTGAAAATTACTGAGGTTATTCACCAAGATATCGTGAAAATTGTAATCTCTGGTGGTTACATCATTACCCGATGCATTGGAGCGCTATCAGGGCGCGCCCTTAAATTTGCCTTTATTATCATGTTAGCCACATATATCATCATAAAAAATTTCATAAATAACCCATATAGCATAAAATAAATGGGTTTCATTTCATAATCATAACGTTTTAAAAACTGCTTTAAAGACATGATCTTTACGTCACTTTAAACCCACGGAAAGGGAAAGTGGGTTTCAGTTATGTAAATCCTAGAATTTAAAATAGAACATTTTGGTATATATGTGAATACCCCTTTAGAAATAAGATCTTTGAGAATTCACTTAATAACATAAAATAATTTTGATATAAAGAGGGAGGCATTTTGAGACGAAAACTATGCAGCATCACGTCTATGATACATGGTTTTAGAAGACATTGAAATGAGAGGGGACATGGGTAACCCACTCTAAATGATACATAAAACAGTAGGGTAACAGGATATAAATTATTTAAGAACATGGTAATGAAATTTCAATGATATACCATATGAAACGAAGAACTTGAAAGGAAGACAAAAAATAAGATTTCTCTTATGAGAATTCGGCAGCCTAACGGCGTCACTTAAAACTTCCAAAAATGGATTGACGAGATAAAATTGGGTCTCTCATCATATGAACATAAATGATCAGTATGATAGATATAGATATCATACCCCAACATAATAAAAATTAACTTGAAAGACTTTACATGAAAGTAGATCTTGAAAACGAGAAGGGTGAAAAAACCACTTAAAAATTCGGCAGCCTAACGGCGCCACTTAAAACTTCAAAATACTGAATTGAAGAGATCAAATGGGGTCTCTCATCATATGATCATAAAATATCAATATGATAAATTGAGAGATCATACCCCAACATAATAAAAAGGAACTTGAAAGACTTGACAAGAAAATAGATCTTGAAAATGAGAAGGGAGAAAGAATCCGTTACAAAAATTTCGGCAGCCTAACGGCGCCACTTAAAATTTCATAAAACGAAATAATGAGAGTAAGAGGGGATCTCTCATTATGTGAAAATTAAAAGGGCAGTAAGAGGAGTATAAAAGAACACCCTTTAACATAAGAACATGGAGCATAAAAGAAATTACAAAAAAGAGATTTCTTGAAAAGAAAGAGAGAGATCAGATCCCTTACCTTAAAACGTAACTCTTAAAACTCAAAAGTTTTCACCTTGAGGGATTGGGGGCACCTTGGGAGGACTCCTTGGGAGGTATGGAGACCATAACTTCGTTGAGGATGGTTTTGGAGTCGAATGGATGAGAGGAGGGCTTGGTATTTTTAGGGAAAGTGAGGGGACAAGGCATTAATGGCCAAGGGACACCTCACATGTGCTTTTCTCAAAACCATGTGCTCTCCCATGATATTTCCCATTAAGTTAGGCCACATGGGTCCCCCAATATAAATATCCATCACCTTAGGTCGGCCAACCCTTAAAATATCTCATGACATCACCATGACACCGTTATGATGTCATTAAACATACTGAAACCCTAAAACTGTATTTTTACTATTCACTGAAAATTCAACTTTCTCAGAAAAATCCCAAAATTTCACACTAACCAAATATCAATGCTCTGATTTCAAAAATGAACTCCATTTTATAAAAATAATTTTCTAAATATTTTTAATTTTATTTTTAAATAAATACACTATTCACCGAAAATTCATTTTTTTCAGAAAAAACCCCAAAAATTACCTTAACATAATATCGATGCTCTGAGTTCAAAAATGAAATCCATTTTATAAAAATAATTTTCTAAATATTTTTAATTTAATTTTTAATTAAAAAACACTATTCACTTGAAAAAACTAATACTTGAATAATAATTTATGAAACCGTTATTTAACCATTTTATTGAATCACATTACTCAATCAAGGTGCCTAGATTATATTAATACTTTCTTCAAGTGAGATTACTAATCCATTTGGTCACATTACTAATCCTAAGCATAAAATCACTATTCATAATTTAATATTCATCAAAAATAAAGTTGATCTTATTAGACTCTAAATTTCGTACTGAACATAATTGTAGAAGACCACTTTTTAAAAATCATTACACATTTTTAATTATTTAAGGTTTACATAAACATATTTTTGAAATATCCTTTCTCTAAAATTCACCAAAAATATGCATACTATATTTATCCGGACATTTGAAAATTCATAAACTTCATAAGAAGAAATCCCAATTTTTATTTAAAACAAAGGATTACACGAGGCAGTTATGGTCTCCTTACATATCCCCTTATCACACCAGTATAAGACCTAAGTGTAAGGTGTGCTAAGGTGAGAGAATCCGAGGGAGGCTCGGCCAACATCGCTCGAGTAGTAATTTCTATCAGTTTGAACTTCTCATGAAGGCGATCCTATTCTAGCTTCACACGATGAAGTTCGGCTTGGGTTTGGTCCAGAGCAAAGCCCAGTGGTGCTACCTTCTTCCAAAGTTCTGTTAAATGGGCTTCGATCAGTCCAAGACTACTGGGTGAGGTCATCGAATCTTCTTTCTATATTAATTAACCAAGATTAATTGTATTTAGAGACAATAATCAAAACTTTTTGTTCACAGCGGTCATATTGACCAATGGTTATATAACAGTCAAAACCCAATGGTCTCATTTTAATTATAATCATGTTTATCAAATAAAATATTTTTTTGAGTATAAAAATAAAATAAAATAACACATGAAATTAGGAAAAAAGATTTATTCAAAATTTCGGGTCGTTACAGTCATAGCGTTATTCATATCAGCAAGAACCCGACATTTCATTCTAGGTCCAAACACATCGATGTGCGGTATCACTGGATTCAAAATATACTTGAAGAAAGATTGATGAATGTTGAAAAAATCCACACCAAAGATAATGGGGAAAACATTATGAGGAAGGTTCTATTGAAAGATAAGTTAGACGCCTGTAAGGAGACAGCAGGTCTAGCTTCTACCCCTAATTAATCGTGAGGGGGAGATATGTGGGGGCCACTCCCATTTGTGGGAGTATTCAACAGATGAATAGTTGTCGAAAACTACTTGGTGCAGGTATCCTTTTGTGGGTAGCCTTTTCTCTAGTTTGGAAGACAAACCCAGTGACACCTCCGTTGAAGCAGCAAAGATGGAATGTAGCTGGTAGCAGGAGAAACATCAAGGGTTGCTGAACCAACTATTGACATATTTGTTTGTAGTCTCTTTAAAGCGGGATTGAATCCTATGATTTTGCATCCGTAAAAAAAACTCTATTTTAACTATTGTATCCTCTGATGTTATTATCTGAAGAATAAATAGAATCACCCCCTTCTCCCATGGACATAATCAACACCATTATCTAACCACTTTAAATCTCTTGTGTTTACCCGTTTTTATTCCTTGTTTGTGTGTTTTATCTCGCCACGAACCTCTATTTCCCCAACACAGTCTTTGAATTCATATCTCAGTTGGCACAAGAGGGTGGCACAATCGATCGGGATGATCAACTGTGAGAAAGGGTGTGGTCTCTTGTTTTTGATGTAGCATTCCAGACCCAGGTGTCACTAAACCGTGCTCCAAGCCTGATTGACCACATGACCACAAGAACATATCTCAGAATGTTAGAGGCTTCTGATTAACATTGAGGGCCTGGGGGTTTCCTTGGAGATACTATTCCCTCATAGATCTGAGTATGCTTAGCGGTAAATAAATAATCAGTAAATAGAGGAAGCATAAGAACAAACTAATAGCAGCGATAAATAAAGGAATAAGCCATGAAATATAAATAAACAACTACCAAAAGCTGAATAATAAATAATAGATACAAAAATGATGATTTTCATGATGATTTACAAAAAAAATAGGGTACTAGGGATCAAGGGAAAAAAGAATATACTTCATGCTATCAAAAAATGCAAAAATGCAAAAAATTTCTACAAAAACATCTCGAGCATAGGCTCAGTCCTCTACCCCCAACTTCATCCTATGCAACAAGAAAATCAAGCATCAAAAGTATAAAGATTTCATTTATCCCTACCTATGATCATAAAGTCTACTCAGGTACCAAATGATTCCTGAGTAGGGTGTGAGATATAAATATCAATAAAATGGAACATGTGGTGTCTAAAAATTTCCATCTCATGTTGTAATTAAGAGACAATGTGCTAGCTATAATAAAATTAGAGAATTTGTATAATTAAAACATTAACACTTAGGTCTAGGTTTCTAAATGGACACTCATCCCATAACACCTGATTTGACCTCTACCGGATGTCTGAATAAGGTACCTATACAAGTCATAATACATATAACAAGTTACAATATAAACAAGGCAACTAACAAAAACATACCCCCAAGCTTGTTCTCTGGCTTGGGGTATCATAACCATGTTATCGCATAAGCATGTACAGTTATAAACAAGAATCATCAAGTGATAGTAAAATGGGCTCATAATAATAATATTAATGGATGCATCTCATAAGACAAAACAATGAATCATTCAAATCTATCAAATCCAAAGGTGGATTATCGAGGCCATCCAAGGTGATCTACAAGAATCTAAGGTGTCTTTATGGGAACATTAAATATAATACAATACCACCGAGCCCATCTAAGGTGACCCATATGGAATCCCTTGTATCACTCGAGGATGGTGGTATTAGATTATATCAAATGTTCCCATAGAAATACTTGGGATTCTTTTAGATCACCTTGGATGGGATCAGGACACCTCCTATAGATTTGAAATTTTTTAATGATTGATGGTTTTCTCTTATGATATGCATCCATTATTATTTTTATTATGAGCTCGTTGTGCTATCTCTTTATACTTATTATTTATACTTGTGCATGCTTATGCAATGACATGGTTATGATACCCCAAGACAGAGAACAATATCGGGGGTATGTTTTTATTAGTTTTCATGTTTACATTGGCACATGTTATATGTATTACGACTTGCACAGGTACCATATTCATACTTCTGGCATAGGTCGAAGTAGGTGGTGTGAGATATCTGTCCATTTAAAAACCTGGACCTAAGTGTTAATGTGTTAATTATAAAAATTCTCTGATTTTATTATATTTGGAACACTATTTATTAAGTATAGCATGAAATGGAAAGGTCTAGACACCGTGGGTGTCAACCTATTGAGATTTATATCTCACACCCTGCTCGGGAACCATTTGGTACCTGAGTAGAATTTTTGATCATAGGTATGGATAGAGGGAATCATGTTGCTTATGATGCTTGATTTTATTACTATATATGATGGATTTGGGGGTATAGTACCAGGCCTATGATCAAGATGTTGTAGCAGTTTTTGACCTTTTTGTAATTTTTGATAGCATGAAATATATTCTTTGTATCCCCAGATCCCCAGTACCCTCATTTTTGTAAAGCATCATGAACATCATCATTTTTGTATCTATTATTTATTATTAAGATTCCTCTATTTTTATATATATATTTTAAGGCTTATTCCATTATTTACCATTGTTTTCAGCTTATTCTTATGCTTATGATATTTAATGATTATTTACTGCTAAAAATACTCGGATCTATAAGGGAATAATCTCCCCAAGGACACCCTATATACCCTCACTACTAGTTAGTATCCTTTGGTGTTTAGAGATATGTGCTTGAGGTCATGTGGATAACCAGACTCGGGGCACGGTTCAGTGGCACCCAGGTCTGGGATGCTACAAAGATTTCATGCAACAGATAAAACACTTTTCAAACTCATTTTTAGAGAAAGGCACACAAGAATATCAAGGGGCTCAAGAGGGTTTCACCCCATTTATGAAAACTCATTTTCATAAGATTCCAAATGGGACACTTATTTAAAACAAAACATGATTGGGATGTCAAGCTAGTTCAAATTTCATAAAACACTTTCCAAACACCATTGGAAAACAATGTAAATCACCCAAACATTTAAATTTTTTTAAAATCTCTCCTACACAAGGGATCTCTTCTTTAAAAATATAAAACATGGAAAAATATATTATTTTTATCACAACTTTCATTAAACACCACTTAAAACATTTTAAGAGGTCCAAAAAAATCATCCATTTCTTTTAAAACGTTTCAAAGCTACCCTTCAACAAGGGTATTCCTCTTTGAAAACAAAAGAAAGCCCAAAGGGTCATCCATTTTCTATAAAACCATTTTAAACAGACCTTCATGTAATTTCACAAAGGGGTAAACTAGACACACCTTTCAAATAACTATTTGAAATACATTAAAATACCCCTTCACAAATCATTTTGTAGTTCACACCTCAATTTAAAACTAAATTCCCTTTAAAGCCACTATTTTAACTCAATGAAAACCAAAATTGGGTTAAAACCCATTTCTCCTCATGAAAAGAATTTCAAAAATCTGTAATTCATTCCACATGAAGCTTAACATAATAAAAGTTTCCATTTAAAATGATAAAACATGGAATTAACTTATAAAACCAATTATGCCAAGTATAAAACTCATCAAAATGGTTCCAAATCATCACAAGGCTACCATATATAATTATTATTTCATAAAAAGAGAATTTATAAAATGAAATCATCCTTATAATTCCAAAATAAAGTAATTGCATAGTAAAACCTACCTCAAAGAAGTAGGAATCAAGCCGAAACATCCTGAAACATGTCGCCTTCAATGGAGACCTCGCCCGTGGAGCTAGCAGTGGTGTTTATAGCCCCTAGATAGTAAAATCACAATCATTATAACCACCTAGAACCCTAAAATAAAACCACATGATAACTAGGGTTCTTAGGGGAATCCAAAACCAAGAGAAAAGAGGGAGAGAAGGAAGGAGTTGGAAGAAGGAAGATCTCACCTCAAATCCACTTGGAAAATGCCAAAGAGAGGGTGATAATACAAGATGGAAAAGGTTGGAACTCCTCCTTTAGATCCAAAAGGTTCATCTGATTCATGAAGGATAGAAGAGAGGTGAAATACAACTTAATTCGGAAAGGAAAAATGGGAATTACCCAAATTTTTAACCACTTGGACAACTCACTCAGTTTGGTCGCACGCTTAGGAAAACTGTGCACCAACCATGTGGGCACAACTACCTCCAAAAAAACTAAGTTGCGTGATTACTTATGAGAGGATACAAGGTTAAACAAACTATGCACCTCACTTCAGGACCACTCAGGCCTCACACAGCCTCCTGGGATGACTCATATGGTATGAAAAACCATGTGGAAGCTATGAAAATGGTTCTATAAAAAACCACAGACCCAATTGCATGTTTCTCGTATGACTTACCAAACCATTTTAAAGTTATACGCCACACCTGATATGAAAAAAGTACCTAACACAGTTTCTCTTAGGGGACACACTATTTGTACTTAACTGTGCGCAACCCGTGCTGACAAACTATGTATAGTTCCAAATGAAATAAAGAGGATCCTCATGAAGGGAGGTCACATGATTTCCCTCTAAATGTTCTCCTTAACTATGTATAGAAGGAAAAACTCAAAATTTTCCAAGTTACAAGTAGTAACTCCATGGAAACGCAACTTGGGCCTCTACTTTTTAAAATAATATGAAAATACCAACAACGTGACACGAGGGGTGTCACAAACTCCCCACCATGCCACTTTATGCCCCAAGAAAGTTTAGGTCGAAATAAAATCAAAATAAAGAGTAGAAGATCCCAAGAGGATCTAACCAAATGAACCACTCAACATGGCCCTTCCTCAATGCCAATGAAAATCCTAAAAAATGATCAAACCAAACAACCATAAGAGAACCAAACATCTCCAAGAAGAGTGAAAATAAGAACCTATAACAATAATCCTTCATAAGAATAGGATACCTAGCATGGTCTCCCCATAATTTATAGCTCATCTAACATGGTGTCACAAAATAAAATTATCAGGAACTCATCCTAGAAAATTTTAAAACCACAAAAAAGAACACACACTAGTGCAGAAAACGTTATTTAAGTCGGTTATTTTTCATTTTTTACATCAGTTTTTAGCCGACGTTATTCCGGACGTCGTTATAAATAATGTTTTTTACGTTGGTTATTTAAAAACCGACGTAAAAAACATAACATCACAGTGTTTATCACGTCGGTTAATTAATAACTGACATGAAAAAACCGGGGGGAGGGGTTTATAACTTCAGTTATTATATAATCTCCATGATGAACTGGGGGTGGGGGTTTATCACGTCGGTTATATAATAACCGACGTTATAAACACGTGCGGGGGAGTTTATCACGTCGGTTATATAATAAATGACGTGCTAAACCAGACCGGGGGGTTTATCACATCGGTTATTAAATAACCAACGTGATAAACCATGCCACAGGGGTTTATCACATCAGTTATTAAAAAAAACGATGTGATAAACCCTTCCTGATTTCTTTATCAAGTCGGTTATAAAATAACTGACGTGGAAGACAAAAATTTTTTTAAAAAAATCGAATACAGTCCTCTGCTCTCCCCCAAAAACCAAATCAATAATTCATACCACAAAAATAGGAGATCAACACAAGAACTAAAGCAAATTTAAGCATTTACATTGATAACATATAAAACTTAACCTACTTGATAGCCCCCACCCTCATGTATACCCCCTAGACAGCCCCAAACACCCCGGGACAACCCCCCTACCCTCATGTATACCCCCCCCCCACACACACACACCCTGGACAGCCCTCCCCCACCCCATTGGACCCCCACCACACCCCTGGACTGCCCCCCGACCCCCTGGAGAGCCCCAAAAACCCCTGGACAACCCCCGCCCTCCGGAACAACACCCCTTCACCCCACTTGACAGCCCCCACCCCATTGGAGCCCCCACCACACCCCTGGACTGCCCCCCGACCCCCTGGACATCCCCAAACACCCTGGGACAACCCCCCCACCCTCCTGAATAATACCCCCTCACCCCCTCACCCCACTTTATAACATATAAAACTTACCCTGCATGACATCCCCCACCCTCATGTATACCCCCTGGACAGCCCCAAACACCCCGGGACAACCCCCCCCCCCCCCCCCACCCTCATGTATACCCCCCCCACCCTAGACAGCCCTCCCTCACCCCATTGGAGCCCCCACCACACCCCTGGACTGCCCCCCGACCCCCTAGACATCCCCAAACACCTTGGGACAACCCCCCACCCTCCTGAATAGCACCCTTGATAGCCCCCACCCTCATGCATACCCCCTGGACAGCCCCAAACACCCCAGGACAACCCCCCCTCCCACCCCCATGTATACCCCCCCCCCACACCCTAGACATTCCTCCACCCCATTGGAGCCCCCACCACACCCTTGGACTGCCCCTCGACCCCCTGGACAGCCCCAAACACCCCTGGACACCCCCCCCCCCCACACCCTCCTGAACAGCACCCCCTCACCCCACTTGACATCCCCCACCCCATTAGAGCCCCCACCACACCCCTGGACTGCCCCCTGACCCCCTGTACATCCCCAAACACCCCGGGACAACCCCCCCACCCTCCCGAACAGCACCCCCTCACCCCACTTGACAGCCCCCACCACACCCCTGGACTGCCCCCCGACCACCTGGACAGCTCCAAACACCCCGGGACAACCCCCCACCCTCATGTATACCCCCCCACCCCCTGGACAGCACTTCCACACCCCTGGACAGCCCTCCCACGCCCCTGGACAGCCCACCCACACCCCTGGACAGCCCTCCCAGACCCCTGGACACCCCCCAACCCCACTGAACACCCCCCACACCTTTGGAACCCCTCCCCCCTAGACCAGAATCCACACCATAAAAACCATCATTAGTAGACCAAAACAAGAAGTAGAGAAAAATTAAAGATTCACATATATAACATTTAAAACTTACACTGTCAACTTCAAAAAAAACTAAATCCAACCTAAATGACTACCAAATACACAATTACAATGACAATATTCAAAATTACATTTTACATTACAAACAACTAAAATTCAATCAAACCTATAAAATAATTTGACCACTCCACTTGTAAGTGTTTGATGTCTTCAGTAGTATAGGGTTGAGGGTCGTCAAAAAGATACAAAGGAAAAGGATAGTAGTTAACATGTATAATGAATAAATCAAATTGAAATATTATGGAAAAGTTTAAGAGGATATCTTACCAGGTCAAAATTTACAACTATCCCAGTTGTTATTATTTCATACATAAATCTTAACATATAATATCCGCATTCGATGACGCCTTGTTGTTCATGACAATTCTGTTTGAATGAGTGTAAATTCAATATATTATTTTTATGTAATAAATCAAAAAGTACAAATTATAAATGGATATTTACCTTCGCATTTACATATTTGATCTTTGCACTCCTTTTCTTTGTGTTTTTTTGAAAGTAGGCCCATGCCCTATTAGAAAATAATACAAATGGGGTAAATTTAAAATTCATTATAATATATAAAACTATTGATAAATTGAAACTTACTTTTCCAATATATTATTAAAACCTTCCTGCACATCATCATGGACATAGCATATCCAATAAAGTTCTTTCTCCCTTGGGAAAAAACCCTTAATATTTAATGATCACTGATTAAAGGAAATTTAACGTTAGTGGTTTTTTATGTTAAAAGATAATTAACTCTTTGAGAGAGATGTGTTTCATACCTCTCACAAAAAGGCATCATCCAACATTGTGTGACTATATTCTTCTCAAGTCTTTCAGCAATATAAATCATTCTTTGTTCCTCATCCAATGCACATGCTTCAGGGGAAATCAATTGCGGGTCCATGAATCCATATACATCTGTCAGCTCATTCCTCTCACAAATTTTATAAAGATACCTAATACAAAATAGACATAAGTATACATTTTTAATAAATATAACGTAGGGAAAAGGTGTTAAGACTTACATAGAAAAAAATTGTACCACGTTGATGCCCAACTTATCTCCAGTAACAAGCTCCATGATATCAATTTTCATAATCCCCACACTTATTTCACATCCATAAACATGAGCTTCCATTAGAAACTCATAATGACCCACCAAAAAATTTGAATATCTTGAAAATCTGTCAATACTACTAGAATCTATATCTGATGTCATAGCCATTTGTCTTTGTTGTTTTCTATACATTATTTCTTTACCTTTGAAGTATTCCTGTAAAAATAAATTGAAAAATATATTAGTTTTCAAATGATAAAACAACTTTAATAAAAAAATAAAATAAAAGATATAACAATCATACCTCTATGGTAATGAGTCGAAGAAGTCTGGATGGCCAAATTAAAAAATGGCCGATACTATGTCCAATTTTCACCACCTCATCTGTAGGTAATGGTACCCGATCTGATCTATCAATAATATCTTGTACAGTGACCCTCTGATTCTTTACCTCTAATTGTTGATGATGAACTGTATCTCCTATACAATATACCAACCCATATTCTACTATATGATGTTGAGGATCATCAACATACAACTTGCAATAAGTAGGAAGCTGCGGTAGAGGAGTAGGATAAAAAATGGGGTCTGCAGGCTGAGGTGGGGGAGTGGGATCTACTGGCGGAGGTGGAGGATAAATAATGGAGTCTGTAGGGGGAGGTGGAGGAGTGGGATCTGCAGTCTGAAATTGTCTTTGTATGTATGCAAAAATAGACTACACCAACGCTATAATCTTTTCCTCCATCATCGCATTAATATTATGAACTTCAGCATCCAAGGATTCTATTTTTTTTATAAACCCCCTCAATGTTAGAAGTTGAAGAATGTGGCAACACTTTTCTTACCGATACACCTGCCAGATATCCTCTTACACGACCAGGATGTTCGAGCTTTCCCAATGTTCCAGATAAAATATCTTCCCTCCCTGTAGTTGTAAATGTCCCCTGTGAACTCTGCTCCTCAAGAGAGTCATGTATTAATTAATTGAACATTTCTATAATGATTGAAATTATATGAAGAAAATAGTTAACTTAAATAAATAAAATAGATATCTTACAATCCTCTCAGCTACGATTCTCGATTCTTCCGAAATATATTGCCCTTTTTTACCCTTCCGAGCTCTCTTCCATTTTTCATGTCTAGATGGAGGGGTGTGAGGGGCCACCTCTCCAGAGCTTGAAGACCCAGCTCTTAGTTGTTGAAATTTTTCCACCATAATTTGTTCTTCCAAAAATGCATACCCTCCCCGAGATAAACTATGAGGGTATACATTTTTAGATTGGATCTCCTGATGAGATTTCCTTTTTTACTGTAAATTAAGAATAAGAAATCATTAATGAAACATTAATAAGATCATTTATATAAGAAAGTTTATAAAAGTTTACATTGACCTTACCAAAAATGACTCTTTTCTTCTATTTTAAAAAAATTGTCTCTATGTGTCTTCATCTATAAAAGGATATATACGACATGGATTTTCATGACTCCTATGACCATAAATGAAATCAAATGAGAGGGTTGATTTGAAATCCCTCTATCTCCTGGAATCCAATGATAAGCATTTTTTCCTGACTCCTATAGTGTCAGGAATATCAAATGTCATCTGATAAAGAAGAGGTTAAACATATTATATATACTAGAAACATTTAAAGAATAGTCAAAAAATATAAAAATATCTTACCAAAATTGTCTCCCACAACTGAGAGATTATTGCTTTATCCACACTTCTCCAGTCATCATACAGAACACTTACTTTGCTCTTAGCCTGAGTTGTTACAAAACTCTTAAAATATTTTTCATTTGGACCTCTATGAATATCATCATCATCAAACTCAACGAGTATCCTCTGATCCTGCATACGGGAAAGTGCTAATTTTGGTAAATGTGTGCACCCACGTTTACCAACCTTTGAACTCTTTGTCGTAATAGGAGAATGTGAATGTTCCTCCCCAGAGGTATGACCAATATTCTCATCTCTAGAATCATGTGGTTGATCAACTGAATGATATGTCATTATCCTTCAAATCAAAAAAACAAACGTTAGTTCACAAATATACAAATTCAAATATTTTAATACTACTGTAATCATAAAATATAAAAGTTTACTAAGTTACATAATAGTAAACATCAATAATATGGTAAGGATGTTAAACAATGGTAAAGATGGTAAAGATGGCCAATATGGTAAACATGGTAAACATGGTAAACCTGGTAAACATGGTAAAGTAATTGTCACTGAACAAAAATAATAGATATATAATTCATGTAATGGTAAACATGATAAAGTAAACTAAACAAACTTAAAACAAAAAAAACTTATACTTATTTTGTTTTAATACATGTTTTAATAAATAAAAAACTTTATCTAACATTTTATGAAAAAAAGAAATGTAAAAAAGAAATAAACATATGTTACTTGTAATTTTAAGAATGTAAAAATGGATTGTTTTTCCAAATTCCTTTGTCGTGATCGTTCCTTATGGCACAAACCATGTCTTCAACATGCTCATCATTATGTTCTATTAATCTTTCCATGGAAGTAGGGATCTCACATAAATTAGCATCTTCATCAAGTTCATCCTCACCAACATGTTGTTTTTTCCCTTATAAAACAACAACCCACTCCATATCTGATTGATATACTACATAGAAAATTTGTTTTGCATGTGTTTCCATTATAAAAGAATCAGTTGTGTCTTCCAATCTATTCAGATTAACAAGTGTCATTCCAAATTCATCGTGTCTCACACTGTTGTTACCGATAAACCATTTACAGTTAAAAACATGAACTTTAATTTTAAAGTAATCATCCTCTCATATGTCTTCAATCACTCCATAATATGCACTTGATGCAGAAATTGGGTTTTTGTCCTTAGCACTTGAAAAATGCATTGTTTCTACAAACACCAATACACCACTATTCTGAACTGTACTTCTGTTGTCCTAAGATTTCGTATGAAATGTATAGCCATTAATGTCATAACCGGACCAAGTTATAAAATTTAAACTGGACCACCCACTATCCATTTTAATTTCTCTGATACATTTGATCTACCAAGCAAGGTCTTTTTAATCCATGACAAAAAAGTTTTGTTGTGCTCATTCAAAATCCACATTTCTTTCTTCTTTGGATGACATTGTTTCAACTCATTAATATGCAATGTGATATATGGTTGAGCATCAGCTATGTTATTCAAGATGTATGATTATAATTTCTTCATCTGTTCAGCTGAAAATGATTTTACTTTCAAGCCATGAATCCCCTTTCCCTCATTATTAACTTGTTCATGGAGAGATGGAGGCAAACCTATGTGTTGCGCCGCAGCCAAGTAGCTCGTACAAAACTCTTCTACCTCCTCAGAAATATACTTTTCAATAATGGATACTTAAGGTCAATATGGATTTTTAACATACCCCTTTAATATTTTCATATACCTTTCAAAAGGATACATCCAATGAAGATATACAGGTCCACAAAGCTTTATTTCTCAAACCAGATGAATCATTAAATGCACCATTATATCAAAAAAAGTTGGAGGATAATACATTTCCAATTGAAAAAGTATAAAAGTTGCATCCTTTTACAAAATGTTCAAAGCATTCTCATCAATTGCCTTGTTACAAATTGAATTGAAAAAATAAAACAACTTCATTATAGTCTTTCTGACACGAATGGTCAATATTCCACGCAATGAAACTGGTAGAATTTGTTGCATCATGACGTGGCAATCATGTGATTTCATACCTATCAACTTCAAGTCCTTCAATGAGACAAAATTTTTTACATTTGAAGAATAACCTTGAGGCACTTCGATATCATGAAGACACTAAAAAAAGCTAATTTTCTCCCTCTTTGATAATGTATGACAAGCCGGGGGAAGAAATGTTCATCTTCCTTTATTAGTGGGAGCTAGCTCCAAATGTATTCCCATTGATAGTAAGTCTAATCTTGCATTCAACCCATCTTTTTTTTCCTTTAATATCTAACAATGTTCCAATCAAACAATCACAAATATTCTTCTCCACGTTCAAGACATCAATATTATGTTTAACTTCATGGTACCTCCAATATGGTAGCTCAAAAAATATTGACCTTTTCTTACAAATATGTCTATCATTACCAGATTTTTGTGTCTTTCCCAATGTCACATCAAGGTTTTTCACCCTCTCAAAATACAGATCAGGGGATAAAGATTTTGGAGCAGTATCAAATTCTTGTGACCCATTGAATGCCTTATTTGTCTTCTATAATGTTGATCCATAGGCAAAAACTTTCGATGACCCATGTACACTATTTTCCTCCCATGATGCAATTGACAATATGACGTCTGTTGTTTGCAAATTGGACATGCTTTATGCCTTTTAACACTGTATCCAGAAAAATTTCCATACGCTGGGAAGTCATTTATAGTGAACAGAAGCACTACATGCAGTTGAAAATATTCCATTTTATAAGAATCATACACCCTAATACCATCAGCCCATAACAGTTTCAAATCATCAATCAACGGTGACAAGTAAACATCAATATAATTGTCGAGTTACTTTGGACCATAGATCATTATACTCAACATGACATATTTTCACTTCATACAAACTTCAAGAGAGAGGTTATAAATTACCAATAAAACAGGCCATGAACTATGTGTGCTACTGAGGGTTCAGTATGGATTCATTCCATCTGTACACAACCCTAGTCTGAGATTTCTAATTTCGTTTCCAAATATAGAATATTGCGCATCAATTTTCTTCCATTGTGGACAATCAGCTAGATGATGTATTTTTCTATCACATACCCGCTCATCATCATGTCATCTTAACCTTTTTGCATCATGTGAATTAGAAAATAAATGTTTGAAACGATGAATTATAGGAAGATACCAAAATACCATTGAAGGGAGCTTTGTAATCTCTACATCAGCCTGTGATTTTTCTTTCACCTTATACCGTGATGTCCTACATTTAGGACACTATTACAGAAATTCATATTCCTTCCTATATATAATGCAGTCATTCGGACAGGCATGTATTTTCTTGTATCCCAATCCCATTGGGCATAATATATTCTTGGCCTTGTAATGTGAATCTGGAATATCGTTATCTTTTGGAAGAATGTCTTTCATCAATTGTAGCAGCTCTGTAAAACTTATGTCACTCCATCCATGTTTCTCCTTCAGGTTAATCAATCTTAACACTGCCGACAAAACCGTAAAATCTGTACAACTAGGATATAATGGTTTTTCAGCATCACCATATTGACATGAAAATGTTGGTTCTATCTCAATTTTTTCTGCTAAAATATCACGAATCATTTTTTCAATTCCATCAGAGTTACCATCTTGCGAATCATCATCATTAGTGACATTCCATCCAGTTTCACCATGCCAAATCCAAGGGCTGTAACTCAGATTAAAACCATGAAAAATCAGATGATCTTTTATCTCTCTACTTTTCAACTTCTTCATATTCAAACATTTCAGGCATGGATAGAAAAAAATGTCACTACTTGGAACATTTCGTTTAGCAAATTCCAAAAAGGCATCAACACCTTCCTCATATTCATTGCTCATTAGATGTTCCGTAATCCAACTTTGACTCATTATTACCTATAACAAATATCAAAAATATATATATTTTTAAGATAAGAAAAATATATGTTTATATGAAAAAAATCATAATTTTAATGTAAAACAATTTTGAAATATAAAACAAATCTATGTGTATTTAAAAAATATGCTTGAATATTATTTTTTTAAAAAATATAGTTACATATAACAGTTTTCAATTCCATTGAATCAAAGAAAACCATGGGGCCTACAGTGGTTGATAGAAAATTGGAGGAAATGGAGTAAACCTGAGAATCAAATAATATTTAAAATAAAAATTCAGATGGAGAAAATCACAATGTAAAGCCAATCATCACGGTACAATCATCATGTCATAATCTCAGAAACCACGATGCAGTAGTCAATTCCCCTGGACACCCCCCAACCCTCTGGACAGGCCCCCATCCCCCGGACAACCCCAAAAACCCTCTGGACAGGCCCCCACCCCCGTGGACAGCCACCCACACCCACCCACCCCCTTGGACACCCCCCCCCAGACACCCCCCAACACTCTGGACATCCCCCCACCCCCTGGACAGCCCCCCACCCCTCTAGACAGCACCCCCCACCCCTCCTGGACACCACCCCTACCCCCTACCCCCTTGGACACCCCCCAACCCTCTGGACCGCCCCTCACCCCCTGGACAGCCCCCCACCCCTCTTGGACACGACCCCCGACCCCCTTGGACACCCCCAACCCTCTAGACAGCCCCCACCCCCCCAGACACCCCCCAAACCCCTCTGGACAGGCCTCCACCCCCTTAGACACCCCCCCTAAACACCCCCACCCCTCTAGACAGCACCCCCACCCCTCCTCGACACCACCCCCGACCCCCTTGGACACTCCCCTCGACACCCCCCAACCTCTGGACAACCCCCCACCCCCCAGAGAACCCCCAAAACCCTCTGGACAGGCCTCCACCCCCTTGGACACCCCCTGGACACCCCCCACCCCTCTAGACAGCACCCCCACCCCTTCTGGACACCACCCCCACCCCCTACCCCCTTGGACACCCCCCTAGACACCCCTCAACCCTTTGGATAGCCCCCCCCCCCCACCCCTGGATAGCACCCCACCCCTCCAGAAATCACCCCCACCCCTCCCGGACACCACCCCCCACCTTCGACCCCCTTGGACACCCCCTGGACACCCCCCAACCCTCTAGACAGCCCCCACCCCCCCGGTCAACCCCCCAAACCCTCTAGATATGCCTCCACCCCCATGGACACCCCCCAACCCTCTGGACAGCCCCCCACCCCCCCCCCCCCCGAAAAACCCCCCAAATAATGGTTTACATATAAAAACTAGGCATGGTGAACAACTAAAAACACATGCATTTAATATAAACTTCAGCATGAAAGTGATGAAATTAAATATTATTAAACATGGCTACTTAAATGATCGTATGATAATTAAAAATAACCATTGTTATTCAACTAGTCAAATGATCACAAGTTTTCTCAATAACTAATATCATAATGAGGTAATGTATAATTCTAGAAATCTTAAACATATTGTCAAGGCCTTGGCCAAGGCCTCAAAAAATACTAGGGTAAGCCCTCAGCAGAACCCAATTTTATTTGGAATCATGAGACATAGCGATGCATCGAAGGGCCATAGAGGTCAACAGCCATTACATTATATGTCGAATAGATTCTCATATAAAAGAGGATAAATATAAGCAACAACAACACATGAAATATCATTTCCGAATTCATACATTTAATAAATAACCATTCTATGCAGTAATATAGGTGAATGTGATCATTAGTTGTCAATGACAACAAAAATTACCATCAATGTCGGGCATTCGCGAAACAAAAACAAACTAAATAAAAGTAGTTGAGTCTTACGTGAATATTGAAAGTCTATCTAATAGATCTAGGGATGATAAATAAAATGATGATGGAAAAAAGAGGTAAGAGGGTTTGAAATCGAAGAATCTTACATAGTTTAAACAAAAAAATGCAAAACATAAATATAGACAATCCGGTAAAAAAACGAACAAAATAAAGTCGTGGGAGGCTTACTTGAGTGTTGCGAGTTGTGATGATAGATCTGAGGAGAGTAAAGTCGATAAACGATGATGGAAAAATGAGTTTAACACAACGATATTGATGAGTCGATTAGGGTTTACCGTGCAAGAGAGACGAGTCGTCGGACTGTCGATTGAAAAATCGTAAATTACAATCCACAGGGCTTGTTAATTTTTTAAATGTTTTATAACGTCGGTTATTTAATAACTGATGTTATAAACTATTTTTTTACATTTATAACGTCGATTATTATAATAATCGATGTTATAAATGTATCAGATATGGATTTTTTTACGTCGGTTATAGAATAACCGACGTAAAAAATATATCATAAATCACAGTTTTTTACATCGGTTATTTTTTAACCGACGTAAAAAAATTTGCGGGTTGTTTTTTACGTCGGTTATCAAATAACCGACGTCAAAAATGCCTCAAAAGCCACTTTTTTTACGTCAGTTCGTAGATATCTTGTTTTTTATGTTGGTTATCAAATAACCGACGTAAAAAACATTGCGCTTTGTTTTTTTACATCGGTTAATTTATAACCGATGTAAAAAAAGAAGGTGCGTGATTTGTAACGTCAGTTATTAAAATAAATGACGTTAAAAAGTTACTCATCGCATTTTTTTATGTCAGCTATAAAATAACCGATGTAAAAAACCACATTTCACAAATTATCACATCGGTTATATATAACCGACTTAAAAAATGGTGACGTAAATAACGTTTTCTGCATTAGTGACACCCACAACTTCAAACACTTCCAAACCCAACAGAAGGAAGAACAACCACAAGAACCTCAGAAGAATGAAAAGAGAACTCGACTTGGGTTACTAAACATATAGATAACCTGGGGTTAAACATCATATCACCCTCACATGGTGAATCCCAAAAAATCCCACAGTCAAACACCAGTTAGTCTACCACACTCAACTGATGTTTCATAAACCACAATTACCCAATTGTGCACCCAAAGGTCTCTCTGAAGTCCAAATAGTGAGAAATACATGTCTTGACCAAAATAATGGTCACACTCACTATCACTAAGAGAGTTTTAACAATAACAAGGCTCAAAAAAATGACACTCACACCCTATACAGAAAACAGCCAAGAGGGAAGGAGAGGGGGGAATTCCACAAAAAAAACAAAACATGCCATAAAAAAGCATTCAAACCACCCATAAAAACATCCCAAAGGGAACCATCCATAGGAAACATCCCAAAAAAGGAAAAACATCCACAAAAGCTAGCCACACAAGATGAAGATCCCATACCAAGATTAAAACCACCAAAAGAGTGGTCCCCAAAGCAACACCATTGATTCCCACTAGTGGGTTGGAGTGAGTATATCAAGAGGGGGTGAATTGAGTACCCAATAAAAATTTCTATTTAAAATGGATTATTTTTAAATCCCCCAAATGTTTGAATACATCCCAATTTATCAAAATAAGTTGTATGATATAGACCTGAATCTTTCTAAGGATTTCTATAATTATTGATTAGGTCTCGAATGAATAATATACAATATTATTAAATCCTTTGAAATTATTTTTCTTGATAAAAATACTATATGAACAAAAAAAAGATAAACTATCAAAGTATATATTTTATTTACAGTGAAAACAATTTTTAGTTTTAAAGAATAAATAAAGTAAAACAAATTTAAAACACAAAGTGGAAAGAATGAATACAATAGGTTCAGTATCAAGTTGAGAATTAGTCATATCCACTTGGCGATCACCCACCACCAAGTAGTTTATATAAAATAAACAATTTGATCCACAAACTAGACCATGTTTTATAATAGTAAACACACTATATTGGCCACACGGGACCACTTCCACAGTTATTCATTGGAGTAAAACAAAACATGTCACACAAGGACCTCTACCACTCTTATCTATGGGAGAAATAAATATGAAATATCTTGAGAAGATATCGATTATCTTCCAGTTTAGCATAGGAGATAGTGTGCGTATATAAAATAGAGTATAGCACACATTTCTTAAAAAGTAATAAGTATAAAAAGAGTAGATAAATCTATAATAGTAAAGTTTAGAAATGCTCAGTCTGATGCAATGCATCTTGTTACTCTTGATTTTATTCTGCAATGAAGCTTGAGTTAGGCTCTCTTGAAAAAATTCAGGAAAAAAGAGTGTCACTGACTCTTATTCCTTGACTAGAGGAAGACAATAAATGTGAATGTAAAGTTTGTCGTCCTAGTTTAATGTTTGCAGTAGGTGAGCTCTAAGTATGTTCAAGCTATTCGAGATATCATCTTTGCATTAGTTCACTACTTCCACTATTGCATCTCTTTCTTCGCTCTGCATTTTTCTCTCTACACTCTGACACGAGGGAGTGTGTTGCACTTTTATCAGTAGCAGTAAAGAGAATATCTTAACTGCTTCCTCATACTACATATCTGAAACAATATTTAATGCTCTCTATCAATCATTTAATAAAAAATTAATAAAATAGTAAATTGAATTAACTTCAATAAATATAATTGTTAGAATAATATTATTTAAAAAGATAAGTAAAGACAGTGGTAGTTTCTTAGACTGGTGGTGTCACGCTCTGGAAGTATGTTGTTATGGAAGCATCACATAGGTAGTATAACACTGGCGATATCTTAGACTTAACCAAAATTCCACTACGCTGGCAGAATCTCAAATACTGGTGTCTGGTCTGGCGGTGTTAGGTTTGACTGCGTCTTAGACTTAGCTGAAATTCTGTGTTGGTGGTATGACATTGGCGGTGCTTTGTATGGAGGTATCTCATATTTATCCAACTTTTCATTATAACGGCATGAATTCCTAGTGGGGTGTCGATTGACGGTGTCTGAGACATCGTTAATTTTGTGGTCCAATGGTATGATATTTTGGCAGTGTGATATCCTAGCAGTATCTTATACTTAGAAAGATTTTTATACTGGTAGTGTGTCATGGAAAACAGTCTCTTGAGTTGGCAGTGCCAACCTCAATGGTGTCTCTTCCTTTATCAATTTTGAAACCTATCTCATAATATGATATGCTTACAAAAAACATTAAACTTATTAAGACCATTAGAATCATGATTTTGTGATCATTAAAACTAGGAGGTCAACAATCTCTCATTTTGTTATGATCAAAAATCATGGCGTCAAAGAACATTACAAATTTAAAAATAGGTCATCAAAGATATTAAAAAAAATATAAAAAATATCAGAATATAGAACAAGACTTATCAGTCATAGTATGTGTGGATGGTATCAAAGAAAAATAAATAAGAAAAGAGTGTATTGAAGGTAAGTATCATGAATAAAAATATTAAAAATAGATAGTTTCAATGATAACATAGAAACAACACTATAATAAATCATAAATTCCATAAGGTGGTGTTTCAATATTCCATCATAATTATACCCCATTTGGGATTATCAAAAATCTAAAGAAAATCATTATAAAAACAAGAATAATAGAATAAGAAATATCACAGGAATTCAAAATTATTACCAAAAATTTATTACAACCTAGGTCCCATTAAAGAAAAACTTTCTAAGCCAACAAAAATAAGGTTCAAGATGTTCCAGAAGGGTCCATAGGTTCTTTTCCTTTAGCCTTGTCTTTTTCTTGCACCTTATCTGAGGCAGTAAGATCAACTCGAGGTAAGATAGAAGGAACACCAGAGGATAGCCCAACTACATTCCAAGGATGATCTTCCATAATCACAACTGGTCGGAGTTGTCTTAAGTCTTGATCACCAGACATTGGAAAAGGCTAGAATTTAGTAAGAAAATGTGCTAAAGGATCTCAAGAAACTCCTAGTCTAAGAGACAACTGAGGAGTAATTTGGAAAGATTCTTGGGAAACTATTGCTTAGTCATGAACATGAAGAATAGGGTTCGTGATATTGATGAAATACATTTTGATTTGGAAACCCCTTTCCATCAAAATAAAGAAATCAGGTTTCTCTTCCATGAAATGGTTCAACACTGGGGTTATCTCTTTGAGTTGTCTCACTTTTTCTTTGAAAGCTTGAGTCACAGGAGGCATCCAAAGATTCTCACTAAGAATTTGAAATTGGTATCCATGGAATTATTGGTATAAATCCTCGAGAGATAGAACTTTATGGACTTGGTTATATTTTCATGGTCATCTTTCTTCCATGGGAATAACTATTAATTAACTTGAGAACACGATTAGAGTTATACCGAATTCTACTCAAAGTCTCTTGGGGATGATCATCAAAACTACCTGAAGCACTAGCTTAAGTAGCTCTCATCTCATCTATGATAACTTTCCTAAAACGATCAACATCAAAAACTTGAGGAGGAGGAGTATAATCAACAGAAGTATCTAAATATGTGTCCTTAAGACTTTTAATGATCCCTTCCATAGAATCAGTAAAGTTTTAATGCAAGTCCTCAATCATATCCTTAATAGAATCCAACTCACTTCCAATTATTTTATTCTCAATATCTATCTCAGAAATGTTATGTATCATTTTTTGTTAGATATGTTGAATAACAAACTCAAATATGTATCTTGCATCCTTTTTATGGATGAAATTATCTTGAGGAGGTCAATTATTTAACTTCAGAGCAAAATAAGACATCAACATATTACCAAAATCATCCAAGTCACCTTTAGTGATTATATCAAATGAAATAGAAATGGTTGCAAGAGTAGATTTAGGTGTTGGAGTTCTAATAGAAGAAAAATTTTGTAATATACCATCAAAATCTACCTATGCTAACAGGGATCCCTTAGGTTCTCCTTCTATATGAACCTCAAGTTCACCATGCTTTGGTGGATTCTTTACAACACTAAGAAACTTTACCCACTCTTCTTCCATTGGATCAACCCAACCATATGAAACAACAACTGAAATAGATGTAGTGGAAAGAGGTACCACACTAGTAGGTATAACTGAAATCTCAAGATTCTTTTAAACATCTGAAATATATATATCCAAGGAGTGTTCAACACTGGAAGGTTCATCTTCCATCTTTATATGAATAAGAGGTTACACTAACTATTAAGAATCATCTTTATGGGTATCAACTATAGGATCTACATCCATATAGATATCAATTAAAGGCTTACCATCTGCTAAAACATCTAACTAAACATCATCTCCTTGCTCATAAGAAGACATATCCATTTTCTCTTGCTCAACTACATGTTTTTCTAACACAATAATCCCACTTAACTATTCCATTACAGTAGAATTTGAAATAGTTTGACCAGTGGCAAAAAAACTAGCCTCAAATTCATCAACAAGTGTAGATTTATGAAAAATTTCAACATATGGGGATTTCTCCCCCTCAAAAGGTGGATCCTAAAGATCTAGAGGCATATCCACTTCCTTTCGTTTGATTCAGCCACTATCCCTATTTTGGTTAAAGTCTTCATCATCATTATCTTCACTTCCATTCACATATTTTTCTTCATTTTCTTCCTCCTCTCCCTCCTCTTCATCAACTTCAGTGGATTTTAAACTTTTATACCGATCAACTCCAGAGTCCTAAGTCTCTTCTTCATCACTTTTAACCAATATTTCTCTTTTTAGAAACCTCCTAGGTGGACTAGAATCTCCATAGGTTATGGGAGAAGCTTTGAGAGACAAATTAGGGTCATTATCAACATCCACATATGGTTCCTTTTCCTCTTCTTCAAATAAAACTTCTTCTTTATCCTTATAAGAGTATTCAACTACTTTATTAGGATCTAATCCCAGATCAACTTCATCCCTTGGTCTATTTGGATGATCAACAGAATTATATTCAGTATACAACTTCTCATAATCACCAACCCACTATTTCTTCAATGAGATTTAGCTGATTTTCGTTCTTGAACAAGTAGCACTTGTAAGAAAAAAACCACCACAGTCTTTAAAAAACTGTTCATCATCACATACTAGGCCCTTGGACTCCAATATGGCAGAAATAATATTCAGGTAGATCAAATAATTAGATCTTGAGGATATATTGGTCATCTCACACAAATTCAATGTGAGATATCTAAACAGATTAATCTTGTGACCTTATGTCATTAGAGAAATAAGATACACATCTTGGTACCTTGGTTTAGAAAATTCAACCTTCCTTTGGAAAAGCATGTGTTGCACAAACTTAAAAAGTAACTTACATTCTTCATATAGCTCAAAAGCTATAGGAATCCTAGTTGTGACATCTCTTGTCACCACAACAAGAGCATACTTATACATAAACAAATCACTAACTTTTATAATGTTACCTTTGTGGTCATCATAGACACCATCATGAGGAAAACCTAAAGATTTATCCCAGTTTATTGAAGAATAACCAAAAAAAATTCCTTTCACACAACTCATAATCTAATTAGAACCATCTTGATCAAATGCAAGTTCTACATTCTAATAAAACTCATTGACTGGATTAGGGTAAAAAAGGTATTTTGTTTGAAAAAAACCACCCTAACCATCCCTAATTCTAAAGTAATTAGAGTACCAAAAACTTACTGGATAACAACCACTTTGATTTAACTTCCTTTTCTAGTACAAATATCATGTTAGTAATATCAGGATTTACTAGAGCTATTGGAGCAGGTTCACTCAACTCTTTCTTCATCTTCTTTGAAGATTTAGACTTATAAGGAGAAATCTCAAAAGCACGATTCATTATTGGAATTCATATCATCTCATCAATCTTGTAAGAGGGTAGGAGAAGATTTTAAATGTGATAGGGTGAAGGGTTACACTAGGTTTGAGAGAGATACAAGAGTATCATGCGAAGCTCAAGGTATGTTGGGAATAGACATTATTCCATTTAATATCATTTGGTATATAAGGTCTTCTAAAATCAAAATAATACTTGAAATAAAAATTTAAATATAAGGAAAAGAATGCATTGGGTTATATAGAATACTAAAAACCAGTAAATAAATCAGTGATTTAAAATATTGAGAAATAGAAAAAATTTACAAAGGCATGAAAAGCAATGGCATGACAACCAATGGTTTGACAACCCAACGGTATGACAGACCAATGGTGTGATGATCCCATGACATGAGAGGTTAATGGTGTGTTACCACAAATACATGCCATCACAACAGTATATCAATCACATTGGTATTTCAAACACAATGATATGTCATAGATAATTAAACTTAACCAAAATTAATCATTCCTAATTTATGTTTGATATAATTCATTCTCTCAGAATTAAAAGGGTTAGTGAATATATTAGTTAATTGATGTTATGTACTGATAAATTCAAGAGTGATATCTCCTTTTTGAAAATGGTCTCTCAAAAAGTGATGTCTTATATCAATATGATTTTTATAAGAATGATAAATAGGATTTTTAGAAATGTTTATTTCACTAATTTTGTCACAATTTATGGGGAAATGTCAGAATTAATATCCATATTCTAGTAGAGTATTTTTCATCCACAAAATTTTTACACAGAAACTAATTGTATCCATGTACTTGGCTTCAACAGTAGGCAATTCAATAGAATTTTTCTTTTGACCACACCATGAAACTAGAGACTTGCCTAAAAAAGTGACAAGTTCCAAAAGTGATTTTTCTATCTAACTTACATCCACCAAAATATATATTAGAATAACTTACTAAATCAAATGCTTGTCCTATTGGGTAAAACAATCCTAAATTTGTTATATACTTAGGGTATTTGAAAATTATTTTAACAGAAACAAGGTGTGAATATTTTGGGTTTGCTTGAAAATGAGCACACATACACACACTAAACATAATATCTGGTCAGGTAGTAGTTAAGTAAAGAAGACTTTCAATCATACCTTTATAACTATTTTGATAAACTGGTTTACCATCTTCATTTGATCCAACTTACAAGTGTACTCATAGGAGTATCACTAATTTTAGTGGTATCCAATTTAAAACATTTTAGAAGATCTTTTTATATTTACTCTAATTTAAAACAATTCCTTCTTTGTTTTGAAAAATCTGAAATCCAAGAAATAATTTGATTTCACCCATTAAACTCATTTCAAATTCATTTTGCATCATTTTATAGAAATAAATACAAAAATAATTTTTTGAAGATGAGATAAGAAAGCTTGATGTTCAACATGATTTATAACAGAATCTCTAGTTTCTGTTCCTCTATTTAAATCACCTATAATAGAATATAAAGGGTGGTACTTAATGGTTCTAACATCTCTAGATAAATAGGGACTTTACACTTCTAGATTTTTAGGTTTGGGTTCCGGAAGTTCTGAAACTTCTTCAGAATTGGAATATTTTTTTGCTTATTTAACAGGAGAGTCTAAAGGTTTGGAATTTAAGTTCAGAGAAGATAAATCATCCTCAAGATTTTATAAGGAGTTCTTAGGCTCATGTGGATCAGTTTCATAAAATTTTACATGGATTAATTCTTCCACAATTTTGGTCTTCTTATTGAAAACTCTATAAGATTTACTAGAAATTGAATAACCAAGGAAAAATCCTTCATCACTCTTAGAAGAAAATTTATCAAGACTGTCCTTAGTATTAAGAATAAATACTTTTAAACCCAAAACTATAAATTAATTAACCTTAGGTTTCCTATTATTACACATCTCATAAGGGTTATTCTTAAGGATAGGTTTAATCAAAACTCTATTAATGATATAGTAGGATGTATTGATAGTTTCTGCCCAAAAATAGATAAGTTGGTCATACTCATTTAGCATAGTCTAGGATATCTCTTGTAAGGTTCTATTTCTTCTTTCAAAAAATCCATTATGTTGGGGTTTCCTTGGAGCACAGAAGTTATGAGTGTAAATGATTCAAAATCTTGGTTTTCACAGTCATGACCATGGCCACTCCTTAAGGTTTTAATCATAAGTACACTAATATTTTCTATAGACTTATCATAATTAGTAAAGTAAGAGTAGGATTCACTTTTTGAGCTATAAAATATACCCAAGTATACCTAGAATAGTCATCTATAATAAAATAATCATAGTGTTTCCCATTTTGACTTGAAACTCTAAAAGGTCCAAACAAATCCATGTGAATCAACTCAAGGTTTTGAGAAGTTAAAACATAATTCTTTAATTTAAAAGAAACTTTGTGATACTACCCTTTTTGATAGGGTTAACCGGCTTTATCAGTTGGGAACTCAAGTTTAGGTAGATCTGTAACTAACCCTTTCCTAGTTAGCTTCCTAAGTGAGTGAATGTTGCAATGGACTGGTCTCCTATGCCAAATTCAAGATTCATTGTGAAAGGCACTTAAGTATAAAACATTTTGAGAAATCAATGAATTTATATCTATAACATAAACATTATCATTTTGAAAAGCAGTAAAAAATAAATCATTTTTAGAATAAAAAACATTACAAGCATTATTCTTAAACTTAACATAAAAACCATCATCACATAACTGATAAATTCTAAGAAGATTATACTTTAAACCATAAACATATAAAACTTTAGAAATTAAAACTGAATTTTTGTTACCAATCTGGCCTAGTCCAATGATTTTTCGTTTTACATTATTACCAAAGGTGACATTCCACCATAAACATTTTTTGAGACTCTTGAAGCAAGAATAATCTCCTATAATATGTCTTTAACAACCATTGTCTAAGTACTATATACCTCTACTAGAGGTCATCAAGAATTTTCCCAATAAAAAAAATTAAACAAGAAATGATTTTGGTGCCCAAATTTTTTTGGGCATAGAAATATTAGATATCAAGGCTTTGGGAACCCATGTTTGTCTAATGGGTTTCCTATAAACATATTGAAAACTTTTAGAAATAAAAACCCTGTTGGTTTCTTTCGAAAAATGATTAGTAGTAGAGCTTTTGGGTTTGGATTTAGGAACAAAATTATTTTTAGATATTCTTCTCTATCTAGGATCATATCTTATTCTAGTAACATATTTGAGAGCAACTTGTTTTCCTAAGATTTTTGTAACTATTTCTCTACCATTTTTTAACTTTTCAAGATCTTTCTTGAATTTTTCATTTGATAGTTTAAGTTCAGTGTTTTCTTTGAGCAGTTGGGAATTTTTCTCTTTTTCTATAAATAGTTTAGACTTTATATTTAAAGTTAGAGCATGTTTCTTTTTAAGACTTTTATATTTATCCTTTAACTCATTAAAGGTATCCTCTATTATATTTAAATATTTTAATAATTCTTCATTGGATATATTATCATCATCATGTTTTCCATTGTAGGAATTATTAGACACGAGTATAGGAAAAATACTAGAAGTAGTAGGTAAATCAAGTACCTCACTGTACTTAGTCATAAAACACATGTTTTCTCTATCTGGAATCATTTCAGGTGATGCATCTAAATCACTTGAACTATCTTTAGAAGCACTCTAGGTGACTTTCATAGCCTTTTTGTATCTAATGTCCTTTTCTTATTACTTATTTTTGTACTTAAGCTTTGGACAGTCAGATTTTATGTGACCTTTCCTTTTTTCATTCATAGCAAACAACTTTCTTAGGGTCATCATCCTTTTTCCAATATTTCTTCCAATTTCATTTGTTGTTATACTTTGCTTTATAATTTGATTTTATAAAAGAATTACCTCTGTTGTTATACTTTCCTTTATAATTTGATTTTATAAAAAAAATCTTTTGGTAATTTTTTTTTGAATCTTATAGATAGGTGATTCATCTCCTCATCACTGACAGAAGGTGATTCACTATCACTAGAACTGAAAGCTTAGACTTTCTCCTCTTTTTTTATTTTTATTTTTCTATGGTCAATAGTCTTGAAAGCAACTGATTTTCTTTTAGGATCCTCATCTTCCTCATGATTTAACTTTAATTCTTCTTCATACATAATAATATTTCCAATAAACTATTTCACATGAAGTTTACTTATGTCGCATGATTCTCTAATTAAAACTAATGTGCCTCTCCATATTTTAGGTAGGCATCTGAGTAATCACATAATCTGATCCTTGTCAGATACTGGTTTTCCAAGAAAGATCATTGTGTTGAAAATATCATTGAACCTGAGATACATGTCAGAAACAGGTTCATCAAGCTTCATTTTAAAATTATCATATTTAATAGCATAGGTATTAAGCCTCATCTCTTTAACATTTGAAGTCCCCTCATTGGAAACAGACAGAGCATCCCAAATCTCAAAAGTTGTTTTACATGCAGAAATCCTATTAAATTCAACATCTCATAAAGCACAATAAAGGTAATTCATGGTTTTATAATTATTTTTATATAAATATATAGTAGCTTTAGCCCAAGTAGCTCTAGTAGTAACATGCAACTCATATTTATCTTCTATAGTAGACTATTTCAAAGCCTACACTTTATATGTGCATTTTCATTTAAATCTTCCATTGAGAATAATTTGTTCCATTTAAAAGGGGAGATCTATTTATAGTAAATCCTTATTGTCGATTATCCATTTTAAAGAACTAAATTTAGAAAAGTCAAAAAATTTGAGATATTTATAGTACAAGTAAAATAACAATTAAAACGGTTTGAAAAAATTTAATACCAAAGAGTTAAAGCCTTTGATACCAAATGTTGGTCGGAGTGAATATATCAAGAGGGGGGTGAATTGAGTACCCAATAAAAAAATCTATCTAAAATGGATTATTTTTAAATCCTCTAAATGTTTAAATACAACCCAATTTATCAAAATAAGTAGTATGATATAGATCGTAATCTTTATAAAGATTTCTTTAAAGATTAATTAGGTCTCAAATGAATAATATACAATATTATTAAATCCTTTGAAATCAGTTTACTTGATAAAAATACTATATGAACACAAACTAAGATAAAATATCAAAGTATATATATTTTTTACAGTTAAAACAACTTTCAATTTTAAAGAGGAAATAAAGTAAAATAAAATTAAAACACACAACAGAAAGAAGGAACACAAGAGGTATATTCTCAAGTCGAGACTTAATCCTCCCCACTTAGTGATCACCCACCACCAAATAGTTTATATAAAATAAACAAGTTGATCCACAACTTGGATTGGGTTTTATAATAGTTAACACACTATCTAGGTCACACACAACCTCTTCCACAATTATTCGTGGGAGTAAAAAAAAATAGGTCATAGAAGGAATTCTACCACTCTTATCCATGGGAGAAGTAAATATGAAAGATATTGAGAAGATATCGAGTATATTCCAATTTAGCATAAGAGATAGTGTGAGTATATAAAATAGAGTATAACACACAACTAAAAATGTAATAATTATAAACAGAGCAGAGAAATCTATAAGAGTAGAGTTTAGAAATGATCAGTGTGATGCAATGCAGCTTGTGACTATTGATTTGATTCTACAATAAAGATTGAGTTGGGTTCCCTTGAAAAACTTTAGGAAAAAAGAGTATCGTAGACTCTTTTTCTTTGACTAAAGGAAGGAAACAAATGTGAATGTGAAGTTTGGATTCCCAGTCGAATGTTTTCAGCAGGTGAGATCTAAGTATGTTCTGGCAGTTTGAGCTCTCATCTTCACATTAGTTCACTACTTCCACTATTGCATCTAATTCTTATATTTGTATTTTTCTCTATACACTACTACATGGGGTATTGTGATTCACTTTTATCATCAGTAGCAAGAATAATATACAAATAGTTACTTCCTCATACTGCATACCTGACACGCTCTTCAATTTTCTCTATCGATCATTTAAGAGACAATCATTAAAATAATAAACAACATTAAATTCAATAAATATATTTGTTAGAATAATATGGTTTAAAAAGATAAATAAACATAGTGGAAGTGTCTTAGACTGGTGGTGTCACGCTGTAACATTTGGGTCCCGGTGACATCACAGACACCCCGCCTTATCTGGCGGTATCTCGTACTTATCCAACTTTGTGTTCTGACAGCATGACTTCCTGGCGGTGTGTCGATTGACAGTATCTCAAACTTTATTAATTTTTCAGTCCAATTTTATGATATTCTGGTGGTGTGATATCCTGGTAGTATCTTATACTCAGTGAGATTTTTATGCCGGTGGAATGTCATGGACAACAATCTCTCAAGTTGGGAGTGCCAACCTCAATGGTGTCTCATCCTTAGTCAATTTTGGAACCTATCTCAAAATATGATATGCTTAAAAAAAACATGAAGCTTATTAATACCATTAGAATCATGATTTTTTATCATTAAAACTAGGAGGTCAACACCCCCAAACTTAGCTAAAACTAGGGAGCACGTTCACAACGCATCTCATAAAAAAATTCTCATGTCCACCACTCCATTTAGAGTCTTGGTAGGCACTAGAACTGAGTAAACCTTTTGACCATTCTGGATGATGGAAATAGTAATGACATGAACTACATTGAGTCATATCTCAAACGTGGCACGCTAAAACCACATCAAAAGAATCTTTTCTCTTGAAAACCACCATTTTACTAAGGAATTTTAAAACCACCTTCCACCAAGGTGTGCATTCAAAAACTAATCCAATATAATATTAATAAAACCACCTCAATGGAACACACACATTTATCAAACATGGAAGGCCAAAAAATCCCTTTCAAAATCCCCTTTTTCCAAAAAAAAAATCCAAGCTTGTTTCAAAAAAAAAATTCCTTTTGAAACACCTCATTTTCCAAATATAACAAAGGGAACCACAACTTTCATAAAACACATCAAAAAACCAAGGGAATTCAATCTTCATATTATTCACAAAACCAAGTTTGAAAATAATCATTTTCACAAAACCCCTTTATTTTCCAAAACAAGGTTTGAAAAAATCCAAGAACACACAAGCACTACACAAACAACAAGAAAAAATCACATGAGACACATCCCAAATAGGAAATAAAACACTCCTCATTCCACCTCCAACAAGTGAAAACCACTTTTGGAGAAATTCAGAATCAAGAGGAGTCCAAATAGGTTAGTCGGGGAGGAAGAGTGTTATGCATGCCTTGACCACCATGGTTTGGGTGACCAAGTGTCAATCATACAATACACTTTGCAAAAAGGAAGTCTCGACCACACATGCACTGCATGGTTTCCCAGGCCATGTGAGCTAACTACACAGCTCGATTTCCCATCCACCTCTAAGCCAAAGAGTGGTCCCCAATATCACTAAACAGTCAAAGGGATCCCACCAACGTCAATCACATTAAAACCACTAGAAATAGCTAAAAACAACCTCAAATTCAAAATTTTAAACCCAACACCCGCAAAAGTTGAGGTTCGGGATAATTGGGAGCTAGCTAGACTCTCCCCACCCTTATCTCTTAAGCTCTAACAACCAAAATCTTCTTTCTACCAGGACATACCCAAATAACATGGGTTGTACAGTAATCTTAGGTTCATACTAAAGGAAAACTCAAAATTATGAGAACATTTTGAAAAGAACCAGCCTGGGCTGCCATTCAACCCGAAACCCAACCCAGTCCTCCCACATGGCCTGAAGGGTATTCCTTATCCCCACGGGCTGACAAGAAGTGTCTGGGCATCACAGGAACTCCTTTGGTAATGTATCTACCCAAATTATAGATAAAACAATAGAATAAATAAATACTAAAACCAAAATAAATAAACATCATGCCAACAGGTCATAACCAACCACCCTAATCCAACAAATTTATATATACATCAACAACATCCATAAACAAAGGAATATAGGCAGACATGAAAAATAAGGAACAATACTAATTGAAAATAAAACTACTACAACCCCACAAACTCGAGTTGATCCTAAAGCCAACTCCACACAACATATGGTTTCCCACCACCATCCAACTCACCCTATTCTGCCCATGATGAACAAGAAGGATCCAATTGTGAACCCAGAACCTAAAATATAAAAGCATGAGCTAAAAAGCCCAGTAGGTCACCACAACCCGCTGAAACTATGCAATTTGTTTCATAAAGAAATTCATCAATGCTAGTTTGAAAATAAAGCTATAAAGTAAAATTTTCACATATATAATGTATATAAATCAAAATAATCCCATAAACCACTTTAATAAATATTTTATTTGTTTCCCAAAACCAAACACGTGTATTTTGATAACAAAGTAATTGGAAAAATCCATTTTAGAACCACACACACCATTAACATTTCTCAAAACAATTCACGCTCATTTTATCTAAATGAAATGGTCTCCTAAAAACATTTCACCAGCCGGAGCCACCCTTAAATCAAATCCCCATTTAAAATCCAGTTTAAATAACTCACACACAAGCGCCTTTAATTTCAAAATAGATTTTCCAACACTTCTTTGAAAACTCATTTTTCAAAGGAAACAATTAAACACCCACACGAGTCAAGCATCATAAGCAGGCACCACACATATATCATGAGTCATAATAAAATGAAACACAAGCATCAAAGGTGATAAGAAATAATCCAAGAAATAGGGGATGCAACCAAAGCATGAGGGAAATCCCATAAAATGATCCAAATGGTCCTAGTGTCATGGTACTAACCAACGGGCTCTAAATGGTCACTAGCGTGACTTAGAAATTCCCTAGGCTAAACTGTAGCACATAACATGACTACAAAAAGTTGGAGGCTCACACGATCCTCCATAAACAATTGGAGGCTCACACGATCCTCCTTGGGATCTCAAGGTCCCCACTAGGGCACTCTTGGTCCCCAACCACCCATGAGAACACTCAATCTCAAGGGGGAAACATTCCCACAATGAGCTCTCTAGGTCCCTAGGAGAAACACTCCTAATCTCTAACCTAGGTCAGGGCTTCAACCATCTAAGCCACCAACCCCATTTCACAAAGTATACCATGACGAGTCAATGGAGGTGTGCACAATCAAGTGTGTTTTACTCTAGGAAAGAGTCTAAATCTAAAACAACACATGCACTACCACCCACCCTCAAAAAATTATCCCCATGCACAACAACAAACATAACACTATATACAATGCATCAAAGATAAACATGCCCTCATGGGATCACAAGTCATCACAGGCACTCACAAATCTCGAGGGGCTCAAGAGGGTTTCACCCCATTTATGAAAACTCATTTTCATAAGATGTCAAACATGCCACTTCTTTAAAACAGAACATACCTGGGAAGCCAAGCCAGTTCACATTTCATAAAACACTTTCCAAACACCATTTGGAAAATGATGGAAATCGCCCAAACATTTAAAACATTTCAAAGTCACCACTAGACAATGTATCTCTTCTTTTAAAATCTAAAGCATGACTAAAGCCATTATTTCCATCACATATTTCATTAAACACCGCTTATAACATTTTAAGAGGTCCAAAAAATCATCCATTTCTTTTAAATCATTTCAAAGCTACCCTTCAACAAGGGTCTTCCTCTGAAAACCAAAAGAAGGCTAAAGGGCAACCATTTGATATAAAACCATTTAAAAAATCCACCATGGTGTTTTAAAAAGGGGTAAACTACACACACCTTTCAAATCACCATTTGAAATACATTAAAACACCCCTTCATAAATCATTTCAAGGTCCACGCCTCAATTCAAAATCCAATTCCCTTTAAAAACATAATTTTCACTCATTGAAAACCAAAACCGAGTTAAAAATGATTTCTCCTCATGAAAACAATTTTAAAAATCCATAAGGTATTCCATAAGAAGCTTAGCATAATAAAAAATTCCATTTAAAATGATAAAACATGGAATTCACTTACAAAACCAATTATGCCAAGCATAAAACTCATCAAAATGGTTCTAAATCATCACAATACTACCATATATAATTATGAATTCATAAAAAGGGAATTTAGAAATTGAAAGCATGATTATAATTCCAAAATGAAATAGTTGCATAGTAACACCTACCTCAAAGGAGGAATCAAGCTGAAAGATCCTGAAACATGTCGTCTTCAACAGTGACCTCGCCCATGGGACTAACAACAATTTCTACAACACCTAGACACCAAAAGACCCATCATTAGAACCACCCAAAACCCTAAAATCAAACTACATTATAACTAGGGTTCATAGGGGAAGCCAAAACCAAGAGAAAAGAGGGTGAGAATGAAGGAGTGGACAGAATGAAGATCTCACCTCAAATCCAATTAGAAAATGCCAGAGGATGAGAATCCAAGATGGAGGAGGTTAGAATGCCTTACCTTCAAGAGGGTTATCTGATGCATGAGGGGGAGAAGAGGGGTGAAATATTTCTTAATTTGGGATGGAAAATAGGAATTACCCAACTTTTTAAACACTTAGACAACACGCACGGTTTGGCCGCACGGTTAGGCAAACTATGCGCCAACCATGCAGACACCACTGACTCCCAAAAACCGGAGCCGTACGGTTAATTCTGAGAGGCCAAACGGTTAAACAAACTGCATGCCTCACTCCAGGACCACCCAGGCCTCGCACGACCTCTTGGGATGCCCCGTATGATTTCACAAACCGTACGGAATCCATGCAAACAGTTCTATCAAAAACCACAAATCCAAATGCACGTGTAAGAACCCGGTTTTTGCTATAAAAGACTTTGGAATTTTCTTGATGTTATTCCAGAGCAGCGCCTTCAGACGGCGTACGATTCCGAGCCCCGGTGTGGCTGGAATTAAAATTTAAGTGTGTTCACACTGGACACGCCAAATAAATAGGATAACTCCTAAACGGAGATCTAGATTAGGAATCTCAATGCATGGATGGGTCTGAAATGGGGTGTTTACCCTAGGAATGACATAAAACATGTCGGCGCAGGGCGTTTGGACCCCTCGCTCGCTATCGGAATGTGAAATGGATAAATTAAATAATTAATTTATTTGTTTAATGGTTAAACTCAAGTATCTCTTTAACGGTAGCTCGGATTGGAAAAATGAGGGCACCATTGAATCTGAAGCGTGTCGTTTACCCTAGTAGGGGTGTAACTTTCGCGGGCGTGGACCTTCTGTGAAAAACGCCACCAGGGGTGTTTTCGTAATTAAGTGGTCTCGAGCGTTAGATTATATATCTTTCGAACGGAACCTCGGATTAAAATTCTGAGACCACCGTTGTGCTCGGGAGGTGGTGTTTACCATAGGCATGACCTGACTTTAATTGCGTTGGGGGTTTCTGATGCGGATTTAAATTGGGTTGGGTTTTTTTTATTAATTAAAGGGATTAATTCCTTTTAATTTATTTAAGCCTCCGTTCTCCCTTCCCCCTTACCCATTCCTTCTCCCCTGGAGAACCCATCCTTCTCCCCCAACCTCTTATACTCCTCTCCACTACTCTCTCTGCTGGAAGATCGACAACGAAGCCTCGGCGGATTGAGGCGGGATCGCAGCGGACGCGTTGTCATCGACCGACGAACAAATCGAGGTAGGATTTATTGCAATTTCGTTTTCAGATTGAAGTTGCTCTCATAAATTCATTCTTGCTCATATTGTTTCGTCTTTTTTCCTTTATCAATCGTTGATGGTTGCACTAACACGGTCATCAATCCGTGTTCGAAGCCTATACATGTATCCGAAATCCATCTGTTCTTCACATATATTCATCGCCCATGTTTGGATGCATTAACCCACTGATGGATCGTTGAGCGGAGGCGCGAGCAGGAGGCACCGGGGCGGTGCGGTCGAGCGGCATTCAGCGAGCCGGCGTGCAGCCGAAGGTGGGTTCGGACGAGTCGTCGGCGTCGAGTGTCGTCAGCGCGTCCGGGGTAATTCCGGGAGGAGCCAAGGTGGTTCGGTCGGGGTTTGAATGTGTCGGCGATGAGGGTGGCCAGCGCGGACGGCGGAGAGGCGCGCGGAGCAGGTGTAGGCTGCGACCGGTGCGTGGGGCTTCGAGTGGGACGCGGCCATAGCAGGTGGTCGAGGTGTGCGGCGGTGTGCGGGCGAGCAGCGGCGTCTGGAGGACGAGTCGAGGAGGGTGCTGGCGTAGGGATGGCGGAACGCCGGCAGGCGCAGCGGTCGCGCAGGGCGGCGGCCAAGGGGGAGGCCGGGGTGGGAGCAACACCCGCCTCATGCGGGTCTCCCGGTTGACGCAGGGGACCAGCGGGGTCCCGAGGCACCGCCTGCCATCAGGGTGTCGTGCCAGCGAGGCGCGGCTGTCGACCGGGTCGGCCGGGGCGGGCCGGCTCATGAGGTTGGGTTCGGTCAAATTGGGCCGAACCGGCCCGGTTGGCCCCCCCTAGCGTTCGGGGGGGCAAATTTTCTAAACGGTGTGTCCGTTTGATGCGTCGTTTGTGGATGTAGGTCTGTGTTAATAAGAGGGACTTTTTGAAGTACGTTCTGGGGTTTTTGGGTCCTGCGCCCGAAGTTGGGTGCCCCGAGACGTGTTAATTCAATAATATTAAATTATTATTAAAGTTGTGACGGACGTGGCTCGCGATCCGGACGTCCGTTTGACGTGTCGTCAAAGGCGCGGTGGCCACGGAGCTATGACGGTCCTTCCAAAGTTGGTTCAGAACCTTTGCGGGTTGGTTTCGTTGATCGGTGGCACAAAACACCAAATGCGAGTAATTAATTAATTAATTGTTGCGTCGGACCTAACTCCTGTTTGGGATGTCCGATTGACGCGCCGTCAGCGGCAGCGTGACCCCAGTCCTCGTGCAGAATTTTTGAGATGCTTTCTGAAGCGTTTGGGTTGGAGAATAGGTGCGGGCCCCACAGGGCCTAGTTCGCACGTTTTACGGTGAAACGTCATTTTTTCACCCGACATCCGTTTAGGGTGAATGAGCACTCATTTCTGAGTGTTTTTCTGAAGGGATTGCAACGGCACAATCTGCCCGCCTAAATTCAGGCTCGAGGTGCGGGCCCCACAGGGTCCCGTTTGCGTATAACGCGGGGAGTTGCAACTTCTGCATCCGAAGTCCATTATAGGCACCGTCAGCGACGTTGTGACCCTGGCATCGAGACAATGCAGTCCGGGGTGGTTTCATGCGGTGAAGTCGGAGTTGAGGCGTGGGCCCCACGGGCCGTCTTTTGAGCTAAGTGCAGGGTACTACAACTTTTTCATCAGGCGTCCGTTTGGGGCGTATGAATAGTCGATTTGACGTGTTTTTCGAGATCATCGTGATGGCGCAGTTTTCCCGACCTATTTCGGGATCGTGGTGTGGGTTTCACCCAACCTGGCTACGGTGAACTGTACCTTTTTCACCGGGTGTCCATTTTGGGCGATTGAGTAGTCAATCCCGTGTGTTTTTTCGAGGGGATCATAGTGGTGTAATCTGTTTGTTCAGTTTCGGGATCCTGGGGTGGGCCCCACATGGGCTGGCTATAGTGAATAGTACTATATCCACTGGTTGACCGTTTCGGGTGAGTAAATAGTCTATCTCGCAAGTTTTTCCATGAGGATTGCAACGGTGTGATCCGTTTGGACATGTGGAGCCTCATTTGAGATCTTATTAAATGTGGAAATATGGAAGGGCGTTGGTCGAAGGCTTGTTTGGACGTACTCCGAACCTACGCACGGTAGCAGTGCTAATGACACCCAACGATGGCACGGGCGTTGAACCTCTACTAGGTGAATTGTTCTAGAATTGGGTGGTTGTGCGATACCCACTCCGTGTTTAGTTGGCCAGTGTTATACCATCCAGTAGAGATGGCCATAGCAGTTTTAGGTTTACCCTCCAGCAGGGCTGGGCATTGGGTTACTCATTGGCTTCTTCGGGTTTACCCTCCAGCGAGGCTGGGCAGTGGGTTGCTCATTGACTTCTCAGGGTTTACCCTCCAGCAGTGACTGGGCAGTGGGTCACCCGACGACTATTGAGGGTCTACCCTCCAGCAGGGTTGGGCAGTGGGTCGCCCGTCAACTTCTTCCAGGTCTACCCTCCAGCAGGGCTGGGCAGTGGGTCACCTGTCGACTTGTTCCAGGTTTACCCTCCAGCAGGGCTGGACAGTGGGTCACCCGTCGACTTCTTCCAGGTCTACCCTCCAGCAGGGCTGGGCAGTGGATCGCATGTCGACTTATTCCAGGTCTACCCTCCAGTAGGGCTGGTCAGTGGTCGCCTAATGATGTATTATGGTTTACCCTCCAGCAGGGCTGGGCAGTGGGTCACCCGTTGGCATTTCGGACTCAGCCCTTTTTATGAGGCTAGTCTATGACTTTTCACCGTGATTACCGGAGCGGGACCCTTGGTTGTACGGGTCAGTGATGTGATAGCTTTGCCTTTGAGAAGACTTCTCAACTGTATGACAGTGATGAGGTGTAGTTTGACTTTCCCCGAAACTCTCAAGAATGAGGGGCACTTTCCCCACCGAGATGCGTCCTTGTGATATGACCTAAAACCATGTGGGAGAGTCAGTGCCGCCCAAAGTGGATAGTGTCGAGGTGAGGTGATTTGAGCCCCTTGACTTGTAGTTTGGGACAGGCGTACGAGATACTGGGAATTGATGGTGTTTACTTCTGGGACTATTGGCTACTCACTTTCTTGGGTTGAGCTGTGGGATGGAGATCCCCTTACGATCTTGTTCGAGTTTCTAGTTTGAGCATATGGATATGTATATACCTTTTTCTGGTACCCACTCCCTGGGTTTTGGTTACTCTCCTTCCAGGAGAGGCGAAGACGCGCAGGGTATACCACGTGCTTTCCGTGTCTAGCTTCTTATGGTTGGACGAGTCTACTCTCCTACTATAGGTAGCGAAGACTCGACGAGAAGTTCACCTTCTCACCGCTTCTAGCTCCTTGTGTTTGGACAAGTCTACTTCCATCCTCTTGTTGGGTTGAGTTGTACTCTTTACTGCACTCTCGGTTTCACCCCTTTACCATTCTCTGTTCGATTTACTACTCACCTCTTCAGTACCTCCTTTGTTGCTCCCTCGAGCCTTTGGGGCATCCTACAGAGTATTTTTATACTCACCCCTGCTTGGGCTTTTCCCGCACTTGGTGTGCCCTTGCAGGCGACGGACAGGTTGGTCGTGACTTTAGCGGAGCTTAGGAGTTCGGGAGCTTAGATCGCGTACGGTGGTCGTAGTCGGGTTCCAGGTGTGGGACTCTCCCCGTTGTTTACTTTGTTTACCTGTTTCCGGGTTGTGGCACTTTTCTGGTTGTTTTTTTCCTTTTCTTTTCAGTTTACCTTCAGCACTTGCGTTGTACTGTTTAGAGGTCGATGCACCTTTGTGGTTGTATATAGCAGTTGGTACTTTACTTTCTCTTTTTACTCTGCACTATTGCATTAAGTGGGTTACGTGTGTGTGTGCAGGTACTTAGGCAAAGGCCTCCCCGAGTAGTTTAGCCTTCGGTGCTTGTCGCCAGCCCCTGGCCTATGGAGGCGGGCTTGGGGTAGTTGTGGCTCGAGCCCGGGTAGGGTCGGGTCGTGACAAAGTGGTATCAAAGGTGGTTCGTTCCTTGGGACGTTGTTCGGACGTCCCTAAAACAGAATTGGTTGGGATTTAGGGCGATAGTGTTAACGTGTCTCGAGAGCGACTCTCAGGCTAGGGAGTCCAGTGATGGTGCGGCGGCCGACGTATCCATTCACCGGGACCCTGATAACCCGCTTGTCGACTCGGCGTGTTGAGACACTCGTCGCAGGGAAAATTGGTTTGTGCATCACATAGGATTAAGTCTTTGACTGTCCTTCCTGAGTCATCTCCCCATTGTCGTTATTGTTATATACATATGCTCATATGACCGCGACACTCCTTGATAATATTCATGATGTTTCCGTGAAGACAACCAGCTAGGATACCAGCTTTGGTTCGTGACGACGACCCTGTAAGCTATGAGGCCTCAGTCTAGGACCCACCATACGAGTCCCTTTCTCTGGGTGGGCCGGTAGCAGCACCCCCACCTGGTGAGTAGCAGACAGCTTCAGCAGAGCAGACTGAGTTTGAGCGTAAGTTGAGCACGCTCCGTGAGTTTCAACGTCAGAGACCGCTGAGGTTTAGTGGTGAGCCAGACCCTCAGGCAGTAGAGGTTTGGCTTGGGACAGTGGTTCGCCTTTTCAGGCTTGTACAGACGCCGACAAATCTTATGGTGGCTTTGGCCGCCAACCTCTTCCACGGAGCAGCTGGGCGTTGGTAGAGTCTGGTGACTCAGTTTCTTGACGAGTCGTCACATTCGTGAGGCGACTTTCAGCTGCTGTTTCATGAGGAGTTTTACCCTTCCTGCTTACACTCTGTTCGGATCCAGGAGCTCCTGCAGTTTCATTAGGGAGGGATGATGGTGACCAAGTATGCGACTAGTTTCGCAGACCGCGAACGCTTTTTACCCAGACTTGGTCCATGACGGCAACTTCTGAGCGCAGAAGTTCGAGCAGGGTCTCCGCAAAGGAATTTGTGTTGTCATAGTACCATTGGGCATTTCCACTTATTTCGGGGGCTATAGTAGGCGTTGGTGATAGAAAGCTTCCTGTCACGCTCTACAGTTGGTGGGGGCAGTAGGCTCGACAGAACTGAGACGTCTGCCGCAGCTAGCGGGTGTCAACTGACAGAACCTCGACGCAGGTGGCTTTCCAATAACCGGACTCAGGGGTGTGGTCGTACACCACAGTGGCGCCGGAGGGCACCAGGACATCCCGGAGAGCGCCGATGCTATGCTTGCGACGGGCAAGGTCACCTGGCACGAGACTGCCCGACCAAGCACGCTAAGAATATCGGGCAGGCAGCACGTGTGCCACCGTGGCAGAGGTAGCACCATGATCGGAGTAGTGCCCAGAGAGGTAGTGCAAGCAGAGGATCGGGAGGGGATGGTAGTGGGGGATGTCCTTACAAGGTCTTCTCATCATCATCAGGCGGTCCACGTCAGGCTCCGGGAGCTGACAGTTGGGACCACAGACAGCCGTGAGCTTTGGATGTCTACGATCCTGCAGAGCGTGAAGTGACAAGAGGTACGCTTTACGGCTATTCTACTTCTTGCAGTAGAATTGTTAGACTCTATGAGTGAAATTCTTTTCTCCCTGCTCCTTGCTTGAGTTGTTACCAGGGTGACGCGGGGTGTCGGTGTAACCCTGTGTTAGTAGAATAAAAGGCATGGAACCTTTCTCTATAGTCGAGGATAGCGACTCCTTCGCCTTTCGAGCGTGTAAGGGAGTCTTGGTCATGGGGCATCGACTGTGAAATCTTGTGTAACCAGATATCCTTGGATGTTTCACCATATAGATATTCTGAAGGAGGGAATCATCGGGCTTTGTCCCAGGTCCAAGCGGTGACTCCAGTTGCGGCGTGTGACGTAGAGGTTCGGCCGGGGAGGTGAGCTACCCCTGAGGTCCTTCGGGCCGTTTGAGACCGTGCGAAGGGATGTCGAGGTTGTCTACCATCTTGCCCTAAACCCAAAGGATGGTTTGGGTGCATAACGTCTCCCACGTGACTCACCTGAGAAGAAGTGTGCATGCACCTATGCACGTCATCGGTGAGGGAAGATCCCATGCGAATAGACCAAATCCTTTGGTCCATGCGCGGTGACGCAGAACCGTGCAAGAGTTCTTCTGGGTACGGGAGATCTAGGTGTGGGCTTAGTACTCTGGGTTGTCCCCTGGTTTTGCTTTTCGGGGACGAAAATCTTGGAGGGAATGATGTAAGAACCCGGTTTTTTCTATAAAAGACTTTGGAATTTTCCTGATGTTAATCCAGAGCAGCGCCTTTAGACGGCGTACGATTCCGAGCCCCGGTGTGGTCGGAATTAAATTTTAAGTGTGTTCACACTAGACACGCCAAATAAATAGTATAACTCCTAAACGAAGATCCGGATTAGGAATCTGAGTGCATGAATGGGTCCAAAATGGGGTATTTACCCTAGGAACGACATAAAACATGTCGGCGTGGGGCGTTTGGACCCCTTGCTCGCTATCAGAACATGAAATGGATAAATTAAATAATTAATTTATTCGTTTAATGGTTAAACTCAAGTATCTCTAAAACGGTAACTCGGATTGGAAAATCGAGGGCACCGATGAGTCTGGAGCGTGTCGTTTACCCTTGGAGGGGTGTAACTTTCACGGGCGCGGGCCTTCTGTGGAAAACGCCACCAGGGGCGTTTTCGTAATTAAGTGGTCTCGGGCATTAGATTCTATATCTTTCGAACGGAGCCTCAGATTAAAATTCTGAGACCACCGTTGTGCTCGGGAGGTGGTGTTTACCCTAAGCACGACCTGACTTTAACTGTGTTGGGGGTTTCTGACGCGAATTTAAATTGGGTTGGGTTTTTTTTATTAATTAAAGGGATTAATTCCTTTTAATTTATTTAAGCTTCCCTTCTCCCTTCCCCCTTACTCATTGCTTCTCCCCTGGAGAACCCATCCTTCTCCCCCAACCTCTTATACTCCTCTCCTCTACACTCTCTGTTGACAGATCGACAACGAAGCCTCGGCGGATCGAGGCGGGATCACAGTGGACGCATCGTCATCGACCGACGAACAAATCGAGGTAGGATTTATTCCAATTTCGTTTTCAGATTGAAGTTGTTCTCATAAATTCATTCTTGCTCATATTGTTTCGTCCTTTTCCTTTATCAATCGTTGATGACCGCACTAACACGGTCATCAATCCGTGTTCGAAGCCTATACATGTATCTGAAATCCATCTGTTCTTAACGTATATTCATCGCCCACGTTTGGACGCATTAACCCACTGATGGATCATTGAGCGGAAGCGCGAGCAGGGGGCACCGGGGCGGTGCGTTCGAGCGGCGTTCAGCGGGCCGGCGTGCGGTCGGAGGTGGGTTCGGACGAGTCACTGGCGTCGAGTGTTGTTGGTGCGTCTGGGGTGATTCCGGGAGGAGCCAAGGCAGTTCAGCCGGGGTTTGAATGTGCCGACGATGAGGGTGACCAGCGCGGACGGCGGAGACGCGCACAGAGCGGGTGTAGGTTGCGGCCGGTGCACGGGGCTTCGAGTGGGACGCGGTCGTAGCAGGTGGCTGAGGCGTGCAGCGGTGTGCGGGCGAGCAGAGGCATTTGGAGGAGGAGCCGAGGAGGGAGCTGGCGTAGGGATGGCGGAACGCCGGCAGGCGCAGCGGTCGCGCAGGGCGGCGGCCAAGGGGGAGGTCGGGGTGGGAGCAAGACCCGCCTCATGCGGGTCTCCTGGTTGACGCAGGGGACCAACGGGGTCCCAAGGCACCGCCTGCCATCGGGGTGTCGCGCCAGCGAGGCGCGGCTGTCGACCGGGTCGGCCGGGGCGAGTCGGCCCATGCGGTTGGGTCCGGTCAAATTGGGTCGGACCGGCCCGGTTGGCCCCCTTAGCGTTCGGGGGGCCAAAATTTCTAAACGGCGCGTTCGTTTGACGCGCCGTTTGCGGCTGTAGGTCCGTGTTAATAAGACAGACTTTTTGAAGTACATTATGGGGTTTTGGGTCCTGCGCCCGAAGTTGGGTGCCTCGAGACGTATTAATTCAATAATATTAAATTATTATTAAAGTTGCGACGAACGGGGCTCGCGAGCCGGACGTCCGTTTGACGTGCCGTCAAAGGCGCGGTGGCCCCGGAGCTGTGACGGTCCTTCCAAAGTTGGTTTGGAACCTTTGCGTGTTGGTTTCGTTGCCCGGTGGCACAAAACGCCAAATGTGAGTAATTAATTAATTAATTAATTGTTGTGTCGGACCTAACTCCTGTTTGGGATGTCCGATTGACGCGCCGTCAGCGGCAGCGCGACCCCGGTCTTCGTGCAGACTTTTTGAGATGCTTTCTGAAGCGTTCGGGTTGGAGACAAGGTGTGGGCCCCACATGGCCTAGTTCGCACGTTTTACGGTGAAACGTCACTTTTTCACCTGACATCCGTTTAGGGTGAATGAGCACTCATTTCTGAGTGTTTTTCCAAGGGGATTGCAACGACGTAATCTGCCCGCCTAAATTCGGGCTCGAGGTGTGGGGCCCACATGGCCTCGTTTGCGTATAACGCGAGGAGTTGCAGCTTCTGCATCCGGAGTCCGTTATAGGTGCCGTCAGCGGCGTTGTGACCCTGGCATCGAGACAATGCAGTCCGGGGTGGTTTCAGGTGGTGAAGCCGGAGTTGAGGCATGGGCCCCACGGGTCGTCTTTTGAGCTAAGTGCAGCGTACTACGACTTTTTCATCAGGCGTCCGTTTGGGGTGTATGAATAATCGATTTGACGTGTTTTTCTGAGAGAATCGCAATGGCGCAGTTCGCCCGACCTTTTTCGAGATCGTGGTGTGGGTCCCACCCGACCTGGCTACGGTGAATAATACCTTTTTCACCGGGTGTCCATTTTGGGAGATTGAGTAGTCAATCCCGTGTGTTTTTCTGAGGGGATCGCAGTGGTGTGATCTGTTTGTTTAGTTTCGGGATCTTGGGGTGGGCCTCACACGGGCTGGCTACAGTGAATAGTACCATATTCACTGGTTGACTATTTCAGGCTAGTAAATAGTCTATCTCGCGAGTTTTTCCGTGAGGATTGCAACGGTGTGATCCGTTTGGACATGTGGAGCCTCGTTTGAGATCTTATTAAATGTGGAAATATGAAAGGGTGTTGGTCGAAGGCTTCTTTGGACGTACTCTGAACCTACGCACGGCAGCGGTGCTAGTGACACCCAACGATGGCACGGGCGCTGAACCTGTACTAGGTGAATTGTTCTGGAATTGGGTAGTTGCGCGATACCAACTCCGTGTTCAGTTGGCCAGTGTTGTACCATCCAGTAGAGATGGCCAGAGCAGTTCTGGGTTTACCCTCTAGTGGGGCTGGGCAGTGGGTTACTCATTAGCTTCTTCGGGTTTACCCTCCAACAAGGTTGGGCAGTGGGTTGCTCATTGACTTCTCAGGATTTACCCTCCAGTAGAGACTGGGCAGTGGGTCACCCGACGACTCTTGAGGGTCTACCCTCCAGCAGGGCTGGGCAGTGGGTCGCTCGTCGACTTCTTCCAAGTCTACCCTCCAGCAGGGCTGGGCAGTGGGTCACCCGTCGACTTCTTCCAGGTCTACCCTCCAGCAGGGCTGGGCAGTGGGTCGTCTGTCGACTTATTCCAGGTCTACCCTCCAGCAGGGCTGGTCAGTGGTCGCATGATTATGTATTAGGGTTTACCCTCCAGCAGGGTTGGCAGTGGGTCACCCGTTGGCATTTCAGACTCAGCCCTTCTTATGAGGCTAGTCGGTGACTTTTCACCGTGATTACCGAAGCGGGACTCTTGGTTGTACGGGTCAGTGATGTGACAACTTTGCCTTTGAGAAGACTTCTCGACTATATGACAGTGACGAGGTGTCGTTTGACTTTCCCCAGAACTCTCAAGAACGAGGGGTGCTTTCCCCACCGAGACGCGTCCTTGTGACGCGACCTAAAACCGTGCGGGCGAGTCAGTGCCGCCCAAAGCGGATAGTGTCGAGGTGCGGTGATTTGAGCCTCTTGACTTGTAGTTCGGGGCAAACGTACGGGATACTGGGCATCGATGGTGTTTACTTCTTGGACTGTTGGCTACTCACTTTCTTGGGCTGAGCTGATGGATGGAGATCCCCTTACGATCTTGTTCGGGTTTCTAGTTTGAGCATATGGATATGTATATACCTTGTTCTAGTACCCACTCCTTGGGTTTTGGTTACTCTCCTTCCAGGAGAGGCGAAGACGCGCGGGGTATGTCACGTGCTTTCCGTGTCTAGCTTCTCGTGGTTAGACGAGTCTACTCTCCTACTATAGGTAGCGAAGACTCGATGAGAAGTTCACCTTCTCACCGCTTCTAGCTCCTTGTGTTTGGACGAGTCTACTTCCTTCCTCTTGTTGGGTTGAGTTGTACTCTTTACTGCACTCTCGGTTGCACCCCTTTACTATTCTCTGTTCGATATACTGCTCACCTCTTCAGTACCTCCTTTGTTGCTCCCTCGAGCCTTCGGGTCATCCTACTGAGTATTTTTATACTCACCCCTACTTGGGCTTTGCCCGCACTTGGTGTGTCCTTGCAGGCGATAGACAGGTTGGTCGTGACTTCAGCGGAGCTTAGGAGTTCGGGAGCTTGGACCGCGTACGGTGGTCGTAGTCGGGTTCCAGGTGTGGGACTCTCTCAGCTGTTTACTTTGTTTACCGGTTGCCGGGTTGTGGCACTTTTCTGGTTGGGCACGTGTTTTGCCCCTTTTCTTTTCAGTTTACCTTCAGCACTTGCGTTGTATTGTTTAGAGGTCGATGCACCTTTGTGGTTGTATATAGCAGTTGGTACTTACTTTCTCTTTTTACTTTGCACTATTGCATTGAGTGGGCCGCGTGTGTGTGTACAGGTACTTAGGCAAAGGCCTCCCCGAGTTGTTTAGCCTTCGGCGCTTGTCGCCAGCCCCTGGCCTATGGAGGCGGGCTTTGGGTAGTTGCAGCTCGAGTCCGGGTAGGTTCGGGTCGTGACAGCACGCTTGTCGTGCGATTTACAAAACTGTGCACAAGTCATGCACCACACTTGAGGCACACCAAGGATCTCTCATGGTTTCTCCTAGGGGCCACACGGTTTGGACTTAACTGTGCACAACCTACGCTGACAAACCGTGCGCAGTTAAAAATGAACTGAAAAGTCTCCTCATGAAGGGAGGTCACACGATTTCCCTCTAACCGTGCACCTTAACCATACACAGAAGGAAAACCTCAAAAATTTCCAAGTTCCAAGCCGAAACTCCATGGAAACGCAACTTGGGCTTCTGCTTCTCAAAAGAACACGAAAAGACCAACTCTGTGACACGAGGGTGTCACAAAATCAATCAAAAAAGTTCAAAAATTTGAGCTCATATCAGACTTCTAATGTAAAAGATAAATTCAATTAGAGAAAAATCATCCATGAATAACATAATATTTATAGTCAGGGTTGCTTTGAATGAAACAAGGTCCCCAAATATAAGAATGGATTAGTTGAAAGAAATTGACATTTTCAATTGAAGACAAGGGGCATATGAGGTGCAATGAAGTTTGGAAAATTTGTAAGTTCCACAATGAAATGTAGTAGATGATTCTAGCTCTAACACACAACTTCTAGGGTGACTGAAGAGATGGATGGCCATATCTAGGGTGAAACTCCATGTCACATGAAGTGACAAGAAAGCTAGAGAAGAAGCCACGTCGAACATGTATACACCAACTTACAACTGGCATCTACCAAGCTCCTAAGTCATCGAATGATCCTAAAATATAACATCTAACATGTGAAAATATTGCAATATAATTAAGGATGTGGGTAAGCTTATTGATAGAGAGAAGATTGAATGAACTTTGAGGAACGTGTACCATTTGAGATAATGTGGCACCTAATAACAATGTATTTGAGGAGAAATCGATATCCAGCAAAGTGGAATCAACAACAACTATTATCATGGTCTAGCCAATATAAGGATGATAATCATTAAGTATAATTGTGTCTCCTGTGATATGATCGATAGCATCGGAAACCAACATCCATGCGGTAGGGCACCCATGGATGAGTGGTAGTGTGGTTGATGAAAACGACACTCGGATTTTGCACAATGAGAAGTGATGAGTTCAAACTCAATTATGGATAGCTCGAGAAAATAACATGGTCCGGGTGAGGATGAAGATTGATCACCAATGGTTATTTGAGTTGTATGAGGGGTTGTTGGATGGCCATACACCAACCATCAAACCCAAATAGTGTGGCCCACCTTACCACAATGTTGGCAAGTGACACACCTCAACCGCCGCCATGGTCACGTCCTCAGAATCCAGAATAATAGCCACAAACCCATCTCATAGTAAAAGTCAGAGCATTGTGATGCATAAATGTGGTTGAAGGTGGATGGGGTGAGCAATGGGTCTTTCCGAGATGATGATACACGAGCGCAATATCCATAAATGTAGTTGTAATAGGATCCTTCGATAGAAAGGGTTTTAGAGAAAAGAGGTGGAGTTGATCATGTTGAGTCAATACTTCCACCAAAGTAAGGTATGTGTCATAGCCCGAAGAGCTCATTGTGGAGAGCCTTCCATTTCGTGAGGTTGGGAATGTCTAGCATTGCATCTGAAGCTTGCATAATGATCGGAATGCATCCTAGACACGCGTCGGGTTGTTGACCTCAGAATACATGTGTCAATGAGTCTCAAAGTCCATTGACATCATTTGTCATGCGGGTGACATCTTTGACCGGGTGATCCATTAAGTTGACAAGATCAAATATTTCACTGTGAACGAGCTTTCCCACCTTTTATGTAGGATCTACCACAGGTGGTGGTGCAACCACCAAGAGACAAATCCACACCTTCCAAGGACATCACGAATGTTTTGTGTTAGAGTGAGCAGTCGGTAAAAATTTGAATGTCACAGTAGAATAATGTGAAAGCACGGCTGCCAGGGAAAAAATGGACTTGTTTTGAAGTGATATATATCAAGTCAAGATAGAATGCAACTTGAAAACAACTACAGATGGTTGCCGAGGATGGGTAACCAATAGATAAGGACACTGGATCAACCTACTCTCTCATGCCACTGATTGAAAGCAGTAAAATAAAAGTGAACAACGTAAATGAACTAACATAATAACTGCCCAGTTATTTCTAAAAAACTGAAGCCTTAATATAAGCTAATACATAACAAAAATACCACAAAAATAGGACACATGAATTGCATAACTTGATCACCAGTTCCTAACGAGTTCAACAATTGAAACTGAAACAAATAATAAATTTAAAGGACCCCAACTCCTTTTTCTCTCTAACAACATTTAGTGACGCAATAGCTGCACGCTGATCAAGGATAATTCAGAAGTTAAATTTTTATGTGTACTATTTGAAAATTTAGCAAAAAATAAAAATAAGAATCAATGGCACTAAAAGGCCAGTACTTGTCCTCTTTTTCCACCCCTTGAGGTGATTTAAATGCTCACCCCTGCCGGAATGGTTGATTAAATATACAAGATCAAAATCTTCTGCAATCTCTTTTATTAAGGGAAATTTTGACCGGTCGTTTGAAAAAAAATTACGCAGGATTATTATTATGCAACAATTATACCGTGTATTTGGTACCAAAATCAAAACAAACAATGCCCAATAGCCATTTCCCAACATATCTTTTCTGAGAGTTCTCAAAATCTCTGGTTGCAGATGCTCCCACAAACAGATGCCGAAACTGCTTGTATAATCATCGTCCTCTTTGGGAAAGGCAAACTGGGTACATCTCACCCTTGGACCCTTAACAGATTTTTGTGGACCATCAAAACTGGTTGACATGTCAATGAAATTTGGTTTGTGGTTCTTTGAATATTATTACTGTCCCTAAAATTCAAAACTTCATCAACTCCCACTGAGCTTGACAATGGCTGCTCGATCTTTTTATCTCATAAAGCTCCCATGACGTTCACAGCCTAAAACAGAGTATGCAAACAGGATTATATTAGGAATAGAATATAAAAAATGATTTTGATTACAGCCCATTTAAACAACAGAATTAACTGAACTGAAGTTAAAAACACAGCCATGTCTCATCACATTGATGCACATCGCATTCTTTTATGCCATGCAAGTAATTTATTCCAAAAAGTAAAGGGTTAGTCTTCCTGTTGGGGGGAGAGACCCTACGAGAGAGGCGGTCCCCACGGAATAATCCATCATCTATTGGGTGTTTTGGTTCATTAAAATCTGAAATCTGAAAACAATGTTTATTGACAGTTTATTACATACAAACTGATAAAGAAAAACCATGTTCGAGTTGCAACTTTTCAAACAAAGAGGAATAAAACAAATGCAATCCAACAGTGAACACAAGGCAGTGGACAATTACATCAACAAATTAAATTCAAATCCAGAGATATAAGAGGATCGCATATTTGAATTAATATTCCAGAAGCAGCGAATCCATTCAGAAATTTACAGGTCAAATAAAAGCGGAAACGGAAAGCAGTAAAACGGACACCCAGATTTACGTGCTTCGGCCAATGACCTAGGAGATTCATCACAGTTTTCACTATGCAAATATGAACAAGAAAAGACTCGAACAACAAACATGAGGGAACAACCGATCAGCAGACGAGGATGAAAAAAAACCACAAAGAACAGAAAATAACAGGGCCATGACCAAGACCCCCCTTACCAGGGGCTCGGATTCACCTTCATCGAACCCCCAATGCTAGGTTTTGTTTGAAGTTACTTTCATCGAGTTCGATCATAATCGACCTCCAGGTTCTCACCCAGAGGATCATGTTGCATGTGAGCAAGATGAATTCCAGAACCTCGCCTCACATGAACCAGTGAATCACTGCAACTCTTGCAGCTACCGATGAAAACCAAGAACCGGTCCAAGGTTGAACACTAGGTCGGGGAAGCAACGAGAAACCCCATCACTCGGGGTCCCCTCCTCCTATATCTTATCTCAACAAACGAGTTCCATCAAGATCGTCACTGTTATCAAGATCCGCCATGGTTGAGGTTCGTCTCAGCCACGAATCATCGTCTCCGTCCAGGATTGCACACCGCGAACCAACATATGAGGCCACCACAACTCCATGGTTGATTTCCGCCGACATTGCCCCTCTCTCCACTGATGTCGTCGTCCAGATTTGGAGTCATCTAGGTTCATCACTATCAAGAATCATCATTGACGTCCAAGTCTAGACACAGCGCCTTCCAACCATTGCTCGGCTTCTGCAGCGAGCCAAGAACTAGGCCCTCGGGGTGGTACTCTCTTCGTTGTCTTTGTCGGCAAACCATGGAACGTTCCTCTGTCACCGGTGAAAATCGGGGTCTCCAAAAACCCTCTCCTGAGCCGAACCAAAAAGCCCAACATCGGGACCCTCGCCCTTGTCGTTTTATCTCAATTTGGTAACGACAGCTTTTTATACCTCCTTTTATAGGATGTTCCGATCACATGGGAATCTTGACACATGTTCTTTTTACGGGTGGCACCATCCGGTATTCTTGAAGCGATGAAGGGCAATTACGTCTCAGATCCGAATGGGGCGCGCGCGAAATGATCGGGCTCCGCGCCAAGGATGTGGTCGTTCGGGCCTGGTTCGCCGAGTTGTGGAGTAGGGCGAAATCGTCGACGTCGCGGCGCTCTGGTCGAGGTCGAGGTCCCTAGTCATTCTCGAGGTCGGCGTATGAGGGCTCTTTAGCGCATTTTCGTTCGGGGTTTGGGCAGGGCGAGACACTGTTTGAAGTTTTTTGTCAAATTTCTAGTTGAGGTCCACGGGCCTGGTGCGCCGAGTTGTAGAGTAGGGCGAAATCGTCGACATCGCGACGCTCTAGTCGAGGTCCACGGTCGAGGTCGAGGTCCCCGGTCGTTCTTGAGGTCGTTGTGTGTGGGCTCTTTGGCGCATTTTCGTTCAGGATTCGGGCAGAACGAGACACTGTTTAAAGTTTTTTGTCAAAGTTCTCCTTATAATGGATAACGATGAACGTATTGCGGGCGGGTTTATTTGAAGTAGTTTTTTCTTAGTTTTGTTGTAAATCTGTCCAACAATGTTTGTTGAAGTTTGAGGTGGTCTTTTTACTGGAAGTAATATATAGTTTTGTTGCATTGCTCTGGTTTTTGCAGTGAAACTTCCACTTGATGTCTAAGTTCCTCTCGATGTCCACTGGAGGTTCCACTAGAAGTTCACGTGATATATAGTTTTATTGCATTGCAGCACTTCTAGTGGTTTTTGCCTGAGTTTTTGCAGTGAAACTTCCACTTGATGTCCAAGTTTGTCTCCATGTCCACTGGAAGTTCCCGCGCTATATTGTTTTGTTGCATTGCGGCACTTCCAGTGGTGTTGCCCTGGTTTTTGCAGTGAAATTTACACTTGATGTTCAAGTTCCTCTCGATGTCCACTGGAAGTTCCACTGGCAGTTCCACTCGAACTTCCACTGGAAGTTCCACTCGAACTTCCACTCGAAATTCCACTGGAAGTTCTACTGGAAGTTGTCGTGATATATAGTTTTGTTGCATTGCGGCATGTCCAGTGGTTTTTTCCCGGGTTTTTGCAGTGAAACATCCACTTGATGTCCAAGTTCATCTACATGTCCACTGGAAGTTCCACTCAAACTTCCACTCGAACTTCCACTCAAACTTCCACTAAAAAATATATTTTATAATTTTTTTATTTAAAATTTCAGAAAAATAATTATATATATATATATATTTGTAATAATTTTTATTTAGTTACATTTATATTTTATATATATTTGTAACTTCCAATGGAATTTCCGGTGGAACTTCCACTAGGACTTCCACCTAAAGTTCCACTTGAAGTTCCACTGGAAGTTCCACTTTTATACTTTTTTTTATTTATAATTTCAGAAAAATAATCTATTATTATATATATATATATATATGTAATAATTTTTATTTAGTTACAGTTTTTTTCATATAGTTTATACATTTTCAAATGAATTAAATCCTATTATAAAGTTAATGTACTTTTCTTGAACTATTGTTTTTTTGTTGCAGGGTGTTGCAATGTTGTTGATGGTGATGTGGATGTTGTAGCAGCTTCTACTAAACCAGTTGTATGGATGACGTTCAAGTCACTTGATGAAGCACAATGTTTTTATGTCACGTATGGGGAGTAAATGGATTCAGTGTATGCCGACAATACTCTAATAAAAGGATAAAGGATATATCAATTGTCACATCAAGCCTTTATGCATGTAGCAAATAAGGTCATAAGAAGATTGACAAATGTGATAGCATGGTGAAATTTCCTCAGGCTGAGACACGTACAAGTTGCCTTGCTAGAATGGGGGTTAGTTTATTGTCTTCTGGCCAATATGAATGTACTATATTTGTTGAAGAGCATAATCATCCCTTGCACAGGCCTGAATCAATTCACATGATGAGGTCCCAAAGAAAAATAACAAAAGCACAAGCAGCTGAGTTAGATTTGAATGCTTCTGCGGGTATTAAACCAAATGATTCTTTCTCGTTGGCGACAACTATTGCAGGGGGCGAGATGTTATTGGGTACACGCTTGTTAATCAGTTGAATTTTTTAAGGTATAAATGGGAAAGATATTTTTTTCATGGTGATGCATGTTGCATGTTATAATACCTGGAAAGACAAAGTCAAAACAATCCATCATTTGTTTATACTATGAAGTTTGACATGAATGGTAAAATTAGTAATATTTTCTGGGCTGATCAAAAAATGAGAACAGATTATGAGTTGTTTGGAGATATTGTTGTGTTTGACACCACTTTTAGCATTAATAAAGAGTACAGGCCGTTAGGTGTTTTTGTGGGGTTCAATCATCATCGGGAGATTGTTGTTTTTGGGGCAGCTTTGTTATATGATGAAAAGGTGACTTCGTTTTCTTGGTTGTTTAAAAAAAATACCGATGCATCACATGAAGAGTTCTCAAACTATTTTTACTGATCATGATGCGACAATGGGAAAATCCATTTTTGTAGTTTTAGTGGGAACTCGACATTGCCTTTGTTCATGGCATTTGATGCAAAATGGTATTAAGCATTTAGGTAATTGGATGAAAGATGGATATAGTTTTCTAACTAGATTTAATAAGTATATGTTTGAATACCATGATGCAAATCAGTTTGATAAGGAGTGGTCTTCCCTTAGAGAAGAATATGGGGATGGGAAATCACAGTGTCTAGATGATGTTTTCGTATTGTGAGAAAAGTGGGTGCATTGCTTTTTGGAATATGCTTTAACATTGAGTATTCACAGAACTCAATTAAGTGAAATTTTTAATGGATTGCTTAAAGATTATGTTCATCAAAAGTTAAGTGTTGTTGATTTCTTAAGCAGTTTGAATGCTTGTTGAAAAAAAATTGGTATCGTGAAACAAAGGAAGAATTTGAGATGCGGGAGAAGTTGCATCGTAATCTTTACCCTTACCATGCATTGATGTGCCAGGTTTCTACTAGATATACACCGAAATTATTTGATTTATTTCAGCATGAATATTAATTGATTGGTTCTTGTTTTTTGATATCTTGTTTTGAAATTGGAGTTCAATTCAGTTATGTTATTGGAATGGTTCATTGTGAAGATCAATTTTGTGTATCATATGAAGCTTCAAATGAAGTTGTTAAATTTTCATGTTGAAAGTTTGAGTCCGTTGGGTATCTTTGTTGTCATGTTTTAAAAAAATTTGATCGACTTGATGTGAGAGAAATACCTGAAAAATATATTTTGGGGAGATGGGCCCGATTGGATAGAAATATTGTGATGTTCAAAGGATCTTCTATTGAGGTACTTGCTGATAGAAAATCAGTTGTAGTAAAATGTTACAAAGATTTAGCATGAATGGGAATAAAGTTAATTACCGTAGCTTGTGAGATAAATGTGGGTTATGACATCACCTTCTCAAATTTCAGTAATTTTGCAAAAGAGTTGTCTATCATAAATACATCATAAGATAAAGTTAATGGTTGTGCTAGTTCAGAAATTTTTTTTAGAAAGGCTTCTTTTAAAAAGAAACCAAATAGGAAAGGGGGAGATAGATTGAAAATATTTTTAGACAATGGCTGCTGAAAGGGGAAACTGTTGAATAAAAAAATTAAGCCTACTGTTATGATGACTGTATGATTTCATTTTATGATGTATTTCATTTATAAGAGCAGTTTTTTATTGTTAATATGTTATCTGATATCATTATTCTTTGCACATAGGGAGTCAAGGATCAAGCAAGATCGGATTTTTGTGTTCGAGCTAGAAAAGCAGTTTCACGTGTAATTTTTTTTATGATAATTCTTTTCTATAATCGTTTGTAATTCTGTACTTTTTCTATTGTAGGAATACTTTTCCACCAATTTGGAACTTTATCTTGGGAGGTAAATTGTCGGGATAGCATTAGAAGAGGTCGAGCAGTGAAGACAACATTGGATGGGAGTAGATTTTTAAATTGTAATGGATGAATTGAAAAATGTATAGCCTGTATTCAGTTTCAGTTGTAATGGATTGGCAGTGGGATTGGGATACTTCACGAAATTGTAAACATGTTGTATGCATGTGTTCTATATGGATCTATAAATATGTGATAAATTCAGGTTCTAAAATTCTGCATGCATTTGTTCTATGAGGATGTGGTAGTATTTGACAGTCCACTTTTGGTTGTAATGGATTGGGATTGGGATACTTCAATAACTTGTAAACGTGTTGTATGCATTTGTTGTGTATTCAACTATGAAGATGGGATAAATCCATGTTCTAGACTTCTGTATGCATTTGTTCTTTGAGGATGTGGTAGTATTTGAGAGTCCACTTTTGGTTGTAACGGATTGGGATTGGGATACTTCAATAACTTGTAAACGTGTTGTATGCATTTGTTGCGTATTCAACTGTGAAGATGGGATAAATCCAAGTTATAGATTTCTGTATGCATTTGTTTTTTGAGGATGGGATAAATCTAGGTTCTTGAATTTTGATGAAGAAATCCAGAAGGCTGAGTAAGAGTTATTGGATCATTGGGTGAAGTCTTTCCATATGGAGACTCTCCATCTTCTGATGAAATCCAGATGTTGGCCAAACTTAACACTCTTAGAAACAATAAAGATAATATCCTTAAAGTGTGAACATACCTATTCATCCACTCACCAGTAGAAATTAGCATCATTAAATCTAATAACAAAACCAAATAAAATCCCTCAAAAGAAAATGGTTCCCCTCATAAGGAAATAATATTCCCAGTGTAAATGCTAACAGAACTATTCATCCATTGTCCCCGACTGTTTTACTTGTTCTTCATTCTGGCCGTATTGTTTCCACAAGACAACTCCTACTTCTATATGAGGTTTCATTCCAATTGTATGCAGGGTCTGTAAGGAAACAATGCGCCATATATAGGTGCATGTCATCAACTTCTTCTTGTGATAGGGTCTTGTTATACCTTTGATCCGTTTCCAGCTTCTCAATTAGATAACAAACAATTACCCCGTAGTCTAATGTTGCATCCCCCTGTTGGGGACTATCTTCCACTATAAATGGAAGTGATGCAACAATCATCTCTAAGTATTCAGGTTTCCATTGTCTAATGACTTGTTTAATAAATATTTTCTGCAAGTGTTGTATAAATTGTATTCAGTAAGTTGGTGTATATGAAAATGCATTAGATGTCTAAGAGGATAAAATTTACCATTTGTAAAGAATCTTGCTGGTAACAATCAATTACAGTAGGACCCATGTGAGGCTTCATGTAGTTATAGTAGCTGAAATGTTTTTTTTTTCAATATCAAACACAAGAAAAGTCCAATGAATATTGTCTGTGTTGATGGGGATGAAGACTTTTCCATTCAACTTCATTGCTTCTTTTATGTGATTCTCTACCAAACACTCTTTCAAATTGTTGTTCTTCCTGGATATAATGCTCTGTAAAAATGAGTATAGTGAGACAAAATATTAATTAATATATTTAAAACATCAAGAACATAGATAATATTAGACTTACCAATGTAACACTTGTAATCATTATTGATTTATTATCAAAAATTCCAGCCATCTTCCCTATTTGACACTTGTTTATGATAAGATGAGTATAGGCATCTATAACTTGATATTAATAAAAAAAATGGAGGATGTGAGACTAATTGAATATTACTTTACAATAAGCTTGTTTAAATTAGGCTCACCTGGCTACTTGTCATGATTTTCGTGAAAAGTTAGAAAATGTTATCTATTCCAACTGAGTACAAGCCGTTCTCAGCTTCCCATACATATTGACTACATTATAATCACAATAATGTATAAGAAAACAAATAAAGTTCAGGGTAATTGAATTTAAATCCTTGAAATTAAGGGCAGACATACCAGTCTGGTTCCATCTAGAGAATCTTTTTCAACTACTCATAGTCTTTTTTCTGCAGTCGTGTGATCTTCCTGATCCATTTAGGTATTCCTAACAGACCTATGACAACCTTTTTTTGGTTCTGTTTTTTTTGAAACACTACCTACCTCAATTGGCTTTTCCAAATTACTTGGTTATTCTACGGATTTTTTTGTCCTACTATTGTTCGTATTCTTGTGTATCGGGTTTGATACTAAAAAGCGGAATCCAATTTCTTCTGCTTCCTAGCTCTAGACTTTACATTTCTAATCATTGATATTGTTTGGAGACTCTCATTTTCTATCTGTCCAGTTTGATTGCTTTGATGTACAGGTGTGGTTTCTTCAGCATCTTCTTGCAGTTGATTTGTAGGCTCCTCAATCCCAATTTCCTTGGCTCCCAGTTTCTGGTTTTCCTTCTTATGTTCTGCTTTGGGGGGAGATGCGGGTTTTTTAGGAGGATCTTGCTGCATTCTAGCTTCAATTGTACCCTCTGTCCGGGTTTCCTCCTTGATTGAATGACTCTTTTCAGCACTACCTTCTCTTATTCTTTTCTCTATGCTAGCATTCTCACTTACTAACTACTTCAGTCTTTTAATTTTTTATGTCTATTTTTTAACAATTGCTTCCATTTTATGCAGTTTTTATTTCAGGGCCGAATTTTCTTTTTCAAGAACTTTTATTCTGTTGTCCTTTGGTTCCCCCTTTTCTTGCTATCCAACAGAAGCTTCCATAACTGTTGATGGCTCATTAATTTCTACTTTTATTCTATTCTTCTCTGGATTATACTTTTTCTGCCATCCAATATAAGCTTCCATAACCATTGCTGGATCCTCAATTTCTGTAGTTGGAACTTGATGAATCTTCAGTTTCTTTAAAGCAGCATCAAAATTAGAGAGGCTTCACTTTGTGAATGATGGATTGGTTGCTTGTTCTTTCCCTTTCACTAGTCCACTTTCTTCATAATACTAATACTACAATAAAAATAATCATATGAATAATATATTATACATTTAATTGAAAATAAATATTAATCCTTACTAATAAAGCGATAATTTTCCTCGTAATCCTTGTATGGTGCGTGTGAAATTCTTTAATTGATCTCATCAACTGTTGGTTTATTGCACGAGACCACTTTAGTGTTCTCATGTATCTTGAAGTATTCACATAATTGATAAAACCCCAACTTATGTAAGAACCTGTAGTAGGGAAAAAATAGTTTCACATGTGTATAAACATAGAAGTGCCACTGTGTCAAGATGATCGGGTTCTTCATCTCCCTTTATTACTTCCAAAATGGATAATTTTATTGCCTTTTGTGTCAACAACTTGACACCAGTTTGAAATCTCCTTAAATATAATGATGACTTCATTGGTTTGAATGAGTAGGAGTCATCCAATTTTATTTAACCTTCGGTTATTGCAAAGATCCTTTGGATATTAGCTTCAGAGAAATGGATTTCCCCTCCACCAAATCGGAAAGCAGTTGTTGAAGGATTGTAGTTATCCAATACATACATAACAAAAATATCGGATTTTTTTCAATCCTATGTTGTTATTGTATTGAATATGAACGCTTCAAACATATTCCAAAATGGAGTAGTGTGCAAAGAACTTCTATGAACATCTTTCAGTTGATCTTTTATTTCTTGTAAAAGTCTTTGTAAGGAGGTCAAATTTGACCTAAAATGCACACCTGAAAATAGAAATTAAGGAATTATTGGGGTCATCCACAAAATTATAGTATAGAAGGTAGAAAAAGTCTAAGTTTTATTGGGACTTCATTGGAAGTTCCACTGGAACTTCAAGTGGGAGTGCCACTGGAAGTTCCACTAGTCCCACTAGAAGTCCCACTGGAAGTGCCACAGGGAGTGCCATTGGATGTCCCACAGAGAGTTCCACTGGAAGTCCCACAGGGAGTGCCACTAAAAGTACCACTGGAAGTCGTACTGGAAGTCCCATAGGGAGTGACACTAGAAGCCCCACTGAAACTTCCAGTGGAATTCCCACTTGAATTCCCACAACCATTGGAAGTTACACTAGTCCCACAGGAAGTGACACTAGAAGTCCCACTGGAACTTCCAATGGAAGTTCCAGTGGAAGTTCCAGTGGAAAATTAAAAGATATACTCATTGCAATTGTGACACATATTTATTGTAAAAATGATTGAATTTATCATTTGAAAATTCCACTGTAAGTACCACTGGAAGTTGCACTGGAAGTCCCACTTAAAGTCCCACAGCCACCGGAAGTTCCAGTAGTCCCACAGGAACTTCCACTAAAACTGCCAGTGGAACTTCCAGTGGAAGTTCCAGTGGCACTTCCTCTGGAAAATTAAAAGAAATACTCATTGAAATTGTGACACATATTTATTTTAAAAATGATTGAATTTATTATTTGAAAATTACACCATAAGTACCACTGGGAGGGCTACTGGAAGTCGCACTAGAAGTCCCACTTGAATTCCCACAACCACTGGAAGTTACACTAGTCCCACAAGAAGTGCCACTGGAAGTCCCGCTGGAAATGACACTGGAACTGCCACTAGATGTTCCAGTGGAAAATTAAAAGAAATACTCATTGTAATTATGACACATATTTATTGTAAAAATTATTGAATTTATCTTTGAAAATTCCAGTGGAAGTCCCACTGGATGTCCCACTGGAAGTCCCCCTGGAACTTCTAGTGGAAGTCCCACTGGCACTTCCAGTGGCACTTCGAGTAGCACTTCCACTGGAAGTTTTACTAGAACTTCCAGTGGAAAATTAAAAGAAATAGTCACATATTTATTGTAAAAATGATTATATTTAGCATTTGAAAATTCTAGTGGTAGTTCTAGTGGGTGATCCACTGGGATTTCCACACTACCATTGAAATGTATATTTATAAAACTGATTGAATTTAGAATTTGAAAAAGTATAATCATTTTCATATTGAATTATTTTTCCAAAACCCCAATGAAAGTTCCAATGGGAGTTACACCATGATTTCCAATGGGAGTTCCACCGTGAGTTCCAGTGGGAGTTCCACTGGGAGTTCCATTCGAATTGCAACTGGAACTTCCACACTACAAAATGATTTCAAGTGGAACGTGAAGTGGAAACTTTGTCTAGGTTAAAGTGGAACCTGCTGAAACCTCTAGGGGAAATTGCATTAGAACCTCCAGTGAGGAATGATGCACCAACAAAAAATGGAATTCTAAATTAATTGATAGACAGAGAACATTTACAGAAAACAACTCATAACACAAAAGTTCTAAATAATAAACCATAACAACAAAAATGAAATACAGATACATATTTCGGAAAATATAATTATGTTACGCCACCTTTGTTAGACATTTTTGTTGTTTTGTAAAAAAAATTCTATCGAAAAGTGAGACAAAACCACACTGGATTCAAGCAGTTTTCGTAGAAAAAACCCATGCCTTTGTGTTGGTCGAAACTTGCGGACAACGCGACAATGCCTTTCTGTCGTCGTCGCCACCACTGTTGTAGTCTTCAAATGTCCAATTTTTGTTCCCATAGTAGATTGATTCTTTGTGGTCATCTTACTTCCATATTTCAAGGTGAGATCTTAGGGTTTCATCGTTGTTGTTGCAGCTAAGGAGCAGTCGACCCGTCTCGCAAAATGCAAGGGAAAATCCGCCTGCACATTCGAATCAAATGAATCGCCGTGAACGATGATCCGACAGCTCGAAATACAAATTGAAACGTGTTCTGATCCAAAGGGTGTACTGGATATTCCAATTAAAAACATAACTGGAGATGATTCTTATCCTTTAAAGACCACTCCAAAACCCTAAAACTGAAGATGTGCAAACGAAGAAGAAAACTAAGCCAAACCGCACACATGTACGGGGGAGAGGAAAAGGGTGGTTCCCACCGCATAATAGATGTAACAAACACATTAAATAAAATGTATTTTAATTAAAAATAAAATAATATAAAAAAACACAGATCTTCACTTTAGAAATTAAAATACAGAAATAAATTTAATATGAAATAATGCTATATAATCTCCACTATGAAAAATAAAACATAAACCACATGATTATTCTGCACCACCTAACATCATCAACATGGGAAAATCCTAGATAGGAAATAACCTCCGGGGTATGACCCAAACAGTCCTCCTACCATGTATCAGTTGCGACACATGTCTCTTGAAGTTGAATGATATTGAAAAACAAATAAACATGTTCATAATTAAACAATTTTAAAAAACTTCATGATAAAGACATACCTGCACTTACCTAAGATGCACTTTGAGACAATTCCAATGAGGAAAACACTTACCAACAAATCACATTCCAACAGGTCCCCGAACCAGCACATCTATGCCTGCAGAACACAAATAAATAGAGCAGTATTCATCCTCACACAAAACATGGCAAAACAAAACTCAAAGAAATTTACATATAATGTAACTGAGTAAAGAAATAATGCAATCATGCAAAACAACAGAAAAGTATGCAGAAAATAGTGGTAAATAGAGAGAAATCATGCATAGTAAATGAAATAACCTAAAGAGGTCTCCACCTAAACCCACAAAGACATAACAAAACCAAAGCACCAAGTACAGTCAGCTTTAAAACCGAGACACACCGCCTGAAAACTCTAACAGGAAGACTCTCGATGTAAGGAACCAGAAGATACTCAACAGATGGATTCATAATCTCTACCAAGGAGACGACCACCTAAAAAAAGAGTCAAAAGGAGATAACCTCACACAAAAGATAAACTTCAAGGATACATGTAAGTGGTCCCAACGTCCTATGATACCTCTAAGATGTGAGAACAAAAGGTTGGGATCCAGCTAGAATCTAGGGGGAAACAAGCCACTAAAGTGTCACACATCCTAGTCTAGAATTACTAACGACACACAATTCCCAAGAAACCAAACAGATATGCTAAACAGGTTCAAACAACAATCCAATAAGCTTGGTGATCAGTCAAAAAACAAACAAGATCACTGCACCCAAAAGCTACCCAAACCCAAACACCAAACTCGCTACAGGACCATACCTGGAGCAAACAATCCTAAAGGATGCAAAGGAACACAGTGGAGCTAACATAAGCTCATCTCCTAGGTAAAAGGAAAACACTAGAGACACAAGATCCTACCAATATCTAACTACTAACCAGCTCTCAAACATAGTCAAAACTCACATAGAACTCATTCCTACCCCAAAACCATAGAAACACATAGGTAGAAACTACCAAGAGGAATCTTTAAGGCTCAGACAGGAAAATAAAAAAATAGGTAAAGACAAGGAAACAAACTACCAATAGCATAATGAAATTACAGCCTAAGAGAGCTAACGACCTAACTGAACAAAACAATCAAAGCATGCTGCAACAGGTAAAAGCCACTAGAAAAACATTTAAAAGCAATGGAAAATCGATTTTAAATTTTAAAAAATCAAAATTTAAACCCAATTAGACTCTAATACCACTTTGTTATGGGGAGAACCCCTACGTGAGAGATGGTCCCCATGAAATAGCTCAGGATCTATTGGGTGTTTTGGTTCATTAAAATACGAAACGTGAAAACAATGTTTATTGACAGTTTATTACATACATATTGATAAAGACAAACCATGTTTGAGTTGCAACTTTCCAAAAAAAGAGGAATAAAAAATGCAATCCAACAGTGAACAACACAAGGTAGTGGAAAATTACAGAAAAAAATTAAATTCAAAGCTAGAGATATAACAGGATCACATATTTGAATTAATATTCTAGAAGCATCAAATCCATTCAGCAATTTACAATTCGAATAAAAGAGGAAAAAGAAATAAGTAAAAGGGACACCGAGATTTATGTGCTTCGACCAATGACCTACGTGCATGGGGCAGGATCATCATAGGTTTTCACTATGCAAGAATAAATAGTTACAAGAGCTATGGGAAATATGAACAAGAAAAGACTTGAACAAAAAACATTATGGAACAATAGATCAACAGATACAAGTTTGAAAAAACCCACAAAGAACAGAAAATAATAGGACCATGATTGAGACCCCCTCACTAGGGGCTCAGATCACCTTCATTAAAGCCTCAATGCTAGGTTCTGTTTGAAGTTACCGTCACCAAGTTAGAGCATAATCGACCTCTAGGTTCTCACCCCGAGGATCATGCTTCATGTGAGCAAGATGAATTCCAGAACCTTGCCTCACATGAACTAGTGAATCACTGAAACCTCTATAGCTTCCGGTGAAAATCAAGAACTAGTCCAAGGTTGAACACTTGGTCGGGGGAGCAAGGAGAAACCCTACCACACCCTGACCTTTCTAATTATTTTATTTTATTATTTCTTTGGATCTTAAAAAATTTGTGTTGAGGTTCAGGTTGAATCCCGAACAAAACTTTTGAGTCATGTAAAAAAGTGCGCATTTTCGAGTTGACGTCGTTGGTCGCATGGGCGGAGCGTGTTTTGGAAAACCCGCGCGGCTTTGCCCAGTCATTGGTACGATCCTCCTATCTTTGGAAAATTAAAATGGGAAAATTTTATAATTTTTTGTGTCATTTATAATTCTTATTATTGTTAAAGAAATTTTATTATTATTAAAATGATATGAATACTTTTATTATTTTTATTTTTACCATCATATTATTATTATCATTATTTTTGTTGTTGTTGTTGTTGTTTTTATTATTATTATTATTATTTATTTTAGTTTTTTTATTTTATTGAAAAAAATGAAATTGAAAAAAGGGTTGAACCCTAATGTCGCGGTGCCCTCCCTTGCACCCTCTTATCTGTGCTTCTCTCCCAACCCCCATCACGACAGCCACCTTCGGCTGCCCCAGACAACATCGCCTCGACCTCTTGTTTCTCCCAATGTAGCGAACCGACGCGAACCCCCCTCATTCGTCCCTCTTTCTCACCGGCGGCGCAACCCCCCTCAATCGACCCTGTCCCGACAGCTCCCTCCTCCAGCCACCCCGTCGGTGTCGGACCTCCCTCCGGTCGCATGAACCACCTTTGGCCGACTCACAATTCCCCCTCTGACGAGTTGTCTCTTCTCTGTTTTGAGTGTAATGATTTTTTCCTTACCCAATCTCTCCATTTTACAGTTTAATTCCAAAAATCGATTGTCCGATGTTGATTTCTATGGTTGATTTGGTTTCTCACTGGTGCAGTTGAGGTGCGAATGGTGTTTCGCACCAATTTCGGGGTGTTTTTCATCGGTTGAGGTGGGTTTCCCCTTGAACAATTCTTTTTTATTTAAGTTTGACATGTTTCATGTATTTTTCATTGTTTTTGATAATTAGTTGGTGACTTTCAATGTCTAGAATAATTTATTTTATGTGTAATTGGTTGGAAATGAGTTTTCCATGTCAAATTTGGTATATTGTATGTGTGAAAAGTTTTTATTTATATTTTCTACAAGTAGTTTAAAAGTTTGAATAAATTATTAAATTAATAAATTTTTGAGAATCACAATTTGAAATAGTATTGGTTTGCAGTTGGACTTAAATAGAGGGTTTTTTGGTGTGTTTTGACGTAAAATCCTTACGGTGTTATTTAAAATTGTTTTATAAACTTTTAACTGGTTTATTAAATATTATATGTGGTGCAGATTATGTTTCAAAAATATTTTGAGGTGCGTTAGAGATTTCACACCGGTTTCAGTTCACCGTTGTTGATTTGAGGTATGGTTTTATATCGCTATATTGCTTCACACCCTTTATTTAGGGTCTTTGTTTGTTTTAATGCTCTGGTATTTGATTTATAGTGTGTTGGACCCTTATCATGCTGCTTCGGGTAGTTTTCCTTTGTTGATAATCTTTTCTCAGTTTATAATTGGGGGTTTGTAGTTTGTGAATCTCTGGTAATTAATTTTGAGTTCCTGGTATTTTATTGTAAGTGCGTTAACCTTTCCGCAGTGTTTCTGAGTCTCTGATTTTTATTGTAGTGGGTTTTAAACGTCTTCTAGGGAACACACACATATGCTTAGGTATGTATATATATATGTCCTCCATGTACATATTCCCTCATGGCGTGGGGAATACATGCATTGGATTAAGGATATATATATATATATGAAAGTATGCGTGTGCAAGCGGGTAGCAACATCTTCTGGTTAGAAAGAATCAAGAGGTGGAATGTTCAGCTTAGTTCTCCTTTGAGGTAGTCCTACTACACTTGCCTTTAAATTTATAATTTATTAATTACTTGACATTTCATTGATTTTTGATAAATGAGAAATAATATTAGATAATTATTTGTGGAATAATTATTTGATTTAAATGAAGGTGTTTACTTTAAGCATGGCACTTAAATTATTTTCTTGATGAATTTTCATACAATAGTGAAAGAATACCCATTTGGCCTTTGAATATAATCCATGAACTTTTCAAGTGTAGTTCTGGTTTGGTGTTAAATTTTTTCTTCTGACGCGTGATAAAATGTATTGGTTTATTTTGAGAAATGATGTTTTTTTAAAGTTACATAAGGCTCGTTCAACACTTTAATAAAATAAATTATTTTGAAAACTCTCTTTGGGGTGACTCAAGAGTGATCTTGTTGTGTGCGTTGGTTGTGTGAGTTATTGTGTGTGATGTTCATACATTGTTATTGGTTACTTGATTGACATTGTTGAATCACCCCACTTTCCACTTAGTACTCACCATGGGAACCTAGCAAAGTAAGTGAATTTTCTATGAAATATTGTTGCACTAGTTTAGATTATGTACTGGCTAGTGGCTCATAGTAGAGGATACTCCGTTATTATTATTGCTATGGGATTGGGCCCATCGACCAGGCCAGGTAGGGTGACAGTCGGTCGTTAGGGCATTATTACGTCATTGAGTAGGGCATGCCTTCAGGATGAGTCACACATATAATACGTTCTGGATTGTTCACAAACTCTTAGGTTCGAACCATGTTTTATTTAGAACTTATTTGTATGTGGCAGACGATTGAGGTTCTTAGTTTGGTTGTTGACCCTCATGTGCCACTTTTTCCATTGCCCTTATTGCATGCTTTGTGTGCGTATGGTTTTCCTCTGGTTTAACAACTAAAATTCAGATTTTAAATTTGTTCACGAAAATGTTTTTAAAATGTAATTCATTTTCTCCTTCAAACCTTAAACTTGATTTTAAATTAAAAAGGGCAATGAGTTGTTACTTTTTTTAGAAATGAAAAGTGTGTGTGAAAACCCATATTTTATATAATGTAGTTCAAACTTAAAATTAGTAAAACCCTTTATTTAAAGGTAGTGATTTGGGAATAGTTTGTTGGGCACGCCAACTGAGTTTTAATACTCATGCCTATAGTGTTTTTTTGTTTTTAGTTTATGTTGTAGGTTTGACTCGAGCTTTTTCGCTATGAGAGAGAGTTGGATTTTGATTGGAAAGTGACCCTCGAGGTCATGAGGAGTTTTGGTCATGGTCAGGTTAGTGTGTTGTTGTTGGTCATTCTTTCTTTTCTGTGCCATTTATTTACTTTACGTTGTTCCACCTTTTTCTATTGCTTTACTTATTTTCTTTGGGAATAATTGTTCCCAATTTCTCTCTATTGATGCCTTGGCACTTGTCGCCAGGCTAGGAGGATCAGGAATTCCTCTTGGGCCTTACCGCAGATCGGTTTAGGTGATCGGTTCAGGGTCAACCCGGGTTGGTTCATGACAAAATGGTATCAGAGTAGGTCATCTCTTGAGAGGACCTTGTTTTTTAGAGTTCCAAACATTGTTTGGGGATTTCAAGGTAGGAGAAGTAGATTTTTCAGGGCTCAAGGTGTAATAAAGGGAAGGACATCATGAACCCTTGCTCGTTCTGAACCACATGTTATAATGGGAAGTATGGGTTGTTGGGGTCTTTTTGGTTCCTTTGAAATGTTTTATGTTGGGAATTGAAAAGGGAGTTGGGAAAGTATCCCCATGAGCTATCAGGGCCTGGAAAGCCATGTGTAGTGGGGGAAATTACCCTAGAATACTCTTTGTGATGGTGGTGTGACCGACGTATGGTTGCTAACCATATGTATGAGCCACCCATCGACACTAGTTTCCCCTAGTGAATTGTTTGGGTCTTCTTTAATTCTGAAAACTATTTTTAAAGTTTAATTTTGGAAATTGTAAAAAGTTGAATTTGAAATGGTGATGACCATGTTTTGATTAAGTTCTTTGTTTCTATGTTCCTTAGTGTTCTCCCCACGAAGGTTTGATGAATTCCCAAGGTGCAGCTTCTGGTGGTGCGCCCTTAAAAAATTCTCTAGTTGAATAACCCATAGACTACGCCCTCGAGTTTTGGAAATTGAAACCCCCTCTCTTTTATGGACAAGTATATCCTCTTAAGATAGAGGAGTGGTTGTGGAATATTGAGAGGAACTTATGTTTTATCACACCGCCCGAGTCATTGAAAGTGAAGTTGGATACCTTTATGTTTGAAGATCCAACCTGGAAATGGTGGAATTCTGTGTCTCAAAGAAAGCCTCAAGAAGATCTCACCTGGGAATTCTTCAAGTCTCCGTTCATCCTACAGTATTTCTCTGAGGTGATAAAGTTGAGGAAGAGGATGGAGTTGTGTTGTCTTCCGCAGGGTGTTGAATCAGTATTAGAATTCTATCGATGCTTCTTAGACCTAGTTTTATATGAAAAATGGTTTGTTGCAAATGATCCCAAAAAGGCTCGACAATTTAAGTTTGGGCTCCGACCTAAACTGCAGTTGAAAGTGGTAGATCTCAACCTAACCACCTTCTCAGATGTTGTGGGGAAATACTTTCTTTACAAAGCTGAGTTAGTAGGAGGACCTGAGGTAGAGAATCCTCCCTCGGCCTTGGGAAACAGTGTAGCGGATGGTGATAGAAAGAATGGGAAGCGACCTGATGTTGGTGGATCTAATAGAAGAATAAAGAGGCCTTTAAACCTTCATTTATCTTCTCTACAGTGAAATGTTTTGATTTGTCACTAGTGTGGTAGGTAGGGTCACAAGAAGCCGATGTGCCTGAGTGCTCTAAGACCCTGCCACACCTATGGATGTCTGGGTCACTTGTAGTGATTCTGCCAAGGTGTTTCCAAGAAGCGCGCTGAACCCAAACCTGACTCGTCGAAGGTCACCTCATCCTGTCAGTAGGAGTAGGACAATGCTTGGGATTAGTTTGGGGTTTTATCTTTTGTAGTGTTCCCTAGATGTAGTGGTCGTCTCTTGTATCGTTCCATGGTGTTTCTTTTCCTTAAGTTGTAAGAATGGTTTTGTCGAACCTCTTGGAAACCTTTATTTTAATGGAAGTGTGTTTGGTAAAATTCTGGTTCGTGTGTTATGTTTGGGAATTTCTGAAGCCTGAATTTGAGGCAGGAGATTCTTCAATCATAGAAGCTCCAACCATAGGCTCCAGAGTAAAGTTGGCGCATAGGCAGGAGAATCCCAGTGATGTAAAAGGGCCTTGGTTTGATCTTTTTCTATAGTGTGATATGGTTTGTGTTCTTCTGAGGTTGTGATGTTGTTGATATAGCGATGACGGTAGTTTTGATGCTATATCAGTTTGAACCTTCCCTTCTCCCCCCTCATGGTAGGGGTTTTTGGTCCATATGGAAAGTATTCAAGTTCATTTAATCTCATCAGTTCTTATGGTGGGGAGACCCACAATGGGTCTCGCGGAGTTACACCTAAAGTAATTCAGTGTTAGCCCAATCCTTATGTTGGGGAGTCTGTTCGGGCCTCCCCATGTCAGTATTAGAGTTTCTTTTCATGTATCGTTTGGTGGAGAGAGGTCTCATGTGGAGCCAAATAATCTTAAGTTCTTCCTCTTGAGTAAATGTTGATATTAGAGTACACCCAACAGTTCCGTTGGACTAAGATCTTAGGAGTAGGTGTCAGAGGTGGTTTAAGTTCGTTCATTCCTTGGTTGAGATGAATGGCTTGGGTTCTGTTTAGTAGTGGTTAAGGTGTTTGTGTTTTGAGGATGAGTTGTGTGTCATGGTAGTTCGGTGTCTGTTTGGATCGATCAACTGGAGGCGCATAAAATTTTGGAGGTGGGTGACACTTAAGAATTTTTATCTTTGGGTCTAGATCTTGTTGTGGCTTTTTGGAGGTAGAAAACATTATGGTGGGGAGAATTGTCACACCCTGAACTATCTAATTATTTTATTTTATTATTTATTTGGATTTTAAAAATTTTGTGTTGTGGTTTGGATTGAATCCTGAACAAAACTTTTGAGTCATGTCAAAAAGTGAGTGTTTTTTAGTTTATGTCGTAGGGAACACATGTGGAGTGTGTTTTGAAAACCCTGTGCAGATTCGCCCAGGTATCGGCACGATTCACATGTCTTTAGAAAATTAAAATGGGTAAATTTTGTAATTTTTTGCGTCATTTATAATTCTTATTGTTGTTAAAGAAATTTTATTTTTATTAAAATGATATGAATAATTTTATTATTTTTATTTTTACCATCATATTATTATTATTATTATTATTATTGTTATTGTTATTGTTAATATTATTATTAGTTATTTTAGTTCTTTTATTTTGTTGAAAAAAAAAATGAAATTGAAAAAAATGGGAGGAACCCTAATGCCGAGGCACCCTCCCTCGCACCCCTATCCGTGATTCTCTCCCAGTCGGCCACCCCCTATCGTGACAACCACCTTCAGCCAGCGCTGCCCCGGCCTCCTGCTTCTCCCAACACGGCTGCCTGATGTGAACCCCCCCTTCATCCCTCCTGCTCACCAACGATGCAACCCCCCTCGGCCGACCCTATCCCAGCAACTCCCTCCTCCAGCCACCCCGTTGGCACCAGACCTCCCTCCAATTGCGCGAACTGCCTCCAGCAAACCCGCATTTCCCCCTCCGGTGAGTCTTATCTTCCCCAATTGGCGTGTGATGATTTTTTCCTTACTTGATTTCTATATTTTAGGGTTTAACTCAAAAAAATTATGGTCTGATGTTGATGTCTAATGTTGATTTGGTTTCTCACTGGTGCAGTTGAGGTGCAAATGATGTTTCACACCAATTTCAGGGTATTTTTCATCAGTTGAGGTGGTTTTCCCCTTGCCCGAATCTTCTTGATTTAAGTTTCACCTATTTCATGTATTTAATATTTTTTGTGATACTTAATTGGTGACTTGGAATGTCTAGAATAATTTATTTTATGTGCAATTGGTTGGAAATGAATTTTCCATGTCAAATTTTGTATATTGTGTGTGTGCAAAGTTTTTCTTTATATTTCCTACAAGTACTTTATAATTTTGAATAAATTATTAAATTAAGAAACTATTGTGAATCACAATTTTAAATAGTCTTAGTTTGTGGTTGGAATTAAAGAGAGGGTTTTTGGGTGTGTTTTGACGTAAAATCCTTGCGGTGTTTTTTATTTTTTTTTATAAACTTTTAACTGGTTTATTAAATATTATATGTGGTGCGGATTATGTTTTGGAAATATTTTGAGGTGAGTTAGAGATTTCACACTGATTTTGTTCCACCATTGTTGATTTGAGGTAAGGTTTTATATCGCCATATTGTGTTACACCCTTGATTTAGGGGATTTGTTTATTTTAATGCTCTAGTATTCGATTTATAGTGTGTTGGACCCTTATCGTGCCTCTTTGGGTAGTTTTCCTTTGTTGTTAATCTTTATCAGTTTATAATCGGTGGTTTGTAGTTTGTGAGTCTCTGTTAATTAATTTTGAGTTCCTGGTATTTTATTGTAAGTGAGTTAACCTTGTCGCGATTTTTACGAGTCTCTGATTTTTATTGTAGTGGGTTTTGAACATATTCTAGGGCATGCACGCATATTCTTAGTTACGTATATATATATGTCCTCCATGCACGTATTCCCTCATAGCATGGGGAATACATGCATTGGATTAAGGATATATATATATATATATATATATAGACACACACACACACAAAAGTATGTGCGTGCAAGCGAGTAGCAGCATCTTCTGGTTAGAAAGCGTCGAGAAGTGGAATGTTCAGCTTGGTTCTCCTTTGAGGTAGGTCCCCCACTGTACTCGCCTTTAAATTTAGAATTTATTAATTACTTGATATTTCATTTATTTTTGATAAATGATAAATAATATTAGATTTGTGGAATAATTATTTGATGTAAACAAAGCTGTTTACTTTAAGCATGACACTTAAATTATTTTCTTGATGAATTGTCACACAATAGTGAAATAATGCCCATTTGGCCTTTGAAAATAATTCATGAACTTTCAAGTTTGGTTCTGGTTTGATGTTAAATGTTTTCTTCAGATGTGTGAGAAATTTTATTGGTTTATTTTGAGAAATTATATTTTTTAAAAGTTACATAAGGCACATTTGGCACTTTAATAAAATAAATTATTTTGAAAACTCTCTTTGGGGTGACTCAGGGGTGATCTTATTGTGTATATTGGTTGTATGAGTTTTTGTGTGTGATGTTCATGAATTGTGATTGGTTACTTGATTGACATTGTTGACTCACCCCTCTTTCCACTTAGTACTTTCCACGAGAACTTAGCATAGTAAGTGAATTTTCTATGAATGATTGTTGCACTAGTTTAGATCATGTACTGACTAGTGGCTCATAACAGAGGATACTCTATAATTATTATTGTTATGGGATTGGGACCCTTGACCAAGCCCGTTAGGATGACGGTCGGGCATTAGGGCGTTAGGGCGTTATGACATCATTGAGTATGGCATGCCTTCATGATGAGTCACATGTATAGTATGTTCTGGATTGTTCACGAGATCCTAGGTTCAAACCATGTTTTTTTAGTGCTTATTTTTATGTGGTGGATGATTGAGGTGCTTATTTTGGTTGTTTTCCCTCTATGTGCCACTTTTTTCATTGCCCTTATTGTGTGTTATGTGTGCGTATGGTTTTCCTCTGGTTTAACAACTAAAATTCGGTTTTTAAATTGTTCACAGAAATGTTTTTAAAATGAAATGCATCTTTTTCCTTCAAACCTTAAACTTGCTTTTAAATTAAAAAGGACAATGATTTGTTACTTATTTTAGAAATGAAAAGTGTGTGTGAAAACCCATATTTTATATAATGCAGTTCAAACTTGAAATTAAGAAAATCCTTTATTTAAAGGTAGTGATTTGAGAATAGTTTATTGGGTACCCCTATTGAGTTTTAATACTCATGCCTATACTGTTTTCTTGTTTTTAGTTTCTGTTACAGGTTTGAATAGAGATTGTTATCTATGGGTGAGAGTTGGTTGTGGATTAGAGAGTGACCCTTAGGGTTACGAGAAGTTTTGGTCGTGGTCAGGTTAGTGTGTTGTTGTTGGTTGTTCTTTCTTTTCCGTGTCATTTATTTATTTTGCATTGTTGCACCTTTTTCTGTTGTTTCACTTATTTTCTTTGGGAAAAATTGTTCTCACTTACTCTCTATTGATTCCCTGGAGATTGTTGTCAGCCTAAGAGGATTAGAAACGCCTCTCGGGCCTTGCCATGAATCGGATCGGGTGACCGGTTCAGGGTCGATCCGGGTTGGTTCGTGACAAACCCCATCACCCTAGTCCCCTCCTATATCTTCTCTCAATGAACGAGTTTCGTCAAGTTCGTCACTATTATCCAGATCTGTCATGGGTGAGGTTCATCTCAGCCCCGAATTATCATCTTCTTCCAAGATTTCACACAACGAACCAATATATGGGGCCGCCACAACTCCATGGTTGATTTCCGCCGGCACTACCCCTCTCTCCGCTGATGTCATAGTCCATATTTGGAGTCATCTAGGTTCATCACTATCAAGAATAATCATTGATGTCCAGGACTGGACAGATCACCTTCCATCCATTGCTCGGCTTCTGTCGCGAGCCAAAAATTAGGCCCCATAGGTACTCCCTTTGTTGTCTTCATCGACGAACCATGGAACGTTGCTCTATCACCGGTAAAAATCAGGGTCTCCCGAAACCATCTCCTCACTAGATCTAAACTAAGAAGCCCAATGTTGTGACCCTCACCCTTGCCTTTATGGCTAGGGTAGGTTTCTCCCACTTTTGTAAAGACCGCCCCAAAACCCTAAAATCGAAGACATGCAAATGAAAAAGGAAACCAAGCCAGACCACACATGTGTATGGGGGGAAGAAAAGGGCAGTGCCCACTACCTAACATATGTAACATATAGAATTTAAATAAAATGTATTTTAATTAACAATGAAAGAATATATAAAAAATCACACTTCCAATCATATTAAAACTAACCATCAATATAAGGCTTTGAAGTCACTTGAGTATGCCTCATCCATGAAAAAATCATAAAACTAAAGGAAATGGGCAATAAGAACTAGAGAAAATGAGCACTAAGTAGCACTAGAGAAATACATTTTTCCACCCTAACCTATGAGAAAAGCTAGAAAACTGGTAATTCACATCAATCTCATCCAACAGATATACCATTAATCCAGGCGTATTCTTAACAAAAGGAAATGTAAAAGATTATTCTTTAGAATTTTTTCAGCACAAATCATGATTAATCGGTGAAGGAAACATGACTGACTCCTCAAAATAAATTTGAATTAGTTTTTTGAGATAGGAGGCACTGTACTGAACAACAAATATGCACAAAAGAGTTTTTTATACACTTTATGATTTTTTTTTAAATGACCAAGGTTAATTTTTTTTAAATACTGCTTAAAGGCGGAATCGGTGATGCCGCCTCTGCCCTAAAACAATAATTTTTTTCTATTTTAATTATTTTTTTATATATTTAAAATTTTAATGTTTTTTATTATATTCGTATGGTTATATATATATATATATATATAACTTAATGTTTCAATATAATTTATCTTTTATTGAAGTACATGACTTTTCTAACCTATAAAATATAAACTTTAAGACCTATATGAATGAAATTTTAAACATTGATTAAACATATAATAAGTAGTCGAAAATAAAAATAATTTCTTAAAAAATGTTGATCAAAAATAATTTATAAGCTTTTTAATCCACCTACTTGAAACTTAAAAATGTTTCAAGTACATACCTTTGCTAACCTATAAAATATAAACTCTAAGACCGATATGAATGAAATTTTAAACATTGATTAAACATATAAAAAGTAGTCAAAAATAAAAATAATTTCTTAAAAAATGTTGACAAAAAATAATTTATAAGCTTTCTAATCCACCTACTTGAAACTTAAAAATGTTTCAAGTACGTGCCTTTGCTAGCCTATATAATACAAACTGTAAGATAGATATGAATAAAATTTTAAACATTGCTTAAACATATAATAAGTAGTCCAAAATAAAAATAATTTATTAAAAAATGTTGGTGAAAAATAATTTATAAGATTTCTAATTCACGTACTTGAAACTTAAAAATGTTTCAAGTACGTGCCTTTGCTAGCCTATATAATATAAACTATAAAACCAATATGAATGAAATTTTAAACATTGGTTAAACATATAACAATTAGTCCAAAATAAAAATAATTTCTTAATTTTTTTTGGTGAAAAATAATTTATAAGCTTTCTAATCCACTTACATGAAACATAAAAATGTTTCAAGTACGTGCCTTTTCTATCCTATATAATATAAAATATAAGACCGATATGAATGAAATTTTAAACCTTGGTTAGACATATAACAAGTAGTCTAAAATAAAAATAATTTCTTAAAAAATGTTGGTGAAAAATAATTTATAAGATTTCTAATCCACCTACTTGAAACTTAAAAATGTTTCAAGTACCTGTCTTTGCTAGCCTATATAATATAAACTATAAGACTGATATAAATGAAAATTTAAACATTGGTTAGACATATAACAAGTAGTTTAATTTTTAATTTTTATTTATATGGGTCTTATAGTTTATATTTTATAGGATTTAAAAGTCATGTAGGTGGATTAGGATCCTCCTCGACATTCATTCTTTTCACTCTCACTTCTGAGTTACTTTTCTTACATTCCTTTCATTATCATTTATTTATTTTATTTATGAAAATCTTTATTTTCAATAAATTTTTAGATGATTATATTATATTTTAAATTTTATTTACATTGTTTTTATATTATAGATTTTTTAATCTTTTAAAGTTATTTACTTGAAATTTACTAATTATTTCTATGTTTCAAGTAGTCGACTTTGAAAGTTGTCAAATATAAATTGTGCCTAAAATATAAATGAAAATTGAAATACTGGATAAAAATATAAGAATAGATAATAGTAATAATATTATTTTGATTTCAATAGACATAAAACATGTAAATAAACTTGTACAATCAATGTCTATGTCAGTGTCAAGGAGATTTTGTCCCACATGGTGGTCTGTGAATAAGATGTCCGCATCGAGTGTGCACTGGAGTCTAATGACCTGGAGAAGGCTGATCCCCGGGCACTGGAATGTCGACTGGCGCATCCTCTATCTGCGTTTAAGTGGGAGGAGTTTTCAACTACATCTCGTACTGCCCTCCGGATCCTTCTCCCATCAGGGTGGTAGAAGGACCTGCCTTCATCACAGTGGGGAACCAAACCTGCGATAGAGATATACCCCAAGACTGCGATGGATCTAGAACCCAAGGATGCAATGGATCCTAAGGCTATGATGGATCTGGAACCCATGATGGACAGAACTGTGGATATCCTATCAGGAAAGACGAATCCCATGCCACCTGAGTCACATCCTAAATTGGCTGATCCTGGGATACTAGAGGGCTGACCTCTACCTATGGAATAGGTGAGGCCTCATGTGCTGCATAATGCTGTCTACGTCACAATGGTCATGGATCCTTAGCACTAACAGTAGCTGCAAGATGTTCCTAGGGGGCGGGAACCTCCTCTCTTCGAGCCAGATGTGTGAAGATGCTCCCAAAAAGCACACGAAAAGATTCCCTCACCTCCAGTGTTGTAGCATGGATGGCTTCCCAGCTAAAGACCCCCTCCTCATCTTCATCACTCATGCGAAAAAGGTTCTATGTGTGACTACCCTGTAAAGAGATTCAAATTGAATTAGAAAATAGTTCAATAAACACACCAATGAAAATTTATTGACTTACCATCCTCTGCATCTCTATGTCAGGTTGGGTAAGATACAGTATAGACTCTAGTCTATACCATGGCTCATACTCAGCCTACTCCAAAAGAAAGAATCAATTTTTAGGAGCACCCTGAATATGAAACTCTACACGTCTGTTCCAACAGTCGATAAATTTGGCATGTACTCGGGACCAGTCATCATCCTGCCTCCCTGTCAGCTTCATCCCATGAAGCCGGTCTGTCTGTCTCGATGACAATGGAATCAACTGAGTGAAAAAAATGTCACATGACTCTGTCAAGTTGCTGCCACTCAATAATATGGAAGTGAATGAGGGGCACTACATCTGTAACATCATCATTCCCAACAGTGCAGTATGTTGGCAACTGGTTTGTAATACTCCAGTATGGGAGCCATTAAATTTGAAATGACATGTGATTTTTTTCAAAAAATCACCTAACTAAAAACCAAAATTGATGCTATTATTAAATATGTTAGACAACGATAGATTGTATATACATACCTGATCGGGTAAGAGACAATCCAACTGTATCCAATATATGCTCAAATGTTGTCTCAGAACCGCGTAAAAATTATGTCGTTGACACCACCTATAAAATACATCATCAATAGTGAAAAATAATGAGAAATTAAATTCAATAACTCATAGTAGCATTAGAAACCTATAGAAATGACGGATCAAACCAGTGTCCACGCGGTGCGTCATGAAACACCTCCATCTCGATTGGTGGACCAGTAAGCTCAGGGTAGAATGCAGGGATGCACTCCCATGCCCAAATCTGAATAAGGATGATGTATCCCCTGAGACCTGTTCGGTCCCTGTGGGATAGCATGCATAATGCTCTATACGTTTATGCCAAGCAGGCTGATCCCCAACTGTATGTAGCGGCCCGATCAAAGTCCTCTAGTCGGGGTAGATACATCATGTGCACGTGTATCCCCGAGTGATCAGTACACATGGTCCTTCCAATGAGCTATAATATATATTCACGAGCATAATGTATAAAAGTCTACTTGTCATCATCATCTTGTAAATTTGGAATCTTCAACTCCAACCAAGGCATAGATATAGACGCTCCATTTGTAGCTCTACGGTTGGACAAAATATCAATGACTAACAAGAACTGAGAAAGGTCTGTTCAAGTTGCACAAGTGAGTCTAATAATGGGTCTCCCCTGGATAAGAAGACTGAGAAGCACTGCCACATCCTGGAGGGTTATGGTCATCTCTCCCTCAGGAAGTTGGAATGTGTGTGTCATTTTTCTCCACCTCTCAATGAGGGTATCAAGTTGTTAATGGTCTACAAATGTGAAATCTGATACGATAAGGCCATAGAAACCAACACGGTGCAAGTATGGTCTAATGGCATGTGGAGGCTCCCTGTGATGAAAATGGTGTGCTCGACACACCCTGATCGATCGATCTGCATGACCCTCTAACATGGCCTATAAAATATGGGTATCCTACAGAGTGAGTAGTATGGTATCATCCATCTTCATATAAACAATGAAATGAGTCGTAAGTGTAAAATGTAAATATAACGCTATGGTTAGCATAATGTTATGACTTGTAGAATTGAAGACATGAAATGTTTATTCACATTGTTTTATGAAGTTATTTTTACCAAAAGAAATATAATTCTCCATGTCTTTTGGTTCTAAATGAAATAAAGATAACAAGAGGAGATAAGAGAATAAAAATAGATGGAAAAAAATATGTTGTGAAAGAATTTTATTAATGAAAATATATTTGTAATAATTTTATTAATTGATACATGATTTAAGGGAATATATATAGGTTTTTGGATTTTTTGTAAGGTTTTAGGGTTTAGGTTTATGATTTTTGGGTTAGGGTTTAGGTTTGAGGGTTTAGGGTTTCAAATTTTGATATCAAGTTTTAGGAAATATGTTTTTGGGTTAAGTGTTCTGCTTTTGGGTTTTGGGGTTTAGAAAAACAAGAAAAAAAGAAGAGATAACAAAATTTAATTTACAATATGGGTTAAGTGTTTTTCTTTTGGATTTATGAAATAAATTCTATTATCTAAGATTTTATTTAAGAAGTAAGGAGAAAGTTAATTCTTGAAAGCATGCATGTTTTTATTAAGGATTTAAGATTAATAGGGTATTTAGATATTAGGTATGTGTCACTAAGATATACATTTTTCTAATAATGGAATACTAATTTTTAGAATTGTAGAGACAATATTTCTAAATTATTGGGTCTTGAATTTGGTTAGACATATTTTGGAGGAGCTTTATGATTAACTAATTATGGATTGGATTAAGATAAACCATGTGAATTACTAATGATGTTTTAGGAATTTATCTAATTATTTATATTTAATAACTTATGCTAATAATTATAATACTATTATTTAATTATATAAAATTTTATTAAAATATCACACATAATGTTATAAAAAACCATGGTAAAGGGAAGATGTTTTTTGGGTTAGGGTTTAGGTTTTAGGGTTTAGGGTTTAAAATTTTGATATTAAGGTTTAGGAAAGATGTTTTGGGGTTAAGTGTTATGATTTTGGGTTTTGGGGTTTAAAAAACCAAGAAAAAAATAAGAGATAATAATATTTAATTTATAATATGATAATGTCACAATGAAGACAATACATCATTCTCACTGAGACTATGAACTCGACCCAACAACGTTAGGGAATCATTTTCAGTTATGACCTTATTTATGACATATCATGAATCTCAAACTCTACCCTTGTTCTTGAGGGCAGTCCATCTCATTATGCATCCTACTAGCCTTTGGTCTCCCATGAGGATGCAACCGATTGATGTCAGTTACCACTATTGACTGGCCTTCGAGAATTGGGAAATAACGATACTCCCCAATATGTTTCCATGGTGCAACATAACAGTTATCAATGGTATCCATTTAGTACACTGGATCAACATATGTTTCCCATGATATGTTCATAGAGGCACATGCTGCGATGGCGTGTGTGCATGGAAACCATAAGGGCTGAAAGTTTCCACATTGACATTGCCTTGTTTCCAGTAATACCACCATTTTTTCACTGATGTGATTTTTATGGGGTCTGAATGTCTTGAACTTCAAATTGGGAGTCTTCTCATTGAAAAAGGTAGACATGATAACTAGAAGCTTCTTCAATATTCTTTTCAATCTCATGTTGAAAGTTTATTCTGTATCTTAGCCCCTATTGTATTCCATATGATGCTGGTTTTTGTCTATCAACAAAGTACTTCACACATCGATATAATGTCTCTTGAAAAAGGGAGGTTATAGGTAGCTTTTGAAGCCCTTTAAAGACACCATTGATGCACTCCACAATGTTTGTCGTCATGTGTTCATGCCTCTTACCCTCGTCATATGTCAATGTCTATTTTTCTTTTGGAATCTGCATCATATAATCATAAAATTCTTGATTAGCCTGGAGGATTTTTTCAAAACATTATTCAAACTGTCATTGGTCTGACTCATATGCTATACAGAATAGATTATATTTCACATAATTTGATTTTATCTTAATGTTGAAATTGTAAAAAATAACAAATACAATGCATACTAAGCCTTGTGATTGCCTTATTCATTGGTTCGTTGTGGAATTTTTTATGCACATTGCTAGAAATGTGTCTAATTCAGAACTGATGATGTGCATTTGGGTATCTCCATGTATCAGGATCCACATTTATTGCCTCATTAATTGCCCGATGGCGATCAAATATCAAACAAACACCCCGAATGTTGGTGAAATGGTTGCTGATACATGCCAAAAACCAACTCCATGATTCATAGTTTTCTTTCTCTACAATGGAAAAGGAAAGCGAAAGAGGTGAATGATTTCTATCTTGGGTTTCCACAATCAACAATATGCCCTTGTATTTTCCATATAGAAATGTTCCATCAATCTGAATAAACTGTTTGCTGAAACGAAATGCGAAGATACAGGGAAGGAATGCCTAGAACAACCGATGAAATTGAACACGAGATAGATCAAGTCGGTTATCATGAGACACATGTTTGTTTGTATCCATAAGGAAGAAAACTTGGCTATGATGCCTCAGTATGGCTAGTAATTGTGGAAAAACCAAATATGAGTCATCCCAATCACCATAGACCTTCACAATTGCCTTCTGTTTTTCCATCCATGCCTTTTTATATGAAATCTTATAAACGAATGTATGTTGAATACTCTCTTGCACAAGGGATATTGGAACATATTGACATGTTCTAATCATCTAAAAAACAATATATAACACAAATTCTGCATCTAATGAGGTATGATCTTGTGTGAGGCTTGGCTGAACGCAAGTATGAGCTGCCTCAATCCTCAAGATTCTCCAACATCCAAATGTAATGTATGAAATCACCCTCAATCAAAATCTACAATCATCCCCATACTTCTCACACCATATGACATATTTACTATGGCATGATTCGTGAACTATATACCTACAGTGCCTCTCAATGTGAAATCTCTTTAGCATGCTTTTTAATGCATCTTTACTTGGAAGATTCCTTCCAATATATAAGGTTTTGTCCAACTTACTAAACCTATCTGGTAAAACTCTAGGGAACTCAATTGTCAGTGTGAGAACATTATTTTCAAATTCAGGCACATGTGTCATTGCTTCTGGCCAAGATGAAAGGAGTGGTGGATGATTTATTGTAGGTCAAGGTTGATGTACAACTAATGCATTTCTTGAAACTGCCTTCCTAACTTTAGCTGATCACTCATCATCAGCACTATTGTCACCATCTAATCCATCATTACGAAACTCCTCATCGGAAGTCAGATTGACATGTATATACAAGAGATCATCTAGGTTGTCCTCTTCTAATGCATCATTCGGAATAGGCTCAATTTCATGGGGTGGACTATCTTCAACCACTCTTGTAACTCTACATCTTCATACAATAAGACGTTGTTGTTGTACAGTAGAAACATCAATGTATAACTTCATCATGGTAGCATCTTACCATTGAGAAAATAAATTAATTGCTTGGACCCACTACGCATCAGCAACCAATGGAAAAGCTAAATGCTATAGTGTTTCTGGGAATTGCAAATGTCTATAGCTCATATAATTGATCTCTTGATCATGTCCCATATTTAAGGAACCATGAATTCTCTCTTTAAGGTAACTTATGGTTACACAATCAGTTGTACTTACCATTGTTATTGGCTGTGTACTGTAAGAAGCTCCTTGCTCAGTTTGAATAACCTCCCCATAGCAGTACACACAAGCAAACATGACTCTCTATGTCAAAAATGTTTCTTTCATCAAAATTATGATACTGTAACAAATATTAACAATGATGGTTAACCATATAATATTTATTAGAATAAAATTTTAGGATTCCTTTCTATACCATAAAATATGATAGTAATGTTTCTTTATACAAAAGTTTAATCACTAGTTAATCATTATTAAGTTATTCTTTAATAATTTATTCTTTAATCCTTAATCATATTATATTCAATAGTTAGTTATAATTAACTAATCATATGTATTCATTTTTAATCCTAAGTTATCATTAATTAATCTATAATTAATCATTACTAATAATAAGTATTATTTCTAAACTATATATAACTAATTAAATTACTTAATACATAACATCTTTAATTACTAATAAATTTTTTTTAACTAATCACTCATTCTTTAATCACTAGTTAATAATTATTAAGTTATTGTTTAATTATTTAATCTTTAATCTTTAATCCTTAATAATATTATATTCATTAGTTATTTATAATTAACTAATCATATGTATTCATTTTTAATCCTAAGTTATAATTAATTAGTCTATAATTAGTCATTACTAATAATAAGTATTATTTCTAAACTATATATAACTAATTAAACTACTTAAACATATTTAATTACTAATAATAACTTTCATTTGTTAATGATTCTGTCCTTATTTCATTTCATAACATCATAATTATCATTTTATTATTGATAAATATACTAATTTGATTTTTCTTTTCTTGAGTATTTTAGTAGTTTATAAAGAAAATACGAATCATCTTAAGCATATCCCCCAGGAGTGTCAAACCAGGAGTGCATTAAGGCCCGTTTTCATGTACCAGGATACTCCAGGTCAATCCTGAAACTCCTTGTCGGAGTTTTCACTCCTAGGTACATCTGTTCCAGAGCCACATCCACTTGTTTGAATCTAGACAGGGATTTTATTTCTTAGATAACCACACAATCTTTATGCTATGAAAATTTCACAATACTTAATCCTAAGTTAATCCTAAGTTAATCTATACTTAATCTATACTACTAACAATAATTATTTCAAACAATATATAACTAATTACACAACATAATAAACAAAATATTTAGAAATACCTAAACTACTTAAAAATAAAATATTTAAAACTAAAAATAATTCAATTAAATAAATAAAAAACATTAAATTAAATAAATAAAAATACCTCTAAATGATGCTTCGCAAAAACTCGCACAGAAAATGATTTTTTTAGAGAGTGACAAAGAGGATTTAGGAGAGATGAAGGGGATATTTGAGTGATGAGAAGGGGAGGAGGGCTTCCCTTTTATAGGGATCTTAGGAAAAGGCGGCATCCCCCCTCCACCTTTTCCATGTCATCGATCCGGGTCAAAGGCGATGCGGGGGAGAGAAGGTGGCATCACCTATGCCACCTTTGTGGCACATTTTTTTAAAAAAATTTAACCTATGATATTTTAATTTTTTTTATAGAAAACATATACAAAAATCAAATTTTTTAAAAAATAAAGGATTCTGTGTTCATAATCTGTTGTTCTTAAGGTGGAAACTAGAACTTGAACCATAATCATTTGAAACTCATAAGAAGATTTTCTTGGCAAAAAAAAGACGAAAGAACAGTTAACAAGATACTATTCCATATTGCAAGAAACACTTCTAGATGGACATGAAGCACATTCAAATGCAGGCCTTCATCTTATCATGCATTGATAACTCACCGTTTTTCTTGGAATGCTTTTCAAATAAATTGTGTGAAGAGAAGATATTCATGAGATAAAATGACTTCAAACTACAAGAATTCCTTTAATGATGGGGATCATTGTAGAATCATAAGAAAAATCTAACAAGCATTGCAAAAATCATAATTTTTTTTCATAATGGATTATTACATATTTCAAGAGCACTGGGGAAGGGGAAAAACCTTGTGGTTATTGACAAGGTAAAACCACTAAATGGAAAGCTCAATAACTTTGGGTAACACATTGAGTTATACAGTCCCTAAGTTTTTAATCAGGACTCAAAGAAAATGTTGTGGAAGTGAGCGAGAAAAAATAACAAGGAGGCCATTTAGTGAATTCAAAATCCAATGCATCGAGCATCTCGAATGTAATACAATATTTTGTAGTAGTAAAAATGGTATATAAATAGTAAAAATGTTTTAAAGTTTTAGATCGTTTTTTTCCACAATATTCTTCAAATATAATCATCTATATTATTTTTTGTTTTTATTTAACATATTAAATTAAAATCATTTTTTCCCATAAATCAACAAATACAATATATTTTGTGGTTTAATAATATTAATAATTGAATTAAATTAAATTAAATTATACACACACATATATTAATAATGAATAAATTATAATAAATATGATTACATGATTTGATTAATTAAGTTAAAAATATGAAAAAAATAGTTAACTAATATTTACTTTTCATATATTAAAACATGAATTTAGTATAATAACATAATTAAATACATAAATAATTAATGATTAAATTAAATTAATCATGATCTCATTTTTTAATAATATTAAATTAAATTAAATAAAATATTGTCAATTAAAATGACATTCAATTAAAAATGCATAAAATTACAAAAAATAAAAAATTTGTTTTGTGAATGTATTGGGATAAACTAAAATTGTGTAAGGGTAAAATAAAGTTATGCAATGGTAAATATAAGTTAAATAAGGATAAAACTAAAGTTATGTAAGGGTAAAAAAAATTAAATAATGAAAAAACAAAGTTATTTAAGGGTAAAACTAAAGTTCTGTAATGATAAACAAAAGTTAATTAAAAGAGAAACAAAGTTAGGAAAGGATAAATATATTCTTGTACATGTTAAGTAAGGGTAAACTAAAATTAAGGATAAAAAAGTTAAGGGTAAACTAAAATTTTGTAAGAGTAAACATAAGTTAAGTAAGGGTAAAACAAAGTTAAGTAAGATTAAACAAAAATTGTGTAAGGATAAACTAAAGTTATGCAAGGATAACACTACTACACATGTTCCCTTTAACAGCATGCAAAATGGCTTTTAACAGTGCTAAAAAATCCATGTTAATCACAGTGATGATAAAGGGGGTCCCTTTTATCAACACTGTTTTCAGTGCTGTTAAAGGAAGTATTTATCAGTGATTTAAATAAAACTGATAAAGGAGGCCCTTTATCAGCGTTCGAAATAGCACTGATAAAGGCCTTATTGGCTGCAATATGTTGTTAATATAACAACACACCCAACAAAAACCTAAAAAAACCTGTAATTTCAAACAATGCTATATACATTTAATGTGACACCGGGAATACAAAAATACCCACCCATGGTATATACAAAAAAATACTACTATATACATTTTAAACAATGTTTTATATAATCACATATACAATTATCCAACAAACATTTAAAAACAATAATGTTTCATTTTTTGATGCTAGTGATCCCCTCTCAAAAATGTATGCCCATGGTATCAATTGCTGAGAAAATCATCTCAACCCAAACAAAAGATTCTACCTATATAAGAAAACAAATATTATGTTAGTAATACTATAAAGAAATAAATTAAACATTAATATGGAAGAATGTGTTGATAAAATGTTAATATTTAATAAAAAAAATTGAGTTATTCTGGTCACACCGTGCATCCTATTTAGGTGGGGTTGATTCCTACACATCGAAAATGAGTTATGGATCATTTTCCTAAAATATCAAAATAATCTGAATGTGTTTGCTTGGTTTTGAGTATGTCATTGGGGTTTTTACTAAAATTAATTTCAATTTTAAATAACCACACATTTGGAGTTATATTGGTTACACCATGCATCATATTGTGGTGCAGATGATTTTATACATTCCACAAATGACTTATAAATCATTGTACTAGAGTATCAAAACAATCAGAATATGTTTGCTTGGTTTTTAGTATGCCAGTTGTGTTTTTATACTAAAATGTCATTTCAAAAACACGCATTATGAGTCATACCAATCACATAGTGACTCAATTTGATGTGATACTACTCCATACACATCACAAATGACTTATGAATCACTTTCCTAAATTATCAAGACAATCATGGTGTATTTACTTGGTGTTCAGTGAGTGACATGTTTTGAACTAAAATGTGAATTTTAAATTGATAACGAACACTTTTCATCATACCAGTCACACTATGCATCAAATTGTGGTGTGTTTGATTCCTACATGTCACAAATGACTCATGGATCATTTTCCTAAAGTATCAAAATAATCTAAATTCATTTTCTTAGTTTTCAGTTTGTCACTTGTTGTTTTTACTTAAATTAATGTCAATTTTAAATAAAATGAGATACTTTGAGTGATATCGTCCACACCATGATTCTTATTGAGGTGAGTATGATTATTAAACATCAAAAATAACTTATAGATCATTTTCCTAAAGTATCAAAACACTTTGAATGTGTTTTCTTGGTTTTCAGTATGTCACTTTTTTTTACTTAAATTAATGTCAATTTTAAATAAAAAGAGAAACTTTGAGTTATATCAGCCACACCATGTGTCATATTTAGGTGAGGATGATTAATACATGTCAAAAATTACTTATAGATCATTATAATAAATCATTAAAACAATACAAATGTTTTTTCTCATTTTTCAGTATGTTAGTTGTGTTTCTTTACTAAAATGTCATTTCAAACTGGAAACACACATTATGAGTCATTCCAGTCGCATCGTGAATTTATTTTTTGTGAGAATACTTAATACATGATACAAATGAATTATAAATCATTTTAATAAATTATAAATACAATCATAGTGTGTTTTCTTGGTTTTTAATGAGTGACACTTTTTGAACTAAAATGTAGTCAATTTTAAACTTTTAAAAAATAATTTTAGTCATACTGGTCACACCATGATTTATATTGATGTGTAGTTGATTCATATAAGTCAAAAATGACTCATGAATCATTTTAATAAAGTATAAAAACAATATGAATGTGTTTTCTCAGTTTTCAGTATGTCACTTGTTCTTTTTTACTTTAATTATTATCAATTTTAAATAAAAAGACATATTTGGAGTTATATCGGTTACACTGTGCATCTTATTGAGGTGTATTTGATTCCTACATTTCACAAATGACTAATGTATAATTTTACTAAAATATAAAAATAATATGAATGTTTTTTCTTGGTTTGAGTATGTCACTTGTTCTTTTTTACTTAAATTGATGTCATTTTTAAATAAAAAGTGACACTTTGAGTTATACCAGCCACACTGTGCATCATATTGAGGTGAAACTGATTCATACATATTAAAATGACTTATATACTATTTTATTAGAGTATCAAAACAATCCGAATATTTTTTCTTAGTTTACAGTATGCTAGTTGTGTTTTTTTACTAAAATGTCATTTCAAACTGGAAACACACATTATGAGTCATACTGGTCGCATCATGCGTCAGTTTTATATGAGACTACTTCATACACGTCACAAATGGATTATGAATCTCTATCCTAAATTATAAATGCAATTGGAGTGTGTTTTATTGGTTTTTAGTGAGTGACATGTTTTGAACTAAAATGTCAATTTTAAACTGATAACATACACTTTTAGTCGTATCGGTCACACTGTGTGTTGGATTGAGGTTTGGTTTATTCTTTCATGTCACAAATGACTCATGGATCATTTTCCTAAATTATCAAAACAATATTAATGTGTTTTCTTAGTTTTAAGTATTTCATTTTTTTCTTTTACTTAAATTAATGTCAATTTTAAATAAAAAGAGACTTTGAGTGATACTGCCCACATTGTGTGTCATATTGAGGTGCAGATGATTCCTACACATCAAAAATGTTGTATAGATAATTTTAAAAAAAATACCAAAACAATCAAAAAAAATTCTTGGTTTTTAGTATTTCACTTGTTGTTTTTACTTAAATTAATGTTAATTTTAAATAAAAAGAGACACTTAGAGTTATACCGGACACACTGTGCATCGTAATGAGGTTAGGCTGATTCATACACTTCAAAAATGACTTATAGATCATTTTACTAAGGTATAAAAACAATCCAAATGAATTTTCTCAGTTTTCAATATGCCAGTTGTGTTTTTTTACTAAAATGTCATTTCAAATTAGAAACAAGTATTATGAGTCCTACTGGTCTCATCATCTGTAGGTTTGATGTGAGACTTATTCATACACATAAAAAATGACTTATGAATCATTTTACTAAATCATCAACACAATTGGATCATGTTTTCTTAGTTTTCCGTGAGTGGTATGTTTTGAACTAAAATGTCAATTTTAAACTGATAATGGACAATTTTAGTCATACTGGTCACACCATGTGTCGGATTGAAGTGTGGTTTATTCCTACAGGTAAAAAATGACTCATGGGTCAGTTTTTAAAGTATCAAAACAATATGAATATGTTTTATCAGTTTTTAGTATGTCACTTGTTCTTATTTTACTTTAATTAATGTGAATTTTAAATAAAAAGACACACTTAGATTCATACCAGTCACACCGTGCATCGTATTGAGGTGAGGTTTACTTCTACATGTCACAAATGACTCATGTATCATTTTACTAAAATATCAAAATAATCCATTTTTTTCTTAGTTTCCAATGTGTGACTTGTTGTTTTTACTTAAATTGATGTCAATTTAAAATAAAAAGAGACACTTTGAGTGATACCCGTCACTTGTTCTTTTTGCTCAGTTTTGAGTAGGTAAAATGATGAAAAAATAAATTAATTACATAAGTATTAGGAATTAACCTTTATACATTCTTGACTCATTTCCTTGTTGTCATTATCTCAGTTGCAGCCTTGAAGTCCAATCTATCATAAGCATGATCAGTTTCGAACAAACCGTCCTAAATCAAACAAAGGAATCCACGTATATAAGAAAAAAAATCTTATGTTAGTAATAATAAAAAGAAGTAAATTAAAAATAAATAAGAAACAATCCACTAATTATATGGAATTCACATCTTCATGTTATTTGTGTACATTCTTCCATCAGGTATGCTACCCACTCATTTTTGAGCACATATATATCATCTTGTGAGTATGATTATTTTTAACAGTCATAGTAGTATTGAAAAAATTTAAATATTTTAAATGAAATAGTAATTATATTCAAAAATACCTCTTCAGGGATGCTAGTTTGTTTATGGAATATTAACTCTCTTATAAATTGACAAACATAATAACTGCAATATTTTCCATTGGTTATTTTTAGACACTAAAAAAAATTTTATGAGAATAAGTAATTTGTTTTAATATGTGTTTTTATAGTTAAATCTTATTATATATAACTTAATACTTATATATTTGTAGAACTTATATTCTTTCTTGTCCTTATCCCCTGGCCTTATTCCTTGTTTTTCATGATATTGATGCACTGCCCTATCATAACAAAATTCTCATTAAAAGATAATATAAATTATATAACTTTATGTTTAGTTCTAAAACATTAGATTTAGTGTATTTAAAATTCAAAAACTCCATCATGTGTGGACGGTTTTTTGAATATCCATGCATTGAATCTAGAAAATAAATCTTTATATTATCCAAATTTACTACAATGAGCATCCAATACTACCTAAAAACACAAAAAGGAATAAGTAATGAAAGAAATAAAAATATATTTAATATGATTAAATTATAGAGTTTTACCCCTACATAGTTGGTATTAAATATAGCATGTCATCCAAAATTTTTCTTTCAAATGATTTGATCAGACCATCCACTATTTCATCCATTTTTTGGTATTTATTTTTGGTTATTCTATAGAGGTGGTGTGAGGACTAACGAGTCCAAATATTTTTTCATGGGAAAATACCTTCAATTGTTTTTCATATATACGTTTTCCAAAAATATGAAATGTATTTAGTCATAATTAACAAAGTATATCATATTTTGAAAAATAAAATCATGAAAACATACCTATATATTTACAACTGATTCACCTAGTTAATTATAGTTGAGGATTTCACTTTTACTCTCAACACCGATGAAGTCTTGATCTTTCTCTCCGTACATATTTTCTTCAAAATAAACTATGTTATTATGACCATATTTTAAATTTTTATCCACACGAACCTTTAATGATAGTAAATGTGTATATAGAATAGGTGGGGTAATGGTGCTTTCGATAGATCTTTTCGATCTATTAGTTGATCATTTAGATGGTTTTCAGTCGATATTTCATTTCATACCCTTACCTTTGTCTGTCTGTAATAAAATTCATCAGTTCAGACCTTTTTCATTAATTATTAAAGTTTTATCTTGAAAAATAAATTGGAAATTAATACCTCCTTGTCAATATGTTTTTTACAAGATGTGACGGCCATGCGATGAATGTCCCAACAGCTTTTTCAACCATATGAATATCTTCCTCGTGAACTGGAACATGTAGCTCGGTGATTGGATCATGGGATATGAAAATAGACACTCACACATGACCTTTTTTAAGTGGTCTACTGTATAGCATATTGTTTTGGATATCAGACACCATAGCCCTTGATACAAGGTGATGAGTGGGTGTTGATAGATATAAATCACAATCATTATTACCCTATAAAATATCAATACAGGAAAGGTATCAGTGTTTTTATGATTCATATTTCATAGAAACATTTATTATAACATTGATTACCTCGGCTAATACATATTTTTAAGGGTAATGACTCACCTCATATTCGGTGGGGGTGGGGGGGATCTCCACATGGTGGTTGTTCTTGAGTTTCTTATTCTCTTTGACTCCCCCATAAAAGTTACCATAATTTGTCTCCGCCATTGGAATTCTTCTTCAAAGGTAGCTATTCTTTCTCTCATATATTTTATTAATTCACTTTGATACTCTTGTTTTTTTCTCAAAATATGTTCAGGGTGTCACCCCAAAACCCACACCTCTAACACATCCAACTTGTTCTGGCTGCTTCAAGGAAACCAATAGTAAGCGTTCATCTAGTATAGGTGTTGTTTATTCCTATGAATATTTCATATAAAAAATATAGGAAAATAAGTTATCATTGTTATGTAATAGAAATTTAAATAGAAACAAGTTTTTATTATGCAATACTTACAATGTCTCCCACACTTTTTTTATTTTAATCTATTATTATCTCCTCTTTATTTACACATGACTCATTCTATAACACATGGCATGGGATAGAAGTTTATTTGGATTTAGAGTCATCAATCTTTATATAAATAGAGGAACATAATTATGGTGTTGTTTCATGTCACATAAAATATTAAGGTAGATTTAAAATATGTACCAATTATTTTTTTCAAGTGAAGCATTCCCCATCCTTGATTTATGGTAGGGGTACGTTGGTTTTTCTACTCATTCCTTATTTACAGCCCTCAATTGTTGTTTCATAAACAAATTTTTTCAATCAAGGTGATTAATATATGTATCGTCAAACAACATATTACTAGCCACAATGTACCTGAAATGACACATCAGTATGATGACCTATAAACATATCCCATACTTCTTGGGTTATCAGGTGTTCATAGATAACCACTAGGTGTGGGTTTATTTTCCCTTAATCATCTTTAATATGATGACTTGTTAGAGTTGTGTGAAATCCTCTATGAATACTTTCAGCAAGCATTAATACACATTTCTTGTGGGAGTCATCTACAATAAATGTACTCTGTAATCGATGATTAAGAGTAATTCAATGTTTTATTATTTTATTTTTTTAGTTAAATAAATAAATGATATCATAATGTTACCATAATCTCTTCCCACATCAGTGTATTAAGCCCAGGAACAACATGGTACCATGAATCTACATCAATCAGAACATGTTTCCAAGTGATGATTTCAATATAACTATTGAACAAGGTCTTGTTGGGGTTAACATGTTGGCCCCACACATTCTATCCAACCTCATATTTGATACCTTTGACTTTAGCCTTAATGATTTTTTCTAAAACTATCAAACTATGATGCTCCTATTTTTTATGTATCATTAGTCCTTCATCACCTACCATTTCCCCATAATAAACATCATAAATATGTTCCTCTTTAGTGGTATCATCAGCATGTGTATATGGTCATTGTACCTCTTCACTGGGAGCACCAGCAGGTTGAGAAACCTGTTGTTCCTTGGGAATGGGAGCACCAACATGTGTCGATGGCTGTTCCTCTGCACTGCGAGTAGTAGCAGGTTGAGAGACATGTTGTTCCTCAAGATTGGGAGCACCAGTATGTGTGGAAGTCATTATCTAAATAAGTGGTTTAAAATTTAATTTAGAGTGCATAAATGTAGAATAAAATGATCAATAATATGAGGTAACATGATGTATATTATAAAAAATATAACCTTATTATTGAACTCCTAATTTTTAAAGGATGAAGTGATTTGACCCCTATATCGAATATCCAAATCCATTCATTGTGCTCTCATCTGACATATATTTTTTTCTATATTGGGACCACTATGAAATGATTGAAATGTCCCTATGAAAGGGTCATCCTCAGTTAAATTTTCATCTAACACTTCAATGGTTTTGGTCGATAATAGAAAAATTGACCAATTTTGATTTGTAGGATTTGAAACATAAAATACTTGTACTACATGTGATACCATTATAAATGGTTCGTCTTTATACCCTTCCTTACTGAAATCAACTTTCACGAATCCCAATTCATCTATTTTAACAACACTCCTATTATCAACCCACTTGAATTGAAAAATAGGCACTTGGAATGTTGTATAATCTAACTCCCATATTTGTTTGATAAATCCAAAGTACGACATATTTGTATAAATTGGATTTCTTTCCTTTGTACCAGAAACATGCATCACTTCATTAAAAAGTGTAAATCCACTATTTTTCATGGTACTGTCTTCATCATGCTCATTTGTATAGAATGTATAACCATTAATTATATAACCATTGTAAGATAATACATACACACTTGGTCCTCCAACTATCCATCAAATTCATTCTAAAATTGAATTTGGATTTTCATCCAACTCCTTAAAAATATTGTCCTGAAACCATCCTACAAACTGTTGATTATGTGTATTTGATATCCATCTTTTATCCCTTGATGGATTCAAATGTCTAAGAATTTATTTATGGGTTTTAACATATAGGAAAACCTTCAAATTGTTATACAAAACATAAAGGTGGTCCAACTCCTGATCTGTAATATTGATAATGACAACATTTCTTCCAGAAATGTTTTCACCCACAATCCTCCATGTGTGATGAGATTTCAGTAGATCGATGATTTCCAAACTAGAGAGGTATTCAATAAAAAATTAAATGGATTCCTCAACAGTATATCACTCCACAATAAAACCCTCTAGCCAACTTTGATTTTTGACATACCCTTTCAAAATATTCATATACCATTCAATGGGGTACATCCATCTATAGTGTACAGTACCCATAGTCGAATCTCTCTCACCAAGTGAACCATCAAATGAACCATCATATTAAAGAATTTTGTCGGGAAGAACATTTCTAATTCACATAATATGATGGAAATTTCTATTTCCATAGTCAAAATTTTTTCTGGTTCTATAACTTTGCTGTATATATCTTTGAAGAAGAAAAAGAGCTTGGTTAATGTATGGTGGACATTATTGGGATAAATATAGAGTAAAGATATAGGAATTATATCTTTAATCAAAACACAGGATTCATGTGATTTCAGACCCTTTAAATTTAAATCAGTCATTGACATGTTGTTCTTGATATTTTATGAATACCCCTTTGCAACCTTTATGTCATTTAAGAAGTTGAAAAATTGATATCTCTCCTTCTTGGAAAGAGTATAAGCAGTTAGAGGAAGAAAATTTCATTTTTCACCCTTCACTAGCACCAACTCTTCTCGTATTCCCATGGAAACCATATCCAACCTAGCCTTAATTCCATATTTTTTTTGGGTGCAGTTAGAAATGTGCCAATGACACTATCACATAATTTTTTCTCAACATGCATAATATCAAGAATTTTTTTGACATATAGACAATTCCAGTATGGTAATTAAAAAAAACTGATCTCTTTTTGCAACTGAATTTTGTAAGGTTTTTCTAAAATAGTTTACCAAAAGCAGTGTCCACATTTTTACTTTATCAAACAATTGATCACCTATTAGTGGAGATGGTGTTTTACATTCTTCTGAACTTCTATTGAATGATGTATTCCAAGATCTGTACTTATTCCATTGGGGTAGAAATCAGTTATATCCTAGAAAAATAGTTTTCAATGAATGTTTCAACCTAATTGACTGTGTACCTTATTCAAAAATGGGACACCCTTGTGTTCCTTTAATGATATATCCTAAAAAATTTCTATAAGAAGGAAATTCATTTATCATCCTATAAAACATGGATCTTAATGTGAAATCTTCATTTCTATAAGTATCATACAACGTAACACATGAATCCCACAATAATTTTAAATCCTCGATCAATGGAGACAAATAAACATCAATATCAATACCTAGTTGTTTTGGTCCAAATATAAGCATAGATAGCATGATGTATTTTAATTTCATGCATAACCACAGTGGAAAGTTATGATTTACGAACATAACCATCCATGTACTATGATTTTTGCTTTAAAACCCAAAAGGATTCACTCCATCTATAGATAATGTAAGATGAAGGTTTCTTGGATCATTTTCAAATTCAGGATACTCATGATCAATTTTCTTCCACTGAGTAGAGTCTGTCGGGTGATGTAGTTTCCCATATTTAATTCTTTTGTATGTGTGCAACGTCAATTTCCATGTAGTTTCTTCACTTTTATATAGGTGCCTAAACCTTGGAATGAATGGAAAGTACCATACAAATTTCATAGGACCAAATTCATCTTTCTTGTATCGAGAAGTGCCACACTTTGGGAATTCTATAAGTGATTTTTAATCCTTGAAAAATAGTATAAAATCATTCATGAAAGAATGTATTCTTTCATAGATCATACCCATCTAGTGTAGAATTAGTTTGACATCGTATGTTCAGATCGGGAGATCATTATCTTCTGAAATCATGTCATTAAAGAGAGAAAGTAGTTCCATAAAACTGGCACCACTCCATCCATTGCTTGCTTTCAAATTATACAGTTTCAGTATGGATGAAAATGCTGTATATTTAGTGCAACCATTATACAATGATGTCTTTGCACAACTCTTTAACTTATCAAACAATTTTGGTAAGTCACAAAGTTCATCTTCAATTGTCCTTGTCATTTCCTCAATACGATATTCATCATCATTAAAATCTATAATCACATCCTTGATACAATCTTCTTTCTTATCCACACTTGTAATCATATATGATAATCCATAAAATGCAGTGTCATCTCATCTAATAGTTACATTCACTTTTTCCCCTTTCTTATTCCAGCATTTAGAACTTCAATCTATTCCATGATAGATCATGTGTTCTTCTAAATCCTCTGGACTAATTTATATTGAATAAAACTAGCATAAACATAGATAAAGGATTTGAGAAGGGTCATATGCATGATCTTTTACAAACTTTATGAACTCTTTCACTCCATATTTATTCTCTTTTGTCAGACAATTGGCATACATCCATTATTTTTTTATATCCATCCTATTTAATTCAGTAATTTTAATATTTAACAAAATAAATACACAAAACATTGATATAAAAATTAACCAAGGCTAAAAAAGTTATATAATTTAATTCTCTTTCAATATTTATCCCCAATATCCACTTTCCAGAATCAAGGTCCTTCATTTGGGATCTTCTAAATAAATCAATTTTCATCTCTTCTAGACTTTACTTCATTGGCCTTACTAAGAGAAATTCATCCACATAAATAAGTAAAATGAAAAAACTCCCATCATAATAAACCTTCATATAATAGTAATTATTTTCATTACACCGCATGAACATTAATTATACCATGAAATCATTTAAATTCTAGTTACACTATCTTGGTGCCTACTTAATCCCACAAAAACTCCATTTGAGACTGGAAGTAAACCTTCTATTCCATTTACCATGAAACTTTCTAGTTGATCTATGTAGATCTCTTCCTCAAAATCTCCATGAAGGAATATAATCATGACATATATTTTTTCTATAAATAAACCTTCAATGGAAACCAAACTGAGAACCATCTGAATTGTTATATGATTTATAGTAGGAGAGAAAATCTAATTGAAATATAATCCTTATAATTATTGAAATACATTTACAATTAGATACACCTTTCACTATTTACTATCATCCACTTTATCCTTTATGTGATAAATATAAATATTCTATATATCCCTCTTTCCTGGTTCCAATTTTATTATCTACAATGTATCAAAATCATAGATGGAATTCAATTATTCCTTCATTTTTTACTCACACTACAATGATTCCAATAGTCGGACTATGTTGAATCCTAAAAAAATAGAAAATCCACTTGACTTAACCACACATTCCTCATTAGGCACACTCCTATAGACTATGAAAACCACAAAACTAGGGGAAACTAGATAGTTCATGATCTAACTAGTATAGTATACATTGGACCTATTTCTTAATTCATAGGGTTCCCATGTAGCTAAACAAGTGAAAGTGAGAAACAACAAGTCAATGATCATCACATGAATAAATATAATATAAGTAGTAAATCACATTTCAACTCTAACACCCTCATAAGAAAGAGACCATTTTCACATCCATGAATAAGCATCAAGCATTTCATATTAATAATCCATCACATCCCTTTGAGGGAAAAGTCCTAAATAAACATATAAAACAAGGGACCACCTAATTTAAACTATGCAGATGATGTTGGATGCAAAGTAGGTTCAGGAGTTGCAATGGAGTTAAACATTAATTCAACTTTTTCATGAGTTAGTTCATTATGGATATCCTATGGGTTGGATATAGTTAGTGTCATTCCATTTCCATGGTGTTATTATCAATCTACTTGTCTTACCTATATATTGTATTGGATTTCCTAATTCTATAAAAATATAAACTTATAAGATTATGGAAAAACTACATTTCAGATGTCCTTTGAAAACTATTTATAAAATTACATTTGAAATACCATTAAAAAAACCAACCATGTACACAAATTCCTCTTTAAAACAATACACCCTTTTTAAAATAAACCAATCAATTCCAAGAACTCTTCCACAAAAAAGTGTATGTTGAACACATATAATTTTTTAAGAAACATTTCATAAAACTTGAATCATTTTAATAGAGGAACTTAATCATTTTCACAATGACATAAATCCCAAGATAGGTACTTTATAAAAGATACATGAATAAAAAATAACCAACATTTTATAAAATATAAAGCTATAAGACAAACAAAAAAATCTCGTTTTACGGAAAATAAACATTTTTGTGTATGGTGATATCAAATGACACATATAACATGTGGAATTGTTATTATTTGGTCTTTCCTTGGGAACATTATTCTTAGAGATAACCAAGTGTGAACTTCATGAGAATATGTATCAATTTCATATGAGAATCCATCACCTGATAGTCAACCATCATATATGTCATGTAAGATAGGTGTATCTAGACTATATCATATATTGATTTAAGAATATATTTATGGAATATATATGTTCTCATTATATTGGGAAACTATTATAACCAATTAATGTTAATTATATTCCAAGGAAATTAAAAAATTATTGTTAAACAGAATAATAATCACTATGTGATATAAATATATATACATATTTTGGAAATTGAAAGTACAATGTCAATTAGATTTATAGATAAGAATGTAAGCAATTATTTATATGATGATTTTTGAGAAAAATCCAAAATAATAAATATTAATTGATGGGATATAGAAATTTATTTTTTGAAATGAAATTACTCTCAATTACATTGAACTGGTATTTAATATTTATTGGGGATCATATACCCTTATAATTCCAAATCAATGTAGAGGTCATCAAGATGACATAGTGGAGTCATGGGTTCTTGAAACACAATTATGTTGGGTATCAATATTTATTTTGTAATTATGCATTGATTGAGTGATCATAAATCACATATTATGGAAAAAATATTTATTTTTCTTCTTCTTATTTCATTTATTAAGAAGTTGAGGGTGATTGTCTGCAACAAACTCATGAAGGCTAATATGTTGGGTGATTCGACTGACTGCACAATCTAATCATGAAGAGAATCTAAGTCTAATGGAGAAGAAACACAAGAGGGTGGGACCTAATGAAAATGGTTAGTATAATTATATATTTAAATATAGGAATTATATTACTACCATAAAAAAGATAAGTATCAAATGAAATTTGGCTGAATCAAGGGAAATATATCCTAAGAATAGGGGAATTACAATTTAACAAGAGAATCCAGATCCAAGAGGGAAAAAGAACATGAATTAATGATGTTGAGCATTAAATGTGGATGTGTAGTAGAGGTAGGGATAAAGGAGTATGATTCCTACATATTCAAAGGAGACACCACCTCCAAAATATGGTATACATCTAGAAAATGGATTTTTGGCATATAAAAAAGTCCAAATGCATTTCAAATAAATTAGAGAGTAGAAGGACTCTAATATGAGTGAGGGATATTAGGATGATGAAGTCTTAATTTTTATAGAGATAAATATTTACCTTGTTAAGAATATATGGTCCCTAAAAGAAGGATAAATCTATTAAAACTACAACTATTACCATACTAAAAAAGGTCTAGATTAAATCCATCTCTAAGAAAATATGTTTAAAAAATGATTTCTTTTTTGTTAGTGAAGTTGTATCCATACCATAGAGGTAAAACGAGTTGATTAAAATGGATAATCTCTTTATTGAATTATAATCATACCCAAACATCAAAATTAGATATGAACATTGAATGTGAGAAGACTGTAAATGTTAAACCTCCATAACAGATAGGGATGAGAATCTATCTATCAAAATCAACTTCATTGATTCCATGAAATGAGTTGAACCAAAATCTATATATATATATATATATATATTAGGAATTCATAATAATGTGGAAAAAATTTCATACTTGTGGTAGTTGTAGGGTCTGGCAGCAGCAAAGTCAGGGTAGGTAGAAGCGGCAACGACATTGGAGGTTGCAGAGGGGTTCGTAGCAGAGGTGGGTTCGTGGTGGAGGAGGGTTCACAGTGGAGGTGGGTTTTGGTGCGCATTGGAGGTCAGTTTGCGGTGGAAATGGGTTTGCAGAGGATGTGGGTCATGACATAGGTGGGTTTGCGGTGGAGGTAGGTCTGCGACCGAGGAGGTTCATAGCAGAAGAGCATTTGCGGCAGGGGAGCGTTCGCGACGGAGCATGGTTTGCGACGAGGGGGGGGGGGGGGGGTCAGCGGTGACAGAGATGAAGTCGGGGCAGATGAGGGTTCAGTGGCACAAGGGTCGGCTTCTGCAAGACCTTGAGGTGTGTGAAGGAAGGAGAAGACTGTTAAGGTTCATTTATAAAACCAGGTGAAGCTTTTATTAGCAATAGTTAAAAAGTGCTGATAAAGGTATGTTTTATCAACGCTAAATTAGAAAGCACTGATAAAACTTGCCTTTATGAGCACTTTTTTAGCGCTGATAAAGATTTAATGTTAGTAATTTATTTAAATTATTATATATATTTATAAAATTATATATATAATAAATAAATATATTTATTTATAACTATAACTATAAATAAATATATATTTATTTTATATTTAAATATATAATAAATATATCTATATAAATATATTTATTTATAAATATTATAAATAAATAAGTATTTATTTATAATTATAAAATTATAAGAAATATATTAAATATATATATTAATAAAATTATAAATATAATAAATATATTTGCTATAATTTTATAATTATTTAAATTAATTAATAAATATATTTATTTATAGTTATAATTATAAATAAATAATTATTAATTTAAATAATTATAAAATTATAATAAATATATTTATTGTGTGTATAATATTATAAATATATATAATTAATATATTAATTATATATATTTATAAAAGTATAAATATAATAGGTATATTTATTTATCGGTGCATGTGGGGATTTCTTGGATAAAGTGGGGGCACATGGTTTTTCTTGCTTGTCTGAGTGTTTTAGCGAATGTTTTTACATTTTTCTTTTGTGGATCTTAGACCATGGTTTGCTTCGTGCATTATTGTTCATGTATTTTAATTTTCAATAAAAAATTTAGGATTGAGTACGCTCGATCCTGAACTTTCCTAGTATATATATATAATTATAACTATAAATAAATATATTTATTGTAATTTTATAATTATTAGTTATAATTATAATTAAAAATAAATATATTTAAAAAGTATTTATATATAATTAAAATTTTATAATTATAAATATGATAGATATATTTATTATTTAAATATATTTATTGAATTTTATAAGTACTTTTGAGAACATGATAGATTCATGGGTTTACCATGAATGAATCATATGCCTAGTAAAGTATATATAATAAAAAATAAGACATCACATATAGACAACATGAATAATAATATGATTGTAATGTATAAATGAACATTCATGATGAATACATAATATATAAGTACATCAATTATACTCACGCATCAATATATTTATTGACCAAATTCATTGGAAACATATATTTATTTAAATATATATTGATTTATTTATAATTATAATTATAAATATATATATTTAAAAAGTATTTATATACATATTTATAAATATAATAAATCTAACAAATCTAATAAATATATTTATTGTCACACCCGGTTTTTCATGTCTTTGTTTTGATCTGGTTCATTGGAAATCCCGATACTTTTCTTGGGTCTTGGGTGAGATTAATGTTGAGTTTTGAAGTTTCATTTATGTCTAATCACCCTAATTTGGGTTCCCCATTGCTTGTTTAGGATTTTTTTGGAGAAAGGGTGGTTACTTCAAGATTTGGGCCAACCGTGAGCTCATTTCTAGATTTAAAAACCAAATTTGTTTCTTTTATAAATCCTTAATTTTTCAACATTTTTCACACATTCCACTTCCCACTTGGCCTACACTAACATATTAAAACTAACATATCCTTTTGGACCCATTATAAATTCATAAGAATGGTGAATTTGGGTTATTTATTCAGGTATTGGGCCAGCCCGAGGGCCCATTTCCAGTTTAAAAATAATAATTTGTTTCTTTTATATATTATTCATTTTTTATAATTTTCTGTGATTATCTCTCCCAATCTATTCCAATAACCCTAGGTGCACCCCCATGTTCTATTTTATCTTTTTGGAGCTCATCTTGTAGCGGATTAGGGAAAATATTCTCAATGGTTCTCAAATTGTCCAGATTTTCCAAAGGTATTTTGTCTCATTCGTAAATCATTTAATTATTTATCTTTTTGGAACATATATTCTTCCCCTAGTTCTTATAAAACTTATTAGCCTCTACAAGTAGTTTCAATTCATCCCCTTTCCTCTATGGGTGAAGATCTAAGGGAAGATGAAGAGTTTTCTGGTTTCCAAGGTGAGATTCCTTCTTATTTCTCCTCCCTCTTCTTCCTCCTTTAATTATTTATTGGTTTTTTATTCTTCTATAGTAATTATGGATCTAGGGTTCTATTATCCCGTGATTTTTAATGGGGGTTTTTTTCTTTTGGGTCTGGTTATCACAGTTTTAAGGTTTATAAACCCTCGGATGGTGATATTGGGTGTACGTTTCCATTACGCCAAGGATTTGAGGTAGGATATCCCTTGCACAAGTCTTTATAATTTAACTTTCACCATTTTCTTATTTTTAACACCTGATACATATGTTTATTACTGTTTTTTATCCTTTGGATATTTTTCTTGCTGTGAAAAATGGTTTTTGAAGCTTTGTTTTGTGAAAGGTAGTGTTGTTTTGTCATAAAAGTGTACACCAAGTGTTTGTTTAAATGTTTCGTTATCTTTCGCACCTGTTTTGTGAGGTTTATAACCTAGTTTATGGTATTTTGAATATTTTATAGTATCTTGAATAAAATATGGCAATCAATTGGTGTTTTATTCCTTGTCAAGTGCTTAAAATAAATTGTTTTGTTTAAAAGTGCATGTCACGTGTTCAGTAAATTGCCCGATTGGATTTTATGTGTTAAGTGTGTTTTAAAAATTATTTGTTTGGATTTATAAATGAATTGGAAGAATGAAAAATGGTATTTTTTTATCCTTTTATTACTTTCCAATTTGGATTTATTTTTACAAACAAATGGGTTTTCTTTTACAACATGTTTTGGCCCGAGTTGTCGGAAAATGGCCTGTTTCACATCCTTGTGAAAATGGTTGTGTTTTGAAAATGTGACCTGAGTGTTTTAATGGATTTATGAATATGTTTTTCTACTTTAAATTATGTTTATACACCTACTTCATAAAATTGAAATTCATACCTTTGTCAAATGTCAGTTTTGAGAAAGGCTTAAAGGCCAGTTTGGCATTTTTTTTATAAAAATGGTTTCCATGTATATTTCATGTTCTATCTTTTGCGGAAATTTTATGGTCCATTAAATTGATTTATTAATTGGTTTTGGGGCCAAAAAATATGGGTTGATATTTTATTGATCGGTTTGTATCCTTAAAATAACATTTTTAATGGATTTTATGTGTAAGGCCTCGTTATACTTCTTGAAATTGTTTTACGAAACTTTTTAGTGGTTTATTGATTTGTGAAAAAACATGTGAAGCATGTTTGTGGGATATTTGTGTGTTTATGGTTTGGTAATGTAATTTTTATGTGAAAAGTGTATTTTATAATATTTGTAACTCTATTTAGCACAAAATGGAATCCCGAGTATCTAGGTGGGTGGACGTGTACTAGTATGATAGTGATCCCGTGGGGTTTGACCCCTGTTTTACGTAACAAGTTTGATGATGAAAAAACTAACTAAACTATGATGATGATATTGTTGGGGTAAAACTAGGTTATGGGTATTCTCCCTACTATTGTCTTGTGTGCACGAGAATAGATATTTATTATGTCTACTTTTACCAAGATACATGGTACCTGGGGCTCACAACTAACTAGTGCCTGAGGGTGTTCCCGTGACTTGGGATCATTGGCTATTTTGTACTCATCGTAAGCATACGGTGTGTTTGGTTGGTAAATTAAGAAGTGTGTGTGACTTATTTAAAAGTTTACATTCTTTAAAGATTCCCTCTTAAAAAATATTTTCATTTTGAAGTTGTACCTCTTTGAAAATTGTTACTAGCATTCTTGTTTATAAAACATGCAAGTTTTTGTCTGGTAATTTTTTTATAGCATGGGACCTAATTTGAAAAACATACCATTATATATTGTATTTAAAACTTTAAATTGATGTTTCTTTTATTTTAAATGATGTGCATTGGGAATAGAATATCGGGCTAACCTACTGAGTTTTAATACTCATGCCTATAGTCTTCTTCTGTTTTATCCCTTGTGCAAGTTTCATCTTGAGTTCGATTGCCTTGGGTAATGTGTGATCATTGTGTTGGAGAGTAACCAGAGGGGTCACATTGAGTTAGTTGGTTATCAGGTTTGGTCAATTGAGTTGTTGGTTTAGTTGTACTTTTAGTTTCTTGTACAAATAATGTTCAGTTCAATTTTTATGTAAATGTATTTTGGGCCGTCCATTTCTTTCCTCTGTTTGTTTTATTGTTTATATTTGGGAAAAAAATTTCCCTTGTGTACTCCATTTATGAACTTGGTGCTTATCTCCATCCCGGGAGGATCAAGAATGCCTCTCAGGACTTGTCGCGGGCTGGCCTAGGTAACTGGTTTAGGGTCGACTTGGGCTAGTTCGTAACAAAATGGTATCAAAGGAGGTCAGCTATTAGAAGACCTTTATTTTTAGAGTTCCCTTGTTATTTGGGGGATGTCAAGGTAGATGTAGTGGGATTTTTGGGGCTTTATGGGTAAGTGTGGGAAGAGTGTCATGAACTCTTTCTCATTCTGATCCTCGGGTTTCCACAGGAAGTCCAGTTTTATTAGTGTCATTTATTCTTGTTGATTGTTTGGTGTTGGGATATGATAAGAGGAGTTTGACTAATGGACTCCATGATCTCGTAGAGCCTGAAAAGCCATGTAGATTTTGGGCATCATCCTAATAAGTCTCTATGTGTTGGTGTTGTGTTTTACATATGGCCTCCAACCATATGGTCAAGTCACCCATTGACACTAGTTCCCTTTTTTGGGTCTCTTAGACCTTTTGTTGAATTCTGATTTTTTGTTTTGAAAATCCTTGTGTGAGAATTATGGAAGTGAGTTTTAAAGGAATGATTGGATTTTTAAAATTGAAAAAAGTGGTTTTCAAAAATTAAATATAAGAATGGTTTTGGAAGTTTGTGATTTTTGTGAATTTTTTTTTGGGATGAAGTGGAAATGATTTAATGGGATTGTATTTTCCCTAATCTAAACATGTGGTTTTTGAAATAAGATGTTTTGAAAGTGTGAATCATTTTAAGGTGATTCTGAATCTTTGTTTTAAATGGGGTGTTTTGGGATGTTGAAAAGTGTTTGAATATAATGAATTGGTTTTAGAAATTGGTTTTGAGCAGTTAGTGTTTTCCTAGAAAGGGTATTGGTCTCAATGACCATCAGATTATGAAAATATACCTTGCTAAATTTAGAAAATGGGAAGGGGTTGTTTAGAGTATATTGGTTGTTTTAAAAGTTGTTAAAAATTAAAAGGGGTAGGTTTTTAAGAAAATGATTCTTGATGAAGTGTGGTTTGTTTTTTGAAATCTGAAAAGGGTTTTTGACTTGGTGGTTAGTGTTCCTTTAGAAGGTATATGATTTTTGGAATGATGTTGTTTTGTTTTAGCCTTTTGTGTTTTCATGGGTGCTCACATTCATGGTTTTATTGATATTTGGAAGGATGAACTATATTTCATGGTGGTTGGGTGCCTAGGGTGGCATGGAAATGTGAATGTGAGTGAGACTTGATGAAACACCATTGATTAATGTGAAAATCCACCAAGTTAGTTTGTTTTTCAAAAGTGTTTTGAGATGAAAAATAGTGGAATTTGTTTATAAACTGATGGTTATATGGCTAGTTTTTTTCTTTGTCTTAGAAGAGTTGTTTATTCAGTATTCTTCCTTGTGATTTATAAGTCATACTCTAGTTGTATCTTGATATGGGATCTTGTTGGTAGCTCGGTTTTGTAGTAATGTTCAGTGGGTTTCTAAAGATGTGTTGGATGTTGTGATGTGGCCCTAGATTGTTCTCTATTTTCAAGATTTCGAGTTGATCAACCTAAGGATTCTTTATCATGTTTCACAAGATAGATAAAAATATTTAAATAACTCCTCGTCCTGTTTGTTGAAATAGAGATCTCTTTGGGATCAATTTATAGTGGCTTCCTGTTATGACGATTCTATCGGTTATAGTGGTTGTGTTCGGTGATGCTTGGTGTGTTTAACCATGTTCCTTGTTCATTTCATTCCACATTCTATATAAGTTAGAATGGTGGTGTGTATCCCTCTGTCTCTATTGGGTATTGGTGTTTTGTTTGAGCTAGTGCATTTCATGAGATAATTTGATTCGTAGCTCCTGACAGCGATGCAACAGATGCTTCAAACATCAGGGCTCCAGCCATAGGCCTTGGAGTGAATCTTTTCATGCAATCAGGAAATTGCTAGAGGTGTGGGGAGATCGACTAGGCTCATACCTCCACCTTTGTGGTAAGGTAGTTTCTATGTATATATTGTGGTTCCTCATCACTTTGAATTTCCTCTTGTCATAACAAGCTTGGTAGACTTACCCCTCACACAATGTCTATGGTTATTCTTTCATGGATGTAGGTTTCCAATCAATGTACCTGTGTGGACCACCTATGTAAATCGGGTGTAGTCTTGATGTTACCTATTCGTAGGTGGATAATATTGGGTAGCTCCTTTTTTTCTTTTGTAGTTTCAGCAGACTAATGAATGGGTCCCCTTTCCCACCCTCCCTGAGTGGTGGGGGTATGAATCTGTGCAGAAAGTGTTTTCCCAGTTCATGTATCCTCCGTTCTAGAGTGGGTGGTTTAGATGTTCATGTTGAAACCTTCTTAAAATGGGTTTCTAGGTTGTTGTGGGAGGGTTTTGGTGGGACTTTGCATATGAGGCCCAATTCTAGTTCATGTTTAATTCCTTTTTTGTTCATTTCTAGTTGGTCTCTAATGGTGGGGAGACCCACTGCGGGTCTTAAAGATATTTACTTTAAGGATTTATCAGATGGTAGTTTTGATTTAATGGTGAGGATCCCATTCCCCCCCCAATTCATTGTCTTTCGTGAGTGATGATTGGTTTGGGTGATCATTGGGTTCATTGGGAGAAGGCCCAATAATATAGTTCTTGGCTTGGTTGTAGAGGTGGTGGCTTGATCCTTCCGTTGATTCTCAAGATATGGTTGTGAGTTGGTGTTTTGTTTGAGGGAGAGGATTATGTTCTGTTGATAGTGAATGATATTTTCTTAGCTTTATAGGTTGGATTATGTTGATAAGTAATCCTTAGGTTTTGTTTTGTCAGCTGTAAAGTGTTATGACTTTTTGGGGCATAAAACTTTAATGGTGGGGAGAATTGTCACACCTAGTTTTTCATGTCTTTGTTTTGATCGGGTTCATTGGAAATAAAAATCCCTTTATTGGGTCTTGGATGAGATTAATGTTTATTTTTTAAGTTTCATATATGTCTAATAACCCTAATTTGGGTTCCTCATTGTCCATTTAGGAGTTTTTGGAGAAAGGGTGGTTACTTCATGATTTGGGTCAACCGTGAGCCCATTTCTAGATTTAAAAAATAAATTTGTTTCTCTTATAAATCCTTCATTTTTCAACATGTTTTACTCATTACACTTCCCACTTGGAATAAACTAACATATTAAAACTACCATATCCTTTTTAACCCATTATAAATTCATAAGCATGGTGAATTTGGGTTATTTATTTAGGTATTGGGCCAGCCTGATGGCTCATTTCCAGTTAAAAAAAAATAATTTTTTTCTTTTATATATTATTCATTTTTTTATAATTTTAGGTGATTCCACCTCCCACTATAGGAAAAGAACCCTAGTATAACCCCCATGTTCCATTTTATCTCTTTGGATCTCATATTGTCACGGATTAGGGAAAATATTCTCAATAATTCTCAAATCGTATAGATTTTCCAAAGGTATTTTGTCTCATTCATAAACCATTAAATTAGTTATATTTTTTCCAAATATTCTTACCCTAGTTATTAAAGACCTTAGGAGTCTCTCCAAAGAGTTTAAATCCATTCCCTTTCCTCTATGGGTGCATATATAAGGGAAGACAAAGAGTTTTCTGGTTTCCAAGCTGAGATTCCTTCCCATTTCTCCTCCCTCTTCTTCCTCCTTTCATTATTTCTTGGTTTTGTATTATTCTCTAGTCATGATAGACCTAGGGTTATATTATCCCATGATTTTTTATGTGGTTTTTGTTCATTTGGATCTGTTCATCATAGTTTTAGGGTTTATAAACCCTCGGATGGTGATATTGGGTGTGCATTTCCATTGCACCAAGGATTTGAGGTAGGATATCCATTGAACATGCCTTTATCATTTAAGTTTCATCATTTTATTATTTTTAACACTTGATATATATTTTTATTACTGTTTTTCAGCCATTGTATAATTTTATTTGTGTGAAAAATGGTTTTTTAAGCTTTGTTTTGTGAAAGGTAGTGTTGTTTTGTCATAAAAGTGCACACCAAGTGTTTGTTTAAATGTTCTGTTATCTTTTTCACCTAGTTTGTGAGGTTTAGAACCTTGTTTATGGTATTTTGAACATGTTCCAGTAGCTTGAATAAAATATGGCATGAAATTGGTGTTTTATTCATTTTCAAGTGCTTAAAATAAATTGTTTTGTTAAAAAGTGCATGTCATGTGTTCGGTAAATTGCCCGGTTGGATTTTATGTGTGAAGTGTGATTTAAAAATTATTTGTTTGGATTTATAAATGAATTGGAAGAATGAAAAATTTTATTTTTGTGTCCTTATATTACTTTCCAATTTGGATTTGGTTTTACAAACAAATGGGTTTTGGTTTACAACATGTTTTGGCCTGAGTTTCTGGAAAATGGCCCGTTTCACATCCTTGTGAAAATGGTTGTGTTTTGAATATGTGACCTGGGTGTTTTAAGGGATTTATGAACGTGGTTTTATTCTGTAAATGATTTTTATAAACCTCTTTAATAAAAGTAAAATGCATACCTTTGTCAAATGTTAGTTTTGAGAAAGGCTTAAAGGCCCGTTTGACATTTTTTTGTAAAAATGGTTTCCATGTGTATTTCATGTTCTATCTTTTGGGGCCATTTTATGGTCCATGAAATTGATTTATTAATTGGTTTTTGGGTTGAAAAATATGTATTGATATGTTATTTATGGGTTTTTGTCCTTAAAAGATCATTTTTGAATGGATTTTATGTGCAAGGTCTCGTTATACTTTTTGAAATTGTTTTATGACACTTTTTAGTGGTTTATTGATTCATGAAAGAAATGTGAAGCATGTTTGTGGGATATTTGTGTGTTCATGGTTTGTTAATGGAATTTTTATGGGAAAAGTGTATTCTATAATATGTGTAACTTTATTGAGCACTAAAGGAAATCTTGGGTATCTAGGTGGGCGGATGTGTACTAGTATACTAGTGATCCCGTGGGGTTTGTCCCATATTTCACGTAGCAAGTTTGATGATGACAATACTAACTAAACTATGATGATGTTGTTTTTGAGGGAACACTAGGTTATGGGTATGCTCCCTACTAGTGGATCGTGTGCAAGAGAACAAATTTTTATTATGGTTACTTTCACCGAGATACATGGTACCTGGGGCTCACAACTAACTAGTGCCTAGGGGTGTTCCCGTGACTTGTGTTCATTGGATATTTTGTACTCACTTTTGACATATGGTGTGTTTGGTTTGTAAATTCATAAGTGTGTGTGATTTATTTAAAATTTTACATTATTTAAAGCATCCCTCTTGAAAACTATTTTCATTTTGAAGTTGCACCTCTTTGAAAATTGTTACTAGCATTCTTGTTTATAAAACATGCAAGTTTTTGTCTGGTAATTTTTTTATAGCATGGGACCTCATTTGGAAAACATACATTTATATATTGTATTTAAAACTTGAAATTGATGTTTCTTTTATTTTAAAGGATGTGCATTGGAAATAGAATATCAAGCTAACCTACTGAGTTTTAATACTCACACCTATAGTCTTCTTCTGTTTTTAGCCCTTGTGCAAGTTTCAGCTTGAGTTTGATTACCTTGGATGACGTGTGATCATTGTGTTGGAGAGTGACCAGAGGGGTCACATTGAGTTATTTGGTTATCAGGTTTGGTCATTTGAGTTATTGTTTTAGTTGTACTTTCAGTTTCTTGTACAAATAATGTTGAGTTCAATTTTTATGTAAATGTATTTTGGACTGTCCATTTATTTCCACTGTTTGTTTGATTGTTTATATTTGGTAAAAATCATTCCCTTGTGTACTCTATTGATGCCCTCAGTGTTTGTCACCATCCCGAGAGGATCGGGAATGCCTCTCGGGACTTTTCGCGGGCTAGCTTATGTGACCGGTTCAGGGTCGACTCGGGATGGCTCGTGACATTTATTATTTAGAATTTTATTATAATATTATAATAATTTAAATATATATATATATATATATATATTTATAATATTATAAATACTTTTTTTAAACATTATATATATATTTGAATTATTAAAAAATGTATATTAATTATAAAAATGCATTTTTTATTTAATGTAAACAAATAAAAATTATTTTTGAATATAAATATAATAATTTTTTATATATTAATAATATTTTTTATTAAAGACTTTTATCTGCGCTAATAATTGCGCTGATAAAGGGTACACATATATCAGTTATTTTTTAGTACCGATGAAGAGTAGATTTATTAGCGCTTTTTGCTAGCACTGATAAAGACCTCCCTTTTATCAGCGCTTTTTACTTAGTGCAGATAAAACCAAGCACATCCCTTGCTCAGATTTGTGGTAGTGTAAACAGAGTTAAGTGAGGGTTAAAACAAAGTTATATAAGGGTAAACAAAAACTTGTGCAGGTTAAGTAAAGGTAAACTAAAGTTAAGTAAGGGTAAAAAATGTTAAGGGTAAACTGAAGTTAAGTGAGGGTAAACATAAGTTTAGTAAGAGGTAAAACAAAATTATGTAAGGCTAAACACAAGTTATATAAGGATAAATAGAAGTTAAGGGTAATTTTTTTTTTGTAAGGGTAAACAAAAACTTGTAAAAGTTAAGTAAGGATGAACTAAAGTTAAGTAAAGTTAAAAACAGGTTAAGGGTAAAACAAAGTTACGTAAGGGTGAAACAAATTTAAGGGTAAAAAAAGTTAAGGGTAATATCAAGTTATATAAGTGTAAACATAAGTTAAGTAAGGGGTAAAACAAGGTTAAGTAAGGGTAAACTAAAGTTATGTATTGGTAAATGGAAGATAAGGGTAAAACAAAGTTATGCTAGGGTAAATAGGAACTTGAATAGGTAAGGATAAACTAAAGTTAAGTAAAGGTAAAAAAAGTTAAGGGTAAACAAAATTTATATAAAGGAAAACAAAATTTATGTAAATAGTAAAACAAAGTTATGTAAGGATAAACATAATTTAAGGAAAAAATAAAGTTATTTAAGGGAAAATAGAATCCTATACAAGTTAAGTAAGGGTAAACTAAAGTTGAATAAGGGTAAAATGGGTTAAATAAGGGTAAAATAAATTTATGTAAGGGTAAACAGAAGTTAATTAAGGGGTAAAATAAAGTTATTTAAGGGTAAATTAAAGTTTTTTATGGGTAAATAGAAGTTAAATAAGTGTAAAACAAATTCATGTAAGAATAAATAGAAACTTTTACAGATTAAGTAAAGATAATTAAAAGTTAAGGGTAACAAAATTAAGGGTAAACTAAAGTTATGTAATGATAAAAATAAGTTAATTAAGGGGTAAAACAAAGTTATGTAAGGGTAAAATAAAGTTTTGTAAGAGTAAACAAAAGTTAAGTAAGGGTAAAACAAAGTTATGTAAGGGTAAATAAAAACTTGTATAGGTTAAGGGTAAACTAAATTTTAAGGGTAGAAAAAAGTTAAGTATGAGTAAAAGAAAGTTAAGTAAGGGTAAACTAAAGTTAAGTAATGGTAAAAAAAGTTAAGGGTAAACAAACGTTACGTAAGGGTAAACAGAAGTTAAGTAAGGGTAAAACAAAGTTATATAAGGGTAAAATAAAGTTATGTAAAGGTAAAAAGAAGTTAACTAAGGGTAAAACAAAGTTATTTAAAGGTAAACAAAAACTAGTACATGTTAAAGATAAACTAAAGTTAAGGGTAAAAAAAGTAAAAGGTAAAATAAAGTTACATAATGGTAAACATAGGTTAAGTAAGGGTTAAACAAAGTTATGTAAGAGTAAAATAAAGTTATGTAAGGGTAAACAGAAGGTAATTAAGGATAAATCAAAGTTATGTAAGGGTAAATAGAAGAATGTATAGATTAAGTAAGGGTAAACTATGGTTAAGGTTAAAAAAATTCAAGATAAAACAAAGTTAAGGGTGGAATAAAGTTAAGTAAGAGTAAACAGAAGTTAAATAAGGGTAAACAAAGTAATATAAGGGTAAACAAAAACTTGTACAGTTTAAGTAAAGGTAAAAAAAGATAAATAAGGGTAAAAAAATGAAATAATAAAACAAAGTTGGGTAAGGGTAAACTAAAGTTAAGAATAAAAAAATGTTAAGGGTAAACTAAAGTTATGTAAGGGTAAACAGAAGTTAGGTAAGGATAAAACAAAGTTATGTAAGGGTAAACTAATTCTATGTAAGGGTAAATATAAGTTAACTAAAGCTAAAAAAAAGTTATTTAAGGGTAAACAAAAACTTGTAAAAAGTTATGTAAGGGTAAACGAAAACTTATATAGGTTAATTAAGGTAAAACTAAAGTTAAGTAAGGGTAAAAAAATTCAAGGGTAAACCAAAGTTATGTAAAGGTAAACAGAAGTTAATCAAGAGTGAAACAAAGTTATGCAAGGGTAAACTAAAGTTATTTATTGATAAATAGAAATTAAAGGTAAAAAAAGTTATGTAAGGATAAACATAAACAAGTACATGTTACTAAATTTAAGGTTAAAACAAAGTTAAGTAAGTGTAAAATATGAAAGGGATCAACTAGGATAGATATATCACTGAGAAGGGAAGGGTTGAATCAATGATACCTTTTTATTTTAGGTTTCCTTTCTTATGAAACAACTTTCACCTCCTGTTAAAAAATTATCACTTTTTTGACAACAAAACTTTTACATATCCATAATAATACAAATATTTACAAATTTCAATACTCAATAAGAGTAGCTACATCCTTAACATGGTTTGGAAAAAATACAATTCCACACAATCAACTAGAAAACAATTCCTTTGTGTGGATACAACTAGGATATAAACTTAAACTTGTGTTGCACTATGATCAATACAAAAGAGAATGTGCTTCTAGCACAAATGATGTTTAAAAGTTTATGTAACAAGTAATAAAACCCTCACTAGTTAGTTCAAAAAAGTCACCATACTACCTTATCAACTTCCACTTATGTAATTATTTAAAACAAATGTTTCCATTTTCCTAACCAACAGTAGGTAAGAACTCCACTTTTGGACTTCATACAAAGAATTAGTTCGATGGCCCAGTCTGATTCCCTAGTACAATTACTCAGTCCAAAAAAATGAAGTTTTCAAGAATACCTTGGAATCAATTTAAACCACTTCTTATTTCCTTGTAAATCTTCGTGCAATTTCTCGATCAAATCTAGTAACCTCTTATTACTATCCTTATTTATTATTCTTCTATCCGGAGATGTTTCTCAGGAAGACTCTGTCTGGAAACCATCTTCTCTCTTATTCAGCACTTTCACTCTCTCTCTTTCCACATGTGAACATTGTTCCTTCATCAGAATGTACAATGTACTTCCTTCTATTTATAGGTGTACTGGGAGAGGAATGGGTGGGAGCTTACTTTTTTTCCTGCTCAAACAAATTTCCTTAACTTCAAATTTCATTTACATTTTGACTTCATCTTTGACATTTTTAGTTCTTTTAAACTATTCTTGATTCTTCTCAAACCTTCTCGAATCATCTCAAAACTTCAGCTAGCTTCAGACTTTCTAATTAGTATTTATTCTGATACTAAGGTCATTACGATGAAAACATCTGAAAACTAAAGTCTAATCATTATGATTCTTCATGCCAGCTATAAGACATGATCATTCTGACATTCCATACCATTTTTAAAAAAATAAATTACTTCTCATTCCAATGCTATGTATAACTTAAAAAACATAAAAATTTGAAACCATTTTGCCATAAATATAGTTTCAACTTCTGAAGTATTCCAAACCCCTTTCAAAAGCACTTTGGTATAAAGAACCTCTTTGACAAAAAATCCAAAGTATCTTTAAAGAAATTCTACTTTTCTTCAATTCCTCAGACTGATGATCCTGAATCTGATTAATTATAGTGCTTGATGACTTATCGATGTTATCTTGTGTCTAATGCAATGGCCCTGCCTCACTCTGATGGATCAGTGTATGGACCAGTCTGATGAGTCGACACCACTTCTTGTCTAATGACTCTTGACCCAATTTTAGAACATCCAACACTCTTTTTCTTTTTCTCTTTACTCAATTGAAAACAAATTAGAGTATTCTTGTTTTGATGAAAATGGAAGACCACATTGTTGATATTCATCTAATTGATTGGTCTTTGATCTCATCTAATTCACCGGTCACAATAATTCCCATCTATTCTTATTCAAAAGTCCCAACGGTCTCCACATACAAATCTACGTCATCAAATTAGTCTTGTTCTACCTTTGATGGATCGGTGGCACACCACATATGATGGACCAATATCTGCAACAAATTCTTTTCTTTCAGAATTTCCAATTGATGAATAATCCTATGAAATATTTTGTTTTGGTGGATCAGACAGTCCAATGAATCATTCAATCTAATGAATCAGTCGATCAATGATTCACTAAAACTTTGACTTTAGAAACTTCAAAACTTTTTAGCCTTAAAACTATTCTATGTCTGGTGATCCACACACCGATGATATGAGATCATAAGACTTCAAATTTTAAACCTTTATTCTTCCACAAACTTCTTATTGTAATCATGACTTCCTTGTATCTTTGAGAATATTTAGTCTCAGCATAGCATCATCTAACTTAATGTTCCAAACACATCTTCTTATTCTTTTCCTTCATAAGTCTTGCATCACAAGTTTTACAGACAACTTATGATATTTTAGAATTAGCCGAATAGAAAAGCATCTTCAAATTTTGTATGGAGACATACAGACTTTGATAATTTCCTCATACTGATCAACACTTTCATTCCATACCCAAGGTGTGTTAAAAATATAACTTCACTCACAAAACATCTTCAGAACAGAAAACAAAAGCTGATGAATTTTCATATCAAACATGTATCTGATTGATTAAATATAATACTCCTTTCATCAGATCATCCAAAATAACTAAGTGATTTGATTTTATCGTAATAACAACAAAATAAAAAACAATCAACACCAACTTCTTTCAACACCTAAAACCCATTTTCATCCAACATGTTCTAAAAAATCTCCCTATTTGGATTTTTTTGTCAACCAAAGTTCATAAAACACTAGACTTTGTAACCTCAAGCAGTGGATTACTTATAAACAATTCTAAGAATACGTGAGAAAACTATTTGTAGGAAATAAGAATCACCAATAGCAAAAACATGTTGTACAAAAGTAGTGACTCATTAAAATTCTTTATCTTTCAAACTTTCATTCACATCTTTATTCTCATCTTGTTTTACCTCTTTTACTTTCATATAAACATAAGTTTCCTACTTTTGTAATAGTGGGTTCCCTATACCCAACTATACAATACTTTTGATTACAATATCATGTGTATTGTTAGATATACATGATGTAAACTTACCATTATAGTGTTGATATTTCTTCATCCACTATTAAATGGTAATGTTCATAGATTAATTATCATATCAAAAGGTTGTAGCAGATCTCAGTCTATAATGAGAACCTTAAGATACTATGATATTAATCTTAAACAAAGTTCATATGGTCTAGATACATCTTACTAACTAGAAACATTATATGTTTGACTATTAGGTGTTGGGGACTCATAAGCATTGAGACTTCTTCTCGTGAACTTCACAATTGGTGATCTATAATGAAATCATGATGACATACCCTCCAATAGGAACACCACATGTTTTGGGTGTCATCAGTAGTTCCTATATATGGGCATGTGTAATGGTCTCCTAACTTGAGATCATTGTTAATGTGTGTCATATGATCACTTACATTTATATAAAGAAAAAAACCATGATCATGAAATCATGGTGAGGTAGCTTGTGTTGGGTGTGTCATTGGTGGTATAAAATTGGTTGAATGGTCAAACAAGGATTCATCACTTCTAGGTTAAGGAAGTAATATATCTTAGGTTTGGTTGCTAAGGATGGTAGTATTGATTCTGGGCACAGTGGAAGTATTGCAGTGGAGGGAGATATATTAAAATTTCTTTTAATAATTATTTCTCAAAACCAAGAGCGAGGATCTTGCACATCAAATTTATAATTAATTAATTTATTATCTGAAGAAATAAATAACTGGGCTTAGGAACTTTCCTCATTGATGGTTTTTGATCATCTGAAAATACCCTTATGTATTTCCTTCATTGCACTTGTGAGGATTCAATGTTATAATCCCTCTAGCGGTGATCCACACATGCTCCAATGGTCTCTGATAAATGACACTCTTTCTCCGGGTGCTAGCGCGGAGAATCAAATGTCTTGCGTTGTTTTTTCTTAATCCCTCTATCTTGGGTCTTGAGGAAATTCTCTCTTGGGTTTCTCATTATTGAGAGGGAGAGAGGAGGAGGAGTCAAGAGATAATTCATTGTGTGCAATAATTCTCTATTCCCAAACTTGGAATTGGTTTCAAATGCTTTACACAATAGACATAACCATCTATTTATAGAGCTAGGATTTTGGTTACAAAATTTAATTGCATAAAACCCTTTAAATATAATTATAACCATTAATAAAATACCATGACACATAATAATAATAATAATAATAATAATATTTTTTGGTGTGCCAACTTGTGAAAAATGAATAAATAATATTTACCAACTCATAAATAATTATTTTATCATCGGACATGGTCTTGGTTTGTTTGAACTCCTCTTTCATTTTTTAACACCTGAATAAATATTTTATTCTCTTAAATAGATATTTTATTCCCAAACTAGTAAATAAATATTTATTAAATATTCAATAAAATAAATAAATATATTTTATTCACAATCCAGTGAATAAATAATTATTTAATTTATGTGATCAATTTAACTTAAATAAAATTATTCCTCAGTCTTGAGAATAATATTTATTCTATTAATTAAATTCAAATATAATTTAATCGATACCAACAGAAACACTTAGTGTGTGACCCTCTAGGATTCTTTCTCATTGGCATTAGGTGGGCTTACCTAAAGTCCAAGATTATTGTCTAGCAATGGGTCAAGGAACCCAAGAAAAATAACTTAAAGTCATAATGACAACAACCACATACAAATTCCTGTTGTGAAATATAATACCTTTGTCACAATATCTTATCAGGCAGGTTTCATGACTGTGTGATCAACCTATATGCTCGATATATCATTCTTCGACTATCTGAAATAAACTTGTCGCTACACCATGGCCATAGAATGTAGGGTGATGGTTCTATTTCAATCAAAGGGCGAAAATATCAACATCCCTAAATATTGAAGGTACAAATATTTTCTTGTCTTATCTATTAATAACATGTCATTCATGATGCACCCAATCTACCCTAATTCCTGCCAATATATAGTGTGACAGTTTTTGTCAGCAAATCTAAGTGCGTGAGTCGTGACAGGCATTAATGATACTCTTAAAGTCTAAGGACCATTACACATGCTCATAGATAGGAATATATGTCATGAACCCCTCCCCAAAAAGTGTACCCCTCCTGGGATGACAATGAGAGGAGAGATATAGTGACCCCCAATTACCGCCTCCAGTAGGCCTCGAGTTGGTGACTAGAACTGAGGGTATATTAAACTCACAAATGGGAGGCATTACCCTCAAAGAGAACACATACGAAAGAGAGAGATAAGACATACACCAACCAACTCCTGCTTAGACTAAAATATAAAAGAAATACCAAGTAAATATATGTAATGTCATGAAAGAACTACTATAATTGAAAGGGAAAACTGCAAGTACTGAAAGAAAGTAAAACAGTAGCGACCATGAAGCCCAAACAGCTCCTGCAACCCCAAGCTAGTGGTAACCAACCTGATCTCCAACCTGCTCCAAGTGACCTGAAAAATAGTTTAAATATATATAGGGTGAGTATACCAGTATACACATTAGGATCCTCCCTAGAGCCTCACATAAAAAATAAATAAATCATGCTAAAAAACAATGAACAATAAGTGAAACTAACTCGTCAACTAAATAGGTGTAGTGTGTTCCCAACCTCACCATGGATACTCTCACCAATTATCGCATATAAGAGTATATAATGTAATAAAGAATATATAGGGTATCCTACTACCACTTCCCTACTGGTTTGCCTCTTTTCCCCAACATCACACATCCTAAGAATCTATCTCCAAAAAGAATTGCCCGCAGATACCTGGGCGAAACACCACAACATGCACCTCGTGGAACAGAACCACCACGTCCACATAACCAAGGTAACCAGGTAGTTTCTAGGATCCCCTATAGCTCTCATAATGTGTATCATACATCGGGTATTATACCTCAAGCCATCACAACCCATACACCAAGTAAGGATCCTCAAGCTACATAGATTATACACGTTACACCTATAATATTACATAGGAAACTATATCCAAAATATCTGTGTGTGAATAACCACAATCCATTACATCCCTCTTCACACATATATTGGGAAATCTAGTTGATGTTCCTACCAGCACAAGTAACTACCAAGAGAAGAGAGTGGAGCCAAAGGGGGTAGTCACCCATCTATCCTCCCATCGGGATGTTGGGAAAAACACCCCCAGGGATCAGAATCCCCAGGGTGTCAGTTTCTCTAACTGACAGGGTGGAGTACCATATAGAAACACAAAAATTATAGAATATACTATATCTCATAACCACACTATGGGAATAACCTAGTCTTAGACTCAACTGCAGCTAACGTTTCTCGGACTCTCAACTACCACTACTAAGACTAGGTATCCTATAAGCATAAAACCATTTAAAGAGATAATTTAGATCACTTTATCCCTTTTTATAAGTTTCTCTTTATGTTAATTAATTATTTAACCATTAATTAACCATTAACATTTACCACATTAAATTTCATTACTATTCCAACCAAGATCCATGCCCTACAGGCATAACCAAACTAAGTCTGTAGTTCCTTTAAATAGTAACCTCAACATTGCATCCCAGCAAGCTCCAACCCCATGGTTTAATATCCTTTATTCAATCATTTATTAACAACATTATCATTTTTCCATAATTCCCTAGCATTCTAGAAAATCATTCTAAAATACCAAACACAAGGATATCAACACGGTGAGTAGGTGAACTACCCATCAAGTCTTTACCACCTATAGTAAGATCATATACCCATACATCCTCAAGAATATAAACATAGAAATCACATGGCATACCTCACACGTCTTCACCTCTTTTAGAAGGAGAGTAAGCAAAAACAGCTACCTCAAGTAGTGGGAAAAGTAAAGAAGATAACAAACAATAGATTCAATAGCAACCACTTTGATATCAATGGTTAGCCTAGATTCACCCTATTCCATCATCTAAAGTGTCCTCCCCAACACCCACATGCATAAGTCGATGCATCTCACCACTCTAGGCGTTAACTGAATCCACCACCACTAGGCCTCTCTGCCCCCACGTATCACAACAACCATCCAGAATCACATCAAAGCACAAGAAGTAGGAAAAAACAAAAAATCAACTGGTCTCTTGGCCCCAAGCAAGGCATTCAGCCTTCACACACGATGATCTCTCGTGGATATAAAGAAAAATGAACTCGTACTTACAAGAAATAGGGTAAATCAGAACCCTATAAGGCATTATCTTTTATTAAACAATTGATTCTTTAATCCATCTTGAATTAGACAATTCATTATTAGTAGGTTCCAACTATAGGAAACCTAAATAGTAAGATATCATAGATATCACAAATAATTTGACATTCCTTTAAACAACAAGAATCAACATGCTTCATGTTTATCAATCTACTCTAATTAAACATGCTTGCTGCATCAATTTTATTATCATCAATTTACAATAGAAACAACCAGATTCATTAACATTCCTATTTATCTTTAGCCAATTAATTCAAAATTAATATCATCTTTACATTCTTTACCAATTACCATTTAGAACAACATGTTAAACAGTAAGTCATAGATATCACACTATCTATCAAAATAAGAGGCAACAACATACAATCGATACCAATTCTTTTAATCTAGTTCTAATATTTATTATGTCAATTCCATTATGATCCAGTGGGATAAAACATGTTGACTCTGTGACTACATGTAAAGGAATAGAGAAACCATGAATCCTCTACCTCAAAAGATTTCTGATGTTATTTGCATGAGAATGGGACAACACAAAGGATCACGATCACCCCTCCCGCAATGGCTGCATCCACCAGAGGACGCTGCAGTACAATCGCATCAACCAACACCCAAGAAAGTTATATTAGAAAGATGTAGAAAACGTTACATAACATGGCAAGGATAAATTTTAGGAAATGGATAGAAGAACCCATAAGAACAAAGACAAAACATACCTTCTATCGAAGATGGATCGACACTTGCTACTTGTACTAAAATAGGGGGTGTGCATGCAACAGGAAGAACTCCAGGGAAAACCTGATCCAAGTTCAACATAACAATTGAATGTCTCCTAGGGAAATAAAGGTTTTGGGCACCTAATACTATGAAAATCAATATGGAATAACAAGATGGAATGTATCTTAGCCTTTCAAAAATCTAAATGGAGTAGTCGTTTAGATACGGTTTTGATTTTCCATTAATGGAAGATCTCATCAAGACCACATGGTTTGAATGAGTAAAGGCACCCATACCCTTAGTAAAATTAATATAAGAGTTATGAGCTTTGAATCAGACTTAAATACCTTAAAAAAAGTCTTTGAACACCTTTTATATAGCATCCCGCCATTTTTATAACATAAACTTTCATTACATTACACAAAACTGAGGATCTTTAAGGTCTAGTGTCTTGGAAACCAGGAACATAATACATGAAAACAACATAAAACATTCTTCTTAAACACTTGAAAGGCGTCTCCTTAAGTTCATTCTAGGTTCATTACTACATCTCATAACCTGGGGACATACATCAAAAGAAAGGGTGAGCAGAAGGCCCAGTAAGGGAAACAAGAGGAACATTTTACATGTGAACTTGAGATACTTCAATAAGGACATGAAAAGAACTTTAAGGCATGAGAAAGAAATCATGAGGCATTTCATAATAAAAATAACATTTTCCATAACTTTAAGATGTGGCTACATCATTTAACATAGACAATCATGAACATATCACCAAGGTCCATCCCCAAGGTGTCATTTGAAAATTACCAAGGTTATTCACCAAGGTATCGTGAAAATTGTAATCTCTAGTGGTTACATCATTACCCAATGCATTGGAGCGCTATCAGGGCGCACCCTTAAATTTGCCTTTATTATCATGTGAGCCACATATATCATCATCAAACATTTCATAAATAACCCATATAGCATAAAAGAAATGGGTTTCATTTCATAATCATAACTTTTTAAAAACTGCTTTAAAGACATGATCTTTATATCACTTTAAAACCCACAGAAAAGGAAGGTGGGTCTCATGTATGTAAATCCCAGAATTTAAAATAGATCATTTTGGTATATATGTGAATACCCTTGTAGAAATAGGAGCTTTGAGTATTCAATTTATAACATAAAATAATTTTTGAGAAAAGAGAGAGGCATTTTGAGGGGAAAATTCTGTAGCATAACAGCTAAGTTTCGGGGTTTTAGAAAACATTGAAATGAGAGGGGACATGGGTCACCCACTCATAAATGATCCATAAAACAGTAGGGTGAAAGAGTAAGAAAGACATATGGACATGGTAATGAAATTTGAGGGACATACCATTTGAAATGAAAAACATGGAAGGAAAAAAGATTAGATTTCTCTTATGAAAATTCGGCAGCCTTACGGCGTCACTTAACTCCAAAAGAAAATGATTTGAAAAGATCAAATAGGGTCCCTCATCATATGATCATAAGAGATAAGTATGATATATATAGAGATCATACCCCAACATAATAAAAAGGAACTTGAAAGACTTGACATGAAAATCGAACTTGAAAAATGAGAAGGGTGAAAGAATCCCTTAAAAATTCGGCAGCCTAACGGCGTCACTTAAACTTTCATAAAACGAAATGATGAGAGTAAGAGGGGATATATCATCATATAAACATGAAAGGGCAGTAAGAGGAATATAAAAGAACATCCTCTCACATAAAAACATGGAGCATAATAGGAATGACATAAAAGAGATTACATGAAAAGAAAGAGAGGGGTCGGATCCCTTACCTTAAAACGTGACTCTTGAAACTCAAAGGATTGGACCTTGAGGGCTTGGGGGCACCTTGGGAGGACTCCTTGGAAGGTAAGAAGACCAGAAATTCTTTGGGGGAGAGTTGGGAGTGAAAACTAAAGGAGGAAAGGGTGGGTATTTATAGGGAAAGTGAGGGGACAAAGCATTAATGGCCAAGGGACACCTCACTAGTGGTTTTGGAAAAACCATGGGCTTGCCCATGGTATTTGCCCATGGTATTGGCCACTTGGGACAACTCACAACTTATCTTACTATTCATAATTCGACCATATTGAATATATACTTAATACATCATTTAATGATGTCATTAAACACCCGTAACTTAAAAACTATACTTTCACTATTCACCGAAAATTCAACTTTCTCAGAATAATCCCAAAATTTCACCTTAACCAAATATCAATGCTATGATTTCAAAAATGAACTCCATTTTATAAAAATAATTTTCTAAATATTTTTAATTTTATTTTTAAATAAATACACTATTCACCGAAAATTTATTTTTTCAGAAAAATCCCCAAAAATTACCATAACATAATATCGATGCTCTGAGTTCAAAAATAAAGTCATTTTTATAAAAATAATTTTCTAATTATTTTTAATTAAATTTTTAATTAAAAAACACTATTCATCCGAAAAAAACTAATACTTGAATAATAATTTATGAAACTGTTATTTACCCATTTTATTGAATCACATTACTTAATCAAGGTGCCTAAATTATTTTAAGACTTTCTTTAAGTGAGATTACTAATCCATTTGGTCACATTACTAATCATAAGCGTAAAATCACTATTCACTATTTACTATTCATCAAAAATTAAGTTGATCTTATTAGACTCCAAATTCCTTAATGAACACTTTTGTAGAAGACCATTTTTTGAAAATCATTACACATCATTAGTTATTTAGGATTTACATAAATATTTCAAAATATCCCTTTTTCAAAATTCATCAATAAAATACATTCTAAAATTATCCGGACATTTGAAATTTCACAAACATCACTAAAGGAAGAAATCTCAATTTATTCACCCGAAAGGACTACACAAGGAAGCTAGGGTCTCGTCACATAGCCCCTTATAACACCGGCATAAGACCTGAGTGTAAGGTGTGCTATGGTGAGAGAATCTGAGAGAGGCTCAGATAACATTGCCCTAGTAGTAATCTCTACTAACTTGAACTTCTCCCGCAGGCGTTTCCGTTCAAGCTTGACACGCTGGAGTTCGGCTTGGGCTTGGTCCAAAGCGAAGCCCACATATGCTACCTCCTTCCCAAGCTCTGATAAGTGGGCTTCATAAGGGTCGAGTCTACTGGATGAAGCCATCGACTCCTCTTTCTGCATTAACCATTAACATCTTATTAAATAAATAAGAGTAAGTTAATATACTACTCAAAAAGATTGGGTCGTTACATTTTATGTCAAAGAAAATGTATAACGGGAAAAACTATAAGAATCTAGAAACACTGTCACTGACAGATGAAGATTAATCATTGACAGATGAAGACGACTCACTGACACCGATAGATGAATATGACTCACCAACACTGATAGATGAATATAAATCACCGACACTAATAGATGAAGATGACTCATTGACACCAACCGAAGAAGATGACTCACCAACACCGATAGATGAAGATGACTCACCCACACTGGCGTATGAAGATGAACCATCGAAACTAATAGATGAAGATGAATCATAGACAGTTGAAGTTGACTCGTCGATAGATGACTCACTGATAGTTGAAGATGACTCATTTCCAGATGACTCACTAACAGTTGAAGATGACTCACTGAAAACACTGTTCACATCTGTCTCACTGACAACACTATTCACAAAATTGGAAACACTATTCACATAACTAGAAATTTGGAAAAGTGTTAGGGATAAGTCACCTTGACCTCCCATAGCATCTCAAACACCAGATTTCTGCAAAGGAATGGACTAGAGAGGTCTGGGCCATTACAATGTCTAATGACACCAAAACATGAGGAATTCCTACTGGTGGGTCTGTTATCATAATCTCCCATCTTGGAGATTACCAAGTGCAAAATTCATGAGAATAATTCTCATCTAATTACGAGTACTCACACTTAAAGGTCTATATACTATGTGACCCATTATAGTATATTATCCAACCTTAGAACTGTATTAATAATATTATCATAGTACTTCATGGTTCTCATCATAACGGGGAACTACTATGACCTTATCAATGTGACAAATACTCTAGGACATTATTACATTAAAGTCATGTAGAATAATGAACAATATATAATAAGATGTTTAATTTAATATTTAATACATCAAATATTCATGTAATCAAAGTATAAATAGTTGGTTCTAGGACACCAACTCTAAAAACTCCCACTTGGACTAGAGCCAACTGCCTATGAATTTTAGTCCACTAGATCTCACATGATAATCATGTTTCTACTAAGTTAAGGCTTTAGTCATGTAGTCCACCATGTTGTCTTATGTGGAAATAATTCTCACTACAACCTAACCTCTTTGAGAAAAAAATACCTCAATAGATGATACTTCCAATGTATGTTCTTCATTTGATGATGTGACCTTGGCTCTTTTGTGAGAGACACCGATGCAGTATTATCACAATAGATTGTGATGGGATATTTACTACTAGGTACCACATTAAGATCTTGGATGAAATTGTGCATCCAAACTGCTTCTTTAACAACCAAAAAAGCTAAAATATACTTATACCCTACTTTAGAATCTGCAACCACATCCTTTTTTGAGCTCTTCCAGCTCACAACACCTCCATTTAAATGAATATGTATCTCGTTTTTGACTTTATGTATCTTGATCAGTTTAAAAACTAGCATCTGCATATCCTCTAATGAATAGTTCCTCATCTCCTCTATAAACTAGAAACATATCCTTAGTACTCTTCAGATACTTAAGGATAGTCTTGACTGTCATCCAATGGTAGTCAACTAGATCATCTTGATATCTTCCAACCACACTTAATTTATAGGCCACATCTAGCCTAGTACATAGTATAATATACATGTATGACCCAATTGTTGGTACGTATGGAATCCTTTCCACTCTATTTATTTCATCATGGGTCTAAGGATACATTTTCATGGAAATTTTAATTCCATGTGATGTTGGCAACAATCCCCTCTTGGATTATTCCATACTAAATCTCTTCAGTATTTTTTCAATGTATATACTTATACTTAGGTTGAGAAACCTCTTGGATCTATCATGATGGATATTAATCCCAAGAATATATGTTGCCTCAGCCAAGTCTTTCATGGAAAAGCATTTATTCAACCATGACATAATAGATTGCAAGACTGGTATTTCATTTTCAATAAGTAATATGTCATCAACATATACTATTAAGAAAATGACTTAACTCCCACTAAACAATTTGTATACTCAAGGATCACATTCATTCTTTATAAAACCAAATTATGTTATGGATTCCTCAAAATGAATGTTCCATGACCTGAATTATTTCTTTAATCCATAAATGGATTTTTTCAACTTGCATATCTTATTGGCATCCTTTGGATTCACAAACACTTAAGGTTGTTTCATGTAGACATCTTCATGAAGGTTCTTGTTAAGGAAGTCTATTTTGAAATCCATTTTCAAAATCTCATAGTCATGGTAAGCCTCAATGGCAAGTAGAATTCTGATGGACGTCAACATTACATCTAGTGAAAAGGTTTCTTCATAGCCAATGCCTTGATGCTGTTTAAACCCCTTTGAAACTAGTCATGTCTTATAGGTACTGACTTGTCCTTGCATGTACAATTTCTTATTGAATAACAATTTTCAATGAACGGGCTTTAAATCCCCTGGAGGATCTACCAAAATCTAGACTTAGTTTTGTTACATGGAATCCATTTCAGAATTCACATCTTTTTGTCACTTGGAAACATCTTTTCCACTTACTACTTTCTTATAGGTTAGAGGATCATTATTATCAACTAATAACGAGTCACCATCCTAGGTAACTATAAAATCATACCGTTCTAGTTCTCTAACCTCTCATGTACTCCTAAAAAGTTCTTATGACTCTAGAATAGTTTCTTCTTCCATGGGGATTTATGGAATCTGATCCTGTACCAACTCTTATTTTCTTTGAGGCTCAACTTCATCAAATTTTATCTCTCTCCCATTATATCTTTTGGATATTTTCTCCCTCTCAAGTAATATGGAATGTCTTTCCACTATAACCTTCTTGTTCAAGGGGTCATATAGATAATACCCCCTTGTTTCCTTGGGGCATCCTATAAAGGTACACTTTGTCCCATGGGGTGAAAGTTTGTTACCTGAAGAGGCCTTAAAAAACATTTCGCTTCCCCACACATATAAATTTGATAAAATAGTTTTCCTTCCACTCCAAAATTTTTAAGGAATTCCATTTATCGATTTAGTTGGTACATGGTTTAGTATGTGTGTTTTTCTTTGTAATGCATATCCCCAAAAGGATAATGGAAGACTCGCATGACTCATCATTGATCTCACCATTTCCAACAAGGTGAGGTTACTCCTTTCGCTTACACCATTCCACTAAGGCGCGTAAGAAGAAATGAGTTAGGATAATATCCCAAAATTTCATAAGTAATCAATAAAGTATTGATTAAGATATTCTCCACTACGGTCTAAGTATAGTTTCTTAATCTTCCTAACAAGATACACTACTGCAAAACTATACTATACCAATGGTTGTAAACTGTTGGGATATGCCCCAAAACCGTTGGTGTAGAGACCCGGAGCCTGACATACATGTACATTACATTATTTTTGCGGAATACTTAGTACATTACAAAAACACACACACAAGGACCGTAATAGTTTAGTGTCTTTGGAAACTCAGAATATAATCTTCTAAACGTGGTGAAAGATTTTCAACATCTCCCATAAAGATCTTCCCCTTTTTTACCTAAAACCTTTCTTTATAACCTGGGGAAAATAAAACATAAAAGGGTGAGCTCAAATGCTCAGTAAGGGTAAACAAAAGAAATATCAATCACATCATATTCATAAGAACATAACATTTTGGAAATCTTAACCTGCAAAAGAGAGCATAATTTCATAACATGGGATAAATCATGGCAGTGAAATGTAATCACAATAATCATAACTTAAAACATGAAACTTTGTGGCATTCACACATAATCATAGAGAATCATTTCTTGTTAGTCAAGACTCATTGCCAAGACTATCTTAGTGGACAAAGTCCCTTTCTGAATCGAGTAACCCTCGTTTCAGTCCTGTTTCACTGAACCGGTATAACCTACCATTCCAGCCATGTCTATCTCATGAGATATAAAATCTTTACCCAATGCATTGGAGGGAGATATAGGTCGTACCCATCTCATAATGATACCATTCTTATGTGTGCCACAAAATCATAAATCATACATCATTTCATAACCCATGTAATAAAAATGGGAATCTTAAACATCGTGACATCATAAAACAATTCATATAAGATAAAGGAATTCATAAAAATAATTCCATCACAACATAATCAAATCAATGTAATAATAGGGATAAAAACAGAACCCTTTATTATCTTAGATGGAAAATAATTTTGATAAAACACTTGAACTTCATTCTTGAGGAAAATATCCTTTCTACTTCAAAAACACTTTTCCTTTCTTAACATGTCATACAATTTTAAACTAAAATAAGTTGATTAAAAATAAACTTGAAAAATTTTAAAGTAATATTCTTGGAAATAATGTTTTAAAAATCCATTCATGCCATATAAGTTAAAAAAACATTCTTCTCGTACTTTTGTCGGAAAAGTCAAAAAGTACCTCGTACGAAAAATGACAAAAGATTCCTTTCATATCTTTTACTAAAAACTCACCGAAGGGTAAAATTGGATTTAAACAATTGTAGGTAGATGGAAACAATATTACATATTGAGAGAACATGGATGTGGATGATAAAATACACCCCATTAAATACCAAAGTATAAACAATCTCGGATAAAAATGAGATTGTGATATTTTCCCTTACCTTATGTCCGACTTGCTTTGTAAGTGTCAGAACCTCCTGTATAATGATTTAAATAATTTTATTGACTTATTCCAGAATCATATTCATTGTTATTATATCATATATGGTCCACTTATGACTTTATATTACCTGTTCTTTTGTAAATTCATGTTAAAGTAACGTTTTGGGTAAAATCGTCTCATTTGTCGTTCGTGTTTTTAACTTGTAATTATTAATATGATTACTTGAATCATGATTACTTATATCCAGAATGTAAAACATGATTTATATATAATATATATTCAGAATATATATATATATATATATATATATAATATCGATAAATGGAATGAAATACACCGTTCATGGAGACGGTAGTCCGTACGTACGCATGAACGCTGTTTTCGTTTCCTTATTGAAGTGAATGTAATTAAGTAGATGACATACATATAAATTTACATAAATACAGTATCATTATTATGTCATATATTTCATTAGTACTTATTATATATACTTTATAATCATTCATGAATGGTTAATCATTGAGAATGAATCTCATCGCGTCGTGGAGACGGTAGTCCGTACGTACGCACGAGCGATGATATCGTTCCCATGGTCGTGGAATTGTGTTGAAGTGTATGTAGACTATTTAAGTATCAATATCAATTTATAATAATCATATATAGTTACTCATTACACCATTATACCCATCCTATTAAGGTGGTGGTGGAAAATAGATTACACCACAGCGTGGAGACGGTATTCCGTACGTACGCACGCGCAGTGATTTCATTTTTCCGTAGGATGGATAGAAGGTGAATTAGGGTTGTTTCATATTTATAATAACATATAAGTATGTAAGTAATACTTATGTTATTACTTTGTCATGAAACAACTAAAGAAGAAGAAGTTGAAGAAGAAAGAAATTGAAAAGATCGGTAATGGATATTACCTCTTCTTTGAAACGCCTCTTTGAATCCTCCACTTAGGGAACTATGATTGGCCTTTGAAGAAGACCAGGACCTCTAGGATTATTCTAGGGAAGTAGAGAAGGGATTTTGGCAGGGGTTGGCCGATCTTGAGTGCTCAAATTGGTGTGAGGAGGAGGGGGAGGAGGTGTCCTTTTATAAGGGAGGAGAGGGGCACCTTAGGAATATCTCAAAATATTATTTTATATTAAAGTCAAAATCGGTTTATAATGGTTCCAAAGGGTCTTATTTCGAAGATAAAGTGGGTATGGGTCGAAATCCTATAAACCAATAGGATTTAGACAAGTTTAGGTTATTATTTTAACCTTATCAATTAGATTTAACTCTAAGTTAAATAATTAAACTTTTACCGTGTCTTTTTGTTTTCTTACACTATATGGTTAATACACTTACTATAACATGCCAAACGAACCCCAAATTGTTTATTATTAATATATATATCCTTATATAAGTCATTTGGCCGAATCTTAGATTTTTAGGAATAAAATAACAATTAATAATATAATATTTGATTTAAAAACTATTTTGTGTCAATTTTGACTCTATTTGATATATGATTTTTGTGAAAGTCATAAAAGAATTATATGTTAGAACCAAGTTGATTAAATCAACACTAATATATCATAGTAACCTATAAAATTAGTGGAATTTATAAAAAGTCCCAAATTACATTTATTTTGGTGTTTATAAAATCAATTATGTCAATATTTCATTAATAAGATAATTACTTCATCATCATTGTGTCATAAATAAACTACATTATTTAATGTCTAAAAATTACAAATAAAATACCATTATGTAGGAAATCTTTGTATCTTTCTAATGAATATTTATAGTCGAATTTATCTTATGTATAACCCCATATTAAAAATGTTTTAGTAAATAACCTTTGATTTTAACTCTTTTAACCCTTCTTTAAATAAATTAATAATAAATGTCCTAATCTAATCCAAGTGGGCCTAAATGGTCATATTTTATTCCTAAGTTTGTTTTTGGTCGAATTAAACTTATACAATAGAATTAGGACATGTGTTAGGGTAATAATAATATCATCTTTACCCTTAATTACCCTATTTACTTTTAACCGTGGTAAAAAAAGTAAAAAGTTACTATTCACCAAAAAATTATTTTCATCTCATTGAACCACATTTTAGTCCTTGATATTAACCGTGTCTCTCGGATTTTCTAAATTCCACTCACATAAGCGGTAAAATTAAGTTTTATGAACAATTCAGTTTTTTTTAACTACCACTTAGTGGTTTCACTATTCATCAAAAATTGGAATTTTTCAGAAAAATACCAAAAATTAGGCCTAAGATATATTTGATATTATGAACTCAAAAATGATGTCTATTTTACCAAATTCAAAACATATCAGTTTCAATAACTAATTTAAAAATTAATTCCCGTCGTTAAAACAAATAGCATGTTTTTAAGAGATAATAAATATCAAAAGATTGAAACTTGTTTATAAGTGGTTTAAATGTGAAATTACATCCAATGACCATTATTGTATTAAATTGTAAAAATATATTCTAAATATACTTTAAAACCACTCAAATTAGTAATTTATCACTATTAATTATTTTTATTAAAAAAGTTGTTTTTAATTAAAATTTAGTAATTTTCACTATTCATCAGAATATGAAAGTTATCCGAAAAGTACCAAAATTTCACCCTAAGCTAATTTCGATATTCCGAATCCAAAAATGAAGTCCATTTTGAAAAATAGAATTTACCAAATTTCAAAAGGTGGTTATTACTATTCATAACGGCTAGTTTTAATAATATTTTAATAGCATATCGTTGTTTAGTAAAACTCGGTATTGCGTACTACACACGCTATCAAGGAAGGTCGTGATTGCGTGTAATGAAAGGAAAGTCAAGGATGCGTGTTGTGCAAGATCCTTTTGGTGTAGCGTACAACACAAGACATTAATGAAATTAAAAAGAATATTTTTCATAAAATCTCGGGGTGTTACATTCTACCCCCCTTAAAATGAATTTCGCCCTCGAAATTCGTCGGGGTTATAAATGGTTTACTATTAGAAAGTTTATTTAATTGAAACCCACATCGTAAATAGGAATACCAAAACCAATTTTTAAAAACAAAAGTATGAAACGTAATGGTTACCCAAATAAACTAATCACTGGGTTTCCACATAGGTGAAAATATGGATATGGAAGAGAAATCTAACCATCATGTTCTGATGGAGAGTGGTAGAGAACATGGATATGGAAAAGCTAGAAATCACAAAGCCATAAATTTGTGACGATATAAGGTACCATCTGATTAATCATATATAAGAGCACTAGGATGACATTTTTGGTTTTCAAGATCGTTTCCCTAAAGTTGATGAAATTGGAATTAGAAGAAATACTTTCGTGATTTCAGTATAGTCTCACCGTTGGTTGTTCTTTGGAAAATTTCCACTTCATCTCTTAAATAAATGAAGTTGAATTTGTCATTCGTGATGTGTTAGCAGATCATGTAATAGAATGATGGGTCATTCCATCTGTCTCAAACAAAAGGTTTGAAAAGTTATAAGTTCATCTTATGGTTAGATTAATCGTATATGGTTCCAAAAATGAACTTATACTTCATATATCATACCGCTTAATAAAATAAAACTAGTTTCTACTAAACAGGTACTTCCTGTAGGCCAGTGGTAGGCGATAAAAGCCAGTCTCATTTCGGTTGTGGGTTCGATTCCCACAGCCTTGTCCGACGCGATGGGCTGTTGCCCATCCTGTAGGTTGTCCTTTTTCTAAAACTATATTACTATAACATCCCATCAATAATATCGAAAAAACTTCTATCCTTAAACAATATTAACTTATTTCCAACATAATCCATTCCAATATTTAGGCTTACCCATAATACTGCAGTCCACTCTCATAATATAGTGAAAACGATTACCAGAGATTTAATACCATCGTTGAACCCCATATATCATAAGATATGTTTTGTTGGTCACATTCCAAACATTCAAAGTCCTTAATCATGTATTCTCTTGAATACCCATTGAACCTTAGTGAAAACATGAATGCAGTTAAAAGTTAACACCTTCCACATACCAAAATCCTCAAAATTCTATATACTCAAACCATGATATCACTTAGTCCTTATATCAATCATGAGCTCATGAATACTGTCAAATATTTCATTTTCTCATTTTCCCTTCATTATGCGCATATCATTCTTTTTCCAAAAATATCTCAATCACTTTGAATACCACATTAGACCAATACATAAATATTCCAATATTCCACGATACTATATACAACACTATTTTGGAATCCCATTACATAAACACTTAATCATTCCACCACATCGTTGTCATATTCAACATCGCCAATAGTGATCGCATGTGACTTCCCTTTGTCCTTTGCCTTAAGTGGTTGCTCATGTCGATCATCACTAACCCTTGGATTAGGGAATTTATTGGCATAATATCCCATCTCCTTGCACTTGAAACATTGAAGTGTTGGTGGTGCGTTCTCTGCAGTCTTTTCTTTATTCACATCATTAGAAACCCTTTTCTCATTACTTCGACACTCAACTGCTCGATGACCTTCTTTTCCACACTTAAAACATTTTCTAGTCCCTTTAAGACAATCTCCACCATGCTTCTTTCCACACTTTGTGCATAAGGAAACATTCATATTCTTTTCACCATTATTCTGAGATTTCTCCTTGAACTCCATCTTTCGTTTCTTGTCAAAACCATGAGATGGATATGTAACACCAACTTCCATTTCTACCTTGATAGCACAACGCACAATTTCTTCATAGCTACTGAAGTCTCTTATAGCTAATGCCCTTCGAAGACTTGGTTTTAAGCCACTGAAAAATCGATCTACTTTACTTTCAGGTTGGATGATAATGCCAGATACATACCTTGCAAGTCTTGTAAAATTCGCTTCATATATACCAACAGATTCATCATCCTTTTGCTTTAGCTCAAGAAACTCCTTTTCCATCTTTGTTCGAAGAATACGAGGGAATTATTTACTGAAAAACAAGTTCTTGAACTCTTCCCATTCCATGGACTCAATTTCATCTCTTGGCCTCGTATTCTTGATAAGATTCCACCATTGATCAGCTTCACCTTCCAAACGATATACTGCTAAGATGACTTTATCATGCTCAGAACATTGAAGAACTGAAAATATCTTTTTAGTGGTACTGATCCATTGTTCAGCAACAAGTGGATCGGAAGACCCATTGAAAGAAGGTGGACGTTGCCTCATGAAGGAGTCAATAGAATATTGTTCCCTTCTCTGTTCATTTGGAAGTCCAGAATGATTCATAGCTTGTGTAAGTATAACAATAAGATTTTGCACTCCATCTCCCATAAAATTTGTTTGTTCAGAATGGCAATCATTGCATTTCCCATTGCATTGATCAACACGGTTCCTTCGGGTTACAACCATCGTCTAAAACCCAAAAAGAATAGTGTGAGAGGCAAAAATCATGCTAGGGAAAACAACATAATAAAGGGGGAGTACCTTCAATATCTAACATCTTAGGTTTAATTCTATGATCGTTAGCGTAATTATAGTACTATAACCTATACGTATACTTAACCTTAGAGACATCCCTAGACACACCTTAGAAATATCTTTAGGGATCTCACAAAAGTTCTCACATCCTAGTTTCCAAAGGTTGACTAAACCTTTCCTCTGATACCAACTGTAGAGACCCGGAGCCTGACGTACATGTACATTACATTATTTTTGCGGAATACTTAGTACATTACAAAAACACACACACAAGGACCGTAATAGTTTAGTGTCTTTGGAAACTCGGAATATAATCTTCTAAACATGGTGAAAGATTTTCAACATCTCCCATAAAGATCTTCCCCTTTTTTACCTAAAACCTTTCTTTATAACCTGGGGAAAATAAAACATAAAAGGGTGAGATCAAATGCTCAGTAAGGGTAAACAAAAGAAATATCAATCACATCATATTCATAAGAACATAACATTTTGGAAATCTTAACCTGCAAAAGAGAGCATAATTTCATAACATGGGATAAATCATGGCAGTGAAATGTAATCACAATAATCATAACTTAAAACAAGAAACTTTGTGGAATTCACACATAATCATAGAGAATCATTTCTTGTTAGTCAAGACTCATTGCCAAGACTATCTTAGTGGACAAAGTCCCTTTCTGAATCGAGTAACCCTCGTTTCAGTCCTGTTTCACTGAACCGGTATAACCTACCATTACAGCCATGTCTATCTCATGAGATATAAAATCTTTACCCAATGCATTGGAGGGAGATATAGGTACCACCCATCTCATAATGATACCATTCTTATGTGTGCCACAAAATCATAAATCATACATCATTTCATAACCCATGTAATAAAAATGGGAATCTTAAACATCGTGACATCATAAAACAATTCATATAAGATAAAGGAATTCATAAAAATAATTCCATCACAACATAATCAAATCAATGTAATAATAGGGATAAAAACAGAACCCTTTATTATCTTAGATGGAAAATAATTTTGATAAAACACTTGAACTTCATTCTTGAGGAAAATATCCTTTCTACTTCAAAAACACTTTTCCTTTCTTAACATGTCATACAATTTTAAACTAAAAGAAGTTGATTAAAAATAAACTTGAAAACTTTTAAAGTAATATTCTTGGAAATAATGTTTTAAAAATCCATTCATGCCGTATAAGTTAAAAAAACATTCTTCTCGTACTTTTTTCGGAAAAGTCAAAAAGTACCTCGTACGAAAAATGACAAAAGATTCCTTTCATATCTTTTACTAAAAACTCACCGAAGGGTAAAATTGGATTTAAATAATTGAAGGTCGATGGAAACAATATTACATATTTAGAGAACATGGATGTGGATGATAAAATACACCCCAGTAAATACCAAAGTATAAACAATCTCGGATAAAAATGAGATTGTGATATTTTCCCTTACCTTAGGTCCGACTTGCTTTGTAAGTGTCCGAACCTCCTGTATAATGATTTAAATCATTTTATTGACTTATTCCAGAATCATATTCATTTTTATTATATCATATATGGTCCACTTATGACTTTATATTACCTTTTCTTTTGTAAATTCATGTTAAAGTAGCGTTTTGGGTAAAATCGTCTCATTTGTCGTTCGTGTTTTTAACTTGTAATTATTAATATGATTACTTGGATCATGATTACTTATATCCAGAATGTAAAACATGATTTATATATAATATATATTCAGAATATATATATATATATATATATATATAATATCGATAAATGGAATGAAATACACCGTTCATGGAGACGGTAGTCCGTACGTACGCATGAACGCTATTTTCGTTTCCTTATTGAAGTGAATGGAATTAAGTAGATGAAATACATATAAATTTACATAAATCCAGTATCATTATTATGTCATATATTTCATTAGTACTTATTATATATACTTTATAATCATTCATGAATGGTTAATCATTGAGAATGAATCTCATCGCGTCGTGGAGACGGTAGTCCGTACGTACGCACGAGCGATGATATCGTTCCCATGGTCGTGGAATTGTGTTGAAGTGTATGTAGACTATTTCAGTATCAGTATCACTTTATAATAATCATATATAGTTACTCATTACACCATTATACCCATCCTATTAAGGTGGTGGTGGAAAATAGATTACACCACAGCGTGGAGACAGTATTCCGTACGTACGCACGCGCAGTGATTTCATTTTTCCGTAGGATGGATAGAAGGTGAATTAGGGTTGTTTAATATTTATAATAAAATATAAGTATGTAAGTAATACTGATGTTATTACTTTGTCATGAAACAACTAAAGAAGAAGAAGTTGAAGAAGAAAGAAATTGAAAAGATCGGTAATGGATATTACCTCTTCTTTGAAATGCCTCTTTGAATCCTCCACTTAGGGAACTATGATTGGCCTTTGAAGAAGACAAGGACCTCTAGGATTATTCTAGGGAAGTGGAGAAGGGATTTTGGCAGGGGTTGTCCGAGCTTGAGTGCTCAAATTGGTGTGAGGAGGAGGGGGAGGAAGTGTCCTTTTATAAGGGAGGAGAGGGGCACCTTAGGAATATCTCAAAATATTATTTTATATTAAAGTCAAAATCGGTTTATAATGGTTTCAAAGGGTCTTATTTCGAAGATAAAGTGGGGATGGGTCGAAATCCTATCAACCAATAGGATTTAGACAAGTTTAGGTTATTATTGTAACCTTATCATTTAGATTTAACTCTAAGTTAAATAATTAAACTTTTACCGTGTCTTTTTGTTTTCTTACACTATATGGTTAATACACTTACTATAACATGCCAAACAAACCCCAAATTGTTTATTATTAATATATATTTCCTTATCTAAGTCATTTGGCCGAATATTAGATTTTTAGGAATAAAATAACAATTAATAATATAATATTTGATTTAAAAACTATTTTGTGTCAATTTTGACTCTATTTGATATATTATTTTTGTGAAAGTCATAAAAGAATTATATGTTAGAACCAAGTTGATTAAATCAACACTAATATATCATAGTAACCTAGAAAATTAGTGGAATTCATAAAAAGTCTCAAATTACATTTATTTTGGTGTTTATAAAATCAATTATGTCAATATTTTATTAATAAGATAATTACTTCATCATCATTGTGTCATAAATAAACTACATTATTTAATGTCTAAAAATTACAAATAAAATACCATTATGTAGGAAATATTTGTATCTTTCTAATGAATATTTATAGTCGAATTTATCTTATGTATAACCCCATATTAAAAATGTTTTAGTAAATAAACTTTGATTTTAAATCTTTTAACCCTTCTTTAAATAAATTAATAATAAATGTCCTAATCTAATCCAAGTGGGCCTAAATGGTCATATTTTATTCCTAAGTTTGTTTTTGGTCGAATTAAACTTATCCAATAGAATTAGGACATGTTTTAGGGTAATAATAATATCATCTTTACCCTTAATTACCCTATTTACTTTTAACCGTGGTAAAAAAAGTAAAAAGTTACTATTCACCAAAAAATTATTTTCATCTCATTGAACCACATTTTAGTCCTTGATATTAACCGTGTCTCTCGGATTTTCTAAATTCCACTCACAGAAGTGGTAAAATTAAGTTTTATGAACAATTCAGTTTTTTTAACTACCACTTAGTGGTTTCACTATTCATCAAAAATTGAAATTTTTCAGAAAAATACCAAAAATTAGGCCTAAGCTATATTTGATATTATGAACTCAAAAATGATGTCTATTTTACCATATTCAAAACATATCAGTTGCAATAACTAATTTAAAAATTAATTCCCGTCGTTAAAACAAATAGCATGTTTTTAAGAGATAATAAATATCAAAAGATTGAAACTTGTTTATAAGTGGTTTAAATGTGAAATTACATCCAATGACGATTATTGTATTAAATTGTAAAAATATATTCTAAATATACTTTAAAACCACTCAAATTAATAATTTATCACTATTACTTATTTCTATTAAAAAAGTTGTTTTTAATTAAAATTTAGTAATTTTCACTATTCATCAGAATATGAAAGTTATCCGAAAAGTACCAAAATTTCACCCTAAGCTAATTTCGATATTCCGAATCCAAAAATGAAGTCCATTTTGAAAAATAGAATTTACGAAATTTCAAAAAGTGGTTATTACTATTCATAATGGCTAGTTTTAATAATATTTTAATAGCATATCGTTGTTTAGTAAAACTCGGTATTGCGTACTACACACGCTATCAAGGAAGGTCGTGATTGCGTGTAATGAAAGGCAAGTCAAGGATGCATGTTTTGCAAGATCCTTTTGGTGTAGCGTACAACACAAGACATTAATGAAATTAAAAAGAATATTTTTCATAAAATCTCGGGGTGTTACAGTTGGGGTGTTTGGCGTTGCAATAACCCTATACCAGTGGTTCAGGTTGAACCATTGGTATAGTGATCCTGAAATTGATATATACCAATGGTTCAACTTGAACCATGGGGTAATCCCTATGCCAATGGTTGGAAACCGTTGGGATAGATTGGTTGAATACCTTTATACCAACAGTTTTGAACTGTTGCGCATGCTTAAATACTAATAAATACCAATGGTTCAATTAAACCATTGGTATACACTACTTATTTACTTAATAACAACGGTTCTTTGAACTGTTGGTATACCTTAATACCAACGGTTCAAATTGAATTAAACCATTGGTATACACAGCTTGATTACTAAATACCAACAGTTCAGTTGAACCGTTGGTATACAGTCTTACATACTTAATACCAACGGTTCAGTTGAACCATTGGTATACACACATAGCAGGCCAAACAGTACTACACACACAATAGGCTAACTAGTACTAAATAGGCTTCTTGTAGCAACCAATACACACCAGGCTTCCATCCATTACACAATAGTCTTTCTTCCTGCAGCAGCTAGTACACATCAGGCTTCGAGCCAGTACACACTAGGCTTCCAGCTAGTACACAACATCCTTCCTTCCTATAGCATCCAATACACATCAGGCTTCTAGCTAGTACACAACATCCTTCCATCCTATAATAGCCACTTCACACCAGGCTTCCAGCTAGTACACAACAGCCTTCCTATTTTCCCAGTACAAAATTTCATTCTGGATAGTTAAGATATTAACCACTATAACAAAACAAATATGAATCACGTCAATGGATTCAGTATCCCAAAGACTCCATCTGGTAGTCTAAATTGATTCATCTTACCCAATATATTCACATTTTCAATAAATTTTATTATGTCCCACTTTTTGGCATTGATATAAAACCAAGTATTTTATCTTAGAAGAAACCGGTAAGAAAAAACATATAGTTTTTAAACCACCCAAAAAAAGTTTCTTGTGGGCCACAAGCATTTGTCCCAATCAGATTGAGCTACACCAATCCAACAAGTTCAAAAGAATCTATTTTAAAAGTACATTCAGCTTAAATACTTTAAAATATTCTAATTATGCTTTATTAATATCACTTTAAAACCTTGAAAATAATTAACACTATCCCTTTTTCTAACAGAATTAAAAAAAAAATCCAAAAATAGTATACCATGATCCATCATAACCAAACCATAAAAAAATGGAAATAACTCAAAATAAAAATAAATAAAAAATTCCAAGTTCACATAAACGCACAACAAAGAAAGAAGAGATTAAAGTCGAGATTCATTACAGAAATAGGATATCTCGATTCATGAGTGTTCAAGGGGTTGAGAGACCCAAATAGTTGAAGAAATGGTGTGAGTATTTGAGACGAGTATATCTAATCATGACTATCAGCTACTAAAGATCTTGAAGATTATGTTCATGAGTAGACTAGGTTATCCAGTGTGTTCATACAGGGATATCTACATCAAGTGGTGCATAAGAAAATTGGAGATTAGGGATATCTTTTATTTTAATCATAACTTTTTATTGGTTAGTGGGAAGATGCATTATTTGGTGGGACTATAGAGTAATAGCATAGTGGGTCTCTATTATTATAGGATTGAGAGGTCCTTAGTGTAACCACTTTGGTTTATAGTGGAGAATCCGCAACTAGGGTGACTAACCAATCATGGAAAGGAGTAGGCATTTGAGTCTAAACCTTTTAAAACCTTAGGACGTGATGGCAACAGTAGTGAGTTCTTCAAGAATAAAAACTAACTCAGTATTTGCAAACATTAAAGACCTGATATATAATGAATAAATTCATTGAAAAGAGGAATCTTCTAGAAATTCATATAGTGTGGAAGGAAGGGGAGAGTTCCACAACACATAAATGTTAGAGAAAACGGAAATCAGAACATGTTGGAGTGGGTGTAGCTGAAAGGAAGATGGTCCCATGTGTTGGCATTATGGGAAGAAAGGACACCTGAAAAAGGATTTCAATGAGTGGAGATTGAATTATGGAAGATTTACTTTCGAATGTGGATTTCTTAATCTTATATTAGAAGATAAGAGTGGTGTGTTGTTGAGTATCTCTAATTCTTTTGAGTCTTAGCTATAGACTCTCGATCTTTATTTAACTTAACAGCTAATAGGGGAAGTATGAAGAACTATACTTCGAAAAGATATGGAAAGGTTCATTTTATAGATCATCTTACTATAAAAATTATAGAAAAAAGTGACATATACTTGCAGATGGGAAATAAAAGTATGTTTGAGTTAAGGGGTGTGTAGTGAATACCATGATTAAATAAAACTTAATTTTCCTTGGAAATAGATGATGTATGTTTTTATACAACATTCATAGATGGTGCATGGAAAATTTCACACCGTTCCATGGTTGTGGCTAAAAAAGTTAAGGATGGGAAGTGTGAAGGTAGTATCTTAGAAAGAAGTTGAAGGTTTCCACTACAGCCCCCATCCCCCACTCCACTAACCCCCCATCCCCCAATCCACAGAACCCCCCCCCCCCACACTCCACTACAGTCCCCCCCATCCTCCCCACTACACCCCCATCCCCCACTCCACTGCAGCCACCCCATCCCCCACTTCATCCCCCCATCCCCCACTCCAGCCCCCCCACCCCCCACTCCAGCTCCCCCCATCCCCTATCCCCCACTCCACTGATCCCCCTATCCCCTAATCCACAAAACCCACCCCCCTCATCCCCCACTCCAGCCCTCCCCCCAATCCCCCACTTCAATGACCCCCCTATCCCCCAATCCACATAACCCCCCATGCCACTACAGCCCTCCCCCACCCCTCACTATAGCCCCTTCATCCCCAACTCCACTGCAGCCCCCCACCATCCTCTACTCCACTGTAGCCCCCCAATTCCCCACTCCACCCCCCATCCCCCACTACACCCCTATCCCCCACTCCACTACAGTCCCCCCATCCCCCCCCCACTGCAGCCCCCCATCCCCCACTCCACTACATCCCCCACTCTACTAAAGCCCCCCATCCCCCACTCTACCCCCATACCCCACTCCACTGCAGTCCCCCCATCCCCCCCACTACCCCTCATCCCCCACTCCACTGCACCCCCTATCCCCCACTCCACTGCACCCCCCATCCTCCACTCCACTACACCCCCATCCCCCAATCCCCCCCATACCCACTCCACTACACCCCCATCCCCCACACCACTACAGTCCCCCCCATCCTCCCCACTATAGCCCCCCATCCCCCACTCCACTACAGCCCCCCATCCCCCACTCCACCCCCACCCATCCCCCACTCCACTGACCCCCATATCCCCCAATCCACACCCCCACTCCACTACATCCCCCCATCCCCTACTCCACTATAACCCCCCATCCTCCCCTGCAGTCCCCACTCCACTACATCCTCCCCCCCACAGCCCCCCATCCCTCCTTGCAGTCCCCACTCCACTACAACCCCCCTGCAGTCCCCACCCCACTGTAGCCCCCCACCCCACTGCAGCCCCCCCTACAGTCCCCTACTCCATTGTAGCCCCCAACCAGTCCCCACTCCACTACAACCCCCAGCCCCCCACTCCACTACAACCCCCATCCCCTACTCCACTACAGCCCCCCACCCAGTCCCCACTCCACTGTAGCCCCCATCCCCCCTACAGTCCCCACTACCCTGTAGCCCCCACCCCATTGCAGCCCCCCCCCCCCCCCCCCGCAGTCCCCCACCCCCTGTAATCCCCACTCCAATGCATACCCCCCTATAAACCCCCACTCCACTGCACCCCCCATCCTCCACTCCACTAAATCCCCCCCCCCACTCCACTACAGCCCCCCATACCCAATCCACAGACCCCCCTCCCCCTCCGTCCCCCAATCCCCCCCACTCCACTCCAGTCTCCACTATAGCCCCCACCCCACTGCAGCCCCACCCCCTGCAGCCCCCCACTCAGCCACAACCCCCCTGTACACCCCCCGGTAGCCCCCACCCCTATAGTCCTCACTCCACTACACCCCCCCCCCCCGCAGCCCCCACCCCTATAGTCCCCACTCCACTGCATCCCCCACCCCACTAAAGCCCCCCCCCCAATGAAGCCCCCCACTCCACTACAACCCCCCATTCCCCACTCCATTGAAGCCCCCCCAATCCATTGTAGCCCCCCAATCCCCCAATCCACAGACCCCCCATCCCCCAATCCACAACCCCCCCATCCCCCAATCCCCCCACTCCACTCTAGTCCCCACTACAGCCCCCACCCCCTGCAGCCCCCCCTGTAGCCCCCCCCACCACTATAGCCCCCCAACCCACTCCAGTCCCCCTACATCCCCCCCTGCAGCCCCCACCCCATTGCAGACCCCACCCCACTACAACCCCCCATCCCACCCACTATAGCCCCCACCCAGTCCCCACTCCACTACAGCCCCCTCTCATCCCCCACTCCACTACACCCCCCAAGTCACAAGAATGTTTCTTTTCAAAGTATCATAAGGTTATTTAAAAAAAGAGAGGTATCATGATCAGAACCAGGATGAAATGCAGTGGGAGAAAAATACTGCACATGATTTGGTTTCACTGAGTGATGATTTCAATGTGAGTACACCAGTTTGATTTATGTAAAAATTTTAAAAGATCACAATTATGTCATAGAAGGAAGGCTATGAGATGACTAAAACCAAAAGGAAGAAAAATATATGTGGTGTTTGGGGTGCTTAAACTTTCCAATTCTAGATACTGATTTGTGGGGGATGTGTTGATTGGATGTTTTTTCTTCCACTCCTATATTTCCCCATCAAATAGTATATGAGATTAATTATGAATTCATCTAGTGATTAGTTTACCAATACTCTAAAGTATTGTATGGTTGAAACACTATTGGGTTTCTCTATTCAGGTAGTTTACTAAGTTTCTAGAAAGATGTTCATTAAGAATATAACACCAGTACTAGGTTGTTTTGAGTATATTGAAAGTTATCTATTATGGTTGTTTTTGGTGTTATGTTCTATTTATCAAAGTGGTATTCAAAACATAGATGTAATACTAATAAAGACTTCTAAAATATATCTTGTGATCCCTTATGTTTTTCTAGATTCAGTGGAATTAATGAAGATGGAATAGAGGGCCTTCAAAAATTTCCCTAGTGTAAAGATAGAGAAAGAATATAATGAAATTTTAGAAAATAGATGATTTCATACCAAGGTAGTAGGAAAAGAAGAATACCAATATCTCCAAGTAATAAGGCCAGCTCAAGTGTCCAAGCATCAAGGAAACACCACTTGGGAATAATTTTGTCCACAAAAAAATAATAAAAACAACAGTGGAAAATAAATAAAATTTTGGCATGACCCATCCATACATCGAACATCCATGCCAAAGGAAAAGAAAATAAATAGAAGAAAAATGGCATAAAGTCAAACAAAAATGAAACACATTAATGAATCTCTCCACTACCCTAATCTCCCTCCCCTGTAAAGAATACTACGCAACCGCCTCCAGTGCCCTTCTGGCCCCCTTCGCAGAATATAACTACCCTCCATCCGTAGAAAGTGGTAAAAGGCCTAAGTGGCTGATGAGATAAAGAAAATAAAATAAAAACTAAAAAACAACATACCTATCTCATGTGACTATACATGTCACCACCTAATATATAAGAACCACAACACCCCATGGGTCAAATCATGTTCCTGAAAGTAAGGAGAAATAGATCCAAGTTTCAAAATGATAATATCAAATAGTAGATTATTATTAATTGAAAATTACTCTTCCTATTAATGGTATATAATCAGTTTATCTCAAGTTTCAACTTATTTTGGTTTTGTTCGATACAAGTTTGTTTGGGAAATTTTCATTAGATTTAGTTTGTCTTATTTTTTGTTTATATTAGCTTAGACAATTTCATTCATTTGGGTTCTAATTGATTTAGTTTGATTACATTTGAATTCATGTCTCCATCCTTGAATTCACTTTAAGTAAAATATGTTTCAATAATAAAAATGAAATTTATTCATTAGAAAAAGAACCCATGGATTAATTCTACTTCTAGGGATTCTTTTTCTAAGTAAACTTATTACCCTAAGATTAAGGTATTGATTCAAGCTTTCCCTAAGATACGGTAAGCAATGTAATAGACCGAGGGGGGGGGGGACACCATAGCTAAGGTGGATAATGACAGAGCTATGGTGGATAATGTTATTTATGCATATGTCTCACATTACTAAGATATGGTTATAACAATGAAAACAATAATGTATCTTCGGCTAATGTTAAAAACGTTTTATGTGGTAATATCCCTCTAAAACTAGATTATAATTTTATAATCCCTAATATTCAATTGTATACACATTTAATGATACAAGGATTATAATTTTACCACATAGACCATTTTTAACACCATGAAAAAAGGTTTTGAGTCCATAAATTAAATTTTAAAGGTATTGAGTCCATTATATATTCTCATGGTCGGAATACCTTTGTGCAGCCACTATATGATATTGATTGTAGGTAGAGGAATATATATCACATATGAATTCAAAGGTATTGAGTCTATTATATATGACTCTTGGTGAGACAAACCATCGGCTTTGGACCACTAGCTTGCAAGAATAATTTATCTAATCACTAAAGGAATAAGATAATGAGTGTGGAGTCGCACCCCTAATGATGTTTCAATTTTCATAACCACATATAAGGTTTACATAGCCTAACCAATGGAATTGGATAATTTTGAATGAGAAAATGAATAAAACTAATAGTATTAATCAAATTACAAAAATTCCAGATGACACAAGAATTGTATATAAGAAAGTAGATGGTTCAACATATTGATTGGTATGAGTATACTCCACAATATGGATATTACATTACCCTCTTCCATGGTCTCTATATTGACACCCTTATAGTTATCCATTATAGTGATACCACTACTCCTATGTTGGGGTTCCATGTCCCTTACCACAACTCGAGTGACTGATAGAACTCTATCAGCATATCTACTTAGGGGTAGGAGAGAATCTCCCAGTAGTTAGTTCCTACCATGATCCACTTCTAATGATCAGCTGTTAAGTGATCCTATATAACTTCTATATAACACCCATCTTATCAAATGATCGATACTACACTATGGGAAAAGGACACTAAAATAGATTATGTTCAACCCTGCAATTCTTAATAAAATTAATCAGAATGATGTCCAGATACTTGTGTCCTGCATCACAAGTTGATCTGACCACTGGATCCTTGGTGGAAATCTAAATATCAACACTTATTGACACCTAAGGTGGAAATCCTAGATCATCCCACTGAAACACATTTCCCTTGACTCAGGGCCTCCATTGGGTTATCTTTAGTGATGAGATCATGATCCATCAAATAAAAAAAATCTCACAAAAAGGGAATTAACATGTAAAATGATATCATACTGAATCCCATACTGAAAAAATGTCTCCCTAGCTATATCATCTCCTTCCTATGTAGGAGGGAAATATTTCAGGTTTGTGAAGTATCCTTCATGGTCCATTAAAGACATCATCCTCTATATAAATTTTATGTTTTCTCAAGCCATTCCATTCTTCAAAATATTTAGATAAAAGTGGCTCATATATTTCTCCTTGAATCATTTATTTTTTAGCTCTTATTATTGTCCAACATGTACTATGATGTACCTAGAGCACTTAGATGGTCCTTGTAGAATACAAGTAGAAAGATTCAACCTCATCTCCAATGTTGTCTAAAGGTGACTAAATATTTTCATAAGAGACTCAATCTAGAGATTTACTACCTGAGGGCCTACCTCTCCATTAACTATGGGTGGGCAATGTATCTAAAACTCTATCATAGAGCTGATCATCCATCATATTCTCCATTTTTGTAGGAAGATCCAACTACACTATATGAGGTGTATGCTATTTACTATTCTCACACTAAAAAGAAGATAATGTAGAAGCATTTTCTCTACATGGGTCAAAACACTCATCAGATCATCGAGATCATAAAAATATCAAACTCTGAAGGAAAATTACAAAACAGAAAACCATAGATAAATGGTTTCATCAAATATTTGTTGAGAAATTTAATTAATCATATTTTAGTATAAAATCTTTTATTCTTATTTTTATCAATCATGTTATATAATTTCATATGCAATTAATGAATCCCTAGAATGATAAGTTCATGAAAGCATAATTTCCTTCTATCTCACTATGAGGTATTAGATGTTCCCCATTACATATCGAACCATGATTAAAATCACAAAAAATAGTAACATCACCCAACATGTTCATCACCCAAGGTAAAATAACATCAAAACTGTAAAAGGAATAACTCATGAAAAATAATCCCCTCCCTAGAAACCTGGTTTTACCATTCTCATGGGTTAGTTAATCTTATACATGAGTTCATTAACAATCCCCAACACATCCTATTATCCTATATACCAATCCTAAAACTACTGATGCAATAGAAAAGACTAAAAATGATAAAACATTGTGACAACCTCGACTTGAATCTGCCACATGTGACAGAGATGGGTCATCACAAGAACTCAAGAAAACCTCCCCATATTCCATAGGATGAAAAATAATGATGAAGGACTAATATATATAGTGAGAGACTATAAAATTTTGTATAAAATAATACAGAGTAAAACATCATAAAAACCAATATAAATCTATTCAAATATATAAATAGGGAATTACCAAAAAAATACTAACCAAATAAATAATATCATTCCATATTGTATGCCAAACTAACATATAAATAGATTGTCGTACAAGTAAATTACCTAAAGAAAAAATCCAAATAAATTCTCCCAAAACTGGTCTCTAACACCATTCTCAGTCCCATATCCATTCTCTTATCTCATCTTACGAAGGAACCAATCAAGAATAGGGCCTCATACCCTTGTCCTGACCAGTATCCATGTTGTCTTGTTTGATTCTAAAGGGAATACTAAATAGGTTAGAGCAAAACATAGTATGAAACCACCAATGGTGTCTAAAGAAATCTAGTCTGAATTTATATTTCATGTAATAGTATGATATTGATTTTCAGGAATTCATTAATTTAATGTTGAACATCAAATTATCCAGCCAACACTCGAGCTCTAGGTTGACACCCGGGGGTATGTCAAACTCGATTCAATAGAGTTCCATATATGTATATCCATGCCTACCATTATCCATGATGATTTCCTTGACGAGGAACCGTGAAAAGGTACATTACCCATTTCAGGGACCATTGACCTAACACACATTACCAATTCCAAGGATATACCACATCTTCCATGGGTTAATGGACTTTCTGTGAATTCTCATTATAGAAAATATTACATTCCCAAGGAGAATAAATAATGCTAAGTGTGAAGTAACCATTCCAAGTAATATATAACCATGCATCAAGAACAACCAAGAGAAAAAACCCTAACAAAACACCAAAACATGACAAATATTTTGACATATGACACATTTTTTAATTCATTAAAATTACTAATTCTCATTCCTCATATTCCATTATGTCAAATAACAGTTCTTGTTAATATAACATTGTGTATTTTCCAATTTCATACCAATTATACAGTTACATGCTACATTATCAATTCAAGTTTCAATTGTATCAATTCCAATTCACATACTGATAATTACAAATTCTAATCACATGTCATGATAAGAAAAAATTCAATTCACAATTCTATTCATTCCTTAATCAATTTCTCAATCTAGGTATAAGTCACTAGACTCATGCCATCCATGCTCTGACCCAAGGTTATAGATAATAACACCTCTTTGGTGGACAAAGTATCATGGTATTCATCACCAATGGACCCAATGGGATATGTGTAAGGTCTAACAGTGAGGATTTGAGAAATTTACATGGATTCTAATTAGAATAGGTCACACACACGACATAATGACACTATCATACATGCTAAAAATACTATAAAACCAATGAATACATTAGGGAGATTTTTCAAATCACCCACCTCAATACAAATAATATTAATCCAAAAACATAAAATTTTGATGAATGTAATCCACCATAATCCCATATAGAAACTGATAAATACACCACATCAAGTCCATTAGAAGAATATAAAAGTGGAAAATAAAAGGAATTCACCAATTTCGAGCAAAACGCAATGAATATAGATGTTTGAATTGAATAATGGATTGAGAGATCTATGATTCAAGGTATCTTAAAAATTAGGTATACATGAATTGGGGTTGGAATCCTAGAGAGATCCGTTCCGGAGAAAGTGAGCTCACGATGGAGGAAGTGAGCTCACCAAGTAGGGTTCATGCTCGGGAGGTAGGTTTGGAGAAGAGATCTTGTTGGGGTAGGAGATCTAGTTTAGTGGAGAGGTATGTTCTAGGAAGAGAGATTATGTCTGATGGAGGAAGTGAGCTTCCAGGTTCATGCTTGGGAAGTAGGGTTCGACGGAGGAGTGTTCGATGATGTGCAGAGAGATCTGTTCGCGGGATCTATCTGACGATTATTTGGGGTTTTTTTCCAATGGTTTCTAAAAACTGTGGGGAAATATTGTCTACTCCAATGGTTTTAATAACCTGTTGGAATAAATTTGAAAAACCAATCAATTTCCAATGGTTTCAGAAAACTATTGGGAAAACTCATAAAATTTTCTTTTATTTCCAACAGTTTTATCAAAACCGTTGGTAAAATTCACAATATTTATCATGTGATGACGGTTTCATTTAACCGTTGGAATAGGTTACTTAAACCAATGGTTTTTTCAAACAGTTGGTATGTAGGTGTTGGTATAGGTGGGATTTACATCAGTGTTGGTTCTCAAATTCATTCTTGTATTCCTTGAATTTATCAAAAGAATCTGACTTATACCTTATTTAGTAAATATATCCATAAATACTAAAACCATCAGTAAAAGTTATGAAGTATGAGTACCTACACCTTGCTTCAATAGTAAATGGTCCAAACACATCAATATTAACTAATTCAAGAAGATATTTATCCCTTTGACCTTTCCCACTAAATGGGGATTTGGTTATTTTTCCTTGTAAACATGTGTGACATACACCAAGTGGTTTTAGTTTGAAAGAATATAAATATCCATCTTGATTTAATTTTTTAAAGTTTTTTTCATTTACATGACCTATCTGATAATTTCAAATTTGGGTGTGGTATGAGTCATGTGAAGTAACTTCATTATTGATTAACATTACTTGGTTCATGTAATCCAACACATAAAGACCATTATGTAAATGTGACTTACCATAACAAATTATATCTTTATAAAAGAATCAACATTTATTTACAAATTTGAAAATTCATCCATATGTATCTAGTTTGGATACAGAAATAATGTTTTTGGAAACTGAAGGCACATAATAACAACCCTTTAAAACCAAGATCATTTTAGTCATCAATGTGAGGTGGTAGTCCTTGATAGCTACAACAACAAGTTTAGATTTGTTGGATTCTTATTGATCTACCTAACCTTGGTTAATTTTTCTAAATCTATGTGGTTCCTATATTTTAATACATATGTGAGAAACACAAGCTTTATCTAAAACTCAATTTTTAGAAATAGATAAATTGAACTCGATAACAAATGCACCTGAAGCTTCTCCTTTCTTCTTTAACTAGGTACATTTTTTATTCTAGTGGCCCATCTTTCCACATGTGAAACAAACAACATCATGCTCCCTTACTTCCCCTTTGATCTTATTCTTCTTGGAATAGCATGAAGAAGCTTTGGGCTTAAAGCTCTTTTCTTTCCCTTTATGTTTGTTCACCATAAGGACAAGAGGATTTTCACACTTCATATCTTTATATACTTGGTGAAGGAGGATAAGAAGATCTAGAAATTACTTCTTATTGTTGTTCATATTAAAATTCACAAAAAAACTAGAGAAGCTTTGAGGGAGTGATGCAAGAATGAGATCAGTTACCAATTATTTTGGGAGTTTAAACCCTAAAACCGTTAGGCGCTCAATGTATCCCATGATCTTGACTATATAAATCCTAGATGGGGAACCCTCTCCAAGCTTACTCTGAAAGATAACCTTGGAAATATCAAATTTTTCTTGTATAGCTCTCTCTTGGTAAAGACCACAAAGGTTCTCAAGCATGCTATATGCTTCCATGTTTTTGTGAGACTTCACGAGTTCACTAGACATAGATGAAATCATCAAACATTGAACATTGATTACATCATTCATATGTTTTTCATATACTAGGAACTCTTCATCACTCGCCTCTTGAGTAGTTAGACCAAGCATTGTGGATTATAGGATGTAAGATTTCCATTCATGGCGTAGAATAACCCGAAGGCGTCTAAATCACTCCTAGAAGTTACTGCTAATGAGTAGATTGTCTTTATCCAGTATTGATCATAGGGATAGTGTGGATAAATAGCTTGTAATTTTATTATACAATTAAAAGAGAATATTATTGGTACTTTTCTTGATTACAAATTTTGTGAGAAATAGTAAATTAATTGATTTTATTAAATATCCCTCTATTTCATCAAGTCACAATAGCCCTAACCATTGAACTTAGAATGTCTAGTTTCTAGGACATTCTAGTATAAAGGATCTATATTACCCTTCACATAACTCCAAAAATGGTTGTTCAAGCTATTTTGAAGGTATTTAAGTAGGTAAGTCTTTTCCAACTGCAGGCTTGCAGCTCCTTGATCCGTTGAGTGGACTCCCCAATCCAAAAATCCTAACTTGGATTTTCTCAACACTTGCCTCAAAATTATACCAAGTCTAGTAAGGGCTTCTCCTCTTGATGTTAAATGGTTAATTCAACCCAAAACCTTTGTAAGAAACCCCCATATAAAAGTAAGTGTCCCAATAAGGGTTAGTTAAACACATAGTTCTATTGAGTTTTGTTCCTAATCAAGTAACATAAGGCTTAGTTTGACTTAATATTAGATTGAGGGATTTCATTTTATTATGCATAAATTTTTATCTTGTTTCATCATTTACATGTCTTATTAATATTAAAGTGGATTTTTACTTAATTAATCAACCATGTTTGGATAAAACATTTATGCGTTTTTTTTAAATTCTATCTTTTTAAATTAATTCATTTATGTGATCACGTTCTTGCATTAATAAATATAATTTTAATGCATTAGACATAAAATAAATAAATAATTAAGTGACCTGATCATGAGCTTATCTAATGGTTTATTTAATGAGATGACATTAAATCAACCTATGACCTAGGGGAAATAACTCCTTATGCTGGATTTGGAATGAGCTAGAACATTCCACATGTCATATTATGTATCAATGAGTTGGCGCCATTATGGTTCAGTCTTGAACCATCTCTACGCACCTTGGGATGTTCCATTAATTAAAAATATTTATTACTCACACGCAGGTGATGAGAACCAAAAGATTGGTTAAAGCGAATTACATAAATATCATTGGACTCATCGGTCCTATATAATAATGGAGGGAGGGATGACTCTAAATCCATATTTTAATTTAATATTAAATAATTAAAAAACCATTCAATATATTTAATTAATTAAATTCTGACACATACATAGGTCTTGGTCAAACTCATGATTGGTCGTACATGCAATGAATACGAAAAAAATAACTGGCTAGCATTCATTTATTTATTCGTTATTTATTATTAAGATGAATGTTCTTGTATTAATTAATTAATTAATTAATTAATTCCCTTTCATCTTAACAACCATCCAAACTTAATCGGATATACCCATCAATTTTGCATTCATTGAAAATAAACGACATAACTATTAATGACATATGTATTATAGTAAATTAATTGAGCATTTATTTTTTTAAACCATTATTAAATTGTCAAACACACAACGGTGTGCCAATAAATAAAATAAGGTTTTAATGTTGCAATTTTTCGAATTTAATGTAATTTTAATTTTGTCCATTAATGGGAGGCTACAGGGTGTGTACATCTAGCCACACACCATGTATCTCAGTTGTCATATATCCAAGTCACATACCTGGGGCTTCAGCATGTTAACTCAACTAGACTAGACGGTGTGTCCATATCAGCTACACACCCTATATCAACTTACCGCATGCCAGGTTGTCCCGATCAACACACAATGTGCAATAAAATAACCACATGTTTTTAATTACTCAGTGCATCTAGATACAATTCATATGGGTATACAATGTGTGATATGACTGCACACCATGTAACCTAGCTTTACTGGCCAAAGATTTGGCACTTCTCGATGGCATATCTGGTCATTATTCCTTTGTTCTTAAGTATCATGAAACACTGAACAAACATGATTAAAATGTTGATAACATGTTAATTCAAATCAGATTAAATAACGAATAACATGAATTGAAAATATAACAATGATTGTGCATAAATAAACAATCAAATAAATAATTATAAATTTAAATGTGATTCCTCTGATACCACTTATTGGTTCCGAGTGCAGAAAAATCATTGTGGTGGAGGGAGATATATTATAGTTTCTTTTAATAATCATTGCATGAAACCAAGAGCAAGGATCTTGCATGTCAAATTTATAATTGATTTATTTAATATCTAAAAAAATAAATACCTGGGCTTCGAAACTTTCTTCATTGACAATTATTGATCATCAGAAAAGGCCCTTCTATATTTCTTCATTGCGCTTGTGAGTATTCAAGAGTATAATCCCTCTAGCAGTGATCCACATGTGCATCAATGGTCTCTGAGTAATTCCACTCGTTCTTCAGGTGCTAGCATGAAAAATAAAACGTCTTGTATTGTTCGTTCTTGATCGCTCATTCTTCAGTCTTAAAAAAATTCTCTATTGGGTTTCTCATTATTTAGAGGGAGATAGGAGGAGAAGTCGACATAGAATTCATTGTGCACAACAATTATCTATTCTCAAACTTGGAATTGGTTTCAAATGATTTACACAATAGACTTAGTCGTTTATTTATAGAGATGAGATTTCAGTTCCAAAATTTAGTTGCATAAAAACCATTAAATATAATTATAACCATTAATTAAATCTCATGTCATATAATAATAATAATATTATTATTTTGTGGTGCACCAACTTTTAAAAAATGGATAAATAATATTTATCAAATCATAAATAATTATTTTATCACTGGACACGGTATTGGTTTTTTCGGACTCCTCTTGCATTTATTGAACACTCAAATAAATATTTTATTCTCTTAAATAATTATTTTATTCAAAAATTAGTAAATAAATATTTATTAAATATTCAATAAAATAAATAAATATATTTTATTCACAATCCAGTGAATAAATATTTATTTAATTTATGAGATCAATTTAACTTGAATAAAATTATTCCTTAGTCTTGAGAATAATATTTATTTCATTAATTAAATTTAAATAGAATTTAATCAAGACCAATAGAAACACTTAGTGTGTGACCCTATATGATTCTTTCTTGTTGGAATTAGGCGGGCTCGCCTAAAGTCCAATATTACTATCTAGCAACGGGTCAAGGCACCCAAGAGAAAGAACATAAAATCACAACAACGTCAGCCACATATGAATGCTTGTCGTGTAATATAATCCTTTGTCACAATATCTTATCAAGCAGGTTGTATGATGGTATAATCAACCTATATGAACGATACATCATTCTTTGACTATCTAAAATAAAGTCATTATTACACCATGACCTTGGAATTTAGGGAGACGGTTCTATTTTAGTCAAAGGGATGAGATATCCACTTCTATAAAGATGAAAGGTACAAATCCTTCCTTGAATTATCTATTAATAACATGTCATTCGTGACTCACCCAACATACTCTACTTCCCACCAATATATGGCGTAATGATTTTCATTAGAAAAATCTAAGTGCGCGAGTCGTGACATGCATTAATGATAATCTTAAAGTCTAAGGACCATTACACGCGCTCGCAAATAGGAACATCTAATGACACCAAAACATGCAGAATTCCTACTAGAGGGTCTATTCTTATAATCTCATCTCTTGGAGATTACCAAGTGTGAACTTCATGAGAATAAGTCTCATCTTCTTATGAGTACTCACACCTGACGGTCTATATACTATGTGTCCCATCATAGTATGTTATCCAACCACATAACTATATTAGAAATATTGTTATAACACTTCAAGGTTCTTATCATAGCGGGGAACTACTATGACCTTATCAATGCAACAAATACCCTAGGATATTATTACATTAAATTAATTCTGAATAATGAACAATATGTAATAAGATGTTTAATTTAGTATTTAATACATAAAATATTCTTATAGTCAAAGTACAAATAGTTGGTTCTAGGGCACCAACTCTAACAGGTAGTACCTTCATAGGACCATGGTCATGGAAGTCAAGGGAAAATATGTCCAGTTAGATAAACAAATAATAAATCAAGAAATGGTAGATGACATGTGTGTGCGTCTTACTTTATGTGATATTAAAGACAAAGAGATTATATTACATAATGTGTTTTCATAGGTTGATTGTTGCTGTTGTGACTATCCTTATCTCTTTAGGGGACATGATGGGTTGTTAGATCTTACTCTTGGTATGTGAATAGTATTCACTAATTCCAAAATAAGGTCTTAGAGGGTCACACACAATAGCTTATTCAAGAATCTACCTTATTCAGTTGAATATGTACATTGGAAATGGTGGGACCCACCCCTGGGGTCCAGGTTTTTTCAAGGCGATACGATCAACGAAGTAATAAATAAATTCATATTATTCAAATTAAGAATAATTGGAATTAAATTTATTAATTAAATTTATTTTCATTTTTTAAAGTAAATAAAAGAAAAATATTAATTGAAGGAATATTAGTTTAAAATATTCAAGTTTCATTTAATATCTATGGGAATAAAAAGATGAGTTAATGGCTTGAGTATTATCCTGTAATATATTTATTATCTTACAAGAAGGTGATAATAATAATAAATGATATTTATGACTCAGTTTAGTAGTCAAAATATTGTTTCTCTAGTGTGTTAATTATCAGGGGGTCGGGCATGCATTTCTGGATAATTTGCGTCACACACTATAAATAAAGGAGATGGATTCGTCAAGGACAATTCGTCGCTGCTCTATCTCTTCTTCTCTCCCACATCCTAGAGAGAGGCTCTGGATTTGTGTCGTTGGATCGAGCACTCTCATGAATCGAAAGCAAGGAGATATGGTGATTGTTGGAGCGTTAAAGGTGTCATCTGAAATCCATGCTACCACCTAGATTTCGACGATCAACACTCCAACAGATTTTTGAAGTGTGTGTGGACGATCTAGAGGATCGAGCCTGAATTCATATCTAACCTGGTATTTTTGGTTTTAATTTTTGTGCTTAAAATCTTTATGTGGGATCCTCAACTTATATCACAGTGTTTTTTCGATTACGATGAGCTTATATCGATCCTTAGTGGAAAAATTTTAAATTCCTATTTTCGGAACTTCCGTTGCATGCCTGGTACCTTCAATTGGTACAAGAGTGTCATGTGATGTTTTTAAGCCAAGTGCAAATTAAATTTGCATTAAATATAATACATGACATCATTCTGGCTCCAATGCCACAGACCACATTTTAATCCGACATCGGATGACCATTCCGCGGTCATATGCAGTTTTAAATTGGATATAAAACCTGTAGTTTTATAGGTTTTCAATCAATGATCACATATTTTATTTATATGTTAATCAATTGAACCCACCAGAAAAAGAAAATGTTTTCGGGTTGATTTTGGTTTTATCCTATTTTTTGGCAATCACTAGTTAACCATAATATCATTTTCCGGGCGACTAATATCTCGTCCGGTGTATGGGTTAAACCATTATAAAAATAAATAAAATAAGGGTGGTGGAATTTTTTGGGTTTACTTTTGGCTGGTCAAAATAATGCCAAATGTGGAAAACCTTTTTGAAAAAAGGGGAAAATTAATTTGGGTGGCCCCCCTCCTGTCGGAACCAGGAAGCACATTCCTCACCAAGACCGCCCGCCACTACCAGCTAGCTTCTCCTCCACCTCCCGACCACCTCACTGCAGGTCGCATCTCCCTCTGGCTACGCATGTCACCGACAAGGGCAGCGAACCCCACACACCGCTGCTCTGCCTATCCCAGACGCCGCGCCAGGAGAACCAAACTCCACCTGACTGTTTCTTTCCTGGTCACTCCATCTAGATTTGGCGCAATCCACCTTCGCCTCCTCCAGCTCACGCATTGCCCGGGTTGAGACCTACCCCTCCTCCCATCGGTCTCTACTCCGGTTGATCTCAAGCTGACCCACTATTCAAACTAGGTGGCACCCCACGCGTCGACTCCTCCTCTATGAAACCCCGGATGATCTCAAGCTGACCCACTATTCAAACCATTAGTATTGACTAATGATCAGGTCATCATTCTATTTTTTCATGGTTTATTATTTTGTAAATGTGTAATTTACGCGCGATCACATAGAATAATAAATAAGCATGCACAAATAAAATGAATATGTGACGTGATGATTTTTTTTATTTCTTTCATGGTCAGCTATGAATGCTATCACACAATATCTTCTTATCAAATAAAAAATGATTTTATTTCATTACATAAAAATATAAAAACCCTCAAAGAAATATCAAGTCATAATCACCTTCCATCATTCGAATTTGGACAAAACTGAGTGTTCGAGGTGATCTTCAGGCAAAGTTGAGAGTGTCTGTTACTACAGAGAAGTTCTTATGATAGTGGTGGGTTAAATTAACTAAAATGGTAGTAAATATTAACCAAATAAAACTTGGTATCATTTTAGAGGAAAATGTTTAGTAAATCAAGTTATGATTTTTAAAGCAGGGACTTCACTCAATAAACCAGAGAACCGCGAGTTAATGCAATTGTCCAACCAAATTCCAACCTCGAACCCTCCGAGTAGTGGTGTAGCCAAATCTTGTAGACTATGAGGGGAGGTTCATGGATCATTTCCCCTAGAATAGTCAAGTGATATAGTATTCTGATTCTAGTATAGAGGGTTTCCATAATTCGATTAAATAGTGGGAGACATGTAATGATTTAATTAATTAAACAATAATGTCTAAATCAGTAATCAATATGAAAAAGTAAAAATCTGGTAAAATTTTATTTTATTTGTATAAAATGGAAAGTTATATCACAAGAAATACTGTGATAAATATTAGACAAAGTAAATTTTCACACTGGCATGAGTTTCCTAGAGTAGTACAAGCGCTTGCACACAATACTACAATATAGGAAATTCAATGTGCTAGTGTCCCCAATACCTGTTAAGCTACCACAAGAAGCGAGGGTGAGAAATATGCTTACATGAGACTCATGTGTTAATAATATGATGGTTATTTCATAAAGGCATCACCAATGTCTGATGCCAATTGCGGTCACTACATCAGGACATGGGTGATAGACCATATAGTCTCATCTCGAAGAAGTTTTCTAGAAGAAAGAGAAGCAAGATATGAATAAGGTGATGTCTACACTGGACATATGCAAATTAGAAGATGGATCACGATCTTTCAATGGAACCCCTTCTCGTATCATTTTAACCCATTTACTAAAGTCTTGTAATAAGTTACAAAACGAATAATGTGGAGTAAACACTTCATTACCTATAATGGTAATGTTCTCCAAGTAAAATAAGAACTTAAAGAAACTATAATCTTTAATTCTTTAGTGAAAAAATTGAAAGACAAGATGAAAAGGTCAATGGAAAGTCACGCCAAAATCACATTCACAATATCATTCAATGAAAAAGGTATTAACAGGATGTTATTTCCATCACATAACATGAAATAATTTGAAAGTTTAAGGGAAATAAATTGAATTGAATTAGCAAGTACCTAATTCTTCTTTAGGTATATTCATCAATATAAAAGTAATGCATCAATCTTACTTCTTGAGTATTAAATAAAATATGCCTTTCATATATGTGTTTTGATATATAGTAACCATGTAAGTATAAAAACATTATTAGAAGTCAGGTGTATTGTTACATCCGCCGCTCTTAAATTATTTATTTTATTAATTTTCTGGGCATCAGGTAGTTCGGGTTGAAGCCCGACTTAAATTTTTTGAGTTCTTATTTAAAAACACACGTTTTATCCTTGACAACTTTTAGCGCACTGTGGTCGAAGCCGCGCGACTTTTCCTGAGACACTGCGTGACCTCACACGGTTCGCTGCACGACCTTCCCGATGTTCAAGGAAGATAAATAAAATGTAATGAATAATAAAATGGAAATAAAATAAAAATAAAATAAAAAGTGTAATAGAATTAAAGGGAATATTTTAAGGATAATAATAATAATATCATTTGAGAATATTATTATTATTATTATCGATAGCGTTAATAATATAAATTTTATTAAGTTGTTATTAATATTATAATAATTAATATTATTGTTAATATTATATTAAGTTACTACGAGTTTATTATTTTATTTGGTTTTAAAATATTCTGTCGAGGTGCAGGATGAGTCTTAGTTGAATTTTGAGTTTTTGTCGATAAATGAGTTTTTGCGGCTTGACACCGTCTGGTGCTTGGGCGAAGCACAATTTAGAAACCGCATGGCTTCGCTTGGGCCAACGTGTGACCTGCCGATGTTCAATTAATTAAATAAAATTAATTAATAATAAAGAAATAAAATTAAGTGAGTGATAAAATGAAAATAGAATAAAATAAGAAAAATGTAATAAAGAATTGTTTTAATGGTAATAATAATATTATTATCTGAGGATATTATTATTATTATTATTATTAGTCCTAAGGATAATAATTTTATTATTATTATGTTGTTTTATTATTATTATTATCTTCATTTTTGTTTTTTTTGTTTTTATTATTATTATTTGTTTTGGAAGGGTTTCTCCCGGATTTTTTTTTACGATTAAAAAAAAAATATTTTCCAGAAAACGATTACGGATTTTTTTTTAAAAATGCACCTCAAAGGCGGCATCCGGGAAGCCGCCTTTGCATTTCGAGGGCAAGGCGGCATCTGCGATGCCGCCTTTGCGCTGCGGGTGAAAGGTGGCATCCGCGATGCCGCCTTTCTCCTAAAAAAATATTTTTTTTGAAATTTTTTATTTTTATTTTTTTTGTTTTGTTTTGTTTATATATATATATATAAACAAAACAAAAAATTTCAGCAGAATTTCCCTACTATTAAAGATCCAGCGCTACAGCCATTACAGCAGTCTGGATTCTGACAGAAACTCTTACCCAGACCTCCCTTTTATAAGAGGGTTTGCCCTGAAAATCATTCTGCATTTTCGATGTGGGATTCAGGTTCTACCTTTACTGTGCAGTACATTCTGCATTTCTGATGTGGGATTCTGTTTCAAGTACGTGACTTTGAAATACAATAAAATATAAACTATAAGGCCAATATAAATGAAATTTTAAACATTGATTAAACATATAATAAATAGTTGAAAACAAAAAGAATTTCCTCAAAAATGTTGATGAAAAATAATCTATAACCTTTCAAAACCGCCTCCTTGAAACTTAAAAATGTTTCAAATAAGTGAATTTGAAAGACTGTAAAATATAAACTATAAAACGAATATAATTAAAACTTTAAACATCGATTAAACATATAATAAATAGTTGAAAACAAAAGAAATTTCCAAAAAAATGTTGATGAAAAGTAATTTATAAGCTTTCAAAACCACATACTTGAAACTTAAATTTTTTCAAGTGTGTAAATTGGAAAGACCATAAAACATAAAATAGAAGACCAATATAAATGAAACGTTAAACATTGATTAAACATATAATAAATAGTTGAAAACAAAAGCAATTTCCAAAAAAATGTTAATGAAAAATAATTTATAAGCTTTCAAAACTGCCTACTTGAAACTTAAAAATGTTTCAAGTACGTGACTTTGAAAGATTATAATTATATTACTAATTAACTAATAAATTATTATATAATTAATAGTTATATTAATAATTAACTAATTAATTATTATATAAGTAATAATTAATGAGTAATAATTAATAATTAATAATTTAATGAATAATTATAATTAATATTTATATTACTAATTAACTAATTAATAATTAATAATTACTTATTAATAATTATTAATTACTAATTACTAATTATAATGAATAATTATAATAAATATTTATATTACTAATTAACTAATTAATAATTAATAATTACTAATTACTAATTAATTAGTTATAATTATTAATTGTATTTCTAATTAACTAAATATTTAATATATATGTAATAATTATATTACTAATTAATTATTATATAATTAATGATAATATTACTAATTAACTAATTAATTATGACACATTTAATTATTAATAATTACTAATTAATAATTAAAAATTATAATGAATAAATGTAATTAATAATTATATTACTAATTTACTAATTAATTGTTATATAATTAATAATTATATGACTAATGAACTAACTAACTATTATATAATTAATTATTAATTATTAATAATTAATAATTATAATGACTAATTGTAATTAATATTTATATTACTAATTAACTAATTAATAATTAATAATTAATAATTACTAATTAATAATTAATAATTAATAATTATAATGAATAAATGTAATTAAAAATTATATTACTATTTTAGTAATTTATTATTATATAATTAATAATAATATTACAAATTAACTAACTAATTTTTATATAATTAATTATTATTAATTACCAATTAATAATTATAATGAATAATTATAATTAAAAATTATATTACAAATTTACTAATTAATTATTATAATGAATAATTATAATTAAAAATCATATTAAAAATTTACTAATTAATTATTATATAATTAATAATAATATTATTAATTAACTAATTAATTTTTACATAATTATCTATTAATAATTACTAATTAATAATTATAATTACTTATTATAATTAATTATCTTATTTATAATTAACTAATTAATTATTATATAATTAATAATGATATTACTAATTAAATAATTATTTATTATATAGTTAATAATTATATAATTAATTATTATATTACTAATTAAGTATTATATAAATAATAAATAATAATTAATAGTTATAATGAATAATTATAATGAATAAATATATTACTAATTAACTACTTATTTATTATATAATAATTTTTAATAATTACTAATGAATAATTATAATGAATAATTATATTACTAATTAACTATTATATAATTAATTATTAAAAATATTAATTTAATAGTTAAATAAATTATTATATGTTTAATCCATGTTTTAACTTTAAATTATATCGGTCTTATAGTTTATATTTTAGTCTTTCAAAACCGCATACTTTAATCATTTTAAGTTTCAAGTAGGTGGTTTTGAAAGCTTATAAATTATTTTTCATGAACATTTTTTACAAAATTCTTTTTATTTTCGACTATTTGTTATATGTTTAATCCATGTTTTATGTTTCATTTATATCGGTCTTATAGTTTATATTTTATAGGCTTTCAAAGTCACGTGCTTGAAACATTTTTAAGTTTCTTGTTGGTCATTTTGAAAGCTTATAAATTATATTTCATCAATATATTTTACGAAATTCTTTTTATTTTCAAATATTTGTTTTATGTTTAATTCATGTATTAAGTTTCATTTATATTGGTCATATATTTTATATTTTATAAGCTTTCAAAATCACATACTTGAAACTTCTTATGTTTAAAGTAAGTGGGTTTGAAAGCTTATAAATTATTTTTTATCATCATTTTTTATGATTTTTTTTTTGTTTTTAACTATTTTTTATATGTTTAATCCATGTTTTAAGTTTCATTTATATTGGTCTTATAGTTTATATTTTATAGTCTTTCAAAGTCACATACTTGAAACAGAATCCCACATCGGAAATGCAGAATGTTCTGTGCAGGAAATGGAGAACCAGAATCCCACATCGGAAATGCAAAATGATTTCCATGGTAAGCTCTCTTATAAAAAGGAGCCTTGGGTGAGAGATTCTGTCAGAATCCAGATTGCTGTAATGGCAGTACTGATGGATTTTAAATAGCGGATAAATTCTACTGAAAATTTTATTTTTGTTTATTTTTGTTTCGTTTTGTTTATATATATATATATATTTATATATATATAAACAAAACAAAACAAAAAAAAAATAAATATAAATATAAATTCTATTAAAAATATTTTTTTTTTCTGTTTTAGGGGAAAGGTGGCATCTAGGATGCCGCCTTTCACCCGATCCCAAAGGCGGCATCAAGGATGACTCCTTTGTGGCGTATTTTCGAAAAAAAATTTAACCTAGCCTGTTTTTAAAAAATATTTTTTTAAAAAAAATTATTAAAAAAAAAAACTCGTTTCTCCCCCTAGGTCGTGCCCTTCTTTTTTTACCATTTCTCATCACGTCGTTGGTCCGCCCTCCCCCTCCCATGTACAGTATCGCCCCCTGCTCCCTCTCTTGGTCACACCGTTGCCCTCCTCCTGGCTGGCCAACTCACGTTGCACCCTGCTCTCTCTCTAGCCCGCTCACCAGCCTCCCTCTCCTCCCGTTCGGCGACCACCTTGCGCCGACCTACCAGCCTCCCGTCGTGACGACCCACCATCTTCCATCCCAATCGCCACCGTCATCCTCCCCTTCTCCATGTTGCAAACCCACTAGCCTCCTCCTACGGTGACCGCGACCTCGCCTCCGTTCTCTATCCTTCCAGTAAACCCTTCTTTGTTGTTGTAGGGTTCTGTTTTTCGTTTAGGGTTTCCAGCGGTTTGGGGTCCGATTTTAAGCTTTAATCTTTTGTTTTAGGGTTCACACTGGGTTCCTTGTGGTGCAAATGTTGCACGAATATGTTCTTACCTCATTCTCTGAAAGTTTCACCAAGTGAGGTAGGTGGTTCCATGTTTAACCATTATTTGATGAGTTAATTTTCTTCTTAAATTAATTTAGCATATTTGTTAATTTATTTTTTGGTGCGAATATAGTTTTAAATTGAGGTTTGATATGTATATGTCATATAGGTGTGTTTTATGTGAAAAACCATGTTGAACTATTTATTAGCATTTTATAAACTATGCAGATTGTGTTTTGGTTTAGCATTAATGTGTGTTGAGTCATAGAGGAGTATTTGGTTAAAATTTTAGTATTTTGAGTCATGTGGAATATTCTGAAAATTGTTTCATAAATTTTCTGGTGGTTTGTTAAACCGTGGGAATGGTCTTTTAAACTATGCAGTTGATTTATTTTGTTGTGAGAGTGGTGCAAATACAGTTTTAAAAAGAATGATTTTGTTATGAAATTGTTTTTTTGATTGAATTTTTCATGTTGAAGTATGTGTTTCCACGTACAATTATTAACTGGTGAATTAGCTTATTAATTTAATTAATTTGGAATATTTTTTAATTAGTTTACATGATACGAATGTGATTTTTACTGAGTTTTATTGTGCATTTTCTTTGTTAGTAGAATGTTTGTGTGAGATTAACGTGTTTTGTTGTGAAAACCTACATCGAACTATTTATCAGTGTTTTAGAAACTGTGCATTTAGTTTGTTCGAATGTGAAAGAGCTGCAGTGTGTGTTTTGGTGTGGTAACAAGATGTGTTTTTTCATAAGAGGGGCTGAGTGCGTTTTTGGTGTTTAAAGTCATGGGACACATTTTTGAAATTTCTTAATAAATCTTCTTGGTGGTTTTTTAATTGGAAAAGTGTTTTTTTTAAATGTGCAATTGGTTTAATGGATGGTGTAAACAATAAAAATTAAGTTCTAAAAAGATTTTGGTGTGCGCTTAATTCAAAATGGGGATTTTGAGTGTGTTTTCATGTGTAAAGCTCGGTGATACTCTTTTAGAATTGTTTTATAGTTTTTTTAAAGGGTTTATCAAATTATATCAATGGTGCGAAACATACTTGGACAAGGTTTTGGTGTGCATAATATTTCAAAATGGTATTTGGGTGTGCAAATGGTCATTGTGTGTGTGTAAGTACCTTGTTTGGATTTTACGTACAAATATGACATGTGACTTGAACTTGGATTTTAAAAGTGAAATTGATGGTGTAAATGGTATCTTGGTATGCATGGTGTTTTATCTTGACTTGTTTATGTGATGTGCACCCTTTATGAACTTTTAACTTGTTTGATCACAAAGAGGGAAGCCCGGGTAGCTAGGAAGGTGGACTAGACTAGTGAGATAGTGATCTGAGGGTGGCTTCATCCCTGTTTTACTTAGCAGGATCGATGACTGTAACACCAACTAAACATATGAATGACTAAGGGTCATGGTTTCTAAGCCACGTTTGTTGAGGTTCATGGTTTCTAAGCCACATTTTTTGAGGGTTGTGGTTTCTAATCCACATTTGTTGAGGGTTGTGGTTTCTAAGCCACGTTTCACTAAGACACGAAGATCTAGGGACCCACGCTAGCTAACATCCACATGGATTATCCCATATTCGGTTCTCGTTGTTTACTCTACGCTCACTGGCATGACACTTGGGTTATATTAAAAGTAAGTGTGCATGTGTTTTTTAATTTAAGTTATTTTCTTTAAAATTGTTTTCTTTAAAAACTATTCAAGAATTTATTTCCTTTTTATTTATTTAACTGGAAAATGTGTTCATCATTTAATGGTTATGCATGGAATCTTTTTCTTTCGGTGGCATCCTACTGGGATCTTGGCTCACACCCTCATACACCTTTGGGTGTATGTAGACCTTGTTCTTTGTGTATTTTAGGTTGAGGCTTCATTCTTAGTGATGGTGGTTCTGGTTGTTGATGGTCTTCTCGTGCTGGTTGGTGTTGGTAGCTTGAGTATTTTGTGCCTCATGTTGTTTGGAGGTTGGTATTGGGGTTTTAGTTTTCTATCTTTGTTGTAGTTCCCTTTGGGGTTTTAGTTGAATTGTAGACTTTAAATCTGATTATAGTCTAAAGGCATGTTTGGTTGTCTGTTTCTAGTGTCAGTTTATTTATCTTGTTAGTGGTTTTGTGCTTATTGTTTCAAGTAAATCATTCCCATGAATTAATTTTGATACTCGAGCACTTGTTCTAGCCCATGGGGATCTGGAATGCCCTTCGTGCCATGTCGCGAACTGGGTCAGGTGCCGGGTCTGATGGCGACCCATCCTGGTTCGTGACAAAATGGTATCAGAGGAGGTTTTCTCTCTTGGGTTGTGTTCCTTTAGAAAGAGTCATGGCAGACTAGAGTTAAGGTTGTTGGGACTTGACGTCATATCTATGAGTAAGGTTCTTGTCCAACACACCTCATGGTGAGACTCGGGTTACCAGGGTAAGTTGAGGTTTGTCTGAGTATTTGGTCCTTGTGGTTAATCTTGTCTAGGGGAAATGAAAAAGGGAGTGGGTTCAGTGGTCCCAGTGAGCTCGTAGGGCCTGGAAAGCCATGTGGAGTCGAGGACGTTGTCATAGAATACTCTCTGTAGTGGTGGTGTGATTGGCATATGGCCACCAACCATATGTCCCAGTCACTCGCTGACACTAGTCTACTCTTGCATCATTCCTCGTCTCTCTGTTTTGGATTCTTGGGAATTTGGGTTTTAAGTAAAAATGATTTGGTCTTGGAAAATGTTTTGAAATGAATCCCTTTAAAAATAAAATGATGTGTAAGGTTTGAAAAGTTTGGGTTGAATGTTTTGATTTTGAAAAATGGAAAGGTTTAGTTTTGATCCTTGGTGTTCCCATGGGAAACCACATGCATGGGTATATACGGAAATAGAAATGGTTAATGGTACGAGCGGATGAGTTCCTGGATGAACATGAGGTGGGTGCTGGTGTGGAATGGGAACATGCATGTGTGAGGCCCATTGGATACCATTGTTGTTTGTGCAACCCACCATCTTTGTTTATTTTCAAAAAGTTTTGTTAAAGGAGAATTTGGTGTTTTGATAACCGGTGATTGTGTGGCGTGTCCTTGTATTTTGGAAATGTTGGATGTGAGGTGTTTCAAACAGATAATCCTTTTTGGATGATTTGTGTCTTGAGTTTGAATTCTTATTGGTAAGTTGGTGTGAAAGCGTGTGGTTAGTGGATTCTTTTGAAAAGTGCTTCGTAAAGCCCTTGCAGTGGTTTCCCCTACATGTTTAGTGTTCACTTGCAGTATGTCTTGGCTAGTGGACTAATTTTATTGGGTTTATGGCTTTGTTTCTTGATTGGTGTATGCCCCCCATAAAGCATTAACATGCGATTGAAGTGTGGACATGGGAAATTAACATTGGGATGATTGATGCGAGGAGAGTTTAAGGGAGTTTTGGTCTCTTTGATTTGTCTGAGCCATCAGGTATGAAGTTTGACACCGTTGTGTCTGAAGTTCCCCTGGAAATGGTGAATGGAATTCCAGTGGGGAAGGGTGAAGGAGGTTTAGAGTTATCGGTGTTGGACGATGCTTTAAAAGGCTTGAAAAGATTTCATCGGCCACAAGGGTCATGTTTTGTGACATCTCGCAGTGTGAGTTATCTTTGAAGAGAAAGGGTGGATTTTGTACAATCCTTTGGGAATCCCTGTTTTTATATGAGTGTGTCCTCTTCTTAGGGAGTTCTATTTTTTCTGTTCAAAGGGGAGTGTTTGTCGCGCGTCTTTCCTTCTTAATTTTATTGGTTAAGGTGAAGAATTGATGCATGTGAATCATCTAAACCCCTGCTTTTGTGGATGTGTTGCGAGAGAGTAGACAAATGTCGAGGTGTGTTGTGTTTATTGGCTTTATCTCGGTTGTGGTGCGGTAGCTAGTGGAACCAAAAAAAGAAGTCCCGTTTGGGGGTTTCTATAGCCTGACTACAAAGCATGAGATGCTTCAATCATCTGAGCTCCAGCCATAGGTTCCAGAGTGAAGCTAGCACATAGTCAGGGAAAACCCAGGGCCGTGAAAGTCTTAGGTCTAATTAATATTCTAAGTGTGGAAGATAGGAATAGTTAAACCTCTGATGTTGTTATCCTGTTCGGTTGTTCTTGTTTGGTGGAGAGTGGCGGGAGGACCCCGTTTCCATGTTGTGTCCTATTTGGATGTAAGGGTTATCACTTGGGTATGTGGAGGATTTGTTATTTTGTTTTCATGAAAACCTAGTGGTTGTGTCTCACCGGGCATAGACCCCTACTTAGCATCCCTTACGGGGTCTGTTTGGGTAAATCAGTCTCAAATTTGAATAGTTCTCATCTAGGGATGTGGAGATGTTGGTTTGTCTTGGGTCGTGGTTTTGACACCCTGGTGGTTGGGCCCCTCCCTCCCCGCCCCTTGTGGTGGGGTGTTTGGTCACTAATAGGAAATTTCAAAGTTGTGTATCTTTCGAAAGTTCTAATGGTGGGGAGACCTATGATGGGTCTCGCTCAAATGTGTCTAGAATGAATCAATGTTTTCCTTTTAATAATGCTGGGGAGTCCTCCTGGGCCTCCCTGTGTTTTTCTTCCAGTCTCATCTCAGGAGTTGGTAGGTTTATAATGGTGGGGAGCCCCTTCAGGTGTGATAAGAGTGTTATTTAGATGTGGTTTGATCTTGTTTGTTCATTCCAATCAAACAATGTGGTTTCTGTTTAATGGTGCTTGAGGTTTTGGCTTCTAAAGTTGGTTTCTGTGGGTGCGAGGGTTCCTTTCCTTAATCAATCAACTGGAGGTGTTCCAACTTCTTTGGGTGGGTGACACTTAGTGAAATTCTTTTTACGGGCTTCTTGAGGGTGTTGTTTAGGTCACTTTCTCTGAGTACGGTGTGTTTTCCTCTTTTCACTTGTTTTTTCATGGGTATCCTCTTTGATCCTTAAGGGAGTATCAGTTTTGTTTGGTCTAAGCCTTGTTGTGGCTTTCCGGGGGCAGAAAGATTTATGGTGGGAAGAATTGTCACACCCGCCACTTTTAAATTATTTATTTTATTAATTTTCTGGGCATCAGGTAGTTCGGGTTGAAGCCCGGATTAAAATTTTTGAGTTCTTATTTAAAAACACACATTTCGGCCTTGACACCATTCAACGCACCGTGGTTGAAGTCGCGCAGCATTGCCTGAGATACTGCGTGACCTCGCCCGGTTCACTGCACGACCTGACCGATGTTCAAGGCAGATAAATAAAATGTAATGAATAATAAAATGAAAATAAAATAAAAATAAAAATAAGAAGTGTAATAGAATTCAATGGACTATTTTAATGATAATAATAATAATATCGTTTGAGATTATTATTATTATTATCATCGATAGTGTTAATTAAATAGATTTTATTAAGTTGTTATTAATATTATAATAATTAATATTATTGTTAATATTATATTAATTTACTATCAATTTATTATTTTATTTGGTTTTAAAATATTCTGTCGAGGTGTGGGATGAGTCCCAGTTGAATTTTGAGTTTTCATCGATAAATGATTTTTTGCAGCTTGACAGTGTCCGACACTCAGGCGAAGATTGATTTGGAAACCGCACGGCTTCGCTTGGGCCACCGTGTGACCTACCGATGTTTAATTAATTAAATAAAATGAATTAATAATAAATAAATAAAATTAAGTGAGTGATAAAATGAAAATAGAAGAAAATAATAAAAAATCAATAAATAATATTTTTAATGGTAATAATAATAATAATAATATTTGAGGTTATTATTATTATTATTATTATTATTATTATTATTATTATTATTATTAGTGCTAAGGATAATAATTTTATTAAGTTATTATTATTATTATTATTATTATCTTCATTTTTGTTTTATTTTTATTTTATTATATTTTTTTCTTTTGTTTTGGAAGGGTTTCTCCCCCTAGGTCGCACCCTTATTTTTCCCCCTTTCTCATCGCCTCACTGGTCCGTCCTCCCCCTCCCACGTCTGACATCACCCCATGTTCCCTCTCCTGTTCACACCGCTGCCCTCCTTCCGGCTGGCCAACTCGCGCCGCACCCTTCTCCCTCTCTAGCCTGCTCGCCCGCCTCCCTTTCCTCCTGTTCGGCGACCGCCTTGCGCCGGCCTCCACGCCTCCCATTGCGATGACCCACCACCTCCCATCACAATCGCTGCTGTTGGCCTCCCCCTCTCCCTATTGTGAACCCGTCGGCCTCCTCCTCCAGTGACCGCGACCCCGCTGTCGTTCCCTCTCCTTCCGATAAACCCTTCTTTGTCGTTGTAGGGTTTTGTTTTTCGTTTAGGGTTTCCAGCGGTTTGGGGTCCGATTTTAAGCTTTAATATTTTTTTAGGGTTCGTACTGGGTTCCTTGTGGTGTGAATGTGGTCAAAATATGTTCTTACCTCATTTTCCAAAAGTTTCACCAAATGTGGTAGGTGGTTCCACATTTAACCATTATTTGATGAGTTAATTTTCTTCTTAAATTAATTTAGCATATTTGTTAATTTATTTGTTTGGTGTGAATCTAGTTTTTAATTTAGGTTTGATATGTATATGTGATATAGTTATGTTTTATGTGAGAAACCATGTGTAACTATTTATTATCATTTTATGAACTATGCAGATTGTGTTTTGGTTTAGTGTTAATGTGCGTTGAGTCATAGAGGAGTATTTGGTTGAAATTTTAGTATTTTGAGTAATGCAGTATATTCTGAAAATTGTTTCATAAATTTTCTAGTGGTTTTTTCAACCGTGGGAACGGTCTTTTAAACTGTGCAGTTGATTTATTTTTTTATGCGAGTGGTGCAAATACAGTTTTAAAAAGAATGATTTTGTTATGAAATTGTTTTTTAATGAATTTTTCATGTAGAAATAGGTGTTTCCACATACAATTATTAATTGAATAATTATATTGTTAATTTAATTAATTTGGAACATTTGTTAATTAGTTTACATGCTGCAAATATGATTTTGACTAAGTTTTGTTGTGCATTTTTTTAGTAGAATATTTATGTGATGTTAACATGTTTTTTTTGTGAAAACCAACATTGAGCTATTTATCAGTGTTTTAGAAACTGTGCATTTTGTTTGTTCGAATGTGAAAGAGCTGAAGTGCATGTTTTGGTGTGGTAACAAGATGCGTTTTGTCATAAGAGGTTTTGAGTGATTTTTTGGTGTTTAAAGTCATGCAACACATTTTTGAAATTGCTTAATAAATCTTCTTGGTGGCCGTTTAATTGTAAAAGTGTTTTATTTAAATTTGAAATTGGTTTAGTGGATATTGTAAATGATACAGATTAAGTTCTAAAAAGATTTTGTTGTGCGCTTAATTCAAAATGGGGATTTTGAGCGTGTTTTCATGTGTAAATCCCGGTGATACTCTTTTAGAATTATTTTATAATTTTTTTAAAGGGTTTATAAAATTATATCAATGGTGAGAAACTTGCTTGGAAAAGGTTTTGGCGTGCATAAAATTTTAAAATAGAATTTGGGAGTGAAAATGGTCGTTTTGTGTGTGTAAGTACCATGTTTGGATTTTACACATAAATGTGACATGTGACGTGAACTTGGATTTTAAAAGTTAAATTGATGGTGTAAATGGTATCTTGGAATTCATGGTGTTTTTGCTTGGATTGTTTATGTGATGTGCATCCTTTATGAACTTGAAACTTGTTTGAGCACAAAGCGGGAAGCCCAGGTAGCTAGGAAGGTGGACTACACTAGTGGGCTAGTGATCTGAGGGTGGCTTCAGCCCTGTTTTACTTAGAAGGATCGACGACTGCAACACTAACTAAACATATGAATGAATGAGGGTCATGGTTTCTATGCCACGTTTGATGAGGATCGTAGTTTCTAAGCCATATTTTTAAGGTTCATGGTTTTTAATCCACGTTTGCTGAGGGTTGTGATTTCTGAGCCACGTTTCACCAAGACACGAAGATCTAGGGACCCATGCTAGCTAACACCCATAATGCCACTCCCATATTCAGTGATCCTTGTTTACTCTACACTCACCGACATGACACTTGGGTTATCTTAAAAGTAAGTGTGCATGTGTATTTTAATTTAAGTTATTTTCTTTAAAATTGGTTTCTTTAAAAACTATTCAATCATTTATTTCCTTTTTATTTATTTAACTGAAAAATGTATTCATTATTTAATGGTTATGCATGGAATCCTTTTCTTTTAGTGGAATCCTAATGGGATTTTGTCTCACACCTTACATACACCTTTAGGTGTATGCATACCTTTTTCTTTGTGCAGTCCAAGTTGAGGATTTGTGCTTAGTGATGGTGGTTCTAGTTGTTGACAGTCTTCTCGTACTGGTTAGTGTTGGTATCTTGAGGATGTTACACCTCATGTTGCTTGGAGATTGGTACTGGAGTTTTAGTTTTCTATCTTTATTGTAGTTCTATTTGGGTATTTAGTTTAATTGTATAATTTAAATCTCATTATAGTCTAAATTCATGTTTGGTTGTTTATTTCCAATGTTAGTTTATTTATCTTTTTAGTGGTTTTGTGTTTATTGTTTCGGGTGAATCATTCCCATGCATTACTTTAGATACCTGGGCACTTGTTCCATCCCGTGGGGATCAGGAACGCCCTTCGGGCCATGTCATAGACCAGGTTGGGCAACGAGTCGGATGAAGAACCGTCCTGGTTCGTGACATGTATTCTCTAAGTGGCTAAGAAAGGGTGATGCCAAGGTCACCGGTGAGAAGTACACAGCTTCTATATTTCCAAGTGAGTGATTCTTGTAATATTATTATTGAGTATAACCAAAACATTTATCTCACATGTCATTTGGACATAAGGAGACATTATTCCAGGTTCCAGAATAAATGTTGTTTTAGTGTCGAATACTCAACCAATAGTTCAATAATACATGAATCATAGGAAATTCCTGATGAATATAAATGTACGACTAATTTACCCAATTATGTAAAAATAAATCTTTTTCAAGAAAGACTAAAATTAGACATCAACAATATACCTAGTATGGTATTTAGGATCAGTAAATATAAACACATTTGGTATTATCAATGCCTTTAGTTTGGATAAATAAACCTTTATAAATAAAGGTATGCCACAAATATTTTGGAATTAGTTCATCTAGAGAGCATGAACTATTCCAAGGGTAATCTAGAGGTGTGTATACTTCATAAGATTATTTTATGTAATTAAGGAATGGTAAAGTGAAGTATATTCATGGTCAAAGGATATGAGTTGCTTTGGGCCAACATGCCGAAGAATATATTGACCAAGCAGTCATCGATCAATTTAATGTAGTGTAGAGTAATTACTAAACTCCAATTACCTTATCTACATCACAACATAGATGTCAATGATCAGGATTTATGATCAAGTCTTAAATTTCAACATTGATCAAAAAAATTTAGTGTGTAGAAATTCATAAATGCACATTTTATACATAAAAGTTATGATGTAAGTAGAATCAATGATGCATCTTGCATAAAATTCTATTATATTTCATGACATGCTTCACAAATAGCAGCGATATCCCATAACCATATGCCAAATATAATGAAAAATGTATATCATATAAGTAAGAGTATGATGAAAATATATTATGCCATAAGACGTGTTTGGATGAAAAGTTTTTTTTAGGACATAAACAAATTTGCATCAAGATAAACACATTGGGAATCAATTGTAATTATCCTAATGGTTTCTTTGGATGCTACATAAATTTATAAGATAGAAAAGTGCTAGTCAAGTGATAGACTAAATTTATATATAAGGGTGAACATCTATTTTGAGATAGTGGGAGTTGGATTGAATTGAGTTTATTCAATGCCAGAGATGCACTTGTAGTGGGCATAAGAACTAGTTTCACAAGTGCATGTGGAAAATTAATGTTCCAGAGACACATACTGTGTAGGAAGGATAAAACAATAGTGATGGTTTTATATTCACTATGGTCGGGGATCCATTATTCTTTGAGAATAATAATTCATACAAGTAAGAAGTATACGGAAATTATCTAAGATTGATAAGACCAATTGAAATCCAATAATGGATTCCTTGTATCAAAATGACAATGGGATTATAAATTTTGAATACTACGGTGGGTATTAAAATGAGATTATACATGGATGGTACAAGCATAGTACTAATAAGGCTCAATTGGTTATACCAAGTCATTCTGAGTAAATCCATTACAAATTTACTCGTCACAACTAATATATATGATCATTTTATTGAGAATTGATTGTTATCACCACCAATCATGGAAGATACCTATACAATACAACCAAAAAGGGATGAGCACGTCACATAATGAAATAAAGGTTGAAAATTACTGAAATAAAATTTAGGATTGAAGTAAGCAATAGGATCATAGAATATTCATTTGTAATTAATTGACATCGTGTGTCTACCATGTGTTAGTGGGAGTTCCAATGTTTTCCAAGTAAAATATTTTCTACAACATATGAAAAATAGCTATTGGTATTTGAGTTAGAATAAAATGAAGGAATCTATTCTCCAGTGATTGACTTAAAGTATCAACCTAATTTCTAGGGAACAAGATCTACCAAGGTATATATAACGGTTGTTTAGACCTAGTTAATTGTACATATAGTGACATGGTATTGAAAAATACAAGCTGAAATAATTCAAGAGAGAATTGTTTCCAATGTCACATGGCATAATCTCTTCAAATTGACATGTTCGAGACATGGGATGAGATTAATGTGGTAAGTTGAATTCTATATGCTTTAGCGATGGAACCGTCACATATGCCATGATATGTAAATGAATTTATATTTCCAAGACATAATTTATTGTATACAAATATCAGTTATATCCAAGAGAACTACAAGTGAAGCATTCATAACTATCTGATTATACTTTAGAAAGTACTAAAATATTTACCTGGGATATGGAGAATAAAGGATACTAGTTTTTGTGGGACAACTAGTCTTCATTTTGATCAAATTGATCTAATATCATAGTTAATATAAGGTTTTGAGTGAGTCAAGCTCATAAAATCTTGTGGTAGGCATACCTATAAATACCGAGTTTTTTGCAGCTTCTGAGGAAGCTAAATAACAATTATACGAAATGATTTTTTCAAGTTCTTGGAATCATACCTAGTAAGTAAAGCATTATCATAATTTAAATTCTGATATTATTACTATCCAAGATATTAAGTTATGATAGTGGAAAAAAGGGATATACTTGAGGATACCATCTCTTGAAAAGATTTAATCAAGGATATGAGGTCGCTATAACAGAAATGCCATGTGGTAGAAACATGGTAGACCCAGCAGATAAAGTCATGACTAAGTAGAAACATGATCTTAATCATGTGAGAGTTAACAATTTTGGTTAGCAAGTTGGATCTAGTGAAAGTGGGAGTGTTGTAATAGTGGGCACCCTAAACCAAATTATGCATTACTTTTGATTTCCATATCATGTCTACAATTAGATATACATGATATAAACTTACCATTATAGTGTAAATATTTATTCATCCACTATTAAATGGTAATGTTCATAGATTAATTGTCATATCAAAAGCTTATAAATATCTCATACTATAATTAGAACCTCAAGATATTATGATATTAATCTTAAACAAAGGTCATATAGTCTATATACATCATAATGACTGAACACAATAGAAATTTGACTATCAGGTGTTGGGGGATCATAAGCATTGGGAATTATTCTCATGAAGTTCACACTTGGTGCTCTCTAGTAGTGAGATCCTGAGGAAAAATCTATCAATAGGAACACCACATGCTTCGGGTGTCATTGGTTATTCCTATCTACAAACATTTGTAATGGAATCCTGACTTGAGATCATTACCAATGTGTGCAATTTTATCACATACTTTGATACAATAAAAAACCATGATAATGAAATCATGGCGAGATAGCTTGTGTTTGGTGTTTCATTGGTGATATGACATTGTTTGAATGGTCAAGAAAGGATTTTTCACTTCCAGGTTAAGAAAGTAATATATCTTAGCCCTGGTTGATCAGGATGGTAGTACCTTTATAAGACCATAGTCATGATAGTCGAGGGTAAATATGTCTAGTTAGATAAAAAAATAATAAATCAAGAAATGGGTGACAATATGGGTGTGTGTCTTACTTTATGAGATATTAAAGACAAAGTGATTATATTACATAGTGTGTGTTCATAGGTTGGTTGTCACTACTATGACTATCCTTATCTTTTTAGGGGTCATGATGGGTTTCTAAATCCCACTCTGGGTCTGTGAATATTATTCACTACTTTCTAGATAAGGTCCTTGAGGGTCACACTCAATAGCGTATTAAATAATCCGCCCTATTTAGTTGAATATGTATATTGGACATGGTGGGACCCACCACTAGGGTACAGGTTTTATCTAAGGAGATATGATCACCATAGTAATAAATAAATTCATATTATTCAAGTTAATAATAACTGGCATTGAATTTATTTATTAAATTTATTTACAAGTTTTAAAGTAAATATATGGAAAATATTAATTGAAGGAATATTAGTTTAAAATATTCAAGGTTTATTTAATACTTACATGAACAATGAACCGAGTTAATGGATTGGGTATTATCATGTAATATATTTATTATATTAAAAGAAGATGATAATAATAATAAATGATATTTATGACCCAGTTTAGTAGTCAAAATATCGTTTCTATAGTGTGTTAATTATTCAGGGGTCGAGTAGTCATTTTAGGATAATTTACATCACACTATAAATAGATGAGTGGGATTCATCAAGTACAATTCACTACCTATATCTATATTTTTATCTACCCTATATCTTATAGAGAAAGGCTATGGATCCAGGTCATTGGATCGATCACACTCTCATGCATCACAAGCAAGGTTATGTGGTCATCATCGGAGCGTCAAAGGTGTCACTGGAACTCTACGCTAGCAATCAGATTTAAATGATGGAAACTCCAATAAATTTTTAAAGTGAATGTGGATTATGTAGAAAAACTAAGATTCATATTCTTTGATCATTAATCACCAATGATGAGAATACATCGAGCACAACTTTAGATCTAACTTGGTATTTATGGTTTTAGTTTTTGTACTTAAAATATTCATATGGGATCCTTGGATTATACTTGGAAGTGTTTCACTAATGAAAATGAGATCATGTCGATACTTGGTGGAAAATTTTAAAATCCCATTTTTAGGGATTCCACTATGTGTCTGATACCTTCACCTACAACCACTCCAATAAACTATTAGAATAGTTCACATACTTACATGCTGAGCTCATAGCTTACCCACAACTCCCCATAAATACATGATTCCTTAAAAGGTTTAGAACATATAAATTGATATATTTATGAAAAATTATCCCCATTTTACTACACTATCAAAATATTAGATAAGAGTGGGGACACAAACACATACCTCAACCTTATATAGAAACAGGATGGACACCCATTTTCAACCTCAACTTGGAAAATACTTCCTTCAATAAAGGTTTTGTGAATATGTCACCAACTTGTTCTAATGTAGAAACATACTCCATGATCAATTAATTATTATCCAAATTATCTTTGATTAAGTGATACTTTATGTCAATATGTTTTTAATGAAAATGTTGTACTGGATTAGTTGTAAGTTTTATAGAACTTTGATTATCAGAACCCAAGAGCAGAGGTTACTTCACTTCAATAAATAAGTCTTCCAACTAAGTCTTTATCCACATAAGTTTAGTATCAGCTTGAGTGGAAACAACATACTCATATTCATCTATGATAAGAGTTATTAAAGTTTTTTTCTTAGTATATCAACTTACACAACTTTCCCCATAAAGAAAACTCCACCATATATGGATCTTCTATCATCAATAATTCCTACCCAATCAGCATCTGAATACCCAAACAAGTAATTTTTTTTGATATATCATATTTGATTTTGAAATCTATTGTGACTTTGATATATCTTAGAATTATGTTTATAGCCAATAGATGTGATTCTTTTGGAGAACTTTGAAATCTTGCATGTAACGTCCTGACTCAGATTCCACTAAATCGTGCTCCGAGATGATTCATTATGAGGACTCAAACACAACTCCTTGTATTCCAGAGGCTTATAACTAGAAGTGAGGGCCTAGGATGTGATAGAGGGGATACTATGTATTCATATCAAAGTAAGAAAATAGCAGAAATAACTAAGTATCATACACAACAGTAAATAAATAGAGTGTGGAAGCAATAAATAAACTAAAATAAAACATGCTGTAATAATAAATGAAAATGTTATAAAAGCCTAAAAAGATAAGTCATACATACAAAACTAGTCACCCATTGGGCCGAAAATACATATAAAGGATTACAAAAGAAACTAAAATAAAATTACATGGCTCTACAACTAACTCTGAGTCAAACTACATACCTGGTCTCCAAATACCGTCGAACTGCACCATCTTGATCAGAAGAGCCCACATATAGTGACCCTAGACTTTTACACATATAATTACATGATTTTAAGCATATTAAAGTAACATATTACAATCTAAGGATCATAAAGTCTAGTTTCATGGAAGACTAGGTACATAAAATTTAAAACACACGACTAAATAAAACATTTCTTTATTTATTCTTCATAAAGATATACTAACTACCATTTTTCTCATACATATTCATAAGATAACTTGGGGATAACATGAACAAAGAGATTATCTAAAAGCCCAGTAAGGGAATAAACATAAGAATAAGGCTTTAAAACATGAGTTAGAAGGCATGTCATAATGATATAAAAAGGCATGAATCATATGGAATCATAACATATAAACATGGGATCATATTAACATGAATTCATAGTAATTTGGAAGAAACATAAAACAAGACTTTATCATGATTCAAGTCTTGTTTTACATAGAGGATCACAAGTCAAGGTTAACCACCAAAACCACTGCACATGGTAGCACGAGTCAAGGCTAACCGCCAAGATCATTGCAGATAACGCCTCATGAGACTCAACTTTACCCAATGCATTGGAATGCTATCCAGGTGCACCCATCATAACTTGTTCATGAATATGTTTTCCGCATATATAATCCTATATAATCAATCATACATAAACATAAATGGTACCCATGTAAAGAAATGAGTATCATAATCATGTCATAAAGCATAATGAATGAGTGTATCATACAAGTTTCCATTAAAGAAAGTAATTAAAAAATATATGGAAATTAATAAGGGAAAATAAAAATATATCACTGTAAGTTTTGTCAAACAGAATTGACAACATATAAGAAAAGTATTTAATAAATTTTAGCATTTAATCATTTTAGTGCGGTTTTAAGGAAAATACCAAAGAGCATTTAAATTAGAAAAGGGAATAATATTTTATATAAAACTAGAAGTGAATGAATAAGGTTATAATAATAAAGAGAATAATTTTATAAAAACAATGGTGTATTAAAATAGATGATATAGTGCACTTGAAATTGGGTAAGAATTCAATAAGTTCCCTTAAAATGGGCTTGCTTATGGGGAATAATTGAGGAGTGAATCATTTAAAAACATGTATATCCCCGAAAGAGAATGATCAATGAATCTTGATATATGATTTTGGAGAATATAAACATAATTTAGAATATTTTCATAAAAGTAATAGATAACTTCATTTGGGTAAAAATAAAGATAGAACAAATCAAAGGAATAATGGAGGTTCGGGTAGAATCCCTTACATTAAGTCTGAAGGTGTTCTTCATTTGATCTTAATTTCATAGATAAGAAAATTAATTAATATTTATAGAACCTATTTGCTATGTAATTTAATTAATATTACCTTATTGAGTTTATTCATGACCTTTTTGATAGGTTAAGAGGTTTAATTTCATTGTTTGTTTTATTGGTTTTCATGATTGGTTTACTTATATACATGTAAGGACAAACATGTAAGATAAGAATGGTTGTACAGAATTGAAGTTGTATGTTATTAGTGAACATCCAGGATATTATATGGTTATAAAATTCATTTGGTTATTTTGAGTGAAGATGAATCATTATATAAAACTTTAATGATAACCGTTTTGGTTAATTGGCGGTTTTTGATCACATCAAACACATTTTTCTTTATAAATTAATATCACGTGTACAAAAAATTCTAGAAACTTAAATTAGATATAATACATATATTATATTCTTATTCAACCATAAAAATGGTTTCATGACTATAATTGAATATGGTAAAATAAATTGAAAACTCATCGTCCTTAAATGTGATAAATTAACACATTTCGGATGGTGTTTTCATTTCTAGTATAAAAGGAGGGGAAATGAGAGATGATGATGAATTATTAAATTATCATAAAAAAATTACAGTATATGTAAGTTACTAGAGTTATCAATTTTTTTTGAAATGATGTGAGGAAAGAAAAAGAAAATAATGTAACTTGAAAGAAAATAAAAGAAATGAAAAGAGGAATTTACCTCTTGAATATATCTTCCTCGAGAACTTCTTTAGGGGAAAGGATTTGGTATTTTGAAGAGACTAATGGATGGTGGAAATGGGGGAGGGGATTAGGGAGATATTTGAGTAAAATCTAGACCAGGAACAAGGATTTATATGAGTGAATAGAAGAGGGGGTGAGGGTGGTTTTTATAGTGGAGGAGAGGAGGGTTTTCTCAATATTTTATTCAATATTTTATTATTTTTCTCAAGACAAGCAATAATAATGATTATTGTGACCAAAAATAGTAATAAGTGTACGTTAATTCAAACCCAAGGTGCTTAAATCATCCATGACTCAATAATTAGTGTATTTAACATATAATGTATATACATACAACAAATTACCGTATTGTACTATTCACAAAATTCATGTATTTTAGAAAAATCCCAAAAAATCACCCCAACAATTTTTCAATATGTAGAATTAAAAAATGAAGTCCATTTTATGAAAATAATTTTCTAAATATGTGAAATTTAATTTTAATTAAAATCACAATTTATTTGAAAAATATAAATTTTAAAATTAAAACTACTTTTCTAACACTTTGAAAAATTAATTAAGGCATATTAAAATTATCATATAATCATAAGTAGTAAAAATACTTATTTATGAATGAATTTTATAAAAAGAGATTTTATTTTAAATTATTAAATTAATCATAAAATTGTAATTAAATATACAGGATTCACAAAAATACAAACACTATAATTATATCATATTGTCACTTATAAGATGGATAAATTTTGTTTATACTTTCATTGGTAAGGTTACATATTCACTTGAAAAATTTACTATTCATAAAGGTTGTATTACTATTCATAAGGGTAACATTACTTTCCATAAGGGTTAGTTACTATTCACCAAAAATTAAGTTTGTCTTATCGAACTCCAAACATCTTACTGATTGCTACTGTGTATATCAAATTTTTTAAATTCAAAACACATAAGTGAAAATATTATGTTTAAATGTCATATAATACTTAGTAGTTCATTGTGTTGTAATTTCATGTGATTATACTATGTGACATAAGAAGGGAATTTCCATTGATTAAACTTTGGGTCGTTACATTCTTCCCCCCTTATGAAATTTCACCCTAGAAATTTTATTTTACATTCTAAGCTGTAAATAGGTGTGGGAAATTTTCCTTCATTGCCTCCTCCAGTTCCCATGTTGCCTCTTCATACTTATGGTTCCACCATATTACTTTGACCAGGTGAGTAGTCTTGTTGTGTAGAACTTTATCTCTACGATCCAAGATCTTCACTGGCTGCTCCTCATAAGAAAGATCATTCTCCAAATGTACCACATCTGAAGACAGTACATGTTAAGGATCTAGTATGTGATTACTTAAGAGGGATACATAGAATACATCATGTAATTTAGACATAGTAGGTGGAAGTGCTTTTCGATAGGACACAACTCTAAAACGATCAAGAATCTCGAAGGGGCGGATGTACCTGGGACTTAGATTTACTTTCTTCCCAAATCTCACAAACTTTTTCCATAGAGATATACAGAGGAATACAATGTCTTCAACTTTGAACTCAAGGTATCATCGAAGATTTTCCGTGTAACTCTTCTATCATCTTTGAGCAGCCTTGATGTGTTGTTGATTGGTTTTCACCTTCTCCATAATTTCTTAGACCATTTATGGTCCTAGTAGCTTACAATAACCAATTTCATCCTAACATATCAGTGTTCTGCTCCTTTTCCCATAAAGGGGTTCAATTCAAATACTGGAGTGGAAACTATTGTTTTAGGAGAATTAAACCAGTGTAAGATGTTGGTCCCATCCTCCTATGAAGTCCAAAGAACACACTATCAATATGTCTTCCAATGTTCGAATAGTTCTCTTATATTGTCCATCATTTTGACGATGATAGACCATACTGAATTTCAGTTCAGTGGTTAGAGCATGTTGGAGACTTTTCTAGAACATCGAGTTGAATCTTATATCTCTATTAGATACAATAGATATTGGTACTCCATGCAGCCTTACCACCTCTTTCATATATTGTTAACACTCCTTTCCTTCACAAAGTCCAAAAAATGGAAAAGGGGAATACCTTAAGCACAAAGGGGGTCACCCTTTGAAGAACATAATTTTTTTTGACAACGGCATGGACTAGGAACCCATTTGGAGGGAGTCGCGCAAGTTTCCTGTGCGCCGTGCAAGTCACTTGCCCGCCACCTATGGGTCGCGCAAGTCACTTGTGTGCCCTATTATTTTTTTTCACCCAAGGTGCCTGGTGGCCTATAAATAGCCCCTGTGGGCCCCCCATTTTGAGGAAGAATTTTCCAAAACTCAGATTCAAGCTTCGGTCGCCCAAGTCTTCAACTCAACTCTTCCGAAATCTTATAAGGTAACTTTTTACCTAGAATGAAAGACTTGAAGGAGTCAGATAAGGCCTAAGTGTTTACGATTCATCAACACTTGCACGGCTAAGTGTCTGGACCTCCTTAAAAGTGAAAACACTTGCGTGCCACCCTACCATTTCAATTAAACTTGTGTGCCTCCCTTTTGGAAACATTTTAGGATAATACAAAAGGCTTGAGTTAAGTATCACCCAAGTATTACCCTATAGATTCTTCATCACCCAAGTGAACCCATGCCATGTAAGTACACTTGCGTGACTAAGAATTGCATGCACCAAATGATTTTCACAGCCATACTTGCGTGCCAACTTTATTTGTGTGACTCTCTTCCGTTCACCTCTCCTCTTCAAGATATTATCCCTTGAACACATTTTCAAAGCCATTTATGGCATGGTTCCTTTGTTGGATTCCTTATCTGAAAGGAATTCTATGAGAACCTCTCCCAAAACCTCATGACTTACAAGCTTTATGTCACCATGTTTAAAGGTTTACTATATAACCTAGTCCTTTAAGATGAGAAGATCTTTTGATTTTGGGCCTCCTTCTCAGGATTAAGCCCCAAGTTACATGTCCCCTTAACCTGGGCCTCCTTCTCAAGAGTAAGCCCCGGTCATAGTTTCCTTAAACATTGGGCATCCTCCTCTAGAGTAATCCCCAATCTTAATTTATTTTTATTTGGGCTTCCTTCTCAGGAATAAACCCCAATCATAAGTCCCTTTTAATTTGAGCCTCCTTCTCAGGAGTAAGCCCTAGGTTAAAACTCCAAATCTATATAAAGTACAAATACCTTTATGGACCATGATCCTGGGCTTCTTTCCTGAAGTAAGTCCCGGTCTTCATCTACTTGGGCAGTCATTCATATGTAATCCCCACATCATTTCTCATGACTGCATCTTTCGTGTCACCATCGTCAAGTTTACTGATACCTCTTATTTCTCACATCGAGAATGACTCACGTTAGCTTAGAGTGTAAAATTAATCACGACATCTCTTTTTGGGCCATTAACCTTGCATAAGCCCCATATTTCTTCACCCAAACTACGTGTAATTTGATCTCTGCCTTAAAAGTAGAGTACATAGGAAGCCTTTATAAAGTTCAAACCCATATTTCATTAATTATTTTCTATCCCATATGACGTTAAACTATATACTTCTTATCGAACTATGTGGGTTCTGATTCCTTTTTAACAAGGATACATAGGTAGCCCATCCGCAGGTACAATCCCATCTTTGAAATAATCCCTGTCTTTCTGAATGAAAATAAACTTTAAGTGCCCCATTGAGTGGATTTAAAACCTGTATAGTTATCATAATGACCAAGAGATTTCTATATAATGTATTGAAGGATACCATTGACTAAGAATCTCTAATACATACGGATGATTCTCCATTGATGAAGAACCTCAAATACATATAAAATATTCTCTAAATCCCATACATATCAATCATTGATTTCTAAATCTAAAGGAAAACTCATTTTCATACTTGGTGAATTAATAAGGATTCATGAACATAACTTAAATCTATAAGAGAGTCCCAGAGCAGGTAATAATTCCCCCCAAAATGTGTGATGATCCTAACCTCCCATCCTCTCGACCAATGCAAATTATTAAGCCTCATCGGTCCACAACTAATGAGTACCTACCTTTGGAAAGTAGGTCCAAATGGATATGGAATCATTGGATGTTTCCAGTTCTACAAATAAACCCATTAGAAACGGATTGGAAAGTTTGATCCTTAAAAAAACAAGGTCATACCCATTTCCATAAGAAACAAAAATGGTGAACCCGACGTGAATCCCTAACCAAGTTAAATGATGTTTTACTTATTTGTTAGGCCCCTATTAAACTCAATATGAGGGCCAACAAAGAAATAAATAACATATGCTCTCATCCAAAAGATGTAGTCTGGCTAAATTTATCTTGATTATGTCTTATATATTAAACATGCACTCTTTTCCAAGATCTCTCTACAACACAAAATGGCTTCTTTAAAGTTAACACCTGTGAATGCCTCGACCGCTACTCCTGCTGGATCTTTGTCCGCTCTGAGGAAGACATCACCTACTCAGCATCTTCAATGCTGGGTCTCAAATGCATTGGTGAGGTAATACCATCAACACGGTACCATCCTGACTTTGGAAGCTACTCGACAAGCCCTCCAAGTTAACAACTCACCTTGGTTGTTCGGACAGCGACGACCAGTGGTCAAGAAGCAGGTGGTGCCAACCACCGTTTCCAACCATTTCGGGTTGTCATCCCCAGAATTCAATAACCAGTCCCTCCTATATTATAGGGAGGTGAATGAAGAGGTCACTCAAGGTCTCTGTTCAAGAAGACATGAGTCCTTCCTGAGGAATCCCACCAACAATTGCTTCCAGACTCGTGCGGTAGTGCACCCCCAACATGATGAAGTTATCACCTCTAGGTGTTCAACTCAGGTTCTTCATACCCGAGCATGCAAGAAAAATCGTCAGAGGCAAAATTCTCCCAATAGGGAGTAGGTTATTACCTCTTCCCCCTCCAGAGAAGTCTATCAATATAACTTGATGGAAAACAACGAGCAATAATATACACCCGTCCGTCCTAATTTCACTGCCCAACAGACTCGTCTGGCAGTAACACACCAATCCCACCAGGCAATTCCAACGAAGTACTATAGCCAGACACATATAACTGTTTATAATTCATCATCCAGTTAGCAGGATCGTTTGACTGCATCCAAAGAAGCTCACCAACCAAATGTGGTGACCACCTGTAAACAGGCACATACACGTGATTATACTCATCAATTCTGTCAGCAGTCTTATCTTCCAGTATTAAAGGAAGTTCATCAATCATATTTGGTGGAGAACAATTACCAGGCACATACACCTGCAATTCATCAAGATAATAAACAGTCTTGTTTGGTAGAACCCAGAGATGTCAATTGGAAAGCCCCAATGACAAACAGGAGGCAGACACAACTTTCTGCCCCCACACATGAGTACTGTCAGAATTTACTAACAGGAGAAGGAGTACAGGAGAAGGAACACACACCTACTCCAAAAACGGAATGGACATATATTCTCATTCCAGTAACTGAAGTCACCAAGCACATTCTGACAATGGTGAAAGAGCAGAAGAAAATTCCTGCCCATATTCTGGATACCTTTCAGAATATTATAACAACTTCAGTGACATCACAGGGAAAGAAACATAAATCTATCCCTATCAGTGGAGTGACTCATCAATATACCACTCCGGAGCAGTTACACACCTCTATTCTAGTCCAGGAGGGTCGTGGGGCATACTCCCCCATGTCATATGGACAATCAAGTCAGGCACATACACCCGATTTAAATGAAGATAATCATCCTAACCTAACCATTTCTCCTGAGTAGGCACATACACCTACCCATAATAACCACTTTCATCAACAAGTGGTTTCTAGAGTGAGTAAGAAGGCGTCCAAGAAAAAGACCCATCCATCACAATTGAAAAATCAAGAGCCAATCTGTAATAAATCCTTGCTCAATGCTGGAGTTCTTGAAGCCCTCAGACAATTGTCTATTGAAACTCAAGATTATACTCTCTCATTTATAGATTCTGGAAGTAGCAACAATAATTCTGAAGGTCTTCATCAAAAACTTCCTCATGAAGGTTTGCTTCATGAAAATTTAGTCAATCTCAAAGTATCATCTTCAGATGAGAGACATGATAACCCTCTGCGTGGTTAGAAGACCAAGGAGCAAGATGTTTCATCTTTTGCTATAACCCACCATGGTGGTCCTCCCCATGATGATGAATTTAGATGCGAAATTACTCTTCGCAGTAGTAATTACCATTGACTAAAGATATTCTTCATTGGAAAATGTTGTAATGAGAAAGCCCTCTTATCTTGAGGCACTTGCAAATACGAATCCAGTCATGTCTGATGCCTTACTACTAGTAGGTGAAATACTTTCTCAATTAGAAGATATCCCGGGGTGTAGGTTATTCTCCGAACTACCCCTGGGTCATTCATATTCTAATTTGAAAAATGAATTCTCTACCAATCTTGTTGAATATGATGAAGCAACAAAGAAGCACCAGCTTTGGTCCAATCAGATAGAATAATCTTCATCAAATGAATAAGAAAAAGTGATGAATATGAGAAAACAACTGGTGAAAGGTGAGATGCCAGTCATGTTTTGGCCTTTGGTTTACTCTCAGTATGATATTCCAGAAACGTTGATAGAAGATTGTATTCACGATATTCGTCTCAACATATAGAAAAATATTTGTCACTTAAAAGAAAAAATATTATCTTATGATGAATATCCAAACCATGTCATTTTAATGGAAGGGTTGCAACGCCAAATTGACTTGGCATCTCTCTCAGTTTCCCGACATCCAAAGGTTGAAAAGAATCAGAGAGACCTTCAACGTACATGCCTTGGCACATTAAAAAGGGTTCACCATTTAATTACCAATTCTTCATCTAGTATTCATATCAAGGGATGGGGTGTTCATGGAGAATTGCATTTCACTGTGCTCTCTAGTCAAAAAATCCCGCCAAAAGTGGTCTCATGCAATGTTATTGCCCATGGTTGGCCACATATAACTAGTTTTGTGTGTAATCAAAGTCTTTCTTAAGAACATTCCTTGACTAGTTATTCCCAAAGTTAGGCATATAAAGAACAAGTTTTTGAATTACTCTTGCATCAAGAAAATGAGAATATCAAACAGGCTTCTCGTTTCGAGCATACACATCATCAGGTGAAAAAAGTGTCTGAAATAATCCGACGGTCATCTGAGCCAGGTGACTTGAGTGGATGTCGGATGATGCATCCGACCAATTTCCGAACTAAAGTCCGTAAAATCTAGAGATATTTTAAGAAAGTTTCAGATGTAGCAGCTCAAGAGTCACCTCATCTTTCTAGACTGGGGAATCTTTTAATCCAACCCTCAGGATCAACATACATGATTTGAGGAGTTGAGCAAGAAAAACAGGAACAGCCCCAGTCCACCGGACTGGGGACCTTTTCAAATTCTCAATCTCTTCCTCAGCGAAAGTCAGTCTTCTCTCGATTATGGAATAAGCCATAAGAGGAACACAAAACCAAATTATCAAGAGATTCCCTCCAAACTATGGTTCATCAAGAAGTTATTGAGGGATCAACCAAACAAAAGGCAATGTTTCATAAAGGACATGGAAGAAGACAGTATTGCAGAAGCATTGACAGAAGGGATGCAATGCGTTATGCATCGATAAATTTCATCAATGCCGTTGTCACTGATCCCCCAGAACATGAGGCTCACTCTGGGAAATCATATGAAGAAGTTCTTGTTCAAGAGGCTGTACACACAGAAACGAATGAAGGAGGTATGCGTATCGGAAGATAGAGGGTTTCCCAGGGGCAAGACATTCCTTCGAGTAATTCCCTTCCAAACTCCAGAAAGGCACATGCCAAGGAAAATGGTAAAAGTTAGGTTACATCCCACCCTACCTCTAGAGAAGGCTAATCACACTCATTATAGGAAAGGTTAGAACATCAAGAAGAATAAATGAAGGATTTAAGGAGGTTAAATGCAGAACTACTTCAATGTAGTCTTCCTCCTAAGCATGCTGGAGTTAATCAATCAAGGGAATTTTTTGCAGCTACTAGGATGGATCAAGAATATCCCCCTTTACAAGTACACCCTCATAGGTCCAACCCTATGGGTAATACGTGATAACAACTGGCAATACTACCATCAGTGGTAGTACTGGTTGCCACACCCGTCCAAACTCCAATTATTGCACCTGCTCAGGTCCAAGATCAACTAGATGTCTCTCAAAAATTAATGACTACCATTAAGTCATTAACAGATTGGTTGGAAGCTATGGAAGGAAAGCATGCAAAAGTTCAACCAAAAAAGATATCTTACCCTGAATGGGTGGATGAAATTCCTCCCCCATAAAATTTTGCAAAGACCAAATTCCCAATTTTTAATGGTTCGGGAGATCTAGAACAACACTTAACACATTTGGTTTCTCGTTGTGATCCTATGATGGTAACTCCTCAACAACAAGAAGCAATTAAGCTCAGGTGTTTTGTGCAGTCATTATAAGGACCTGCTTTTGTCTGGTATAAAATTTTTCAATCTCAGTCAATTACTAGGTGGGAAGATCTCCGTCAAATATTTCTTTTTCAATTTAGCTCAACATTACCAAAGACGATAGTTTTTGATCTTATCAATTGTAAGCAAATAGAAAATGAAAGAGTTTCAGATTTCATTGCTCGCTAGAAGGGATTAATATATTCCTTAAGTTTAGAACTCCCTCGAGAAGAGTTGCTGCCAATCTTTTTGGGAAATCTGCGTGATGAATTATGCACACCGTTGATCCTTGTGAAATACATAGGAGGGTTTTGAGACCTTACTTTAATCGCTCAACAGATATAAGACTCTCTTATAAAGACTAAGGCTAAAACTCGTGTAATTCCATCAGTTTTAGGAAAAAGAATAGGGAAAACAGAGACTGCTACAGTTACACTTAAACAAGCATCTATACCTTCTTCCACTTCAAAACCTTCATCATATCAAAGGGCTCCACCTCTTGAGCATCAAAAACAATGGATGCCTTATCAAGATGATCAAAGAGATCAAAGGCAGAAACAGTTTGAGGATTTAAATAATAAAGTTTATTCTTTCTATAATGAATAAGTTTTTGGTTACTTTATCTTGGATCTAGAAAACAATCTGGTTTAGTTGCCAAGGCCCAAAAGGCCGAACACGGAAGGAGATGAAGACCTCCCCAAATATTTCCCATTTCATCAGATGTTGGGGCATCTCATTCAGGAGTGTTTTGTCTTTAAAGACTTCCTGCAAAAGATGGTGGACTATGGACAAGTAAAATTGAAAGGTTCTTCAGCCCAGGTAGCATGTGTTACTGCTACTGATCCAGAGAAAGAAGGCGAGTGGCACGAAGTCAAAAGTAAAAATGCATAGAAATATGATGATTGGATGGTCAGGAAAATGATCAACCGAACTCATGCCATTTTATGAACACAATTGAATTAACCAATTGTGTCTTCTGCTATTTCTTCCACAGCAAAACCCCCTTCATCAGAAGGAAAATCCTCAAAGAAGCGGCATAATTTGAATAAAGAAGAGCAGTCAAAAGAAGACGAGCTCATGTCAAATCCTAAGTTATCTTTGACTCTGGCATATTTTATTCCATCTATTTCAAAAGGATGGGCACCACCCCACCAAACAGCACAACCTGAACTGGTTCATCAAGAAAAATCTTCATCAGATGAAGAATTGATCTTTGGTTCTGTTGACATGATTCATTTAACAGATCCCTATGCCAGTGACAGTTTTGATCATGATGAGCCTAAGTTCCCTAAATCTAACAGATGAATTAGAGGAAGAGACAGAGGTCTAGGATACAGGGGAAGACATGGATATTCCAGAAGCCACTATTTCAATCCTACCCCTGCTAGAACTGTATATGCGGAAGAAACTCATGGAAAATCCCTTCAGCGGGCTCAACAGGAACAAGAAAGTTCTTCCACACATGGCAGATTCGGTCCTGACGTAGTTATTTTGGAAGAACGGTTATAGGTCACACCTTCTTCCTCTCAGCAAATAGATAGACCTAGTCAGTTTAATCTATTGAATCCAGGAGTGTTTCCAATTCCTACCCCGATACGGGATGCATCTACTGCCAAAGCATCAACTTCCAAGGCACCTGCAAAACCACATTTTCATGATGGGAAATTCAGACCTTTGGACCAAAAGTATGATGTCTTGAAACATTTTTCCCAAGTACTGGCCAAGTTATCATTTTTTGATGCCTTGAATCTATCAAAAGATCTTCGGGAGGCGCTTATTGAGGCTCTTTCAAGTCCTCGAGAATTCGAAACTAAAATTGCTCTAGCTGAAGTCTACCATATAGAGAATGATCCTGTAGAATTCCATGCAGTGATATATTTTATAGATGAAGATGAAGATGATGTTGTACATGGACATATCAGACCTTTGTATCTATCTGGAAAAGTCAATGACATAGATATTTGACGAGTGTAACGACCCAGACCCGAGCTACCACCCGAACAGTGCCAAACGGGTCGGGTGTCACTACCTTAGGCGTACCTCCCCTGAACGCCAAAGGCTGCCGAATAGTAGTGAGGGTCTGAATAGGTATAATGGGGAGGCTATACCCTCTCAGAGGAATAAGAATGGTACTGGTCCGAGTATAATACTAAAAAGTGAAGCAGAAATAAATGACTCAGCAAACTCGAACCAGACCCGCATAGCATAAGCATATCAAATATCAATAAACCAGCGGAAGCAATATAGAAACAACAGAGGTGGAAAGTAAACAGAACATAATGCCAGAAATCAACTGAAATAACTGCTAAAACAATCAAGCATGAATCCAAGCAAGTCATACAATCAATATATATATAATGGTGCCAATGGCTAACCAGAAGTAGCTAAAATATAAAGTAAACATGCTGATTCAAGAAAAAGAATACTAAAAAAGTAACTCCAGTATGACACGACCTCAAGTTCCACGCCAGTCTCCATGTCAACAGCACTAAAGTCCAGCTCCTGAGGCTGACCCCCTACCTGCACACAATTTCATAAAGTCTACACGCGTCCCGAAGGGCCTGTGTAGGGTGTGAGACAAGTCTCAGTAGGATACCACCCAGAGGTGCATACCTAATATAAGTGTTAGATAGACATGATTAATAAGAAAAAAAGTAACAGTGCAATGCCCAAAAGTAAACAAAGACTTCACTGGTGCTCAGCAGCCACCAGGAAGTGTCTCCTGCTTCGGCCAACGCTAAAATATTTGGTCTGTAGCCCGACACCTCATTCCACCTGACACCATGTGTCTCAAGTACCGACGTCCCGAAGGCATGCCCAAGTGTCGTAACCCAGCTCAAAAACTCAACCTGCCCATGACACAACATCCGGAGGAACAATGATACCTACCCTCAAAAGATAACCAGAGGGACAACGATGTCTGCCCTCAAATCACGGCGAGCCTCTTCCCCCAACCTGACCGCCTCAAAGCTGTCTCCCGAAGGCTCCTCACCTTCCACGTGGCTTCCTATGACAAGAACCCCCAAACCAAAATACCTAACCACGACTATCGGGGGCCTCTACCCAGCGAGTGGCCATACCACCTCATCTCGGAGTCTATCCGTGTGCACACTACTCAAAAGTACCTGATGAGCGGTAATCACCTCAGTATGTTCCAAGCCACAACACTTCTGACACCTCGTGTCCCTGCGAACCTGTCTCTCAAGTCTGATGGCCTCGCTATCCAAGTAACCCGGGCCAAGCCCAACCTGACAATCCGACTACCTCAACCGACGTCTATGACACCCAATCCTGTGGTAGAAACCACCCAATGTAACCCGATCCAAAGCCCCATCCTGTGATCTTCATCACTCAACAAATATCTGGGCCACGCCCAACACAATGAGCAGTTCAACACTGATAATATCACACATTGAATAACTATTCTCAAGCATTACTTGAAAGACGCAATTAATAAACAATTAATTTCACTACTTATGCCAAACCATACTAATACCTAAGGTATTAAATGCCTTAAACAATTACTAGCATGCTATAACAAATCAAACTCAGCAGTTTAATCCAACAGAAACAAAAGCAGTCTAAAATCAGTTGTTTAAATATTGGTCCAAATCATACGCATTTCAGCACCCCGACCGAATTTCCCCAAACGATCCATGACCTCTCACCCGGCCTTGCTCTAGCACAAAAGGGTCAGGGAATACATAGGGGCATCCCAAAATGCAGATAATTAATTAAAAACAAATAAACAGTGTTTCGCTCAACACCCGACGTCGTTCCCGGAGGTCGCAACTCCAAATTGTCTACGAAAAAAATGAAAGAAGGTATGCACCACCTACCTCGTACTCGTACGATGAAACTCCTTTGATTTCAGCCCCTGAATCGGATTGAATCGTGGTAGATCTGCATTTCCATAAAATTTGGAAATTCCGTTCATATGGAATCTGCAGAGGAACATGTGAGGGATGAAGGATGAAGAAGGGTTCGAGGGGTTAGCCTTTCCGATGCAGTCCTTCTTCCACTGACAGATCGAAGAACGGAGGTCGTACGGAGATTCTGGGAGGGTTTGAGTTTTCAGGGTTTATCGGACGAACTGTTCGTCCAAAGGGGAAGAAGAAGGGACTTATGAGAATGAGACACGATGGTGTCTCGATCGCTAAAATTAAAATAAAAATACACGGCGTTTATTTCCAAAGTACACGCCGTGTAGATGTGTTTTCGTACTCTGACTTAAGAGGAGTCCAGCACACGACATGGACCATGTACACGGTCAACACACAGCTAGGGTCTCGACCGCTACACCAGACAAAGGTACACGACGTGTTAAGGAATACCACACGCCGTGTAGATGGAAATTTACACCTGGCACCACACGACATGTACTTGGCCTCGTACGGGTAAGGGATACATGGCGTGTCTATAAATACATGCCGTGTAGTAAGAAACTTCTACACGGTCTTGACACGGCACGTACTCGGAGAGCACACGACCGGTCACTCGGGTCACTCATACACGACGTGTACTTAAAGTACACGGCGTGTAGTCTGGAAATTTCCAGAAACTACCAGATTTTCTAGACTTCTCAAAAACCAGTCAAAAAGTTTAAGCAGGGTCGGAATTTGACCCGTTTCTAAAAACCCAAGTTCTTATAAACTCCCCACCTTAACGTAGCTCGTCCACGAGCTACCGAATGAAACTAGGAGATGGAAACAAACACACCCATCCCGATCAAACAACTCGGACTACCCCGGTCTCAAGGTTCTGGCTAAATTCCTAAAAGGGCTCCCCACCTTAGGAATTGACTACTCGGTCTCAACCCGAACAAAGCTCAAAGCGAATAAAATAAACAAGCAAGTCCCAACAACCTATTTCCCGGACCCATGGTCCTCCCGTGATGCATCGTCACCCCTACACCTCCTCGATGCTCACGTGTCACTTTCAACCCCCAACGTAACCCTCACTGTATCGGTGTCCGCCTCCCTGAGGTCTTGCATCTGATAGATGCTCAAATCAAAACCTGGTGCCTTGCACCTCGAGTTACCCGCATCTACAATGCCCCGATGCCCACGACACCTCATGTAACCTGCATCCCTGATGCACCTGATGCTACGCATTTCTAATATATAAATAAAATATATAACGCATCTGATATGATGCCAATCCCACTAACTAGAATCTAGTTAGTCCACAAGTATCATGTGCAACTCGTGCACTCAAGAAGACACACCTCAAGAGGCCATGCCAAAATAAAGCAAAGAACTCACGGCCACACCCATGGTGTACCTTCCACCATCGTCGGCTCTCCAGCCTGCTCAACCCCAGGCATCTCCACCGCGTGCACCTGGCCTGAAGCACGACTGCCTGATACCTGACCTCCCTGCAGTGCTGCTCCAGTCACTGGCCACTGACCCCTCAGCTGGATCCCTCTATCCCTGTCACATCCTCCACGTGTAGCTGAACCTCGACTACCCTCTCCTAGTACCGAACCCGAACCAGCTCCTGACGCCACAGTCTGTCCTGGTCCCTACCTTCCAACTGTCTGAGAAGGCTGCCTGCAAAACCTCTCTAGATGCCCGACCTACCCACACACCCGACACTCCTTCAGGGGCCTATCGCACTGAGCCCAAACATGTCCCAGTTGTCTGCACTGAAAGCAAACCACTGCTAAACTACCACGAGGTGGTCGAGCTGACTCCTTGGCCTGCCCGCCCTGCTGGAACTCATCACTCCCTCGCTTCCTGCTGTCTGGACCATCACCTGAAGTTGTCACCCTGACAAAACGATATTTCTCTCTCTTGTTTCTCTCAGCTATGAATGCCTGGTTCACCACATCGGAGAAGGAACCCAGCCTGAAGATGTTTACCTTAACCCGAATGGCGTGTCGTAAGCCGTCCTCGAAGTGCCTCACCCTAGCTGCATCATCGCTCACCATACCAGGTGCAAAACGAGATAACTTTGTGAAGGTAGATGCATAGTCCACGAAGGACATATCTCCCTACTGAAGACTCAAGAACTCTCGAGCACTCTCTTCCCTCAGTGTCTCTGGATAGAAGTGCTTGAAGAACCTGTCCTCGAAGTCCTTCCATGCCAGTCCCTCATGCCTACGATCCTGTACCTGTACATCCCACCAACACTTCACCGATCCTCTCAGCATGTACGTCTCCAGCTTGACCCTCCGCCCTGAAGGCATCCCGAGGTGCTCGAAGATCATCTGCATACTATCTATCGAGTTCTCTGCTGCCTATGGACCACCCTCACCCTGAAAAAGAGGTGAGTGCTGCGACTGGAATTCTCGTGTCAGATATGCCATAGAAGGCTCTGTACCCTGCGCGCCTCTGTCAATCCCCTGCAAGACATGTACCGGGATTGCTCGGAGCTGCTCGTTGAGCCACGAACCGAACGATGCCAAACCTGGCTGTGGTCCTGCATGCACTAGATCCTGAACCTAATCCTGTCCCTGAGCCTGTACCTCCGGCTGATGCTCTGCCTGCACCGGATTCTGAACCTGATCCTGCGGTACCATATCCTCTCCTGCCTGACACTCCATCGTGTCATGAATGAGTAACCTGCTGAATACCATAAATGGTCAGACAAACCATATATATATAACAATATATTCTATGCAGAAAAGGAAAGAAGTAAAGAGGCAGTGTATAACAACTACCCTTACTCTCCCCTATCGCAACCCATGCCCTCGGCATCCCGACCTCACAGCCTCCTTTCCCACCCTCAATAGAGCCAAGTATCAATAGTACCTCGGGCCAAGCCCATCCTGATAACCAAAGTTTCCTCAAACCCAACGAACGAGTTGCCAAATCCTGACAGTTACACTGCCTCACCCATAGTACCTACCTGCTCTCATAAGAGTCAGACCCAAATATCCTACACCTGAAATTCTACCAAAAACAAATAATGTCATACACATTGCAATAAACAAGAAATTCTATCAGGAGTTTCACCTATTCACATTTCAGATCATACATAGCATGGCAATTGATTTTTATTCACATGGTATTATCACTTCACAAAGCATACATGCAGTTATGAAATTGAAATACCCTAAAATGTGCCTATCAAAAGCCAAACAAGAAACTCTTGCCATACTGGCTAAGGTTTACGTATCATAATCAATAACATCACATAACAAGTGAGCCACTGAGGTGGAAATCATATAAACCATAATCTGAGCAAAAAAATAGCAATTCCCACCCACGACAACTCAATCCATCCCTCGTACATGGGGCTGCAGGCACCCAAGCACGAGATCAAAATTCAGATCCAACAACCACCTATCTCTAGTCTACAATATCCCAAATAGTAAAACTAGAAGAAATAAAAAGAGAATCATCTAACTCATTAGTAGCCATAAAAACACTGCTACTAAATCCATGTCAAGAACTTGCCTTTGATACCACTTTGTAACAACCCAGACCCGAGCAGCCACCCGAACAGTGCCAAACGGGTCGGGTGTCACTACCTTAGGTGCACCTCCCCTGAACACAAAAGGCTACCGACTAGAAGCGAGGGTCTGAATAGGTATAGTGGGGAGGATATACCCTCTCGAAGGAATAATAATGGTACTGGTCTGAGTATAATACTAAAAAGTGCAGCGGAAATAAATGACTCAGCAGACTCGAACCAGACCCACATAGCAGAAGCATATCAAATATCAATAAACCAGCAGAAGCAATATAGAAACAATAGAGGCAGAAAGTAAACAGAACATTATGCCAGCAATCAACTGCAATAACTACCAAAACAACCAAGCATGCATCCAAGCAAGTCATACAATCAGTATATATGTAATGACGCCAATGGCTAACCAGCAGTAACTAAAATATAAAGTAAACATGCTGATGCAAGAAAAAGAATACTAAACAAGTAACTCCAGTACGAAATGACCTCAAGGTCTATGCTAGTCTCCATGTCAACAACACTAAATTCCATCTCCTGAGGCTGACCCCCTACCTACACACAATTTCATAAAGTCTACACGCGTCCCGAAGGGCCCGTGTAGGGTGTGAGACAAGTCTTAGTAGGATACCACCCAGAGGTGCATACCTAATATAAGTGTTAGGTATACATTCTTAAATAAGAAAAACAGTAATAATGCAATGCCTAAAAGTAAACAAAGACTTCACTGGCACTCAGCAGCCACCAAGAAGTGTCACCTGCTTCTGCCAACGCCGGAATCTCTGATCTGTAGCCCGGCACCTCGTGGCACCTGACACCATGTGTCTCAAGTACCGACGTCCCGAAGGAATGCCCAACCATCGTAACCCGGCTCGAAATCTTAACCTTCCCATGGCACAACATCCGGAGGAATAACGATACCTGACCTCAAAAGATAACCAGAGGGACAACGATGTCTTCCCTCAAATCAAGGCGAGCCTATGCCCCCAACCTGACCACCTCAAAGCTGTCTCCCGAAGGCTCCTCACCTTCTACGTGGCTTCCTATGGAAAGAAACCCCAAACCAAAATACCTAACCGCAACTATTGGGGGCCTCTACCCAGCGAGTGTCTGTACCAACTCATCTCAGAGTCTATCTGTGTGTACACTACTCAAAATTACCTAGTGAGCGGTAATCACCTCCGTATGTTCCAATCCACAACACTTCTGACACATCATGTCCCTGCAAACTTGTCGCTAAAGTCTTATGGCCTCACCATCCAAGTAACCCGGGCCAAGCCCAACCTAACAGTCCGACTGCCTCAACGGACGTCTATGACGCCCAATCATGTGGTAGCAACCACCCAAAGTAACCCGAGCCAAAGCCCCAACCTGTGATACTCATCACTCAACAAATATCCGGGCCACACCCAATACAACGAGCAGTTCAACACAGATAATATCACACATTTCATAACTGTTCTCAAGCATTACTTGAAACAGAAAATTACTAAACAATTAATTGCACTATTTACGCCAAACCATACCAATACCTAAGGTCTTAAATGTCTTAAACAATTACTAGCATGCTATAACAAATCAAACTCAGAATTTTAATCCAACAACAACAAAAGCATTCTAAAATCAGCAGTTTAAATATTGGTCCAAATCATACGCATTTCGGCACCCCCAGTCGAATTGCCCCAAATGAGCCATGACCTCTCACCCAGCCTTGCACTAGCACAAAAGGGTCAGGGAACACCCAAGGGCATCCCACAATGCAGATAATTAATTAAAAACAAATAAACAGGGTTTTTCTCAATACTCGACGTCGCGCTGGGAGGTCGTAACCCCAAATTGTCTACGAAAACACGAAATAAGGTATGCACCACCCACCTCGTACTCGTATGATGACACTCCTTTGATTTTAGCCTCTGAATCGGACTAAATCGTGGTAGATCTGCGTTTTCGTCAAATCCAGAAATTCTGTTTGGATGGAATATGCAGAGGAACAGGTGAGGGATCAAGGATGAAGAAGAGTGCATAGGGTTAGACTTTCCGATGTGGTCCCACTGCCACTGACGTATCGAAAAACGGAGGTCGTACGAAGATTCTAGGAGGGTTTGAGTTTTCAGGGTTTCTCGGACGAACTGTTCATCCAAAGGGGAAGAAGAAGGGACTTCTGGGAATGAGACATGGCGATGTCTAGATCGCTTGAATAAAAATAAAAATACACGGCATGTATTTGCAAAGTACAAGCCATGTAGATGTGTTTCCATACTCCGAATTAAGCAGAGTCCAACACATGGCCTGGACCGTGTACATGGTGAACACAAGGCCAGGGTCTCTGCCGCTACATGGGACAAAGGTACACGACATGTTAAGGAAGACCACACGCCGTGTAGATGGAAATTTACACATGGGACCACACTATATGTTCTTGGCCTCGCACGGGTAAGGGATACACGACATGTCTATAAATACACGTTGTGTAGTAAGAAACTTCTACACAGTCTTCACACGGCATGTACTCAGTGAGCACACGACTAGTCACTCGAGTAACTCATACACAGTGTGTACTTAAAGTACACGGCGTGTAGTCTGGAAATTTCCAGAAACTGCCCAGATTTTCCAGACTTCTCAAAAACCAGTCAAAAAGTTTAAACATGGTCGGAATTTGACCCATTTCTAAAAACCTGGGTTCTTACAACGATCTTTCATTGATAATGGCTTAGGAGTCAACCTCATTCCTATTCGTACACTTCATATATTGGGCTCACCGAATCTGATTTATCTCCTTCTACTTTGATGTTTCAAGGATATGATAAGAATGAACAAGAACCTCTGGGTGAGATTACACTCAGAATTCAGTTTGGAGACCTTGTGTCTAATTCAGATTTCATGGTTGTTCATCAGGACACATCCTTCAACATTTTTCTTGGAAGACCTTGGCTATATCAACATGTGGCCATATCTTCTTCGTACCATCAATGTCTCAAATATTGTTTCAATGATCAAATTGGGACATTGTATGGTGACAAGGCCCCATTCAAAACATGTGAATCTCAATATATTGAGGCAGGATTTTATCACATGGAGGGAAAGAAAAAATCCACGGCAAAGAAGGTCACCAAAATTAATGCTCCAAATGGATTGGAAAATATTCCAGTAAATCCATTCATACATGTGAGTACAGATTATGTGTTTCCTATCAGTCAAATTGACAGGATATACCTAAATCCAAACACTCTTATGGAAACTTCCATAATTTCAATTACGAAAATCAATCCAGACATCATGGGAGAAATTGTTGATTCACCAAGAAATGATGAAATATTATATGGATATATCTTCATTTCATCTGCTAAAATCCATAAATTCTATACTTCATCAACCAGGTCAGAAGAAGTTATAGCGATACCAGAGGAAAACAATGATGTCAATTCTCAATCCATCATCTCCTCTATATTACCCCAGGAAGACCCTTCATCATCAATAGGGTCAGAAATGGTATCCTCTTCTCCAAGATGTTCAAATTTTAACTTCTCCCCTGACCATTGAAATTCTGCTTCGTCATCTACTATGAAAGTAGAAACAGAAGAAGTAACACATATTGAAGAAGAAGATGAAGATCTCTGGGATTCTCCTTCATCATTTGAAGAGGGTATCTCTACTACTGTGGATGAACTCAGAGAAATAAATATGGGTACAAAAGAAGATCCACGCCACACTTTAATTAGTACAACCATGACTCTTGAAGAGAAAGAAATGTATACTTCATTTCTAAAGAAAAATAGAGATGTATTTTCTTGGAATTATACAGAAATTCTAGGTCTTGATCCTGATATTTCCACTCATCATTTGGGTTTTCCAGAAGAACATTGAGGATTCAAGCAAGCAGCAAGAAGAAAACACCCAACTTATGCCTCCAAAATTGAAGCTGAAGTTGATAAGCTTATCAAGGCTTACTTTGTCAGATAATTTCAATATCCCAAATGGGTGGCTAATATTGTCCTTGTGAAAAAGAATAATGGACAAATTAGAGTTTGCATTGACTTTAGAGATCTTAATCGGTATTATCCCAAGGATGATTTTCCAGTTCCGATCACAGAACTCTTAATTAATGCAACAGATGGCTACTAAGATCTTTCCTTCATGGATGGTTACTCTAGGTATAATAAAATACGAATGACCTTAGAAGATGAAGAGTCTATAGCCTTCAGAACTCCTCAATGTGTGTTTTTCTATTGGGTAATACCCTTTGGCCTGAAGAATGCAGGTTCAACGTATCAATGTGTCATGCACCATATCTTCAAACCCTTTTTAGGGAAATTTGTTGAATGTTATGTGGATGATTTGGTGGTTAAGTCTAGACAATTTTCTGATCACTTGGCCTATCTAGAAATCATATTCAACAAACTTCGACAAAACAATTTGAAGATGAGCCCCTTGAAATGTGCTTTCGGGGTAACCTCAGGAAAATTTCTTGGCTTTTTTGTATGCCATCGTGGTATCGAAGTTGATCCTAAGAAGAAAAAATCAATCCTTGACATGTCACCTCCTACAAATTTGATGGAATTAAGAGGACTTCAAGGACACTTGGCCTAAATTTGGTGTTTCATTGCCAATTTGGCAGGTAAGTGTTTACCCTTCACCAGATTAATGAAGAAGGGATTCACCTACTAGTGGACTGAAGAATGTCAAGAAGTATTCAATATCTTCAAAAAATATCTCTTGATTCCACCAATATTAATTACACCTATTGAAGGAAGACCACTTATTCTCTATGTGATAGCTTTAGATTGATCATTGGGTGCCTTCCTTTCCCAAAAGAATGATGCTGGGAATGAAAACAGCCTTTACTATCTCAGTCGAACTATGCTTGAGGAAAAAACTCGATATTCAAGTATTTAAAAATGCTACCTGGCAATAATATTTACAGTTCATAAATTGCGACACTACATGAAACATCATGAGGTCCAATTGGTATCTCGCAATAACCTGCTCAAATTTATCCTTAGTTGTCCAATGCTTATAGGACGTCTGGCAAGGTGGGTAGTTATTTTTCAGCAGTTTGATATCCATTATGTGTCTCAAAAGGCAATAAAGGTCCAAGATCTGGCCGATTTCCTTGTTGAACAACCATCTGTAGAAGATACATCTTTAAATATTGAACTTCCTAATGAGGAATTCTTCTCTATTAAAAATAATCCTCAAACATGGGAAATGTACTTTGATGGTGCCTCCATAATTCCAACAGGGAAGAAAATGGAAGATCCTAAATTCAAAAAAGTTGGGTTAGGAATCGTTCCTATTTCTCCAGAAAAGGAAATTCTACCCTAATCCTTCTTATTGTTGAAAGGCAGTACAAACAATGAAGTAGAATATCAATCTCTCATCGCAGGCTTAGAATTGGCGCTTCAGGCACAAGTGAATCACTTGAAGGTAAAAGGTGATTTAGATTTGGTAATCAAACAAATAAATGGGAATTATGCCATCATAAAGGAAGATTTAATACCTTTGTGTGATTACGTTAGAGAGTTAAGGGAAGAATTTTCCTCAGAACTGACATTTTATTATGTCTCGCGATCACAAAATGACCAAGCTGATGCACTAACTAATGTAGCCACAACCCTGGAAGATCCAAATCGGGATGAAAAAATCATCAGTATTGCCCACCATCATGTAGTTTCACCTTTTGTTCAAATCAGAACAGAGGAAATCAATGAAATCAGTCCCATTTCTGAACCATATGTTCATACTACATGATGGATGACACCTATCATGGAATACATTAAAAATGGAACACTCCCACCTGATAGAGCTGGGAAAGAACAAGTCTGGCGACGTGTGTTCAATTTTACTCTTTATGATAGCCCAGATCACCAAAAAATTATCTAAAAGTGAGGTTTTTATGGAATTATATTTAGATGTATTGATGGTGAAGAGACAATGGCTGTCATAACTGAAGTACATGCAGGAGTTTGTGGTACCCACCAGTCTGGACATAGAATTTCTGGTCAAATTTGAAGGCTTGGATACTTCTAACCTTCAATGATGTAAGATTGTGTTGATTTCACTAAGAAGTGTCATTATTTCAAAGTATGTTCCAACTTCATTCATCAACCCCCAGAGTTGCTTCATACTGCTAAATACTCCTAGCCATCTGCTACATGGGGAATGGATGTAGTAGGACCTTATCCTCTGGCTACAGCTAAGCAGTTTAAGTATATTATTACTGCAACTGACTTCTTTTCCAAATGGACCAAGGAAATACCTCTAAAAAAAGTCATTGCTAAAAGAATTGTTATCTTTGTCAAGTCTAACATCATTACAAGATTTGGTGTTCCTCATACCATATTGATGGATAATGACACCAACTTTTGTTCATCCGAAGTAAGAAAATTGTATCAAGAATACAATATCAGATCCAACCATTCATCTCGGTATCATGCAGCGGCCAATGGTCAAGTAGAGGCTTTCAATAAGACTCTTTCAAACATACTTCAAAATCTGGTGGATAAAGATAAGAATTCATGTACTGATAAACATTTTCATTCTCTATGGGCTTATCAGACTACCACCCGCACTGCTACACGATCAACTCCATATTCATTGGTATATGGAACGGAAGAAGTATTGCCTATTGAAGTCCAATTACCTTCACTTAGAGTCACCATTTGTGATTGGTTATCTACAGATGAATAATCTCAAAAGTGCTTGGATGAATTGGAACGACTAGATGAAAAAAGATTGTGCACACTGCACCATTTAGAAGTCTATCAGAATCGAATAGCATGAGATTTAAATAAAAAAGTTTGTCTTCATTCATTCATTCAAGGAGAATTTGGTATTGGTCCTCAAAACCCCAATGATACCGGGAAAGAAGCCTCCAAATCTTTAGCCAAAGTGGGAAGGACCTTACTTAATACATAGGGTTTACTCCAATGGAGCTTATTCTTTAATCTCAATAGATAGAGAACTCATTAGAACTCCAACCAATGCAATATTCTTGAAGAAGTATTTTGTGTAACAAAAATACACCTATTGTCCTTTCTACATGACATTAAACTGCATAGTCCCCTCTATTGTCCAACATGACGTTAAATGGTGTCCCTCTATCATCCAACATGATGTTAAACTGTGCATCGTCCGAGCTGCAAGAAGTTAAACTACCAAGCACCCCATGTTTGTGACACATGACATTAAACTATGATTGCCACATGCATAATTGTATTTTAAACACTATTTCCATGTGTCCCCTAGGTTGCTAATCACACTTAAGTCCCAACATCATCTTCGGGTCACTGTCCTCAAGTACACCCCAATCATCAAATCCCTCTCAATTGAACCACGCGGACTTTGATCCTTGTCTCATAGGCTGGGTATGTAGGCAACCTTCTGAGGTTCAAGCCCGAAACCAATTTCTTCACATTGATTCACCTTCATCCCATAAGATGTTGATCTGTGAATCCCCTGTCTACCGTCTTATTCATATCGGTTCACTTTCGTCCTACATGACGTTAAACCATGTATGTCCCATCATCCTAGCTATATGACATTAAACTATATAGTCCCCCATTGTCCTTACTAAAGGACATTAAAATGCAGAGCACTGGTCCATATGATAATAAACTACAATAGTCCCTGATACCTTCACTTGAGAGGAATCATTATTGACATGGTCTCCAACCATGTCATGTTTGAAGAACTACATGTGGCTTGATTCTCATCCTTATGAGATACGTAGTGACACCCAAGTCTTTAATCTTGGGTCCATCCATAATTGCAATAAAGTTTTCTTTACCCCTCACATGTACGAACCAAATCTGTACAAAGGGTATTTCAAGAACTACGTGCAGCTTGATTCCCATCCTCATGGGATATGTAGGAACACTTGAGCATTCCTCGAGTCCAGCCCTGAGCCTTTGGGCCTAACCCCAAACCCCACTTTTGGTCCCTTGAATGAAAAGTCCCCTTGGGAGCACATGGTATGATATGGAACACCCTGGTCTTTATTCATATTAGGTTTATAACAAATGAACGACGTGTCTCTCTCACTATGGTCCGAGATCTATGAACCTAAACTAAGATCTTCCATGCTCTCGTCCTGCATGACGTTAAACTGTATTTTAAGAACTACGCGTGGCTTTATTCTCATCCTAATGAGATACGTAGTGACATCCAGAATTTCAATTCAAGACCCAGCCACAACATTATACAAATAATATTCATGATCTCCATAACCCTTTTCTTGACTTATGGTCGCAAAATGTCTGATACCTAAGAGTTCTTTTGCCTGACTATGCAGCACGTGCCCTTAGTTGGCCTTGCATAAGTTTTCTACATAACAGACCTGTCAACCAAAAGATAATACTATTTGACTATGCAGCTCATGCCCTAGTCGCCCCTGCATAATTCAACCACCATAACAGGTTTTCAAGTAATGGTAACTTCATTCTTAGGAGAATCCTCTTTTGTCCCTATTAGTCTTAATGACGATATGTATGGATCTTCAAAAAAAACTGCCATCCTTAACATATTTATTCCATACTCTTTCTCATGATCTAAAAGTATTATGTCGTATAAATTTTTATATCCCCGGTTTTAGTCATATGATTTGAAACCACATATACCTTTTTTCCTACGTTTGGAGCAGACCTTCGTAGAAGTCACATTCCTCCAATTATTTGACAATTCTAATTGGAAATATCCTCTCCATATTCAAGTACCTTTTTCCATAAAGCAGACTCTATGATTTGGATAATTTGAATCCCCATAAAACTTTCTTTAGATTTTATCAATAGAAAGACAAATTTCTGAGAGTTCTTTTGCCTGACTATGCAGCACGTGCCCTTAGGTGGCCTTGCATAAGTTGTCTACATAACAGACCTATCATCCAAAAGATACTACTATTTGACTATGCAGCTTATGCCCCAGTTGACCCTGCATAATTCAACCCCCATAACGGGTTTGTAAATTAGTGGTAACTTCATTCTTTGAAAAGACTTCCTCTAATTCCTTTTAGCTCTTTTCCCATGTCATTCCTCAGATTCAAAATTTCTCAAGTCACAATTTAAAATTTTCCCCCTCCATAATTGAATATGGTAATATGTTTCCAAACAAATTATCAAGAATTGAGTCAATATCATCCACTCGGTCAAAGCTATTCGACCTTAAATATTAGCCTTTTTATAGTCCAAAATGCATGACTTTAAACTGCCAATAACAAAAGGCATGGTACTCACTAAATTGAGAACCTGTAAAGGGTACTCTGAACAAAAGTCGAGTCCCATCTCTCTAGACATACATTTTTTATGATTTAGGCAATATTGAGAAATTAAAAGATGCAAAGTTTGTGGGGTTGTTTATATAACCCTAGTAAAAATTAAACTATGTGTACCAGGCCCATTGGATTAGGTAAAAATAAAGAGCAATTATCATGATTGAAGATGAACTGTTTTTCATCGATGAACAAGATTAGAAGAACATCCACAGACTAGAGTCTCTTCTCTTTTCTTTCAAAAATTACAGAAGACTTTCAATATGATTTCTTATCTGTTTCACAGCATCCCGAGCTTCATCAGCAGCCACTTGAAGTTCATTTACACAACCATATTCACTCTCTTAAGCTTGATGAAGTGATTCTTTGGCATCTTTGATGGCTTTTATACCATCCGATTGGACTTATTTTAATGAATTATGAAGCTGGTCAAGCTCCCCAGTAACAACTTCTAGCTCTTACTAAAGGTGAAACTGCTGGAAAATCTTCTCCTTGATCTTTTGATTCAACTCCTTCAGCTTTGTAGCATGATCAACCTTATCTTGGGACACTGTAGCATGAAAATCATTGATATTGATCAGTAATCTTGATCTGATCAGGTCTTGATGGCACCTTTGCTCTTTCTCCCTCCTCCGAATGACTTGATTCACTATGACATGGATTTCTTGATATCCAAAATCTCTATGTCCCAGTATGATGAACAAGGATAAAAGTCTTAGAATTTTTGAAGGAATATCTTCAAGAGGCACCTCAGACATTATCTTCCATATATTTTTCCATGCCTTGAGACGTGATAATTGGAGTGCCTTTTTCACCTCTGGGTCTGATTCAGCATCACTATCACAAGGAAGAACATAGTCTGGGATTAATGCACTTAAGGAAGTTCCCTGTTCTGCTTCTTCCCTGAACCTGGTTGCTTCACCTTTTGCTACTATTTGGACTGAGGCTGAGGCTTCACCTCCAGATCTAGCCATTGAAGTTGATAACCCTATTTGTTCAATTGAAAGTATGGTTAGTTTCAAAGGACAATAAAAGTTGATTGATTTTCTTGTAGGTTATGTAAGATAAAAATATCATCATCTTTTACCTAAAAGTAGATCATAAACTTGTGAAGACTCCTCCCCATATTTCTTAGCTTCAACAGGATATTTAGGATGGGTTTCAGGATGGGTTTCAGGATGGTCTTCCATGTTAAGTTCCACCTGAGCCAGTGTTTCTGCAATAATAGGGTTGACATCAATGTCTACACCCCTTTCAAGAATTTTTGGATCAACAATATCTTTATATGGAACTGTACATTTTTAACCAAACAGGGTTAGAAGTGTAATCATGAGAAGATTAAAAAGACAAATGATGAAACTCACGTCCAGTTGATTCTATAACTAGATCTCCAAAATCTTCTAAATCACATTTTAATTTAACATGATATAAAATTTCTTCAAAGGACATGACAAGTTTCATCATTTTATCCAATGATGTCCCATATCCCAGGTTATTCTCACTAGTGGGAGCACTCGACATGTCTTCTTCGTGACTTTCATCTGGCAATCTCTGACCCCTGATAGATTCTTCACAGACAGCTGTGGGGTCAGATGCGGTGGTTACCAAATGTTCTGGTGCATGTGTTGAACCTAAAAAATCACATAATGGAAGTCATTTGTTGTCTCATTTGAAGTTCTATGAAGTATTTTTAATTTACTAGAATTATTTTCTCTCATGGCATTAGAAACAGTAGCGGTGTTGGAAACAGACGCCGACTCATCTGCTCTCAGTATTTCTTTAGAAACAACCGTTTGAGCATGAACTTGTGGCTGTTATCTAACACCCTCAGTTGTACTCTGAGGATGGTCAGTCCTTTCCCTTAAAGGGGAAACTGAAGAAGCCCCTGAAATTTTGATAAGTTTGAGCACTTTTTCATAAGTTAAGATTCATGACTACCAGAAATACTTACCACTACTGATAAAGTGTTTTACTGTGGTCTTCTTTATTCGATGCGTTTTCTTCTTGGCCTTTTTGGGTGGACTAGCGACATCATCTCCAAAAATAGGTATCAGAGACAACAACTCCCTTTCTAACTCTTCATCCATGGCTTTCTGGCCTGAAGATACTTCACCCGGCTCACAAGGAGATTCAGTGGCTCCAAGAGCGGTGCCACCATGGCTATACCGCGTTGAAGTGATTTTAGTGGTTCTTTCCTTTAAAAGATATAGGATGAAGAAGATTATTTACTTAAATAACAAAGCTTTGATTAAATTCAAATTGAAAAGCAAATATAAATATGAGAAAAAGGAAAACTTACATCTTCAGGAGCCACGTAATGACGCCACTCTTCATCTAATGAAGGACCAATCCCCTCAGTGGTACCACAGTCCATCATTTCCTTCACCCGTTTAGTGACATGAACTGACTTATCAGTGGTATATATGAGTGTTTCTAGATCTTTGATGTAAAAACTCACTTCATTGGGGTTTTCCTCAAAACGGATGTTAGTGGAAGCCCGAAGATTCCCTACTCCAGGGATATGTATCCCTTCACATAAGTCCATCCAGGAAATTTCAACATCACAATATAAACTCCACCTTGTCCAAACAACCTCTAGTCATAAATATTCAGAATATGCACCAGAAGACCGCAAGGAGGGTCCTACAATCTGGGACTTCAACTTCTTCCCAGCTCCTGCAACCATGGATAAAGGATAAGAAAATGAAACTTGTTTATCTATAAAATAATGGCCACTAAATTGAATCAAATGATATAACTCACCATGAGTCGATGGAGTAGGTATCTTGACTCTGGCAGGTGGATTATATCTGGCACGAGGCCGCTTTGACACATTTCATGCCTCATCATCCCCATCCTGGGAATCCGGTGAATCAGCCCCGGGTGAGGAACCCAGTGAATTAGCTCTAGGTGAGGAAGAATCACCTTCCAAATGAAAATCTTCTTTCCTAATAGTTCTCTTCTTTGTCCCCACCCAAGGTACTGAATGATTCAGTACCCCTTCAGGGTATGATGCTACCCAGATCTCGGCATACCATGTAGTCAATCGACTTGCCACTCCAACAACTGGTAGATCAAATACTACCCCAGTCTTCTCCATAGATGCCAGCAACCATAGTTGATGAGCAACCATCGGATGCTTCTCTAACCTGACATGCACCGAAGGGGATACGGTAATTTTCTGCAGACATTTGAATTGACGTGCGAATATGTATGGAGCATAGGCCTCGCATATAATATCTCCGTCAATCCTCGTGGCTATTGTACCATCTTTATATGCCAACATGTATGCCCTTAACTCCAGGCTAGCTGTTCCGTCATTAACAAATCGCCCTGTTGGCGGGTTTCTATAAGGAAATAAGTGAAACTCCTTGAACATGCTCAGCCTTATTTTGATATCATAAGCATTGAGGGATAAGGGAGAAATTCCAGAAAAGGCCTGAACAGACGGCTAGAAATAACTTCCAGGAACCTGTACCCCACTTTTTACAACATATGATCTGAAGTGAGTGGTAATACATCCCCATAAAACTTGAAATGGTCCCACTATTCTTAGAGGAGACTTACCCATATAAACATGAAGTAAGCTCCTATGAATCTTTTCCAAAACTAGGGTGGCCAACCCAACCATCTTTTTTTCAGCCAGCTTGGCTGCAATGAAAAAGGTCCTTGGCCTCATGCCTCATTTCAAATCCTGAACTAGTAAAAGGTAAACACTGAGCCAAAAAGCCAAAAAGCCTGCCATATTGGTCTTCGCTGGAATTTTCTGGTTCACTTCATACCCCCACCTATCAAACTCTCCTGCTTCTAAAATTGGCCAAAATGTGCCTGGAGCACCCCTCTTTGCTGCTCTAGGGAAACTAGTAGGAAGAGTGAAGGAAGGTCCCTCCACTTTCTTCTTAATAAGAAACATGTCCATCCACTCCTCTGGATGGATATATTTTTTGGAGTGGGTTTTTGTGGTGTTGGTATTCTTAAGATTGAGGAAAATTTTCAATAAATCTCGAGCCAAAGCCGGAGTCTTCTCCAAATCATTCCAGGTCACCTTAGGGGGGATGAATTCATCATACATATCTCCCAAAATTGGAGCCCCTGAAATCATGTAGAAATCCCAAAAACTGATGCCTACTTCTCCATGAGTCAGATGGAAAGAATTCGTTTCTAGGCTCCAACGGCTGATTAAATCCGGTAAGAAATTGTCATTTCTGTAGACATATGTCTGGCCAGCCCAGATGACTTCATATATTGAAGCTCCCTTCAGATCATCAACAAAATCTGCATAGGTTTGTCACACCCAATATTCCCACATCCAAGTCGGCTTCACACCTCCTCCAGGATGAAAATCAAAACTATTTTCCCATCCCTTAAATTGGTCCATCTAGGAATTTCAAAAAATAGAGGGATAGCAATGCAGCTGCAGCTCAAGCTTGTGAGGCTTCAGATCTGGATCATATGGGCTATGATGCATTATGAATGCCTTCTCCACTGTTCCAGCATTGGAAAATGATCCTACAACTGATACATTTGACGAAGAGAAATTGGTGTAAGTCTGAAACTACGAATGAGGAATATAAATCTTTTCCTATAGAATGTTGACTCCTTACAGATGACAATGGCCATATAAAGGCAAGTAGATGCTCTGTGGGAAATTGGAATGATATTTATTCAAGTACTTAGCCAAATCCAGGAGAGTTCTATCACAGATAGCACAATAATAATGGACGACAATGTTCACCATGTCATCTATTCTCTTGCTGGCCAACTAATCAGCCGATCCAATTCTTCTGGGAGCCATTGAATATGCATAAATATCAAACAGATGAACTTTAAGTAAGTTTGTTTTGTGAAATCTTGTTTAAGGAAATCAAAAAAATGGAAAAGAAATTAAGGCATGCAAGTACCAACTTGGCACGCAAGTCAATCGGGTTATGAAAGTTTTTCCGCCCTAGTCTTGACGTGCAAGTCAAATACCTTCTGCAGAAGCGCGACAAAAATCCAGAAGACCGAAGATCGAAAATCGAAGCACCTACGCGACGAGAGATCGATTTACTGAAAGTTGAATGAGTTTTCATGGGAGTGAGCCTATATATATAAGTGATTCTGACCACCTGCGCACCCTAGCATCTGCACGCCGAACTTGCATACCACATACCCTTGGTTCTTTGGCTTTACCTCAGAGCCAGATCCTCTTTCCTTATCGGATCCAACTCTAAGGGGGGGGGGGGGGGGGCTTTTGTTGATGCTCCTTTCCATCACAGAGTCCAAAAAATGTCAAAGGTGAATACCTTAAGCACAAAGGGTGTCACCCTTTGAAGAACGTCAAAAAATTTGGCAAAGGCAAGGACTAGGAACCCATTTGGAGGGAGTCGCATAAGTTTCCTGCATGCCGCGCAAGTCACTTGCACGCCACCTATGGGTCGCACAAGTCACTTGCATGCCCTATTCTTTTTTTTTCGCCCAAGGTGACCGGTGGCCTGTAAATAGCCCCTATGGGCCCCCCATTTCGAGGACAAATTTTCCAAAACTCAGATTCAAGCTCTGGTCGCCCAAGTCTTCAACTCAACTCTTCTGAAAGCTTCTAAGGTAAATTTTTACCTATAATAGAAGACATGAAGGAGTAGGATAAGGCTTAAGTATTTAGGATTCATCAACACTTTCACACTTAACTGTACAGACCTCATTAAAAGTGGAAACACTTACGTGCCACCCTACCCTTTCAATGAAACTTTCACACCTCCCTTTTGGAAACATTTTAGGATAATACCAAAGGCTTGAGTTAAGTCTCGCCCAAGTATTACTCTATAGATTTTTCGTCGCCCAGGTGAACCCATGCCGTGCAAGTACACTTGCATGGCCAAGACTTGTGCACCAAATGATTTGTGGGGCCATACTTGCGCGCCAACTTTATTTGTGTGCCTCTCTCCCGTTCAACTCTCCTCTTCAAGATATTATCCCTTGAACACCTTTTCAAAGCCATTTATGGCATGGTTCCTTTGTTGGATTCCTTATATGAAATGAATTCTATGAGAAACTCTCCAAAAAACTCATGAATTACAAGCTTTATGTGACCACGGTTAGAAGTTTCCTATATAACCTCATCCTTTAAGATGAGAAGATATTTTTATTTTGGGACTCCTTCTCAGGATTAAGCCCCAAGTTACAAGTACCCTTAACCTGGGCCTCCTTCTAAGGAGTAATACCCAGTCATAGTTTCCTTAACCTGGGCCTCCTTCTCAAGAGTAAACCCCAGTCATAGTTTCCTTAAACATTGGGCGTCCTCCTTAGGAGTAATCCCCAATCTTAATTCATTTTGATTTGGGCTTCCTTCCCAGGAATAAAACCTAATCATAAGTCCCTTTTAATTTGGGCCACCTTCTCAGGAGTAAGCCTTGGGTTAAAACTCCAAATCTCCATAAAGTAAAAATACCTTTATGGACCCTTCTCCTGGTATTCTTTCCTAAATTCCTGGTCTTCATCTACTTGGGCAGTCATTCATACATAAGCCCCACATCATTTCTCATGACTGCATCTTTCTTGGCACCATCGTCAAGTTTACTGATACCTCTTATTTCTCACATCGAGCATGAATCACATGAGCTTAGAGTGTAAAAGTAATCACGACAACTCTTTTTGATCCATTAACCATGCATAAGCCCCATATTTATTCACCTGAACTATGTGTACTTTGATCTCTACGTTAAAAGTAGAGTACGTAGGAAGACTTTATAAGGTTCAAACCCATCTTTCATTAATTATTTTCCGTCCCATATGATGTTAAACTATATCCGTCTTATCGAACTATGTGGGTTCTGATTCCTTTTTAACAAGGATAAATAGGTAGCTTATCTGGGGGTACGATCCCAACTCTGAAATAATCCCTATCTTTCTGAATGAAAATAAACTTCAAGTTCCCCACTGAGTGGCTTTAAAACCAGTATGGTTATCATAATGACCAAGATATTTCTATATAATGTATTGAAGAATACCATTGACTAAAAATCTCTAATACATACGGATGATTCTCCATCGATAAAGAACCTCAAATACATATAAAAGATTATATAAATCCCATACATGTCAATCATTGATCGCTAAATCTAAAGGAAAACTCATTTTCATACTTGGTGAATTAATAAGGATTCGTGAACATAACTTAAATCTATAAGAGAGTCCTAGAGTAGGTAATAATTCCCCCCAAAAAGGTGTGATGAGCCTGACCTCCCATCCTCTCTACCAATGAAAATTCTTAAGCCTCATCGGTCTATAACTAATGAACACCTACCTTTAGAAAGTAGGTCCAAATGGATATGGAATCATTGGATGTTTCCTGTTCTATGAATAAACCCGTTAGAAACCGATTGGAAAGTTTGAACCTTAAACAAACAACGTTATCCCCAATTTCAGAAGAAACATCTATATCCAAGAAAGTTGATCTGATGATAAGTCCCCTCAAATTGTGATAAAGTGATATTTCTTTGTAAGATGATCCACAATGACCCATATAACATTGTTTCCCCTGGATTTTCTTAGAAGTCTAGTGAAAAAGTCCATGGTGATGTTCTCCCACTTCCATGTTGGTATGGATAGTGGTTTCATCACACCCTTAGACTTCTATCTTTCAACCTTAACTTTTTGACATACCAGACACTTTGTTGTATATTAAACATTCTCCTTTTTCATATTGTCCCTCCAAAAGTTCTCTTAGAGATCTCGATATATCTTTGTGCTCCCTAGGTAAATAGAGAAGGTTGAGCTATGTGTGTCATTCAAAAGACCCTTCTTTATCTATGGATCATATGGTACACATAATTGTGACCCAAATCTTACAACTCCTTCCTCATCAACCTTAAACTCAGAGGATTTCCCCTTTCTATTAGCTTCCACCCTTTTCAGAATTTATACTTCTTTTCTTTGAGAATTCATTATTTTCTCCAAGAGGGATGGTTGGGAAACCATTTGAGGAAGGATTGATGATGTCCCTACCTTAATGATTCCCATGTACATCCTCTACAAATATAATAATATTGGATCTTTTTTAATTCTCATCATTGATAAATATGTAGGATCCTTTCTACTTAGAACACCCACCACCTTATTTTCCTTACCTAGGCGGAAGTGGATTAAGAAGTCATAATCCTTGATGAGATCTAACCATATTTTCTAGATCATATCAATATCCTTCTATGTGAATATATAATTGAGACTCTTGTGATTTTTATATATCTCACACTTCTCCCTATAGAGATAATTCCTCTAGATTTTCAAAGTAAAGATCATAGCTGCCAACTCCAGATCATGTGTGGGATAGTTTTTCTCATGTATTTTCAACTTTCTCAAGGTTTAGGCCATCAATTTATCATTTTGCATGAGAAAACATCCTAATACCTTCTTTGAAGCATCACTGTACACCAAAAAGAGTTCCCCACTTATTGGGAGTGTGAGTACCGGTGTAGTGATAAGCCTCTTTTTGGGATCCTTAAAGTTTTCCTCACATTCTTGAGTACATAAAAACTTCACCCCCTTTAATGTTAGCTTGGTAATTGGATTTTAAAATCATAATAAGTTCTTAAATAATCATTTATAATACCCAGATAGACCCAGAAAGCTGTAGATATCCATTACATATTTTGGCCTAGGACACTCTTCAATTGCCTTTGTCTTAGAAGGGTCCACAGATATACCTTTGTTGGTAATAAAATTCCCCAAGAATGATACTTCCTCCATATAAAAATCACATTTACTATATTTTTCATAAATTTTCTCCCTACATAAATTCATTAGCATAATATTCAATTGCTTCTCATGTTACTCCTTACTCTTGGAGTATACCAGAATATCATCGATAAAGACTGCCAAATATTTGTTGAGGTAATATATAAAGACCCTATTCTTTAAATCCATAAATATTTCTAGAGAATCAGTGAGTCTGAAGGGAATCACTATGAACTCATAGCATCCATAACTCATTAGAAATTCAATTTTGATAATATATTCCTTCCTCACTTTTAATTGGTGATATCCTGACCGAAGGTCCACCTTAGAGAAATAACTGGCCCCATGTAGCAGATCAAACAAGTCATATATCCAAGGAAGGGCGTACTTGTTCTTTATCATGATCTTATTGATCTCATGATAATCAATTCAGAGGAACATTGACCCATCCTTCTTCTTAACAAAGAGAATGGGTACACCCCATGGTGAAGTACTCGAGTGTATAAAACCCTTCTCCAGATTCTCCTATCACTGCTTCTTAAGCTATTCCATCTCTATGGTGGCCATTATATAAGGTGTATTTGATATAGGTAGGGATCCAGGAATATGTTCAATTGAGATCTCAACCTCTTGACTAAGAGCAAGACCAGGAAATTCTTTAGGGAATACATCAGTGTAATCCCTGACGATGGGAATTTCTTTGAGAAGTGTCATCTCTTTTGTCTGAATCATTTGACCTACACATGCTTTCTCATAAGGCAGTAATATCCACACTTGAGATAATGATTCTAAAGGAGATTCATCTTTCACCTTAAACTTGTAAATAATTGGAGGTTGCTTCGGGATGTGAAGAGTGATCTAACTTTCTCTATAGTTGATGTTGTATTTTTATAAATATAGTCAATCCATGCCCAAGATAACATCGAACTCCACTAATGTAATTATGATGAGATTTTCTGGGAGGTTTAGTCTAAAAGTGTTAATTGGGGAGGAGTTATATACTTTGGATGTAGTAATTTCCCTATTTGTTGTTCTCACAGATAACTCAACCTCTAAATTTTGAGGTGGTGCTTGAATAGTTCCACTAAACTTGCAAGATATGAAAGAATGCATAGAATCAAAATAAAATAGTATTTTTTCTATTATTGAATGAATAATTAGTTCACCTTTCACCAAATCATTGTCCGAATCCACCTCAGTGATAGTGATAGCATAACCCCTTCCTTGTTTCCTTGGAGGTTGTTATTGATTTCCTTAGACAACCCCTGGCTTAGGGAAATTGTTCGCATAATGCTCATGCTTATTATAGTTGTAACACTACACTACAGGCTGAGCATTGATCTAAACCTTACTTTCTTCTTCCACATTAGTGGTATTATTCATATCCCTCCTGTAGTTGTTAGCATGATGTCCCATTATTCCACATTTGAAGCAATTCCTGGCCCCCTTTAGACAGTTTCCAAGATGCTTCTTCCCACAATTTTAACATGTGGGATGTTTGATCTTCTTTCCATCACAAGATTTATTTGGTGAACCACCCATATTAGAATCCATTTTCCACTATTTTTCACCATTCCCATGAGAATATTGAGAGTTTTTGATCTCTATTTCAACCTTGAGGGAACAAAATACAATCTCCTCATAACTGTCGAAGTCACGAATCACCAATTCTTTTCGTAGACTCAGATTTAGTCCACTAAAGATGTGATCCACCTTTCTTTCAGTGTTCATGAAAAATCCAGAGATGTATCTTGAAAGCCTTGTGAAGTTTGCTTCATATTCCCTGATGGACTCATCTTCCTTGTACTTAAGTACATGGAACTCTCTTTCCATATTGAGATGGAGGGTTCGGGGGAAATATTTATTGAAAAATATTTTCTTGAATTCCTATCTATCCATGGAATCAATTTACTCCTGGGACATTGTATTCATGATTAGTTTCCACCATTGATCAGCTTCCACATCAAAACAATAGACTACCAGTATGAATTTCTCTTCTTATGAGCACTGAAGGACAAAGAATATCTTTTCAATGGAGTTAATTTTCTATTATGTGAGGAAGTGATCAGAAGATCCACTAAACATGGGAGGCCTTTTCCACATGAATGATTCAACGATTACTTTCTCTTTCCTTGTATAAGGAGGGAGTTCCACATGATTCAAGTTATTATTCATAACTTGAGCCAACTGAGTATGTAATTTCATGATGTTTTGAGCACCTATTCCCATCATATTTGGCATATCATTAAAGAAATCTTCACATTCCCTATCACATTGATTTTTGTAATGTGTTCTTATATTTATCACCATCAACTAAGAAAAATAATGTACAATTAGGGGGCTTGAATACTTAGCTAATAAGTATAAATAAATCTTTGAACATAAAAGGATAAACTTGTAAAGAAGAAGTATATCCTAACTCGTGACTCCCTAGGTTTAAATCTATGTTATCCTTGATCTATTTCTCAACTTATATTCTTATGGGATCTTTTTTATTCCCTTGATAATGGTTCGTACTAAGCTTATTAATTTACCAAAGCATGTCCCTTGGGAGTGTCAAACTAGGAGTGTAGTAAGGCCCATTATCATGCACCAGTTCCTGTTCGAGTCTAGCTCAAAGTGGTGTTTTTGGGGTTTACCACTAGATACATTTGTGCTAGAGCCATATCCACTGGTTAATATCCATATATGAATGTATTTTATTGATAAACCAGTTACTCTATACTTACCAAAATTTAGGGATGTTTTATTATACTTAGTCTCATCCTTAAGGTTCTTACTAAAGTGATCTATTCCTAATCTCCAAAAATAACTAGACCATTCTATGATACCAACTATAGAGACCCTATCCTTTTACACATATATTTACATGATTTTAAGTGTAGTAAATTATCATATTACAAGCCAACGATCGTAAAGTCTAATGTCTTGGAAGTTTAGCTACATAAAACTTAAAACATGTGACTAAATAAAACATTTCTTTATTTATTCTTCATAAAGAGATCCTAACTCCCATTATGATCATATATCTTCATAGGATAACCTAGGGATAACATGAAAAAAAGGGATGAGCTAAAAGCCCAATAAGGGAATAAACATAAGAATAAAGCTTTAGAACATGGGTTATAAGGCATGACATAATGATATAAAAAAACACAGATCATATGGAATCATAAAATATAAACACGGGATCATATAAACATGGAGCCATAGTAATGTGTAAGTAAAATAAAACATTAATTTATCATGATTCAAGGCTCGTTTTACATAGAGTATCATAAGTCAAGGTTGACCACCAAGACCGTTGCACATGGTAACACGAGTCAAGGCTAACCACCAAGACCATTTCACATAACATCCCATGAGACTAAACTTTACCCAATGTATTGGAGTGGTATCTGGGTGCACCCATCATAACATGTTCATGAATATTTTTTCCATATATAGAATCATACGTAATCAATCATACGTAAACATAAAGGTTACCCATGGAAAGAAATGGGTATCATAATCATGTCATAAAGCATAATGAATGGGCGTATCATAAAAGTGTCCATGAAATAAATAAATTAAAACATACATGGAAATTCATAATGTAAAATAATCATATATCATGGAAAGTGATGTCAAACCTAATTGATAACATATAAGAAAATTATTTAAGAAATTTTAGCATTAAAACATTTTAGTGCTGTTTTAAAGAAAATACCATAGAGAATTTAAATTAGAAAAGGGAATAATATTTTATATAAAACCAGAATTGAACCAATAAGGTTTTCATAATAAAATAATAATTTTATAAAAACAGTGGTTCCTTAAAATAGATGATAGAGTACACTTGAAATTGGGTAAGAATTCAGGACTGACTGACTGAAAATTAACTTTTTTTTATTATCAAAACACTTTTAAGGAAAAAGTGAGAAACCAAGAGATCCATCAAAACAAACACATACAAAAAAAAAACAGAGAAAAACCTATAACAAACTATAGGATCTTCCCCTCCCCATCAAGTGCACCATGAAGAAGCCTCCACCAAAGCATGACCGTTCGACAAGAAGTCCCGTACAGGAATGCACGGGAACAGAACCGATGGCGAAGCCATACCCTCTCGATCATCCAAATCCGAATGGAATACACCGGTGAAGTTTCCTGCTCTGAAACTCATCTGAGACAGATCCAAGTAGAGTGCTAGAATCGTATCCCCGCAACATGAAGTCTCTTCCAAACATAAAGCTAAAGAAAAACCGGAATCAAACAAAAAAAACCCACCTTCCCCAACCAAACAACAAGAACCATCCATTAAATAGAGTCATTAAAAAGTAATTTGAGATTCCTAGAATCTGTTTCCCGCAAAAACTTCCAAGATAAAGATGAAACCTGAATACCTGATGACTCAATCATTATCTTTTCAATCTCAGAAGCCAGCCGGTCCCAGGACCATATGTATTCCTCAATGCTAATCTTCCTTTTATTGAAGCCTCTAACCATAATTTGGTCATGCTTATCAATCCACGAGAATTGCTCCTCATTCAGAGTCATGTTTAGAGGCCTCCCCATCATTTTGGCCACTTCCTCATCAGTTGAATTAAGCAGCAAGACCTGTTCAACCACTTCATCTTCCGAACTTAGTAGCAAGTCCATATTTGAATCACCCTGATCTCCTAAATTCTGATGACTAAGAAATTCCGTGTGTGTATTCTTGTCGTTAACCTTTTTATCAGAACGAGTCTCCAAATAAGGAGGTAAGGAGGAGTAATCCTTCCTACCCTTCCTCCTACTCAAACTCCAGTTACTCTTTGGACTTAAGTCTTTATCTGCCGAATGACTTGGGTTAGTTCTCTTGGACTCCTTCATGCATACCTCATCAGCATACACCGGACTAGCTTGGTCCAAGCTCAAACCTTCCTCATTAAGTCCTTCGAACTTGTTGCTCAGGTGAATGGATGTTCAAATCCGGTGGCCTGAACCCACTACCTTCCCATACACGAATCTGAACAACCCAAACTACCCACCTCCGCAGAAGACACCGTAAGAACAGCCTCCTCGTCGCATTCCATCAGCTCCATAACAGAATTGTTCCCCTTCCCTTGTTCCCCCACATGAGTAACATACTGTTGGGGTGACCCACCCCCCTCCCACTACTGGAAAAACAGGTATTTGCGACGGGCTATTTGCGACGGGATCCCGTCGCAAATAGCCCGTTGCGGAAAACGCCGTCGCAACTAAACTTATTTGCGACGGGACCGTCGCTAAAGCCCTTTTTTGCGACGGGCATTCTCCCCGTCGCAAATAGTATTCCGTATTTTTGTAAAAAACTTTTTAAACAGTTATTGCGACGGGCCCGTCGCAAATACCTTTTGCGACGGGACCCGTCGCAAATAGTTTTTGCGACGGGCCCGTCGCAATAACGTTTTTTTTTAAAAAATAAAAAAATTAATAATACTAGTATTTGCGACGGGAACCGGGACCCGTCGCAAATACTATTCATAGTAATTGCGACGGGACCCGTCGCAAATACTCTTTTTAAAAAAAAATAAAAAAATATTAATAATACTAGTATTTGCGACGGGCATAGTATCCCGTCGCAAATACTATAAAAAAAATAAAAAAAATAAATTATTAATAAATTATTTTAATTAATATAATAATAGAATTATAATTTACAAATGAAAATAATAAATTATTTTAATTACTATAATAATAGTAGAATTATAATTCAAAAATAAAAATAATAGAATACTAATAAATAATTTAATTAATATAATAATATTATAATTATAATTCATAAATAAAAAAAATATTAATAAGTTATTTTAATTAATATAAAAATAATAGAATTATTTTACATTCAAATATTAAAATAATTCAAGTATTACAAAAAAATAATTAAATTATAATATTATAAAATTTTAATATATATATAAAATTTTAATATATATATAAAATTTAATATTATAAAATATAAATATTATTATTATTCATATTAATATTGTTATTTAAAAATATAATATTATTAATATTTTATAATGAGACAGAAACTACGAATAGAAAAAAAAAATATTTTGATTTCACAAATTTTATAACAGAAATACAAACTCTAATCTGTAGGAGGGGGGGGAGGTGGGGGATCTGCAGATGGTGGTGGAGGAAACTCCATCCCTAAAGCATGAGTGAGTCGGCGCATGTACTCCATCTGCTCCTGATGCTGCTGCTGCCACCGACTCGTCTGCTCCTCGTACAGCTGCTGCTGGCGTCGACGCTCCTCCTCATGCTGCTGATGTATCTGCTCCTGCTCCTGTCGGAGACTCTCTATCTGTGCAGTCTGAGATCGCAACTGCTCCTCATACTGTGTAGAAGAAGATGCACGAGCTCCCCTCGAGCTGGACGCCGACATCGCAGCACTGCCATAATAATCTCCGGGAGTCAGTCGAGAGCCGATACCAACTACCCGGCCCTTCTCGAAGGCATACTGGGTGGCCTGCATCCATGCCGCCTCATCAAACTGACGGGCAGTGGTCTGATCTGATGACTCGGCCTGACTCTCAGGCCGGGCCTGTGCCGCTGCGGCCTCATATGACTCCTATAGTTGCAATTTAAAATTAAAATTGTGAATATATTATATGCAGTTAATTTTTAAACTTGAAAACAAATAATACTGACCACGATGTGATGCTGACGATCACCTCTGAGCTCCCCAGTAGCAGGATCACTATACATCCTCCGATATACGTCGTACTCTGTAATATCGGGGTGCTCGACAGCCTATAAGAATAAAAAATAAACTGTTAATATTTATAGTTATATAAAATATTTATAAATAATGTACGTACCAGATGCTGTCTATGAGTACTGAAAGAACGACTCCCAGCTCGATGAGTCACCTCCTGCCTCCCCCGATTCTGCCTCCCCACCGATGATCTCCTCTGAAAGGCACCACTCAACCAGTGCGCACATAATCCATCCCATACATGGGATGAAATGTACTCTGGTCGGTGTGCTCTACATGACTCCTCAAAATCTGACACTCCTGCTTTCTTCATCGCAGCTTTTCTTAAATTGTGCAAAAACTGACGAAGGCGATCACGCATGGCCACCTCCCATGCCTCGTGGATGGCGTCACGCATGGTATCCTCGATCGGATACCATAAACCCTACAAATAAATCAAAATATCAAGTTAGAAATGAAATAATTTTCAAAATAAAAATTATTTATTTACGTACGTACCAACCAATGGCCGAACATGGCCTGCTGCACATCAATGGGAATCTGCTCCCATGTGGTCCACGGCTGAGAGAAATAGTTGCGCAAAATAGCGCTGCCCTGTCCGACTGCTATATGCGAAAAACTGAAAAAATAATAAACATTTATTATGTGAATAGATTAATGAAATCTTAGTCAAATTCACAGGTTATTACACAGGTTATCACACCTCCGGGTGCGCGGATCAAACCCAAGACGTGGACGTCGCTCGGGGACGGGGTCAGGAATCATCAATCGTGCAAGACCGCGCCCCCTCCGCGTACTCCCTGGAGCGCCTGCAGGCTGAGGGTCATCTGCCAGCAACTCATCCGCATCGAAAGGCAGGTCAGCCTCCGCCAACTCACGAAATGTGGCCTCGTCCATCTGAAACAGAAAATGTTAATATTAGCAAATAATTGATAATTACTATTATATATACATATATATACATATTATGATTGTATATAAATACCATGTAATTCTATAAGTGTTCATCTTCATCATCATCTTCATATATGTCAATGTCATCTTCATATTCCTCCTCAACATCATCGATATCCATTCGAGTTGCAGTTGCTTCATCTCTTACCATTTCAAATTCATGTGTGACATCATTAACATCATCGTCATCACCGACTCTTAAATGTGGGGTGTCGTCATCGATACTCATATCTCTTTGTAAAAAAGATTGATTTTGAGTACTCTCTTGAAAAACTTCAATTCTTTGCACATCAGTGAAAGCACATTCACTTTGACTAAACTGATTGTCTCGAATTTTGATTTTTATTACACTCCACCAATCAGTCAAGTCTCTTGATGTTGCACAGTACTTTGCATAATAAACTTGATATGCCTGTTGAGCCAATAAGAATGGTTCATTTACTGCGAGAACACTTTTACATTTAATATCGATGATTCCATGAGTCGGATGAACACGCACGCCTCTCTCTGTATCCAACCACCGACATTTGAACATGGTTATGTAATGTTGTCCAAGATAACAGAGTTCAATGATTTCATCAAGCATGCCATAAAAGTCAACTTCATTTTCTCGATGATGAGATCCTCTCAAGCTAACTCCACTGTTCATTGTTTTTTTCGATTCCCCATATGCATGCGTGTGGAATCGAAATCCATTCACCACATATGCATTATAAGTTTTAACAAGTTTGGAAGGTGGGTTACTCAATACACAGAGCCGTTTGTCAATTTTATCAGCATGTCGAGACACCTGAAGATTTGTGAAATAATTATCAATATAGTAAACTATACATTGAATGAGTTGCTAAATGATAAAGAATTTATGTTACCAGTTTTTGAAACCACTGAGAGAAATTTTTCAGTCGCCGTTCTTCGAGAGCAGCTGCTGTAATTTGTGGAATTTGTTTTTTGATATGATTATCATACAACCTATAAAAACCAAAGTTATTTACTGTAACATAAATGATAGAATAAGTGATATAAACACTTACAGTACAACTGATGTCATCTCTTCACAGTTGAGCAGAACATACGTATGAGCTCTATGATGTTCATCATCTGAAAGCCAGCGTTCAGAAACTCCACCAAAACCAAGCTCTGACTGGTTGAAAACAGATAATTGATTGTCGATTTCATCAATATTCCTCTCATTCCGTCCCATTCGGTTGTGTTTTGAAGGATACTCAGATTCAAAATAATGGGAGCAGAAAAAAGATATTTCCTCTTGCAAATAAGCTTCTGCAATAGATCCTTCAACAGATGCTTTGTTGCGTACTTTTCTTTTCAATTTTTGCATGCATCTTTCAAATGGGTACATCCATCGAAACTGTACCGGACCTCCACATTTGGCTTCATATGGCAAATGTAACATCAAATGTTCCATTGAGTCGAAGAAAGACGGCGGGAATATTTTTTCCAGTTTACATATAATTACAACAACATCTTTTTCAAGTTTGCCTAGAGCATCATAATCTGCCGTAGCCGCACAAATTTCCCGAAAAAAATGAGACATGTCTGTTATGGAATCCCAAATCACAGAATTCAACAGACCTCTTAATCCAATGGGTAGAAGTCTCTCCATTATAACATGACAATCATGACTTTTCAATCCAGTAATATGACCATTCTTTACACATCTACCCAAATTGGAAGCACAGCCATCTGGAAGTCTCAAATCTGCAATCCACTGACAAAATAATAAACGGTTTTCTTTAGACAGTGTATAAGCTGCTTTTGGTTTCAGTAACCTTTCTGTTCTGACATTCTCAAATAGTTCCAATTCTGGACGTCTGCAAATTTGGGCAAGATCTAAACGTGCATTTACATTGTCTTTGCTCTTTCCTGGCGTATCCAAAACTGTATGAAACAAATTATCAAAACAGTTCTTCTCAATATGCATGACATCTAACATGTGTCGGACCAACAAATCAGACCAATATGGCAAATCCCAAAATATGCTACGTTTAATCCAATTGTGTTCTTTCCCAAAACCAGAAATTTTCTGTTGGTTTATTGTGGGACCAAAAGTGATGGGAGGTAATGAAAATACAACCGATTTTAACTCCGAACCTGATAGCATTTTTGGAGGTCCATCCCTTTCAACTGTTCCTTTTCTGAAATGAGATCTGTTTCTGCGAAAAGGATGATCAGCTGGAAGAAATCTGCGATGACAGTCAAAATAACAAGGTTTCTTTCCATGAATGAGCATAAATGCTTTGTTCTCTCCCATACAGTAAGGACATGATTTCTGACCATGTGTACTCCAGCCAGATAACATCCCATAAGCCGGGAAGTCACTTATTGTCCACATCAATGCTGCTCTCAGTATGAAATTCTGTTTCGTTGCAACATCATATGTACTGACACCAGTACTCCACAATAAATTTAATTCATCAATCAATGGCTTCAAATAAACATCAATATTTTTCTTCGGATGTCCTAGAATTAGTAAAGTCAAAAAGATATATGGATCCTTCATCAACATCCATGGAGGTAAATTATACGGAGTTAAAAAAACAGGCCAACATGAATATTGACTACCATAAGATCCAAACGGACAGAAACCATCAGTGGAAAGGCCCAGTCGAACATTTCTAGCTTCTAAAGCAAATGATGGATGCACTCTATCAAAATGTTTCCATGAATCACCATCGGCTGGATGATTCAAGCTTTTATCGGTTGAAATATTCTCTTTATGCCATGACATCATTGTCGCTGTATTCTTAGACATGAATAAACGCTGAAGTCTGGATGTAAGCGGAAAATATCTCAACTGTTTTACAGGAATCAAACCAGACTTCCCGTGTTGTCCTTCTTTATATCTCTGTTGCCCACATGTGGGACAACTATCCAACGACTCATTTTCCCCTGAATATAAAATGCAGTCATTTGAACATGCATGAATATTCTGACAAGTAAGTCCCAAATTTCGAACCAACCTCTTACTTTCATAGTAATTTGCAGGTAAAACATTTCCTTCGGGTAATAGTGTTTTCAGCAAAGAAAATATCTGGTCAAAACATGTGTTTGACATTCCGTTATCTGATTTGATAGCCATAAATTTTGCAACTGCTTCTAATTTGCTCATCTTGCAGCCAGGATATAATGCATCCTCAGCAGACTTCAACAACTCATAAAATTCAGACGGTCCCAACTCAGGATTTGAAGCTATATCAGCCGGAGTTTCTGTATGTTGAACAGATGAACCTGCAACATCATGTACTAAATCTTGAAACTGGGATGGATCCGGAATCAAGTTGGTATCATCTGCTCTGGAACTGCGTTCACCGTGTTGATACCAAAAAACATAATCTGCTTGAAAACCAAAACGCAAGAGATGTTCCCCCACTTTGTCAAACGTGTCAAACGTTCTCAATGCACATTTTCTGCAAGGACATTTTATCTTTCCTTCTGAAACAAATTCTGAATTTGATGCCGCAAATGATAAAAAAATATCCACACCCTCTATATATACTGGATTTAAACCAGAACCATTTGGATTTCTACGTTGATTTATCCATATGCGGTCATCTAATAATGACTGTTGACGACCTCGCTGTTCCATATTTTTCTATAAAATATAAAAGCATTACTGGTTTTGAATAATTTGTTAGAAAAAACACTCAAGCAAGGATTACTAATTATTACAATTTATTACTAATTATTACAATTTATTGCTAATTATTACTATTTATTACTAATTTAGCAATACTTAGCAATACTTAGCAAAAGGAAAACTGCTTGAATAATGAAAGGAAATTTGATAATCATCGTTGTGGAGATGGTTATAAATTTTCCCTTCATTATCCAAGCAGATTTCGTTTACTAATTATTAGTAATAAAAAAAATATTATCAATATTTACGAAAAAACAATATTAATATTATTAAAATAATAAAAAAAATTAAAAAATATTAAAATTATCAATATTCAGAACAAACTTTGTTCTATTATTAACATGTTCAAATCTTAAAGGGTCGTCAATTGTCAGGTCATGCGCAATAAAAAGTTTGTGTCAGCCATGTCTAATGTAAACTCTATAATTGTCCTTGCATGGTTGATCACTTCGCAAGTAATGTTGCAATCAGACAAACCAAGTCATTCCCTTCTTAACTATAAGAATTATCTCACATGAACCTTTACATAGATCATTCTTCCTTAAAAATTTGAGGGGATATCATTATTTTTCCCTTAAATTTTCAAGGAAGAATGGTCTATGTAAAGGTTCATGTGAGATGATTCTTATAGATAAGAAGGGAATGACTTGGTTTGTCTGATTGCAACATTACTTTTGAAGTGATCGACCATGCAAGGACAATTATAGAGTTTACATTGGACATGGCTGACAGAAACTTTTTATTGCGCATGACCTGACAATTAGCGACCCTTTAAGATTTGAACATGTTAAGAATAGAGCAAAATCTGTTGTAAATATTGATAATTTTAATATTTTATAAATTTTTATTATTTTAATAATATTAATATTTTTTTCATAAATATTGATAATATAATTTTTTTTGCTAAGTGTTCTTGAGTATTCCTGAGTATTCCTGAGTATTCCTGATTAGTCGTGAGTATTCGTGAGTATTCGTGATTATTCGTGAGTATTCGTGATTATTCGTGAGTATTCGTGAGTATTCGTGAGTATTCGTGAGTATTCCTGAGTATTCCTGATTATTCCTAATTATTCCTAATTATTTGCAATTATTCCTAATTATTTGCAATTATTCCTAATTATTGGCAATTATTGGTCATTATTGGCAATTATTACTAATTATTCCTAATTAATCCTAATTATTCCTAATTAATCCTAATTAATCCTACTTATTCCTACTTATTCCTAATTATTACTAATTATTCCTAATTATTGCTAATTATTACTAATTATTGCTAATTATTTCTAATTATTGCTAATTATTTCTAATTATTGCTAATTATTTCTAATTATTGCTAATTATTTCTAATTATTGCTAATTATTGCTAATTATTGGTAATTATTTCTAATTATTTCTAATTATTCGTAATTATTACTAATTATTGGTAATTAATACTAATTATTGGTAATTATTGCTAATTATTGGTAATTATTGCTAATTATTGGTAATTATTGCTAATTATTGGTAATTAATGCTAATTATTGGTAATTAATACTAATTGTTGGTAATTATTACTAATTATTGGTAATTATTACTAATTATTGGTAATTATTACTAATTATTCGTAATTAATACTAATTATTCGTAATTAATACTAATTATTCCTAATTAATACTAATTATTCCTAATTATTGTTAATTATTCCTAATTATTACTAATTATTGTTAATTATTCCTAATTATTACTAATTATTGTTAATTATTCCTAATTATTACTAATTATTGGTAATTAATACTAATTATTGGTAATTAATACTAATTATTGGTAATTAATACTAATTATTGGTAATTATTACTAATTATTCCTAATTAATACTAATTATTGGTAATTATTACTAATTATTCCTAATTAATACTAATTATTACTAATTATTGTTAATTATTCCTAATTATTACTAATTATTGTTAATTATTCCTAATTATTACTAATTATTGTTAATTATTCCTAATTAATACTAATTATTGGTAATTAATACTAATTATTGGTAATTAATACTAATTATTCCTAATTAATACTAATTATTCCTAATTAATACTAATTATTCCTAATTAATACTAATTATTCCTAATTAATACTAATTATTCCTAATTATTACTAATTATTGTTAATTATTCCTAATTATTACTAATTATCGTTAATTATTCCTAATTAATACTAATTATTGGTAATTAATACTAATTATTGGTAATTAATACTAATTATTGGTAATTAATACTAATTATTGGTAATTAATACTAATTATTGGTAATTAATACTAATTATTCCTAATTATTCCTAATTATTGGTAATTATTACTAATTATTCCTAATTAATACTAATTATTCGTAATTATTCCTACTTATTGTTAATTATTCCTAATTATTACTAATTATTGTTAATTATTCCTAATTATTACTAATTATTGGTAATTAATACTAATTATTGGTAATTAATACTAATTATTGGTAATTAATACTAATTATTGGTAATTAATACTAATTATTCCTAATTAATACTAATTATTCCTAATTAATACTAATTATTGGTAATTATTACTAATTATTCCTAATTAATACTAATTATTCCAAATTATTACTAATTATTGTTAATTATTCCTAATTATTACTAATTATTGTTAATTATTCCTAATTAATACTAATTATTGGTAATTAATACTAATTATTGGTAATTAATACTAATTATTGGTAATTAATACTAAAAATTGGTAATTAATACTAATTATTGGTAATTAAGACTAATTATTGGTAATTAATACTAATTATTTGTAATTAATACTAATTATTTGTAATTAATACTAATTATTCCTAATTAATACTAATTATTGGTAATTAATACTAATTATTCCTAATTAATACTAATTATTCCTAATTATTCCTAATTATTACTAATTATTCCTAATTATTACTAATTATTCCTAATTATTCCTAATTATTACTAATTATTCCTAATTATTGTTAATTATTCCTAATTATTACTAATTATTGTTAATTATTCCTAATTATTACGAATTATTGGTAATTAATACTAATTATTACGAATTATTGGTAATTAATACTAATTATTGGTAATTAATACTAATTATTGGTAATTAAGACTAATTATTGGTAATTAATACTAATTATTTGTAATTAATACTAATTATTTGTAATTAATACTAATTATTCCTAATTAATACTAATTATTTGTAATTAATACTAATTATTCCTAATTATTCCTAATTATTGGTAATTATTACTAATTATTCCTAATTAATACTAATTATTCCTAATTATTCCTAATTATTACTAATTATTCCTAATTATTCCTAATTATTACTAATTATTGTTAATTATTCGTAATTATTGTTAATTATTCCTAATTATTACTAATTATTGTTAATTATTCCTAATTATTACGAATTATTGGTAATTAATACTAATTATTGGTAATTAATACTAATTATTGGTAATTAATACTAATTATAGGTAATTAATACTAATTATTGTTAATTATTGGTAATTATTACTAATTATTCTTAATTATTGATAATTATTAGTAATTAAATGAATAATTATCAATAATTAGAAATAATTACCAATAATTACAAATAATAACATTATTAATATATTTTATTATTAATATTAAAATAATATAATTTTCTAATTTATATACAGTTCTTTTTTCATCTGTGCGTTTTCTATCTCCACATACAAATAATACATGTGAAGACAGCAAACACACAGATGAAAAAAGAACTGTATATATATAAAAAATTATATTATTTTAATATTAATAATAAAATAAACTAATAATGTAATAATGTTCTTATTCTTAATTATTGGTATTTATTACTAGTTATTAATATTTATTCTTAATTACTAAAAATTATTACTAATTATTCCTAATTACCATATAAACAATACTTATAATTTAAATTTATTAAATAATAAAACAATGTGAACATAATTAAATTACAACTAATTAATAATAATAGAAACTAATAAGAAATTAAAAATAAATAAAAAATTAAAATGAAGATAAATACCTTGAAAATTGATCTGTTCTGATCGTTCTTCAAAACTTTAATATCAGCTCCGGAGAAAAAACTTAAACTGGAGAAAAACTCAACTCTAGAAATATAATTCTGAGAGAGAGAGAAGATAAGGAATGAGAATGAAATGAAAAAAACGGATGGGGGTATTTATAGGTTAGATTATTTGCGACGGGCCCATTTGCGACGGGATTCCCGTCGCAAATAGTATTATTTGCGACGGTACCCGTCGCAAATACCTTAGCCAACATTTATTACGGTCAACCGGTAAATAGTTATTTGCGACGGGTCCCGTCGCAAATAATCCCTGCCGACATAGTATTTGCGACGGGGGAATATTCCCGTCGCAAATACCTTTTACCGCCGCCGGTTATTTGCGACGGGAATATTTCCCCGTCGCAAATAAGTTTCCCGCGATTTGGCGCGCATCGCGGGAAAACTATTTGCGACGGGGAAAGCAATCCCGTCGCAAAAGCCTCCTTATTTGCGACGGGGAAATACCCCCGTCGCAAATAAGTTTTTAACATGACTATTTGCGACGGGAATAAATCCCGTCGCAAATAACCCGTCGCAATTGATCATTTTTCCCGTAGTGTCCCGAACACTATCGTTGTTAAGACCAGCCTGGTCCTGCCTCAACCTGCTATCCACCATGGACAAATTCAGATTCTCCCGAGGCACTTTCATAAGAGCAAAATCCGAGCCAGCCTCAAGACTCTCATTGCAGTCCACTGTGCAGTGAGCCTTCTAAATTTGAAAGGCCTTAGTTGGATTCTGTCTGCTACCATCCTGAAGATCCCCACCCTGAGAGGCCTCCAACATCACCAGACCTGCATTGAGGTCATCCCCTTTGCCACTACTATCACCCAGAGCCCCTACAGAAATAATACCAGAGGAGCACCCCACATTTCCCTTCACACAACCTTCAGTTGTTGGGTCCTGGGCACGTTTGGGCACCCTCATGTCAATCCCTCCATCAGAAAATGGGCCACTGTAATCCACCCTCGAAGTATTGTCACAAGTAGCACCATCCCATGGAGCCATAGTCTGCCGTTTCGTTCCAGAGCCCCGGTGTCCAGCTCTACATCTAGTTCGCGACCATAGGTGAGTCCCGCTTCATATGAAAGTCGTAAGTCTATATTTGTAGGAATAAGCGATCCCCTTTGCAGTTCCGAGGTGCACATGACCAGGATTGAATAAAATCATCCTCCGTCGCAAATCGTATCAGGATACATCTACTGTCAAGCAAACCCACCGTAGCCCTCTTTTGAAGACCCCAAGAATCAAACACATACCTGTCGAAGGTGTCGACCGATGGTCTTCTTCGTGGAAAACGAGCGATTAAGGATAGATTGTGAAGTTCCAAGGCCTCATTGAACTCCACGAATGAAAGCGGTAGATTTGGGAAACCACCATGGATCTCGGGGACCTTAGGGCACAAGGAGATTTGCGGAAAAGGGGGAATAATCTTCGGCTTCGAACCGGCGGAGAAGAAATTCCCCACCTCCTTAGAGGACGGCGAAGAAGGAGAAGGTCCCTCCCCTGGCGGTGGGGGAGGGACTGGCACCACGACCTCCATCTTCACGAAGATTTCACCTCTATCGAGCTCCGCTGCTCCGCTGTCTCCTACCCTTATTCCGTTCCAGGTAAGAATTCGGGAAGTTCCCTTAAAATGGGCTTGCTTATCGGGAATAATTGAGGAGGGAATCATTTAAAAACATGTATATCCCTAAAATTTAATGATGAATGGATATTGATACATGATTTTGGAGCATATTAATAGAATTTATAATATATTCATAAAAATAATAGATAACTTCATTTGGGTAAAAATAAATATAGAACAACCTGAAGGAATAATGGAGGTTTGGGTAAAATCCCATACCTTAAGTCCAATGATGTTCTTCTTTTGATATTAAAGTATTGGATAATCAATTTAATTCATTAATTAATATTTTTCAAACCTATTAATTATTTAATTGATTTATTATAACCTTATTAAGTTCATTCATGACCTTTTTTTATGGGTTAAGAGGTTCTATTTCATTGTTTGTTTCATTGGTTTACTTATATACATGTAAAAACAATGATGTAAGATGAGAATGGTTATCCAGAATTGAAGTTGTATTTTATTATTTAATATCCAAAATATTACATGGTTATAATATTAATTTTGTTATTTGGAGTGAAGATGAATCATTATATAAAACTTTAATGACAACTGTTTTGGTTAATTGGCGGTTTTTGATCACATCAAACACATTTTACTTTATAAATTAATATCATGTGTAAAAAATATTCTAGAACCTTAAATTAGACTTAATACATATATTATAGTCTGGTTCAATAATAAAAATGGTTTCATGACCAGAATTGAATACGGTAAAAGAAATTGAAAACCCGTCGTCCTTGAATGTGATAAATTAACACATCTTGTATGGTGTTTTCATTTCTAGTATAAAAGGAGGAGAAATGAGAAATGATGATAAATTATTCCATTATCACAACAAAATTACAGTAAATTTAAGGTAATAGAGTTATAATAACATTTTTATGAAAGGAGGTGAGGAAAGAAAAAGAAAATAATGGAACTCGAAAGAAAATAAAAGAAATGAAAAGAGGAATTTACCTCTTGAATATATATTCCTCGAGAACCCCTTTAGGGGTGAGTATTTGGACTTTTAAAGAGACCAAGGGCTAATGGAAATGGTATAGGGGATTAGGGATATATTTGAGAAGAATTTAGATAAGGAAAAGGCTTGAGATGTGTGAAGATAAGAGGGGGTGAGGGTAGTTTTTATAGTGGAGTAGAGGAGGATTTTCTCAATATTTTATTCATTATTTTATTATTTTGCTCAAGACAAGCTATATTAATGAATCTTGTGCCCAAAAATTGTAATAAGTAAATGTTATTTAGAAAACAAGGTTATTAAATCATCCATGACTAAATAAATAGTGTATTTAACATATAATGTATATATATACAGCAAATTACCGTATTTTACTATTACGCAAAAATTCAAGTATTTTAGAAAAATCCCAAACATTTAACCCAACCATTTTTTATGTTTATAATTAAAAAATGAATTCAATTTAATGAAAATAATTTTCTACATATGTGAAATTTATTTTTTAATTAAAATCATAATTTACTTGAAAAAAACAAATTTTAAAATTAAAATTATTTTTCTAACACTTTAAAAAATTAATTAAGGTCTCTTAAAATTATCATATAATCATAAGTCATCAAAATAATTATTTATGAATATATTTTATGAAAAGAAATTTTATTTTAAATTATTAAATTAATCATAAAATTGTAATTAAATATACATGACTCACAAAAATACCAACACTATAATTATATCATATTGTCACTTATAAGATGGATAAATTTTATTTATACTTTCATTGGTAAGGTTACTTATTCACATGGATGTTTTACTATTCATAAGGGCCGTATTACTATTCATAAGGGTAACATTACTATTCATAAGGGTTAGTTACTTTTCATAAAAAATTAAGTTTGTCTTATTGGACTCCAAACACCATACTGATTGTAATCATGTATATCAGATTTTTGAAATTCAAATCACAGAATTGACAATATTATGTTTAAAGGTCACATAGTAATTAGTAGTTCATTTTATTGTGATTTCATGTGATTATACTATGTGATATAAGACAGTAATTTCCATTGATTAAACTTTTAGTCGTTACACCACATGAGTAGCTTTTCTTGATCATGCAACACTAGGCCTCATCCTTATCCACTACGTAATCTATGCTCAGCTTGAAAAGCAGAGATAAGGTCTACATGTACATTGAGTTTCTCATGAAAGGGTGAGAAATAATCTTAGTAGGCCTCCACAATGATGAAACTGTAAATATATTTCCATAATTGCATGAAAAAGCAATATGCTGAGCCTAGTCGAGACATAATTCAAAAGATAAGTGAATCCAATAATGTGAAACCATAATCGAACCCCTGGTCCATAATTCTAGTCAACTGGGAAAGTTATACCATGGATTTCCATATCTATATGCGTATACATATATAATACCATAGCTATAAATATATACATAAATATGAATATTCACGAGTAAAGTGAAAAAAATAACATAAAAACCATCAGTAGTTGATCCTTAGGCCTGTAATCCCGATCACCTGGACATCCTATGAAAAAAACTTTGAGTTGGACGTTGTGCCACTCAAGTCATGTTATCGTTAAGTTAATCTATTGGTCTGTAATCCCAATCAACATATACCTACTTCATCTAATGTTTTAGATGTATCTGAGAAAGCTACGTCACCACAGTGGGATACTTTTCCAAACCCTGGGTTCACCCGTACTCGCCTCCAATCACTATAAGACGGATTCCAGGGAAGTAAATCCATACATCTTATAAATGGTCACTGATTTAGAAACCATCCTACTTATCCAATGTAAATCTAGTCCAATGTATGATCCCTAGGTTATGGCTCATAGGTGGCCACAACATTTAGAACTCGGATAATCCATAATGGGCTCACCCTTAGTCAATCTATAAAAGGAATTCCCTCCAGACCCAAGTACATACTCGACATCCATTCACAATAAAAGTATCACTAGTGTATGCACCCGACCCTAGGGGCAATCATAGGAATCGCTTGAGGAGAGCATAATCATCCATTGAGTACAAGTCACATCAACAGTGAGGAGCACCAAGTCTACCACCATGATCTAACAATTGACTAGGGAGAGCATAATCATTCCCGTCACTCGAGAGAGCATAATCATCCATGAGTATACATCAATGATGTGAAACACCATGTCCAAAAACATGATCTAGTAACCGATCAGGGAGAGAGTAATCATCCCTATCCCTCGAGAGATCGTAATCATCCACGCGTATCATCAGATCTAGGAGAGCATAATCATATTCATCACATATCAAATATAGGAGAGTAGAATTATCCTTATCACTCAAGAGAGCATAATCATCCATGAGTATGATTATGAGGGATGCCATGCCTGTATATCATAGTTATAGGCTAAACAACCAGATACTAAGAAACACCTCTAGAAATCCCAATAATATAATAATAAAAACATACAAGCTCTATAACTAGATCCAAGGTAGTACATCTAGGTTTAAAAAAAATAAAAGAAATAACATGGATCAAAATCCAAATCTTAGGAAAGCACATCTGGGAATCCCAAAGATAAATAAAGACACTTCGAGTTCGATATGGGTTATAAGGTGAGACTTGGTACCCTATCTACCCAAAAACAATGTACTAACTTAGGGTCGATCAAACATCGGGTCACCCACTGGGTCCCTCAGGTCAAGAACTGGTGAGGTGTCCTAATAGAGATCCTCAAATCTACCCATAAACAAAGACATCCAACTAGGTATCCTTTGCAGAAAAGGTAAAGGGAGGAATCCTATAGGGGATCCCTGAATAGTAAGCAAGACTAAGGCACCCTAAATGGGATCCTCAACGGTAAGGTAAAGAAGGAATCCTACATGGGATACTTGAACGATAAGAAAATAATGAATCCAATAAGGGACCCTCGAAATGGTATAGGAAGGGGAATCCTACATTGGAACCCCAAAACATGGTATAAAAGAAAAAAGAAATCCTATAGGTGATCCTTGGTACAATAAGAAGATAGAGGAATCCTACATGGTATCCTCTATGACAAAACATAAGAAGAGACATTATATAGGGGACCCTTGGAAATAACTAATCTCACAGCCTCATAGGCTAGAAGGAAGCATCTTAAAAGGGAGACGTTCTCAAAGGGAAGCTATAAGAATCAATCAAGAGATATCTCACAACCCATCTCAGATCAAATGGGGGTATCAATTCTAGGAGACAACTGGATTTGATTACCATAGTAAGAACCTCAACATTCAAGAAAAAGGCCTGAAATTCCACTTAGGTTTCCTTGAATCATCTTAAGGGTTTTACCATTGTGATCTACTAGGAAAGATACCCAGAATGGACTACTCATCGGTTCAATTCTGAATCATGGGTGAAAATATATGAAAGAACCTCAAAAGGTTGGAAAGGGAGGAGTACAAGATATGTGTACCCTAGTACACAACATGTTCCCTTAAGGCCCCACTTGGGAATGTACTCTATCCAAACATGTCATGTAAACGCCAAGTACACAACATGATGGCCCTGTACACAGCGTGTACCCTACATGGGGTACCTTCCCATGTACCTCACATGGTCGGGCCATGCCTGGTCGTGTACTTCTACATGGCGTGTGACCCAAACAGGGTCTATCCATGTACTATACATGGCATGTGCCCCTTACACGGGAAGCCTCATCGGGTACTTAGCTACATGGTCGAGTCCTTGTACATGGCATGTATAACCCATACATGGAATGTAATTCAAAAGGATAGTCTTTCCTAAACAGGAAGAACACATTACATATGTTCCCCAGGCTACACGCCATTTAGATGGGTTTTCCCAAATGGAAAACCCTATGAAGCTCTTGAAACCACCATTTTATTCCCGAAAACAACAGACCAAACTACAAGGGGTAAAGTGAAAGCATAAAAGGGGATTGAAACATTAAAATGAAAAATATATCAGGATATATGAAAAAACATAAAAATATTCTACCTTTGGGAAAAATTTATCGAAGCTTCGCCTATTTCCGTGGTCCACGGTTGTCGCACGATGATCTAGTGCATCCCAAGCTCTGCGACGGTACCTACCTCTATCCTTCTATCCATTTATCTATCCCTATCCCTTAATCTCTTTATCTATGGTGAAGTATATCCCTTAGAGGTGTACATGAGAATCTTTGAGGAAAATAAGAAAATAAAAAAAGAAAAAGAAAATGAATAAAAAGAAAAGAAAACGAAAAGAAAAAAAGGAAAAGAAAAGGAAAATGGGTCCCAGGCCGACTCCGGTGCCCAACTTGAGTTTATGCCTTTCTTAGAAAAAACTCCCTGTTATGGACTCAATGGGAAAGAAAAAATCTCAATCTGACACTCCACTCAAAATATATGACAAAAAAAACCTGCATGAATAAATTAATATTTAATTTATTAAATATTAAATATTTATCATTTCGCTAAAATTTGAACAGCTGAGAAATCTACCAAAAACTTTTCCTAGGGTAAATAACCTATTCTAAGACCAGCAGAGTGGTCAAAAAAATTATCCAAGAATATATGCTAGGGTAAAAATACCATTTTACCCCTTATAAGTATCCAAAAGTAAAAATTCAAATTTATGCTCAAAATTCATATCCAAAAAAATACAAGACCTTACATTGAACATAAAGTAACAACATAAACAATGTATAGTCTTTTTGATGTAAAATACAAAAAACTTATGAGAAAATTTTGAAACTCATTAGTGTAAACTTCATTTCCTTCTCCATATTTAGTCAAATTGGTTCCCACTAAAATTAGTGTGGAAATGGGTTTTGAATTTTCCAATTAAAACTTATTAAGAAGTTTCTTAGAATACTTATCTTGGAAAAAAATATGTGTTCCTTATTTTGTGAGATTTGTAACCCAATAAAGTATTTAATTTCACCCAGCATGGGAATTTATAATACATCTTTCATCTCTTCAGCAAACCATTCACAAGTTCTTTCATCATTCCTAGTAAAGATTATATCATCAATATATACGATTACAATGAGGGAAATATTTTGACTTTATTTTATGTAAAAATTTCTATTAACCCTTCATTTATTAAAATAAAACTTCCTTAAGAAGGTATTAAATTTGGAATAACAAGCTCTTAGAGATTTCTTTAGCCCATACAAGTCTTTCTTCAATTTTCACACACAACTTTCATCCTTTCCAAGAATAAAACCATATGGTTGTTCAATATAAACTTCTTCATAAAGTTCTCCATTGAGAAAGATTCTAATTTTCATATCTTCATTATGTAGCAATAGCAAAAAATATTCTAATTTTTTCTAATCTTACCACATGAGAAAAAGTATCGTCAAAGTTAATGCCTTCAATCGGTGAGTAACATTTACACACTAATCATGCTTTGTTTTTTTATCACTTTATCATCTTCATTTAACATGTTTTGGAACACCCACTTTGTATGAATAAATTTTTTTCATTTCATTTAGGTCTGATTTCACAAGTATCATTCTTCTCAATCTGATCTAACTCTTCATTCATAGTCTAAATCCATTATGGATGCTCAAAGGCTTCTCTAACATATTTTGGATCAAATTTTGAATACAAATAAGTATGTGTAATAACATTTGATTTTATTATTGTTTAAACCTTTTGATGTTAATCACCAATTATGTTTTAACCTTCCACTTGATTCCTCATGCCAGGATAAGATGTTCAAGATTCTTCTTCATCACTAAAAACAACCGAGTCTAATTCTTATTCTCATGAAGGATTAAAATGGTTTTTATCCTTATTAGATATCTTAAAAAAATTCTTTCATTCTCTTCATCTTCCTTATCTTCCTCATCTGCGTGTGTTTGTGACACAAATTCCCCATACTTTTCAATAAATTTCACTTCAACAGAGTCAACTAATCTTCCCCTATCTTTGTTAAAACATCTATATTCTCTTACTTTTGGAGAATATCCAAGAAATATTCCATCTTCACATCTCTGATCAAACTTTAAAAGGTTTTCACCTTTGTTATTTATGATGCGGGGACTCCAAAAAACTCTTTAGTGTTTCAAAATTTGAGTTTTTTCATATAACATTTCATAAGGAGTCATATAGAAACTTAGACTGTAGAAAACTGGTTTTGAATATAAAGAGTTATGCTCATAGCTTGCCTCCAAAATTAATGAGAAATATCATGTTCAAGTAACATAGTATGCCTCATTTCAAAAAAACTTCTATACTTCCTTTCAGTAACACCATTTTTTTATGGTGTGTATGGTGTATTAAACTCATACTGAATTCCATGTTTTTCAAGATAACTTTTAAACTCTTAATTATTATACTCTCCATCATTATCATTTCTCAAATTATTCATGGAATACCCACATTCCTTCTCAGCTCTTCTCTTGAAACTTTTAAACATATTCAGAGAATCTGAATTATGTTTTAAATACACAACAAAAATAATTTGAGTAAAATAAACAATGAAAGAAATTAAGTACTTATCTCTGAAAGTTGATTTTTCTTATTGGCCCACATATATCACAATGAATAAATTTCAAGGGTTGAGTTGAATGAATATCTGTATTCTTATGCACTGTGTTTGTAATCTTCCCTTTCTAAAAATTTTTGCAACACCAATCTATTTTTCTTTACATATCAGGAATACCACAAACACTATCTCACTTTGATAACTTGATCATGTTTCTCTAACACATATATCCCAGAATTTTATGCCACAACTGATTTTCTTCAATAATGCTTAAGTAAGAAGAGTTTTGAGCTTCACCAACTTGAAACAAGTTTCCTTTTGTATGTTGGCCTCTTGTAATAACTTTCTCATCTTCTTCTCTTTTCACAAAAAAACTATCTTTTACAAAAATAAATTTATTTCCTTCATTAAAAAGTTGTGAAAAATTCAACAGATCATGTTTCAACCCATCAACAACCAAATCATTCTTAGATTTCAACTTTTCTTCCCCAATAATAAGGGATCCAACACCTTTTATTCTGATAGATTCATCATTTTCAAATGCCACTATTCTTTATTTGAAATATTTCACATTCTTCAACAATTTCAAATCTCCTATCACATAAGAAGAACTACCACTATCAAATATCCAAGGTCATTCTCCTTTTGTTTCTTTGAGGGTTATTTATACAACAATATCCTTTTCTTTCCATTTATCTTTATTTATCTTCAGCTTTTAAGAATTGTTATAAACATGTTGTTGTTCCAGTAACAAAACAAGAAATCCTTTTGCAAGATTTATAGGTTGTTCAAATATTTAAAAAATAGTTTTCAAAGGTTTGAATATATTTTCAACTTTCATAACATCTTTCTTGGATTTATTCCTTTGAGGGGATTCACTCCCCCTTGAGCTTTACCATCTATAACTTGTGGAACAATTGTAATATTTTTGATTAAACGAACACATATTTTTCATATTCCCAAATCCACCACAATACTAGAAGTATACATAAAAAGAATACTTTCCTCTATAACTTCCATACTATTTAGAATTATGAACATTTTTAGAAACTTTCATATCTTTCACATCAGTATTTTTTTGACCACCAATATTCTTGTTATCACCCAAAATCTTCTTCTTCAACTCGAATTTATTTCCAGCCTTATCAAAATCAGAAGTAGTAAATTTTTTTTGGACTCATAACTTTTAGAAACTTATGACTTTTATACATTATTTATTGTGTCCAAATACACAGATTTATCAGCATTATTATTCTTAGAAACAACTTCAACTTTCTTTTCAACCTTTGAAGATAAATTTTGATCCTTCTCAGGTTCACCCTTTCCAGAAATTTCACCAACTTCAGAGATAGAGTTATTTAAACTTGTAACTATTTTCTCAACTTTAGAAAGTTTTTTATTGAACAAGTTTAAACTCTTCTTCCTTTTCATTCTCAAGATACCTTTTCAGATAATCAACTTCTTCAAGTAACTTAACATTCTCTTCAAGAGGACATTATTAAATGTTTTTTTTCAGAACTTACAATCTTCAAATTCTTGTTTTCTTTTTGAAGTCTAACAATATTTCTCATACATTATTTTATTTCTCTGTTCAAGAGAAACTCTAACTTTTTCTCTTCTTCTTTAGAACTACTAGTTTTAAACACTTTATCATTAACTTTTTCAATGAAATTATTTTCTCCAACAACTTAAGTAAACTTTTTAACCTCAAATTCACTATCTTCATCTTTATTATATTTATACAAGAAGATTATCCTTTTGGATTTGGAGAAATTTATATCTTTTACCTTAGAATAATATTTTAAATTATCACCATGTTCCTTCCAAGATTTTTTTGATCTTTTGACATATTCATCACTATCATCTCCATTATTTCTCCAAGGAAAATTGGTAGAAAAGTTTCTAATGACTCCACAGTCAAAAAATTTCTAGGGAAGTTTCTATTTATAATTTCTTGCACCTATTTTCACATTTTTAGAAAACAAGGATAAGAATTCATCAAGATTGTTACATACCTCATTTTCATATTTAGAATCACTATTTTATTCCTCTTCAAGAAACTTATTAGACTTTATTTGGTTGGAATCATTGAAGGACATTTCTCTATCAACTTTTGTTTGGTCTTTCACAACTTTCCCCCTTTTCATTTGATAATTAATGAGAGTACCATAAAGGTCATATAGAGATGGAGTTTGAGGATCTATATCTTCCAAAGATGAAACATTGGCATTAAACTTATGAGGAAGAATTATAAAGATATTTTCAACAATAATTGTGACTTCTAACTTCTCACCAAGACATCTGATGGTGTTAATAATATCATTTAACCATGTAAATAAATCACTAATAGATTCAAACTCACTCATTTTAAGATCTTCATACTTCAGCCTCCATAGTTTAAACTTATCTTTCTTTAACTTTGTATTTCCTTCATAGATGTTCTTCAATTTTTATCAGATACCTTTGGTGGTAGAAACTACCTTCAGTCATAGAAAACCACTTTTAGAAAGTGATAAGAGTAATTCATTCTTAGCTCTTCCATAATTCTAAAAATTCTTCTCTTCTTTAATTGTAAGAGTAAAATTCTCATCAATAGGAGGAAATCCATCTATAGCTGCTTCCAGAACATAATACCGAAATGACATAAGATAAGAACACATTCTATCTTTCTATATATGATAGTTTTTCCATAAAATACTGGAATTCCATTAATATTCACACAATTCAAATTATCCATAAAAACTTCTCTTCAAAAACACCAGTAAATATTAAATTAAGGGAACCCTGTATCTGATATCAATTGTATTTTACCAACTAGGATGGATGTATCGTTTATAGGGGGATGGGGTTAATAAGTAATACTTTTTATTTTAAGTTTCCTTTCTTATGAAACAACTTTCACCTCCTGTTAAATAATTATCACTATACTGAAAAAATATATTCACACATCCATAAGAACACAAATATTCACAAGGTTCATGACTCAATAAGAGTAGTTATGTCCTTGTAATGGTTTGGAAACAATCCAATAGCACACAATCCACTAGAAAATAATCCTTTTGTGTGGATACAACAAGTTGGATATACCCTTACACTTGTGTCGTACTATGATCAATACAAAAGTGCGTGTGCTTCTTCTAGAACGAATGATGTAATACATGTTTGTGTAACAAGTAATGAAACCCTCACTAATAGGTTCAAAATAAGTTACTATATTTCCTTATCAACTTCCACTTAGGTAATTCTTAAAAATACACTTCAATTTTTTACCCAGCAGTAAGTAAGAACTCTAATTTTGGAATTTGTACAAAGACTTAGTTTTATGGCTTGGTCTGATTCCCCAATCTGATTACTCACTCCGGGAAAACAAAGTCTACAAGAATACCTCAAAAACAATTCTGAACCACTTCTTTCCCTAGAAATCTATGTATGATTGCTCAATCTAATCTAGTAACCTCTGATTACTGTCCTTCCTTTAAAAGGGTAATTATGGCCTGGCAACCCGAAATCCCAACTGGCTTAGACCGGGGTCAGGCTGATGGTTCATCAAGCCAGACCGAGCCGGCCCATAAAAGCCCGACCCACTATCCTGTATAAAGCATGATCCATAAAATCATGTCTGCTCTAAATAAATTGGAAAATTACTGGTAGGGAGACTCGATCCCCCTACCATAGGTCTCCAAGGCTGTGCCTGGACCAACTGGTCTAGGCGGTGCACCTGGTTTAAAATTACTAGACTATATATATATATATAAACAAAGATATTAAATATATATATATATCAATTATTTAATAATATATATATATATATATATATATAAACAAATATATTAATAATAATATATATAAAATACCTCATTATATATTAATAAAAAAATAACACACTCACCCAATGATGTTTGCGCACGCCCCCAACCTCATTAATTTTTTTAAGTATTTTGAAAATGATTTTTATCAGTTCTGGACACGAGGTACTTGGTCCTTTGGAGGGTCCGTTATGAAGGTTTTCAAGTGGACTTTAGACTTTGAAATTGGTGATGAACCTCCCATTGTGCCTATCTGGATTGGGTTCCCTGGCTTACCTCTTCATCTATTCAAGCAACGTGCTCTTTTTTCAATTTCTGGCCTCTTTGGACTTCCAATTAGGCTAGATTCTGCTACCTTGAATCTGTCTAGACCATCTGTTGCTAGGATTTATACTGAACTCAACATTCCGCATGATTTTCCATCTCGTTTCTGGATTCAGAATGGAGAATATGGATTTTTACAGGATGTTGTCTTTGAGAATGTTCCAGCATACTATAAAAGATGCTCTAGAATTGGTCATATGATGACTGAATGTGAGGCTCAAATGTTTGAACCTCCCCTAGCTCATCTTAGGACACTTTGGGTGGAAAAAACTGCTCCAAAAAAGATCACTGCTGCTCAAACATTAAGGCCTTCTACTTACACTAAATCCACAAACCCCATTGATGTCCCTAGACCTATCACTGAGACATCAATATCCAAAGACATTAAGCACAACCATGAGGATAAGGATGACACCCCTATGGAAAAGGGTGAACATTCTATATGCCATCCTATTGAAACTAAGGACACGTCAGGACTTTTTCATGCATCAAACACTGCCAATAACCCCAATATGGATCCTACACCCATGATAGACGAACAGGAGAAGCACCTTGAAGTGTATGATACACAAAATAAGGATCGAAATGATTCTTCAGATTCTGAAGACTCCTTACGGGGGGCTGATGATCAGCCTAATAAGATTGAGGAAGCCTATTTAAGCTCAAGATCCAGAAAGGGGAAAAAAGAAATGGTTGATGCTGATGGCTTCATTACCCCTAATCCAATAAAAACTAGAAAATGCAGAGACTATTCCCAAATGGAAAGAACTATTGTTACAAGGGCTATGGATCCCTCCAAAAAGGAAGATTTTGATCCTCCACCGCCCCCGAAAATGGCTGATACCCCCATAAAACCCATAACTGTAGAGCATTCATCTACCTCCTCAAATTCATATGACTCAGATAGCTCTGAGAGTGATCCTGAAAATGACCCGGCTTATCGGGATGCATACCAACTTGAAGAGAAGTTGGATTTTTTTGAGGAACTTGGAACTTGGATGGATGATAATGATACACGTACATTCCAACAATACAAAAATGATGAAATGACGGCTAATAACTACCTACAACTCAGAAATAGAATGTTCCTTAAAGTGGTGGAAGAGTTTAAAAAGGATCCTCACTTTGACTTCAATGCTATCTCTTGGGAATAATTTTTATGAAATTAGTCCCTGTCTGTTTTGTAGCTTTCAGGTTTTGATTTGAATCACACTTGCTTGTTTTCATCACACTTCTCCTTCTGTTAATTTTTCCTCCTTTGACCTTGCTGGAGATTTTCAATTCTGTTCCTGTTTAAGCAACCAACTCAGGATTTGCAATTCCCTTCAACTGAAATAGACTGATTGGATATTCTCTGGCTGATTTTTGGCTTGAAGACGAGATATGGTTTCTTTCAACCTGGAGATTCATGTTTTGATCTTCTTGTGTTTTTTTCAGCACTGCCTCTCTTCAGTCCCACTGCTTTATTAAAGCACATGGAGAACTTTTATGTTTCTTTTGTGGAGGAGGCATTCTCATAGGTTATAATGATAAATTTTGCAGTGAGGAGGTGCCTCATCTTATTATTTTCTTATATTATCAGTTGTTATTTGGTTCCTTTGATCTTGTGCAACATTGAAGCCTTCGGTTTTGCTGTGTGCATCCTTGAGTTGTCTTTAGTCTATTTACCACATGATAGCAGGTACTTCTGGTTTGATTTGGACTGCAATGCTGAACTGCATGTCAACTTGATCCGCGAGTCCCTGGATACATTGCAAGCTCTTTTATTTATATGATGAGCAAGGAAGATCTCTAGGAGCAGGTCTGGAAACTCCTTTTTTATCTTTTTTCCTCAATGTTAAATCTAATTTTGTCTCTGTAACTTTGAGATGGTGTAAGCGTATTACACCTCAAATTTTCCGTGTAACCCTTTGATTTAATAAATTCCTTTGGCATGGACTGAATTTCCAGTTCATGTCACTCTCTCAAAAAAAATATACATATATAAATATATTCAGAAAAAAATTAACTCACCCACTATGGCATATCCCCAACCCCTAGTTATTTTTTTACAACTTTCACATATTATATATATATATATATTCAAATATATATATATATAACAATGATTTAACATTATATATATATAATAACTCATTATATATAAAACAAACACACTCACCCAATGATATTCACACCCCCAACCTCATTATTTTTTTAAATATGGTGAAACTTGAATATATTATATATACTATATATTCTATATATACATATATAAATCTATTTAGAAAAAAAATTAATCCACCCAATGTTTCACACCCCCAACCCCTAGTTATTTTTTTACAACTTTCATACATCACACACATATATATATATATATATTCATTTATATAAATCTATTTAGAAAAAAAATTAACACACCCACCCTCTGATGCACACCCCTCATTAATTTTCTTTTTACAACTTATATATATATATATATAATAACTTATTATATATTAATAAAAAATAATTGTCAACCAATGATGTTCATGAAATCCCCAACCTCATTAATTTTTTTAAGTATGTTGCAACTTGAATATATTATATATACTATATATACATATATAAATCTATTCAGAAAAAAAATCAACTCACCCAATGATGAGCACCCCAAACCCCTAGTTATTTTTTTACAACTAGCTCATATTATATAAATATTCACATATATAAATATATTTAGAAAAAAAATTAACACACCCAACCACTAATGCGCACCCCTAAATAATTTTCTTTTTTACAAATTGCACATATTATTAGTAAATTTATCTATTATAGTGATTGATATTTATTTAGACTTGGCAGTCACTTTAGATTTATTATTTTTAATCTAATGTTTCCAAATAAATTATTTCAACTTTAATTATTTTTTGAATTAATCTATTTTTTAGGTTTTTATCAAATTAAAGAAAATATTATAATTATAATAGGCATGTGATGTTGGGGTGGAGGGTTATTGTGAAATACATTACATGATCAATTTAGAACATTTAAAATGACCAAGAATTAAAAGAAAATCATTACAGTTGTAAAATGTTAATAAAAAAGGAAAAAGAAACTAAATTTTTTTAAAATTTTTTAAGAATTTTTAAAAAATACATTTAAAATAAATACATTCTAAAAAAACATTTTAAAAAATAATTTTAAAAATAATTTAAATTTTTTTTTAAAATAAAAGTTTTAAAATAAAAATTTTAAAATCACGTTTAAAAAATTGTTTTCAAAAACAAATTTAGAAAAACACTTTAAAAAAATATTCTAAAATAAACATTTAAGAAAATTAAAATAATATTACAAAACAATTTTTTTTAAAAAAAATTGTTTAAAAAAAGTTTTAATACAAAAGTTTAGAAAAACATTTAAGAAAAATTCTACAAAAAACTTAAAAAAACATTAAAAAATGTAAAAAAATTAAAAAAATGTTTTTAACTTGTTTTATATTTTATTTTTAAAAAATAAAAGCCCAAAAGGGCTGGCCTGTGGCCTGACACAAAAAGTTGGCCTGTGGCCCAACCCAAAAAGCAGGCCTGACCCGAAAAGCCCATCCGAGCCCGAAAAGCCCGGCCCAGACCGACTATTTGGGCCGGCCCGAGGACGGGATCAGGCCACCTCATGGGGTTGTTCAGATTGGCTTTGCCCGACCAAAATATTGGTTCATGGACCGGTTTCTTGGAGGAAAGATCGAGTTGGGATGGGCCGAAATTAGACCCTTACCTTCCTTATGCTTCTTCTGTATAAAGATGTTGCTCAGGAATACTTTTTATGGAAACCTTCTCTCTTCTTCAACAATTTCTATCTCTCTATTTCCACATGTGAACAATATTCCGTCATTAGAAAGTACATTGTACATCCTTCTATTTATAGGTGTGCTAGGAGGGAAATGAGTGGGAACTTACTTTTGTTTTCCCACTCAAACATATTTCCTTGACATTGAATTTTATTTACATTTCAACTTCATCTTTAACCCATTCTGCGCTTCTCAATTCATCTTTATTATTATTGAAACTTCTTGAATCTTCTCACAAATTCAGTTAGCTTCAAGCTTTCTAATCATTCTTCAGTCTGATACCAAGGTCATTCTGATTTTCTTCATTACAATGAAAATATATGAAAACTGAAGTCTTCTTATTACTATGCTCCTTACAAGCCGTAATACATACTCATCCCAATGTTCCATACCATTTTTAAACAAACAAATGACTTCTCATTCTAATGCTTCGTACCAACTAAAAAACATACAACTTTGAAACCATTCTTCTATAATCATTGTTGCAACATATAAAGCATTCAAAACCCCTTTCAACAACACTTTGAAAGTAAACACCTCTTTGAAAACACATCTGAAGTATCTTTAAAGAAATTATACTTTCATTTAATTCCTAAGACTGATGATCCTATATCCCATTAAGTACAACGACTGATGACTTATCAGTGTCAGGCTGTATCTGATGCAACTGTCTCTACTTCACTCCAATGGATTGGTGTTGGTGCCAGTCTGATGAGTTAAAATCACTTCTTGTCTAACGACTCTTGACCCAACTTTAGAACAATCAACACTCTTGTTCTTTTTTTCTTGACCCATTTGAAAACAAATCAGAGTTATTTTTATTTTATGAAAATGGTCGACTACATTGTCGATATTCATCTGATTGATTGGTATTTTATCTCATCTATTTTATTAGTCACAAAAATTACCATCTATTCTTATTCACAAGTCCCAACAAGCTCCACATACAAATTTTCATTGTTCTACCTCTAATGGATCAGTGGAACACCACGTCTGATGGACCCGTATCTACAAAAACTTCTTTTCTTCCAGACTTTCCAACTGATGAATGATCATGTGAAATGTTTCTTTTGGTGGACTGAATAGTATGATGAATTGGTCAATCTAATGGATTGGTCAATTAGTGCTTCCCCAAAACTTCGACATAGCAACATTAAAACTTTGCATCCTTTAAACTATTCTTTTTCTGGTGATCCTTGTAACAACCTAAACATTTATGAATAAAATTCCATTTCTTTTAATTTCTTAGGGATATAGAAAACACATGCACTCTTTTTTTTATTATTGGGTTTAAATAACCGTTAATTATCATTACCGTTGATAATATAGCCATTGAACAGTGATCACAAAACTAATATAAATTTTAATGTTCTTAAAAAGAATCCTTTCGACATAGAAAAAGGAGAAGATGGCCTCATCTAGTAGACTCAGGCCGTACGGAGCTCATTTTTTAGAGGTCCGAAAGGAGGTAGCATCACAGGTCTTCTCTCTTGACCAATCCCAAGCCAAGCTTCAACACATTAAGTTTTAATGGAATCACCTACGAGAGAAGTTAAAGTTAATAGAGATTACCACCCGAGTGATGTTATCCGAGCCACCCCAAAAGTCTATCACCATCGCACACCTTACCCTTAGGTCTTATATGAGTGTTATAAAGGGTTATGTAATAAGGCATTAGTTACTTATTTTGTAGTCCCTTTTTATAAATAAAAGTCTTATTCCATTAATTCCTTTATGAGAATAGTATTTCTTAAAAAAATGACGACTTTGATAAATTGACTCTTCGGGTAAAAATTGTACTTTTGAAAAATATATACATTATCATATAAAACTAAGGTTTTTATTAATAATATTATAAAAAAATTCTTACAAATGATGATTATATCAGTTCTTTATCTGTAAATAATTAGGTAACCGGTTTGATAAGAGTTACATTTTTTATATAATAAAATAGAAAGTGTATTTTAAAGAATTTATTTTAAGGAATTAATGAATTTTTTAAATAACTAATATTTTAATAAAATATTATTATCAAATTACTTTTATGAATAATAAACTTTTATGAAGTCAAATGTAATTTTTATTAAGGTTTGAAAACTGCTTTTGTCAAAATCAGTGAATTTTCAATAAATGTAGGTTTTCATATTAAAAGTGAAAATCCATATATTTAGAAAATTATTTAGATAAAATGAATATTATTTTTAGAATCAATATGTCAAAATTACCCAATAGTTATTTTTTCATAATTTTTTGAGACAGTTGAATTTTTGGGTAAAAATTAAATACCATATAAATAAAATATGTGTTTTATGACATCATAATGACCCAAAATGATGTAATAAATACTATAATGGATATTCTAGGACCAATATATGTATTAAAATTAAAATAATGTGATTTTATATTTATTTTACTTATTTTATAATGCCTTAGTGAATCCTTTGAGGTGTATAATATATTTTATGATTTTAAATTCATTTCCTTGAGGGTGTGACTCACCTCCACATAAGTAAGGAAAATATTTTAATATTTTGGGCCATTGGACATATAAAATAATTTTTTCCAATAAAATTTTTAAAACACAATGGGCAAAAACCATGTTAAAGTTTGTGGTTTTGAATATTTAATTATATAGATTCCAAAACCTAAGTTTGTGAAATATTAAATAATTCCCCACTCATTTCCTATATAAACCCACCCAATATCCCACTTATCATCATGAAGAATACTTGGAGAACGTCTCTACTCTTCCTACCTCTCTCTATAATCCTCCCAAGGTTCCCCAAGCTCTCAATAATCCTCTCTTCAAGCTCTTAAAGTCACACACTCAATTAAGGGATTCCTTCCTTTCTCATTTTGTCCAAGTTTCTTTATGTTGTTATACCATTTTATTTTCAATTAAATAATGTTGGGGTATGATTTTTCACATCCCCCATACTTCCCTACTTATGGGTTAATGATTAGATACCTCTTTATCTCTCATTAATTCCTTTTATGTACACCCGTTACCATGCTGAAATTTTGTAAGAGTTATTCCATTTCTCCTATTTCTTCAAGTTTCTTTATTATGTTATGCATTATATTTCAAAATTCCTTGTGTTGGAACATGTATATATATGAACCCATTACTTTAAATTTAATTTAAATATTATGAGAGACCACTTTCTCTCTCATCAACAATTTTTATGAATTTTTATGTCACGCCGTTAGGCTGCCGAAATTGCACCGCGATTTTCCATACCAAAATCATCGTGTAGTGAGTATCATCTCTCTATCAAGGGTATTGAACTTTATACACATATAATTATTGATTATATAATTTCATGTATGTATTCCACATTATTTTATCATGGAATAAATGATGATTTTTAAGTAATACATGTTATATGACCTCTGTGGCACACTTAAGCATGAGATTGAAATGATTATAAAGGGTGTGCCCTGATAACGCTCCAATGCATTGGGTAATGTTTAGTATCATGATACACCATGTCTAATTAGGGTTTAATAATTATAATCCGTGTGAAATGATGGATTTATCATTCTAATTCACGTGCAATGAGGGTTTACTCATTCTAATCCATGTGCAATGAGCTTTGGCTCATGCTAATATCATGTTATATGTCGTTGAAACATTTCCATGTTATGATAATAATGCTATATCATTCCTTTATGTTCATGTTTCTATTATTCTCCAATGATATTCCTATTTCCTAACATGTACTCTATTCTTCATGTTATTTCTTTTTTAATCCCTTACTGAGCTTTATAGCCACCCTTTTCTTATGTATGTCCTCAGGTTATCCCATGCAATGCTAAGTACAAGGAAATGTTGTGATCATGTGAAAGGAGTTTTCAATTAAGATGTTGTATTCTATATCTTAAGTTGTCATGTGATGTTCTTAATCCCCAAATAAACTAGAACTCTCGATCTTTTGGGTTGTATTAAGTGCAATTTTATGTAATAAGTCATGTTTAAGTGTATAATAAAGAGCATGATTGTTATAGTCGATATCAGAGGATAGGTTTAGTTATTTTTGGGATTAGGATTATAAAACCCTAGTGAAAGATTTAAGGATAATACTAAGTATAAGAAAAACATCCCTAAATTTTGGCGAGTATAGAGTAAGTGGTTTATCAAGAAAATACATCTTTATCTAGATACGAACAAGTAGAGGTGGCTCTAGAACATATGTATCTAGGGGTAAAACCTAAAAGAAATTATTTGAGCTAGACTCAAACGGGAACTGGTGCATGACAACGAGACTTACTACACTCTTGGTTTGAAACTCCTGTGGGATATTATTCAGTAAATTCATAATCTTAGTATGAACCATTATTAATCGAGAAAAAAATCCCATAAGAATATAAATTAGAAGATAGATCATAGATAACATAGATTGAAGACTATAAATTTATAAGTTAAGGAGATAAATATAATTTATAAGTTATCCCTTTAATGTAATTAAATTCCCCTTTATGTGTTAAAATGTTTAAGATACTCATACCTAATTTTTCCTTTTATTCTAGGCAATGATTAGTAATATGAGGAATATTTATAACAACCAATGCAAAGAAAAACATGATGAATGTCCCAATGATATTCCCAATCAAATGGGAGCTCAAGTAGGACATATCATGATTATTCCAAAACAACTATAAAAAATAATGATTAACAATTGGCACTTTGTTTAATTCACAAGGAAATCAAGGAAGAGGAAGATGACATCTCACAAAATTTCATCTAATAATGGTGATAAAGGAAAGAAGTCCCAATTTCCTTCATGCAGCAAGTGTGTAAAGAGGAACCAAAGAAAATGTCACAAAGGGACTAGGAGATGTTTTATGTGTGGAAAGGAAGGGAACAAAGTATCCAATTTTCATGCCAAAATGGATAATGTCATGAATGGAAATAGAGTTCCACCTAAGGAATAAAATATAGTTTTATGCTATAAATGTGGAGAAATTGGGCATTACCCAAGAAAATTCTCTATTACAAGGGTTGAGAAGCATTATGAGCATAAAAAATATCCTTGATCAAGGGAGCACAGGAACCCTTGTGCTAATACGGATAATGATGAATGAATTACATGTAACCAGTACTTCAAAGTAGTGTATTTCGTAATGTATTTCAATTATTTTCCTATTAGTATATCTTTTATGTTTTCTAAGAACATTGAGTCCCCAACAGAAATGATATTAAATCATTAAGGAACAACTTATATAAGTGTTGTATCACATGTTGAAGTTTTTGGTAATGTTCATCTTAATTTTATAAGTCTACCTTTGATGTAATTTGAGTAAAAAAGACCAAGTTATTGCCTATGCCTCAAGGTAGTCCCACACATGATCTAGGGTTGGTGGTAGTGATCTTTGCGTTAAAAATAAAACAGAATTATCTCTTTGGGGAGAAGTGTAAAATATATACAGATCAAAAAATCCTCAAGTATATATTCACATAGAAAGAGTTAAATATGATCCAATAAAGATGGTTGGATCTCATCAAGGATTATAACTGTTCAATCCATTACAACCCTGGGAAAGCGAACAAGGTGGTGGATGCTCTAAGTATAAAGGACCCAATGATTCTATCATTGATGAGAACTAAAAAGAATCCAATTTTATTATATTAAATGAAGATGTACATGAGAATCATAAATAATGCAACATCATAAATCCTTTCACAAATGATTTCCCAGCCATCTCTTTTGGAAAGGTTAAAGGTTTCTCAAAAGGATGGTGTGAGAATTCAGAAGAAAGTGGAAAATATTAGAAAAAGAAAATACTCAGAGTTTAATGTTAATAAAGAAGGAATTGTGAGAGTTGGGTTAAGAATTTGTGTTCCATAAAATAAAAAGTTAAATAAAGAACTTTTGGATGATTCACATAGTTTGAATTTCTCCATCCACCCAGGAAACACAAAGATGTATCAGGATCTACGAGAGCATTATTGGTGGGATAACATGAAGAAGAAGATTGCTGAGTATACATAAAAGTTCCTGGTATTTCATCAAATGAAGGATGAGAGGAATAAGTATAAGGGGATGATGCAACCATTACCCATACCAACATGGAAATGAGAAAACATCACCATGGAATTTTTCACCAAACTTCCGAAGACATCCAAAGGAAACAATGCTCTCTAGGTTGTTGTGGATCGTCTTAGAAAGACTACACACTTCATTGCAATTCGATATGATTTATCATTGGATAAACTAATATGGATATCCATTAGAGAAGTGGTAAGGCTGTATGGAGTACCCCTATCGATTGTATCTGATTGAGATCCAAGATTCACCTCTAAGTTCTAGAAAAGTCTCTAACATGCTCTGAATACTGAGCCAAACTTCAGTACGACTTATCATCCTCAAAATTATGGCCAATATGAGCAGAATATCTAAACACTTGAGGACATGTTTAGAGCATGCTTAATGTAATTCAAAGGAGGATGATATCAATATCTTCCTCTAGTTGAGTTCTCTTACAACAACAATTTCCACCCAAGCATCCAAATGGCTCCTTATGAAGCTCTTTATGGGAAGAGGTGCAGAACACCAGCATGTTGAGATGAACTTAGGGAACAAAAACTTTTAGGTCTAGAAATGGTCAAAGAAATGGTGAAGATGGTTAAGACCATCTAGTAGCACATCAATGTTTTTCAGAGTCGATAAAAGGGCTATGTTAAAAATCATCAATGAGTCCTAGAGTTTGATGTTAGAGATATATTTTTCCTATACATATCACCATGTAATAGAGTTATGAGATATGGGAATAAGGGAAATCTTAGTCCAAGGTACATTGACCTTTTTGAGATCCTTGATCGCATTGGAGAAATGGAATATCGACTAGCACTCCCACCAAAACTGTCTCAAGTACATGATATATTCCATGTATCAATATTGAGGAATTACATACCTGAGCCATCACATATACTAAATCTAGAGGTGGTACCATTAGAGAATGAACTGTCCTATGAAGAGAAGCTGATGAAGATCTCAGATCATAGAGAAAAAGTTCTATAAAATAAGACAATGCCCCTCATCAAAGTGTTGTGGAGAAACCACAAGTTTGAAGAAGCAACATGAGAACCAAAGGAAGTGATGAGGAAAAGTTACCCTCATTTGTTTTAGTGTGGGAAAAGGAAATTTTGAGGGTGAAATTTGTAAAGTGGGGAATGTTATAACAACCTGAACATTTATGAATAAAATTACCTTTCTTTCAATGCATTAGGGATATAGAAAACACATGCACTATTTATTATTATTATTGGGTTTAAATAACCATTAAGTATCATTATCGTTAATAATATAGTCATTGATTAGTAATCACATGACTGATATAAATTTAATGTTTTTAAAAATAATCCTTTCGACACAGGAAAAGGAGAGGACAACCTTATCTATTAGACTCGGGCCTTATGAATCTCATTTGTTGGAGGTCAAAAAGGATGTAGTGTCATTGGGCTTCGCTCTTGACCAAGCCCAAGCTGATCTTCAACATGTTAAGCTTGAACAAAATTGCCTACGGGATAAGTTCAAGTTAATAGATATTACCACCCGAGCGATGTTATCTGAGCCACCCCAAGAGTTTGTCACCATCACACACATTACCCTTAGGTCTTATTCAGGTGTTATACGGGGTTATGTAATAATGTATTAGTTACTTCTTGTTTAATACCTTTTTATAAATAAAAGTCTTATTCAATCAATTCCATTATTAGAATAGTATTTCTTAAAAAATGACGACTTTGATAAATTGAATCTTCGGGTAAAAATGGTACTTTTGAGAAATATATAAATTATCATATAAAACTTAAGTTTTTATTAATAATATTATAAAAAAATTCTTATTAATGAAAATTATATCATTTCCTTATCTGTAAATGATTATGTAATCAATTTGATAGGAGTTACATTTTTTATACGATAAAACAAAAAAGTGTATTTTTAGAGAATTTATTTTTAGGAATTAATGAATTTTTTAAATAACTAATATTTTCATAAAATATTATTATCTAATTAATTTTATGAATAATAAATGATTATATAACTTTTATTAAGTCAAATGTAATTTTTATCAAGGTTTGAAAACTGTTTTTGTCAAAACTCATGAATTTTCAATGAATGTAGGTTTTCATTTTAAAAGGTGAAAATTCACATATTTAGAGAATTATTTAGAAAAAATTAAAATTATTTTTGGAATCAGGATGTCGAAATTATCCAATGGTTAATGTTTCATAATTTTCTTAGACAGTCAATTTTTTTGGGTAAAAAATTAAATACCGTATAAATAAAATATGTGTTTTATGACATCATAATGACCCCAAAATGATGTAATAAATACTATAATGGGTATTATCAGACCAATATATGTTTTACAATTAAAATTATGGGATTTTATATTTATTTTACTTATTTTATAATGCCTTAGTGAATCCTCCACAGTGTATAATATATTTTATGATTTTAAATTCATTTCCTTGAGGGTGTGACTCACCTCCATATAAGCAAGGCTAATATTTTAATATGTTTGGACATTGATCTTATAAAATAATTTTTTTCCACTCCATTTTGTAAAAAACCATGGGTAAAAACCATAGGAATGTTTGTGGTTTTGAATATTTAATTATATAGATTTCAAAACCTAATTTTGTGAAATATTAAAGAATTCCCCTCTCATTTCCTATATAAACCCACCCAAGATCCCACTTATCTTCACTAAAAATACTTGGAACACATCCCTAATTTTCCCTACTCTCTCTATAATCCTCCCAAGGTTCCCCAAGCTCTCAATAAGCCCCTCTTCAATCTCTTGAAGTCACACACTCAAGTAAGGGATTCCTTCCTTTCTCATTTTTGTACAAGTTTCTTTATGTTGTTATAGCCTTTTATTTTCAATTAAAAATGTTGGGGTATAATTTTTAACCTCCACCATACTTCCCTATTTATGTTTTAATGATTATATACCTCTTTATCTCTCATTAATCACTCCCATGTACACCCATTACCATGCTAAAATTTTGTAAGAGTTATTCCATTTCACATCTTTCTTCAGGTTTCTTTATTATGTTATGTCTTCTATTTCCAAATTACTTGTGTTGGGAAATGTATCTATATGAACCCCTTACTTTCAATTTAATTTACATATGATTATATACCCATTTATCTCTCATCAACGATTTTTATTAATTTTTATGTCACGACGTTAGGTTGCCGAAATTGCTCCGTGATTTTCCATGCCAAAATCATCGTATAGTGAATACCATCTCTCTATCAAGGGTATTCACCTTTATGCACATATACTTATTGATTATAGAATTTCATGTATATATTCCACATTATTTTATTGTGTAATAAATTTTTATGTGTAATTAATGCATGTTATATGATCTATGTGGCACACTTAAGCGTGAGATTTAAATGATTATGAAGGGTTCACCCTGATATTGCTCCAATGCATTGGGTAATGTTTAGTATCATGATAAGACATTTTCAATGAGGGTTTACTCATTATAATCCATGTGAAATGAGGGTTTACTCATTATAATTCATGTTCAATGAGGGTTTACTCATGCTAACCCATGTGCAATGAACCTTGGCTCATGTTAATGTCATGTTGTATGTCATTGCCATATTTCCATGTTATGATAATCATGCTATATCCCGCCTTTTATGTTCATGTTTCTCTTATGATCCATTGATATTACTATTTCCTAACATGTATTGTATTATTAATGTTATGCCTTATTTAATCCCTTACTGGGCTTTATAGCTCACCCTTTTCTTATGTATGTCCTTAGGTTATCCCATGCAATGCTAGGTATGAAGGAATGTTGTGATCATGTAAAAGGAGTTTTAAATAAAGTTGTTATATTTTATGTCTTAAGTTGTCATGTAATGTTCCTAATCCCCAAATAAACTATACCTCTCAATCTTTTGGGTTTCATTAAGTGCAATTTTATGTAATAAATCATGTTTAAGTGTGTAATAAAGATAAAAGTTGTTATAATCCTCACACTGATGATTTGAGACCAGAAGACTTCGGCTTTGAAACCTTTCTTATTCCAAAAACTCCTATTGTAATCATGAATTACTTATGACTTTGTAAAAATTTATGCTCGACATAGAATGATCTGCCTTAAGGTTCCAAACACATATTCTTCTCCCTTCCATTCATAAGGCTTGCATCAAAAGTGTTACAGAAAACTTATGATACTTGATAATTAACCGAACAATAAAGCATCATCAGATTTTGTATGGAGACAAAAAAGCTTTGATACTTTCCTCATACAGATCAACACTATATTTCTGAGCCCAAGGTGAGTCATAAATACAACTTCATTCAAAAAACATCTTCAGAACAGAAAACTGAAGGCAATGAATTTTCTTATAAAAAATGCGTCTAATGGACTGATTATGATACTCCTTTTTTTGATCATTCAAACTTACAAAGTGATGTGATTTGATTTTAATGACAAAAAAATACAAAAAAATAAACAATAACTTCTTTCATAACCCAAAAACCATCTTTAGTTAACTTTTTCCTAACAAAAATAGAAGTTAAGTAGGGATAACACAAAGTTAAGTAAGAGTAAATTAAAGTTATGTAAGGTTAAAAAGAAGTTAATTATAATACAAAGTTATGTAAGGGTATACAAAAACTTATACAGGTTAAGTAAGGGTAAACTAATTTAAGGGTAAAAAAAAGTTATGCAAGGGTAAACTAATGTTGTGTAAGGGTAATCAAAAATTAAGTAAGGGTAAAATAAAGTTAAGGATAAAACAAAGTTATGTAATAATAAAATAAAGTTATAATTTTAGAATGTCAGTTAGGTGTTATTGTTGTGATGTTGAATTTATTCTCTATTTTTTTTGGTTTGGTATATCATAGTTATTGTTTGTCATCATTTCATGTCTCTTAATCCAATATTTGTGCTTTGTTAGTTCTTTACCTTTTAATCACTTGTATTTAAATTTTTCAGTGATATGTTTTGATCATTTATGACTAGTGGTTCTTTATGTGAGCACATGTGTATGTATTTTGTTATGTTTTCACTAAAATATATTTATTATAAGCATTTTAATATAAATATAATATATATATATATATATATATTAAAAATTTATAGATTCTATTTTAATTCATAGTTTATTTTTATAAATCATTGATATAATCTATTTTACGTTTTTAGTTTATTTTATTACCACATGTCATTAAAAATTATTATATGATTTTTATTATAAAAAATTATTATATATGTTTTTTCTATTAATTTTATGATTATATATATATATATATATATATATTTAAAAGTAATTAAATTAGATAATTATGAATATACAATCAAAATTTTTAATTAATTTTTTTAAAAAATATGATGAATAATTATTATTTTTAATATTAAAATAAACATTATTAAATGTATGATTAAATATAACAAATAAATAAACATAATAATATATAATTTTTTTATAACTAATGATAGAATTAAAAAAACTAAAACAAAATGTTGTTTTTATATTGCAATAACAAATTTGACATTGCACTGTAGTAAAGCACCAAAATGGTGTTGGGGATGATGCATATTGGAGTTCAATTTCATGTTAAAATGGAATATTCATGCCATTTTAGCATGGGTTGAGGATGGTATTTATAAGAATATATTTATTCATGTTAATTGATCTAAAGAAAATTCAGTCTCCCACTTACAGTGTTGAGGGATGAGACCTTTCGAGTGGAAAACATGATGGTGTTTGTTCTTTTTTAGCTACCTTGGTAGGTGGTTCGTAAACCAACTCCACCCACCATGGTAGGTGGGTATTTTTGTGGTATTGGTGAGAGTTATGTCAAACTTGAAACCTCACACCAGTCTATATAAGAAAGGCCAAGGGAAATTCAAAATATTTATCAAAATCAAGCTAGACATCTTCATTGTTTTTGAGAGTCGAGAGTGCTCCATGTGAGAGAGATAGATATAAAGAGGGAGTTTTTTATAATATTTGTTCAAGTTGAAATAAATCCCATTTTTCATTCATTTTAATCCTCCATTTTTCCCTCTTCATGATTAGAGAATCACAAAAAGTGGTATCAAAGGAGGTTCTGGTGAAATGGCGGTGAGCATTGGAGATTTTCTGGTGGTTGGAAAATTAAAGTTGTTTAGAATCACATTTTGAAGGAATATGCTAAAATATTATGTCGAGACAATTCCAATGGCACAAACTACATTGAAAATGGATCCAAAACGAGCTTCCTAGGCCTGGTCAAAGTTTGGTCAAACTTTGGGTGCTATAGTTTCCCCTTTCCGGAGAAGAAAGTGATGTTCTGGCACCAGCGACATTTTTGGTGAGTTTCCGGCAGCTGCTCCGGCATGCCATTTCAGCCTCACATCATTGGTTGATCTTGGACGTTGATACTGATTTTGTCATATCTTGATCAATCGGTGTCCGATTTCGACAATCCAAGAGTCAATTACACCATTTTCGACCTTTTTGGATGCAAATGTGAGCTCTTTTTTTCCAGATTTTTCATATATTTTTACAGAATTGAAATTCAATGGAGGGACCATCCACGAGAGGGATGGTCATGTTGAATTCTTCAAATGAAACCATTTAGAAGCCTTGAATGGTAGATATCCTTAATGAAAAGGATATTTTTGACCCCATTGAGAATAAGGGATTCAACCCCAATTCCACTAAGTAAAAAAAGTGGAAGAAGCTAAACAAGAAGATAATAAGTCAAATCTGCCAATGGATTGATCACAATGTCTACCACCATGTTGCACAAGAGACTGACGCGTATAAACTTTAAATGAAGTTGGAAAATACGTACCAATCAAAGACCGCGCGAAAAAAGATACTCTTGTTGAAGTGATTGATGAATCTTTGACTATAGAGTGGAAGCTCTATCCTTGAGCACACCAACGAGTTTCAAATCCTAGTGAACCAATTGGTGACTATAGGTAAGACTCTAAAAGATGAAGATCATGCAAACCACTTAATCTGCAAATTTCTCGATAGCTGGGATATGCTTATCACCTCACTTATAAACTCAGTGACTGGAGGTAAACTTACCATGACAATGGTAAAGGATGCATTGTTCAATGAGGAAGTCTAAAGTAATGACACGAGTTATAACCAAACGCATGTTCACATCCTAGAAAAGAGAGGGAGAGAACAAGGAAAAGGTCAAGTGGTAGGAAGTAGAGGACAAAAAAATAGTAGAGTAAGGTCTACATATGGAAGGAGACCATTATAAAAATACTACCATTGTGTCATGGAGGGACACATGAAAAATAACTGTCAAAGGTTTTTGCAAGAAAATGGTCAAAGTAGTAATCAAAAAAGAGGAAATGAAGTTGCACATGTGAGAATCACTGAATAAGTTGTGATTTGCTCCAAATATGAAGAAGAGACATGTTATCATTATTTAGGCCAAGAAATATAATGGGTGGTCGATAATGCAGCATCATACTACATCACTCCTCATCATGAGTATTTCTTGACTTCTCAGCTGGTGAATTTGGTGAATTCAAGATAGGAAATACCAGTTCAGTAGAGATTATTGGCATGGGTGATATCCAATTCATGATGAATATTGGATACAAAATAACCCTAAAGGATGTTTGAAATTTTACAAGCCTTCGAATCAACCTGTTATCAGGTATTATCTTTGATCGACAAGTCTATGAAAATATATTCAATGATGAAGCATGGAAGATTACCAAAGGATCCATCATCATCACCCGAGGAAACATATGTAGTATGTTGTAAAAAAATCATGTGAATATAGCCTCAACATAGTGGAAGGAGAGATGTCATCCAATATGTGTCATATGAGACTCAACCACATGAGTGAAAGAGGGTTATCTACCCTGAAGAAGAATAAGTAAATCAATATTAACAAGGATGAATCACTTTATCCTTGTAAATAATTCTTGTATGGGAAAAAACATTGAGTCTCACTCAATAATTATTTTTCAAGAATATCAGAGTTACTGATCTGGTGAACTCTGATGTATGCGGACCCATGGAGGTGGATTCACTAGGAGGCAAAAAATACATCCTATCCTTGATTGATGACGCGTCTCTAAGGGTGTGGGTGTTCTTATTACGGATGAAGAACCAAGTACTGAACTACTTAAAGATTTTCCATGCCATAATGGAGAATGAAACTGGAAGGAAGATGAAGTGTCTTCATTCAGACAATAGAGGAGAGTACACATCGAGATAATTTGATGCCTATTGTAGGAGTCAGGGCATCTAAAAAGTGAGGATGGGCTCACGTACCCCACAAAACAACATAGTTTTAGAAAGTATGAACAAAAACATCATGGATAATGTCAAAAGAATGATGAGTTTGGCTAAGTTACCTAATCCATTATGGGGAGAAGTTATTTGGATTACATGCTACCTCATTAATAGGTCACCATTGGTCCCTTTGAATTTTGAGATTCTATAGAAGATATGTTCTGGTAAAAATCCCTCTTACTCCAATTTATGAATATTTGGATGTTTGGTATTTGAACATGTATCTAAGAAGCTCAGGTAGAAGATAGATGGGAGATCAACTCCATGCATCTTCATTATATATATAGATGAGGAGTTTAGATACAAGATTTGCGACCCAAAGGAGAAGAAGGTGATCTGAAGAAGAGATGTTGTATTTCAAGAGAACCATAAGATCAAGGGAATTAAAAATCCTAGAATGTCTCAATGGAAAAGTGTTGAGGAATCAATTCATGATCCAACACTAGTACCAGCACCTCCTATCAATGAAGAGGAGGAGGTGAAATAAATCTCATCAGTAGTGGACCAAGAGGCAGTGGAGGAGGATATTGAGGAGGGGGAGACTCAATCCTCTCCACAAGAAGTTGCAAAACCATCACATGATCTAGGTGATGTTGTGCCTCCCAAACCTAACATTTCACATGTTCAAAGATCTTCATAAGGAAAGATTCCATCAAAAAAATATTCATAGTTGTAGTACTTATTGATGATTGATGAGGGGGATCCAGAAGGGTATCAAGAAGCATATCAACATTCCCTATCATTGTATATGTGAAGTGATGGATTGAAAGCTGTTGAGAGTTGTAAAGATCTACATAAAGGAGAAATATATGAGTATATTGACAAAGAAGGTTTCTTGGGAGAAGATAGACCTTTGAAGATGCTCAAGTAGATTTCAACTAGAGGGGAAAAATTGATGGAGTTTTTTCTTTTCCAGCTGCCTTGGTAGGTGGTCGGTACACCAACTCCACCCACCATGGTATGTGGGGATTGGTGGGAGTTTTTTCAAACTTGAAACCACCCACCATGGATATATAAGAAGGGGCAAGGAAGCTTCATAATATTCATCAGATCTATACTATATATCTTCATATTTTTGTGAGCTAGGAGAGCTCCATGTGAGATATATAGGTTTAGAGAGGGAGTTTTTTTAAAATCTTTGTTCAAGTTGAAATAAATTTCATTTTTCTTCCATTTTATTCCTCCATTTATATCTCTTCGTGATCAGCCAATCAGAACACAACACCCCTGCCAATGACCAAATAACACCTAATAAATGATTTCTTTTTAGTTGATGGGAAGTAACTGTTCAAATGTATTCAATGAATGCTAAAGTGTTCTAAAATACCCCAATTTTTCAATTTTATTTTTGATAGTGATTTCCAATTCAAAATGAGATAATCAAAAATAGGTAGACCAAGATAATGAAATGAAAAATCACAGTAACTGAACTATTGAGGAAAACGAAATAAGTTTCCACAAAAAGATAGGGGACTGATGCATTTTTGGGAAGCTAGAGCTGCTCAGAATTTGTGATGAAGTCGGGAATGTGATACAAAAAAGAAGCATTCAATATACATTCCTCCACCTTCCTTTTCACACACAAGGTCACTTAGGAGTCAATGTTCTTATGTTTTTAAAAAATGGTTAATAAAAAAGTATCAATCTATTTTAAAAAAATAAAAACACAATATTATTACAAACACATGTTTTAAAACAAATCATTTATTTTTCTATCATTGCATAATATTAATATTTTTATAGGGATATATTAATATCATAAATAATTCTAGTTTTAAATGAGGGGTGTTGAAAAAAGCCTAAATATTAAAGATGATAAGAGTTTAAAGGAAAATTTCAAAAAAAAATTACAAGAAAAATGTGCCAAATGAAATTTTCTACTTTAATTATACAGAGGATTATAATTTTAATTATGAGATGGATTACATGGATTATGAAGGCCTCAAAAACAATTCTTGGACATCATATGCATAAAAATGATGTTCATAAATATATTTTTTTAAATAAATTATTTTCATAAAATGATTACTTTGTTTCAATAGGATTTCCTAAATTGTTAACGTGAAAACCCTAGAAAATTTCACACAAACAAATGTGAAACAACTAATTTTCACACAAACACAAATGTGTAACAACTTCGATATTTTGAATGTAGTTCATGGTCACCAATAAATTAGGGAAACATCTCCACACTAAAAATTCAAATGATTTTAGTTCAAAGATTATATATGAATTCCACAAATCGATCAGTGCCATTCGGTTATGACAAATCTCACAATTGATACTAACCCATCCACATTTAATTGAAGTGAAAAATTTGAAAGTTTTATAATAACACATAATTTATGTTTTAAAATTTTTTTATATCAGATAAGGTGATTGTAAATTTTCTAGGTGGAGGTAAATTGACCAGATTAAATTTTTTTGATAAATAGATTAATTATCGAAATTAATTATCAAAGTTAATTAATGAAGTTAATTAGTATATGAAAATAAAATAAAGAACACAAATTTTTATAGTGGTTCAGTCTAAATTGGACCTATCCACTCTTATACCTCTCTGTTTGGAAAGAGCTATGTTGTTCACTATCTGATTTTTAAAGGGGAATCATAACTCAATTATGCCCTAATTTTTTATAATGGAAGTATAACCAAAAGATACATTACTTTTGTATGGAAAGTCACAACCTAATTACAACCCTGACATTAGATACTAGGAGTCACAACCCAAATGCTCCTAACATTAAAATTTGAGATTCATGAATTGAAAGAAAAGAAAAAGATTTTTTATGTAAAAGTATAAAGAGAAAGTGAAATTACAAGAGATGAGAATAAGTGTTACAAATTCAAGAAACCAGAATGAAATAGATAGAAGAAGAATAAAACAAAGGTACTGGTTCTTGAATTAGATCAGCTTGATTGTCTCATCAAGGAAGATGAATTCATAGAAGTTTTTGTTCATCCCTTGATAGATCATCCAGTAGTAGAGAGAAATGTTCAGCATATGATGAATGTACATCACTTCACAGTACCAAAACCACCACACTTTTTTGCACTATATCACTTGAAAATATGAAAGTTCTTATAAAAAAGTACCATATTATAATTTTTTTCACTTTCCCACACATAGAAGAAATACTCGACGCCATTTTAAAACAAAACAACTTAACACAATCAAGCAATATTTATACAAATTAAAATTCAAAAAAGAATAATATTGGGTTATTAGGGGGTATTATCATTTTATAACAATCACCCAACTCACATCCAGTATTCAAAATAATGAAAAATAATTCAAACCAATTTGAAATAATTTTATCAAATAGTTTAAAATACTTCCATAATAATAGTTCAAAATAAATCCCATAAAAATCACGATTCTCTATTTGAAATTCAAAATTCAAAAACATTCCATTTTTAATATACAATTAACATGCAGAAAATTTCAAGAAGTAATAATACTATATTAAAAATATTAAAACAAGGTTGAATGAGTTTAATATCAACTAATACTTATATAGAAACAATAGAATAGAGGAAAACAACATAAAACAATTAAAATGATTTTTAAGTTTCACAGTGTAAGTTTCATGTGTGAAAATATAACACCATTTGATCTTCATAAAAACATGTTTAAAACCATGAAAAACAATTTATACGAGTTCTAAATAATTAATATGAATTTATAGTCATTATAGAAATTTAAATATTTGAAATTAACATGCATCAAATTGAAATATGAAACATTACATATAACAGATCATATTTCCAGATTTTTGGACCTGGAGAATTTCATTGAACTATGTAGAAAAATTCACGTCGGAGTTTTTCACATCGACTAATTCAAATTTACAAATTCACATATCCGAATTCACATATCCTAATTTATGAAATATGTAAAAATTTTGACTTATGAAATTTAAAACCTAAAAAAGTCCTTGTAAAAGACATAACCATATTTCAGTCCAATTGAATTATATTTAGAAAATTTCATTATCTTTTAAAATAATTAAGAATAACTTTAATACAACATCTTTAGATCATGTTATTATGAAAAAATAGTATCAAAATAGATCTGAAAAACTGAAAAATTCAGACTGAAGACATACAATGAATTATACCTTAATTTTAGACATGATAGAAATCGATTCAGAATTTTATTTCTTCTAACAAAATGCAGATAATTTTTATATATTTCCAACACAATAAAAATCACTAAATTTGAATCTATGTAACCCAATATATTGTTGAAATAAAGAAGGTAAAAAAATCTCAAAAATCAGGCATGTGCTTTACAGATTGGCTGCGTAGATTACAAATTGGGTATGTGATGAGTAGTAAAATGACTACATGAGAATAGTAAAAATAATATAAAAATGATATTTCAAGGTCTCAAAAGACTTATTTAGGCTAGAAAAACTTCATGAAACTTGTAGAACATTTTATGAAAAATTAAAACAAGAAATCTAAAGATATTTTAAGAAAATAAATATTATGATATAATCAAAGTTACATTTTAAAGATAGCACTTAATAAAGCTATGCGAAATTATAATTTCATAAAATAATATATAATAATAACTAAAAAATATCATTTTAAAATATAATTAAAAAAAGTATTGTGAGGCATGTTATAATATTCAAAATATAATATATTAATACTCCAAAAATAAACAAACTTTCAAGTTATAACAAAAATTTCATAAAAATCATTTTAGATTACATAACATAATTTTTTTTTAAATTTTTAACAACATAAAATTTATATTATAAATTCGTAATAAAAAGAATTCATGCATGATTTAAACTATATAATTTTTGACAACAGAAATAATTTATTATAACAACATGCATCTCTTATTATAAGCAGCCCCATATGGGAAAAAAGGAATGAAAAAACACTATCACTGCCTACTATAAACTTCCTATGTCAATTTCAATTTATGATAAGCATACTAACAAGATAACTTTCATTTCTTATGTTTTTTAAAAAAATTCTTGGAGTAAAATTTTATTAAAAAAATACTTAGAAAGTGTCCAAAAAACATTTTTGTAATAAGAAGCATTAAACACCTACAATGATGTACTTATCATGAATGATTACTATAATAATAAATTTAAAATGTTTTCCTAAGGGCAATCAAAATGAAAAGGAGTTTTTGTTTCTGAAATAAAATACACTTAAATTATAGAAGAAACCAAAGTTCCAAAAGATAAAATAACAACTTAGAAGGATGGGGGGGGGGTGAGTGAATGAGTTATTCATTTTTTATGAGTTTCAGAACTTTTATAATCTTAACCCCTGAAGCCTATTATGTTTTATTTCCTTATCAAATTTTAGTAAATACTCATGCATGAAAAATTAGGAAAGAAAGTAAAGAACATAAGATTTACAAGGTTCAACCTCAGTGTGAGAACCTATATCATTTACATATCCACTCCCATAGGTCTATATAAATTCACTATTACGAAGAAGTGAATAAAACTTATGCCAAGTCCCATTAGACACCTTTTATCTCCCAATAGAAAAGATTATACTGACTCCTGTCATTTTACAAATTTTCTTATAAGATAATTGATGCAAAAATAATAATAAATACTTTTTTTAAAACTTCTTCACAATTTCTTAGTCTGAATCCCCAATCCAATTTTCCTGGATACAATTTTCTTAATCTAATGAAGTCAATATGATTCTTCCTTACTCAATATATACTTCTAAAACTATACTCAGAAACTCCATATGATCTTTCTTAGTCTGATAGAATCAATATGATATTCTCAATATTATTAACCCATTCTAAATATGCCAAACTCAAACTCTTCTCAAATACTCAATATGGACTTCTTCAGTTCGGTAAACAAAACTTTCAGGTGTCTGATCTTCTTCTGAGATCTCAATTTGGAAAAAACATTCACTCAAATTCTTTAGTGCTCCACCTTTTCCACTTACATAAAAGTTATAAATGAACGAATGATCCGAGCAAGTATTTATAGTAAACTTAGAAAAGAAATAAAGGGAAACTTGAAAACCTTCTCCACTTTCTTAGATTTCAAAACACCAAAAATATCTCACATTTAAACTTAAACTTTGAATTATTCAATCCTCCTCAGATTTCTATGAGATTTACGTAAAATTGAATTTCAAGTTTAAACACTTCATGTTTTTTACTTTTATCAAAACAAAGTCTTTCTTAAAAGAGGGTATCCTGATACCACACTACTGGATAGAGTAGTGTTTTTAAGAAATTCAATCCCTCAATGAAAAGAAAATTTTTCATCCATGTAAATATAAACTCTCCCTCACTTTTATTTTTCTCTCAATTTTATTTTTTATCTTCCCCATTTTATGATAAACATAGCTTTAGAATAATTAATGATAGATAAGTAAAACATTATTATAAAATACAAAGTTGTTACATTCTCTCCCCCTTTGTCAACATAATCCAAAACATGATCGGGGAATTACTTATGAGGTTTATGAAGTTATGGGAGAAGGATGGACATGAAGTTGAAACCCCAATTCTACAAATATTTCTTTCATCAAGGTTTTTGTAAAGATATGAGATATTTGATACTTTGTTGAGATGTATTCTAGCCATACATATCCAGAAACAACTTTTTATTTTATAATGTGAAACTTTATATCAATGTGTATGGATCTTGAATGTTGGATAGAATTTTTTGAAAGATCAATTACACTATGATTATAAAAAAGTATCTTCAATGGTTTAGAAACTTTTACTTTTAAATATTTCATCTAAACTTTCATCCATAAAATTTGAGTACATGCCTGAGTAGCTGCAACATATTTGGATTCAGTAATGCTTAAAGTTAATTAAATTTTTTTCTTACTATTCCAACTCACACAAAATTCAACCAAGAAAATTCTTCCTCTTGAGGTTGATTTTCTATAATTATAATCTCCAATCCAATAGGCATCAATAAACCCATGAAACTTCATCTCACTATTTCTTTTTTATAACCCAAGTGATGTTTTTCTGTTGACATATCTCAGAATTATTTTTTCTTCCAACATATGTGATTATTTAGGATTACTTTGATACTTAGAACACAACGTCACAGCATAAACAATATCAGGCCTTGAGGCTGTGAGATAAAGTAGATTTCTTATTAGCTTCCAAAAATCTTTCTGATTCACACTTTTTTCAGATTTATCTTTACATAACTTTGTGATTACTAAAATAATATTAGAAACTTATTTATATTATTCCACACCAAAATTATTTAAAAATTCCATGGCATAATTTTCTTGAGATAAGAAAATGCATTTTTCATTTTTTTGAACTTTCAATCCAAGGAAGAAAGTTAATTATTCTAGCTTTGAAATTTTAAAAATCTTCGTCATTTATTCAGAAAATGTTTTAAAAACATCTTCTATATCCCCAGACAAAATTATTTTGTCCATATAAATAATTACAATTAGATTTCCGAAGTTAACATCTTTCACATATAAGTTTCTATCAACTTTTCCTTTATAAAAAATTAACATTCTCAAAACAATTTCAAGTTTTTAATACCAATTACGTGGAGCTTCTTTCATCAAATACAAAGATTTATTCAGTTTACAAACTTTGTTTTCATCCTCATAAACTAGAAACCTATAAGTTTGTTCAATGTAAACTTCTTTCTCAATATCACCATTTAAGAAAGTTGAATTTATATCCATCTGATAAACTTTTTAATTTTGATGTGCGACCACTGAAAGAAATATTCTAATAGTTTCTAATATTACAATTGGGGAAAAAGTTTCTTCAAAATCCACACCCTACACTGGTGCATATCCTTTACAAAAAATCTTGGATTTGTTTCTTGAAACTTCTCCATGTCCATTAAACTTATTTCTGTAAACCCACTTGGTTCCGATTACTTTTTTATTTGATTGAAATGAAAAATTTTCTCATGTTTCCTTCTTTTCAATCCGATCCAACTCTTCATTCATAGAATCCACCCATTTTTTATATTCAATATCTTCTAAAACAGATTCTGGTTCAACTTTTGAGATAATTGAAGTCTGATTTTCTAGTATCAACTTTCTACTTGTCTGAACTAGAGCCTTCTGATTTCCAATAATTTTTTCAGACTCAACATGTTTTTGTATAGTAGGAAATTTAAATGTTTCTTTCCCAACTAAACTTTCCTCATCACATGAATTTTTTTAATCTTGATAAGGATGTTTTGACTTACTCTTACTATTGTTGGAAATCTCCAGTTTATCCTCCTCAACATTCTCAAAAACGTTTTTCAATGAATTTTTATTTTTAATTGCCTTCACAACATATGAGTACAACAAATTTTTTAAATGTTTGTTCCAATGTTTGTAAATTATTTCATTTGGTGAATAACACATAAAATTTCCCTCCTCATCTTTCTCATCAAACTCTACTAAATTAACATTTTTGATTTTAAGTAAACATGGACTTCTAAAAACATTGAAGTACTTAAATGACGGTTTTATGTTATACCAAATTTAATAAAAATTCATGTTGGATTTTGGTCTTAGAAAACATCTGTTCTGAATATGCACAGTAGTACTAACATCTTCTTTCCAATAAAAATTTGAAAGTTTGTATTTTTATAACATACTTCTTCCCATTTCCACCAAACTTATTTTATTTCTTTATGCTGCTCCATTTTTTTGTGGTGTATAGGGAACACTATACTGATTTTTTATACCATGTTTTATCATATAATCTTCAAAATCATTGATGGTGAATTTGGTACCATTATTTTTTCTCAACTTCTTTATATAAAACCCTATTTCTTTATCAACTTCTTTTCTGAAAAACTTGAACATTTCCATAGCCTCTGACTTGTGTTTCATAAACATGATGTTTTTCATCTGATTGAAATCATTGATAAAAGTGATAAAGTATAAATCTACTTTTGTTGATTTATATCTCATAATCCCACATAAATTAGAATGAATGAGTTCAAGAGGTCTTTTAGACCGAATCTCAGCTCTCTTATGAATTTTATTAGTCATTTTTACTTTATGAAAAGTAATACAGACATCTTATTCTATTTTTTTCAATTCTAGAAAGTTTCTGAAAACATAAAATTTAGAAAGTTTTTTCATGTTTTTCTATCTAAGATGGCCAAGTATTCTGTCTCATAATTTATTTCATCTTCATCACTTAAATAATAGGATTTGTGAAATTCTACTATTTGGAAAAGATTCTCAATGTTTCTTTCTCCTTTTTCATTCACTTTTAATATTTCAAAATTTTGACAACACAAGAATTTTTTGTTAAGTTTACATCTTTTCTATCATCAAAAAGTTGACTTACACCAAGTAATTATGTTTTATCCTATCAAAAAATAAAAATTCTTTAGATTTTAAATTTTCTGCTTTAATCTCAACCGTTTCGATTCCTCTAATTTTTAAGAAACTGTCATTATTACCAAAGGTAACTAATCCTCTATCATAACTTTCAAAATGTTTTAAAATTTTCATATCACCTTTAATATGTGAAGAACCACCACTATCATGTATCCATGGTTTTTTCCTTTTACTTTATTTTAAAGTTTTCTCAATAAAAAATCACTTTATTTAACTTTCTTCTTCCCAAATTCCTTTTCTTTTACACCATAAGAAACTTGTTCTAGAAGGAGTGTCATACATTTTTTGGTCCGATGACCAGCCTTATCACATCTTCCACAAACCTCTTCCAAACATTCAAATTGATTTTTTTCGGAAGGTTTTTCACATCTTGATATTTTTATTTTATAACTTGCTGTGGATTTGGAAATTTATTCATTATTCTTTAATCAAACCTTCTTCCGAGAAGAGATAGGTCATGCCAAAAAATTATAAGTGATGTGTCCATAGATTATGCAACACCGATAATAGCCATAAAATCTTGATTTTCTATTGAAGTAAGATATTTATTTGTAGAATTCTTGTTTAGGTTAATAACTTCTTCCTATTTCAACATACTCTGGTCATGGACCATCTTTCCTCTTGGGTGAGTTTTCAACTTTTGTAGATGTGATAGGTTTCTCACATCATTTTTCAACCCAATCTTTCCCAATACCTTTTCCAAAACCTAAAATGTTAAAAAATCAGATGAAACATTATTTTTGGTGGGTGAATATTTCACCTCTTTTTTTTGACCATTCTCAGTAACTTTAGAAGTCTCATATTTTACTTTGGAGGCTTTATTTGAAGTTTTCATTCATCTTCCTCAGGGTATTTTCATACTCAATATTTTTTATTGAAACTTGTTAATTTCTTATTCCTTATTTTTCAACATCTTACCAATATCTTAAATCATCTTTCTCTGTTCAACAATTCTATGTTTGTAACTTAATATCTCATGAATGTATTCATACTCCTTCTTGATGATATCTTTTCTTCCTTTAGTAACTTCTTCACAATATTTCTATATCGTTCTAATTTATTTCATGAGAGATTTTTTTTATCAAGACATTTAATACATTCTATTATTAGATAGTACTCTCTATAATATTCTTTAATAACTTCTTCACTATCTAAGGAATCTTTTTTTCTTCTCAACTTTTGCAATGAAGGTTATGAATTTTTCTAAACTTCTATCTTTAGAAGAATTGTTGTCAGTTGAGTCTAAATTGAATTTATTTTTAAAGATAATTATTTTGTTTCCAATAAACTTATTCTTGTATTTTTTAGATGACTTTTATTCTTTGTCATTTTTTTCCACTTCCTCCATTGATGTTTTTCATTGGAATCATCTTGATATTCACCAACTTTCTTCTTGGGGCAATTTATAGCAAAGTTTATGATTGCACCACACTCAAAAAATTTGAGAATAAGTTTAAATCCATATTTTCCTTTTCTCTATGATAGTTTTTAGATATAGGAGACATAATATTATTGTTCAACTCATCGTATTCCCTATATTTGGACTCATAAGGATCTACCTTTTCAATATCTTGGATTTTAATCTTTCTCATAGCCTCAAAAGTTATTCCATATTTTATCTTTTTTTTAGACGTATAATGTTTCCTCATTTTATAAGCGACAAGAATTTTATGAAATTCATCAAGAGATAAATCATCGTTTATCTTCTAAAGAAGAAATTTTAGAATCCAACCTTTTTGTAAGGTTTCTCATAAGTTTCTTCACAATTATATAATCTTTCAGGACATCTCTGAATGCTATGATATTGCAAACAATTTCATTTACCCTGGAGAAGTATTCATAAATATTTTCTATATCTCCAATTATAATGTATTCATACTTACTATTACATATTTGTAACTTTGTTTCCTTCTCTTTAGTATTCCCTTTAAAAAACTCTCCCATTTTTCCCACATACTTTTTTAAAGTTTGAGACCCATCAACTTCTGATAAAAATTTTCTGATAAGGACATAATAATATAATTTCTATCCTTTCCAATAACTTATATATTCCTCTTATCAACAAAGGTAATTGGGGAATATTTCTCAATAAGTGGAAACCCAATAGTAGCACCATCAACAACTTTATATCCAAGAGATAAGAGATAAAGAATCATCCTATTTTTCCATCCATAATAATTTTTTCCATCAAATGTAGGAATAACTCTAATGTTGACATAATTTATATTATCTATGATAAGGATTCAAAATGGGAGCCTGCCTCTAATGCTAATTAAAGTTCCAAAGGATCAATAAACAATTGATAATGGAGAGGGAGAATCATTTCATCACTTTTTATGAGTTTCAAAGCTTTTAGAAACTTAACCCTTGGAACCTGTTGTGATTTATTTCCTTATCAAATTTTAGTAAATACCCATGCATTAAAAAGTAAAAAATAAAGTAAAGCACAAAATATTTACAAGGTTTATCCTCAGTGTGAGTACCTAAATCCTTTCCATATCCACTCCCATGGGCCTATGGAAATTCACTATTATAAAGAAGTTATTACAACTTGTTCCAACTCCTATTAGACACCTTCTATCTTTCGATAGAAAAGATTATACTAACTCCTATCAATTTAAAAATTTGATCACAAATAATTTAGTCAAACAAGATAATAAATATTTTGTTGAAACTTCTCTACAATTTCTCTGTCTGAATCCTCAGTTTGATTTGGCTGGATCCTATTTTCTCAATCCGATGAAGTCAATACGATTCTTCCTTTCTTAATCTACAATTCTCAAAATCTACTCAGAAACACAATATGATATTTCTTAGTTCAATCTTCTTAATAAGATTAACCCATTATCAATATTCAAAACTCTAACTCTACTAAAATTCTCAATACGATCTTCAGTAGTCTGGTAAATAAAACTTTCTGTTTTCTGATATTCTTTTTAAATATCATTATGAAAAAACTTCCACTAAAATTCTCGAGAACTCTACCTTTTTTGCTCAAATAAAAGTTATAAATGAATGAATTATCTGAGTAAGTATTTATAGGTGACTGAGAAAATCAAGAGAGGGAAATTTGAAAACATTCCTTACTTTCTTAGATTTCAAAACTCTAAAAATATCATGCATTTAAACTTCAACTTTTTCTTCTTCAATCCTCTTTAGATTTCTCTGAGATTTACACAAAATTGAATTTCAAGTTTGATCACTCCAACTCTTCACATAACTTCTTCTCTGTAACCATATTTCTTGAAATTTATGTATTTTTTTCAGTATGATGAAACCTCCTCATCTTATTACAATGAAACTTCTTTCTCATCTCATTATGATCTATCTTTCTTTCTCAGCTCATTATGATCTATCTTTCTTTCTCACCTCATTATGATTTTTTTCTTTCAAAGCTCATTATGATCAACTGACCATTCTTCTCAGATTCATTCTAATGGAATCTTCATTATGATGGAATTCCCATTACGATGGAAATATCATTATGATTATTTTTCCATAATTATGGAAAGTATTCAATGATGAATCCAATTTATCAACTTTTAACTTCTTAAAACTTCATCACCTTCACACATTCTAACTTCTAGATCTGATCTTATGTGTTCAGATTTCTTGAATTCGATCAAGACTTTGTCTTGATCACTGGAACCGATTAAATCATTATGATTCCTCTATTTCTTTAAAATATTTTATCATGGGTATGTCTCATGATTTATAAGAACTTCATGATCCTCAAAGTATCTTCTAATTTTGATTATAATGTTTGAAAAATTTCTAACTCCTGACTTCACTTTCTTCAACAAACTTTTTTGGCATCATTAAAACTTCTTTAATTAAAAAAATTTGTCTTTATAACATAGAAACTTCTTTCTTTCTTTTATTATAGAAAAGAAAATCTTCTAGAAAAAAAAATACTTTCTACCTCTAATTCTTTTGTATTTGATTATTTGAATCCAATTTCAATGGATATGATACTATGAGTCTAGTGATTCTCAGTCTGAAAATGTGAGTCTGAAAACTTGTGTCAGGAAACCAACTTTCTTAAAGAAAAAAAATTATACCCCCTTTGTGTTTGGGTTTCAACATTCAATAACTTTCAACTTTTTTTACAAAAGTCATTATTATGGATCGAGTTTGATTCTTGGATAACAAAAACATTCTTATACAAATGAGGTTAGTTTTCAAAAAATACAAAAAATTTGTTAAAATAATTTATCACAAAGGTTATTCAGCAACCTACTTAAATAATAAGTATAAATACACTTTTTTTAAAAAGAAATATTCAAAAAATTATTAAACAAAATCAATCACTATAACTGATAAATGAAATTGGAACTATTTGATAGAACTTTTCTCTTGACACTTATCATTTATGATAATTAGTTTGAAAAAAAGTAGTGGTTAATTTATTTAATAAGCAGAAATGCACTTATTTTCAAAATAAATATGAAAAAAGGTTGAACAAAATCAATTACCATAAGTGATAAATGAAATTGGAAATATTTGATAGCACTTATCCCATAACACTTATCATTTTTGATAAGTACTTTGAAAAAATAGTGTTTAATCTATTTAATAAAAAGAAATACACTTTTTTCAAAGGCAATATGAAAAACGGTTGAACAAAATAAATTAACATAAGTGATAAATGAAATTGAGACTATGTAATATTACTTTTCCCATAATACTTATCATTTATTGTAAGTAGTTTGAAAAAAAATCAGTGGTTAATCTGTTTTTGAAAAGGTACTTACACTTGAATTCCAGAATAAAACCACCAGTATAAGTGTTTTATAATAAGAAATATGGATATAGTGATAATTTATTTAAGTAATTTAAACTGTTATCCTACATCCATGGGAGAACAAACTAAATCTTTAATTTCATCAAAACAATGTATATTTTAGTTATAAGGAAAAACTCATTCCCTATCTAGATTCAACCGAACTTTGCATACCAATGCCTTCCAACGATGAGCTCATGTCACTAGTGCTCTCATCGTGAAGTCCCGCGAATGAGGGTGGATGTCTACTGATATCTTACATCCATTAGATAATAGAATTTTTATTTATTTCATTGGAACAAGGTATATTTTAGTTGTAAGGAAAACCTCATACCTTGCCCAAATTCAATGGAACTTATCATACCAGCATCTTCCCACGACAAGATCCCACCACTAGAACTCTCATAATGAAGACCTAGGATGAGGGGGGATGTGATCCCTCTGGTAGGACCAACCTCTACTACTAGTCCTTACTATCTACCACCTCTATCCGAGCTTCGACCTTCCTCCTTTGGTCCTAAGGACTCCAACCTTCAACTTATGATTCCTTCAGTGCATGTGATGCACTCGCATTCAAATTTTCCCCCATCAACAATGATTGAACCTCACTAAAAATAGTGAAGTAATTTTAGTCACTAGATTTCTTCCACCTTCTGATCTTTGTGAGTATAATGTCACTCTAGTCTTATCTCTACTGATGACCTTCTACATAGTCAATGTAATGAACCAGACCATTCCGATCCATTACTTTTCATGTTTCTGGTGATGGAGGTATGAGGGGTCAGTTTTTTGGTGCCCCTACTGTTTTGAGGGTAGATTTGGGGTGGCTAGGTGTTTATAGCATAGTGCTCCTATGGTAGACCTTTTTCGGCATGTATGAGGTCTATTGGAGGATGGTATGGCAGTGTAGAGATATCAGTTGTGGCATGGAGCCCTAGGAAGTGAAGTTTTGGTGGTTGTTTCTGATTTGGTATCATAGTGGCATAAGCGGTAGGATGTTTCATGGAGTCATGGAAAGTTGAGTTTTGGAAGTTATGTCAATTTTAGGGTCTTTGTGCCATGGATATGGGTTGCAGCATGACCTTATTCATTTTCTTTGTAATTCTATGGTGTGGTGGTTTTCATGCAACATGGTCTCTTTTCTAGGTTTATAGGATATCTTCATGGACCACGACATATTTATCAGATGCATTTTTGACCAACCCATTGCGACGTGGACTTCTTCCTTACACTTTGGAATCTACTCCACGTCAGCATGTTACGACATAATCTAGGGAGTTGCGCCATGATGTTATGTTTTCATTATTGATTATAAAATCTAGAACCCCTTCAAATCATATCTTCCATCAATCATTTCTCTCAATTCTTGGGTGAATCTTAGGAAATTTTAAGAGTCCTTTCACCCTATTCTTGTGGGTTTTAATTCTTGGCATTAGGAGATTGAGTTTTAGCAATTCTAAGGTGATATATATCTTTTCCTTCTTGGTTTTCCCCTGTTATTCATTCCGAAGAAGGTTGTTCTTGGAGAGATGGATGGTTTGGGTGAAGTTGTGGGTAGATATTGATAGAATATGTTGTGTTCTAGGTTATTGATCTATCCTTAATGTGATATAGGTCATGAGGATGTTTTTTCGTCATTCCATCCTTGGGCAACAATTTGGAAATCTTTGTTTGAGGTAGGGGGTCCCCGTTCTCTCCCTTTTTAAGTATGTGTGGGGATTGCATGTTTTTACCATCCAATGATTGAGTATAAAGGGTCGGTTTGATGAAGATAATAAATTGGTTTAATCTAAATTGATGGTAATGAGGAATAATCGCATGTGTTTGCTATTTTCATGAAATTTCTTATTATAATACTTATTTATTTCTATTGAAGAAAATAACAGTTGATGAGAACCATGTTTCCATTATGATTGTTGTAAATTATGAGACCCTTGTTGTGATTTTTTAACTGAGATCACCATGCATGAAAATTGCTAATTACTTACGTATAGTTAATGAATCTATTGGACATGGAAATATGAAATTGTGTGATAATCCTCATGCTAAAGAATATGTGATGTTATGAAAGACCTTGAACTAAAATTATGGTAGATGAGGAATCTAAAATGTGTTGCGATTTGTTGTTGCACTTGTTGCGTTGTATTGTTATATGTGTATTAATTAACTTAAATGAATTGAATAATAAATGAACAGACTATTTTAAGGTGAAATTAAATGGATTGGTAAATGATAGTTAGTGAAAAATAAATAATTATAAAAATGGAGGAACTTGTAATTGGAAAGTGAGATTGTGTGGCTTGTGTGTGGTGGTTGTGTGGCGTGATACATTAGTGGTGGTGGAAGATAATAGTAGAGGTTGTGAGACATTGTGGTGATGTTGTGAGATAATTTGGTTCTCTTATTATGAACTCATAGGTTGAACTTGTGTGTCACTATAATACATTATATTTTCCTTGTGATTTCTATACACACCCCACTTGAGTCGTGTGTTTACACTGACTCCCAAAGGTTTTGGGTTTCCAGCATCTTCCCCAAATATCCAGGTTGGTGAGGGTGGATGGTTGGCTACCCCTCTTCCCTGCTCTCTCTGCTAGGTGAGGTTGTTATGCACAGGATGTGATGGACTATAGATATAGTTCACTTGAGGTGATGAATGAAAATAGGATGAGGTGGTTTATGTTGGGGGTTGTGCATGGTAAGAGGACTCAAGGCTAATGTCCTTAATGTTCATGATACCCTAGTATTATGTTTTATGTAAGTGGTTATGGGATGATGAGGATGTGATGGTTGTGAAATAGGTTGAGACTTAGGTCTTTGGCATTTTGATGAGGCTTGTGATCGCATGAGGCTGATGGATACGAAAGGTATGACAGTGCCAGGACAAATGATGTTGGGGTGTGAGAGTGAAAAATCGGTGGTAAAGCGGTGTGGGGTACCCTTTTTTGATATGATTCTTATATTATTATAAAATCAGTGATTAAACCTTTGTGAGGTTGATATTGATTAGTTGACCCATTTAGGTGCATATTGGTTATGTTGTTTGTTCATTAAAACATTAGTATACTCTTTTCACATATGCATGAGAGACCTTGGGTATGATCCTGCTGAGTATACATTTCATTTTCACCCAATGTATACATAAACTGTTTTCCAAGTTTCCAAGAGAACTTTGAGAGTCGAGCTGGGCACTACTAACTTGGGCACTAGAGTTTTTGTCGAGTTTCTATCGTAGGATAGTCTTTTGGTACTTCACTTGAATTTTTTTATTGTATTCTTTGACATTGTACATGAATTGTGGGATGATTTGGTTTCATTTTATATTATGTGGTGGATTTTCTTGGAGGTTATTCCTTCTATCTACCGATTATATATTTATTATTGAGGGAAATGTCTTCCATATGTGGTATTTTTATACCCAAAGTGTTATTCTCTAACTCAAGGCCTAATGAAGATGAGACTTGGGGTTTATTATCTATTTCCATTCATTGTAGGCCCAAGAGGGGTACCTCTTAGGGGGAGGGGGGTGACTAAGTGGTATCAATGGGAGTTTGAGAGAAAGGATGGAACTTAGAGTTAAAAACTTGTGAGGACTGCATGATTTAGTAGGGAAACAATATCAATGGAGCTTGGTGCATGATATAGACCGGAGATAATGACTAATACATGAGATTTTTGGGCCCCCCATGATCCAATGGAAGAACTCTGATCTTATTGAATGACCGAGTTAAGTGATACCGCTTGTAGGGTAGATACCTAGGAAATGTACATGAATCATGCTTGTTTGTACTTTTGATTAAATAAGGTGGTTTTGAGAAGTTAATAATAAATTTAATTAAATAAATCTTGAAATTTAATGCACATTTCTCTGAATTTTCCCATGGTGTAGTTGATAATAAATTATTATTGTTTGTTTAATTAGTCATATAACCTGAAATGAAAGAGTAAAATGTTGATTAACTCACATTAACTATTTATTTGAATCCTTTTTGATATTTGAAATGTGATATTACCTTGACTATTATAACACGATCCTTTATAAATTGAATTTATCTTCCATTGTTAAAATTCATATCATACTAACTTTTTTTCCTAATGTTTGAAATTTTTACTAAAGCGTGATTAGTGTATTTTTTTTGTGAATAGCTACTAAATTTTGAAAACTTTTATGAGACATTTTACCTTAAGTAGATTTCATAATGCAACACTAAAATGTTTGTTTTGAAATAATTCTTAAGAGTATTCTGGTTCCCATTAAAGTTGATATGTCATGCATTTTTTTCCATTTGAGATGTATCATAAGCATGTGTTATGGAAATTTTTTAAAACTTGGTTTTAGATATTTAAATTATGAAATTCATGAAAAATTCACTACTAGAAAGGGGGTCTATCCCCACACATCTATCCCCACGGTTTGATAAACCGTGGGGATAGGCCTTCTTTGTTTATCAATACCCACGGGTTTTTAGAACCGTGGGTATTCAATCCACAATTTCATCGGGGTCTTCTCACTCCGTCTCATGCCCGTTCTCCTCCTCACTCTCATGCTCCCCCGCTCGAACCCCAGGTTCCAGACCTCCGCCTCCGTCCCTCTACCCCCCTCCCCGACCACTACCTCTCGGCTATCCGACCTCTGCCTCCCAGCCCTCTACTCCCCTCTCCGACCTCCGCCTCCTGGCCATCCGACCTCCGGTACCCGGCCATCTCATCCCCACTCCGGACTCCACATCCGCTCCCGACCTCGACCTCCCGGCTTGCATTTCCACCTCAACGTCTCGGCCTCCGCCTCCCTTCCTCCAGCTCCAGCGACGTGCCCCTTCCCCCTGTAGGATCCCTCTCCTCCGGAAACGTCCCAACCGATTCATTACATTTAGGTTTGTAATTTTTTCTCCTTGATTTTTTTTTATTCTCTATGAATTTTTGGATCTATTTTTTGACTTAATTATAACAAAATTCAATGTTTTAATTCCACTTTCTTTGGGATCAATTGTAAATTCTTCAAAAGCTTCAGCATCATCTTTTAATAAACTAATCTTATCTCTTCATATTTACATGAAGTTATTCTTTCACTGATATAGTGGTAGAACATCCAATGAATGAAATCTATTGTGAAACTTCAATTTATCATATTTTTATATCACTTTTTAAGTGTTTCATAATTTGATTTATTAGAGATTTAGTTCTGCACACAAAAGACAACTATAATAATACTTCAATTTAAATCAATATTATTACAAAGTGTATTTTTATTTTCAAAAAAAACAATCAAATGATTTATTAAGTCTATAATTTATATGTATTTGGTATGTGAAATTATGAGTGATTTTTTGTAGTTTTGGAAAAAAGTTACGTTGATTTTGGAATATTTTTTTGTCAAGTTTTTTTGATTTTGGGCCTTCTAATTTGGTCAATATTATGTTGAAGAGTTTTTGGGTTTAGTTATTTATTGAATCATTAAGTTTAATTTGTGTTGATTTGAGGTTTTTATAGATTAAACTACTAATTCTTCATATTATGGTTTATTCATATTTTATTGGGTATTATCTTCACCCATGCTGACCATTTTTTGTATTTAGTTAGAAACAAGAGGAATAAATTGTTATAAAGATCCTCAAGCCTTGAAGGTCCCCAAAGTTATTTTGAAATAAACTTTATGAAATATGAAAGACTAAAAATGTTTTACAATATGCCATTATTTATTTTATAGTTAAATATACATCAAAACTGATGATCAAAACATGCTCAAAATTTTAAGAAACATACTTCAACACAACAGATGGTTTTGTTTGATAATATCCTGGTCATTAGAAGTGGAAAGAAACTTAAAAACTGGAAGATCTATCTTCAAGAATAAAATGTATAAATAATTCAAGAAACCAAGGTAAAAAAATAACCTATATTTTAGATACAACAAGAACATCCATATTCTTCCTTCGATTTCAGTAGAGTCTGTTTGAGGAAGACCATAAGGATTAATGAACAAAATACCCATACCTTCATGGTGGCACACAAAAAAATGGAACCTAGTTCATAACCAAAGGACTCCTGGATGATTGATGGGGTGATAATTCCATCATGGATCAATAAATGAGCTTCAATAAATAAGATATATTTAAGAACTTTGCATGATACTGATGACCACAATTCTGATGAACGAGTATTATCAATAAACCCCCACACCCAATATAAGTGTTCACATCCATTTATATAGGTGAATCCCAATGATCCCCTCTATAAGGAAATTTATGAATTACTATTTGTTTGTTATAGTATTCATTGAACACTTTGATGAATAATCATAGAATGAATGAACCAACCCTTTATTTTTAAATTGATGAAATAATGTGGGTGAAGTGGCAGTGCACACGCTGCATCACATGAAAAAATTAAATATGCATCTCATTCATATTTAATAATATATATATATATATATATATATTCTTTTATAACACATGCATCACATGAATGTATTTTTAGGTCATTTTCAATGAGAATAACCCTTATTCTTGTTTAAATGACCTTCCAGTTCTACTAAACTTTATTTTAGCTGAATTCTATATCCAATAGAACTATAAAAACTCTTGGAATAGACACACTAGTGTCCTACAAGATCTATAACATCCATCAATAGATAATAAAATTAGGGCCTCACCCATGAAACTCCATCCTCTAGGAACAGAAGTCCCATTGAATTCGAATAGCCCAAGGGGTCATTGGATTCATTTTGAATCTCCAGTATCCTTCCACCATGTTCCATATTCCACCCTAATGAATGGAACATACTTCATGGAACTTTATAGTGAATTGGACTTTCAATATTCCCAAAATACCTTTGGCACCACCACTATATTCCGATGAAATCCTTTTGGTGTCCTGAATTACCACATGAGCATGAGAACCCATCAGTCCAGCACCATGCCTTTTATGTTTACTCAACAATGGAACACACTTCAAAACCCATTCTAGTCATGAAATATTTAGATATTCTGGAATCCCTCTAGAACCACTACTACTATCTGTGTGACACTTCTATAAAGACTTTGATAAATTTCTCCACTAGACTCTCTGTTGTGATACTATAACATCAAACATTGAAATAAAGGTCTGATACATTGTTTTGGGGATGAGGGTGTATATTATAGTAAATGTATGTTCCTTATTCTGGTTATTTTTTGCATCTAGACATCAACCGTCAGAAGTACCATACTTTGAACAGACATCCCCTATGTCTTTGAAGTTTGGAATTGAGAATTCCATGTTCCCCAGTCACCAAATTGAGTTATCCTTTACCCATGGTTCTAAATACCCCACAATATTCATTCCTACTGATGATCATGTAAACTATAAAGTTTAAAATAATCACATTCAATAAAAAAATACAATATGCACACAAGGATTACATGGTTTAGACATTGTGTCCTAAATATATAGGATAATGACAACATCTATTTCATTCAATGAAAAAATATAATTTACAAAGATAATAAATTTCTAACAACCCTTGCTAGAATAATAGGAGAAGTATCACCAACATATTAACTATTGAATCTTCAGAAACACTTCCTTTTTCCTGACCACCTGTTTTGTTTTGTCCTTTGACACTTGGATATTCCCAAGTGTGCTCCTTCCAGATCCACCTAGGCCTTGTGTCTGGCCCCATCACCACTTAGTTAGTCATCACATTGTTTTATGTCACACATGGACCAATATCACTTTATGTAGTGTGCCAAGGTGGTCATCTAGTCTTCACCACTATTCTATATTCATAGGAAACCCTTTGTTGGTACAACTTTCCTTAGTTTACCTATAATACTCATTTTTTCAATTATAAACACTCAAGGAATAGTTCATGGAACCTTTCAATCAACATTGATGGTTAATAGAACATGTACTTTACACCAAACCATGGGAAACTTCTCCACAAATCATCATCAACAACTTCTCATAATGAATTCCACATAAGCATCATCAGCACGAGAACATGTGTTTCATCTTGAAGCTACTCATCCCATTTGATCAGTGATACCTCAATAAAATGATGAGTTTTAGGTACATGAATCTGATGAAACTCCTCATAATTTATATACTAAAATTCCACTCTAACCCATCCTATGAAATCATATATCTAGATTCTTTTACTGAACAGAAACATTGAGGCTCTATCAAAGTTTTATTCAACTAGAAATTGTACTTATAATATACTGACTTCAAGTTTATGAATCATAATTTTGTATTGTGTTGTTCTACTATATCTATATAGATAATCTACTGTAACATCTGATGGTTGAACATCTTGAGAATCCAACACTTAACCTAGAAAACAGATCTCACACCAAACCCTAAAAAATCACTTTAACAAGTGACAAAGGTTGATTTATTTGAAATTAGAAAAGGAAAAATTAAAGTAGTGTTCAAGGATTCATCCCTCTAGGTGAACTCACACCATACTTGGTCCATCTCAACACGACTTATTAAATTCATTCCTAGATAAACATAAGTCTTCAATTATTAAAATTGAATACCCAATAGAACTTTGTAAACTTATTTTTAGATAAAATATAGACTCTTATTCTAAAAAATAAAGACACTACCACGATAACTCAAAATAATTTATTATATCAGAACATTGTAACATAAATATAACATGCAACTGTTAAACTTTTTAAAAAAATATACTTTAAAAAAAACTAAAATCATCTTTTCATTTAAAACTATAAAACAAAGACAACACTTCAACATAAAACACAAAACATTAATTTTTATTGATTATCATATAATTTAGATATCAAGTCATTTGAAATAAAGTTAAAGTATAAAAAAGAATAATAAAAGGAATAGGTAAAAATATTTAAATATTTACTATTATCATATTGAAATACACACTGATAAGGATGAGACACTAATATTATATATATGGAAAAAATTTCACAACTGCTATCCCCCAAATGCGCTAAAATTCTACCTTGAATCCATACTTGTGGATGGAATCAAACTTGGAGAATTCAAAATAGTATCCAAATAAATATATAAGGTATATAACCAATTATACTCAGTGTTATTAAGTAATATTGTTATCATGTGCTGTTAGTGTACTGTATATATCTTGTATTGAGTGACTATCCTATATTTTTAGTTTACTCGGAGCACTAGGGGTAGAATGACTATCATGTACTATTGGTGCACTCAGTGTGATAAGTTTTAGAATGGTTATCCCATGTTACAAATGTACACAATTTAGTAGGGAAAACATTATCTTATTCTTAATGTGTATCATGTGTTGTACATGTGTTCTTTAGTGTCTAATCACTAATGTATCTAAACCTCTTCGAGTGTGAAATTTTAATAAAAAATATAAGGAAGCTAAATAAATCTATAAAACTTGAAATTAAATTAAAGTTCATTATATATATATATATTCAATTAAACCGTAAAAACTAAACAGTATTCATGTGGTGCCTAGTGATTTGTGTATCCACTATGGGTGGTGAATCAAGTTGACCTATTTTATTGAATTATTTTGTACTTAAACTCTTACAATTTTTAATTCCCCTCTCAATAATTCAACCCCTGCTACTGTTTAGGATATTTACATATCTGTTTCATTTTTTCCTAGCACACAATAGCACATGAAATATAGAATGTAAATTAAATAATAGTATAAGTTATTTTCACAAGGTTCTACCCTTAGTGTGGGTTATGAAATCTTTACTGAGTTCATGAAAAGTCTGATACACTGATTTCCACTAATATATGAAGTGGTATAATGGGGTGGGTATTATCTTAGAATTAAGTGTAGGTATATTTAATTTTCCTAAAGGATATCTCTTAAAAATACTTTTACAACCTCCCATTGTGTTTTATTTCTAGATCTTTCTAGTTTATAATATTTTATTTAGCTACTAAACAAAATCACAAAAATAATACAACATTTCATTACCTTAAGTGATCTAATATTGTTCCACAACCAGAGTATTTGGTAGGCTTAAAATAATCCCCTAATCTATATGAAAACTCATTTATGAAAATAACGTAGTAACACAATCTTACACAAAATCTAGAACACTGGTCTTCCTCAACTATTAATCCAACCATGATATTAAAAATCTAGTAGATCCTCAATATCTAAGAGTCTCTCAATAGATGAATGATAACAGAAGTAACATTTTATCCAATTAGTGGATCTTCAAGCCTTGAAGGTCCCCAAAATTCTGTTCAATTACACTCCTCCAGTGAGTTGAGAGCCTTAATATATATCTCATAAATCTACTATCAACTTTGTTAGAAATGGATAATTTGATCAATGATAGAATTTATTAACAATAGTGATTTATTTTATCCTTTTATCAGTAAAAATATGTTTAACCATGAATGTCACAAATCATTAAGAAATATACTATTTTAAGATCAAAATCCTAATTTTCTACATACATGCATATTGTAGACCAGACAAAAACATTGTCCCCTTTAGGTATTGGTCATCATCGGAATCATCTAAGGCCTCTGAGTTGGAAAGATCTGCTGAATTAGCTGCAACAAAGAAAATGGTATTAGAGGAGCGTGAAAAAAGTAAGCTAATGAATGAACATTTCATGAAAGCAATGTCAGTTTTGAGTCAGTTACTACCATCAGAGGCTGCTGCCACTTTTCATTCATGTATGGCATCAATGCACTCTTTAAATTATGCCTCAGGTGATTCCCATGAGTGTCCTAGTGGAGGTCAGGGTGGTGGTGATGGAGTTGGTGAGGATGTTGGAGCTGGTGAGGATGTTGCTGATGCTGTTGTTGGTGATGAGATTGCTGATGATGATGCTGATGGTGCGGTTGGTGATGATGTTGATGATGATGATGATGATGATGCTGGACATGGGGACGATGATGATGGCGATGGGGGGGATATTAATCCCCTCCATTTTTGACTTAGCAGAGATACTTCTGTTGGAGTTTATTTTTTTTGTATTGGTGGACTGCTGTATGTGAATTTCTTTATGAAATGAAATGAATTTTGGATTATATTTTCATCAGGGTTGTTATTTGAAGTGTATCGACCTGATCTCTCATTTATATAATATCAGTCTGAAGAGTGCCAACCTGAGCTCTCATATATAATATCGGGCTCTCTAACAGTGTGTTATGCCCCTTCATAATGTTACCCATGCATGATTTTCAAAATATTTGGCCAGCCCATATGGCGAAACCATGTCCAATGTATATTTCGGGTAAAATTACAATTTCCTTTAACACCGATTTATGTTCATCTTCACTGTAAGAGGTGTAGGAGGTGATGGTTGATTGACAATTTCTACACATATTGATTTACAAATTCTGTTTAGACTGTTTGAAAATTTCTGTTATTTGGGTTGTCTGGGCAGGGGGGAGGGCTGGGCAGTGGGGAGGGAGGGGAGGGGCTGGGCATGGGGGGAGGGGGAGGGGGGCTAGGCAGGGAAAGGGCTGGACAGGGGGGGAGGGGGAGGGGGAGGGGGGCTGGGCAGGGGGGAGGGGGAGGGGAAGGGGGAGGGGGGCTGGGCAGGGGGAGGGCTGGGTAGGGGGGGAGGGTGAGGGCTGACCAAAACTGAGGTTTCCATCTGACAACACTCACTGAAAATGGATTAAAACACTTATCGCCTATGATAAGTACTTTGAAAAAATAAATTCTGTTTGTTTTGTTTCTGTAGTAGCAGTTGCACTTTTATTTCAGAAGAAAACCATTTAAGTTGTAGAAAAGCAATTTCTCAATAAGCAATCTGGAAACATCATGCCAGATTGTTCTAATCAGTTGTGGTTTTGGTGTATCCTGAGTCGGTGGATGGTTTCTTGCAGTCACTTGGCCTGGGGAAATGTTCAATCACATTCAAAGCTGTGGAAGTGAGGGTTATTTATTTTAGCTTTTGAATTCAACTCATGTCTACACATTCTTTCTTTTCTTTTTTAATATTTTCATGTTTCCTAGGTTGACATGGTAGCCCTGTTACACATGGGTGATGGGGATATTAAGGCTTTAGGAATTCCAATGGTAAATGACTTATTATTCCTTCATGTGCTTTGATCATAGGTTTTTAATGTTCATTGTAGGAGGCAAATACTGTTTGTTGGGGGCATCTGATTTCTGTATTAGATTTTTTAAAATTATTTTCTGTTTTCCTCAATTGGAGGTGACAATTTTTAACTTGACATGATATCTGGACATGACATGAGTTAAACATGTTTGGTTTAGACATAAAGTGGTTCAGGTTGTGAAATACTAGAGAGAGTAAACTGAAAATTGTCCAATCTACCCTACTTCATTTTCTATACATTTCATATTTATATACATTCCATTTTGGTTAAAATACACTACTGGAATGTATAGAAATTCTATGAAGAAAAGAAAGAATGTGTAGACTCCCAAGAATGTGTAAATTCCATTTTGGTGTTCCCAAGAATGTGAGCATCTTTTATTTTAACCAAAATGGAATGTATAGAAATTATACCCCAACGGTTTTTATTGAACAGTAGGAATAGAGGGCCTGATATTTTGCCCTACCGATGTTCTTCCCCTTCACTCGTCGGGCCGCAACTCCCCCCCTCCCCCATATGGTCCCTCCCCTGCGTTTCCCTCAGTTGACTCCCCTTATCCACCTCCAGTTGGTGAGTATCCCCCCTCCTCTGGACGGCATGCATCCCCCTCCTCATCCTCCTCCAGTCCATGCGCACCCCCCCCCCCTCCTGCTCTGGTCCGCACGCTCCCCCCTAGGTCGAGTGATTTTTCCTAGGTCGAGTGATTTCCTCACTCAATCGACGACCGAAGCTTCATAGGGCTTTTGCTCCCAGGAGTAAGATTATCCCAATACGTGTCATCTGTACCCAGTTGGGTGCTTTTAACCCATGGATCATCGGTAAGTGTTCTCACTTCTAGGGTCCCAACAGATTGCTTGATTCTTGGTATCTAGGTTTCTAATTTTTCAAAGATGTATTCTTAGGTCTTTAAGAGTAGTATTCCATGGATGATGCCCTCTGAAATTGATCACACTCCATATAAAGGTAGGCGAATCTTTGTATTTTCTGTCATTTATCGAGCCATGCATGCTTGATGCTTTTAAAAGAATTTTTAATATAAATTTTTGGTATTTGATGTTCATGAGGATTGCTATTAATCATACTTTCAATCTTGATTTCTTAAAGCCATGTTTTAAGGGTTATTTAAAAGTATAAAAACAAATTGGTTTTACATGTCACCCATCATGTGTTTGATGTAATGCATCATATGAATTACAAAAATGTTATTAAGCTTGAATATGATAAAAAATACCCATTTTGCGAGGTTTATAAAATCATTGGGCACAACTTTTCTAATTATTTAGTGGTTAGGAAACAAGTGGATCCCCCACTTCCTAGTGACTGGAAAGAGGTCTAGTATAATAAAAAATATAAGGCAAAATCGGACAATCCTGAGACCTCTAGGAAAAACCGGAGGTTTGGGTCAAAAAAGACAACACTTTTGCTCCATTAGAAGGTAAATCTTGGAGTGATGCTATAGAAGAGGAGGAATCCCTCCCCACTGATTTCAACTTGGAAAATGATATTGATGAGAAGGTCTCTAAGGTCCTACATGCTCATGATGTCAATGACACCAATGACAATAAGACCACTACTCTTTCTAACCAATACTTGAATGCTCACGAATTTGTCTCACGTATAAAAACCAGCAAAGGAATTGCTTGCAAGACTCAGGAGGCTTTTAATCCTGTCATCCCTGCTGATACCAACAAAAAAATTTATTCCACAAGGGATGTCATCCTAAGAAGAAAGAGCAATATGGCTGAAAGGGCTCATGTTAAACCTGACAATGGCCTGGTAAGTTCTCTGAAACCCAAGCATGTGAATGACTCACTTATTTTAGCTGGATCAACATCTCTCATTTCCTGTTCTCCTGAAGTTAACACTGTGGTTCCATCTCATGCTAGCAGTTCCAAGATTGCTCAAATAGGTACCCCTAATCACCCTCTCCCTACACTGCTTAGCACTAATTGCACAGTCACTGAGAGGTCTTTGCTAACTGATGCTGATAAATATGTTTCTTCTGTAATGGAAAAAACTAGCATGGTACCTTTATATAATACTGCTTTTGTCCATACTGTTTCTCCTGCTATTATTTTGCATTCTGCTACAGAAAATTCTGCTACTCCTACTGCTGGACATCCTATTCTCAACACTCAAGTTATATCCTAACTGAACTCATATTTACTGTGGAGATAAAGTGACTATTGTGATGTGAATTATGGTTTTCAGAGCATTTAAGGTTCACAAAATAGAAATATATTCACCAAAATCTTGGCTAGTGTCAGGTTGAAAGGATTGATGTGTAGTTAATGATAACATTACTAATATATGAAACACCAAAAAAAAGTTTATAAATATAAATATATTCTTAGTGGTTTAGAATATTGGTGAACTCTCTTGAAGAAAATTTCTCAAACAAAGACTTTGGAATTCAATCTAAGTAAATAGTTGAGGAAAAAAGTGTTACGAGAAATCAATAAAGAAAATTTTATACAGATGATCATTATGAAGGTGGGATATTGGTGTTACCATTATAACCAGTTGGAGTTTCATATAATCTACTACTAATTATATATTATTATTATGAAAAATCACATTTATGGAAAAGTGGTAAACCATTTGAGATTACACACAGACATCACCAAAACAAATATGAAATAGTCGAATCATTGAACTATAATTTAATCCTATTAGAGGATTTAACTCTTAGGAGACTCCATTTTAGAGGTGAATCCTTCTCACACCGATTTCATTAAGATAGATTTCAATGTTGTATGGTACGTTGTCCAAAGTCTGGATGAGATCTTCCACAAAAATAATCTTCCCATTGAAACCATTTTCTAGTATACCAAGATGATTGTGGATCCATACACCTTTCTCCTTGGAGTGGCTAGCCTGAAGATGCCTCCCCAGTAACTGGTCATATTCCTCTTATGTAGTAATTACCTGAAGGATCTTGTCACAAAAATCTTCCTTACAGTTGATGATGTTTCCAACTAGTCATATTCTATCAATTACTTAACACACTAAAGGATATCAAATTCAGTAACCTCCTTCACAGCATGCACCCGGTCAGATATAGATTAATCCTATGCTGAAGAGTAAATCCCCTTAGATGAGTTTACCTCTTCTGGATTGGAAACCTTTAGAGGTATATTTCCTTTGCTTGAGGATTGAGTAACAGGAGGGATAGGTAATAAATAGTAATATTTCTTTCTACACAGCCTTTGAGAGTGCTAGATACACCCTTCTAGATCGATAAGAGTGTTTCCCCCTTCCTTTAAGTGGTTATAATTTATTCCCCATCCATGTCCACTTCCTTAGACTCAATGAGCACATCTGAATTAGAATACCTTTCTTTATTGGGAGCCTCCAAACTCTTATAGAGGTTCACATCTTGGGAATACGCCAAATCATTCCTTTCCTCAAGTGTATGTCCTTCTACTCTCAACACTGACAACCAGTTTTTAGAAAGTATGACCTTTCCTTCTGACTTAACCATATCATTATAGGATGGTCTTGAATGCAAGACTTGTACTAGAATGTCTGGACTTGTGGGCTTCTCATATCCACATCATATAAATTGAGGTTACTTGTTAGTGTCTTCCCAGTCCCAACAATGAGGTCCACCAGGACCTTAGTCATCATAGACTTTTAAGTTCACTACCACTTCATTGATAGAGCGGACTGAAACCAGATATCCCACCATATCCACATCCAAGGATGCCTCCCTTTCCATTCTATCCACCTACACTGAATCCCCTAGCTTTCCAAGTATCAATGGGTTGATACCCAAATAATGGATCAAGCAAGAGAAGAAATCCATGACCCATGAACATGAATCCTTAGGCTTATCACCCTACACTACTATTGGAGTCACCATAGAATGGTAATGCAGGTGTTGATCCACTCCTAGAGTACTTGGACCCTCCCAGGAGCTGACTTCCAGAACCTTTGTAATGGAAGGAGAAACCTGATAATGAATAAGATGATCCTATTCAATAATTGGTCCTTATTGATGGTTGACACCCATGTAACACTTCATTATATCAAAAAAATTCAGAGACCATGGCATCATTAGAAACCTTATCATTTGGGGGATGGAAAATCATTTATGAGGCCTTTCCACCCAGATTTTCAATAGCTAGAGAATTGAGAGATGTATACCCATTATGTGGAACTTCATTCATTTACCATGGGTGAATTGAGTGACCACACCAATAAAAATTGGATAAGTACCCCAAATGGTGTCATGAAGAGAAGAAGTCAGTCCAAATTTGGGCATCCTCTATAGATATTAGCAACATTGTTAACGTTCAAATTTCTGGGGGTATTTATACTTGGAATAAGACTACACTCAATGGTAGAATGTCTTTTAAACTTGATAGGTGCTTTGTGTTGGTTAATGATGGAACTGATTCTTGTTTTATATATGGTTTTACTCTATTCTGAATACATTCAGGTCATAATTCATTGATTATTGATGTTTTTACAATCTAGAAGGGTTGAGACTGTTATGTTGTGATCCGGTTGGTTGCTCTCACTTTAGCACACTTTCTTGAAGTTTTAATTAGTAATGAAAGTTTAGTTTTTTTGTTTTGATATTCTATTCTGGTTTGGCAAGCTCTTCTAATGTTTTAATAGGTAGAAACAATGCATTGATATTCCATTTTTTTGCATTTTGGTTTGCATTTTGGCTTTTGCATTCTGGTTTCCAGGATCAAGGTGAGATTCCTTTGTCTGCTTCTGTTTTTGGGAATTTTGGCTTTTTAATTTTGGTTTGAAGGATCAAGGTGAGATTCCATTGAGATTTCTTTTGTCTGCTTCTGTTTTTGGGTTCTGGATTTCTGTTTTTGGGTTCTGGATTTCTATTTTTGGGTTCTGGGTGAACTGTGTGAGCTGCTTCTGTTTGCAGGTAAACCATATATACCCACGGTTATATAAACCGTAGGTATATATGCTGTTGTGAAACAATCTATACCCACGGTTCTTAACCGTGGGTATATATGTTGTGATTTTAAAATGTATACCCACGGTTCTGTAAACCGTGGGTATAGATGTATAACCACGGTTTATCAGAACCGTGGGTAAGATGAAATATTAGTGGGCTATACCCATGGTTTTCAGAAAACCGTGGGTATAGACCTATTGCGACGGCCCTACAGCGCACGGTTTTTAAAACCGTGGGTATAGGTGATATTTCCAGTAGTTATTACCATCATGATTATTGATAATTCATTTAAATTTTAAAAACTTTAATATGAATACTTTCTCCTTAATTTTGGAATGAATGTAGTTTTGATGTATTAATCCATTTGTATATTGTAATAATGTGTTGGGAATTTATTACAAGGTTGGAAATTTTTGTGTCATTTGTTTTAGAATTTTATAAAAAGAGAAACATGCTCAGTGATAACCATTAACAATTTGGAATTTTTCCAATCAATAAACCCATCTCAACATCCAAACATGGTTAAGGGAATTGTTATTTTATATTTTTTATACATGTATATATTGAACTTTGAAATGTGAATGTCATGTCGTGTGTTACCTTTTTGATCATGATATGTAACTTTCACGTGTTAGGAATTTATTATAAGGATGGATTTTGATTGTTTTTGTAACGACCTGAAATTTTGAATAAATCTTATTTCTTAATTTTGTGTGTTATTTTATTTTATTTTTATACTCAAAAAAAATGTTTCATTTGATAACATGAGTATAATTAAAATGAGACCGTTGGGTTTTGACTGTTATATGACCACTGGTCAATATGACCGCTGTAAACTAAACGTTTCGATTATTGTCTCTAAATACAAGTAATCTTGGTTAATTAATATAAAAAGAAGATTTGATGGCCTCACTCAGTAGTCTTGGACCGATCGAAGCCCATCTAACAGAACTTGGGAAGGAGGTAGCACCACTGCGATTTTCTCTGGACCAAACCCAAGTCGAACTCCATCGTGTGAAGCTAGAACGAAATCACCTTTGCGAGAAGTTCAAACTGATAGAAATTACTACTCGTGTGATGTTGGCCGATCCTCCCTTGGATTCTCTCACCTTAGTACACCTTACACTTAGGGCCTATGCTGGTATGATAAGGGGCTATGTAAGGAGACCGTAACGGCCTTGTATAATCCTTTGTTTTAAATAAAAATTGGGATTTTTTCTTATGATGAAGTTTATGAATTTTCAAATGACTGGATAAATATAGTATGCATATTTTTGATGAATTTTAGAAAAAGGATATTTTAAAAATGTTTATGTAAACCTTAAATAATTAAAAACATGTAATGATATTCAAAAAATTGTCTTCTACAATTATGTCCAGTACGGAATTTAGAGTCTAATAAGATCAACTTGATTTTTGATGAATAATAAATTATGAATAGTGATTTTATGCTTAGGATTATTAATGTGACCAAATGGATTAGTAATCTCACTTAAAAAAGTATTAATATAATCTAGGCGCCTTGATTAAGTAATGTGATTCAATAAAATGGTTAAATAACGGTTTCGTAAATTATTATTCAAGTATTAGTTTTTTCGAGTGAATAGTGTGTTTTAATTAAAAATTAAATTAAAAATATTTATAAAAATATTTTTATAAAATGGATTTAATTTTTGAACTCAGAGCATCGATATTATGTTAATGTAATTTTTGGGTTTTTCTCTAAAAAATGAATTTTCGGTGAATAGTGTATTTATTTAAAAAATTAAATTAAAAATATTTAGGCAATTATTTTTATAAAATGGAGTTCATTTTTGAAATCATATCATTGATATTTGGTTAATGTGAAATTTTGGGATTCTTCTAAGAAAGTTGAATTTTCAGTGAATACTAAAAATACAGTTTTAGGGTTTCGGTATGTTTAATGACATCATAATTGTGTCATGATGATGCCATGAGATATTTTAAGGTATGGTCGACTAAAGGGGATGAATTATTGTATGAGGTGTCTCAAGTGGCCAATACCATGGTAAAATTCCATGGGCAAGCTCATGGTTTTTCCAAAACCACCAATGAGGTGTCCCTTGGCCATTAATGCCTTGTCCCCTCACTTTCCCTATAAATACCAAGCAATCCTCTCATACATTCGACTCCCCACTCTCCCCCAAAGAAGTTATGGTCTCATTACCTCCCAAGGAGTCCTCCCAAGGTGCCCCCAAGCCCTCAAAGTCCCAACCTTTGAGTTTTAAAAGTTACATTTTAAGGTAAGGGATCCGACCTCTCTCTTTCTTTTCAAGTAATCTCTTTTATGTCATTTCTTTTATTCTACATGTTCTTATGTTGGAGGATGTTATTTTATATTCCTCTTACTTCCCTTTTCATGTTAATATAATGATATATCCCCTCTTACTCTAATTATTTAGTTTTATGAATGTTTAAGTGGCGCCGTTAGGCTGTCGAAATTTATGTAACAGATTCTTTCTCCCTTCTCCTTTTTCAACATCTATTTTCATGTAAAGTCTTTCAAGTTCCTTTTTATTATGTTTGGGTATGATCTCTATATCTATCATACTGATCTATTATGATCATATTATTAGATACCCCATTTGATCTCTTCAATTCAGTATTTTAAAGTTTTAAGTGGCGCCGTTAGGCTGCCGAATTTTTAAGTGGTTCTTTCAACCTTCTCGTTTTGAAGTTCTACTTTCATGTCAATTCTTTCAAGTTCAATTTTATTATGTTGGGGTATTATCTCTATATCTATCATACTGATATTTTATGATCATATGATGAGAGAACCCATTTGGTCTCTTCAATTCAGTATTTTGAAGTTTTAAGTGGCGCCGTTAGGCTGTCGAATTTTTAAGTGGTTCTTTCAACCTTCTTGTTTTGAAATTCTACTTTCATGTCAAGTATTTCAAGTTACATTTTATTATGTTGGGGTATTATCTCTATATCTATAATACTGATATTTTATGATCATATGATTAGATAACCCATTTGATCTCTTCAATTCAGTATTTTGAAGTTTAAGTGGCACCGTTAGGCTGCCGAATTTTTAAGGGATTCTTTTACCCTTCTCGTTTTCAAGATCTATTTTCATGTCAAGTCTTTCATGTTCCTTTTTATTATGTTGGGGTATGATCTCTATATCTATCATACTGAACTTTTATGTTCATATGATGATATACCCTATTTGATCTTGTCAATTCATTTTTTGTTGAAGTTTAAGTGACGCCGTTAGGCTGCCGAATTTTCATAAGAGAAATCTTATTTTTGTCTTCCTTTCATGTTCTTCATTTCATATGGTATATCTTTCAAATTTCATTACCATGTTGATATATCCTTCATATTATGTCCCTCTACTGTTTTATGGGTCATTTATGAATGTTTTACCCATGTCTCCTCTCTTTTCAATGTTTTCTAAAACCTCGTAACATAGCCGTTATGCCGCAGAATTTCCGTCTCAAAATGTCTCTCTCTTATTTTCAAATTCATTTATTTTATTAAGTGAATACTCAAAGATCTTTCTTCTAAAGGGGTTTTCACATATATACTAAAATGTTCTATTCTAGGATTTACATACATGAGACCCGCTTTCCCATTCTGTGGGTTTAAAGTGACATAAAGATCATGTCTTTAAAGCAGTTTTTAAAACGTTACGATTATGAAATGAAACCCATTTATTTTATGCTATGTGGGTTTTTTATGAAATGATTGATTATGATATATGTGGCTCACATGACAATAAATACATGTCAAGGGTGCGCCCTGATACCGCTCCAATTCATTGGGTAAAGACTTAATCTCTAGAGATGACCTTTTAGAAAGATACCTTGGTGAATAACCTTGGTAATTTTTAATGACAACTTGGGGATGGACCTTGGTGAAATGAAATGATTTTCAATATTAAATGTTTTATCCACATCTTCAAGTTTTGAAAAATGTTATTTTTATTATTATATATCTCATGATTTCTTTCTCAAGCCTTAAAGTTCTTTTCATGACCTTATTGAAGTATCTCAAGTTCACAAGTAAAATGTTTCTCTTGTTTCCCTTACTGGGCCTTCTGCTCACCCTTTCTTCTGATGTATGTCCCTAGGTTATGAGATGCAGTAATGAACCTAGGATGAACATGAGGAGAATCCTTTCAAGTGTTTAAGAAGAATTTTTTTTATGTTTTCATGTTTTAAGTTCCTGGTTTCCAAGACACTAAACCTTAAAGATCCTCGGTTTTGTAAAATGTAATGAAAGTTTATGTTATAAAAAGGCGAGATGCTATAGTTGGTATCAAAGGATGGTTTAGTTATTTGTGGAAATTAGGATATGAAAACTTTAGGAAGAATCCTATAGAAAATTTTATATATAGTAAATCTTTCTTGTATTTTGGTGAGTATTGAGTAATGGGTTGCCAAGCAAATACATCCCTGTCTGGATACGAGCAGGTAGAGGTGGCTCTGGCACAGATGTACATAGGGGTAAAACCCGAAAACACCAATTTGAGATAGAATCAAATGGGAACTGGTACACGACAACGGGCCTTGCTGTACTCTTGGTTACGACAATCCCGAGGTATATGCTTTGGTAAATTCATAAGCTTAGTATGAACCATTGTTAAAGGAACAAAGATAAAATTAAATAAAGTTTCACATAAGAATATATGATCTTGGATAACCTAGATCAGAACCTAGGGGATCACAATTTAGGGTATACTTTTCTTCTACAAGTTATCCTTATATGCTTTAAGTTCCTTTTCATGATTGTTGGCTAAGTATTTAAGCCCCTAGTTATACTTTCTCTTCTTAGTTAATGGTGGTAAATGTAAGAACATGTCCCAACAAACAATGTGATAGGAAATGCGATGATTGTTGTATTAATATGACAAAGATGATTAGGGGATTAAACGATGATTATTATTTCGGAAGGTGTTCACTATTTTGGGGACCCTATATGATCGAGGTAAATAGATTACTACAGTATTTTCATTGAGGAGTAAGGTTGACTTATATTTTGAAGAATCGATGAATTTAAGGTGATCCTATGGTAATATAGGTTACTTATGGAAATGATTAACCTATCTGGGGGAAAATATGTTTAGGTTAGTTACTTTTGTTATAAGATGTTAGGAGTGGTTTGTGTTGTTTGGAGATGAATGATGAAGTTTATTTTGGAAGACTATGTTATCAAATCCTTCTGGTTCTTGGGTTCCAATTTTAGTTTGGTTTATTTCAAGGAATTTTAAGGACAATTATTTATGGAATGGTCTATGATGAACTTTGGGTAGTACCATGGAACTTTGAAGATTTAAAAGTAGTTTCCATTCCTATGGGATTCTTTCTTTTTGAAGAGTTGTTTTACCTTACCCTTTCTATTTTTGGGATAATGTTTAAAGATAGAAGAAATAGAGAGTTAATATTTTGTGGATTATGTGACTCTCTAGAAGATGATTCTTGTGTTTTTGATGAGACCAAGTGTTTTTGAATTCTCATCATTTGGAGAAAATATTAGTTTTGGTAGAGACTTATTAAAGGATGAAACTCTATATGAAGGTAGGTATATTTTCTTATGTTTTTGTTCTATGTAGTAAATGAATTCCTCAAAATTATGAAAAGGAACGTAAAACAAAAACGTTGTTGGTTTACGTTTCCTACTAGGTAATCAAAGACCTTTTACACACATCATAAGTTTGGGATTATTTTATGGTTATGTTTTCTATCAATCTCCCTAAGAACATGACCCTTTGTTTTCTCCTCCATGTCCATGTTTTCCTACATGGAATCCTAGTGTGGGTTAACTCGGGTGACCTTTGTACTTCCCTTTCTTTCTTTTAAAGTAATAGTTTTACTGACTTCTTTTCCGATGTGGGACTTTCAATGAAATTTCAAAACCCAATTTTAAAAATTGCGAGGACGCAATTTCTTAAGGGGGGAAGATTGTAACGACCCGAAATTTTGAATAAATCTTGTTTCCTAATTTTGTGTGTTATTTTATTTTATTTTTATACTCAAAAAAAATGTTTCACTTGATAACATGAGTATAATTAAAATGAGACCATCGGGTTTTGACTATTATATGAACATTGGTCAATATGACCGCTATAAACTAAATGTTTCGATTATTGTCTCTAAATACAAGTAATCTTGGTTAATTAATATAGAAAGAAGATTCGATGGCCTCACTCAGTAGTCTTGGACCGATCGAAGCCCATCTAACAGAACTTGGGAAGGAGGTAGCACCACTGGGCTTTTCTCTAGACCAAACCTAAGCTGAACTTTATCATGTGAAGCTAGAACATAATCGAATTTGCGAGAAGTTCAAACTGATAGAAATTACTACTCGTGCGATGTTGGCCGAGCCTCCCTCAGATTCTCTCACCTTAGCACACCTTACACTTAGGTCCTATGCTGGTGTGATAAAAGGCTATGTAAGGAGACCGTAACTGCCTTGTGTAATCCTTTGTTTTAAATAAAAATTGTGATTTCTTCTTATGATGAAGTTTATGAATTTTCAAATGACCGGATAAATATAGTATGCATATTTTTGATGAATTGTAGAAAAAAAGATATTTTAAAAATGTTTATGTAAACCTCAAATAATTAAAAACGTGTAATGATATTTGAAAAATGACCTTCTACAATTATGCCCAGTATGAAATTTAGAGTCTAATAAGATCAACATGATTTTTGATGAATAGTAAATTATGAATAGTGATTTTATGCTTAGGATTAGTAATCTGACCAAATGGATTAGTAATCTCACTTAAAGAAAGTATTAATATAATATAGGCACCTTGATTAAGAAATGTGATTCAATAAAACGGTTAAATAACGGTTTCATAAATTATTATTCAAGTATTAGTTTTTTCGGGTGAATAGTGTTTTTAATTAAAAATTAAATTAAAAATATTTAGAAAATTATTTTTATAAAATGGATTTAATTTTTGAACTCAGAGCGTCGATATTATGTTAAGGTAATTTTTGGAGTTTTTTCTAAAAAAATGAATTTTTAGTGAATAGTGCATTTATTTAAAAAATTAAATTAAAAATATTTATAAAAACATTTTTTTAAAATGGAGTTCATTTTTGAAATCAGAGCATTGATATTTGGTTAATGTGAAATTTTGGGATTTTTCTGAGAAAGTTGAATTTTCATTGAATAGTAAAAATATAGTTTTAGGGTTTCAGTATGTTTAATGACATCATATCTGTGTCATGATGATGCCATGAGATATTTTAAGGGATGGTCGATTAAAGGGGATGAATTATTGTATGAGGTGTCCCAAGTGGACAATACCATGGGCAAATACCATGGTCAAGCCCATGGTTTTTCCAAAACCACCAATGAGGTGTCCCTTGGCCATTAATGCCTTGTCCCCTCCCTTTCCCTATAAATACCAAGCAATACTCTCATCCATTCAACTCCCCACTCTCCCCCAACGAATTTCTGGTCTCATTACCTCCCAAGGAGTCCTCCCACGGTGCCCCCAAGCCCTCAAGGTCCCAACCTTTGAGTTTTAAGAGTTACGTTTTAAGGTAAGGGATCTGACCTCTCTCTTTCTTTTCAAGTAATCTCTTTTATGTCATTTCTTTTATGATACATGTTCTTATGTTGGAGTATGTTCTTTTATATTCCTATTACTTCAATTTTAATGTTCATATAATGAGAGATCCCCTCTTACTCTCATTATTTATTTTTATGAATGTTTAAGTGGCGCCGTTAGGCTGCCGAAATTTTTGTAACAGATTCTTTCTCCCTTCTCTTTTTTCAAGATCTATTTTCATGTAAAGTCTTTCAAGTTCCTTTTTATTATGTTGGGGTATGATATATATATCTATCATACTTATCTATTATGATCATATGATGAGATACCCCATTTTATCTATTCAATTCAGTATTTTGAAGCTTTAAGTGGCACCGTTAGGCTGCCGAATTTTTAAGTGGTTCTTTCAACCTTCTCGTTTTGAAGTTCTACTTTCATGTCAAGTATTTAAAGTTACATTTTATTATGTTGGGATATGATATCTATATCTATCATACTGACATTTTATGATCATATGATGAGATACCCCATTTGATCTCTTCAATTCAGTATTTTGAAGTTTTAAGTGGCGCCGTTAGGCTGCCGAATTTTTAAGTGGTTCTTTCAACCTTCTCGTTTTGAAGTTCTACTTTCATGTCAAGTCTTTCAAGTTCCATTTTATTATGTTGGGGTATGATCTCTATATCTATCATACTGATCTTTTATGGTCATATGATGAGAGACCCCATTTTATCTCTATAATTCAATATTTTGAAGTTTAAGTGGCGTCGTTAGGCTGCCGAATTTTTAAGGGATTCTTTCACCCTTCTCATTTTCAAGATCTATTTTCATGTCAAGTATTTCATGTTCCTTTTTATTATGTTGGGGTATGATATCTATATCTATCATACTGAACTTTTATGTTCATATGATTAGAGACCCTATTTGATCTCGTCAATTCATTTTTTGTTGAATTTTAAGTGACGCCGTTAGGCTGCCAAATTTTCATAAGAGAAATATTTTTTTTTTTCTTCCTTTAATGTTCTTCATTTCATATGGTATATCTTTAAAATTTCATTACCATGTTCATATATCCTTCATATTCTGTCCCTCTACTGTTTTATGGGTCATTTATGAATGTTTTACCCATGTCGCCTCTCTTTTCAATGTTTTCTAAAACCTCGTAACATAGCCGTTATGCCGGAGAATTTCCGTCTCAAAATGTATCTCTCTTATTCTCAAATTTATTTATTTTATTAAGTGAATACTAAAAGATCTTTCTTCTAAAGGGGTATTCACATATATACCAAAATGTTCTATTCTGGGATTTACATACATGAGACCTGCTTTCCCATTCCGTGGGTTTAAAGTGACATAAAGATCATGTCTTTAAAGCAGTTTTTAAAACGTTATGATTATGAAATGAAACCCATTTCTTTTATGCTATGTGGGTTGTTTATGAAATGATTGATGATGATATATGTGGCTCACATGACAATAAATACATGTCAAGGGTGTACCCTAATAGCGCTCCAATGCATTGGGTAAAGACTTAATCTCTAGAGATGTCCTTTTAGACTGATACCTTGGTGAATAACCTTGGTAATTTTTAATGACACCTTGGGGATGGACCTTGGTGAAACGAAATGATTGTCAATATTAAATGTTGTAGCAACATCTTCAAGTTATGAAAAATTTTATTTTTATTATGATATATCTCATGATTTCTTTCTCATGCCTTAAAGTTCTTTTCATGACCTTATTGAAGTATCTCAAGTTCACATGTAAAATGTTTCTCTTGTTTCCCTTACTGGGCCTTCTGCTCATCCTTTCTTTTGATGTATATCCCCAGTCTATGAGATGCAGTAATGAACCTAGGATGAACATTAGGGGAAGCCTTTAAAGTGTTTAAGAAGATTTTTTTTTATGTTTTCATGTTTAAAGTTCCTGGTTTCCAAGACACTAAACCTTAAATATCCTCTGTTTTGTAAAATGTAATTAAAGTTTATGTGATAAAAAGGCAGGACGCTATAGTTGGTATCAAAGGATGATTTAGTTATTTGTGGAAATTAGGATATGAAAAATTTAGGAAGAATCCTATAGAAAAGTTTATATATAGGAAGTCTTCCTTGTATTTTGGTGAGTATTGAGTAATGGGTTGCCAAGAAAATACATCCCTGTCAGGATACGAGCAGGCAGAGGTGGCTCTAGCATAGATGTACATAGGGGTAAAAGTCGAAAACACCTCTTTGATCTAGAATCAAATGGGAACTGGTACACGACAATGGGCCTTGCTGCACTCTTGGTTACGACACTCCCGGGGATATGCTTTGGTAAATTCATAAGCTTAGTATGAACCATTGTTAAAGGAACAAAGATAAAATAAAATAAATATTCACATAAGAATATATGATCCTAGATAACCTATATCGGAACCTAGGGGATCACATGTTGGGGTATACTTTTCTTCTACAAGTTATACTTATATGCTTTAAGTTACTTTTCATGATTATTGGCTAAGTATTTAATCCCCTAGTTATACTTTCTCTTCTTAGTTAATGGTGAGAAATGGAAGAACATGTCCCAACAACCAATGTGATAGGAAATGCGATGATTGCTGTATTAATATGACAGAGATGATTAGGGGATTAAAAGATGATTATTATTTTGGAAGAAGTTCACTATTTCGGGGACCCTATATGATCGAGGTAAATAGATTACTACAGTATTTTCATTGAGGAGTAAGGTTGACTTATATTTTGAAGAATCAATGAATTTAAGGTGATCTTATGGTAATATAGGTTACTTATGGAAATGATTAACCTATCTTGGGGAAAATATTTTTAGGTTAGTTACTTTTTTTATAAGATGTTAGGAGTGGTTTATGTTGTCTGGAGATGAATGATGAAGTTTATTTTGGAAGACTATGTTATCAAATCCTTCTGGTACTTGGGTTTCAATCTTAGTTTGGTTTATTTCAAGTAATTTTAAGGAAAGTTATTTATGGAATGGTCTATGATGAACTTTGGGTAGTACCATTGAACTTTGAAGATTTAAAAGTAGTTTCCATTCCTATGGGATTATTTCTTTTTGAAGAGTTGTTTTACCTTACCCTTTCTGTTTTTGGGATAATGTTTAAAGATAGAATAAATAGATAGTTAATCTTTTGTGGATTATGTGACTCTCTAGAAGATGATTCTTGTGCTTTTGATGAGACCGAGTGTTTTTGAATTCTCATCATTTGGAGAAAAGATTAGTTTTGGTAGATACTTATTAAAGGATGAAACACTACATGAAGGTATGTATATTTTCTTATGTTTTTGTTCTATGTAGTAAACGAATTCCTCAAAATTATGAAAAGGAACATAAAACAAAAACGTTGTTGGTTTACGTTTCCAACTAGGTAATCAAAGACCGTTTACACACATCATAAGTTTGGGATTTTCTTATGGTCATGTTTTCTATCTCTCTCCCTCAGAACATGACCCTTTGTTTTCTCCTCTATGTCCATGTTTTTCTACATGGAATCCTAGTGTGGGTTAACTCGGGTGACCTTTGTACTTCCCTTTCTTTCTTTTAAAGTAATAGTTTTTCTGACTCTTTTTCCGATTTGAGACTTTCAATGAAATTTCAAAACCCAATTTTAAAAATTGTGAGGACGCAAGTTCTTAAGGGGGGAAGATTGTAACGACCCGAAATTTTTAATAAATCTTGTTTCCTAATTTTGTGTGTTATTTTATTTTATTTTTATACTCAACAAAAATGTTTCATTTGACAACATGAGTATAATTAAAATGAGACCTTTGGGTTTTTACTGTTATATGGTCATTGGTCAATATGACCGCTGTAAACTAAACGTTTCGATTATTGTCTCTAAATACAAGAAATCTTGGTTAATTAATATAGAAAAAAGTTTCGATGGCCTCACTCAGTAGTCTTGGACTGATCGAAGCCCATCTAATAGAACTTGGGAAGGAGGTAGCACCACTAGGATTTGCTCTAGACCAAACCCAAGCTGAACTTCATCGTGTGAAGTTAGAACGGAATCACCTTTGCGAGAAGTTCAAACTGATAGAAATTACTACTCGTGCGATGTTGGCCGAGCCTCCCTCAGATTCTCTCACCTTAGAACACCTTACACTTAGGGCCTATGCTGGTGTGATAAGGGGATATGTAAGGAGACCGTAACTGCCCTGTGTAATCCTTTGTTTTATATAAAAATTGGGATTTCTTCCTATGATGAAGTTTATGAATTTTCAAATGACCAGATAAATATAGTATGCATATTTTTGATGAATTTTAGAAAAAAGGATATTTTAAAAATGTTTATGTAAACCTTAAATAATTAAAAACATGTAATGATATTCAAAAAATTTTCTTCTACAATTATGTCAAGTACGAAATTTAGAGTCTAATAAGATCAACTTGATTTTTGATGAATAGTAAATTATGAATAGTGATTTTATGCTTAGGATTAGTAATGTGACCAAATGGATTAGTAATATCACTTAAAGAAAGTATTAATATAATCTAGGTGCCTTGATTAAGTAATGTGATTCAATAAAATGGTTAAATAACGGTTTCATAAATTATTATTCAAGTATTAGTTATTTCGGGTGAATAGTGTTTCTTAATTGAAAATTAAATTAAAAATATTTAGAAAATTATTTTTATAAAATGGATTTAATTTTTGATCTCAGAGCATCGATATTATGTTAAGGTAATTTTTGGGGTTTTTTCTAAAAAAATGAATTTTTGGTGAATAGTGTATTTATTTAAAAAATTAAATTAAAAATATTTAAAAAATTATTTTTATAAAATGAAGTTCATTTTTGAAATCAGAGCATTGATATTTGGTTAATGTGAAATTTTGGGATTTTTCTGATAAAGTTGAATTTTCAATGAATAGTAAAAATACAGTTTTAGGGTTTCGGTATGTTTAATGACATCATAACTGTGTCATGATGATTCCAGGAGATATTTTAAGGGATGGTAGACTAAAGGGGATGAATTATTGTATGAGGAGTCCCAAGTGGCCAATACCATGGGGAAATACCATGGGAAAACCTATGGTTTTTTCAAAACCACCAATGAGGTGTCCCTTGGGCATTAATGCCTTGTCCCCTCACTTTCCCTATAAATACCAAGAAATCCTCTCATACATTCGACTCCCAACTCTCCCCAAACTAATTTCTGGTCTCATTACCTCCCAAGGAGTCCTCCCAAGGTTCCCCCAAGCCCTCAAGGTCCCAACCTTTGAGTTTTAAGAGTTACGTTTTAAGGTAAGGGATCCGACCTCTCTCTTTCTTTTCAAGTAATCTCTTTTATGTCATTTCTTTTATGATACATGTTCTTCTGTTGGAGTATGTTTTTTTATATTCCACTTACTTCCCTTTTCATGTTAATATAATGATATATCCCCTCTTACTCTCATTATTTCGTTTTATGAATGTTTAAGTGGCGCCTTTAGGCTGCCAAATTTTTTGTAACAGATTCTTTCTCCCTTCTCTTTTTTCAAGATCTATTTTCATGTAATGTCTTTCAAGTTCCTTTTTATTATGTTGGGGTATGATATCTATATCTATCATACTGATCTCTCATGATCATATGATGAGATACCCCATTTGATCTCTTCAATTCTGTATTTTGAAGTTTTAAGTGGCGTCGTTAGGCTGCCGAATTTTTAAGTGGTTCTTTGAACCTTCTCGTTTTGAAGTTCTACTTTCATGTCAAGTCTTTAAAGTTATATTTTATTATTTTGGGGTATGATATCAATATCTCTCATACTGATATTTTATGATCATATTATGATAGACCCCATTTTATCTCTTCAATTCAGTATTTTGAAGTTTTAAGTAGCGCCGTTAGGCTGCCGAATTTTTAAGTGGTTCTTTCAACCTTCTCGTTTTGAAGTTCTACTTTCATTTCAAGTATTTAAAGTTCCATTTTATTATGTTGGGGTATTATTTCTATATCTATCATACTGATATTTTATGATCATATGATGAGAGACTCCATTTTATCTCTTCAATTCAGTATTTTGAAGTTTACGTGGCGTCGTTAGGCTGCCGAATTTTTAAGGGATTCTTTCACCCTTCTCGTTTTCAAGATCTATTTTCATGTCAAGTCTTTCATGTTAATTTTTATTATGTTGGGGTATGATATCTATATCTATCATACTGAACTTTTATGTTCATATGATGAGAGACCCTATTTGATCTCGTCAATTCATTTTTTGTTGAAGTTTAAGTGACGCCGTTAGGCTGCCGAATTTTCATAAGAGAAATCTTATTTTTGTCTTCCTTTAATGTTATTCATTTCATATGGTATATCTTACAAATTTAATTACCATGTTCATATATCCTTCATATTCTGTCCCTCTACTTTTTTATGGGTCATTTATGAATGTTTTACCCATGTCCCCTCTCTTTTCAATGTTTTCTAAAACCTCGTAACATAGCCTTTATGCCGCAGAATTTCAGTCTCAAAATGTCTATCTCTTGTTCTCAAATTCATTTATTTTATTAAGTGAATACTCAAAGATCTTTCTTATAAAGGGGTATTCACATATATACCAAAATGTTCTATTCTTTGACTTACATACATGAGACCCGCTTTCCCATTCTGTGGGTTTAAAGTGACATAAAGATCATGTCTTTAAAGCAGTTTTTAAAACGTTATGATTATAAAATGAAAACCATTTCTTCTATTCTATGTGGGTTGTTTATAAAATGATTGATGATGATATATGTGGCTCACATGATAATAAATACATGTCAAGGGTGCGCCCTGATAGCGCTCCAATGCATTTGGTAAAGACTTAATCTCTAGAGATGACCTTTTAGACTGATACCTTGGTGAATAACCTTGGTAATTTTTAATGACACCTTGGGGATAGACCTTGGTGAAACGAAATGATTGTAAATATTAAATGTTGTATCCAAATCTTCAAGTTATGAAAAATGTTATATTTATTATGATATATCTCATGATTTCTTTCTCATGCCTTAAATTTCTTTTCATGACCTTATTGAAGTATCTCAAGTTCACATGTAAAATGTTTCTCTTTTTTCCCTTACTAGGCCTTCTGCTCACCCTTTCTTTTGATGTATGTCCCCAGGTTATGAGATGCAGTAATGAACCTAGGATGAACATGAGGAGAATCCTTTCAAGTGTTTAAGAATAATTTTTTTTATGTTTTCATGTTTTAAGTTCCTGGTTTCCAAGACACTAAACCTTAAAGATCCTCAGTTTTGTAAAATGTAATGAAAGTTTATGTGATAAAAGGAAGGATGCTATAGTTTTTTCTAAATCCCTAGAAAATAATAATCATTCTTGTGGTAACCTATTGAGACTTGAAACTATTTGGATGGTTGAACCTGTTCTTATTTTGAAATTTCTAGCATGTAAATCTTGATCATGTATCATGTTTAGTATGATTTAATTATAATATGAAAGAATGTTATGTAAATATCATGTTTTAATTAAATATATAAGTAAAATCATTTTACTTTATTGTGGTGTATAAATATGTTTTAATTTGTAATGAAATGTTTAAATAACATTTAGTTTGATCATGTCAAGCATGACACGTAGTGATGTAAAATGTCCAATTTTATTTTGTGATCTGAAAACATGTTTAATTTTGAGATATGAAAGCCTACCGCATGCATGATAAATTTTTTAGAAATGTATAATTTGGGAATGGATGATATAATGTAAGAGAATGTAGCATATGCAATTTTTTTTCTCTTGGAATCATGTTTCTTTAGAAATCAAATCTTTAACTTAAGAATGTCAATACTGATTCATGGTACCACAACATGTGCATTTTTCATATTTGATTTGACCGCATGTTAAAATTACTTAAATGAAAGGCCTAATGATTTCCCTAAAAATGAATTGGAAATGCTGAGTGTTGTTTCTGGTTGCCTTGTTTATTGATTTTTTGCATCAAAGTGTTGATATGCCTTGTTGAAAACCTTTTTTTCTAAATTATAAAATGATGTTCCATAATTAAGCTTAAACCATGAACCCTTTATATTTCTTAACTAGGAAACTATGTGATCATTGAGATGATGTTTCTCGCTGTTGTGAACATGTTCCCCTGTTATGATTATGTGTTGTGCTATGTTTGTATTGATGGTATCACCAACCTCTCATAAAAGGGTTAACCACTTAAATTCGATAATAAAAAGGTTGTTTGGAAAATCTTGAAATTGATGAAGATGAACTTGCTTGCCAGCCCTGAATTTTTATAAATGACTGGTTTCTATATCTTGTTGATTGGGTTTGTTGTTATTGATTTTATGTTGTCAGAGTGTGTTCTGGTTTCAATCATATAAATATAGGGAAACCTCTTCCCCATTAATACTTGTTATATTTATGTCACATTTTAAAACTGTGCGGGAAAGTTATGGTTGTGCAAAGCAAACAATATCTTAATGTGGGGGGAGGGGGGTGGGATACCTTGATTTGTGTGTTTAGGGAAATGTTGTGTCATTTTTGTGGTAGTTGTTAGATTGGGATATATAAAGGATGAAATGGAAGTATGAATAGTATGTGGAAGAGAGGTGGCTTGTGGCTAATGTGAGATGGTGCAATGTTGTGCCTAGTGGAGGATGGTGATGTGATTGTGTGGGGTGTTTTGTGGAAGAGTTGACCCAGCTTGATGTATTTCTTGTGATGTGACGATGTTCCTTGTGTGTTGATTGTAGAGCTTGTGTGGTTTATGCTAACATTATTATTTCCTAGTTTGAATCCATTTCATCGAAATTCCATCGAGGCTTGGGGCATGAGAAAGAGAAACATAGATCTTGAGATAGAGTCATATTGAAATTCCAAAGGTGGGATGTGTCTAAGTTCTTTGGTGGACCATCCAACCTCGATGTTTGGGATTGGTTATATGAGGTTGAAGTTTCTTTTGTGTTGGTGAATACCCCAGATTAATTCTTAATTTTATTGGTCTTTAGCTTGTTTCGGAAGGCGGCTCGAAGGTGGTGGGAGATGAAGTGTCAAATTTATTTGATGGGTCCTCCACCCTCAATGTTGGGGATTTGTTGGAAGAGGTTGAGGTTGATTTTGGGTTTGTGAATACCCTAGACGAATTCTGAGTTGCTTTGGTGATTGGCTTGTTTTAGAAGGTGGATCAAAGGCAGTGGGAGATGAAGTGAGTTGATCTGAGAGAGATGTCTTGGGAAACATTTATTTAATTATTCAATATAATTTTCCTTTCCTGAGTGAAGATACATAATCGTTTGAAGGAGTTTCAGGAGCTTCGACAAGGGTATGAGAGTGTACATAGCTTTGGGGTCCGCTATGGTCTTGATTAGTTGATTTTCGTGTTTTCTTCCCATGGAGAGAAGACTGACACAACCTTTTTAATCCTCTTTGAGGCCAAAGATTCAATGGTCTGTTGTTCCTTTTTGGCTGCCATCTTAGGATGTAGTGAGAGATTGGGTGTAGATTGTAGAGAAAGGGTTGGTTGTAAAGGAGAGTTCTGATGAATATCTCTCTTGAGTGGTTGGGAAGGTGGAGATAAATGCACTGGGTTGTGTATCTCGAGCTTCACATAGGAAGAGAGTGAGGTGGTCTGCTAAGGCTAGGGCATGGATTGTCACTTTATGGTCAAATGGTTTGAGGTTCCTTTTGTCTAATGAGTTTATTTGTTTCCTATGTGATGTTGTGGGGCACTGTCAATATAACTTCCCTATCATGTTGTCCAATCTTCAGTGGAGATTTAGTAGAGGGGGAAAGTCTTGGTTGAGTTGTACTCCTTTCATTGAAACCTTGTAGTTAATTTTGAAATTGTTTTGAATGGTTAGAAAATTTATGTATTTAGGTTTTATGAAAAAAATTTACTAAGGTGCTGAAATCTTGAAAAAATAGTTAATATGGAAGGAGAAGTTGGGAAAAGTTGGTCATGAGTGAGGAGGATGGGGCCAATTTAGATTATTCTGGTGATGGAACTCTGTTTGAGAGGCATCTACAATATTCATGAGGTTTTTTTGGGAGATGTTTTGTGGGAGGATCATGGCATGATCCTTACTGAGGTTGTTGGTAGTAGGTTGGTTCTATTTTAGAGGTATATTCTGAGCAAGTGTTTTGGTGGTGGTTGTCTTCCTCCTGGAGTGTGGTTTTTATTCTTGAGGACTTGAATCATTTGAGAGGTGTCTGATGTAATGAATCAGACCCTTACAGTCCATTTATTTTTGAGTTTTGAGTGATGAAGGTACAAGGGATAGGATTTTTGGTGCCCTTGTTGTTTTGAGGGTGGTTGTGGCATAGTCAGTTTTTTGCATGGGAGTGCTCCTAAGGTTGTAATTTTGTTGTGTGAAGGATGGAACAGTATTGTGGAGGTTTGTTGGAGGTTGGTACAACGGTGAAGAGAGCTTTACTGCGGCATGGATCCCTAGGAAGTGGATTTTTGGTGGTTATACCTGATTCAATATCATTTCGGCGTGGGGGAAGGTTGTGATATGAAGTCCTGGGGAGGTGAGTTTTAGTGATTTTGTTGATTTTGGGATCGCTGCGCCATGAAACTGGGATATTTTGTGGGCTTCTTTAGCTTTGGAATTATACGGTGTTGTGGTTCCCATGTGGCGTGGTCTCATTACTAGGTTTATAGGATCTCGTCGTGGACCACATCATATTTCTCAAACGTGGTTTTGACCATACCCATAATAGTGTGTTCATATTCCTTGCATCGTGTAATCTACTACACATCCGCATGTTGCAATGCAATATAGGGAGTTGTGTTGTAATGTTATGCTTTCCAGATTTCCTATATAACCCAAAACCCCTTCAAATGCTATCTTACTCTAGTATTTTGGGTGACTCCTTAGAACTTTTAGGAGGCCTTTCACCCTCTCCTTGCAATCTTTCATTCTTAGCATTTGGAGATTGAGTTTTGGTAATTCTAAGGTAATTACTCTCTTTTCCTTCTGAGTTTTACCTAGTTCTTCATTCCAAAGGAGGTTATGCATCGGGGGATGGATGGTTTGGGTGATGTGGTGGCTGGAGATTGATAGAGGGTGTTTTTTCCTAGATTTCTGATCCATCCTTTGGACGATCTTCATCATGAGGGTGTTCGTTATTCATTCCATCCTTCTGTAACGATTTCAAAAGCTTTGTTTGAGGTAGGGGATCCTTGCTATCTCCTTTATTAAGTGAATATGAGGGGATTTCATGGTTTTGAAATCCAATGGGTGGGTAGAGAGGGTCAACATGATGAAGATAATGAATTGGTTTGGCCAAAATTGATGGGAATGGGTAGTAATCGCATGTGTTTACTATTTTTGAGAAATTTCTTATTATGATTCTTGTTATTGTAAAAAATAATAGTTGTTGAGAACCTTATTTGCACTGTGATTACTGTGACTTATGAGAATCTTACTGTGATTGTTTGAATGATATCACCATGAATGAAAAAGGTTGATCACTTATATATGGATAATGAAATGACTTCCCATAGAAATATGGAATTGTGTGATAATACCAATGCTAAATAAGATGTGATTTTATGAAATTATTAGAACTGAAATTATGGTATAAGATGAAGATAAAATGTGTTGCGATGTGTTGTTGTGCTTGTTGCATTGTCTTATGTGATGTCTGGTGATTTTCTTAAATGAATTGAATGATAAATGAATTAGTTGTGTTAATGTGAAATAAAATGGATTAGTAAATGGGAGTTGATGGAAACTCAAAAATTCTAGAAATGGTAGAACTTATAATTGGAAAGTGGGATTGTGTGGCTTGTGTGTGGTGTGATGCATTAGTGGTGATAGTGAATAGTAGAAGAGGTTATGAGATGTTTTGGTAAAGTTTTTAGATGTTGTGGTAATGATGTGACACGTTGTAGCCTCATAAACTCATAGGTTGAGCTTGTGTGTAACTATTATACATTGTATATTCCTTGTAATTTTTATACGCTCCCCACCTGAGTCATGTGTTAAAAAAGGCACCCAAAGGTCCTGGATTCCATGTTTCTTCCCCACACATCTAGTCTGGAAAGGGAAGATAGATGGATACCCCATATTACCCGCTCTCTCTTCCAGTTGAGGTTGTTATGCACAAGTTGTGATGCCTTGCATATATAGTGTACTTGAGGTGATGGTTGGTGAGAGGATGAGGTGTTTTATGGCGGGGTTCATGCATGGTTGAAGGAGGGAATGAGGTTTATGTATTTAATGTACATAATACCCAACTATGCCAATTTATGGAATTGGTTTTGGGATGATGGGGATGTGACAATTGTGGCACAAGTTGAGAGTTGGGGCTTGCCCATTATTATGAGGCTTGTGATTGCATGAGGTATATGGATTCATAATGGATGGGAGTGTCAAGACATATGATGTTGGGGGTGTGAGAGTGGAAAATCAATAGGGAAGCGGTAAAAAGTACCCTTTTTTGATATGCTTCCTATATTATTGTTATTAAAATGGAGGATAAAGTAACTCAAATACCCAAGATTCCTCCTAAGAGATGCCTTGGAGTTTATTTATAAAGAATTATTATGATAGAAAAACACCCAAGTCTGATGTGAGACACACACTCCAACACTTCGCCTCAAGCTAGGTCTACCTAGATTGGATACATAATTAAATAAAAAAATCAAATAAAAACAAAGCACAGACACTTCCAGCACCCCCCTCTAGCTAGACATACCCAACTTTATGAAATAACAAGACAAAACATAAAAAAAATATAAACTGCTTTTGCTTCTCCCCAAGAAGAATATGATGGATGATTTCATTGAAAAAGATGTGTTAACCAAGGACCAATGCCCATCATACAAAACCAACAGGAATATATGAAAATGGATTGCAACGACAGGAATAGCCAGATCGAGCCTTGATAAGAATAGTTAGGTTAGGAGCACATGATGAGACACTATTCGAATGTCTGGTAGGGATAGTGAGACTGCATCAATGGGTGGAGGAGAGGGTGGGATGACCAGATCTAACAACAAAGGGGTTGGAGCGGGCAGGGTGGTGTGCGCACAGAGGAATTGGGGGATATCTTCAATCCATGGGGTTGCGATCGACGTCGGAGGAGGGAGGGGACCCATGCATTAGATGTGGGAATTAGGTCGGGTTGGGCATGCCTAGAGGATGAAATTCAAATATGGTATTTAGTTAGGGAGATGTGTGTAACAGCAATCGTCAATCTAGGATAAGGCGACATGAGAGATGCAGAGCTGGAAGAAAGCGATTGAAGTGGAAGGGGATGTGCAGTTGGGGGTTGTGTCACACTGAGGGGTGATGGGGAGGTGTGCGGTTGCACGAGGGGGGGGGGGGTGATGGGAAGGGAGGTCGTCACGTTGGGTTTTGGGGGATGTCATCGATCTGGGTGGAGGTGTTTCACTCCATCAAGGGTTGTCACACATGAGGGGGTTTTTCATGCAGGTGTTGTCATACAGATAGGGTGGCGGGGAAATTCCTCACATAGGGGGGCCCATAAGGAGCTATCGCGTAGGAGGGGAGTTGTCGCATAGGAAGGAGGGTGTTGTGAGGGTGGAGAAGGGTGTCAGGATGGAGGAAATATTTGGGATGGAGAGAGTCGTAAGGGTGGGGGACGGTCGACAAAAATGAGAGCCTTTGGACGAGCTAAAACCCTACATAGTGGGATCATAAGGTTTTTTTCTCCGAGAGAGGGGAGGGAGGCAAGGTTATGGGACCTCCTTCGATATCATGTTAAAATGGAAGATCAAATAACCCAAATAACATAGAATCCTCTTAAGATAGACATTGGAGTTTATTTATAGTGAATTGAAATAATACAAAAAACACCCAAGTTTTATGTGGGACACACACTTCAACAATTATACTTGGATGTGTTATTTGGTGAGTGAAACTTGGTGAGACCAATATTGGTTAGTTTTTAACACCCCTAGCTTCCACAATACGCTTCTCATTCAATAAATGCGATAACTTGCATTGTATGCAACTTCGAGTTCTAAAACACCGCGACTAATCATAGTAGCCGTTATGAATAGTAATAACCACTTTTTAAAATTATAGAAATTTTATATTTCAAAATGGAATTCATTTTTGGATTCGGAATATCGAAATTAGCCTATGTTGAATTTTTGGTATTTTTCTGAGAACTTCTAATTTTTTATGAATAGTGAAAAATACTTAAAAATAACTTTTTTAATAAAAATAATTTATAGTGATAAATTATACTATTTAGTGGGTTTAAAGTATAATTAGAATATATTTTTACCATTTTATCCAATGGTGGTCATTAGAATTAATTTAACATTGAAATTGGACATAAACAATTACCAATCTTTTGATATAAATTGTTTCTTAAAAACACGCTATTTGTTGTGACAGCGGGAATTAATTATAAAATTAATTAATGAAATTTATATGTTTGGAATTTGTAAAATAGACATCATTATTGAAATCGGAATATCAAATATAGATTAGGGTGAAATTTTTGCATTATTCTGAAAAACTTCAATTTTTGATGAATAGTGAAACCACTAAGAGGTAGTTAAAAAACTGATTTTTCGTTTAAATGAAATATTACCACTTCTGTGATTTGAATTTCAAAAATCCGACATACATGGTTGTCATTAAGAAGTAAAATGTGGTTCAATGTGATTAAAATAATTTTTTGTGAATAGTAACTTTTAAGTTCTTAATCGTGATTAGAGGTAATTAGTGTAGTTTAAGGTAAAAATAATGTTTCAATAATATGAGATGAGCTTGACACATGTCCTACCCTCATTTGATGTGACATGACCGACCAAGACAATCCATGGGTCAACTTGGGGACCCCATGGAGCCACTTTAGTTGGAAAATGACATAAATACCTTTTATTTAATGTTAAAGTAAAAAATGACACAAACATGAAATGTTTTACTTAAACAATTTTTACATGGGGTTATACAAGTCATATTTTTGACTATAAATAGTCATTAGAAATATAAAAATATTTTCTACATCATATTATTTTTTTTTATAATTTTTAGACATTAAATAAATTAAATTATTTATGACATCATTATGATGCAGTGATGACCTCATTATTTAACGATTTTAATAAAATGAAAAGATAATGTACAATCCAAGGCTTAAACTTGTCCAAAGACTATTATATGGGTATATTTAGAACCCTTATCACCTTATCCACGAATTATATAAGTGTGGGACCTTTAGAATCCGAAAATCATTGTATAATAATGTAACATTTCAATCTTTCCAAAAGAGCCCCTCCTCTCCTCTTATAAAAGGCCCCCACCTCTACCACCTCATTCACACTTTCAAGCCATTTTTCTCGACCAACCTATGCCCAAATACTCTCCCAACATCCCCCTATTACTCCTAGAAGCCTCACTTTGGGCATAACTCTTCCCAAGGAAGCCTTTGGCTCAAATCAAAAAGAGTTACCCGATTTTGAGGTAATGTCTTCTCTAATGTTGTTTTGTTTTATTTTTCTTCTCCAACCCCCTAAACTCTTTTTATTAATTTCTTTTGTAACAACACCAGTATCATCAATATACTAGGATGTTGTTATAAGAAGGATTCGAGCTACACTTACACACACCTACATCTAATGGTTAAAGAACATACGGTTTCTGTGGATGGCGAATTGCTGCCTCACGAAATGATGATTGTTCAACACTCATATAACACCTTCAAAGGTGGACATTAAGATGTCACTATATTTATATATGATATATAATATGTTTATGTTTTACTTATACTTCTGTATTTCTCATTTATGGCATAATTTATGATTTCCATTATGGGTAAACGTGATAATTTCATTTTAGGAAGTGCGGACTACCGCCCCCTCAAAGTGATTTGAATCGTTAATGCCATATGTGGGATGTATAAAGGATGGAGTAAATGGTATTATAAACTATATTATACTGGAATTATATTATACATTTATATCATTATGATTTCATTCCATTAAATACGAAATAGAAATGAAAGTAGCGTTCATGCGTACGTACGGCTTACCGTCTCCATGAACGGTGCATTTCATTTCTTACCTCAAAATGTTACGTAATATTATAAATGAATGTATATAATGGATATATATGATATATATGACATCTAAATCATGAATATAATTATGTAGATAATGGATATTCTACCACATAAACAACTTGTAATTATAAGAAGTTTATTGTTGACTCAAGTACCAAAGATCGACAAAACGACCGTTATTAACTTAAATAATTACATAATGTTCATATCATTGTAATAAGTGATATAAAAAGGATAATGAAATTGAAAATGGTTCTTAATAAGGTATATATTAACTCTAGTTTATTATTCAGGAGGTTAAATAACGGTTGAGTCAAGTCAGACATGAGGTAAAGGAACTTCTTAACCCAATTTCTATTCTTTGGGTTAATCTCCTACTTTCAAATTATGTCATGATATTATTATGTCCTATCTTGTATTTTTACATTATTTATGTGTAATTATAGTTAATACACATTATAGATGTACTTTATTTAAAAAAATTATCTTTTTAAGGACTTCGTCTCAATCCCCTTTCATTGAGGCATATTTGGTTTTATACACAACTTTCTTTTATATGGTGTATAAACCCCTTTGACTTTTACATTTATTCAAAAGGAATCCTTTTTATACGAAGTGTTTTGATAAACAACAAAAGGGAATGTTTTTCTTTCCGTACTTATGCGGTGACAACGACTTCTCCGCCGCCGTGACCATTATTTGAGTTTCGGCTTCCTCTACAAGCCATCATTTTTTTAATGAAGAATAAATACAAAGTTTTAACTTTCTTTTATTTTTGGTATTGAAAATGATTTTGAAAGCGTTTTTATTATATCAATGTGTTGTATTGATATCTTGTTATTAAAATGTGGAAATTTTATGTTTCCTTTATGCATGTTTTATGTGATATGATTTTGTTATGGTTTATGATATGTTTAAACCTATTCATATGAGGAATTTATTGGACTTAATAAGTGACGGGTGGAGCCCGCTATAGCTCCTCGATGCATCGGTAGGTCTCATGAGACAACTAGATGTGGAATTGACCGAGGCCCTTTCCAAATTTGATTTATGGTTTTGGCCGAGGCCTTAATCATTTTAGACGTCTTGGCCGAGGCCTTGACAAAATGTTTCAGAATGTCTGGCATTATACATTCCCTCATTATGAAAGTGGTTATTGATATTGTATGTGATTATTCGACCAGTAGAATATCCATGTGAATAAGTGAATGGAATTATCTCATTTTACTTTTGCCATATTATGTTTATGTTCAAGTTTAAAAGGCTTTTGTTTTAGTTATACATTGCCTTAAATTTTTCTGTTTATTTATGAAACCTTCCACAATATTGTTATCCTTACTGAACATCTGAGCTCACCCCTTTCAATGTTTTAATACTTTTCCAGGATTTGAAGAAGTATTTTATGAATGACCTACAGGGGTAGTCAGAAAGGGATATGAGTGTGGACTATGAAGACCATGTTATTGTAGTTTGTTTACTTTTGATGTAATGAAAGACTTATGAATGTATCTAGTGTTTCCAAGGCTACTAAACTAATCGGTCTTTCGAGACTTGATCTTTTGTGATCATGCCAATGTTACGAAGTAATGCACCGACTCTGGGTAGCTGGGGTCGGGTTGTTACAGTTGGTATCAGAGGTAGTTTAGTACTAACCTTGGAAGCTAGATTTAGATAAACTCTGATTAGAGCACATAGCCCGAAGGTAGACTTTGAGGATTAGTATAGAAAAACTTCCTAGAATTTTGGTATTATAGAGATTTTGTGAGTTTTCCGAGCAATACATCCCTGTCTGGATACGAGCAGGTAGAGGCGGCTCTGGCACAGATGTACCTAGGGGTAAAACCCGAAAACACCGCTTTGAGCTAGACTCGAACGGGAACTGGTGCACGACAACGGGCCTTGATGGACTCTTGGTTACGACACTCCCGGGGGATATGCTTAGGATAATTCTCATTTTCTTTACAAACCACTATGAAGGGTTATGAGTATATACTTCCTCAAAGGAAACATTTCTTTTTATGGATTATATCCATAAATAGTTCAATTTATGTAAAGTGTTTTACAAATATGGAATTATGTATTTTATTTCATAAACAAATCTAGTTTATGCCATTGTTTAGAAATGGCGCCTAGTGGAAGGAATGGAAACCGTATCAATGCACGCACTCAGTGTAGGGATTTCCCTCCTGCTCAAGATAATTATTGTGGAGCTAGTGATATAACTGGTGCTGATCAGCTTCTCACCATACTGGGACAACTCACGCAGGTTATGAATAATAACCTTACTCATATGGAGCACCCTGATCTGCAATGTGGAGGATCAATGCTAGACCGTTTCATGAGGCAACAACCACCAACCTTCAATGAAAGTACAAATCCTATAGTAGCTGAGCAATGGATAAATTCCGTAGAGAAAATATTCCATGCCTTGGGGGGTAGTGAAAGGAAGAAAGTTTTCATGGTAGTTTACCGCCTTACTGGAGATGCCGATCAATGGTGGTCACTAATTCAAAACACAAAGGAAGATGATGAATTAACAAACATGGAATGGTAGGAGTTCAAAGAGCTGTTCTTAGAAAAATACTTTCCTCGAGACCATTGAGCAGATATGGAAAGGCAATTTCTGAGTCTGAGGCAGAAGGAGGATGAGAATGTCGCAAAGTATGAGACTAACTTTACAAGGTTAGCGAGGTATGCTGCAGATTACATACGTAACCCAAGAAATAAGACTGATCGTTTCTTTGATGGGTTAAAACCATTTCTCTGTCGAGCTTTAGTATCACAATCTTTCTCAACATACTAAGATATTGTCTCATGTGCTATCAAGACAGAAAAGGAATTCTCTAAGTCTTATGAAAACAAAGTAAAGAAAGAGAAGAAGAGAACAGTGGAATAAGAGACAGATAAAGGGAAAAAGAGAAAGAAGGATTTTCCATTATGTGATAATTGTGGGAAGAATCACCCTGGTACTTGCCTAAAAGTAATGGGAGTTTGTTATAAATGTGGAGAAAAGGGTCACCAGGCTTGTGAATGCAAGGGAAAGAAAGAGGCTATCAAAGTTGAATGCTACAATTGTAGATAAATGGGTCATTATGCAAATGAATGTCCTAAGCGTCAGGGAAACTTACCTCAGAAAAGTCCAAGGGATCAAGGAAAATCTTATACTGTTACTACAGTTGAAGCAGAATAATTAATGTATTGGTGCTTTTGGACTCATGGATTATATTCTGGTTATTAGAATAATGTGATATATATATATATAAGGATTGTACTGCAGTACTTGTGGATTTCAGTAAGGTTTTAATATGATGAAGGTAATTATATTTTTAGTATGTGACAATAAGAGAAACTTTACTTTGTTTGGGAAATCTGATAAATTGATTTTGGAATTAAGAGACCTTTTAGAGAAAGTCTGGACAGAGGTATTTTGGATAACTATAAAGGTTGGAGTGGATTAAGTTGATCTTTGGATAGTATTGTTTAAGGTTAAAAATTTTATGAAGATTATTTTTGAATATTATAATACTATAGTTTTAGGAAAAGGACTACCTGCACGGTGGGGCATAACCCGTCGCGTCGGACAAAGCTGTAGGAATCGAACCCACAACCATAGTGCGACAGACCTTTATTTCCTACCACTAGCCTACAGGAAGTCCCTGGTTATTACAAAATAATTTTACTAATCTAAATGGTATGTGTTAACATTTGTAACCTTATACAATTAGGATAAGTATAATATTTTTTGGGTTCTATTATCTTTTTGAGTGAAAGGTGAGTTGAAGGTTGAAACTCTAATTGTCAAGCATAAATATATATATACCTATATTTTATTCAATGAATAAATTAATTCTTAAACTTTAGTAAAGGTATATTAAAACAAAAAATGTGTTATCCTAATACCTTATGTCTTGTTGAACTGATGATATTTTAAATCAACATAGATTGAAGGCTTTGAGGCCCTCAATTTGACAGTTGATTGTGATTGATGACCTCAATCACTCCCTACAAATATTTACGTTTTTCCTCCAATTATATGTCTCTAATTTCCACCAATATTCTCTTAATCGAGATCATAATTGGGTGGTGACTTTTTCATTTCCCTTTCCCTCTTATTAAGGCTAAATTTTATTTATCTTATTTCCGATGTGGGTTTTCCACAAAGGTATTTTCTCTTTTCAACCTTTTAATTTCCAAGAAAAATTCCAAATTGCGAGGACACCATTTATTGAAGGAGGGGAGAATGTAACACCCCGAGCTTCCACAATACGCTTCTCATTCAATAAATGTGATAGCTTGCATTGTACGCAACATCGAGTTCTAAAACACCGCGACTAATCATAGTAGCCGTTATGAATAGTAATAACCACTTTTTAAAATTATAGAAATTTTATATTTCAAAATGGACTTCATTTTTGGATTTGGAATATCGAAATTAGCCTATGTTGAATTTTTGGTATTTTTCTGAGAACTTCTAATTTTTTATGAATAGTGAAAAATACTTAAAAATAACTTTTTAATAAAAATATTTTATAGTGATAAATTATAATATTTAGTGGTTTTAAATTATAATTAGAATATATTTTTACCATTTTATCCAATGGTGGTCATTATAATTAATTTAACATTGAAATTGGACATAAACAATTACCAATCTTTTGATATAAATTGTTTCTTAAAAACACGCTATTTGTTGTGACAGTGGGAATTAATTATAAAATTAATTAATGCAACTTATATGTTTGGAATATTTTAAAATAGACATCATTTTTGAAATTGGAATATCAAATATAGCTTAGGGTGAAATTTTGGCATTATTCTGAAAAACTTCAATTTTTGATGAATAGTGAAACCACTAAGAGGTAGTTAAAAACTGATTTTTCATTTAAATGAAATATTACCACTTTTGTGATTTGAATTTCAAAAATCCGACATACATGGTTGTCATTAAGAAGTAAAACGTGGTTCAATGATATTAAAATAATTTTTTTGTGAATAGTAACTTTTAAGTTCTTAATCGTGATTAGAGGTAATTAGTGTAGTTTAAGGTAAAAATAATGTTTCAATAATATGAGATGAGCTTGACACATGTCCTAACCTCATTGGATGTGCCATGTCCGACCAAGAAAATCCATGGGTCAACTTGGGGACCCCATGGAGCCACTTTAGTTGGAAAATGACATAAATACCTTTTATTTAATGTTAAAGTAAAAAATGACACAAACATGAAATGTTTTACTAAAACAATTTTTACATGGGGTTATACAAGTCATATTTTTGACTATAAATAGTCATTGGAAATATAAAAAGATTTCCTACATCATAGTATTTTTTTTATAATTTTTAGACATTAAATAAATTAAATTATTTATGACATCATTATGATGCAGCGATGACCTCATTATTTAACGATTTTAATAAAATGAAAAGATAATGTACAATCCAAGGCTTAAACTTGTCCAAAGACTATTGGATGGGTAGATTTAGAACCCTTATCACCTTAGCCACGAATTATATAAGTGTGGGACCTTTAGAATCCGAAAAGCATTGTATAATAATGTAACATTTCAATCTTTCCAAAAGAGCCCCTCCTCTCCTCTTATAAAAGGCCCCCACCTCTACCACCTCATTTACACTTTCAAGCCGTTTGTCTCGGCAAAACTCTGCCCAAATACTCTCCCAACTTCCCCCTATTACTCCTAGAAGCCTCACTTTGGGAAGAACTCTTCCCAAGGAAGCCTTTGGATCAAATCAAAAAGAGTTACCCGATTTTGAGGTAATGTCTTCTCTAATGTTGTTTTGTTTTATTTTTCTTCTCCAACCCCCTAAACTCTTTTTATTCATTTATTTTGTAACAAAACCAGTATCCTAAATATACTAGGATGTTGTTATAAGAAGGATTCGAGCTACAATTACACACACCTACATCTAATGGTTAAATAACATACGGTTTCTGTGGATGGCGAATTGCTGCCTCACGAAACGATGATTGTTCAACACTCATATAACACCTTCAAAGGTGTCCATTAAGATGTCACTATATTTATATATGATATATAATATGTTTATGTTTTACTTATGCTTCTGTATTTCTCATTTATGGCATAATTTATGATTTCCATTATGGGTAAACGCGATAATTTCATTTTAGGAAGTGTGGACTACCGCCCCCTCAAAGTGATTTGAATCGTTAATTCCATATGTGGGATGTATAAAGGATGGAGTAAATGGTATTATACACTATATTATACTGGAATTATATTATACATTTATATCATTATTATTTCATTCCATTAAATATGAAATAGAAATGAAAGTAGCGTTCATGCGTACGTACGGCTTACCGTCTCCATGAACGGTGCATTTCATTTCTTACCTCTAAATGTTACATAATATTATAAATGAATTTATATACTGGATATATATGATATATATGACATCTAAATCATGAATATAATTCTGGAGATAATGGATATTCTACCACATAAACAACTTGTAATTATAAGAAGTTTATTGTTGACTCAAGTACCAAAGATCGACAAAACGACCGTTATTAACTTAAATAATTACATAATGGTCATATCATTGTAATAAGTGATATAAAAAGGATAATGAAATTGAAAATGGTTCTTAATAAGGTATATATTAACTCTAGTTTATTATTCAGGAGGTTAAAGAACGGTTGAGTCAAGTCAGACATGAGGTAAGGGAACTTCTTAACCCAATTTCTATTCTTTGGGTTAATCTCCTACTTTCAAATTATGTCATGATATTATTATGTCCTATATTGTATTTTTACATTATTTATGTGTACTTTTAGTTAATACACATTATAGATGTACTTTATTTAAAAAAATTATCTTTTTAAGGACTTCGTCTCAATCCCCTTTCATTGAGGCATATTTGGTTTTATACACAACTTTCTTTTATACGGTGTATAAACCCCTTTGACTTTTACATTTATTCAAAAGGAATCATTTTTATACGAAGCGTTTTGCTAAACAACAAAAGGGAATGTTTTTCTTTCCGTACTTATGCGGTGACAACGACTTCTCCGCCGCCGTGACCATTATTTGAGTTTCGGCTTCCTCTACAAGCCATCATTTTTTAATGAAGAATAAATACAAAGTTTTAACTTTCTTTTATTTTGGTATTGAAAATGGTTTTGAAAGCGTTTTTATTATATCAATGTGTTGTATTGATATCTTGTGATTGAAATGTGGAAATTTTATGTTTCCTTTATGCATGTTTTATGTGATACGATTGTGTTATGGTTTATGATATGTTTAAACCTATTCATATGAGGAATGTATTAGACTTAATAAGTGATGGGTGGATCCCGCTATAGCTCCTCAATGCATCGGTAGGTCTCATGAGACAACTAGATGTGGAATTGGATGAGGCCCTTTCCCAATTTGATTTATGGTTTTGGCCGAGGCCTTAATCATTTTAGACGTCTTGGCCAAGGCCTTGAAAAAATGTTTCAGAATGTCTGACATTATACATTCCCTCATTATGAAAGTGGTTATTGATATTGCATGTGATTATTCGACCAGTAGAATATCCATGTGAAGAAGTGAATGGCATTATCTCATTTTACTGTTTCCATATTATGTTTATGTTCAAGTTTAAAAGGCTTTTGTTTTAGTTATACATTGCCTTAAATTTTTATGTTTATTTATGAAAGCTTCCACAATATTGTTATCCTTACTGAGGATTTGAGCTCACCCCTTTCAATGTTTTAATACTTTTCCAGGATGTGAAGAAGTATTTTATGAATGACCTGCAGGGGTAGTCAGAAAGGGATATGAGTGTGGACTATGAAGACCATGTTATTGTAGTTTGTTTACTTTTGATGTAATGAAAGACTTATGAATGTATCTAGTGTTTCCAAGGCTAATAAACTAATCAGTCTTTTGAGACTTGATCTTTTGGGATCATGCCAATGTTACGAAGTAATGCACCGACTCTGGGTAGCTGGGGTCGGGTCGTTTCATAGTTGACCTATTTAGGTGCATGTTGGTTCTATTGTTTGTTCATTGACGCATTAGTATGATATTTTCACATATGCATGATAGATCTTAGGTATGATCCTAATGATCATACATGTTATGCTCACCCTACGCATACATAAACAGCTTTCCAGGATTCCATGGGAACTTCAATGATCGAGTTGGACACTACTAGCTTTGACGTTGGAGGTGTTGTTGAGTTAATGTCATGAGATAGTATTTTAGTACTTCACTTGGAGATTTTTATTGTATTTGTTGACATTGTACATGAATTGTGGGATGTTTTGGTTTCCTTTATTTTACATTATATGGTGGATTTATTTGGTGGTTATTCATTCTATCGCTTGATCCTATATTTATTATTGAGAGTATTGTATTTCATATGTGAGATTTACATATCCTCGGTGCTAGTCGCCAACCCAAGGCCTACTGAATATGGGACTCAGGGGATTCCAAGTGCATGCATCGAAAGATCATCCTCATTCCCACACTCTGGCACCACTGTGCTATTTTCACTGGCTAACATCCGCTAAACTAAGTGTCCAGCCACACCTTCTAGTGAACAACCTCCACTAGACTCACTCATCTACGTCCACTGAGTGAAATTCTTATGAAAAACATCTGTTGACCTGAACTAAAACTCTATGGTGAATGTGGATTGTATTCATCTGATTTTCCGAAATATAACTTCCGATGAATTTAATTTTGGATCTCTTACAACACCTTAGTTAGGAAACAATTTTCACACCAAACCGAACAATCTTCCATTAGAGAATTGCTTTCACATGTTAAGTACAATAATCTATCACTTGAAGATTATTCTCATTCAATCACCAAAGTCTCACCGATAAAAATCTATCCAACCATTCAGGGCTTTCATGGTTCTCCAACATGCAAACTTTGATCGTCCAAGCTCCCATTGAAGAAGCACCTCCTTAGTTCTCTAGAACTTGTGCATTTCTATAGACTTTAGCAATGAGATTCTACAACAACCATGAGTTGTTTCGTACAACAAAATCCAGAAACACCATCAGAAAACTGACATCCATTTGGATCTTTAACTTCCAAAAAGTCTGATAACATCAGATCGATGAACACTCCGCTCAGTGAAAGCAAGGAAAATAGGTTCCTTTGAACCCATATTCTTCCAACCTAGTTTTGAATCTTTAAGATCCCACCTCCATATCAGAGGTACTTTTGTTTATCTACAAATATTTTGATGATTGTTGCCATGAAAATTAGAAACAACAAAGTCTTCATCGCCACCCTTTCAAAGAAACACACAAAAAACTTGGGGAAGTCTATCGTACAACATTAATGTGATTGCGACTAGCATCTCAAAGACTTTGCCAATGAGAGAGAAAAAAACTGCTCATCTTCCAAACAAGGAGTACCTCTAGAAAAAAAACACCCAAAATGAAGTCAATTTTATATTTACCACACCTTTCAGTGTTCTAGTAAAGTCTCCACAAACTGTAGTATCACTACCAGCAGTTCTTTCAGAACTCCCACTTGCTTCGTGCCTCACATCCCACAACTATATTCCAACAACTACAACACACCATGGTTCCCCTAACGAAGAATCTGAAAGTTCCTTGGACCAATGCTCTTGATGAACAACACCCACACTCACATATTTCTCTGTCAAATAAGGTAATTTGGAGTACCCATGGAACCAGGGAGAAACCAATCAGAACAGGCCAAATTTTTTATTCAAGATGCCTCCTTCTGGAGAAAGAACATATTCAACTGCTTCTGGAGACCACGCTCTGTGTAAGATTTATACTCCCTACAACTGAGTTCCAGAAAGCCTCCAAGCAGCCAAGGGTTTTCACCCCCTTCTCACTATAATGATCATGATAATAATGTGGTTGTGAGAGAGAAAACAACAGATCTCTATTATTGCAGTGGTAGCATGGATAAGAGAATTGCAGTAAATGGAATGGGAAGAAGAAAGAAGATGGATAAAAGGTAGAAGAACTACCTGGAGATGCCGCACCCTGGGCCAAAGGGCCAAAGTCCCGACCCTTATGAACTCCTCAATCTAGAAGCCAAGATAAAGACTAAATACATTCATATTACTACTACCTTCTCTAAGCCAACATATATATGGAAGAATTACTTCACACGTAACAGTGAAACAATCATGACACCCACCTAATAATAGCTAGATCTATTTAATAACCAGCCAACCACTACTCACACTAATTACAATACTACCCCTTTCCCTTTATTTATCCTGACTCCCAACCTTCCCCCATCCACTTCCTTTCACAACAGGCAGTAGCCTGGCACAACACCTGCCCACCACATAGGCACCCTTATCTACCCTCTCACAAGATTTCACTTCCAGATCTACTTCCTATCATTTAACTACCTCTCGAAAAACCACTTTTCCTCAAGGTGACTTGTGGTAGACTATCTATTTGAATCTTTAACCGAAGGATCTGTGTTGGTCTTTCCCATGGCGGTGGCCTTGGAAGCCACACATCATGTCCAGTAGCATTTTTAATCCCCGATCACTATTGTTTACCATGTAGCTTGGCTAGATTGCAAGATCCGGTAGTTGCACATGTTACCATTGGCCTAGCATCCATTTCCTGAGCAATCACCTTCTGATGTGGTGGTTCTCATTCCGCTACATTTCACTGATAGACTGTAATGAGATGATAGGTGTCGCTGTTGGGGTGCCTCCTCATCTGGCCCCGATAAATATTTTTTATATATATCCGATATCTTTAAAAAAAGACATTTTGATATCTTTGACAAGATATATCTGATATCTTTGACAAGATATATATGATATCTTTGAGAAGATATATTTTATATCTTTGATGAGATATATTTAATATCTTTAATCAGATATGAGATATATTTTAGGATATACATGAGATTTTATCTTCTATTTATATGAGATGTGCGGCTCCTCTCTTGGCAGTGGTTGGAGGCAGTGCAGTTGTGTTTTTCAAGGAGCAATTTTCAGATATGCAACCGGTGGAACTACTCTAATTTGATCGGATTTCATCTGCGGTGGTTTTTGATCTGATCCCAGTGTTTTTCATCTGCACTTTTGTTCGGACATCAATCTTCTGCTTCCACGGTCAGATCTATTTGGGTTTCTTTAGCAGGCTGTTTTTCTTCATTTCGGGCTTCATCCAGGCTGCATGTATTCTTCAGCTTTGATCCACTATTTTTCTAAGTATTACTTTTGAGATCCCTGTCATTTTTGGGGAGTCTCTACCATGTACTTATCTATTTTTAGTGCATCCCTCTTTCTAGACTAGGTCCCGTGGTTTTTCCCTTTTTTGGGTTTTCCACGTAAAATTTTTGGTGTCAATTTTATTTTCTGCACCTATTTTTGTCGCTATGCATCCGCTGTTTGAGGGAAATATTTCTCCTCTGCGTGTTCGTGTTTTTGTTGTTTGCGCGTTCATCGCTTTCCGTCTTTCCCAACATCTGGTATCAGAGGGTTTGGTTTTTATTTCATATTCATTATGGAAGCCAATTATAGTCGGATGATTTTATTGAATGATGCCAATTATCATATGTGGTGACTTAAAATGAAGGATCTGCTTTTTGTCAAGCGAATTCATCTTCCAGTGTTTAGTACCCAGAAGCCAGAAAGGATGTCAGATGAAGAATGGGCGTTCGAGCATGAGATGGTTTGTGGATTCATTTGCCAATGGGTTGAAGACAACGTGATGAACCACATTGTCAACATCTCTCATGCTAGAACTTTGTGGGAGAAGTTTGAGACTACCTATGCTTCCAAGACATGAAACAATAAATTGTTTCTTGTCAAACAAATGATGAATTTGAGGTACAGAGAAGGTACGTCTATTTCTGATTATTTAAGTGAATATCAGGGATGTTTTGATCAGTTGTCTGGCATGGGTATCAATATTGAATATTAGGTTTTAGAACTTTTATTGCTTAACACGTTACCTGATTCTTGGGAGAATTTACGTGTTACTCTAACCGGTTCTGCTCCTAATGGTGCTGTGACATTCAGTTTTGTTAAGTCTGCTATTTTGAATAAAGAAGTCAAGAGACGTAATCAAGAGAAATATTCAGAGATTTTAGTCACAGAGAACAAGGGGAGAAGCCAGAAAAAGAATCAGGGACACAACAGTCGAGGAAAGAGTAAAAGCAGAAGCAAATCTAGATCAAAGCAGAGAGATTTTGAATGTCATCATTGTGGTAAGAAGGGGCATGTTAAGAAGTTTTGTTATCAGCTGAAAAGAGAAAATATAATGAAGGAAAATCATCCAAAGAAGAATGTCGATGGAGATGATCATATCGCTGCCGCTACAGGGGGTGATCTTGTTATTGTTTATGACTCCATTAATATTGCTTCTGATCATTCTTGCTGGGTTGTTGACAGTGGTGCCTGTTTTCACGTGGCATCAAAGAAGGAGTTATTTACATCTTACAACCCAGGTAATTTTGGGATTTTGAAGATGGGTAATTATGGTCATGTTGATGTCGTAGGTATCAGGACTGTTTGTTTAGAGACCAGTACTGGAAGTAAGCTGATTTTGAAGAATGTTCGACATGCACCCGAGGTCCTCTTGAATCTTATTTCTACCAGCGTTCTTGATGATGAAGGGGTTATCAGCACATTTGGTGATTGAAAATGGAATCTTTCCAAGGGATCTTTGATTGTGGCATGAGGGAAGAAGCAGTTAGGTTTGTACTGGACTAGAGAATCTATTTCATGTGATACTTCTTGCGTTGTTGAGTGCAGTGGTTCTTCCAAGTTGTGGCATAAGAGGCTTAGTCACATCAGTGAGAAAGGGCTTGGTTGTTTGGCCATGCGAAATCTTCTTCCAGATTTGAAGAGTGTCAAATTGGACACATGTGACCATTGCATGGCTGGGAAACAGAGCAGAGTGAGTTTCAGCAGTCATCCTCCACACAGGAAGTCACAGGTACTTAAATTAGTACATTTAGACGTTTGTGGTCCTTTGAAATCTAAGACCTTTAGTGGCGGTATTTATTTTGTGACATTTATTGATGAATACTCACAAAATCATTGGGTTTATGTTTTGAATGCCAAAAGTCAGGTGCTTAGTGTTTTTAAGCAATTTCATGTTTCTGCCAAGAGGGAATCAGGCAAGAAATTGAAATGTATTCGAACTAATAATGGGGGAGAGTATTGTGGTCCATTTGATCAATATTTTAGGCAGGAAGGTATTCGGCATCAGAAGACACCTCCCAAAACACCTCAGCTAAATGGTGTAGCTGAGCGGATGAACATGACTTTGTTGGAAAGAGTTTGTTGTTTGCTTTCAGAAGAAAAGTTGCCTGGACACTTTTGGGGTGAGGATTTACTTACTGCTACTTATATTATCAATTTATCACCTTTAGTTTCTTTGCAGACAGACACTCCCGATAAGTTTTGGTGTGGAAAAAGGATCTGGTACGATCACTTGAAAGTTTTTGGTTGCAAGGCTTTTGTTCATGTGCCCAGAGATGAGAGATCCAAGTTGGATGATAAGTCACGACAGTGTATTTTTATTGGGTATGGACACGATGAGTTTGAGTATAGGTTTTATGATCCTGCTTTGAAGAAACTTGTCAGAAGCCGAGATGCAGTGTTTAAAGAGGACCAGACTATTGTAGATACTGATAAGGGAGAAAAGTCCACTTCTCTAACTTCTGATGGGTTTGTTAGTCTTGATCTAGGTTTTGATTCACATTTACCTCATATTGTTGATTCTGATGATCACATTGATGTGCAGAATGATGCTCAGGGTGAACAGGTTGGATTTGATATTTCTGATGCACCTTTTGTTTCTGATGATCCGGTTCCCGGGGTTATCAATGAACCCGCAGTTCCACTCTGGAGGTCATCTCGACATCATACCATTTCTACTCGGTGTTCACCTGATGAGTATGTGCTCCTCACTGAAGGGGGAGAACCAGAATCTTTTGATGAGGTGATGGAAAGTGAACAGAAGGACAGATGGGTTGCGGCAATGGATGACGAGATGACATCATTGCACGTCAACCACACTTTTGAGCTGGTGAAGTTACCGACAGGTAAGAGAGCTTTTCAAAATCGGTGGATTTATCGGATTAAGAATGAAGAATCCAGTTCTGTTCCCCGATACAAGGCAAGGTTAGTTGTTAAAGGCTTCTCTCAAAAGAAAGGTATTGATTTTGATGAGATTTTATCACCTGTTGTCAAAATGTCTTCTATTTGGGTTGTTCTTGGTTTGGCTGCTAGTTTGGATCTACAGATTAAGCAGATGGATGTGAAGACAACTTTCCTCAATGGAGATTTAGAGGAGGAGATTTATATGGAGAAACCAGAGGGTTTTGTTGAAACAGGTAAGGAGAATCATGTCTGCAGATTGAAGAAGAGTTTGTATGGTTTGAAGCAAGCTCTGAGACAGTGGTATAAAAAGTTTGAATCTATCATTTCTCATCAAGGTTTCAAGAAGACATATTTTGATCATTGTGTATTTGTTCAGAGATTTACTGATGATGATTTTATTATACTGCTGCTTTATGTTGATGATATGATCATTGTTGTCCATGATCCTTCTAGAATTGATAGATTGAAGAAGGATCTTTGTCAGTCTTTTGCGATGAAAGACTTGGGGCCAGCGCGACAAATTCTTGGCATGATGATCTCCCGTGACAGGAAGGCCAATAAATTGTGGTTATCTCAGGAGAGATACATTGAGAAGGTTCTTCAGAGATTTTATATGGATAGTTCTAAAGTGGTTAGTACTCCTCTTTCTTTACATTTTAAGATCAGCACCAGTCAGTCACCTTCTACTGATGAAGAGAGAGAGGAGATGCAACACATACCTTATTCATCTGCCGTTGGCTATTTGATGTATGCTATGGTATGTACTAGACCAGATATAGATCATGTAGTTGGTGTGGTCAGTCATTTTCTATCGAATCCAGGAAGAGATAATTGGAGGGCAGTGAAGTACATTTTTCGTTATCTTCGTGGTACTTCTGATCCGAGATTGTGTTTTGGCAAAGGGTAACCTATGCTTTGTGGATTTACAGATTCAGATATGGCAGGAGATATCGATTCAAGGAAGTCTACTTCAGGCTATTTGATCACTTTTGCAGGGGGAGCTGTATCTTGGCAGTCTAGGTTGTAGAGATGTGTTGTTTTATCTACCACAGAGTCAGAGTTTATTGCAGCTACAGAGGCGTGCAAAGAATTTTTGTGGATGAAAACTTTTATACAAGAGATCAATTTTAACCAAGACAGATATGTTTTATTTTGTGATAGTCAGAGTGCTATTTGTTTGGGAAAGAACCCTACTTTTCATGGTAGGTCAAAATATATCAATGTTCGGTATCATTGGATCCATAATGTTCTTGATTCGAGACAGTTAGAGCTTGAGAAGATCCATACTGATGACAATGGGTCAGACATGTTGACCAAGAGTTTTCCCAGAGGAAAATTTGAGACTTGATGACTGATTGAAGGGTTGACGATGATCCCTAGTTGAGTCGGAGGGGGAGTTTGTTGGGGCTCCTCCTCATTTGGCCCCGATAAATATTTTTTTTATATATCCGATATCATTAAAAAAGATATTTTGATATCTTTGACAAGATATATCTGATATATTTGACAAGATATATATGATATATTTGAGAAGATATATTTTATATCTTTGATGAGATATATTTAATATATTTAATCAAATATGAGATATCTTTTAGGATATACATGAGATTTCATCTTTTATTTATATGAGATGTGCGGCTCCTCTCTCGGCAGTGGTTGGAGGCAGTGCAGTTGTGTTTTTCAAGGATTTATTTTCAGATCTGCAACCGGTGGAACTACTCTGATTTGATCGGCTTTCATCTACGGTGGTTTTGGATCCTATCCCGGTGTTTTTCATCTGCACTTTTGTTCGGACATCAATATTCTGCTTTCACGGTAAGATCTATTTGGATTTCTTTAGTAGGCTGTTTTTCTTCATTTCAGGCTTCATCCAGACTGCATCTATTCTCCGACTTTGATCCACTATTTTTCTAAGTATTACTTTTGAGATCCCTGTCATTTTTGGGGAGTCTCTTCCGTGTACTTATCTATTTTTAGTGGATCCCTCTTTCTGGACTAGGTCCCGTGGTTTTTCCCTTTTTTGGGTTTTCCACGTAAAAATTTCTGTTGTCAATTTTATTTTCTGCACCTATTTTTGTCGCTATGCATCCACTGTTTGAGGGAAAGATTTCTCCGTTGTGCGTTCGTGTTTTTGTTGTTTGTGCGTTCATCACTTGCTATCTTTCCCAACAGTCTCCGGGTTTGCTGCTCCCACAACAATCATTGCTTCCTTGCAGTACTAGAATACAAACCCAAACCACAAGCCCACACAGGAGTTGATACGTAAGTTCTTGCAAGGATTTTTGCGACTCATTTATTTCTAGCAACTCCCCACTAGTCACATCTATGGACCAATATTTCAGAGCATGGAGATCTGGCACTGCACATCTTGTTAAAATATATTCCAACTCTAACGCCGGTTCTACTTGTTTTAGCATCTCTTGCATTCGTATTTGATCGGAAAATCATTGCACCACATTCCGAATCTCTCAGTTCTTCTCTAGAATGGCTGCATTCTCCTAACACAACTGTTTGAGTCCAACACTCATTTTTTCCACCAAAGCTACTAATGTCTCCTTGAGCATGAGCACCAATTCCAATTTCCCCCACTATAATCTCTTTCTTTGTTATGTCGCCTCTTCTCTCTGATGTAGTGAGGCGTTTTATTCTTGAGCTCCCAAACATAGTTCCTCCTTCATGATTCTCTTTCTCAAGAATCTCTCAATGAAAGCATCAAATTGATAATAATGTGATTGTGAGAGAGATAAAAAAATGGATATCTATTATTTCAATGGTAGCGAGGACCAGATAATTACATTGAACAACAGAATGGGAAGAAGAAGAAAGAAGAAGATAAAGAAAAGTTATAAGAACTCCCATGGGATGTCTCACCCTAGGTAGAAGGTCTAACCCTTCTGAACTTCTCCCCCTGGAGGCTGAGACTAAGTCCAAATACATTCGTAGCCCTACTTCTTTCCCCATGCCAACATATATAAGGAATAATCCCTACCCACGTAATAGTGGAACCTTCTAAACGACTACATAATAGCAGTCATATCCATGTAATAACTACTTAAACACAACCTACACTAATTACAATACTACCCCTTTTCTATTATTTATTATTACTCCCAACTTTCCCCCATCCACTTCTTTTTCACAACAGGAAACCCAGTTTGGCACATCACCTACCCAGCACAAAATCCCCCTTGTTTTCCCTCTCACAAGACTGAACTTCCATACCTACTTCCTATCAGATCACGACACCATGTCAAATCTCCCACTGATTCTAGCATGCACACACCTTCCACATTATTCCACAACCATGATCCCCACATATGAATTCCATGTCATTCATAAATTTCAATACAGAAACCTGCTCCTCCCGCTACACATCAGAGAAACCTTTCGATAAATCTGGGACTGTGCCGCACTCCTTCCAATCCCCATCAAGATGGAACCACTACATCCTTGAGTTTTCCAGAACATGCCACTTTCTCCCTCTTGGATTTTGATCGATGAACCCTAAAGTTATTACTGCTGGCTTGAACTTGGGAAAATGAACACTTGGTAGCTTTTGACAGCCACCCCCTTCAACCATGGGATTTGAGAATCCTCTAGAATTTACCTCTTGGGACTAACCTTACGGTCCTAGTAGTCCTACTGAAATCTCCCTTCCTTTGTTAGAATTGAAAACAAAAAACCCACGGGTCAAGCAGCCAATGTTTTTTTCTGCGTCATTTATTTCATGCGGGTCCGCGTCATTTATTTTTTATTTGAATGAATTTAAATGCTATGCATTTAAGGATTTGGTATATCTTTGTACTGTCATAAATGCTCTGCATTTAAATATTTGGTATATCTTTTTACTGTCATAAATGATCTACATTTAATATTTTGGTCTTTCCTTGTACCATCATAGATTCTCTGTATTTAATGTTTTGGTCTTTCTTTGTACCAACATAAATTCTAGGCATTTAATGTTGTGGGTCTATAAATTGATGTAATTGTAGTATGAAATTTCAATTGTGAAAAATCTTGAAAGATCCTTTGTGTTGTGTTCCATTTTTCTTCATCTTCAATTTTTCTTCTCATATTTCTCATCTTGTATAGCCAACAAACTGGTATCAGAGCGCCAGGTTACCAAGATCCTCCATTTTTTTTAAGATGGTCGCAATCCAGCCGCAAGTTCTGAAGATGTCCAAGAACAACTACGAAAGGTGGTGCATTAAAATGAAGGCGTTATTCGGGTCGTAAGAATTATGGGAGATTGTCACTGACGGGTATATTGTACCCTCTATGGAGGAATAAGACACCTTCACGAATGAAGAAAAGACGGCCCTCAAAAATCAAAGAAATAAAGACAACAAGACGTTGTTCCTCCTCTATCAAGGGTTGGATGAATCAACGTTCGAAAAGATTGTCGAAGCAACATTAAGCAAGAAAGCATGGGATATCCTTGCCACCGTCTTCAAAGGTGTTGATCTAGTGAAGCGGGTACGTCTTCAAACATTAAGAGTGTAATTTGAAGCGGCGCACATGAAAGAAGGTGAGAGCATCTCCGATTATTTCTCAAGATTAATTGTTATTTTTTACAATTTGAAAAAAATGGTGAAAAAGGGGAGGACATTCGAGTTATCGAAAAATCACTTCGATATCTCACAACCAAGTTTGAGCATGTGGTTGTGGAAATCGAAGAATCAAAGGATTTGGAGAAACTGTCCATTGAAGAACTTATGGGGTCTTTTCAAGTACATGAGAAACAGATGCAAAAGAATACCGGTTCAACAATAGAGCATGCCTTGGAGTCCAAGTTGACTCTTCAAGAACAAAAGAATGGCCACACGCAACGAGGCGGTCATCGTGGAAGAGGAAGAGGGCGTGGATATTATCCAAGACATCAACAAAAGCAACAAAATCCTACCAGCTTTCATGGAAGAGGGAATGGTGGAGGACGATTCACGCGTGGTCGTGGAAATGCAAAGAACATTCAATGCCACAACTGTAAGAAATTTGACCATTATGCGTCTGATTGTTGGAGAAAAGTGGATCACGATGAACGATCCAACTATGCTGAAACATATCATCATGAAGAAGAAGGTACCACACTCCTCCTCGCACAAGAAAAGTCATGTGAACGCCCCGATGTTTGGTATCTCGACATGGGTGAAAGCAACCACATGAGTGGTAACAAAGAACTGTTCGAGGAACTCACCGAATAAGTTCATGGAGACGTGAGTTTTGGCCAATCATCCAATGTACCCGTGAGAGGCAAAGGTAAAATCAAAATCTTGTTGGGTCGGAGAGTGATGGCAAGAGGGGGGGTGAATTGCCTTTGTAAAATAATTAGCAACTTAAAAACAATTTATAAATGCAGCGGAAATAAAAATGGGCAAGACACAATTTGATAACGGAGTTCGGCTTAAACCAAAGCCTACGTCTCTGCTCCCAACTCAACCGTTGAGAGATTTATACTTCAGCTTGCTTTTTAATGGTTGTAGCAAGAAACCCACTAGCCGTTTTAAGGTAGGCTAGATCACCTTCGTACAGCTTTCTTTTTTATTATGGTTGTAGCAAGAAACCCAAAATGAAAGTGAGGAAGAAAAAGATGGTTTGTTTTAATACAAACCCAATGAAGAACTAAAAAATTGAAATAAATAAATTATAACAAACTATAGGAAGCCTGGAGTGCCAAGAGTGTGAGATTAGTTGATGTAGAGGCAGCCCAGGCTTCAAGGATGGAAATGGATCACAAGTAGCCTTAGAGATTTGTCGTTAGAGCTTCAAGGGATCAAAATATCATTCCAATGCATCGGGGGTATTTTCCCGGCATCCATCCTCGTCTATTTATAGGATAAATATCCCCAAATACTTCAATATGGCTGTTGGAGGGCTTTCGGAGCCGTTGGGGGTCAAGTGGGCAAGTCTGGTCAAAGCCCAACGGCTAGTTTGACTGGGCTTACCGGCTGACCGGTGCTTGGCCACCGGCGGGCCGGTGGCACCGGGCAGTGGGCAAGGCCTACTGTCTGGTTCCACCGGCTGGCCGGCGGTTAGGCATCGGCTGACCGGTGGAACCTGGCAGAGAGCATTGCTTCTGCCAGAGACCACCGGCTGGCCGGTGGTAATCCACCGGTTGGCCGGTGGACTCAGAGAGTCCTTTTCCAGTCTTCTTGGGCCAACTCTTTGGAAACCTTTTCCTATCATCAAAAAAAACTTTAAAACAAGTTAGAACACGATGAGAGTGATTGTGATCATTAAAATACAAGAGAGAGGGGTACAACAATCTCCCCCTATTTTGATGATCACAATCACAAATGGGAAAGCTTTTAAAAAGGATATTCCAAGTAAAAAAGAAATAAGAAACTTGGACATGGAAAATTTTAGAGATCATACAAGAATTTCATAGATGTATCATGTATTGAAAATGATATTAATCTTGAAAGGATTGAAATAAAGAGAATGGTTCATTTTGAAATTGTAACCATAGGTCATTTAAAAGAAACAACTGAAATCAATAACTTAAAAAGAGCACTTAAAAAGAGCACTTAATTAAATGAAATAAGTAACTATGTAATAGAGAGTTTTTCTCCCCCTTTGGGATTATCAAAATAGGAGGAAAAGTATGAAAGAAAATTAGAAAAACAATAATAAGGAAGTAAGCAATGACAAAAAGGATTGATAGATAATACAACTTGAATTTTATAAAAGATGAAACGTTACATAGAAAGTTCAAAATACAAATACAAAGACAAGTCAAAAAGAGTCAAATATTTAATAGTGCTCATTGACGAATCATTCCTAACTCCCCCTTAATAAAATCAGAACGTTCAACCGGGAGCGGTTTGGTAAAAATATCAGCTAATTGAAAATCAGTAGAAATGAAGTCCAAAGTGATATCCCCTTTTTGAAAATGGTCACGAAGGAAATGATGCCTTAAATCTATATGCTTTGTCCTAGAATGTTGTATTGGATTCTTAGAAATACTAATGGCACTAGTGTTGTCACACTGTATAGGGACATGATCGTAGGAAAGGCCATAATCCAAGAGAGTGTGTTGCATCCAAATAATTTGGGCACAACAATTACCAGCTGCTACGTACTCGGCCTCGACAGTAGAAAGAGCAACACAGTTTTGCTTTTTGCTACTCCATGAAACAAGGGACTTGCCTAGCAGATGACAGGTTCCACTAGTACTCTTACGATCTAATTGACATCCGCCAAAATCAGCATCCGAATATGAAGAAAGTTCGAAAGAAGTATTAGAGGGATAAAACAAACCAATGTTTTTGGATCCTTTTAAATACTTAAAAATTCTTTTGACCGATTTAAAATGAGATTCTTTGGGATTGGCTTGAAAACGAGCACAAAGGCAAACACTGAACATGATGTCAGGACGGGTCGCAGTTAGGTAAAGTAGACTCCCGATCATACTCCTATAAATCTTGTTATCCACCGGTTTCTCGGCTTCATCTAACGTAAGTTTACAAGAAGTACTCATGGGGGTACTAATTTCCTTTACTTGATCCATACCAAAACGACTTAAAAGTTCGTTTGTGTATTTTCCTTGGCTTAGAAAAATACCATTTGAATTTTGAAAGATTTGAAAACCAAGAAAAAATTTTAATTCCCCCATAAAGCTCATTTCAAATTCTTTTCTCATTAAATCTGAAAAATCAGTACAAAGTGATTCTTTGGTTGAACCAAAGATAACGTCATCAACGCAAATTTGGACAATTAAAAGATCTTTGGAAGTGTGTTTTAAAAATAGGGTACAATCAGCTTGACCCATTTTAAAATCATTTTCTAAAAGAAATTTTGTTAACCGCTCATACCAAGCCCGAGGGGCTTGTTTTAAGCCATATAGAGCCTTGGTTAACTTAAAAACATGATTTGGAAATTTTGGATCTTCAAAACCGGGGGGTTGTTCAACAAAGTTTTTTTCTGAAATAAAACCATTTAAAAAAATCACTTTTAACATCCATTTGAAAAAGTTTGAAATTTAAGTGGGCGGCGAAAGCCAACAAGATCCTAATGGATTCCAATCTAGCAACGGGCGCAAAGGTTTCACCATAATCAATTCCTTCTTCTTGATTATAGCCCTTAGCTACTAGGCGAGCCTTGTTCCGAGTTATATTTCCTTGATCATCAAGTTTGTTCCTAAAAACCCATTTAGTGCCAATAATTGGATGATCATTGGGTCTTTCAACAAGACTCCAAACATCATTTCTATAGAATTGATTTAGTTCCTCTTGCATTGCAAGAACCCAATTCTCATCATTAATGGCATCATTAATGGTTTGAGGCTCTAGTTGAGAAAGAAAGGCTTGATGTTCAACCTCGTTGAGGATTGATCTTCTAGTTTGAGTACCGGCTTGAAGATCACCTTTAACATTTTCTAATGGATGGTCTCTAGAAGGTTTCCAAACCTTAGGCAATGTGGAAGGCGAAGAAGGTGAAGAAGGTTCATGATCATCATCCTCCTTGAGAGGAGAAGAGGAATCATTTAATTCAAGTTTATCAAGCTTATCTTCAACATCTTCAATGACCGGATGGGGTTTTGGAATATTTTCATCAAACTTGACATGAGATGATTCTTCGATGGTTTTTGAATGTTTGTTGAAGACACGATAGGCTTTGCTTGAGTTGGAGTACCCAAGAAAAATACCTTCATCGGATTTGACATCAAATTTCCTAAGGTGATCTTTTGTGTTAAGGATAAAGCATTTACAACCAAACACTTTAAAATAACCAACTTTGGGCAATTTGCCTTTCCAAAGTTCATAGGGGATTTTCTTAAGAAGGGGTCTTATAAGGACTCTATTGATAGTATGACAAGCAGTGTTAACTGCCTCGGCCCAGAAATATTGAGGGAGGTTGAATTCACTAAGGAGGGTTCGAGCAATTTCTTGTAGAGTTAGGTTTCTCATTTCAACCACTCCATTTTGTTGAGGAGTCCTAGGAGCAGAGAAGGTGTGATTGTATCCTTGAGAGGAACACAATTCATCGAATTCTTTGTTCTCGAATTCACCTCTATGGTCACTACGGAGTGATATAATTTTATATCCTTTTTCGTTTTCTACTTTCCTAGAGAATTTCAAAAATGTTCTACAAGCATCATTTTTATGAGCTAAAAAGAAAACCCAAGTGAAACGAGAAAAGTCATCTACTAGGACAAAGGTATAGGATTTTCCACCTAGACTTGCTACAGGGGTAGGACCAAAAAGATCAAGATGAAGGAGCTCAAGAGATTTTGAAGTGGACACTTCCTTCTTAGATTTGAAAGATGATTTGTGTTGCTTGCCAAGTTGGCATGGCTCACAAATCAAATCTTTCTTAAACTTAAGTTTAGGAAGGTCACGGATGAGCTTGTTCTTATTATGCTTTAGAAGTGAATGAGAGCTACAATGCCCCAACCTTCTATGCCAAAGCCAAGACTCATTGTCAAGAGCACTTAAACATTTAACATTTTGGCTAGCTAAAGACTTTAAATCAATAATGTAAACATTTTGAAAACGGGAAGCAGAAAATATCAATTTGTTTTGAAAATCAAACACATTGCATAAATCATTTTGAAAATTCACCGAAAAACCACTATCACAAAGTTGACTAATGCTAATTAAATTATGTTTTAAACCTTTAACAAATAAAACATCTTTAATTAAGGAGGTGCTACCAAAACCAATGGTACCTATTCCGACGATCTTGCTTTTTGAATTGTCACCGAAGGTGACGTATCCTCCATTGAGTTCTTCATGGGAGTTGAACTCGGAGGGATCGCCACACATGTGCCTCGAGCATCCGCTGTCGAGATACCACGAGCCTTTATAAGTACTAATTATTTGGTGTTTATCCTACAAAATCAAGAGAGAATAGATTTTGGTACCCATATAAGTTTGGGTCCGGAAAGATTAGCTAAAAGAGACTTTTGAACCCATACTTGTCTAGAGGGATACATCCTAAGATATTCATCCGAGTAGGTAATGATTTTGGGGCGGCCATATCTAGCATTTTTACAATTTCATTCATAAATCATATGTCCGGTTTTTCTACAGTAATTACAAAATTTATTTTGAGAGCTCCCCCTTACAAAAGTAGTGGGTGCTCTAGAAGAAGTGGCTTGCTTGTTAAAGCCAAGTCCATGTGTGGTTATAGCCGAACGTTGAGAACCTAGAAATTTGGTCAAATTTTGTTCACCTTGGGTGAACTTGGAAAGAGATTCTCTTAAATATTTAATAGTTGAATTCAAAGAATCAACATTTGGAATATCTTGGACCTTAAGGGCAAGTTCCTCATTCTTTTTGAGAAGTTGATCTTTTTCAGAAATTAGAATTTTGTGTTTCTTTTTTAAGGCCAAAAATTTAGAGGTAAGTTCATGAAAACCATCCTCTAATTGATCTCTCGCATTTTGGAGATCTTCATAAGACATGTCATTATAAAAAGAAGAAGATGAGGAAGAGGAGTCGGAAGAAGATACCTCATCAAGTGCCATTAGGCATTTTCCACCTTCATCGCTTGAGTCGCTTGAAGACATAGAGTCATCGCTTACACTCCATGTTGACGCTTTGAAATCCTTCTTGTTTTTCTTTTCCTTTAACCTTTTCTTGAAAAGAGAGAACTCTGGTTTGATGTGGCCTTTCTTTCCACATTCAAAGCATGTAACTTCTTTTTCTGCTTTTGGATCTTCCTTTCGTGCCCTTTGAAAATTCTTCTTTTTCTTCATGAACTTGCTCATTTTTCTTGCAAGTTGAGTAATCTCGGATTCGCTATCATCGGAGGAGCTTTCTTGCTTTGCTTTGAATGCTATGTTCTTTTTATCCTTGAAGATTTTACCTTCTTTATCGGCTTGCCTCTTCATGGTAATCTCATAGGTCATAAGTGATCCAATGAGTTCTTCAACCGGCATTTTCTTGACATCTTTCGCTTCTTGGATTGCCGTCACCTTTGGATCCCATGAGCTTGGTAGGACCCAAAGAATCTTCTTGACCATCGTCTCTGCAGAAACATCATCTCCAAGAGACTTTCTCCCATTACACACATCAGTAAAGTGAGTAAACATTTCCGTAATAGATTCGTGTGGGTGCATGGTGAAACTTTCAAAGTCTTGATGATACATATCTAATCTAGTGTCTTTGACTTTGTTAGTGCCCTCATGGGTCACTTCCAAAAGCTTCCAAATTTCATGAGAAGTGGTGCAAGTAGAAATATGATTAAATTCATTATGGTCTAACCCACAATGAAGAGCATTCATGGCTTTGCCATCAAGCTCAAAATTAGCAATGTCTTCGGGGGTCCATTTAGACTCATCTTTGCTAGAGAGAGTGTAGCCTTGCATAACAATTCTATATATAGGATAGCCAATACTTATAAGAAATGTAATCATGCAAGTTTTCCAATAAGTGTAGTCGGTTCCATCAAAGAATGGAGCCCGAGTCATGGAATACCCTTCGGGTGCTTGTGAGGAAGAAGCCATCACTATGGATTTTAGGTTTGTAACCGGTTAAGGTATTACACAAACTTCCCTCTGATACCAAATGTTGGGTCGGAGAGTGATGGCAAGAGGGGGGGGGGGGGGGGTGAATTGCCTTTGTAAAATAATTAGCAACTTAAAAACAATTTATAAATGCAGCGGAAATAAAAAGGGGCAAGACACAATTTGATAACGGAGTTCGGCTTAAACCAAAGCCTACGTCTCTGCTCCCAACTCAACCGTTGAGAGATTTATACTTCAGCTTGCTTTTTAATGGTTGTAGCAAGAAACCCACTAGCCGTTTTAAGGTAGGCTAGATCACCTTCGTACAGCTTGCTTTTTTATTATGGTTGTAGCAAGAAACCCAAAATGAAAGTGAGGAAGAAAAAGATGGTTTTTTTTAATACAAACCCAATGAAGAACTAAACAATTGAAATAAATAAATTATAACAAACTAGAGGAAGCCTTGAGCGCCAAGAGTGTGAGAGTAGTTGATGTAGAGGCAGCCCAAGCTTTAAGGATGGAAATGGATCACAAGTAGCCTTAGAGATTTGTCGTTAGAGCTTCAAGGGATCAAAATATCATTCCAATGTATCGGGGGTATGTTCCCGGAATCCATCCTCGTCTATTTATAGGAGAAATATCCCCAAATACTTCAATATGGCCGTTGGAGGGCTTTCGGAGCCGTTGGGGGTCAAGTGGGCAAGTCTGGTCAAAGCCCAACGGCTAGTTTGATTGGGCTTACCGGATGACCGGTGCTTGGCCACCGGCTGGCCGGTGCTCGAGACAGAAGGCAGAGCTTTCTGTCTGGGTTCCACCGGCTGGCCGGTGCTGGGACACCGACCGGCCGGTGATTCAGACACCGGGGGGCCGGTGGCACCTGGCAGTGGGCAAGGCCTACTGTCTGGTTCCACCGGCTGGCCGGTGGTTAGGCATCGGCTGACCGGTGGAACCTGGCAGAGAGCATTGCTTCTGCCAGAGACCACCGGCTAGCCGGTGGTAATCCACCGGTTGGCCGGTGGACTCAGAGAGTCCTTTTCCAGTCTTCTTGGGCCAACTCTTTGGCAACCTTTTTCCTATCATCAAATTTTTTTTTTAAAACAAGTTAGAACACGATGAGAGTGATTGTGATCATTAAAATCCAAGAGAGAGGGGTACAACAAATCTATCTGAAGAATGGAGAGTCGAATTACATTTCTAATGTATATTACGTACCAAGTATGAAAAATAATATCATCAGTATCGGCCAACTTCTTGAGAAGGGGTATGTCATACACTTGGAAAATTATTTTTTGTCTATAAAATATGCTCATAGGAGACTTGTCGCTCAAGTCCAAATGGCGAATAATCGCATGTTTCCGCTGCATATCAACACAAAGGCCGAAAAGTGTCTCTTTGGGCTCATGAAGAATGACTCATGGAGATGACATCTACGATTTGGACATCTGCATTTTAGCGGGCTTAAACTTCTATCATCATCAAGCATGGTGCGCGGATTGCTGGAAATTGAAGTTCCAAATCATGTGTGTGAGGCGTGTACACTCAGCAAGAAACAAAGGAACTCCTTCCCAAGTGGAGTGTCTAGAAGAGAAAATGAACCACTTCAGTTGGTTCACACTGATATCTGCAGACCACTTGAAACACCGTCACTTGGAGGTAATAGATATTTTATTACCATTATTGATGATTTCAGCAGAAAGTTGTGGGTGTATTGCATCAAAGAAAAATCTTCCGCTTTCACTGTCTTTAAAACTTTTAAAGCTCGTGTTGAAACTGAAAGTTGACACAAAATCAAAGTACTCAGATCTGACAGAGGTGGAGAATACACCTCAAATGCATTTCAAGATTTCTGTAGGGAACATGGAATCAAATAGCAATACACTGCAGCCTACACGCTAAAACAGAATGGCATCGCAGAAAGGAAGAACTGCACCATCCTCGAAATGACGAGGACCATGCTGAAGGAGAAAGGCTTGCCAAAGAACTTCTGGGTAGAAGCAGTGGCATGTACTGCCTATCTTCTCAATCGGTGCCCAATGAAGAGCGTCAGAAACATGACACCACAAGAGGCATGGAGTGGCTACAAACCAAGCGTAGCACACCTAAGAATCTTAGGTTGTGTTGCCTACGCTCAAGTTCTAGAAGCGAGAAGAAGGAAGCTTGATGATCATGGTGAAAAGTGCATCTTCATCAGCTATAGTGAAGAGTCTAAAGCCTATAAGCTCTACAATACACTAACCAATAAATTAGTGGTGAGTAGAGATGTGGTCTTTAGTGAGGAAGAAGCTTGGAAGTGGAATGATGAAGAACCAAACAAAGAGATTCTAGCCGAAACAGAAGATCCTGAAGAAAGGCGTGATCATCAGGAGAAAACGCCAACAACACTTTCCCCGGGCACATCATCAGTACACTAGAGTCCAGGAGGACATTCCATCACTCCTGAAAGGAATCCATCAAGTAAAAATTTGGCGAGATCATCCTCACCCATGGTGCCCATAAAAATGAAAAGCTTAAGAAACATTTATGAGCAAACCGAAGAGGTAAATATTTTTTTGCCTATATGCAGATCATGAGCCTCTGACGTTTTAGGAAGCCGTAAGGGAAGAATGTTGGAGAATGGCTATGGGAGAAGAAATTCGTGCCATAGAGAAAAATGACACATTGGAGATGACCACACTTTCTAATAGCTAGAAATCCATTGGTGTCAAATGGGTGTACAAGATCAAGAGAAATGCTAATGATGAAATAGATTGCTACAAGGCAAGGCTCGTAGAAAAGGGGTAAAAACAGAAGTATGGGGTGGACTATGAAGAAGTATTTGCTCCGGTTGCTCGCCTTGACACTGTGAGAATGATTATCTCCCTTACTGTTCATCACAGTTGGATGATCTACCAATTGGATGTGAAGTCTGCCTTTCTGAATGGAATTCTAGAGGAAGAGGTCTATGTAGACCTGCCTAAAGGCTTTGTTATGCAAGGGGAGGAAGAAAAAGTTTATCGATTGAAGAAAGCTCTTTATGGGTTGAAGCATGCTCCTCGTGCTTGGAATGAATGCATTGACAGCTATCTTTGAGAGAACGGATTCACCAAATGTCCATATGAGCATGCAGTTTACATCAAGAAGAATGGTCGTGGCGATATACTCATTGCATGATTTTATGTTGATGATTTGATGTCTACAGGGAATAGTCGACAAATGTTCGATGATTTCAAGAAGGCAATGTTCAAGGAGTTAGAGATGACCGACAGTGGTCTCATTTCCTTCTTTCTAGGCATAGAAGTAAAGCAACAACATGGAGGAATCTATATTTCTTAGAAGAGGTATGCTAAGGAGTTGCTTGAAAAATTAAAGATGGCCAATTTCAATGCTATAAACACACCTGTGGCAATGAGCTTAAAACTGACAAGATATGGAGAAGGAAGAAGTGTTGACTTGACTCTATTCAAGAGTTTGATTGTAAGCCTGAGGTATCTCACAATCACAAGGCCTGATATTGTCTATAGTGTTGGGCTTCTAAGAAGGTATATGGAAGCTCTGAAAGAGCCACACTAGTTAGCGGCAAAACATATCCTCAGGTACGTTAAAGGAATGGTGGATTTTGGTCTTTTTTATCCATACAATGAAAAATAAAATCTACATGGATACTCAGACAGTGAATGGGGAGGCGACCAAGATGAAAGAAAAAGCACCACTGGGTATGTATTTTTCCTTGGATCGACTGCTTTCACGTGGAATTCAAGGAAGAAAAGTTTGGTCGCCTTTTCTACTTGTCAAGCAGAGTACGTGGCGGCATCATCCACTGTTTGTGAGGGAATATGGTTGAGAAATCTGGTGAAGGAGTTGAAGCATCCACAAGATGGATCCACAACGATATATGTGGATAACAAGTCAACAATTGAACTTGCCAAAAATCTGGTGCAACAAGGAAGAAGCAAACATATTGATACCCGATTCCATTTTCCGAGAGATCATGTGAAGCAGAAAACGATAAAATTAGAATATTGTCATACTACGGAACAGGTGGCTGATATTTTCACAAAGGCATTACCGACAGATTTATTAAAAAAAACTCAGAACGATGCTCGGAATGAAGCTGGTTTTTGTTTGAAGGGGAGTGTTGGAATTGCAAAAAAAAAACCCACGGGTCAAGCAGCCAATGTTTTTTTTCTGCGTCATTTATTTCATATGGGTCCGTGTCATTTATTTTTTATTTGAATGAATTTAAATGCTATGCATTTAAGGATTTGTTATATCTTTGTACCATCATAAATACTCTGCATTTAAATATTTGGTATATCTTTGTACTGTCATAAATGCTCTACATTTAATATTTTGGTCTTTCCTTGTACCGTCATAGATTCTATGTATTTAATGTTTTGGTCTTTCTTTGTACCAACATAAATGCTAGGCATTTAATGCCGTGGGTCTATAAATTGATGTAATTGTAGTATGAAATTTCCATTGTGAAAAAGCTTGAAAGATCCTTTGTGTTGTGTGCCATTTTTCTTCATCTTCAATTTTTCTTCTCATATTTCTCGGCTTGTATAGCCAACATCCTTAACATCAGTCACAGAGACAAGGGGAACCACCCGAGTGTCCACAGCTTGAATTTCCATCACTTAAAATAAGTGATCCCTTTGGCTTCACTATCAAATCCTCCTTCTGAGAACCTGCATCATCTCTAATTGAAACATCCGGAACATCCCTCTACATGCTACAGTGGCCTTCCAGTCAGTTAACCACCTCACTTCCTATCAACTTACCAACCAACATAACTTAAAAACTAGCAACACGAATGTCCTCCAAAGCCTATCCCTTCCACCATTGAACCATCAACTGGGCCTTTACCCCGTGCACACACTATATTTCAGAGATATAACTCCACTAAATTTGCATAACGTAAGGATCAAGAATGTCCGTGTAAGTCATCAACTGTCTCCACTAAGATCCACAATGCCACCAAATGAACGGAACATTCCAACAAACTCACATTATTGGATGTTCTTTCAACAAACCCAAACTCCCTAGTACTGCTTCCATCAACCCCAATAACACCTTCCAAAAACTCACCAACCGCTTCACCAAGGGGAGCCTCCACAGTCATCCAACCAAGCTCATTTACCGAGATAAACTACCCACCATACGCTCTACAATAAATCTTTGATACCACTTGTTGGGAATCCCGACCACCATCTTGTAACGACCCAAAATTTTGGATAATATTTTGTTTCCTGAAAATGTATGTCTTATTATGTCATAATAAAAATTATATAAGTATAAATGAAATGTGACCATTGGGTTTTGACCGTTATATGAAAATTGGTCAATATGACTCTTGGAAACAATAATAAATTTTAACGTTATAATTGTTGTTTAAAATATAAATAATAATGGATAATTAATGCAGAAAGAAGAGTCGATGGCCTAATCCAGTAAACTCGGGCCATACGAAACCCATATGTCAGAGCTTGGGAAGGACGTAGCATTACTGAGATTTTCTTTGGACCAAGCCCAAGCCTAGTTTCAACATGTAAAGCTTGAACATAATTGCCTTCAGGAGAAGTTCAAGATGATAGAAATCGCCACTCGAACAATGTTTTCCGAGCCGCCCTAAGATTCTATCATCATTGCACACCTTACTCTTAGGTCCTCTACAAGTGTTATAAGGGACTATGTAACAGTGCCTTAGTTACATTGTGTAATCCTTTTTCATAAATAAAATTGTTATTTCTTATTATTGTAAATTTTTTAAATTTCAAATATCAAAATAAATATAGGATGATTTTTTAGAAGTCTCATATTATTGATGAATATAAAAAAGAGAGTATTTTAAAATATTTTTTATACTTTAAATATTTAATAATGTGAAATTCTTTTCAAAAAATGGTCTTATACAGTTGTGATTAGTAATAAATTTAGAGTCTAATAAGATTAACTTAATTTTTGGGGAATAGTAAATTATAAATAGTAATATTACCCTTATTAATAGTAATGTGACCAATTAAATAGTAACCTCTCTTAAGAAAGTATAAATATAATTTAGTAATCTTTAATGGTGATATGATATAATAGCATTAGTAAATAACTGTTTCAGAAATTATTAGTTAAGTGTTAGTATTTTTTGGGTAAATAGTGATTTTATTTAAAAATTAAATATCTAATAATTAGAAAATTATTTTCATAAAATGGATTTAATTTTTGAATTGAGAACATCTATATTAGGTTAGGGTGAATTTATGAGATTTTTATAAAATGTTTTGTTTTTCAGTGAATAGTAAAAATACAGTTTTTGAGCATTGGGTGTGTTTAATGACATCATTAATGATGTAATCATGATGTAATAATTCTGGTCGACTATTGAGGAATACAATATGTTATGAGGTTTCCCAAGTGTCCAATACCATGGGAGAATACCATGGGAAAGCTCATGGTTTTCAAATACCATTAATGAGGCGTCCCTCAGAAATTAATAAAATATTCCCTCACTTTTTCTATAAATACTAACCCATTAATTTATTCTATTCATTAAAAATTCCTCCTAAATTAATCTATGGTATTTTTACCTCCCAAGGAGTCCTCTCAAGATTCCCTCATGCCCCCTAAGGTCCCACACTTCGAGTTTTTGAAGTTACTCATCATGGTAAGGGAACCTTTCACCCTCCTCTTTTAGCAAAGAATTATTTTATGTTATGTATTTTAATTTCCATTTTCTTATGTTGGGGTATGTTATTATATATCATAATTTTTTCCATTTTATTTAAAAATAACTAGTGACCCTTTTCTCTCTCATCTACTTTTTTTCTAAAGTTTTAAGTGACGTTGTTAGACTGCAAAATTTTCATATGGGAATTCTCAACATCTCTTTTTTCCATTCAAGTTATCTTCTATGTACTATGTATTTAAGGTTTCAATACCATGTTCTTATTTTTATTTTATTCTATATCAATACATTATTATGAGTCTTTTATTAATGGGTGAACCCTATCCCTTCTCTTTTTAATATTTCCTAAAACCATGCTGCATAGCCGTTATGCTGTAGAATTTTCATCTCAAAATCTCTCTGTTTTTTCTCTCAAGAAATTATCTTATTTTATTTATGTGAATACCTAGACCTATTTAATTTTTAGGGTTATTCATCAATACATAAAAATGATATATTTTATTCTGTAATTTACTTACATAAAACCCTATTTCCCTTTACATGGGTTATGAATGACATAATGATCATGTTTTTAAGATTTTTTTTAAAACGTCACAATTTTGGTATGAAACCCATTTCTTTTATTATATTTGGGTTATTTATGAAATTTTTTATTATGATCTATGTGGATCACATGAAAATAAATAAATATTAAGGCTGCACCTTGATATCACTCCAATACATTGGGTAAATAAATTACTCTCTAGAGATGACAAGTTTTATAATACCTGGGCGAATAACCTTGGTAATTTTTAGGAAACCTTGTGGATGGACCTTGGTGATATGCTTATGAATGTATAAATTAAATGTTTTAGCCACATTTTCAGGTTTTTTTCAAGTTATTATTATTATTATATTCCTCTTTATCACGCCTTTATGATATTCCCCATGTTCTTATTGATATTGCTCAAGTTCACATGTAAATTGTTTCACTTGTTTTCCTTACTAGGCCATCTGATCACCCTTTCCTTTGATGTATGTCCCCAGGTTATGAGATGAAATAAATGTACATAGGATTAACCTTGAGGAATAATTTCAATTGGAATAGAATAATTATTTAAGTTTTCATGTACTATGTACCTTTTTTCCAAGATACTATACTTTAAAGATCCTCTGTTTGTAAAATTAAATGAAAAGTTATGTAATAAAAAGGTGGGATGCCATAGTTGGTATCAAAGGATAGTTCAGTTATTTGTAGAAATTAGGCCATGAAAACTTTAGGAAGAACCCTATATAAAAGTTTAAATATAGGAAAACTTCATGGTATTTTGGTAAAATATTAAGTAAGTGATTTCCGAACAAATAGATCCTTGTTTGAATACGAACAAGTAGATGTGGTTCTGGCACAAATGTATCTAGGGGTAAAACCCAAAAACACCACTTTGAGCTAGACTCGAATGTGAACTGGTGAACGACAATTGGCCTTTCTATAATCCTAGTTTAAAACTCATAGGGGGATATGTTTGGTTAATCATAAGATTTTTATGAATCATTATAAAGGATTTATAGAGAAATGTAATTGTTGTTAAAGAATAATATGTTTAAGCACAATGTTTTAAGACATAAAAATCATTTATTTTTAAAAGATTTGTAAATGAAATAATATTCTCACTAAGATTTTATTATTCTAGAAAATAGTGGGCAATAGGAGGAACCATGCAAATGGTGAATGGAATGGACCACGTGCTGACAACCCTCTGATGGAATCCGAGATGAAAACATTCATGAGAATGATGAACCAACTGACTCAAGTTATGGAAAATAACATGAATCAAGATGAGAGACCAATTTAACCATGAAGGGAACAAATTTATGTTGAGTGCTTTATGCATCAATGACCACCAATGTTCATTGAATCTACTGAACTATTGATTTCTGAATTGTGGATCAGCTCTATCGAAAAGATCTTTTCTGTGCTCCACTGTTCAAAACAATAGAAGGTCACACTAACTGTTTAACTCTTAGATGGAGAATCTAATCCATGGTGAGAAATAATTAAAAACTTGAGGCTAAGACTGAAGGTTGAAGCTATGTAGTGGGAAGAGTTCAGAGGTATCTTCTTCAATAAGTATTTCCCTCATTCGACGAGAAGAAATGGATAAGGAGTTTCTTGAGCTGAAGCAAAAGGAGAATGAATCTATTGGAAGCTACAAGATGAACTTCACAAGACTTTCTCATTACACCTCAATATTTTTCATGGATCCTAATGGGAAGGTTGATAGATTCTTTGGTGGAATAAGACCTCATATGTGGAAGAATCTAGACAACCGCGACTATGATAGCTATTAAGAGATCGTGCAGAGTGCCATGAAAGTCGAACTAGAGTTTGGTGAGATGTTGTGGTCTTATAAATCCAATGAAAAGAATATATCAATGAAGCCAAGCATAGAGAGGATATTTGATCAGGGAATAGAAGGATAGAAAGTTCAGTGTCCCATGTGAAATAAACGTGGGAAGAAGCATTCAGGGAACCTCTTTATTAGGAGTGGGGAGTGCTACAAGTGTGGAAGAGATGGCCATATCACATGAAATTGTCATAGTGAGGTGAATCCTAAACTTACCAACACTAATGATAAGGGTAAGATGGTACATTCCCTACCTGACATACAATGCCTCAAGTGTGGATAGCATGGGTACTTTTCTAATCAGTGTCCAAATCTGAGGGTAGTGGAGGGGAATCACTATCAGCCTGAGCATAGGCCAAGGGAGTAAGGTCATGTTTTTATATCACTATGGCTGATGTTGAAGCGCCAAATGATATGGTGACAGGTACTCTTTTTTTTCCTCTCAAAATTAGCAAGCACTTTGTTTGATTTTAGTTCTACGCATTCCTTTATTTCCTCCATGTTCGCAACGAATTTAGAATCAACCCCTGAATTTCTAAAAGTAAAGTTATCTGTCAAGACTCCTGGTGGGATTATCCAAGAATCAATAGTATTTCAGAACTCTAGTATTTACTTTAGAGGGAACAATATTATCACAAATATATTAGTAATTCCGATGTTGGAATTCGACATTATACTAGGAATGGACTGGCTCTCAAAGTATAATGCTAATATCAAATGAAAAAGCAAGGAAATATCAGTAGTATTGAATTGGAAACCTACTGTTATCTTCCAAGGAGAGATATCTCAACCTGATATTTGTCTAGAATAACCTCCTATATCATTATTTATGGATTTTATCAGTGAATAAAAATAAGAAAATGAGATTATAAAGATAGAAAATATCCCCATCATCCAGGAATACATTGACATATTTCATGAGGAGTTACCCGAACCTCCCCCAAAAAGAGAGGTAGAGTTCTCCATTGAACTCATACCTAGATCTCATATGATATCAAAGACCCTCTATAGGTTGGAAAATGTAGAGTTGTAGGAATTAAATAAGAAAATCCAAGACCTTTTGGAGAAGGGTTTTATCCAACTGAGTGTGTTTACTTGGGGATCACCTATTCTATTTATGAAGAAAAAGGATAGATCAATGTGGCTATGCATTGATTATAGATAACTGAATGGGATCACAATGATGAACAAATACCCTCTTCCAAGAATTGATGACTTATTTGACCAACTTTATGGGTCTCAATTCTTCTTCAAGATTGATATTTGATCTAGTTATCATCAATTGAGGGAGAAGAAGGAATATATTCTAAAAACCACCTTCCAATCAAGATATAGGAATTATGAGTTTGTTGTTATGCCCTTCAGACTGACTAATGCACCTGCTATTTTTATGGATTTGATGAATAGAGTATTTAAGGAATACCTTGATAACTTTGTGGTAGTTTTTATTGATGATATTCTAATATATTTCAAAATCTGTGAGGATCATGAGGATCACCTAAGGGTTATTTTACAAACTCTATGGAAGGTGGGGCTTTTTGGAAAGTTCGAAAAATGTGAATTTTGGTTACAACAATTTGATTTCTTGGGGAACATTGTAACCAATGAAGGGATCACAGTTTACCATATAAAGATAAAGGTTGTAGAGGAGTGGCCTCATCCTACAGCAATAACTGGGATTCATAGTTTCCTTGGATTAGCAGGATATTATAGGAGGTTTGTGAAAAAGTTTTCATGACTTTCTAATCCATTAACCAAGTTAACTCGAAAAAGGGTCAAGTTCATATGGACAAAAGAGTGTGAGGAATGTTTATAAGAGATGAAGAATAGATTGGTTACTGTACCCATGTTAACTCTTCCCTCAAGTGGATAAGTATTCATTATTTTTAGTGATGCATCTCTGAAAGGGCTTGGGTGTGTCCTCATGAAAAAGGACAAAGTCATTGCTTATGCATCTCGACAGTTGAAGACTCATAAGCAGAACTATCATATGCATGATCTTGATATGGATGTAGTTGTTTTTGCTCTAAAGATATGGAGACACTATCTTTATGGGGATAAATGTGATATATACACAGACCATCAAAGTTTGAAGTATATTTTCACATAAAAGGAATTGAACATGAGACATAGGAGATAGTTGGAACTTCTTAAAGACTATGATTGTTCAATTCATTATCATACCGAAAGAGAAAATGAAGTCTCTAATGCATTAAGTAGGAAAGAACCAGTTGTACTATCCATGATGAGAATTCAAAGAAATCCCTTGATCCATGACCTAGTGAAAATGGACATGAGAATTATAAGGGAAGGGACATCATAAACCCTATCTCAAATGATTTCTCGACCTTCATTACTGGAGAAGATCAAGAATGATCAGAAAGAAGATCTTTTGTTATAGAAGAAGATTGATGTTGTGAAGGATGGGAAGTTTCTTGAGTTCAATATTGATCAATAAGGTGTACTAAAATTTCGTACAAGACTATGTGTTTAATCTATTCTAGAAATAAAGAAGGATATGATGGATGAAGCTCATAGCTCTACTTTCTGTATACATTCTGGAAGCACAAAAATGTATAGGGACATTCGTGATCATTTTTGGTGGGATAATATGAAAAGGTAGATTGCTGACTACACAAAAAGGTGTCTAGTATATCTGCAAGTAAAAGTAGTGTGACAACTTTCTAAAGGGGTATTACAACCGATACCCATACCAGCATGGAAGTGGGACAATATCACTATAGACTTTGTCACTGGTCTCCTGAGAACTTCCAAAGGAAACAATGCGATATGAGTTATAGTAGACCATCTCACTAACACTGCCCATTTTATCTCTATTTGGAAAGATTTCTCTCTTGATCAACTTTCTAGGATTTACGTGAAGGAATTAGTAAGGCTACATTGAGTTCCGCTTTCTATCATATCTGATCGTGATCCAAGGTTCACATCAAAATTCTGGAGAAGTCTTCAACATGATCTATGTATTGAATTGAATTTTAGTACAACCTATCACCCCAAGATAATGAACAATCTAAAAGGACTATTCAAACACTCAAGGACATGTTGAGAACATGTTCAATGTAATTTAAAGGTGGATGAGATCAACATCTCCCATTAGTTGAGTTCTCTAACAACAATAGTTTCCACTAGAGCATTCAAATGGAACCCTATGAAGGTTTTATGGGAAGCGATGTAGAACTTCAACTTGTTGGGATTAAGTTGGTGAGGGAAAGCTTCTTAGGCCGGATCTTGTGCAAGAGATGATAGAAAAGGTTCATGCCATCCAACAACACATTAAAGCTTCTTAGAGTCGACAAAAGAGCTATGCCGACAACCGTCAAAGGGACTCGGAGTTTGATGTTGGTGACAAGGTCTTTCTACAAATTTCACCTTGGAGGAGAGTCATGAGGTTTGGGAAGAAAGGGAAGCTCATCCCTAGGTACATTTTCCCCTATGAAATCCTTGATCGTGTGGGGGAAGTGGCCTATCGGCTTTCACTTCCTCCAAATCTAGGACAAGTTCATGATGTATTCCATGTATCCCTCTTAAGGAAGTACATACCTGACCCTTCACATGTAATAAATCCCAAGGTGGTACAAATGTAACATGACCTATCTTATGAGGAGCAGTTGATGGAGATCTTGGATCGTAGAGACAAGGTTCTACGCAACATGACTACCTACCTTGTTAAGGTGTTTTGGAGGAACCAAAAGTGTGAAGAATCCACGTGGGAACTAGAGAAGTCTATGAGGTATAAGTACCTACACCTTTTCTCTTATGAGGGTATGAGTTACAATTTTAGGGACAAAATTTCTTAAGGAGGGAAGAATGTAACGACCCAAACTTTTGGATAATATTTTGTTTCCTGAATATGTATGTCTTACTATTTCATAATCATTAAAAATTATATAAGTATAAATGAAATGTGACCATTGGGTTTTGACCATTATATAACCATTGGTCAATATGGATTTTGGAAATAATAATAATTTTTAACATTATAATTTTTGTTTAAAATATAAATAATAATAGATAATTAATGCAGAAAGAAGAGTCGATGGCCTCATCCAGTGGACTAGAGTCGTACGAAGCCCATCTTTCGGAGTTTGGGAAGGAGGTAGCATCACTAGGATTTTCTTTGGACCAAGACCAAGCCAAACTTTAACATGTAAAGCATGAACATAATCACCTCCAGGAGAAGTTCAAGCTGATAGAAATAACCACTCGGGCAATATTGTCTGAGCCGCCCCAAGATTCTATCACCATTTCACACCTTACTCTTAGGTCTGATGCATGTGTTATAAGGGGCTATGTAACGAGACCTTAGTTACATTGTGTAATCCTTTTGTATAAATAAAATTTTAATTTCTTATTATGGTAAATTTTTTTAATTTCAAATGTCAAAATAAATATAGGATGAATTTTTAGAAGTTTCATATTATTGATGAATATAAAAAAAGAGAGTATTTAAAAAAAAATTTCATACATTAAATAATTCATAATGTGAAATGATTTTCAAAAAATGGTCTGATAAAGTTACGATCAGTAAGAAATTTAGATTCTAATAAGATCAAATTAATTTTTGGTGAATAGTAAAGTATGAATAGTAATATTGCCCTTATGAATAGTAATGTGACCAATAGAATAGTAACCTCACTTAAGAAAGTATAAATATAATTTTTTCTTCTTTAATGGTAATGTGATATAATAGCATAAGTAAATAACGGTTTCAAAAATTATTAGTTAAGTATTAGCATTTTTTCTGGTAAATAGTGATTTTACTAAAAAATTAAATATCTCATAATTAGAAAACTATTTTCATAAAATGGAGTTCATTTTTGAATTCATAACATATATATTAGGTTAGAGTTAATTTATGAGATTTTTATAAAATGTTTTGTTTTTCAGTGAATAGTAAAAATACAGTTTTTGAGCCTTCAGTGTGTTTAATGACATCATTAATGATGTAATAAATCTGGTTGACTCTTGAGGAATAAAATATGTTATGAGGTTTCCCAAGTGGCCAATACCATGGGAAAATACCATGGTAGAGCCCATGGTTTTGAAATACCACTAATGAGGTCTCCCTTGGAAATTAATAAAATATTCCCTCACTTTTTCTATAAATTCCAACCCATTATTTAATTACATTAATTACAAATTCCTCCTAAACTAAGATCTAGTGTTTTTAAATCTAATGAAATTTTACCAAGGTCCCCTCAATCCCCCCAATGTCCCAACCTTTGAGTTTTTGAAGTTACTCTTCAAGGTAAGGGAACCTTTCACCCTCCTCTTTTAGTTAAGAATTATTTTATGTTATGTATTTTAATTTCCATTTTCTTATTTTGGGGTATGTTCTTATATATAATTATTTCTGTAAATTTTATTTCCAAATTATGTGATACCCTTTTTCACTCTGATCAACTTATTTTTTGAAGTTTTAAGCGATACCATTAGGCTGCCTAATTTTCATAAAGGAATTCTCAACATCTCTTTTTTCCATTAAAGTTCTCTTCTATGAAGTATGTATTTCATATTTTCATACCATGTTATTATTTTCATTTTATTTTGTCCCAATAAATTATTATGAGTCTTTTATGAATGTGTGACCCCTATCCCCTCTCTTTTTAATGTTTCCTAAAACCATGTTGCATAGTCATTATGCTACAAAATTTTCATCTCAAAATCTCTCTTTTTTTCCCAAGAAATTATATTACTTTATTTATGTGAATACCTAGAACTATTTCATTTCTAGGAGTATTAATAAATACATAAATATGATATATTTTATTCTGGAATTGACATACATAAAACCCTATTTCCCTTTCCATGGGTTATTAATGACATAATGATCATGGTTTTAAGATTTTTTTTAAAACATCACAATTTTGATATTAAACCCATTTATTTTTTTATCTTTGGGTTATTTATGAATGATTTATTATGATATATGTGGATCACATAAAAATAAATACATATTAAGGGTATTCCATCATATTGATTCAATTCATTGGGTAAAGAAATTCATCTCTAGAGATGACAAGTTTTATGATACCTGAGTGAATAACCTTGGAAATTTTTATGACACCTTGGGGATGGAACTTGATGATATGATTATGAATGTATAAATTATATATTTTATACACATTTTTAGTTTCTATTTAATGTTATTATTATTATTATTATATTCCTCTTTATTGGGCCTTTATGATATTCCCCATGTTCTTATTGATATCGCTCAAGTTCCCATGTAAACTGTTTCACTTGTTTTCCTTACTCGGGCTTATGATCGAACTTTACTTTGATGTATATCCCAAGTTTATGAGATGAAATAAATGTACATAAGATGGAAATTTAATAAGACCTTCAATTGGAATATAAAAATGTTTTAAGTTTTCATGTATCATGTACCTTTTTTCCAAGACACTAGACTTTAAAGATCCTATGTTTGTAAAATGAAATGAAAAGTTATGTAATAAAAAATAGGGATGCCATAAATATGGTAAACCTACCATTTGATAACCCCTTTGATTACTATAAGTTATCCCCCAAAATTTAAAACTTAAGAAACATAGCCTCGTCACCTCCTATGATCAGAATATCCCTAATGAATTTAATGACCAGAACATAGGAAGCAACACACCCTAGTCACCACATCAAGCCATCCTCATTTGCTTTCGCCAAATGGTAAAAAGATCAAGACCTTCATTCAGGACAACAAATAAGTAAGAAAAGTTTGTGATAAAACAAAACAGAGCTTGCAAGCATGACACACAAAGGATAATGTGGTTTGGACAATGTGTACTAACCCCACAAGAAAATATGTGACATATTTCATTTAATCAGAACAAGATACATCTGAGTTACAATAAAAAAATGATTCCCTACCCATATTCAAAGGAACTTAGCATACCAATGCCTTCCCGTGGAAAGTTTCTATCATTAGTGCTTTCATTGTGAAGACCCACAAATGAGGGGATTTGATCCCTCCAGTAGCACCTCCCTCCACTATTTCTCCTTAAGATCTAACACCTTTACCCAAGATATAAACTTCCACCTTCAACTTCCAACATTCAACTTATAATGCATTTAGTTATTGTGATGTAATCGTATTTGTATTTTTTCCCTACCACCAACAATCCAACCTTGAAAAATATAGCAAAGACCTTACGATCATCAGGTTTCTGCCACCTGCTGATCTTTGTGGGTATAATTCCACCCCACTCTAATCTTTGCGAAGGACCTTCCACATAATTGAAGGTGGTAAACACCTCAACTAATCAACTTAGTGAATGGTGAGATATAAATAATAGATCTATAAAAAATTCCATCACCACCTTTAGAATTCCACACCCCCTTCATTCTCATTACTTATTCCTCCATAATATGATTGGGCCCTCCAAGTGCATGTGTCCAAAGTTCTTCCTCTACATTCCCACACTCGTACGTCACCATGTTGTTGTTGTTGACCTGTACCCGCTGAACTAACTATTTAGCCACACCTTTTAGCGAACCACCTTCTAGTGAAAATCCTCTGCTGGAATCACTCATCAGTGTCCACTTACTGAACTTCTGGTGAACACCACCCGCTAACCTAAACTCGAACTCCATGGTGAAGGCGCACTTTATTCATCGGGCTTTCCCAAGTGTAACTTCTAGAGACTATACTTCCATAGATTCCAAACTTAACTAGAAAAAAATCCTCACACTAAACCTAAAAACATGTGATATTTTTATTTTCAGATGGTATAATCCTCTCATAGGGCGCCTAAAGAAATACAACAAAAACCATTCAAAAAATAGGTAAGCTATTTATAATGAAAAAAATAAAAAACAAGCAGGTAACATTTCTTGTATTATTTTTTAAGTAAATAAACATTTACAGTTTCAAAAGGAGACAAACTCGAAGGCGAATTGTGATCCAAACACTTCAAAATATGAAATGTTCTACCAAAAGGAGACAACTTTGAGGTTTCATATTGACCCAAACCAATAATAATTCTCACCAATTTTACTTCACATCATATAATCAATCACCCCTACCCCTAAAATAAAAAAAATATTATAAACCCTGCATTTAAATTTCAATAATAAATTATGACATAAAAAATCATAATTTTTGTTATAATTACAGTGTTGAGCCTATAAATTAGAATCATCACTTTTTTCAAATAAAAATTTGAAATAATTGAGTTTCATACCTTATTGAAAGCCACAAACACAAAAGTCAATAGGAAAAAGAAAAATTCAAGGTATTTAGTAATTATAAAAGAGTGTAAGATGAACCAAAATTTTGGGAAATAAAGAGAAAAATCATTCCCAAACCTAGAGCATATGTTCGATATGAAGGTAGATGGTGAAATTTTTCATTGGATCAGTCTAGGTGAGATGATGTAACAAAAAATCATGCAAAAACTCTCACTCATATAGATAAAAGGAGAAATTAGTGCAAAAATATGCACAACTATAGTTTCAAAGATACATGTATGCCCTAGTATAGCTCTTTCCAAGGAACCTACAGGGCTTTAGATGCAAACATAAACAATTTATCAGCTCTATTGGTTCAATAAATGTAACATCTCATAAAGTTTAGGTAATTAATAAATGAATTATAATTTAAATTAATAGTGTTAAATGTTACTTTTTTAAATATATATTAAGAATATAAATTAATTATAATTTTATGAAATATAGTATCATGAAATGATATTTTATAATATATTAATTTTTTTTAATAAGTAAAAATAATTAAAGGTAATGTATTATTATAAGTTTTGTTCAAAATAAACACAATATTATTTTCAACATAGTATATATTTATGAATTTGTTTATAATTAAAAGAAATGAAATTAGAATTATTTGTTTTTAAATAATAAGTATAGAGTTTTAAATGATATAATAAAATTAAAGTATTTAAAATCATATAAAACATGAAAAATATTTTGAAGATATTACAATTTATAAAGATATTATTATTATTATTATTTCGAAATATAAAACATGAAAACTGTTTTGGTTTAAATTTTTAGATTATTATGAAACTATTTATGTTTATGAATAAATGAAATCATAATATTTTATATAATATGTGTATATATATATTAATTATTATTTTATTATATTTATATAAAATTTAAAATAAAAATGGATTATATATATATATATCTATACATAAAATGATGAAATAGATTAAAAAAATGAAATACTAAAGAGAGAAAATAGAGTTATGGGAGATCTCAAATAGGGAAATCGTGAGTTAGGGATTAAGTGAGATCTGGATTCGGTCGAGTGAAGCTAAGCGCTGAGGAGATCTCAGGAGAGGTTGACCTTGAGCAAGGTTTCGAGAAGTAGGTGAAACTAAGGAGAGTGGTGAAGTAATTTGAGCAAGTCATGGTGATTAGATAAGGGGAAAACAAAGGTTCATCTTTAGGGAGAGTATTATTAGAGTGAGTCGAAGCGTGGCCATGTGGAGGTTGACGTCGACGATGAGAGGTTCGACCAACGACGAGCTTTCCAAAGGTCAGATCTGTATCATGTTGAGGGTTTCATATGAGATTTGGTAAAATGACCTTTATTTTTTTGAGAACTTCTTCAAATTGTTGTGAATCATAAGTAGATATGTTTTTAATTGGTTTTGATATCCGAATCCTCTCGCTTTCACTAGACGTCATCAATTTCGATTGAAATCAGTGGTCCTATTATGAATCTGATTATTTTAATCTTCCTTCTACTGTAATAAAGTTTTTATCAGTTTCTTTCCAATCTCTATTATATATTTCACATATTATAAGACAAATTTTATTAATTTATATTATTAAATACACTAGATTTTTCTTCTTATGTTGTTTTTAATTTTGATAATTGATGTATCTCTGTGTTTTGGGATTGAATAAAAATCTATCTCTACTGTCTTCTTCTATGAATGCATAAAATAAATAAATATATATTATAAATCTTTTTCAATGCTTGTATTGAAAGCATAGGAAAATTGCTTCCCCTTCGTCATTTTATTTTTTTCTAATCTGTTAACATCAAACAAAACATAAAAATATAAATTTATGTCTCTGATTGAAGATTTTAGAATCAACTAAATAAATAATTAATCATGATTTTGAGTGTATATATATTTGTGAGAGTGGTAAGTCTAGTGAGGAAGGACTTTTATAAGAAATTCATACCACAATTAGTAGTCCACTTCAGTTTTCTTTTCTCCTGTTCGAAGGGAATGAAAACCAAGTTCTACCAACAAGTAGAATAAGAGTTTTCAAATAAATTTGTAAATGATTTGTTTTCATTATTTTCAAATTTAGATCTTAAATATAAAATTAAGTGTGTATTTTATTTCATTATTTTATTTTAATCAGTAAGGGATGTTTTTTATTTATTTATTTCAAGTTATAATCTCTATTTTCTGGTTTTTCATAAGGGAAATTATTTTGTTCTCAAATGCTTATTTGATATTTCAACTTACCATTATTTTAAATTTACCCAAATGATATTTTTTCAAGGGTGTTATATATTTAAAAACCTTATAAATTATGAATTTATTTTCATGTTCAAACTTAATTTTCAATGGACCTTTGTTTATTTATTTTTAAGTTTTAATCCTTATTATTATTGTAATAAAATATTTATTATCTTCAAGGGTTATTTTTTGAATATACATATATGTGTAAATATATATTAATGGGTAATGTTTATTTTTAGTATATATATATATATATCAATTTTCAATAAATATGAGAAGGTTTTTCTGTTGTAAATTTTATTTTTATTTGTGAAGGTTTGACAATTTTAAGGAATTTGTTTTAGTTTACTTAAATAATTTATGGGTTTAAGTTCCCATGATCATATGATAAATCCTTGATCTTACTCACACATAGCTCCATTATTTTATGTATCTTTTCTTAAACTATTATTATCATTTTATGTGCATCTTTTTTATCTACATGTATATTTTTCAATTTCATTATAAGTTATAGCCATTTCCTATAATATGTGACATGCCATACATGCATCAGTTTCATATTTACTGAATCCTTAATGTATGCACATGTGCAGTGAATAAATAATTCCTTCATAAGAAAAGATGATAACAAATATGTTTAAAGTGAATTTTATGAATTTAAAATAATACATGAATGATAAACATATTTTCATTCCATGTATTTTATGCAATATCATAAAGTAAAGAAAATTCAGTTGCACAATTTCTTAAGAAAAAATATATATATATATATGTATATATATAAACATATAAATACTTTTTCTTGTTTTTAAAGTATAAAATACAGTGGAAATGTATATATGTATATAAATAAAGCTTAAAAATGTTTTTATAAAATATGAAACTTGAATGTTGTAAATATGGTAGGGAATTGGGGAGTGAACCCAATACCTAAACAAGTGTGTAGGCCCAAGAAACCCTTCAATGCTCTAAGTTTCCAAAATGTTTTGTTTTCAAAAGCTTTCATAATGTTTTTCAAAAATATCACTGGATTACATTTAAAGCAATTTGAGCGTAATTATTTTCAAAATTTAGAAGTATTTTCAATACATAAATAATTTCAAAATTATTTTCAAAGGTATTTTCTAAAATTATTTTTTAATGTTATTATCTAAAAAAATTTCAAAATCATTTCTCAATGTAATTTTCAAAGAAAGATTTTCAGAAAATCACTTCAATGATTTCAAAACCCCTTTCTAGGAAATTGAATGCTCACCCTTTGTTTTAAAAATGATTTTTCATAGGTATCTTGTAATTTCTATTTCAGAAAGCTTCACTTTTGGAGTTAGCATGCATTAAAGTGTAGTGGGAATTTGTTTTATATTTAGTCAACTCTGATAAGTGTAAGGTGTTTTCTAATCCTCTAGAAACTGGACCGGTAAAAGGTCCTTGTTTGTGTAATATGTTGTGTAATTATTTAGTTTATTTTAATAAAAAAATCATATAAAATTTTTAAGTACTAGTTCTGGAAGCGTGGGCTCGGGCTATCATATTTGGTATTAGAGGAACAGTCTAGTTATCTTTTGAGATTAGATGTTGTCAAGTCTAGAAGTTTAGTGGTCTTAGTTATCTTAATCCTAAAGATGGAAATTCAAAATTTTCCAGAGTCTGATTAACGAATTGTAAGGGCATAAGTCTTTTAAGGGGGGGGGGGAGAATGTAACATCCTAGGAAGTTTAAATAATTAATAAATGAATTATAATTTAAACAAAGAGTGTTAAATGTTACTTTTTAAATACATATCAATAATATAAATTAATTATAATTTTATGAAATATAGTATCATGAAATGATATTTTCTAATATATTTTATTGTTTTAATAAGTAAAAATAATTAAAGTTAATATATTATTATAAATTTTTGTTTAAAATAAACTTAATATTATTTTAAATATAGTATATATTTATGAATCTGTTAATAATTAAAATAAATTAAATTAAAATGATCTGGTTTTAAATACGAAGTATACAATTTTAAATGATATATTAAAATGAAATTATTTAAAATAATATAAAACATGAAAACTATTTTGAAGATATTGCAATTTATGAAGATATTATTTTTATTTCAATATATAAAACATGAAAACTATTTTGATTTAAATTTTTGTGTTGTTATGAAACTTTACATGTTTATGAATAAATGAAATCATAATATTTTATATAATATGTATATATATATATTAATTACTGTTAGATTATATTTATATAAAATTTGAAAAGAAAATGGATTATATATATATATCTATATATAAAATGATGAAACTGATTAAAAAAATGAAATGTTAAAGGGAGAAAATCTTGTTATGGGAGAGCTCAAGCAAGGAAATTGTGAGTTTGGGATTAAGTGGGATCTCGATTCGGCTGAGTGAAGCTGGAGTACTAAGGAGATATCGGGTGAGGTCAACTTCGAGCAAGGTTTAGAGAAGCAGGTGAGACCAAGGCGAGTAGTGAAGGAATTCTAGCCAATCACAGGGCTTTGATAAGGGGAAAATAAAGCTCAGTCTTCAAGGAGATGAGTAGTCGAGTGAGCTGAAGCTTGGCCACGTGGAGGTCGATGTATATGGTGAGAGGTTCGACCGTTGATAAGATTTTGAAGGTTAGATTAGTATTGCATTGATGGTTTCATATGATATTTGGGAAAATGAACTTTGATTTTTTGAGATCTACTTCACATTGTCTTGAATCACAATTAAATATGTTTTTAATTAGTTTAGATACCAGAATTCTCTTATTTTCACTAGACGTTATCAATTTCGATTAAAATCAGTGGTCCTGTTATCAATCTAATTATTTTAATCTTCCTTCTACAGTAATCAAGTTGTTATCAGTTGATTTACTATCTCTATTCTATCTTACGCATATTAGAAGAAAAAATTTATTAATTGATATTATTAAATAAATTTTATTTTTCTTCTTATGTTGTTTTTAATTTAGACAATTGATGTATCTCTACATTTTGGGATTTAATCAAAAGCTATTGCTTATGTATTCTTCCATGAATGAATCAAATAAATATATATATATTAGAAATATGTTTCAATGCTTATATCTCAAGTATAGGAAAATTTTTTCCCCTTCATCTTTTTATTCTTTTTCCAATCTATTGACATCAAACGAAACATAAAAAAATTAAATTTATGTCTCAGATTTATGATTTTAGAATCAATTAAATAATTAATTAATAATGATTTTGAGTGTATATATATTTGTGAGAGGGGTAAGTCTAGCGAGGCATGACTTTCATAAGAAAGGCATACTGTAATTAGGAGACCACTCTTGTTTTCTTTATCTCTTGTTCAAAGGGAATACAAACCAAGATCTGTGAACAAGTAGAAGAAGAGTCTGCAAATAAATTTTTAAGGGTTTTGTTTAGATTATTTTCAAATTTAGTTCTTAAATATCAAATTAAGTGCTTATGTTATTTCATTATTTTATTTTAATTAGTAAGGTAAGTATATTTATTTATTTATTTCAAGTTATAATCTCTATTTTGTGGTTTTGCATAAGGGAAATTATTTTGTTCTCAAAAGATTATTTGATATTTATGCTTACAATTATTTTCAATTTACCCAAATGATATTTGTGTAAGGGTGTTCTTTATTTAAAACCCTTTAAAATTATGAATTAATGTTCATGTTCAAACTTAATTTCTAATGGAACTTTGTTTATTTATTTTCAAGTTATAATCTTTATTATTATTTTAATAAAGGATTTATTATCTTCAAGGGTTATTATTAGCATATACATATATGTGTATATTTATATTATTAAGAATTAGTTATTATTAGTATATATATATATATATAAATAAATTTTTAATAAATATGAGAAAGTTTTTCTATTGTAAATTTTATTTTTATTTGTGAAGCTTGCAATTTGTTTTTCAAAAATATCACTGGATTACTTTTAAAGAAATTTGAGCATAATTATTTTCAAAATATTAAAGTATTTTAAATACATAAATAATTTCAATATTATTTTAAAAGGTATTTTATGAAATTATTTTTAATTTTATTATCTAATGAATTTTCAAAATCATTTCTCAATGTAAATTTCAAAGAAAGATTTTATGAAAATCCCTTCAAGGATTTCAAAACCCCTTACTGGGAAATTTAATACTCACCCTTTGTTTTAAAAATGATTTTTCATAGATATCTTAGAAGTTATATTTTAGACAACTTCACTTTAAGAGCTAGCATGTGTGGAAGTGTAGTAGGCATTTGTTTTATTTTTATTCAACTCTGATAAATGTAAGGTGTTTTTTAATCCTCCAGAAACTGGACCAGTAAAAGGTCCTTGTTTGTGTAATATGTTTTGTAATTATTCAATTTATTTTTATAAAAAAATTACATAACATTTTTAAGTACTGAGTTTGGAAGTGCGGGCTCGGGCTGTCATATTTTGTATGAGCGGAATGGTCTAGTTAACTTTGGATATTAGATGTTGTCGAGTTTAGAAGTATAACAGTCTTGGTTATCTTAATTCTAAAGATGAAAATTCATAATTTTTTAGAGGCCAATTAACAAATTGCGTGGGAAAAATTCTTTAAAGGGGGGGGGGATGTAACATCCTAGAAAGTTTAGGTAATTAATAAATGAATTAGAATTTAAATAAATAGTGTTAAAGGTTACTTTTTAAATACAAATCAAGAATATAAATTAATTATAATTTTATGAAATATAGTATCATGAAATGATATTTTCTATTTTATTGTATAGTTTTAATAAGTAAAAATAATTAAAGTTAATATATTATTATAAATTTTGTTTAAAATAAACATAATATTATTTTCAATATAGTATATATTTATGAATTTTTTTAGAATTTAAAAAAATTAAATTAGAATGATTTGTTTTTAAATACGAAGTATAAAGTTTTAAATGATATAATAAAATTAAGGTATTTAAAAGTATATAAAACTTGAAAACTATTTTGAAGATATTACAATTTATTAAGATATTATTATTATTTCAACATAAAAAACATGAAAACTATTTAAATTTAAATTTTTGTGTTGTTATAAAACTATACATGTTTATGAATAAATGAAATCATAATATTTTTATATAATATGTGTATATATATATTAATTATTATTAGATTATATTTATATAAAATTTAAAAAGAAAAAAAATATATATCTATATATAAAACAATGAAACAGATTAAAAAAATTAAATGTTAAAGAGAGAAAATAGGATTATGGGAGACCTCGAGCAGGGAAATCATGAGTTAGAAATTAAGTAGGATCTAGATTCGGCCAAGTGAATCTGAAGTGCTGAGGAGATCTCGGGTGAGGTCGACCCCGAGCAAGGTTTCGAGAATCAGGTGAGTTGTGAAGGAATTCGAGCCGGTCATAGGGCTTTGATAAAGGAGAAAATAACCTTCATCTTCGAGGAGACGAGTAGTCGAGAAAGATGAAGCATGGACATGTGGAGGTCGATGTCGACGATGAGTGGTTTGACCGCCGACAAGATTTTCGAAGGTTAGTTCCGTATTGCGTTGATGGTTTCATATGAAATTTGGGAAAATGACCAGTGATTTTTGGAGATCTACTTCATGTTGTCTTGAATCACAAGTAGATATGTTTTTAATTGGTTTAGATATCCAAATTCTCTTATTTTCACTAGACGTCATAAATTTCGATTGAAATTAGTGGTCGTATTATCAATATGATTATTTTAATCTTATTTCTATAGTAATCAAGTTGATATCAGTTTCGTTCCTATCTCTATTCTATCTTGCGCATATTAGAAGAAAATTTTTATTAATCGATCTTATTATATATATTGCATTTTTCTTCTTATCTTGTTTTCAATTTTTACAATTGTCGTATCTCTGCATTTTGGGATCAAATCAAAATATATCGCTTCTATCTGCTTCCACGAATGCATCAAATAAATAGATATACATTATAAATATGTTTTGACGCTTGTATCGCAAGCATATAAAAATTGTTTCCTCGTCATATTTTTATTCTTTTTACAATCTTTTGACATCAAAAAAATATAAAAAAATAAATTTATATCTATGATTTATGATTTTAGAATCAACTAAATAATTAATTAATCAGGATTTTGAGTGTATATACATTTGTGAGAGGGGTAAGTCTGGTAAGGCTGGCCTTTCAAAAGAAAGGCATATTGTAATTAGGAGTCTGGTCCTGTTTTCTTTGTCCCCTATTCAAAGGGAATGCAAACCAAGTTCTGAGAACAAATAGAAGAAGAGTATGCAAATAAAATTTTATGGGATTTGTTTCGATTATTTTAAAATTTAGATCTTAAATATCAAATTTAGTGTGTATGTTATTTCATTATTTTATTTTAATTAGTAAGGGAAGTTTATTTATTTATTAATTTCAATTTATAATATCTATTTTATGGTTTTACATAAGGGAAATTATTTTGTTCTCAAATTATTATTTGATATTTCAGCTTACAATTATTTTCAATTTACCCAAATGATATTTGTGCAAGGGTTTTCTATATTTAAAGCCCTTTAAAATTATGAATTTAAGTTCATGTTCAAAATTAATTTGTAATGTACCTTTATTTATTTAATTTAATGTTATAATATTTATTATTATTTTAATAAAGGATTTATTATCTTCAAGGGTTATTGTTGGCATATACATATATGTGTATATATATTAATGAGTATTGGTTATTATTAATATATATATATATATATATATATCAATTTTTAATAAATATGAGAATGTTTTACCATTTTAAATTTTACTTTTATTTTTGAAGGTTTGAAAATTTTAAGGAATGCGTTTTAGTTTACTTAAATAATTTATGGGTTTAAGTTCCCATGATCATATGTTAAAGCCTTCATCTTATTCTCATAGAATTCCATTATTTTATGTGGCTTTTCTTAAACTATTATTATCATTTTATGTGCATCAGTTTTATCTGCATGTATATATTTCAATTTCATTATAAGTTATGGCCATTTCCTATAATATGTGACATGTCATGCATGAATCGATTTTATATTTAATGAATCATTAATGTATGCACATATGTAGTGAATAAAAAATTCCTTCCTAAGAAAAGATGATAAAAAATATGTTCAAAGTAGATTCTATAAATTGAAAAGAATACATGAATAATAAACGTATTTTCATTCCAA